>BSBM01001428.1:1326250-2652500 GCA_027924585.1 Larix kaempferi | reverse complement strand
AAAACATGGTAGAGTTACTTTTAGGAGTTTGATCCTTCATAGGCATCCCTCATCGATATATTTTGAAGATACGAACCTACTAGAGTTGGAATCGCGAGTTTGCACAAACAATAAGAAAACGTTAGCTTTATAACTTACTACCCTACAAGAAACAGGAGATGTAATCAAACAGTGAACTTTTACCTCAAGATTTGTGGACGTAAAAGAGGTGTCGAGCTGGTAGCACTGAAGTCTCCAATGGTCATCTCCTTTGCAGGTTTGATGGGTTCCCTCAAGTGCAACAGGGGCCCATCATTAGACAAGGTTTAGTAATCTAAGAATTTAACCATAAGTAAAATATTGTGATTAAGTTATTTTTGGATAACTCTACATTCAATATAACACACCAGCTGCAAGCATGACCAAGGAAAAACCAACACGTGGGAATCAATAAGCTAGCTGATTCACAATTCAAATGTTGGGTGGAAAGAATGGAGTAAGAAAAATCGATGTTGCGAGGAAGGCTCCAAAGCCCAAAAATCTCCACAACCAACCACAAAAATGACAAATGGGAAGACTCATAACACTTTCACCTCAAGCAACAAAACCTTAGTACGATGAACTGACCATAGCATAAAATTCACTAAAAACTCTTAGAAGTTAATTATAGCCATAGGTGGCTATGTATCAAGATACAGATGAACAATTGGATGAAAGACCATGTAGGTTGATGGTTTGTGTGGATAATCAAGCATACTATGGAATTACATGTTATAGTTTATTATGTTATGTATATATTTTAGATGATGCAACCACCGGATGTAATCTGAACCACCAACATATTAAATAAAATTGTTAAAAATATTGATACGGGAGATTGACTGTATCGTCACTCAGACTTATGCATTGTTGTATTGTCTCATCTCCCTTAAATGCTCCTAGATATGGAAAGCTTAAAGATTAATAGCAATAAATTTGTAGTTTAGGCGAAGTGGTGAATGGTGCATAATATGAGACTGTAAATGAACTGTCAATGGAATAATTGGAGCCAAATGATTATGAACGTGACCCGTGCATACTATTAGTTAACATAAAAAACTATAATCTAAATATTACTATTGTTGTATCGTATTGCATACGCTCGGCATGAGAAGAAGAGTCTCAACAATTAAGGTGGTGGGTAATTGTGTTAGTATTGCCTAACTTGTAAAGTGGATTTGAAGGATAGGTAAGACTCCACTATTGTCATATAACCCTGTCACATTAGGAATGGCTCCTCATAACAGCGTTATACCACTAGGATAAAATTGTTAGGGTATGTATGGTAATAAGCAAAAGGATTAAAAATTATAAAAATCATTGTTTGTATGATGGCCCATTTTGATGTTATAATAAACGCAAATCTTGTTATAACATTATTATCTTTAAGATTATACTAAGGATATAAAAATATTATGATAAGTGGTTAAGCCATGAATTCCTCTATATGTTCAAGTAGTGACTAGATAAAGGATCAAATGGATAGTTGGAAGTAAAATTCTATGCAAAGACAATCAAAGAATCTTTGTAGTGACATAAGGGATGCATGTGGAAATAAATTATAGGCAGTTGTAATAATAATAGCTCCCCTTGTCTTTCTCCCTCCTACTCCCCCTACCCCTAACATGAAACCTATACCATCTCTATGTGTCTCTCCTAATCCCCCTCCCCTCTACCACTAGCCACCCCCTTGTCTCTCTCTCTCTCTCTCCTACCGCTAATCACTCCTCGCACCCATTTATCCCTCTCTCTCTCTCCCCTACTACCCCATACCCCTAACCCACCCTCTCTTTATCCGCTCTCTCTCTTTCTCTCTCTCTCTCTAACCCTATCCCTAACACCCCCTCTCTCACCCCCTCCTTGTCCCACTCCACCTTTCCACCTTACCACTAGCTACCCCCCATCTCTCTCTCTCTCTCTAACCTCCCTCCTACCCCCTAACCCTAACCCTAACCACCACCACCCCCCTCCTACTCCTACAACTAACCACCCCAGATCTCTCTCCCCCTCTCTCTCTAGCTTCTCTAATCCTCCCCATCTATCTCTCTTTCTATCCCCTCCTCTCCCTACCCCTAACCTCTGGTACCCTCTCTTTCTATCTCTCCGGGCCCCACCTCTAGCATCTAAATTTAAAAAACTAAAACTATTTTCAAAATAATAACATTTTTTTTGAATTTAAATACAACTCTTACATATTATATATATATATATATATAACAATTTCATAAACCATTTTAAAAATAATAATAATTTTTTGTTTAATTTAATAACAAAACTCTTACATAATATATCCAGCTTTTTCAAAACAAGTCATTAAAAAACCACCCAAACAAACAGATTTTTTAATTTAAAAATTCTAACATAATATATCCAACTTTTTCAAAACAAGTCATTAAAAACCCACCCAAACAGATTTATAAAATCTAAAGTATGTTTTTATATTTCTTTTCATTTTTTTATTCTAACACGCACATACACAACTATATAATTTTTTAATTTAACTTTATCCAAAATATGATACAAAACATACGATAGGTTTACACTAAGAACATAATCATTTCTGCATTTTAAAGTTTTTAAAGAAAAAAAAGAATAGTGTATTTGATATTTGAAAACAGAATGCTTGATCTTTGGACTTTAAAATGTATATCTATATGACTGCTGATAACCCTTAGAGTGTCGTGGAAGATTCGAAGAGACTAGATTCATTTGATCCGCCAGCACTCATGTCGTTCCCAGTTACTACGGACGCCTCGTCCAGTTCTTGGTGATCTCTATCTCGATTGTTGGTGGGCTCATATCCATATTCTTCCAAGAACTCGGGCCCTCTCTGCAGCAGCCACATGGGCGCATCAGGAACATCCCACTCTCCCTCTAACATCTTCAGAGCAACGCTCATCCATGGCCTCTTGTTGGGATTATCTTGAATGCACCAGAAAGCAACCTTGGTCATTCTCATAACACCCTCTGTGTCCACGCTGTTATTTCCCACTCTCTTATCAACCAAATCGATATACCTTCCCTCCAACGCCCTCAGCATGGCCCACGCCGGGAAATAACAGAGCCGAGGATCGACCGCCGAGGGCTCGAAGTTTCTCCGCCCGGACACCAACTCAAGCAACATCATCCCGAAACTGTAGACGTCGCATTTCTTGGTGGCAATCGAGTGCCGAAGCCACTCGGGCGCCAGGTACCCGGGCGTCCCTCGCACCGCCGTCATGACTTGTGTCATCCCGTCGTTCAGGAGCTTCGACATGCCGAAGTCGGAGACCTTGGGATTAAAGTTTTTGTCCAGCAGAATGTTCTGAGGCTTTATGTCTAAATGCATGATCGGTTCTCTGCACTGCTCGTGCAGATAGGTCAAGCCCCGGGCAGTCCCCACCGCTACATTGTAGCGCTGTTCCCACGTTAAACATCCTTTGCCTCTGTTGCCGCCGACTTGATCCGGACGCGAGAAAAGCCATTTATCCAGAGAACCGTTCTCCATGAATTCGTAAACCAGGAGCCTCTGGTGGGAATCGGCACAGAAACCCCGTAATCTCACCAGATTCATGTGACTTATGCTGCCGATCGTCGCTACTTCAGCTCTGAATTCCTTGTATCCCTGTTTCGGTCCGTCCAGCTTCTTAACTGCAACTCCGGTCTTGTCCTTCAAAACGCCTTCGTAGACAGATCCGAATCCGCCCGTTCCGAGCTTTCTGCTGAAGTTATCAGTCGCTTCCTTGAGCTCGTGATACGTGAACCTCGGTGGAAGCCCCGGGAGCGTCTTCAAGAAGTCTTCCTCCTCCATTTCCCTCGGATCGACCTCTTCTGCATCTGTCAGTGATCCTTTCGTTCGTCTCCTTCTCACGAATATAATCATTATCAGGCAGAGAAACAGAGCTACGGCCACCGAGCTCAATATGATCCCGGCTATGCTGCCAGCATTCAGAGAATTAACAGAATTAGCCGAGGTCCCCTTAGGAGACAAGTTATTTAGGACCTTGATGTAGGCCTCGTATGTCTGGTTCTGGTTCGGCGCCGATTTCAGGCTCGACAGCAGGCCGTCAGCCAGGTAACACGATGCTGAACTGCCGCGGAAGAAGGCGGCGGTGCAAGAGCAATAAGATGTGCACAGGCTCGTGCATTTTTCGACCGTGGAGACGTTCGCTTCAGGCTTCAGGTAGTCGTTGGGATAGTAATCCACACCGTTGAGGCGCATGAAATGGTGGCTCGCCGACGGATGGCTGCATGACGGCTCGCCCGGGCGGCTATAACATCCCTTCGTCACGTCCAGGTTCTGGATTTGCTCGAATTGATCGCTCGTCCCGTAGCTCGGGCAGCTGCATTGACCGTCGGCACATATTCCATAAGGTCCGCAGGCTCTGGGCAGCAGGCACTTCTTATTTGATTGGTCCAGTTCCCAGTCCGTGCTCCAGTTTCTGACATTGCTCAGTCCCGGAACCGGAGCAACCCTGTAAACGCGAAGGCTGCCATCGCTGTCCAGTCTCAGGAACCTGTACTCGTTGTCATCGTAGAAAGGAGCCATTGGCAGCGATCGATTCCCATTAACGCAAGAAGTAGAAGACGAATTGTCGATCCTTCCATTGAACAAAACCTGCAAATTCTTGCCCGTATAGACGGCCTCGGAGCTGAGGGACGATGAATTATCAAAGCACGGCCTGAGAATCCCTTGGTAATCTAGCCCAAGCAGCCCCAGAGACCAATAAGGCTCCTGGGTTGAGCTTGTGTAGAACACCAACCCTCCTCGCTCCATGACGAGCTTATAGGATCCAGCGCTTGTATTCGTCTCAGATGAATTGGCGACCAGTGTCTGCCCCCTTTTCAGAACCTGCCCGGGCACAAGCGTGTGTGTGGGATGATCCCAGCTCTGCCACACGAGATTCGAACCCGAGGACGCAAGCGAAGAATTTGTTGTATTATATATCTGCAAATTACCGCTCTTCGCCATTAAAATACCTTGAGATTTACCAGTACTGATATTCCAAGCCACGGTTCCATCCGTGTCTTCGAGTACTAAGTCTCCATTACTCTTCAGCTTGAGCGTCGCGCCCTCTGAGACCATCCTGTTCCTGTTTGCAGTCCAAATCTCCATTGCAGGAAGCGAGGTGAGATTCAATCCCAAAACAACAGACAGAACGAATTTGCCAGAAGAATTGACCTCAATGAATCCAAACCCGGCTCTGTTGTTCTCGCTAATAATGGCATTAGCATTTCCGTCTGTAACTGCTCTGAAGGGCCCCTGCCCCGTGCTGTGGCTTGGGAGGCTGGAGTTATTGGTCGCGACATTCCAATTGGAAGGCAGGGCAAAGAACTTCCCTTCACTTCCCCAGGTCAGACACAGGAAAATCAAAGTGCACATAGCGTTGGAGGACTCCATGGCCTGTGAAAAAGCATACCTTCCTGATTGTCGAATTCAATTCGTATTTTTCATAATTCTATGATCCCACAACTTGACGATATGATGAATGTTTACAGTGGAATATGAGCTCACAGGTTCAATGCTTTATCAAGGTCGGAAACTACAAGGCAAGTCACAGGCAGCCACAACAACCCTCACCAACCCCCTTCGTACTCCACACGCCACATCTCCGGATTTGGCATTAACGGTAGACTGAGTACCAAAGTGGAAGGACGTGTAGGTTGGGGGATTTGCATGAGTTCAAATTTCTCGCCACTTGTCACCAGCTAAACCCAAGGCATTAGCTTGTCTAATCAGATTGAAAGACTCGTCGTGAATCTTGAAAACGGTGTGAAAGTCTTCAAACACGTTGATCTGAAAAATGATATCTTGTGAAGACTGGCTACTCCCTTTTCCGACTATCTCTGTTATTTCTTTGATTCTTCTTCTGAGAAAAACTAAGTAACGCGCGTTTTGCGCGTGTGATCAAATAAGTAGGACCATTAGTCCGAATGTGTCGCGGGTCCGCGGCATTTTTCCACGAGTTAATGAGAATACGAAGTGATTGGTTTAAAGGTATTCAACGCATACATAATAGATTGGGTTGAATCAGGTGAATAGATTGGGTTGAATCAGGTGAAAATTAACAAGCGGCAGAGATTAAAACATTTGACTCGGAATATGGTAGAGTAATTTTTGTCAAAATCTTAATTTAGAGTGTTCAGATTGTAATTTTTATCATCTGGATAATTTTAAAATTGAATAATTAATTTAAAACAGTTAATTCTAATTGTTGAAATCACAAAAATAAGAAAATAAGAATTTCCATAAAAAAAAATTAACGAAATTTAATCCTAAAATTACCCAAAAAAAAACTGAGCGCTTTGACTATAGCATGCTCATTGCTTGTAGTTGGATTACGAAATGTTTTGAGATCCAATTATAAGTAATAAACCTGAGACCATTATTCTGTCTAGTAGTTTATTTATACATTCAGAACTGATTTAAATCACACAAATTTTAATTTTTTTTAAAAAAGAATTTTCAGATTCCAACATAAAATTGATCAGAGAAGCAAAATCGTGTGCATTCAGAAGCTGATGTGCACTGTCTTGACCATTTTTTTCAATTTGGTGACAAATTATTATTAAAATCAAGAATTTTTTATATTTTTATTGCAGAAATAAATTCACATTTTTTACATGCATCTATTTTTTCCGTAATTTAACGAGTATAACTATGTGTAAAGGTGATCACGCCGAAACAAAAGATTGGGCCCACCCTAGAAGACCTATTCTTTACCAAATATGAGCGACTCAAATAATTATAATTATTCCTACATCATCGGACTAAACTCGTTTTAGGCGGTGCCCAAAAGACAATGTGAAAAAAGACAATGTGAAAATGCAAATTGAAAAGGAAACTTGGTACATAGAAACAATGGAAGGGAAGAAACGTGATCTGAATTTTTATTGGTATTTATATCTAAAACAATGAGTTTAGATGGTTGGTTTATAGCATAATTTGAGTATGAATATGGATATTAATGCATCGATAAGGAGGTCTATTTTTTTTGGACTTTGATTTCGAAAAAAAAGTCTATAGATATTTTTATAATAAAATTAAACATATATTTAAAAAACAAAAACAAAAAAATCTTAACAAATTTCTATGTGGCACAGTAACTAGTTATTAATAATTATTTTAATAAGAAAATATGAAATTGAAAAGTATTTATGTTTTACAGTGTTTAAATAATTAAAATTTTATTTTTTAAAATTGATTTTCAAAATTTAATTGTCCAACCCACACTTATTACACATACACCAAATATTTTATAAATTCGATTTTTTTTAATTTTCAAAATACAAATGATCGAATTATATTACTATAATATGAATAAAATAATAAATTTATTTAAAACAAAGAATATATATATATATATATATATAAAAGAAATAAAATGGGTAATTGAAAACTTTTAAATTAAAAATTCATTTCCGAATTGGCAACTCAAAAAAGCTCGTAGAAAATAACAATGTTACTGGATTATCTAAATCCATGGCAAGTCTGACGGGATGTTCAAATGAAAAGGTGCTCAATTGTGTGAAACGCGTATAAAATGGGTCAAGCATCCAGAAAAAGTTTCAAATATAATTGAGAAGAACTAAATGTTCAAATATTTGCTTTAAAATATGAGATGAGTGTGATTTTTAATAATGACAACCACCATAGTATTTTTAATAGATTTTAGATTATGACTACGACAATAATAGTATTTTCTAATACAGTTTTAATAATGAATATAGTTTATGTTACAAGTTATTCATTTATTTGGATCTTAAAAAAACATTTTTCTATAGTTTAGAAAAGTGGTGGATAAACTTAATTTTATATAAATATTTTATTTTTTATTAAATTTATTTATAATTTTTTAATACCATAAAATATTTATTTTATTAATTAGATATAATTTCAAATTTATTTATTTAAATTAATATATTTTCAAAACAAAAATTTATTATACACTTCAAACAAATTTAAATTTTGAATTTTAACAAATTAATAATTTATCGTTAATTGAAATTAATTTTACTATGCACTTCAAACAAATTTAAAATTTTGAATTTTAAAATATTAATAATTTACCGTTAATTGAAATTAATTTTTATATTAAAAATGAAATTGTGTTAATTTCAAGATGATCTCATCCATTTAATTGTAAAATCAGTCTTTAATCTTGGACATGGAAATGGAAGTCAGTCGGAAACGGCGACCAATAATTACTTGACTCTAAAGCATTTAATGGACTACATATTTTATAACAAATAAATTTTAAATTGAATAGTTACATAAATATTTAATACTTTATAACCATGTACTTATTACTACTATTAACACAAAAATATATATCAATAACAACAACTTTAAAAAATGTTAATTAGGCGTGATTTTGATGCATCCACAAGTGATTGAATAAGGTGTGATTTTGATGCATCCACAAGTGATTGAATAATTAAATTACAAGCAAACATTAAATATTATGAAATATTGTAGTGTTCAACGAATCACACCGCAAAATTTAGCAAAGTGTAAGGTATCATTTTTCTTTAACGTTAATGTATGTAAGAAAGATTAGGAAACTCGTTGAAGGTGTCAATGTATCTCCCATCACAAGTTATATCTATAAGAAAGAAGCTAGGATCTAGTTTTAATGTCATGTATATCGCATCACAAGCATTTATAATGCTTATAAGAAAGTTAAGTAAGGATGTTCCATTAAGTAATCAATGTTAATGTATCTCTTCATTAGAACTCCATATGTTTATAAGGAAGTTTGGATACTCCAAAGTATAAGTGTCAACATCTCTCTTATCATAAGAGTTAATTTGAAAATTGTTTTTTCTCATATTAATTATAATAAATATAAATAATTTGTCGAAATACAATAAAGATATATTTGTTTATTTATAATAATAATATATTTGTATAGAAACCTATTAATTAAATATAATAAATATTTATGTGTACATTATATTAATAATGGATTTGTATATTTGTATAATAACCAATTAATGTAATGTGAACTAGGTCATTACTAAATAAGGTCTGCAAGTGGTTATCATTAAATAAATGTAACTTGACATTATTAAAGAAGACTTACTAGGTAATTATCATATAGTTATGATTATGATTGGTTAAGTAGTTATAGATAAAGATGGACTCTTCATTATCTTCATTATCTGATAGTGTATTGAAATATTATTGTATCTCAGCCAGTTGATTAGGAGATTGTTTAAGAGGATTATTCTATGGTTTTGTCCTACCTAAAGGATTTTGATATTGAATAAAGTATTGAATATACTTATATTATATTTGTGATTAAATATTAAGGGCTAAGGATCATAACAAGTGGTATTAGAGAACTCATATACTTATATTTTAAGTATTAAGGGTTAAGGATCATATACTTATATTTTAATAAATGTTTTTGTAAAACGACACCTACACACTCATGTGATTATGTCTAGTAGGTGTCCTTAAGTCAATTTTGGTAAAGGTATTTTAGTTATTAGTATTGGGTTATTTAAACGTGATTTAAACCCATTTTGTATTTCACATGAGGTGTATTTTGGTGCTTATCCCTCACGTCTATGATATAATTATTTTCCTTCTTATTAATAAAAATTGTGTGTCTAAGGACACTTTGTCAAAGTGGTATCAGAGCTCGGTTTGGCTTGGCTCAACTTGGTTGGAATATGTTGAAGGTTGAAGTTTGCATCTCCCATTGAAGAAGATGGAGGAATGAGTCTTGGTGGAATTTTTTCAAGATCTTGGAATAGAAAAAATTTAATCATGAATTATTATTTCCTGTTCTTTTTTAGGCTAAATCAAGATTGTATACGGAAAGCAATTATGTTATCTTAAAGATTATTTGAGGAAAATTTCGGAAATTTTTTAATGGAGAAATTGATTCATGGAGAAAATGTTTATGTCCTTTGGGGTGCTTTGTAAGTTGTGATTTCTTTTTACTCGAAGTAAAACCCTCCATAACCCTATTTCTTTGAATAATTTGTAAATCAAAACTATTGTAAAGTTTATCATGGCTATTGCTTGCTAGGGTTAAAATAGTTGTACACCCTCCATCTTTACCATTCCCTACAAAAACTTAGTCGTTCTCATGCCAAATTTTAGATTGACTATTATCAACATTTTTTTCATGATATTTCTTTAATAAAACTTATGTTGAAATCCATTTAATTTGAAAATCCCGCCCACAAATCTTTTTTCTTCCTGCAACTCTGTGCTTGCACCTTTTTTTTATTATCTCCTCATTTCCTTTTGAAGTCACGGTGCTTGTTTTGAAGTTTCTCTTTGTGATACAATTTGGGATTACCATATATGCTATTATAATTGTTCATTTTTCATTGTTTAGCACCCAACGCCATCAACAGCTATCCCTTTCAAACTCTATAATTTTTAAGGGTTGCGACTGTCGAATGACCATAATCCTATTTATCAACTCATAAGTTGTCCATTTGATGCAGACACGACCTAGGTGGGTTGGATACTAATCAAATTCACACAACGAAAGAATTCACACAATCACACAACATATATATTTTCCAAGTATTATGGCCTTTCAATTAAATGAAACAATCTCTATACAGAGGAATTACAATTCGAATCTCAGCTTGGTTAGTCGGAATGGACATTGACCATTACAGTTTCTTTAGCTCTCGGAATGAACCTTGAAACCTTTCACAACTCAGAGTCCTTCAAAGTCCCAAAAAGAGGATAGAATATTCCTTACTCTACTCATCCACTAGTATTTATACTCATCTCAGCCTTCTCAAGCGTCCTTCATAAGCTTCGATCACTTCTAGGCATGGTTAAACTACATTAAATACTTCACATGTCTCCTCTCAGCAGTTTCCACCATTTGGCCTTCTACAACAACCGCCATAACTTCTCTGGAATTGTTCCAAATACCCGAATGACTCCGCTTCTCGGGATTCTGGTTGAACAATTGGTTCATAAATCATTGGCGTTAGCTTTCCTCTCGACCCCTTTCTCTTCATCTGGTCGGTATCATCCTCAATCGTTCTGCTCTACTGCCTTTTCGCTTGACATTGACGGCTATCGGTTGGAAACACCGTGACACATCTGGATTCTGTTAACTATCTCTCTCATTCATCGTCATCGACTACTCCTAGTGGATACCCTCTTAACTGATTCTCAACTCCCCCTCATTGACCTTTTCACCCCATTGCATTAGAGGTCGTCAAATGTCCTCCTGGCATTCTAGTTGTTTATCTTTAACGATTTGTCTTGGGCTCTGATGCCCTTGCATTAACCTCCCAGGGTTGAAAAGAATCTTGCTCATGGTTCTTCAATTTCCTGAGCTCTTCTTTTGAAATACACGTTGCTTCTTCCATGTCCTTGTTCATCCAACGAACCAAATATTCTTTTCTTTTCTGTCTCCTGGTCCTCCCGACTTCACGCTCATCGAGTACTTCCGCGAGTTCTTCCATCAGTTGAACGGGTATTTTCCATTGCTAGTATATAGTCGCCTCATTGTTGCTCGTCGAACCTTCTTCAAAATTTTATAGGTCGGAAACGTTAAACATCAGTGATATTCCCATATCTTCTAGCAGCTTCAATACATATGCATTGTCCGAAATTTTTCTTAAAATTTTACATGGGCTAATCTTCTTCAACTTCATCTTGTTATATGTTCCCCTTGGAAATATTTCCTTTTTCAAGTGTGCATACACTAGATCACCCTCTGCAAATGAATGTAGTCGTTTATTCTTATTAGCGTTCAACTTGTAGACCACTTTGCTTTTCTCAATCTGTCGCTTCACTTGGTCATGCACTTCCTTCATGTGGTCAGCAAATGATTTAGCGTTTGCACTCCTCACTCCTGTCGGCATGTCTACTAAGTTGGTTACTCCATGCGTACTTCTCCCTTACACAGTCTAGATTGGAATCATCCCAGTCGACCGGTTCACAGAATTGTTGTACGCGAATTCCACCTATGCCAACACATTTTCCCACTGGTTCGATCAACCATCAGTTAGGAATCTCATCAAATTTCCTAATCTCATGTTCACGACTTCAGTCTGCCCAATAGTCTATGGATTGTATGCAAAACTGAACTGCAACTTCATGTCAAGCTTATTCCACAGGGTTCTCCAAAAATGACACATAAACTTGGTGTTTCTATCTGACGTTATGCTCTTCAGCAATCCATGCAGCCTCACAAACTCCTTGAAAAATAAAACAACAATGCTTGTGGCATCACTTGTCTTCTGACATGGAATAAAGTGTGCCATCTTCAAAAACCTATCGACTACCACAAATATGGAGTCGTTCCCTTGCTGTTTCTTTTCCAATCCTAGCACAAAATCCATGTTGATATCTTCCCATGGAATCGTCGACACTGGTAATGGTGCATGCAACCCCGTATTCTAACTTCGTCCTTTGGCCTGCTGGCACACCCGACACTATCGGACCCACTTATTTACATCAACCGTTATCCCTGGCCAGTAATATTTTTCCTCGACCAATGCCTTGGTCTTGTTGATGCCAAAGTGTCCTCCTAATCCTCCATTGTGCAATTCCCTGATCAGATTCTCCCTTACTAGTCCTCTAGAGATGCATAACTGATGTCCCTTGAACAGGTACTCATATTGGACGAAGTAATCCAAGTATGGGGTTCTATTACCACTCCATGGTTCCTTCGACACCTTCCAAGAATCGAAAAAATCCTCGTCGTCTTCATAGTCAGTCTTCATTGACTCTAAACCTGTTTCCTTAACCACAGTCGTCCCCAACAACGCGACTCTTCGACTTAACGCATCGGCTACCTTGTTAGTCTTCCCCTACTAGTGTTTCAACACAAAGGTGTAATGTTGCAGAAACTTGACCCACTTCATGTGCCTCTAATTCAACTTCATATGAGTATTCAGATATCTTAGAGCTTGGTGGTCGGTGAACAACATAAATTATTTCGGCAACAAGTAGTGTCCCTGCTTCTTCAATGCCTAAATAATGCATAAAGATCTTGGTCATATACCAAATACTTATGCTTGGCTTCATCCAACTTCTCACTGAAGACTATAATCGGTTGGCCCTCCTATCTCAACATGGCTACAATTGCTAATCCACTTGCATCATAGTCAACTTAAAATACCTTGCTGAAGTCGGGGAGAGATAATACTAGACTCTCCATCACCTTCAGCTTTAGCTTCCCAAATTCTCGTCGGGCATCTTTTGTCCATTTAAACTTGCCCTTCTTCATGCACATTCTCAATGGTGCTCATATCCGACTAAAATCCCTGATGAACTTCCTATAAAAACTGATAAGTCCATTAAAAATTCTCACCTCTGTGGCACTCATCGGCTCCGGCCACTCCAAAATCATCCATACCTTTTCTAGATCCATCTTCAATCCTTGTCAGGAAAACAAAAATACTACATACACCAACTCCTTCTGCATGAAGGAAGACTTCTACAGGTTAACCAATAGCTTCTCTTGGCTCAACCTCTGCAGGACTTGTCGAATATGCAACAATTGTTCTTCCTTTGTCCTGCTAAAAATCAGGATATCATCGAGGTAGACTACGATGAATATTCCAAGAAATGGATTCAACACCTCATTCATCAATCTCATAAATGTGCTTGGGGAATTGGTCAACCCAAATGGCATAACCAACCATTCATACAGCCCTTCCTTTGTCTTTAAGGTTGTCTTCCATTCATCACCATCCCTAATCCGGATCTGGTGGTATCCACTTTTTAGGTCGATCTTGGTGAAGTATGTCGCTCCACTCAAGTAGTCGATCAAGTCATCCATCCTTGGAAATGGGAATCTGTACTTAATAGTGATATTGTTTATGGCCCTTTAATTGATGCACATCCTCCATTTGCCTCCCTTCTTGGGTGCCAGTATGACTGGTACTGCACACGGACTCAAGCTGTCTCTAATCAATCCCCTATCCAACAACTCTTGGACTTTTCAATTCAACTCAGAATTTTCTGTCGATGTCATCCTATGTGACGCCTTATTTGGAAGACTCGGCCCTAGTATCAAGTCGATCTGATGGGATATAATCCTCGTTGGTGGAAAACCAGTTGACATCTCATCGACAATAATGCCCTTAAACTCCGAAAACACCTCTCTGACTTCTGTCAGGATTTCTCCTGTTGGTCCCTTGACAGTTAGGCCCTTGGGAATGACAACGAAGAAATAATGCTTCTTTTCTTCCTCTTTTAGAAACTCCTTCATTGAACACATCAACACTCTTTTCTCCCAATAGTCGTTCCCCTTTTCTCGACTATCTCTCTCTTAGACTAAGGGAATCAATTGAAACCTCTTTCCATCTTTCTCGACTGTCACTATATTCTGACAACCGTCATACAAAAACTTTCGTTCATATTTCTATGGTCGACCTACCAATAGGTGACAGGAATCCATTGGAATTACGTCGCACAACACACTGTCCTGCAACCCTCCAATCTTGAAATTGATCAGGCACTGTTGCGTCACCGTGACATGACGACCTTTCTGCAACCACGACACCGTGTATGCATTCAGGTATGGTTGATACTTTAGTCCCAGCTTGTTGATTAACTCCATCAACACCAGATTATCCATGCTACCTCCATCGACGATGGTCATACATCATCTATCTCGAATCTTAATCTTTGTTTGAAAAATGGACTTCCTCTGGATCAGTTCCACCTCCTGTCATCATACTGATTGTGACAATGTTCTGTGGGTCATCAAATTTTTACCTTCTTCCGATGCAACTTTGTATGGAATTCCCCTCCCAGTCAGACCATCCTCTCAATCCTTACCTCGACCTCTGGTGTATGGTTGACTAGTGGTGTGCAAATTATCTGGCCACTCATATGCCTTATGTCCCAACTCTCGACACTTGTAGCAAACAACTTTGGTTTGGTCTGTATGTTTTCCTCCATAAGTCCCTCTTTGACCGTAGGCACCTCGACCTCTAGGGTTCTCTCCTCCCCATCAGTGTTCAGGTGCGTCAACCCTAGTTGTGCTTTCTTTTTGGATTTCATTATGACTTACTTCCTTGGAAAAATTCTGACTTCTACCAGTCGATTTTTCCATGTTCATTGAATTATTCCTGGATAGTTTCTCCTCTGCCTTCAGAGCTAGTTGATAGGAATCTCTGACTGTCCTAAACCTTGATAGGCTCAAATCATCCTGGATGGCATATTTCATGCCATTCACATACTTGACGACTGCCTCCTCTCCCTTGTCAGTCTATCCCAACCAAATCGACATTCGATAGAATTCCTCCGTGAACTCATTCACAACCATCTCCTTCTATCTCAGGTACTATAGCTTCCTTAACAGAGAAATCATGTACTCGATGGGAAGGAACTTATCCTTCAACTTTGCGACCATTATGTCCCAAGTTTTCATCTTATATTTTCCTTTCCGTACTCTGTCGGCTTGTACATTGTCCCACCATAATGAGGCATGGCCCTTCAAATTTAGACAGACAACCTTCACCCTTTTTGGGTCCTCTATCTATTCCATGTCGAAGTATTTCTCCATTTCCCTCATCTAGTTGATCAACTCTTTGTTGGGATAATCCTATACTCCATCCTAGTCCTAACAACATTTTCCATTTTTTCATTTTCAGTCATGCATGCATTTTGCATGCAGTCATGATTTTGCATGCACGCATGCAATTGCATGCATCCCGTTCATCAGTCCCAACACCTAGCCCTCAGTTAGCTAGCCCTGGGAGCTTCTTTATGATCAGTTTCATCCCTCCTAGTGCTTAGTGCGCCCTGCATGCAATTACATGCATCCCAGGTGCCCTCTCTCACCTACCACTCAGTTGCACTTCAGTTATTTGAGTTATCTTTAGATCTTTCCTTGATTTAAGGCTAGATTGACTCTCAACTGACTGTATCACTCCGATGGACCTCTAGTGAGACAGACTGCCTATTCTAACTCTAGTTAGCTCCTAATGCGCCCTCCATTGAGCCTCCCTCATTCAGTTATTGCCTCCATGTTCCAATTACACCTACCACACTCAGTTATACTCAGTTTGACACCCGGTTGACAGTTACTTGTGCATTGATGACTCCACTGATGATGATCATGACTCCTAGTTGTGCTTTGATGATACTCCATTGATCTGGTGATCACTCCATGAAGGCTAATTCGAATTTCCACCTTGGCATTCGAATCCTCACCATTGTATTATTTATTTGTCCATATTGTGATTAATGAATTAGTGTGTGATGTTATTCTGCTTCTATCTGAGTTCTACTGTATCATAATTCTGTTGCTCTTTTACACTGCATTGTCCACTCTTCTTCTATTTTCCTGCTTAATATTTCTTGTGAGGTATACATCATCTCTTAGATCTGCTGTGAGGATTTTCACACTCTTCGGGGTTTAGACTCCCTGAGTAGGTACATAACTCCATCTTTGATATACCCTTAATCTCATATAACACCTTTAAAAACTTGTCTTCGGGATATCCTTCATGCTCATCCTCAAGAGCGTGTTCTTCTTCTTCAACATTCTCATCGCTATGATCGAGGGTTTCAATACCCAATCCCCTCTTCTCGACTTCTTTTACTGCAACCAAATTGCTCTTCAGACTCCTCATGGTATTGACATGTTACTCGAACATCTCATAGCAAATCGTGACCTCGACACCTCCACGAATCCTTCGTCCTCTACCATGGATGTTTAGGCCTCTCTGAGCCATGGTCACAGGTTGAACTGGCTAACTGGCACCACCCAATCTCAACCAAGCTTCCTCTATCCACTATCCAATAGCAACTAGAGTTTCCCACTTTGTTCAATCACAACTGGACCTTCTACACGCAGGAAAGCTTTCGACTATGATACCAACTTATGTAGAAATGACCTAGGTGGGTTGGTTGCTGATCAGATTCACACAACAAAATCATTCACATAGAACAAATATTTACCAAGGATTATGGCCTATCAATTAAATGAAACAATCTCTATACAAAGGAATTACAATTCGAGTCTCAACTCGATTAGTCGGAATGGACATTGACCATTACAGTTTCTTTAGCTCTCGAAATGCACCTCGAAAGCTTTTGCAAATTAGATTCCTTTAAAGTCCCAAAAAGAGGATAGAATATCCCTTACTCTACTCATCCACTGGTATTTATACTCATCTCATCCTTCTCGAGCGTCCTTCAGAAGCTTCGATCACTTTCAGGCATGGTCAAACTGCATTAAATACTTCACATGGCTCCCCTCAATAGGTTCCACCATCTGACCTTCTGTAAAAACTACCATAACTTCTCTACAAATGTTCCAACTACCCCAATGGCTCCACTTCTCAAGAACCTGGTTGAACAGTCGGCTCATAAATCATTGGCATCAGCTTTACTCTTGACCCCTTTATCTTCATCTGGTCAGTATCATCCTTGATTATTCTACTCTACTTCCTTATCTCCTGCCATCGACCACTATCGGTCAAAAACACCGCGACACATCCAGATTCTGTTGACTATCGCTCTTAGTCGTCGTCGTCGATCACTCCTAGTCGGTACCCTCTCGACTGATTCTCAAATCCCTCTTGTCAAACTTTTCACCCCATTGCACTAGAGGTTGTCGACTGCGCTCCGAACGTTCCAATCGTTTATCTTTGACAATTTGTCTTGGGATCCGATGCCCCTGCATTGCCATTCTTTATGTGTTTGATACGACCAAATCTTCAATATTGATCATTTCCATTTCCTCAATTCAAAATCTAGTCTTCCACGGTGTTATTGTAAGTGAGAAAGTAGTGTTGTTGACCATAATATTTATAAAAAAATTCAAGCCATCCATATTCAAAGTTTGTCCAATGTAAATGACTAATTAGTTGATGATGATGATAGTAAGATTGAAGAATTGAATTTAGAGGAGGAACAATATTTTTTACATAGTTCCTTCTGTGCCAAACATCTTTGTAAACACTACATACCAAGAGTCAAAGAGTTCTAAAGGTATAAAGGATGACATAAGTTGTTTGCAGAAAAATAATTTTAATATGTTCCATGTGCTTTTAGTCTAAATACTTTTAATGTGAGGAATTGTAAAACTCATCTATATTCAAGAATAATTTTGGCTTGGATTAAGGTTGTGCATGAGCGTCGACCTAGAATGTTCTGATCGGAGCAAATTGAGAAGTTAATAATCCAATCTATTTTTTAAAAGTGCAAGTGCAGGAAAAGAGCTCCTCAATTTTTGGTGAAGATATCAAGATCTATTGCGCTTGTAAAGGAAAATATTTCAAATAAACAAGATTTCACTTCATTTTATAATGTGATAAGCTATATTATTTATTTTTTTAAAAATTGATATATTTAAATTTTTTGGAGTGATAAGGAGTTTTATTTGTAAAAGACCAATATAAATTGGTTTTACTTCAACTAAGGAAAGAAGTTGTTTTTTGGTTTCCCGTAAAGCCAAAAGAGGGGGTTCATGAAGTTTTTCTCACATTGTAAAATTTGTATTTCCAAGAATTGATTAGAACATAGTAAAAGCTTAGTCAATTTTTTTTATATTTTTTATGAGAGTATACACGGGTCAAGGCCAAGCTCCTATAGATCTCTTGTTTTGTGGAGTGTTGAGTGTGAAGTATGTATTCCGTACATGATTTTCTTCTCTTCATGGTGGTTTTATTCTTTTCATGGTGGTGCAACAATTGCATAATTTTTTCATTTTTGGCAAATATTTTTGAGTTGGCAATACTTTATTATTTGAGGTGCATCTTTTTTGGTGATATAAGGAGTTTGTGGTGAAATAATTTTACAATCATTGTTATTTGGAGTTTTAATGTCTAATTTATTGTATTTTTGGAGTTATAAGGTGCTTATCTTTGTTCCATATTACACATATTTTTGTCACCTATAGTGTAACTAAATATGAATCTATCAAAGTGCTTTATTATGCTTCATCACTTTTACAATGTCTAAATTTGTTTGTCTATTTAATGGCTTTGACAAATTGGAGGGGTTAAAGAATTATAAAGTGTGGAGTGGACATATTCAAAGCACTCATATCTATATTGAATTGTGGAATGACATCTATAATTCACAACTGATGAATCCTACTGACGCTAATCAATTAGCAAAGTGGGAATTGAAAGATTGGAAGGCTTTAGTGCTCATCCAAAGCACTGTTTCAGATGATGTTTTTGTGCACATAGAAAACTCCATTGATGCTTGGACAACCTAAAAAAAACTTAAAGACTTATTTGATTCATAGCTAGAGGCAAAGAAAATTGATCTTCAGTTAAATTTATTTTAAAAAAAATTGACTTAGGGAGGTGATGTTATGGAATATATTTCCATGCTTAAGAATATCAGAAAAGAGATTACCAAAGAAGTTTTTGGTAAAATCGAAGACAATTTAATGGTCACTACTTTAATAGCAAGACTCCCAAAATCATACAAACACTTTTTGGAGACCTTAAAAATCATAGATAAGTTGGACAATATAAATTTTGTTAGACTCAATGAGTCGCTAGCAAATCATCATAAAAATTTTGGTAAGTCAAAGTAGTTAGGAGAATATTTATTGGTTTCTAGCACAAGCAAATAATCCACATGAAAAGTGTTTATCCTACCAAAGGTAATGATCAGAAAGGGAATGAAAATCATCACAATTCATTTCAGTATTCAAATCGGGGTCATGGTGAAGGCCATGGCAGAGGAAGAGGTATAGGTAGAGGCAATTTTACTTGGAATAAGAACAACTGAAAATAAGAAGGAAATGAACATTCACAATACAGTGAAAGGGGAAAAGGCAAGAAATAGGTAACTTGTTTTCGACACAATAAGATTAGACATTATGCCTCTGATTGCAGAGTTTCTTATGACAAGATTGCAAAGTAGAAAGATTCTTCATCAAAATAATATGCAAATACAAAGGATAGTGAGGATTGCGAATATGTTTTTACAACACTTCAACAATCATAAGAAACAACCTTAGTTCAAACAAATTATTCTTTCAAAAGTGATTTTGAGGATGCATGGATCATCGATACATGTGCCACTCAACATATGACATACAATAAAGATTTCTTTTGGAATTACCATGATTTCCATTTGAATTCATTCTTTTTAGCATATGACACCACTCACATACCAAAGGGAAAAGGTTCTATGAAGGTATTTTTACTAGGAATTGGAAAAATAATGATCTCTAATGTTTGATTTGTTCTCACATTTAAGAAACATTTGTTGTCTTTGGTTTTGATTCGCTGGTTAGGACATCAAATTGTGATGGAAGATGGGATACTTAAAATAAAATAAATTAAAGATGCATACAAAAAAATTATGACAAGTTATGAGGATGGAAAGCTTCTTAGAATGAGGGGCACAATCATTCCAATAATTAAGGAATTTACAGGTTCAATCGAGACTAGTATTTCACCCATCAAATTTTGGCACATTCATTTTGGTCACTTGAATGTTGATAGTCTTGTTCAACTTCAACAACAAGGAATGGTAAAGGGGTTACCCACTTTTCAAAAGGAAAATGCAATATGTCAAGCATGCATTTTTGGAAAACAAAGAAGTTTATCATTTCCAAAAGCACTTGGAGGGAAACTTGGAGATTACAGCTTGTACACAGTGATATTTGTGGGTCTTTGGACACTTCACTTGGTGGATGCAAGTATTTTTTTATTGTTTATTGATGACTTTAGAAGGATGGTTTGGGTCTATTTTTTGAAGCATAAATCAAAGGCTTTTACAAAGTTTTAGTCTTTTTAGAATTTGGTTAAAACTGCAACTAAGGAAAAAATTGCCACTTTGAGAACTGATAATGGTCGTGAATTCACATCAAATGAATTGTTATCATATTTCCAAGAAAAATTAATTAGGAGACAATTGACTAACTTCTATACTCCACAACAAAATGGATTAATAGAATGAATGAATCAAACATTATTGGGTATGGCAAGAGAAATGTTGTTCTTCAAAGGATTAAGTTCAAATTATTGGGCTGATGTAGTGCATACAACTATTTAATTGAGAAATTGGTCCCCCTCTTCATATTTGGATGAAATTAATCCTTATGAGGCATGGTATGGATTCAAACATATGGTTAAACATTTCATATTTTTAAGTTTAGTTTTTTATGCCCTTGTTCCAAAATAAAAGAGAACAAAGTTAGAATCTAGGAGTATGAAATGAATTATAATTTGGTATTTTGAACGGAAAAGGGGGTATAGAATTTTATCATATGGAATATTTATTTTCAATAGAGATGTTATTTTTTATGAAACAAAAACTTTAAGTGTAAGAGAAATTGAAAATCAACTCAGACACTTAGAACAGAAACTATATAAGGAACAATAACGAATGTAATGCTTAAACAAATCAAGGGATGATTAGTTGTTTGACATGACTTCGAATTCAAACCAATAGGTTGAAGATGAAGAAAGTGGAAAAGTTAGCTTAGAAGATTCAATTCAAGCTAAAATTGATAAAATTTCTATGGAAGGTACTTCATCATCGCCTCCAGTTGCACACAAGAAACCAAAGTGGGAAACTAAGTTACTTCAAGAAGTTAAGTATGATGAGAAACATAAAACATGTACAAGGAGTTTTGAAATGAAAAAATGGAATTGGGATTCACATAATTTTTCTCTTTCTGCTAATGAACCATCCACTTTTGTTGAGGCGGTTGAACATGATGAATCAAGGGAAGAAATGCAATGTGAATATGATGCAATAATAAAAAATCATACTTGGAATATTGTTGAGTGTCCAAAGATGTAAAACCCATTGGTTGTAAGTGGGTTTACATAATTAAATACAAGTAAAATGTTGAAATTGATAAGTACAAGGAAAGATTGGTGGAAAAGGGGTTTGCTCAGAAAGAAGGGATTGATTATGAAGAAACCTTTGCTCCAACAATTAGGTGGAATAGTATCAGGGTTGTGATGGCTTTCGCTGCACAGAATGGATGAGAAATGCACCAAATGGATGTGAAGAGTGCACTTCTAAATGGTGATTTGTAGGAGGATGTATATATGAATCAACCTCCTGGTTTTGAGATTCCAAGAAAAGAAAGGAAAGCTTGTAAATTGGTTAAGGCATTGTATGGGTTAAAAGAAGCTCCCATACCTTGATATGTTAAAACGTGGCTAAAATGGATACCTATTTACAGAAAGTTGGTTTTCTCTGCAGTGAGTCAGATGATACTTATTAGAATGTTCGAATCCAGGAAAACAAATTAATCATTTTGGTTATGTACATTGATGATCTACTGATAACAGTTAACAATGATGATCATATTTTTTAGGTGAAGAAATAAATTCAAACAAGTTTTGAAATGAAAGACTTGGACTTCATTACTATCTTGGAATTGAATTTATTCAAAGAGAAAGAAGCATATTTATTTCAAAAACTAAGTATGTTTTCAAATTATTGAAGAATTTTGGAATGGAGGAATGCAAGCCAACCATCACCTCCATCAAGCAAAACTTAAAACTTTCTAAGTTTGAAGGGGGGGACTTGTCAGTAGTACCAAGTATCGACAACTAATTGGAAGTTTGATCTACTTGACCAATACTCGACCAAACTTATCTTTTTCATTCAACATCATTTCCAACTATATGCAGGAACCCATAGAAAGTCATTGGAATGCAACAAAAAAGGTATTAAGGTATCTTCAAGGAACAAAAGATTTTGGACTTGAGTTTAAAAGGAACAAAATTTTTAGACTTGTTTGCTACTCAGATGTAGATTTTGATAGATATGTTGATGATAGAGAATCTACTTCGGGTTACTTAATGAATATGGGATCAACTGTTGTGTGATGGAGTTGTAGAAAGAAAGAGGCAAGAGCAAATTCTACAGTAGAAGAAGAATATATTTGAGCTTGGGAGCATCTTATGAAATCGTTTGGCTATGAATAATTTTATAGGATCTTAAATTTGTTCAAAAGGAAGTTACTTCATTATTCATCGACAGGAAGTCATCCATCAAGTTAGCCAAAAAATCAGTTTTTCATTCGAAGACAAAACATGTTGATAATAAGTATCATTACATTCTATATCATCTTCAAGGAAATTATCAAACAAAAGTATTATCCATTAGACGATTAAATTGTAGATATATTCACCAAATCTCTTGGAAGGATTAAATTCACTAAGTTCATAAATGAACTTGGTATATGTTCTAAAGAAATTTTGGATCAAAGAGGGGATTGTTAGAAACTATGATCCAAAATGTTAGTTTTAGGAGTTTAGTTTAATAAATGTTTTTGTAAAATGACACCTACACACTCACGTGATTATGTGAAGTGTCCTTAAGGCAGTTTTGGTAACATTATTTTAGATATTAGTATTGGGTTATTTAAACCCATTTTGTATTTCATGTGAGGTGGATTTTGGTGCATAGCCCTCATGTCTGTGATGCAATTATTTTCCTCTTTATTATTAAAACTTCTATGCCTGAGGACACTTTAACAAGAAATTTGATTATTTGAAAGGGGAAATTGATCATTGTACGGAGGTGAGTCATAATGATCTTGAGAATTTTTCTCATACCATTTGCGATCATGATATTTTAAACTTGCAGGATGATGTTGTGATTGATAATTTTGATGATTCTCTCATTGTTCCATCAATTTGTGATGAAGATGCTCATTTGCTTTCGGCTATGGTTGATAATCTTATTTTCCATGAGCCTATCCTTGAGCCCAAATATTATGTTTTTGAGGGAAACCTTCCATCAATCCATGACGATTTCTTTGATGCCTTTATTGATTATTCTTGTTGGCTTGCCGAGGAGTTTGAGTTCATATAGCTTTTTCTTTTATCAAAATGAGCATATTATTCTTGAAAGCAAATTATTTCCTCAGGTTAACTTGCATCATATTAATGATAAGTACCAAAATCCTATCGTTAATCAATATTGTCGAAGAACTCAATCAATCTCTAATCATTTATAATTACGAAGAATAAATTAAATACATTCTTTCTAATCAATCTGTTAGTAGCATTAAAGTAGAAGAAGGAGTTCCTAGGTTAATTTTCAAAGATTACATTTGGGATTCGTGGGTAAGTAAATTTCCAGATCATGCTAGTACTAACTCATCTTGTTTGCATTTATTTTTATCTTTTTCAAGTAACATACTAACTTTTATGTTTTAATTTTATCAATCATATCTCTCTTAACTTTTGGTGCTCAATGTAAAATTGGTGAACATAATCATAATCTTAACAATAATAACCAGGGATGATTTTAAGAACTCCCCCCAAATTTATATGGTAAAAAAATTGGCGAATCTCCCCGATATATAGGAAAATTTGAAAGCGATTTTATCAATAATATAATATGTATATATAATTTTTTGGCGAATCTTTCATTTTATTATATGATATTGTAAAATCTTGGCGAATCTTTCACTAAATTATAAGATATTGTAAAATCTTGGCGAATATTTTTCTGAATTATAAAATATTGTAAAAAGTTGACGAATATTTCACTAAATTATAAAATATTGTAAAAATTTGGCGAATATTTCACTGAATTATAAAATATTGTAAAAATTTGGCGAATCTTTCATTGATCTATAAAACACATTGAATGACAGTCTGCTTGTTAATTATGAGTTCAAGGCTTCTTCAAATGTTGAGTTCAATTGCTCTATTTCAAGTTTTGGTCTCAATACCAAATGGTGGTGGCCTTAATGAAGCCTTGATATCCAAGCAAAGCCGAGTAGATCTTGGAGACATGTATTCTAAATGTGGGTGTTTGGAGGATGCACATAAAGTGTTTGGCCAAGTGCCAAAGCGAAATACAGCCTCATTGAATGCAATGCTTTCAAGATGTGCTCAACATGGACATGGCAGGGAGGAACATTATCAGAGGGGTTCTTCGGGTGGAGATTGTCATTCATAGCTCTGATGACGTTAGCATTGCATCTTCTTCTTACTTACAATTTTTTCCTCTACTACTTGAGTTTCTAGAATCTATTTGTAGTCCTCCCTGCAATTATTATAGATTTCTTCTTTTTCTTCTTTAATAGTCTTGGGAGATGACTTTTTTGAATTGCTTAAATCAACAAAGGAATTGCACCCACAGACTATCCTTCAATAGATTGTGTGGCTACCCTAGACTGTTTTTGATACTTCAAGGCAAGTTTGTACATAGGTTTTAAGCTAGGCATGTTCCTTAGGTATTTTTCTTGGCACATACTTTGAATAACATTATAGTGATTTTGTTGGCATCCTATAGTGTCGAATATTGGGGGCTATCTTATTGTTGTGTCATACTTTTGGACAATGTAACTTTTTTCCATCTAAATTCCTCAACACTAGTACCATATCTAAATGTTATACCATTTGTTGATACCATATCTAAATGTGTCTAGTAGTTGATTTTGATTGTAGATGTTGTATTTTTTGTTGATATTGGTGTGTAGATGTTATTATAACCCATGTTAGAGCTTTTATTACAAATTGTTTTTTTCTATTGATTAGAGTTTCCATGACATGTGGGGACTTGGACCTTGACAAACCGATAAACTAATAGAATCAGACATTATGCATCATTTTGGCCTTCACTAGCCAATTATGCCCATGGAGGCTAGGAAAATTTTGAGCCAATTGGACTAGAGGAATGTTGGTCTCGTGCCAATAGGTCTCCTATGATCAATGCATAGGAACCTAGTGCATAGACCATTTTTCTCTTCGCTTAGCTATGTAGAGCTCATTTATTTTTCTGAATAACGATAAGTATTTACAAAGAAAATATACAATCAGCATAAACAAATCGAAAAAGTGAAGACAATTAATTCATGCAAATAAAAGGTAATAAAAACTTATTTTCTCGAACCCTAAATCAATGGAAATCAACTAAATCTAATATTGATTCAAGCTACAACAAAGGGTTAAATCAAGCATCAAATGAGAACTAGAAGCATTCAAGGGTCTAACACAATAATTAACCAAAATACATGCAAACTCCACAAATCGACAAAATGTTTCAAATAAAAGCAATAAACAAACCATAAAAATTTGCACAAAATATTTGAGATAAACACCAACATGGTTTCATGTACTTGAATGAGCTCATTCTTGCTTAGCGAAAGTGTAGTCAAATTAGTTATTTATCCTTCAATGTCAGGACACTATCTATGTGAAGAGATAGCTCCTAGGCCTAGCTTTGTCAAATTCCAGTGTCATTTCCTATCACATAAAAAAAGAGACAATGTAAAAGATAAATATAAAAACATCAATCTTAAAATAAACTACATCAAGGAAATGTATGTCATATCATCAATGTATAACAAAAAAGTACAATGTAGAATCTATTTTTAATTAAAATGCTAGCTCAAATTTACATATAATGATCACCCGCAAGGGTCCATGGAACACCTATACCAAAATAAGACTCAAGAGTCTCTCATGTGTATTGGATCATATACAATATTAGGTGAAATCCATTTCCCAATTCACATTCTGGGACTGGTCCTCATTTTCGGCACTCTGAACATGACCTTCTTCGAATGAGCCGTCATTATGATCCTCAACAACATTATGTTCCATATCAAATTCATTAGATAAATTTGCCATATTGTTTTCTCCCCTTCTTTCACAATTTGATCGCCAGAGAGCTACTGCTCTTTCATATGGAAAATTGTCAACCTCATACTTTGTTACATATAATCTTAAGCATGTATCCACATTTTTATCAAGCTTATTCCTCAACTTTGACTTCAAAAATGTTAATGCACTAAACATTCTCTCATCCTCCACTGATCCCAAAATCATGGTTTGACATAAATCTACTAATTTGAAATACTCTGACATATGTTGCAGTAGATTTTCACTACCACTGAGTGTAGTCCACAATTTTGTAATTGCACCATATTCTAGAGCATTATCCAACTTAGAAAATTGCTCCCACATTGTATCAGCAAAGCATCGGGCTTGATCTTTCAATTTTTGTCCATCTAAAATACCTTGAATATGTTCTCCTTGTATCTCGGTCTCTCGACAAAAATGGCTTTGCAAAATCTTGATTTTAGCTATAAAGTCAACCTTTATAGTTTTTGAACATTGACGAGTGTTCCAATATTGAGGGTATACCACAGACATGGCCTCCAACAATTCAACTCGAGGAAATCGTTCTCTTATCTCTGATGATAGTGATTTTGCAATTTCTATCAAGCTGCGCCTCACTGAAATCACAACATTGTCAAATTGTTCTCTTGACACAGGGCACTCTTTGGTGGTTCTTCCTATTTTGTCATTATAATAAAAAGGAACCATATACCCACGCACTGCCATACATAGAAACCCTTTTTCATCAAACTTCAATAAATTTTCATCATTTTCAATATTGATTATCTTAGCCCAATTTGTAAATGCTAGACCTGTAAAAGAATTTGCCTTCATATACAAATTATCTAATGCAAGGCATGCTAGTTTTCTAGCATTTGTGTATTCAGCAATATACATCGTGCGACTTTGAGACATCTTCACGAGGCTATTCATTTCATGAAGCAGAGGAAGAACTCCAGCCAATGTTAAATATGTCTCTATATCAGTTAATAGAAAGAGAAGAGTTTGAGCTTTTTCTACACTTAGGCGATGTTCATACATCACCCCTACCAAGGATGCATATTCATCGAATAGTCTTTGAGCTGGTCCCTTCAGTGAGATCCATCTTGTATCAACATCTTTTAATAGTTTGTTTCCATTTGTAACACCGTCAACAAATTTTTTAAACTCTGAAAACCGTTTGGGACTCCGACAAAAGTATGCATGAACCTCACGTACAAGATATTCAACTTTTGAAACCAATGGAAAGTTGCTCACTATTTTAAATGCAAGATTCATTCTATGAGCCATACAATGAATACCAATCATATACGGTGAAGCTGAGAGTTGTAGTCTAGCACAAAGGCCGTTCCTTTGTCCCTGCATTACTGATGCCCCATCTGCTCCAATGCATACCAACTTTTTTGCGATCATTGAATGATCCATACCACCAGTTTCTTTCAAAGTATTAATAACAAGTTCATAAATGTTTTCTGCTGTAGAACTTTTGCTCATTTTATGAATTCCAAGTAGATAGGAATTCCTGATATGGTAATTGACCGTATAAATGCTCATGCAAATCCATGCAGTATTATCAACAGCTGTAACTTCATCCAAGGACAGTGACAAAAATGTTGCATTCACAATCTTCTCTTTCATATCATCCTTTTCTACTTGAGCTAGATATTTTCCCCATTCCCAACCACTCGTTAAAGACCAATGAGAAGATGGAAAATTTGGCACTTGAATAAAAGATAGATATTTCATCATTTTTGGATAATCTGTCATAGGACGACCATTGGATAGGATGTGAAATACAGTGCTTAATTGTATCGACTTCGATAACAAATTTTTTTCCATCATCTTTCTGAATTGAGAAGTGATGGTTCCTCCACTTTCATCTAGTTTTCTCTTATTTATTAAGTATTTATTGTATTCCTCTTCACATTGGAGATGTCGGCTATCAAATTTCCATCTAACAGTAGATTTCTTCTCATCATTTCCAGTTTTGTTATCATACACCTTCCCAACATGCTTCTCTATTGTGTCCAGCTTCATTTGCAATTTCACTAGCTTGCCCTGTTTCCAACTACATGAAATGCATTTAACTTCTCGTGAGGTCTCATTCTTATTTGTTGGAGGTATCGGTTCAATAAATGGGAATCTTGATACCCAATCAGATTGGAATTGTCTCCCGAAGTCCCATCGGCCTTTTTTCCTCTTCAGTGAATGGTCTATGTCACCTTGCAAGGAAAAATCTTCAACATTTGAGCTACCAATTTCTGAAGAAAATGCATTTGCCTCACTTTGATCACTAGAGGAATGTATTCTACCATCCATTGTATGTTTTGCAGAGGCATCCTCCAAAGTGTTGACATCTCTCTCACCGATACCTTGCTCAAGAGAGCTTGAACCATGAATATGATGTGGATGATTGGATTGATGTTTTTGAAAATATGACATTACATCCTTTTGTCTTAATGTTTTATTTTTCTCTCCATGATCCATGTTTGACATCTTGTTTCTTACTTAATGTTCCACAATTGATATTCCAAATCAATATAGAAACCAGAAGGAGGCCTGCATGAGAAAAATGATATAAAATTAGTACAACTGCAATTCCCTACGAGGAGGTTGGTCCTCCACAATTGCACCAAAAATATACTAAGTGATTAACCTAGGGGCCACTAGAACAACAGGGAACAAACAACACACCACAATAAAAATTTTCCTAAGGTTGTGGTGATGGGGTCCCTTGTGCTCCTGATGAACTCACCTCGCTGCCGCCGTGACTGGCAGGTCAGGAGAGTAGCCACTTTGAAGAAATTTTGATAAAAGGATGTGTTTTAAAAATATTTTTGAAAAATATAATCAAACAATCCTATGGCTCTCTAGACTCAAAAAAATTGTGCATATGAACCAAGACCAAATTAAACTTGGAAGACTTGACTCAAGCTCATAAGAGTCAAGTAACTATGCAAAAGGTGCTATACCCATATCTAAGAATGAGATCATTGTGTGATTACCAGAAATAAGATCATATGGATTACCAGAAATAAGATCATATTTCAAGATTGCAGGATTCTGAAGGAGACTGTAGTGGCACAAGCTGTGGCTGTTATCCAACACTACAAGACACCTATCAAAGAGATTAGAACTCGACCTGTGAGTGAGGAAATGATCGATAAAACCATGCCGTGGGCATATTTTGATGGTGCTTCTCTTGACCATCGATCGGAGTGTGGTGGGGGTGGAGTCCTTTTCAAAACCGAGTCTCATTTCTTTCATATCGTGGCTGGTTTGGGGAGGGGATCTAACAACTATGCTGAACTTATGTCTCTTAGGCTGCTGCTGTTATTTGCACTTGAACAAGGATGTCTTATCTCTTCAGATATTTGGCGACTCCAGGATAGTTATTGACTGGGCAAAGGAGATTACTCATTGTCATGTGATGGTACTCATACCTATACTGGAGGAGGTAATACGGTTAAAACAGTCATTTAATCATATTACATTTACACTTGTCTACAGGGAGAGGAATGGGATGGCCGATCAGCTTTCCAAAGAAGCGACGCAGCAACATTTAGCACTTGGAACTTGGAGGATTACTATTCACTCTATTGGGGGCACCTACAGTTATTACCACAGACCATTTCATGAAGCTATAGAGGCACGGAATTGAGCAATAGCTCAGATTTTGATGACCAGGGATGGACGCCTATTTTAATTTCTGTAACAGTTTTTGTTTAGTTGTATGGATATATGCCGGCTGTAGATAGCAGTTATGTGATGGTCTGATACAGTAGTCTATCTGTAATCGGATAAATGCGGGCTGTATGAACAGCTGGACTCATTGTTTTGAAGTAGTATGGAACTTTGGACTTGATATTAATATGGGACAGTAAATATGTGTCAATGTAGGGATCACAGTGATCCTAATACATGTGCAGAATGTAATTTTGTTCATCTTTTTGAAATAAAATTACGACTTTTTCCAAGGAAAAAAAGGTCACAGCAACTATTAGGTCACAACAACTATTTGTGTAGAGTTAAGCCATACTCATGAAAGTTTTCATTTAAACAGAAAGATAACAATGTTCTCATTTTATGGTAGCCTTCATCCAATCCTGGGAACTTGGCACTTGGAGGATTACTATTCACTCTATTGGGGGCACCTACAGTTATTACCACAGACCATTTCATGAAGCTATAAAGGCACGGAATTGAGCAATAGCTCAGATTTTGATGACCAGGGATGGACGCCTATTTTAATTTCTGTAATAGTTTTTGTTTAGTTGTATGGATATATGCTATCTGTAGATAGCAGTTATGTGATGGTCTGATAAAGAAATTCCCTTGTTTAAATTGATAAGAAGTACTTTTCTAGGTAATTTCAAAGCTTAATTTGATTCTTAGACCATTTCTTCTCAGAAGGCTGAAGGAAAAGGTTGAAGAGTCCCTGCCTAGGAAAAAGGAGATAATTTTGTATGCAGATATGAAAGAACATCAGAAACATATCCAAGATCATTTAGTAGTGCTGATACATTCTGAGGTGGAATAAGTGCTCCAATGGTCTGTCCCAGTGATGTAATCGTTCGAGTGCTTGTTGGTTACAAGGATACATATCTTCATGTCTTTTATTAATTCAGTGATCACAGAATAATAATGGAGAACAACTGGCAGTCAAAGGATTCATTGGAGGCAGAGATTCAGCAGACAGATATTATTTCCAGATTCTTAGGCAGAAGATCGATCCACATTTGAAGAAGCAGTTCCAGCTAATCCTATATTTTGAGGATTAGAATAAGCCTTAAATTTCTTAGAACCATTCTGGGCACTCTATAAAAAATCCCTACTAATTATCTTTAAATTTTGAGTCAGCAATTCGATCTCATCATCTCGAGACAATTAAGGATTTGGTCAATATCTTCGAGCAACATTTAAGCACTTAATATACAGCTGGCAGAGAACCTAAAGACACAGGATTATTTCTAGATCTGATGGCTTTTAAAGTTCAATTGTTTCCATATTTCCAGGACAAAGATTAAATTATCCAAATTCAAGGGTGAAATTAACAGTCAAAGGATCAAATTTGCATCCCAAATATCCAGGAGCTCGATGCGCATCTTCAAGTGGCATTTGAACATTCAAGACAGAAGAGTGATCATTTCCAGATTCTTGGCAGCAAATCAAAGATTTAGGATTTATTACTCGAAACTTGCAGGAGTTTGCTTATTCAACATTTATATATTTTATCATTGAATGTAACCGAGGTTTTGAGTGGGAGAGACTGAGAGGGCTGAGTTCTAAGTTTCAGAGACATACTTTTAAACTCTGTTCTTAAACTCTGCTTTTTATGTCTGTATTTTCATGATAGAAGATTCCAGTGAATGCAATGTTCAGATTATGTTTTCCTTCTATATTCATCTACTTTTTTTTTCCTATTTGAATGAGATGATCATTGATATAGGATATATTAATGGTTATGCTTTACAGATTCCCGAGTAGAATCTAATTTTGTGATCCTACATACATGTGCAGAATCTAATTTTGTTCATCTTTTTGAAATAAAATTACGACTTTTTCCAAGGAAAAAAAGGTCACAACAACTATTTGTGTAGAGTTAAGCCATACTCATGAAAGTTTTCATTTAAACAGAAAGATAACAATGTTCTCATTTTATGGTAGCCTTCATCCAATCCTGGGAACTTATCAAAGTAAATATTCAAATCCCCTAGGAAAACATAGGGACTTTTTAATTTATTATGTCCTTGATAGTGGTATGATCCGTCTGTTTCCTAATCTGCTATATCTATGAAACTTAACTGGAATTGCTACATATCTTAAATCCAAGCTAAACATTGGACACTAATTTTCACACTTTGTCATTGATATTTCTCAAGGGTCTATTTATTTGCTTGGGAAAAAAATTACTTGGAGATAACTTTTATAATTATTGTTCATATCAAAGCCTATTCCTAGTACCTCATCTCACTCTTCTACCAATTTTTTGAGTCCTCCAATTTTTTTACCCAATGCCACCACCCCAGATCATACACTATCATTCATGTACAACAAATCCTTCCAGCATCAACTAGGTTTCCTATTTGTTCATAATTATCAAATTAAATCTAAAATCACCACCCTAATTATGGATAATGGTAGCCAAATAAATATATTTTCCCATGATATTTAGTCTCCTATCTGCAACTCCCCACTACAGACCATCAAACTCCATATCAGGTTTGGTTACAAAATATGCTCCTCATCTAAATGTCACTGAGCATTATGTTATCACCATTTCCATTGGGGCATTTCAATATACTTTGGAATGTGATGTGTCTCCTCTCAATTGTGTATATTTACTACTGGGTTCCCTTACCAAATTATTCGTCATTCCCTATATGATGCTCACCACAACACTTATAAATTTTTTAAAGATGGAAAGGCTTGTGATCTCACATCTTCTATAACCCATTCACCTTCCTTGTTGTCCAACAATGTTGATGTGTTCCATGTCAATCTTCACAAATTCATGTCAATATGTGTGGTTAAATGGGTTAAGATTGATAATGACTCCCATCCTTCCACACCCTATATGAATCCCTTGTTAGATGATTTTGTGTATGTATTTACACCTCCTGTTGGCCTTCCCCCCATTCATTTCATCTAGCACACTATTGATCTTGTCTCAGCATCTTCTCTTCCAATTGCTCCAATATACCATTTAGCCCCTCACGAATTTCTTGATATTAAGTGACATCTTCAATATGTCTTAAACTCTAGACATATAGAACCTAACTCCTCTCCTTATGGTTCCTCTACTTTCTTCATTTCTGTAAAGGAATCTGGTGCATGGCATCTTGTTACTTATTATCATGATCTCAATGAAGTGACTATAAAAAATTGATACCCATTTTCTCACATTAATGATTTGCTTATCCATCTCAAGGGTGCCCAATTCTCATACTCACAAGTAACATCTGTAAGGCTCGCTACAAGTATTATAGTATATAACTAGCATATATTATTATGTTAGTATTAGGTATGTGATTCAATTCTAGTCTATAAACATAGTTGGAATATAGCAGTAATCATCCCAACTAGGAGGTATCCAATGCCATGATATGGACTCTAGCATATGATCTAAATGCACTTGAACCCCTCAACTAGATATTCATGCCCATGAAACTGAGTGAAATCCCAGACTGAGTGATATTCTCCGTGATTATAAATATAAAATAACAGACTAGAACCTGGTGGCCACTACAACTAGGGGGCAAACAGCACGCCAACTAAAAAGTCCTAAGTATACAAACCAGGCAAACAAAGATGCCTTCCGGAGAAGAGTCTGGGATGATGAGGGCCCAGAACAGATCAACGAAGGAAGAAAGACAGTTACCCGGGGTCCACAATACAATGACTAAGGGTGCAAGCGCTGGAATCACCCAACCGCCCTCCCAAAGACCTGCAAGGGATTTCCTCCCACGTCTGTCTTAGGTACAGCAGATATACCCTCTGTTGTCACCTGTGTATGAACCTAGAGTCAGATACTAAGGCTACCACAACACCGAAAACTCCTGGGGGAACAGTCACCGGTCGAATCAGAAAGCGTGGACAGGGTAGCTAAGCCCGAAACTCGAAAGAGTCCCCAATACGCAATCCAATCCTGGCGTATGCTCGAACAGAAAGTAGGAGGAGTATTCCCAACAATCTGATCTCGCAATGACCTACTGCATAGATCCCAGGCAAGTTTTGAGTGAAATGGGTTTACCTGTGATAGTCTCACTACGATTTTTGCGTAATGTGTGATCTTGAGTGGTTTAAGGTGATTTAAACTCAAGATCCTAACCAAAACTAATTGGTGTAGTGTACCCTAAAAAAGAAAAATGTTTCTATTTCATTTTATTAAAAAGTTTTTAGGGCTGTTATTACTCAAAAAGGGTAGTGCTTTTGTGTGGCGTGGTTGCAACAAGGAAACAAAAGTGCCATAAAATCAAAACTTTCTACAACAAAGCTCTTTTTCATTTTTTCATTTACTGGAAAGAATAAAAGAACAATCAACTAAATTATGATTCAATAAACTGACCACAAACAATGTTTAAATACAAGAATCAATCACTAAACAAAGTGCTGGAAAATATTGAAGTGTCTGGCCATATTCCCAAAATAATGAGGTTATTCCCAAAATAATCCTTCTTAGACTCATTTTCCATTAAAAACATCTAAAATCCATAAAGCATTGCATCTCATGGCCATATTTCAACTATGAATAGTTTACCAAAGGACATTATAATGTTTTTAGTAACAATGATGGGTGTATGCATCTTGATAATGGTTAGGACAGTATAAAAAGATCCTTGGTCATTTAACAAATATTCTTTGGCTCAAGTGTGGTGAAATATGCATTGCAACACCACATAAGACCTTTCTATGGAATATTTGGCCTCTAATTGGGATATGGCTATGATTAATTCATTTTGGGGACCCGTGATGGGTCCAGGGGCATAGACCATGGTTGAAAAGGAAAAAAAGGTCCTTCACAGGAAGATTAACCTTCTAGGACTTACACATTGTGAGTCGAGCCCCAATCATGAAACATGTCCTCTCTATGGTGTCTTTGACTCCTAAGTGTCATTCCATGTGTCTATATGGTGTCCTTGACTCCCAAGTACATACCCTTATTGGATTTCAAGTGGTGTCATTTCTGCTAAAATGTAATAAATTATATTCTAACATTATATGTTGAGGTATAAGGCATGCTTGATGTCTATATGGTCTATAGTTATACTTAATGGGACTAATAATTTAACCCAATACTAGGTCATAAAATATTGCTTCTTTCTTCATAGCCTTTGGACTTAGTTGTGCCAAAATGTCCCTTAACCATATGGCCCTCATTTTGGTTCAAAATTATTCCCTTGAGAATGCCTTTTTGTTTGGATCATTCTCTGTATTTTCTGATGACTGGGAGATTTTATCTGACATTAAGCAAATTCCTCGCAGTTCAATCAATACTTGCTTGAGTCTGACATTAGCAGAATTTTCTCAGAATCTCATGATGAGAGAGTTGAGACTATCATGCTCAAATGTATGATCTTTTTAAACCACATAGTCCTGCAAGCCAATATGTAAGTTGTGTTTGGGTCTCACCCATAACAATTGAAGAATATTTTCGTGCTCATGTTTTATATGCATAGGATACACACCCTTTACATTTTGAATAGTGAAGATGTTTTCTTGAGGGTGAACAATGATCTAAAACAAATAGGGGTTAACCTTCAATGATCCACTTTCAATATTTTTCTATTTAAATGCCATTTCTGTCAATAATTTCCATTCTTTTTAATATGATATGTTCAAGAATGTTTTAACTTCACATTCTCATGTGCCCTGCAAGTGTTCACTTGGGTCTTATTGAGGCTATAGTTCTAATATGTTCATGAAATTCTAAGTAGAGATTGGAAGCAGATTGCAACTGAAGCCTTGCCATCAATTCTGGGTCTTTTTTGGACCTTAAACCAACATTAATAAGTGATTTTTTGTGTGTTCTGGACAATCATATCAGTGGTAAAGAGACTTAAAAAAATTATGGGCATGAATTTGGACAAGGGAAGCAATTCTAGGCCCTTTAAACTAGCAAATAACCCATATTTCCCCTAAATCTGGGCATGCTCTAAGAATTCTGGGGCTAAGAAGTTGAAAGAGTATAGCAATAGGAGAATTGAAGTTTGAGATTCAAAGCCTATTATTGCAGAATATAATCTCAACCTTGTACCACATTCAACATAGCTTTTGATTTAATGGATAGAACTTGGTTGGTTGGAAATGATTTCATCTTTGGTGAGAACAATATTGGTAGACACTTTATATATTGGACTACTCTATGGATGCCTCGCAGTTCTGGTAGCCCTGCAACATACTTTGGCACACAAGAGGATCATCTTTTCAGGCAAGTGTAAGGAACAATAGGATCATTTTTTTAGGCAATGGGATTATAAGAACACTCCCAAACTATATAGGTGCTAGAGATCCTTAACTCATAAACCCATCTGGTTTAGTTTATATGCATAAGTTTATATCAAATAGAGTTGTTCCCTGACTTTAAGGGGAAGGCGATGGAACAGACGCAGGAGGACATGCAGGAATGAATTTTAAGGGGATGCAACTTTCAAGTTTAAATACTATTCTCCAAAATAACACCTCTGGCAACACTTACTATATAGCATGCTTAAAAAATAGACACTTCTAAAAATAGAACCACCATCCATTACTTTCTCAGTTCTGGCCTTAAGTCATATATCAAATAGAGCTGTTCCGTGACTTTAATGGGAAGGCGATGGAACAGACCCAGGAGGACAGGCAAGAATGAATTTTAAGGGGATGCAACTTTCAAGTCTAAATACTATTCTCCAAAATAACACCTGTGGCAACACTTACTATATAGCATGCTTAAAAAATAGACACTTCTAAAAATAGAACCACCATCCATTACTTTCTCAGTTCTGGCCTTAAGTCATAAACAGTAGCAGTAAGCAACCTGGGCATATATCTTTGTAATAACACAGTAAGCAGGGGTTGAATCTATTCCACTGCAAACAATCGAATCTACTACTCCAGGTGAAAGATCTTATCTCTCTGGAGTCTGAATCATGTTATTCACTGGGCTGCTAAGCCGTTTAGTCTTATTGGGTGACCCCTGATCTTATCTCTCTAGAGTCTGAATCATGTTATTCACTGGGCTGCTAAGCCGTTTAGTCTTATTGGGCGACCCCTGGGAATTCATCCAAGACTTTAGATCTCCTTAGAATTAAGGAGGAGACTGATTGGAGAAGAAGGCAGTCCAATCAGTCTCCTAAGCCGTTTAGTCTTATAGGGAGACCCCTGGGAATTCATCCAAAACTTTAGATCTCCCTAGAATTAAGGAGGAGACTGATTGGAGAGGAAGGCAGTCCAATGGCTGGTTATTTGTCTTTCCCATGCCTGCTGCTACAGCAGGTGCCCAGAATTCATGGATTCTGTGATAGAGGGGAGTCTTTGTGGAATTCTTTGGTGGGATGGCTTAAAAGAAACCCCCAATTGCAGTAGGACACTGGAATTATTGAACATCAACTTCATGGTTTGGAGTATTATAGAGCCAAATGAACTGAAATTAGGGAAAATTACAATTGAGATAAGCAATATAATAATTCCATGAAGATGCATTTTCAATGTTCCAGAACATCTGTTGCATATGGGACTTCACCTTTCATAGTTTGGCAAACAACATATCTGGTATTATAGTTGAAGAATCCATTTCAATTCTTTTGTATACACATTTTATTAAAAAATTGTATGATAAGATAAGATTTATTGGCATTTATGTAGTTCTTATTTCTGCAATTTATTCTGTTTTGTTCTGGAATCTGATCTTATTAACTCAATTTATCCAATATTCCATAGGGATATACCATCATGCTTAACAATTGAGTTACATTTACATAAAATTAAATAATTCACACCATTCATAACCCTTGAATTATTTATAATCCTTGTTTGTCCCCTGAGCTTACAATTTTGGAATTGGAGGAGGATCTTCTCAACTCAGGAAGGTAAACCCATGTTGGAATTATTGAAGATACAATGGAACAGTGGATAATATGGAAAATGCAACAATTTCCATTTCTGGAGGTTCCTTGAATATTTTGTTCATAAATGACACGGAGATTGTCTCAAAAAGTAGATGGCATCAACCAAGAAAGCATTGCTACCCCTATATTTATGACACATAGCAAGTTAGAGGAGGTCAACATCGGGGTAGGATTAATTTTTAAGTAGACATGGTTGGCTCAACTTGATTTCAAACAATCACCTTCCAGAAGGAATATGTTTTTATCCAAAGGGATGATGCATTGTCTTTAACATTCAATTCTATCATTGCATGTTCTCTCTCATATATTGCCTACTAGATGGTTCCTCTAGGATTTTGTTGGTGCAATCTAATTCTAGGGAGATTCAACTTTCTATGTGAATGCTTGGTTTACAATTATTATAGTAGATGACGGTTTTAGTGGTCATTTCTGCCACTTTTACACTCTCAAAAGGTTAATCTTATGATAGAGTACACTCATCCCTATGGATGATAAATTACACTGTAGCATTAGGAATTGTAGTCTAGATCACAACAAAGGGGGTTACTCAGACGATTTCTACAGGGTACTACTAGAACAAATTGGTCACCTATGTTACAGCAACCATCCCTCCACCGATTTGGATCCATAGAGATCCACATCCGGTATATATAGAGCTCAAAAACATGTCCACTAAGAAATTCAAAAAAAAAGGGAAAAAATAATAATACCCTAGAAAAAATGGACACCATCTTTTCAAATACAACTAGGAACACTTAAATCTCCAAAAGTTAGTAAATATCCTTGATAGCTTTGTTTATGATATAGTTGTAGATAGTACATGTATATTATTGGATAGTGAATGGTTAAAAACATGAAGATGTCACCATATAACTCGATAGTTAACTGGTTGGTTAACCAATGTACTCAATTTTGAACATCAGTATATAAATGTCTATAGGCTTCAAATGATTTCAAGGGTTACAAAAAGCCTGATGTTATCAAGGGATGAATCATAAAAAAATGTTCATTGACTGCAACTTGTTTAGCCTCCCAATGATAAGAATTTGCCTCAACATTGCATTAGTGAACGTTATTCCTGAAACTTGAATATTAGTGGCCTATTCTTATTCTATAATGGAAATTAATGAGACATGCTACTACTGATCTATATTCTACAGTGTAGCTTCATAGAAACAACGTAATTTGCAATCAATTCTACATATATATATGGGTTGATAAGGACATATATATTTTGAATAAGGTTAGCCGTGTGCAGGATGTTTACTGAGCATCTTTTCTAGGTGAATGCAAATTTCTTGACACTAAGAGGACTTATTGTATGACTTGAAGGAACTAGATGCTTCTGAAAACAAATGCATGCACAGGTTTTGAGTATCAAGCATGCACAATATGGTGTAAACATACATTATATGACAATGAAAGATACGATACTGTGGTTGTGGGTTTACATTTTGGGTCATGTATTTTTTCATCTGGTTGCAAGGAGACTAGGGCAGAGGGGTTGAACGAACACTAAAAGGCTGGGTACAAGCAATAGCCAAATGCAAGAGGTAAGCGTCAGAGGTTTATGCATAGAGACAGAGACAGGAGCATAGATCGGATTCATATGAGACAGAAACTGGAGCATAGATCAGATTCAGAGAGGTTTATGCACTTCGTATAAGACAGAGACAGGAGCATAGATCAGATTCATTTATGGCAGCATAGAGACTTCAGGTCAAATGAGATTCATAGAGATGCATTCATATGAGACATACAGGAGCATAGATCAGATTCATTTATGCAGCATAGAGACTTCAAGTCAGATGAGATTCATAGAGATGCATTCATATGAGACAGAGACAGGAGCATAGATCAGATTCATTTATGCATCATAGAGACTTCAGGTCAGGTCAGATCAGAGGAGCATAATACCCTATGCCTTGTCCTCAGGTCAGATTTCCCACAGCTATGTGAACATTCAATCCATGTAAAACAGATGTCAGATTGAATTTTAAAATTCATGTATCACTACAACAAGTATTTGTTAGAAGGAGAGGTAGTTTATCCTAGATGTTCCAGTGATCAGTCATGACTCTTTCATGAATCATTCATTTACTTCAGAATCCAGATATCAACTCCTGATTTACATTCATATATTCAAAAGGTATTCTCCAAGAATGCTTGTCAAACACCCCCAAACAATCAAAGGTATCTCTCGTCCCACCAGTTTCCCATTATTAGCATAGGCATGAGTTTATTTGTGACTGCATGGGCACCTTCCTATACAATAAAATTTTGTTTCAATTTCCCAGTAAGTGTTGCAATGCCTCTGGTCAGACCTTTGGCAACCATATGTGCTGCATTGATGGTTTCTCTGGCTTGGATCATATATCTTCAGCTACAAATTGGTCTTTGGCAGATGTGCCTCAAAATCCAACTTGCACACGTAGTAAATATCTAATAGCTAGTGAAGTTTAAGCAAATAATCACTTTGCATTAGATCATTGAGACATTTCTTCCATGACACACCAGCTTCCATTCTACCTGTGGTCTACTATCCCACCCAAATGGAAAGTCTCAGAAGAGGATGAGACTGGATGCCAGTCCCAAGAGACTTTGCGAGAATAGATACCCCTCTGACCAGGCAGCTAAGCCAAAAGAAGTCCATGTCATGCAGTGAATCCCCTGCCTTCGGGACATGTTTCTTGAAGCAACATCCAAAATGAAAAAGAAATAGTTTTTAATGTGCAGTTAAGACTTTATCACAGAATTAAGTAAAATCTTGGAACAAGTTTGAGGATCACAGTATTGTTCTACATTTATTATGAATCTTGTAAAATTCTCAACAATGCTTCTATCGGTTAATTGCATAGTATTTTCTTCAAATCAATACTAAAATACAAACGATTTCAATAAGGTCATGGTTCAGCAGTCAAGATGGTGGCATGTCAGGCCACCGACCAAAGTTTAATGCCCCTCCAAAATAAGAGTAAGAAGATGGGAGCAGGTGGTGCATGTCCTAGGTGACTTTCACGGAATAGTGCCCCAATGTCACAGCACCTTATAGCCAAATGGAAGTGCTTGTGTTAATGGTTTGCCCCTTGAGAGCCATTCTGTTTGCACAAGCAGACCATTTGCAATGACCAACCTCTTTGGACAAGTTGCAATAATTCTACTAAGATTTATTTTAACAAAAACACCCAAATTGTGTACCAGAGTGGAGCCAGTCTCCCAGTTACTGGGCAAAATATGAGAGGGTGCAAACAGCAAAAAGCTCAACTGGACCGACAAAAGTTTCAAATCAGGAAACTACCGAAAATTTTGTGCAGAGCTGGAGAAGCAGGGGAGGCTAAGGCATCCCAACATCCTGACACCCTTGGCACATGTTCTAGACACAGATGGTGTTTTCCTTTTCTACGAATATGTTCATAAAGGCAGCCTCTCAGACTTTCTTCACACCAGTAATGTTTGTATATTGGATTGGGCATCACGTTGCAACATTGCTATAGGTGTAGCTCAAGGTTTGGCTTTTCTACATGGCTGTCAACAGCCAATCATCCATCTTGATCTCACTACCAAAAACATTCTTCTAAAGTCTTTAAGAGAGCCACAAATAGGTGATATTGAGCTTTGCAAGATTATGGATCCTTCCAAGGGCACAGCGAGTATTTCTGCAATTGCTGGCTCAGTTGGATACGTCCCTCCAGGTATACTCCAGCTACTCACTTATGCCAAAACAATAGATGTTGCAGAACATACTATTTTATAGTTATTTTTGGCTATATAAGAGACATCATGCTACAATGTTCTTTCCAATCATAGCTCATTATGATTTTAGAGCTTCTCAAGTAAATAGGAGTCATGATGGTCAGATTAGGGAAAGTCTACAGGATGGATCAGAATGTCTGATACAAAAGTTTATTTTTTATTAGTGTTACTTATGTTCTCAAGATGGAGATTATGACTTAGAAAGTTCAATGCTTGCATAATTCATAGTGTATATATTTTTGGTGGTAGAAGCTGTTAAGGATAGGGGCCGTAGCTATAAAATGCTTTTGGAATTTTGAAATTATCCATATTTTCTTCCCCTGCTATAAATTGCTACATATTAGTTGTTTTAGTCAAAGTGTTGATTACAAGAAGATATGCCAATGAACACACCAGTGAAACAAGATTCGGTAGACTCGGGGAGTCTACTTGGCCCAACTCTGAAACAATTCGAGTCTTTTCAATTGGGCCAAACGTTGTCAAATCTGGTAAAATTCACAAATTTGCCAAGACACTGAGTTCGACGAAGTATGGATGGGTTACTTGTTGAGAATAAATTAGCCATCCCAATGGGGGCTTCTACTGTCTCAATAGGAGGCTCTGATTTACACTGGTGTCTATGTGCTTGATAAGGATACCAACCAAATAAGCAAAGAGATTTTAAGAGAAGAAAGAATACTTGGGAACTTAAACACATAAACTAGCTAAAAAATTCCAATATATCGGAAAGATAATTGCCCAAACAACAAGAAGCCATGAAGGGACACATCCAAGGGTGCTACGGGAAAGGTAGACTGAGGATAAAAGCACATACCTTTGAATTCTCGAAACCCTTCTGAAATGTACAGCCAAACCTCCAGATACACGCGTGACGCTACAAACTGGTAACACGATTCTTCGATTCTTTGAAACAAACAGTCAAAATGAGCCATGGGCGATTCTAGGGGTTTTATTGGCACTCTAGCAGCCAAATCGCGGGCGAATTGGACTCCAAAACAGCTATTTCCTCAAATTGCGGGCGAACCATAGCTCAAAAAAAAACCCATGCCAGAAATTGAGGGCGAACCATAGCTCCGAAAAAACCCATGCTATAAATTGAGGGTGAACAATAGCTCCAAAAACCGCCATGCCAAAAATCACGGCGAATGAATTTACAGGAAACAACATCCCTAAAAATCGGGGGCGACTGGTGCATCCAAGGAAAAATCAATGAAAATAAACTGGCGAAAATCAATTTTCCCTTATTTCTTCCACAAAAATCGCGGGCGACTGGTTTCTCCTATAAATTCCTGCTGAATACGATTTTGGCTATATAGTTTTTGAATATTTACAAAACAATAAATAGTGGGCTATTAAAATTAATTCTCAAAAACCTCTTTTACATAAAAATTCACCCTAAAAAAAATTGGAAACCTTCTAAATTCGCCATTGGGCTAAATTTCGCCCCTAAAATCATCCCTGATAATAACACTAACAATGCATTCATATACAATAAGTGGCATCCTGCATGATTTGTTTTTTACCTTTTGTAGAAGTAGGAGTGGGATCTGCATTTTGATCATAGGCCATTTTTCTTTCCTATTTTTCATTTAGTTTTGTTTTGTTTTGTCAGTTCAAAAGTTTTTTACTTTCTTAGTTTAGCATTTTCATTTTCATAGCTAGTTTCCTTTTCATCATTTACTTTTTGCAGTTTCCCAAATATCTTTTCACGGAACTTGATGTCTTTTAGTGCAATATGCCACTATGCTCTTTCACCAGATTCTTTTGTCACTAACCCTTGACATGATGAGGTTCAATCTTGATATATAGGAGAGAACATGACATGGAGAAGGTAGAGCTATCGGGTGGTTCCTAGTGGTCATCCCAGGGTAAGTTGAACTCCTATTTGCATTATGTTTTGATTTTCCCAACACTTCTTCGTCTCTCTATGCTTTGCCCATTGTAGAACGCTAGTCTCACTCTTTTCATTCACTCCCTTTGTTTAGGGATGAAAATAAGTGCATGTACCTACTTCATGGTTGCGTCTTTGTCTTGTCAATTAGCCATTGCTTAGTCATCGTATTCCTTTTGTTGGTTGTTTGTTTGACTATTTTGAAGCATTATAACATGTTGACTAAGATGAGAAGTTTAAACTTTATCACTTTGCATTTCTGTATTCTTCGTCAGGTCCAGTGTGATGTCTTATTCCTATACAAACTCACTTTATCTATGTGCCTCATTTTTTTCTCTTCACGCAATTTGTAGGAAGTGTTTTCGTAAGTGTCCTCATGAAGAAAGTAGTTTCAAGGTTTGTCATTTATCATTACACTTGTTTTGATGAGATTATTTTTACACCATTGCATCCATGGAGAAACACCCATCATGATCATATCACGTTTCACCATTTTTTGTTTTTTAATGACTCATGGGAAAAACTTGCAAAGTTGCCTCATATTTTTCATCATGACAAAGTTAATTCAAGTTTTGGAGGCTTCTCGTTTCTTGTTATATGCATCGGCATGTTGTCATTTTTGTGTCATTGCGTCTAGCTTGAAGCGCATGTCATGCTCATATTTCGTTTCACCAAAATCGACGCCATTTGCGACACTCTATTGAACTTTTGTCATGTCAAGATAATTTGGACCTCTCGATTAAAATTTGTCGATATTGTGTCCAATGATTAATTCGCCTTCGCCAGTCTCGTCAGTTCGTCATTGCCATCATCTTTCCTATGTTTAGAAAGTAAAAATTATTCCCCCAAGCGCCCGCTTGCAACAAAATTGCCAATGTCCACCACTATGAAAGATATAATCCATCTTCTTGTTTGAGGATATGAAAGTTTCTCTTCGCGTGTTATACTCGCCCACAATTTTAAAAGGGAAATGTAAAAGCACCTTAAGCCATGTGGCGCCAAGGCAAGTGTATGAAACAAACAAAGCAGGTTCGAATGCGAGTTGGTGGGTAGATACAAATGGGCGTTGCCTTGATTTGAACGAGTTGTAGAATAGTATGGCAGATGACAAGCTGGCACCAGTGATTGGAGTTTTAAACACGCATTCAAAACCCTAAAAAAGGCTCACGTGAACGACAAGGTAGATGAGGCCAAGCATTGCAACAAACAAGAAGTGGTGTGTGGAGTGAAATCAAGGAGCAACAGCCCACCCAGAACAACGCAGCACTACAACGACATATTGGAACAATGCGAAATAGATATGATATGTGTTGTTTCATTCACCATCAGTCCCGAGTCCCGACGACATAATATATATAAAAAAACTAAACATATTATGACTGGGCGATTCTGCAACATGACACCAGTCACAATAGTGGCAACACTGGCGCTGATCCACTGAAGAATGCCAGAATGAGCAGGTTACGTAGACGGCCACCCAACCACCATAATAAATGCAATATCAAATTGGATGGTTGATAGAGAACGTTAGTAATCCACGGGCGTGAGAGAAACCTAACGTAATGCCACTAGAAAATGAAATTTGCATGGGCAAAAGAACGCCCCAAAAATGATGAAATGCAACCTCAACGACTACTGAGATTTCCTCCACAGTCGACCTTCCAAAGAAGGCTAGTAGTTTACGGTTACACTAGCCTGATATGCTTGAGAGATTCCCATGATGGCCATTATCAATTTAGTTATCAATTTCCAATCTGGTTAAGATTTCATAGCACTATGGTGTTGGGGGCTTCAAACGTATCATGTTAGACCGTCGAGCACACAGTTGGGCATGATCCTCTTACAACACAATGCACGGCCATCATAGAACCCATTTCAACAGGCTCTAGGAGAGCGACAGTGGTCTGAACATCTTATCCCAATTGTGAGGAACATATATCGTATAACATCATCGACACTCACCTTCTAGGATCTTTGTGGCAAATCATGTCTGCAGATGACAATGGATGAATCCAGAAGTTGCGAGTGGTTTCGAGGAGTTTGCTTGCAGACTTGTAATCAATATAATTGCACAGGCCGACCTGCATAGAGCATATCCATGACGAGTTCTTTTAATATACGCCTACTAAGCTATGGACAAGGAGCATAGAAGGATCATTTTTTTTCGAGTAACTACAGATATATTGTCTGACAATCAATGTAAACCAACTATCAAATTTAGTGATTATAGGGTTCATGGATGAGATTAAGTTCTACTCTTTCTGCCATGGGACCAAGGTATATGAAGGATGGCTTCCAAATTTCATTGTCCAATTAAATAGAGGATCCACCACTTCATGTCTTGACCATGACCCACACATTAAATAAACATTAAAGAACATCGAAACCAATTGAAATGTTAAACTTTCTAAAAATAAACACATATACTAAAGTAAAATTTAAAGTGTCAAATGTGAAACTCAAAATAAATGCATGAAATGCAAACTTACTTACTTACATGGATACTCTGTGGCATCAGATTTTCCTTTTTATAATAGCTTGAGGATTTTCCGCAACAACTTTTCACCAACACATACACATATATATAAAGATCCACATATATATAAAGAGCGATTTTCAACTTTAGAAGTTTTCCTTTGTGATGCCATATTTTTCGAAAAGAATTAAATGCTATGCTCAGTTTTTAGTTCTCTTTCATTTCCTATCAACAGTCAAAATTAACGAGTATATTAAAGAGTGATTTTCAACTTTAAACGTTTGCCTTTCTAATGCCATATTTTTCGAAAGAATTAGCTGCTATGCTCTTTCATTTCGTTCAAAGAGTCAAAATTAATGAGTTCATTTTCATTAAAGATTTAATGCTCAAAGTTCCTACTTTATATTACAATAAATATTTCATAAACGGAAATAATTTAAAGAAGCTTATAAAAGTAAGATATGGGTTTGGAAAGATTTTAATTATTGCAGCTTTTGTCAACTAACATCTAAGATGTACTTTTTATGTCCCCGCAGGGACAATATATGAATCGGTGATTCATATTAATGTCCCGATACATTTGACAAAATTTTCAGTTTTCCTAAAGTTGTATTTTTTCATATTAAATATAATTTTGAAAAAATTGTTTATTTGGATGCTGATTGGCTTTTTATTTTACGTTTGTTTTAATTTTTGCTTCCCAAGCTTTGGCGGCGGGATGACATCATCGATATTTAATGAGTTACAGTGTACGAGTCTTGATGTATGAGTCCTATAACCAGTCTGTATCCGGTGTGATAAATACATATCGTACTGTGAGGCATACGATTTTTGCCGTGTTAGTCATGTAACTACTGTAGCCACTCTGTATCTGGTGTGGTAAATACCATAAGTTTGTATTGTGAAGCATATGGTTTTGACAAGTCAATCAGTCTTGTAAACGTTCTGTATCTTCGTATGCTCGTTTGTTTATCACATTAATAATAAAATCATCTATCAGACAGATCTAGCATTGACTCCCAGATCTCTTCTTTACGGGTAGCTGGTCATTGGTAGATGTTATTTAGCTTTGTTTTTATATGTATAGTACAACGCAACTTTGGATGTAAGGGGGTCGAATCTCGCCATTGGTAGATGCTATTTAGGGTTGTTTTTATTATATGTATAACACAACGCCACAATGCCGCTTTGGGGGTAATGTGGTCGAATCCCATGGGCGATTTTCCTTTTAGGACTAGCCCATGCTCGATGGCATTAGATGGCTCATTGGAGGAGCAGGAGCAATGATATCAAGCCCAGTCTAACGAAGCCCTGCTACCATCATCACCACCGCATGCAATTTTTACTTCTGAAAATGCAATCGTTGAAGTCCCCACTCAAGCGCCCCAAGATCTTCATCTCATCTCTGTAAGTTTATCTGTCTTGATATTTAATGATATGGTTTCTTAACTATTCTTTCCAATTCTATTTCAAACTTCTGTTATTTCATTAAATTCTTAGTTCTTTGAAAATGCTTTGCATTGGATCAATACATTTCTCTAGGACTTTGTTACACCAAATTTAACCGATCCATTCAAAGAAGTGAGACTATGTCATGGATATGATCAATGCTGATAAAAACGCTATATTGAAGCTATCTTAGGTTCCATTTACAATGCAGTTACATTGTAGCTATCAAAGGTTCTACAACTTGAGTGGGCCTAACAGTTAAGAACATGTGCTGCCTCCTAGGAAGTCATAGGTTCAAATGGGGGTAGGGTATGTACAACTTTTTAGACTTTAGTAGTCACACCGTTTACATAAAATAAATTAAGTTAGGCACACTTCAAAAGCATTGAGGTACACTCAAAGATGGGGTAGTGTTTCCAATATTAATATCAATACCATATGGAGCAATGTTTCCAAGATGATTGGTGGTCAATCTTAGTTGCTTGTAAGGGTTTAGATTTTCAATGTGCTAATTACACATTGCTTATGGAAAATAAATCAAGTTAGGCACGCTTCAATAGCATTGAGGTACACTCAAAGGTGGAGCAATGTTTCCAGAAATTTAGATTTTCAATGTGCTAGCTACATAGATTTTCATAGGAAGTAGGCATAAAGATTAACTTTATCAATTAAATTGTACACCCAAAGAATGTTGTTAATGGGAAGATTTTAACTCATAAATTCAAATACATTCTAAGTCTTTCGAGATTATCAATCGTTCTTGTAATCACAATTGAACTACTTTTATTTAAATATTTGAAATAAAAATTTGGAGAGCTAATGCTTTCAATGCTTACTAGGTAGACTTGTCATGTCAATGTCACATGGAGATATTGATACCATGTAAGTCTACGTTCCTTTTGTGGTGTTTTAGATTCATCATAAAGTAAAGGTGTTGGCATTTCTTGGAGTTTTATGCTAGGTTAGGAATATGTCTTTTGTGGTGTTTTTTTTGTGTAGGCGGTTGTTTAGCTATTACATAAGTCTTCGGCTTGGACTTACGTCAAATCATGGCTTGAAGGGCTATCTTGCATCTGCATGTTTTAATTTGTTACAGTTGTTTTATGAATTTGGTTGAGTGGTCATGGTGAAGGTTGTTTGTTCTACTTATTTCAATGAAGTCATTTGTGTTTTTACACATATGATACACCCTTTTCCAACTCTATGTGGATGTATTCATATTTAAGAGTAACAAATTGGGGCTTTGACCATGAAGAAGTATGCTTAGCATATGTTTTTGCATCTTTTACAACTATCCTTCTTCCCACAAAACATTGAGAAATTGATTCAATGGCTAAGTAATGAAATCAATTTGATGACAAGTAATTTTGTTGCAAAAGAATTTTCTTTTCTATTACAATTTTGTGGAAAACATATCATATTTCTATAGCTTCTGTCTTATAGCAATAACAATAGTCATTAGCAACTGTGGGGACATTGCCATCTCGTGGCTCTTGTCTAATAAATATATTGCATAATCTCTTTAAATTTATTCTGGTAAATATTTTGGATTTTAATTTTTTTAGTCATTCTCACTAGTTAATTAATGTTGTCTTAGAAATTAATTCAAACTAGCTATATAATTGCACATTGTTTGTTCTTTTTAGGTACTAATGCATATACTTTTGATGGGTTGCATATTTAATCACACACATTTTAATGGTGCTTTAATCATTGATCTACTATGTGAATCATTTCTATATGAGGGCTCTAAACACAACCCAAGATTCCATCCCCATCTTCCCCTTGATTAACCCTCTAAGGGCGTTTTCACTGTTCCTGAACCATGTAATTTTGAACATCAATATAATGTACTTCCATAGTAGGTTCAAAATTTTAACTATGCCAATGTGTGTAACAAAACCTTAAATGGAAACGAGTAAATCAATGTTAGCTATGGTGAGGAAGTCAATGATGATAAATATGGTGGTGTTGGGACCATTGTAGGAGTGCTCTACTAAGAAAAACGTATTTCCTTAGATAAGTTTCTTTAGCAAGTTAGGAATCTCACACTTTCTTTCCCTCTCTTTGGCTTTGAATGGTGTGAATGAAAGAATATTGTGAATTGTGATACTTGGTGCATGTGTTTTGGCCAATTCAACTTTGAATGGATGATGGGTTTCATTATCTAGAACATGGTTGGAGTCGAAAACATACAAAATAACCCCTAAAATTTACTTTTAGGGCCCATGGGCCATGTACATAGCCTAAACAATCATAAAGGACATATAAATATTTGGACTGAAATGAAATATGAGAATTATTCTAGTGATTGTGTAGACCATATAGGCGTTTTGACACTAGATTAATGGTTTAGTAACACAAAAACCAAACACTTAAGCTCAAATGATTACTTCTAGGGATCACATCACATGCATAGGACCCAAAACCAATGCAAAGACCCTGTAAAGGGAGCTATTGGCATATAAGTTCAATATGAGAACATTTTTTTGGTTTTGGCATAACATTTATAGATCATAAAGGTTATATCATGCTTTACATATGAAATTGGGGACTTATATCCTTATGAGGTAATAACTCTTGTGTACTAAGGCATTTATTATATATATAAATTAGGGGCATATTCCCTAATATTTTCTTCTAAGATTCATAAGGCATGCACAAAACCCCAATTATCCATAGAGTTCATGTGAAGATGTAACCTTTCATTTGCAATTAGGATATAGTTAGGAGTTTGACATTTTGTGTAGCAAGGATAGGCCTTGTGGTACACCATGGTTTACAACCAAAACCTAAAGACATAGGCCCTAACAATTTCATCAAGGACTTATGGTTCATGCACATGGCCCCAAACTATTCTAAATTTATTATAGAGGGAATTATTGTTATGTAAGTGGTATACATGTACAATTTTGACATTCAGTGTATAATGAATGGGTTTTATACTAGACTCGTGGAATTTTTCAGTGCAAAATTAACCAAGGACTTAGACCCCAAATTTTTTTTTATATCTCATGGGGCATGCACAAGGTCTAAGACATTACACTACAAAGGCCTTATAAAGGAAGATGTTTATCTATGAGTGGTATATGGGAATAAATTTAATTAATGGTGTACCTAGGGTGAGTTTTCTTAGAAGTAGGATCCAAGGGATTAGGTTGTAATGGATTATAGTAAGGATCATGAACCATGCAAGGATACCTAGAGCATCATTACTATTACTAGATGACTATAATACCATGGTTAAGAGGTCAAGTGTGGTGGTTTAAGACATTGTTACTATCATTGAATGCTTACAAACCTTGTTTAGAGTTTAAAGTCTAAGTTTCCTCCCATGAGTGTGTATAGGGCCTCGAGACTTAGAGCATCCAAATAGTGCTAAAATCCCCACTCAAATCCCAATAATATCCATGAGAGTTCATGTGTGTTGGTTCGATGCGTCTCTATACTGAAATGAAAATCAAGTTGGTACCAAGAAAATTTGTCACATATTAGTTATTACCTACCATGCATATATTATCGATTAAATCTACCTTATCTATTTACCTTCAATCATTCTAAAGGAAATAGATATAAAATTATATCTTATGCTCTCTTATACTATGCTAGCATGTTGTTTATGTAATGTTCCCCTTTAGCTATTGTTTGAAGGCCCCAAACAAAACCAAATTTATATTTTTAATTGCTAGGAAATTTCTTTGAAGATCCCTATATTATGCACACTAGTGTCTTGCTCAAGGTCTTAGCAATCATGAGAAACAATTCTACTTGTGGTTTGACCCAACCTTGAATTTCGACATTTACTATGTGCATTGGGTGCAAGACCAAGATGAATGATTTTTTGTTGTGAACTGGATGAAGAATGTGCATAATAACATGCATACAAGTGGTTACTATATTGTGCATTGTATGTAGAATGGATGTAAACTAGGGTAGATTCTAGATTTACGCTCAAGTTCACCTTTGAATTTGGTTCCTAGTGTTCCATTCTAACCATCAAGCAAAGTGACTTTAACATCTAGTTGATGGAGTCTGAAATAATTGAGTTCTCAACATGGATGATGTTATTTAGGGAAAATATTATTGGTGTGCAGTTGGAATTTGTATCTATCACCCCCTCCCTTAAATTATTAGTGGGTGAGTGAAGTGGACCTGATATGTTACTTACTCGAGCATCCATTATAATAGGGACGAATCCATATATTCCTCAAGGGATAAATATTTATTACTTATTATTAACTCATATATCTCTTGACATGCAATAGACATATAAATACACGTCAGGGATTATAAGTCATGTCTTTTGGGAAAAGGTATGACTGTCAATAATTATATAATAAATATACGATATTATATAATAAATATACAATATTTATTGTACATCATAGTAAATATCATATTCTATATATCAAAATAGAATGTTGATTGCTAGTGAAACATAAATGATTATACATCATATCATCATGGCAATGCACTTTAGGTATATTACAAGTCTCCCCCCCTTAAAAATGCTTTGTCCCCAAAGCAGAGATAGAGAAACACTTATTTTGATATAATGATTGATCTTCTTGTGACCTTCTTGATCTTCTTGTGACCTTATCTTATTCGATAAAGTTGAGGACACAAGGTTATAATATGTTTGAAGCTTTGAATAATATTGTCAGATCGAGAAGGAATTGATCCATGCTAGCATATTCTTTCTTGAACTCTTCGTTGATAAGATTTTGTATGTTCTTTTATTTTTTATTATTTTGAGTTGTATGAATATTTGGATGCTTATAAATGTAAGTACAACAATTACTCTATTTATGTACCTTTTGATATTGATACATTGATTCTTGCATTCCACGAATTTTGCGACTTAAGTGTCGATATGACACACACATAAGTTGATCCTTCTTAATATTTTCATGCCTGACTCATGTTGACATGTTAACATGTGAAATTTTCACACTCTCTACAATATTAATGGATTCTTTTATGACCAATGGAATGCCAATCATCATTGAATATGTATATGTTGACTATCAATTAATTGTTTCTTGCACTCATTTTTCTGGATGTTATTTCATTGATAAGGCTTCATTAATAATGGCACTCTAAATTGTAGTTTCAATCAATTATGTTGAGTTATCGTTATTTGTGATCTCAACTTCTAAACAATTCATTAAATCACTCACATCCATGGATGTTCCTTTGTCTACTTTGGGGATTGATATATCCTTGCATTCTAATTTTTTATGTATGTAAGCTTGTTACACCTAAAATCTACCCATCATCCTGATTTAGTGTGTACATCCCTGAAGTCACTTGGACTGATTACTCATTTGGGAGGACTGGTGCTCAGTTTGCACAACCTTTTGAGAGGTCGTCGCAAGTTGCACACTAGCAACATGCGATGTCGCAGGTTTCTCTTTATCAAGGTGTGATGAGGTCTGTTAATGGGCAAAAATAGCCATTTTGAGATCCTTCTCGAAACTTGCCTATGTGGGGGCTTATCCCTGATCTCTTGGAGAGCTGGTACTCGACCCCTAACCTATTGGGAAGATCCCCTATCTATCTCCTACCATCTCTCATCCTATCCTATCCATAACCTCATCCACTTAGTCCTATATATGTGAGGCTCACTCCCATACCAAAGGGAGGAAGACTATGGTATCTACATTCTGGTGAAATCTCTCTTGGACACTTTCACTCACCTCTTGGAGACTCTCATGCTTCCTTGGAAGGGCTTGGCAATTGGCTTGTGTGGATAAGGGCTGCTATGTTAAGTCATTGGTTGTAGTTCTATATCTCTATCATGTGCTCCTCTATTTACAGTAATACAAATGCTTTCCACCAATATTGTCTCTTATGTATGATGATGTTGTGTTGTTTACATGTTTAACTGTTTACATAGATCTCTTATTGAATAGATGCTCTTTACTCGTTTCTCTTTTCTATGTCTTGACAGGTCTTACAGCTTAGATCTGACGACCGTGGGACGTGGAGCAACATAGTGGGAGAAAGGATAGTGAATCAAAGAGGTAAGACATCTAGTACTTGATCCTTAAGTAGATCTAGGAAACACATTTGTAGTCTGTTTTATTTGTTCTAGACTCGCATTGAGCTAGGGAGATCTGGCATGCCTCTGGTCGAGTGGATTGTCCATCAACAAATATGGCGACCATACTGGGGAGTTTCCTTGTCTAGTAGTTGTTAATCTGAGTCATTTTCAGTTGATTGCTTGACACAAGCCTTGTTATCATTTTTGTCATTTTTCCTTCTTTAGAGTGATTCCATTGTCAGATCTTCACATTGAAGATCTTGATCTTCTTCCTTTGAGTTTGTATAACCTAGTTTCAAACCTGTTTGTGGTTCATCCTTGAGAGATCTGATTCATTTTTGAATCTAGAACTCTCCTGTCGCACCTGGTCAGTGAAAACAGAGTGACACTGTGTTTTTTCGAGTCTCTGTCCCTTGTCTGTTGCTTACCCGTCGCAACTTTTGCATTGGTACACTGCGACATCGTCGCACCTCCTGTAAAGGCAGACTGTGACGTCGCACTGTGGGTGAAGCCAGAGTGCATCGATCTACCAAAAGTTGGCATACAGGCATCCATCCTCTCATCTGACAGTTTGAGCCTTGGTCTGATGTGTGAACTCCCTCTGCACTGTACCTTCTAGGCAGAGACCCTTTTGTCCAGTAGTGTTTTGTTTGGCTTGTTTGTATTGGTTTTTGGGTCTTTTGAGTTTTGGATTCATGTTTGGCCCCTTGAGTAAAAACTAGTGTTTTGCTTGCATTTTTAAGCAAAATGGGTTCTATTTTTGAAAAAAAAATTTCTCCTCATGGCCGGGGGGGGCCGTGAATCGTGCATTCATCAGTCATTTTGACCCATCTCAAGGTTTTGAGATCATTTTTGGTTTGGCGTGATTGGCTTGTTTTAAAGACTTGAAGAGTGTGGAATATCCATGTCTTTTTGAGCCTCTCTTTCTTGGATTATGCATCTTGTTTCCCTTACATGCTGAGCTATTCAATCATTTTTGGGAAAGATTGATTCTTTGTCTCCACTTTAGTTCAAAGAAAAGATTGATTTTGTCACTCTTTTTCTATATTCATGAAATTGGAAAACATAAATGTTCTTCTTACTTTATTTTGATCATTTGATATTCTTGGTCTTATCATCATAAGAAGAAGAAAGGCTTGTTTTATTTTTGTGTGCATTTGAGTTAGATAAGATTGTTAAATGCTTTCCTTTGTCTTGCATTTGATTGGAAACATTAGTGGAATCCTTCTTTCGTAGCTTAGATGTGTCTTTTTCAAGTGTCAAAAGATAGGAAATGAGTTATAATTATTGCATTTGGTAGATTTTGAGCCTCTCTTGAGTTCCTTTGAGTTGTTTGGGTGCTTGCCATTTTTCTTTGGGAATTTTTGAAAGATTAGAATGCTGTAGATATCTTCTCACTTTCTGTATATATATATGAAAAGCGTTGAGTTATCAAATTTCATTTTTGGTACATGCATTTGAAAATTGAAAAGTGCTTCATCATTTTGTCTTACACATTGTTAAGATTAGTTACATCTTTCATTTTCTTTGCACTCTTTAGTTGATTTTTGCAGAAAGTTAGAGTTATTGCACTCTAGGAAGGAATTCTTCTTTTCGCTACTACTTAAGTACTTTTGGTTTGAAAGAAAAAAAGTCTCTCCCTACCTTAAATAGTTTTCATTGAAAAGGAAAGGAAAATGTGCATTATCATGTAGTTGAGGATTGCATTATGTTTACATTTATGTACTCACCTCATGCATCCACCTAACCGTACAAGATAAAATTAACGCTAGCTTAGGTTAAAATCATTTAGTAACTATGTGTAAGTTAGATACGTGTTCCGACGTCGTTAAGCGTGGTAGCTGTCGTTATTTTCCAGCACTGTAGTCCGGGGGTATTGTAGTCTTCCACGTACATCGGTATATCGAGCTCCTTCACGTACCCACCAAGTACCATAATCTGTACTTGGCATATATCGAAGGGTGTATCACGTACTCAACACATATATCAGAAGGTCTCGTGCCAACGACTGTGCATTAGACAGCACCACTACGGATTTGAGCTCCCACGTACCTATCGTATATCGGGAGACACCATTAGGATTCCTGAAACCAACCAAGTTAACCATTTGGCCGTCTTGGCAAAGAAATACACCGAGAACAACACTCAGGGAGATTAGCACGCATGTACTGTCCAGATAATCGAGTATGCAGGCAAGGGTATGGTCCCAATCCTCCTTGTCGTGTCATATTGTTGGACCCTGCAATATATCGCAGTTTGCAATGCCTTGATAATGCCGTGAGGTTCCAGACATTGAATCCACTCCTATTCGCACAGTTTGCTTGTTGCTTTTAGACTTGAGTAGTGCTTGACTTGTATGGTACTTTAGAGACTCTTAGGAAGTCTAGATATGGAAGATTCTTCCAGGACTACCAACCAAGGCACCCCTTTCCAAGGTATGCCATTTGTTATTCCCCCTTGTGGAACTGTTGGTCCTCCCTTTATGGCTACGTTGAGTCTTCCTGGATTGATGATAGGATTACCAGTATGGTTATTCTCCAATCCGGTTACGCCAAGTGCACTAATTGTGTCAAACCTAGGTCCTTCACCACATGAGCATCAATATCATGAGGATCCTTCTCCTTCTTCGTCAAAAGTTGAATCGGCTTCCATCTCTTCCTCTTCTCCTACTGAAAACTCTAATGTTAGTAAGAAGGCTGGTGTGAAGAAGAAGAAAGGGAAGATTAAAAAGAAGAAAGATAAGAAAGAGACCACGTGTCAACCATCTGCCTCTGATGGCACTCATTCTATGAGAACACCTCGTAAGCCAAAGTTCCCTTGAAAACTTTGCAAGGGTGATCACCTTCTCAAGAATTGTCCCGGTCTTTCTCGTGTGTCAGAAGTGTGGTCTAAAAATCCCAAATCGCTTGTATCATCAACCTCTGACCATCATGTTGATGACACTCCCTTGACCAGTGACCCTTTGGTGAAGGGTTGCAAGGGTAGAGCTGTAGACCCTTGCTAGATATGCAAGGGCTTGCATCGTACTTACCTTTGTCCAAGCATGGATGAAGCTTCACGATGGTTGGAAGATATTACTAGTTCTCAACAAGTGCTTCCAACAAGCGATAGTGAGCTGTCCCTTAACCCCCTGCTGGTTGATCAAGTGATCAATTCAGTTTCATCTGTAATTGATCCCACTCTTCCTTCATAGAGTGAAGTGATCGAGTCACTGTCATCTCCACTCGATCCCGCTCTTTCATTGGAGAAAGTCTAGACTGAAGTAGTCACCATGACACAATCTTCGTCTCATTCTTATCTTCCAAGTGAGAGTGAATTGGAAACCGCTAATGTTTTCCTAGTTAGTTTAGAATGTCATAGGCAAGGGGAAACCCTGTCCATTCCTACAGGACCCCCTCCAAGTACTGAGGTCGAATGGTCTAACATAATCTCGTCTTCCTTTTCAAATATTTGTAGGAGTTTCCAATAAAGAAATATTTCATACGATAGTTGATGAGGGAGCTTCTGGTAGTATTTTATCCTCAACTACTTGGCAAGCCATAGGTTCGCCTCAGCTTGTGCCAGTCACTGACCAGATTTTGGCTTTTAATAGAAGGCGTACCGGACCTTTGGGGATTCTCCCGCAGTTAGCTGTCACATTGAGAGGTAAAACTGTTTATGTTGATGTCATGGTTGTCCAAGGTCCTTTAGATTTCAATATGATCCTTGGATGTGATTATGTCTATGCTATGAAAGCTGTCATGTCCACACTCTTTCGAGTGATGTATTTTCCCTATGATGGGAGGATTGTGACCATTGATCAGCTTTCCTATGTGACACCCACTCATCATATGACTCCTAGTCATCAGACTTCCCTGAATGTTCCACATGTTTTAGTGGTTTCTTCCCCCTAAGGATGGGGGCACGAGCATAGTTTATGTTCTGTTTCAAGCTCGTTAAAAAATGAAACCAACCTTCAAGCAAAGTTTCTCTTTGATTTCAAGCTTGCATAAAAATGAAACCATTTCACATGAGCATAGTTCCCATTCTATGTCAAGCTCGTTAAAAAATGAAATAGGTTCCTACGAGCATGGTTTATGTTATGTTTCAAGCTCGTTAAAAAATGAAACCAACCACCCTAGCATAGTTTACCTTTGGTTTCAAGCCTGCATAAAAATGAAACCAATCCACTTGGAGCATAGTTTTATTCCATTTCAAGCTCGTTAAAAAATGAGATAGACCCCTCTAGCATAGTTTATCTTTGGTTTCAAGCTTGCACAAAAATGAAACCATCCACTCGAGCATAGTTTTATTCCATTTCAAGCTCATTAAAAAATAAGATGGGCCCCCTCAAGCATAGTTTTATTCCATTTCAAGCTCGTTAAAAAATAATATGGGCCCCCTCAAGCATAGTTATTGTCTATTTCAAGCTTGTGTAAAAATGAAATATATCTCCCTCCCTTCGATTCGAGTCTCTCGCTAGAGTTAGAATTTAAACCTTCATTTCATTTCATTCACGTTTTCCCCTTCTTGGTGAACATTTTCATATTAGTAGCCAGGTTGGTAGGTTGGTTAGCAAGCATCACTTTTCAAACGAAATGAAGCTTGGGGGCATGTCACATGTTGTACCGTCAACAATCATGTTGAAGGAACACTACCATATTAAGCCGCTAGCAATCATGCTGGGGGCATTTACCAACCTCTGGGCATCATGTTGGGAAGGAACCTGTTAATGGGCCTTAACCTATGAGCATAGTTCCCATTCTATGTCAATCTCGTTAAAAAATGAAATAGGTTCCCGCGAGCAGAATTCTAATCTTGTGTCAAGCTCATTAAAAAATGAAACAACTCATTTTTCATTGAGTTGAGTCTTCCCATTGACTTAGTACCTGAACCTTCTTTTCACCCGTCTATGCCTTAGGCAGATGAAATGAAGCTTGGGGGCATGTCTTCAACCTCTGGAAGTTACGTTGAAGTCAACTCGATCGCCTCTCCACACCATGTTGGAGCTAAGTCACTTACTTCTAGCAATCATGCTGGGGGCATGCACCAACCTCTGGATTTCATGACGGGAAGAAATCCACCATTGGGAACATTTTCAAGCATACTTTCCTTTTTTAGGTTTCAAACTCATTAAACCATGAAAATTATCCCGAGCATAGTTCATTTTATGCTACAAGCTCGTTAAAAAATGAAGCAGACATCATGAGCATTCTTCCAACATATCTTCGAGCTCGTTAAAAACAATAAGATAGTATTTGAGCTTACTTTTTCACTTTTTTCGTGCTCTGGTTGAAACATGAAAAGTGGTTTGAGCTTACTTTCTACTTTTTCGTGCTCTGGTTAAAACATGAAAAGTGGTTTGAGCTTAGTTTTTACTTTTTCGTGCTCTGGTTCAAACATGAAAAAGATTTTGAGTGCTTTTGATACCATTATCGTTGCTCGTTAAAAATTTGAGTAAAAAGGTGTGTCTAACGAGTATAGGTTTATCACTTTAGCTGGCCTCGCTAGACTATTTATGGAAAAGGAACTGTGCCAAGTTTACTTTTTCCTTTGTCATACTTGGTCATCAACCATGACAAAGTTGTTCATGGAGTCCTTTTTAAGCTCTTTTCAGACTCCCTAAATAGGAAAAGATTGCCAAGCGAACTTGATGCTTTGATGCTTGTAAAAGCATTTGAATGATCGTCTTTATGGTGATAGTTTACCCCTTTTACAGACCAGGAAGCACTATTTACGAAAAAGGAATACTCCAGCCAACCATGGCTGGAAGAGTCCTCTCCCGCATTTTTTTACCCTTTTTCGGGCGATGAGGCTAACTTTATGAAAAAGGACCATTGGAGTCTCCTTCAGTTCTTTTCAAACTCTCTAAATATGAAATGACGAACGATTTTGCCTTCTATGGACTCGTTAAATTTTCACATTGAAGGGCCCGTCATGGGACGAACCTCTCCTATCCTAGGTTCAGAAAATATTTGGGATTGGACTCATCTATGAGATGAGCTATACTGAGCATCTGGTTACCCTCATCAAGATCGTTAAAAAACACATGAGGCACTCATCATTCATGATGGGAAAAAATGAAAGTGTTTGTGTTACATACCTTAGTGGAAATATATAGTCATTCTTAAACATGGCACTCGTTTGCATTGCATACAGTACTTGGGTCATCTATTTTTCTATGAGTCCCCGCTTACTTTCTGAGTCTTGTTACTCCTCCGAGTTGTTCGGAGAAAGCTTTCATCATCAGTTGCATTAGAAGTTTGCGTCATTCTCATGTCAATACTGCCAAGTCATGCCATGCCCATGATAAAGAACGCATTCATCACTCATCATTTTGCAGTTAGTACACACGTCGTCATGATGTTATTACTTTGCGTCAATCTCACATGTTATTGTACCATGCAATCCACTCTACACATCTTTTGTCGTGTTTCGCGTTAATTGATGGGGGATTCATTATTGCCCTCCTTCGACGGATTCATCCTTGTCGACTTCAACACATCATCCAAGGATTGAATCTAAAAACCAACCAAGTACCTTGGCCCTGCATGCCTCAATGGCAGGTTACCTTGCTTTCATCATGAGTTTACATCATTGACTCTTGATTGAAATATTTCATCTTGTGTTCGACTTCAACTCATTTATTCACACTTGATGATATGTACTGTGATACCTTGGGAATCATTGAGATTAATGATGATCTCCCTCACACTTGTTAACAGTTTACATCAATGACCGGTAATCAAGTGGTTTCTACCATGTTCAACGTCAAGACATTTGTAATCACATGGATAGATTTGTATCATTGCGGGTTCAGCTTGAAGACCCTAGGGAGTCATGTTTTTACCCAGGTTGCGATGGAGTTTGTATTGAGTCATATTACACGGATCCACTTTTGTATTGGTCGTGGCTATGTTATCATCTCATCATGGATCTAGGCTTGTGTCTAGTAGCCATGATTGTGTTCAGTCGGTCATTTCTACCATGGATCTGCAATGTATCGGTCAGCAACCATGTTGTACTATATTTGAGATTGTTAGTTAAGATTCAGTTGTACTGCAGCAGCGTCCTTCATCCGACAAGCCTTTTGCCAATTTTTCTATCAAAGCACTTCACCTGTACATCCTTAACAGCTTCATGCTTTGGGGGGCATTGTGTTACACCATCTATCCATCATCCTGATTTAGTGTGTACATCCCTGAAGTCACTTGGACTGATTGATCATTTGGGAGGATTGGTGATCAGTTTGCACAACCTTTTGAGAGGTCATCACAGGTTTCACACTAGAAACATGCAGCATCGTAGGTTGCTTTTAGCAAGGTGCAACGCGGTCTGTTAATGGGAAAAAATAGCCATTTCTAGATCCTTCTCGAAACTTGCTTATGTGGGGGCTTATCCCTGATCTCTTGGAGAGCTGGTACTTGACCCCTAACCTATTGGGAAGATCCCCTATCTCTCTCCTACCATCTCTCATCCTATCCTATCCATAACCTCATCCACTGAGTCCTATATATGTGAGGCTCACTCCTATACCAAAGGGAGGAAGACTATGGTATCTACATGCTAGTGAAATCTCTCTTGGACACTTTCACTCACCTCTTGGAGACTCTCATGCTTCCTTGGAAGGGCTTGGCAATTGGCTTGTGTGGAGAAGGGCTGCTACGTTAAGTCATTGGTTGTAGTTCTATATCTCTATCATGTACTCCTATATTTGCAGTAATACAAATGCTTTCCACCAATATTGTCTCTTATGTATGATGATGTTGTGTTGTTTACCTGCTTAACTGTCTACATAGATCTCTTATTGTATAGATGCTCTTTACTCGTTTCTCTTTTCTATGTCTTGACAGGTCTTGCAGCTTGGATCTGATGACCATGCGACATGGAGCAACATAGCGGGAGAAAGGGTAGCGAATCAAAGAGGTAAGACATCTAGTACTTGATCCTTAAGTAGATCTAGGAAACACATTTGTAGTCTATTTTATTTGTTCTAGACTCGCATTGAGCTAGGGAGATCCGACTCGCCTTCGGTCGAGTGGATTGTCCATCAACAAAGCTGAATCTCACTATGACTCTTTAGATGATTAATTTCATTGTCTTTATTTGATAAGACGTTGCCAATTTTTTACCTTTAATAATACTTTCCTTGTGATTCTTGACCGCATTGAATTGCAATATCTTGCCAAATCAATTCTTAATCTTCTACTTGTAAGTCACAATTCTTTTTCTCTGATGCTCATAGTTGTTTTCTGAACTCCTTGGACTTCTTAACTTGCTCTTCTAGTTTTCACTATAGGATATGTACTTCATGTTGAAGGTATTCTTTAGAATTTTCAAAATCTTTAAATTCCATTTTTTGACCTTTTTTTATTAACACATTTGTTTCTAGGTTCTAGAGTCTCTAACTTCCCCTCTTTTAACTTTGCTTTATTTATTCAAGCAACATATGATTAAATTTACTTAAACGAGAAATTTATTCATCTTTTTATGATAATTTCATTTTAGGAAGTTGCCTCTCTTGTTTTAATTTATGATTACATTGCTTTTTATCTTTTGACTTCTTAATTTGTACAAATAATTTATTATCAATTTTTTTTAAGCCGGAAATTTGTTCATTTTTTCAACAATAACCTTGTCACATTCTATTTTTTGATCCTGTAGCTTTTGTATTGACTTATAGATATCTTGAAATATCACTTCTAATATGTTCTTTAGGCCTTCTACTAAGGGTAATGTTGAGCATGAACTCCTAGTAGTGTCCCGCAATGCTATTTTCTTCTTCTTATAGGAAAATGTCAAAAACTTTTTCTTTGTGTTGAAAATGAAAGTGCCCAATGAATCCATCTAGGTTGAATCTAGAATTATGTCACCGTTAATGGATTTAACCATGAATTGTGATATGAAGGTATAGTCTCCAATGTTCAATTGTAAATCACTTATTTCATATTATTTCTTATCCCAAAGGTCTAGCATTTTGAATTTGACTTAGGGAAACCCATTGACAAATTTAGCACTAATATAATTATTATGTTCACTGGGAGAAATAGAAATAGTAATATCTTTTTCTTTTCTTTTCTTTTTTTTAAATTTAAAAGTTAGGTATGCTGCTACCTTTTTTCCTCAACAAAAATTACCATTCTTTAATATATTTACCTTTTGTTACACTTTCATCTTTTATATCCTTTTAATTGGAAAGTCTATCACTTTTTAAGTCAATTGATTTTTAGTTTACTTCTATTCCACTTTTCAATTACAACTTTTTCACCTTGATCAAAGTAACTTGCTTTTGACTTTATTTCTATGCTAACCGAGAATATTTTTCTTGACTTGAAATTTCTCATAAAGAAATTGGAAGCATTTTCTTTTAATATTTTCCCACCCACTTACATAGAAAGTTACTTATGCCAAATATGGAATATTTTTATTCTTAATCTTTTTCTTGATATGGGAATAAAGATTTAGCCACCAACGAAGAGTAACTATTTTTTGGTTTCTTTCTCTTTTTTCTTCTTCTTTTGGACCATAAGCCCTAAAATTATGTGCCACTAGCAAAAAATAATTTGACCACAACCCAATAGGTTACTTCACTCAAAACTTCATTATAACAAGGATGAATCCATATATCCATTAAGGGAGATATACTTATTATTTATTATTAACTTATATATTTCGACACAATGGACATGCATATAAATACACGTAAGGGATGATAAGTCATGCCCTTTAAGGGATTATTAGATTCTATATAAAAAATATAGAATATTAATTACTAGTACAACATAAATGATTATACATTATAACATCATGGTAATATACTTTAGGTATGTTATAGTGAGTAGAGAGGTTAGCTTGCAATCGGACTACTCTAAGTTCCATACTTTGAATTGATTATTAAGGTATCATTTCCATAGATAAGGAGTACCTCATTTACTCCCTAACCTTTCTCAACTCTAGTATCCTATTAGCATGACCTTCCCCATAGACACTTAGGTTTTGGTTTTAGAAGGAACATTTGAGACTATGAAATTCAAGAAGTAAATCATCTAATAGAGTTTGTTGCAACTCTATTTATTCCATCAATTGGATACTTTTTTGGTCCACCACTGTAATCATATATGAAATTGGATCAATTTTATGGTGACTCTCAACCTTCCATCTACTATGGAATTTTACTAGATCCTAACCAACATAAGTGGTTCGTATGTAGGTATTCCATGCATTAGTCCCCCAAAGAAAGGGCTAGTATACATCCCCAACATAGCGCTCGTATACTTTTCCATCATAGGTGAGATGGGCCTCCAATTTGAAGTCAATCTTACACTTTAGAATGGATTCCATTTTTTTCTCTTACATAGGATTGGCTAGTGCTATTATCTCAACATTGACTCCTTCCTCTTCCATTGAAGTAGAATTTTTAAATTTATGTCCACAACCTCACTTTCTCTTGTTCTAGGTTTAACGGTTTCATAATGGACAATATGGGATACAATCTCTCAATTCATCTTCATATTTTATTATTCCCTCTTATTACACTCAAGATGATGATACCATATCTTTGTATCTTCTTTAAATTGATCCTCCATAGAAAATCAATTTTCTTTTGGACTTCAATTTGTTTAGGAATCAATTGGTTCAGTCATATAAATTGGGGCCTTAGTCTTGATGCTATTGATGTTTATCCCATTGCATTTGTTTGTACCTTAGTAATGTAGAGACAACCTCAAACGGTTCAACCCACAATGAGGAGTTAAGCCTTTCCTTTCCCTTGGTCTCCTTGTCTATGAGTGAGTGATTTAAGTGTAGCATGGCCTTTACATATTGCACATTATAGTTAAATAAAGTTATTCATTTATATAGGTGTTCATAGTTGGACTAATGTGTCCTAGATTATGACAATTCCAACACTAGGGACAACTTTGGATTTTTAAATTTGTATCCATTAAAGTGATCAATAACACATATTTTTGTGAAGTGAAATTTAATGTGTAGGTCGAAACTTATTGCATGTGGAAAATTTGAATTTCAAAAGAATGCGCTTGTATTTAATAACATTTATCCCACCCACCTATCACCTATTGTGTGTCACCTCTCATCCTATGTTCCTACTTCGGACCTAGGTTGATAGTAACCAAACCAATGGTATGGAATGCATAAACCACAACAAATTCAAAAAAAATTCCTTTTTTAATATATCTTTGTTTGAGAAACCGTTGCAATATGTTACACCTACCCATATATGATGAAATTGCAAACATATAGTGAATTATTTATGATTATTACAAATATATACTTTTTTGTATTTATTTTTTATGTTCTTCTTGTGGTGTAACTCATTAAGACAAGATATAGGTTTTTAATGTTTCTCCAATATTTTTTTCCTTCCTCGACAATTTCAAGAAAAAATGATATGTTGCACAACTAGAGCCCCCTCGAAACTCTAGAAAGTGAATACACTTTCATTATGTTAAGACCTTTAAATGTTGCACCAACACTTGGCATACTAATTTTGGGGTTATAGTTAGTGTGGGTTCATTGAATATATATATATATATATATATATATATATATAAGAATCCTAACTTATTTTGGAACAATAGCCCCAGATTAGTACTCCTTTTCCTCTACATGTATACCAATTTTTTATATATTGATTTCATCATTTAGGTATTCAAATGTTGCGCCAACATGGACATATATCTTATTCTCTCTAAAAATGTCAATGTAGAAAACATTAAAATTGGTATACTTATGAAATTTTTTAATAAATAAAACTTATTTATTTCAAATGTTATTCAAATTCCTACATTTCATATTCATACCAAACATATAGATTCATTGTGTACGTATCTCAAAATATTCATGCCAGTGTCACGTCCCCTCCCATCAGTCCAGCTCAAGGAAGGGAACATGACACTAAATCTAGGGCTTTCAAAACTCTAGCCCCATCATGATCATTTTATGAATTCATAACAAGTAAAATGCATGTGTGCATATGCATAATCAAATAAACATGCAAAACGGAATTAAACTATATCCACATGCATCTAATATGCATTTATAACATAATCATAACAGTCAACAATTAAAACCATTGCATAATTGAATACAAGAAAATACTTATCTTGAAATGAGTTGTCCCGAGCAACTGGCTATGCAACTGCAATGTTCCACCTAGCCATAGGCGAATTGTGCTCATCAATCTCTCAGCAAAGTTTTCACCCCCTAGCTGGGAATGATTGCGCCGAGAGGCGCTCTACAGCCCAGTATGAGGGAGATCTTGTAACATGTGTTGAGTGTCTGTCGAGTTTGTTGAATAACAAAATAATACAAAGTAAACAAAAAAAAAATACAAAGTAAAAAGTAATAAATATTTTGTTGGCCATAAACAAAAAATAATAATACAAAGTAAAAAGTAAATATGAGACTTAAACTATACACTTTAGAACTTAGGATTAGGTGATAAATAATATGTCTGTCATAAACAAAAAAGAATAATACAAAGTAAAAAGTAAATATGAGACTTAAATTAGAGACTTTACTTTTTACTTTAATACAAAGTAAAAAGTAAATATGAGATTTTAGAGTGTTTCTCGAGTTTGTAGAGTAACAAAATAATACAAAGTAAACAAAAAAGAATAATACAAAGTAAAAAGTAATAAATATTATGTTGGCCATAAACAAAAAAGAATAATACAAAGTAAAAATTAAATATGAGACTGAAACTAGAGACTTTAGAGCTTAGGATTAGGTGGCTCAGGTATTGCACTCAAGGAGCTATTCAAGGAGAGGTTTGCACCTCGGGAGATTTGATCCCTGTCGACGCTTGATAGAGCCTAGGATTTGGATCTATAATGGTGTACTAATTGTGCCGAGAGGCGCTCTACAGCATAGTATGGGGAGATATTGTGAGTCGAGTGTTTGTCAAGTAACAAAATAATACAAAGTAAACAAAAATAGAATAATACAAAGTAAAACGTAATAAATATTATGTCGGCCATAAACAAAAAAGAATAATACAAAGTAAAAAGTAAATATGAGACTTAAACTAGAGACTTTAGAGCTTAGGATTAGGTGGTAAATATTATGTCGGCCATAAACAAAAAAGAATAATACAAAATAAAAAGTAAATATGAGACTTAAACTAGAGACTTTAATTTTTACTTTTAATACAAAGTAAAAAGTAAATATGAGACTTTAGAGTCTTTGTTGAGTAACAAAACAATACAAAGTAAACAAAAAATAATAATACAAAGTAAAAAGTAAATATGAGACTTAAACTAGAGACTTTAGAGCTTAGGATTAGGTGGCTGAGGTATTGCACTCAAGAAGCTATTCAAGGAGAGGTTTGCACCTCGGGAGATTTGATCCCTCTCGGTACTTGATAGAGCTTAGGATTTGGATATTTTACACAAGGAAAGGGAACCTACCAACTCACGCATAACAAAAACTATACCACAAATTAGCCAATCCATTCCACAGTTGGATTTATCAGGTTATCAAGGTAGTAGAAGGAAGGAATTGCTAAGCTAGTGAGCTCAACCATAGATCCATTGGAAACCCTCCAAGATTTAGCTAGATTGGCCCCCACAATACCTACACAACCAATACAAGGAAGTATACCCTTCACTTCTCCACAATCCCTCATGCCATACCTTCCCTTCTAGTGCTATTTAGGGTGTGCATAGAAAGGTATCCAAAGCCCTATCATTTTTGGGAGGTTACACTCTTCACTAGGTTTATCAAGCCAATGTTAAATCCTCCTCTACTCTTGATTTCTTACACACACAAGATCAAGCCCAAAACAAGGGATCCATCTAACAGCAAGGCACATATGTTGGCCATGGAAAAACGTTTTAACTATGGGATGTACAAAACAAGATCCCCATGGGTTTTTCCAAATTGTGGCACACCAAAATGACCCTTGGGATGGGAAAAGAACACCTGGTAGCTACGAATCGAATCCCTAACAGGTATATGGGCATTCAAATGGAAAAAGAGGCCTCTATAGACCCCCAAATCGAATTTATCTTCCTCACATTCGTTCTGCCACACCAAAAATGACTTCCATCAAGAAAAATGAAGAAAAACCCAAGAAAAAACATGGAGGAAAGCACCCAACAAGCTATATGGAGGAGAGAGAGAAAAACCCATGCATGAAAAATGGGTTGGGGAACAAATTCCTGGATCTTTTCTTTCCCAGGAAGACAAACACGATTTTCCAAAAATGGCGGCTTTCCCACACACGAAATTGGATAGCCATACCTTCCATTTCCAAAAACAATAATTACCTCAACCAACTCTTGGAAGAAATAAATGATTGGGTGCAAAATTCAATATAGGTAGTTGATTTTTAATGGGTTCTCTCATTGACACTTGTATTGACACTATTGGCTCCTAGGGTTTAAATATTTTCCTCCCTATTCCTTGTAAAAATCATGCCCCCATACTCTTGTTTCCTTGCATAACTAGTTGTGGGTATTTTTATTAAAATACATGTACATCATATCTACTATTTCCATTGTACCATGCTAGCATGTGATCCATATGCTTTTATTTTTAATTTTCAATACATAAACAATAATTCGATGGTAGGGCCTTGGCCTTGAGCTCCTCACCACGATTTTATAATGATATTACATCATTTACATGATTTAATTGACTAATTTACGAGGGTCAAACTGGGGGCATTACAATCCCTTCCCCACTTGGAATAACATTGTCCTCGGTGTTCTCTTTATTTTTCATAAAGTTCCTTGTCCTTCTTTTTAGCTGCAATCGCAATGCCTTTCTCTCTCTTCAGCAAAATCCATTGGATCTCTTCTCAATCCTTAACTTCTCATACTAAAATTTCCAGGACAACCACATGTGCAACTGCATCCTTAAGATGCTTTCAAGGTCCTTGCATACAATAATACATATTCTCAAACAATAAGTAAATTCACATGCCAAACTTGTTCTCATAGGATTCATTCCTTAAAAATATTTTCGTAACCATAGTTGAAGCATATACACATGTATATTCACATTAAATCAGCAAGAAGATGCAAAATAGACCAAATACTTATATGCAAAATCATCTTCCTTTGGATCCATAGGCATCCCACTTTGACTTCAGACAATTGTGGAAACCACAAGACATGCCCCACCCAACACAATGATGGTACCTCTTCTCTGTTATACAGTCCCTTGAGTGTACCCACCCCTTCTAGTGCTCTGCAGGGTGTGCATCGAAAGGTAACCATGTTTCTGCAAGCCCCAGATCACCTATGTATACATATAAATCGAATGTTAGGCCAGCACGCTGGCTGTGCCATAAAATTCTAATAACCAATTCCAAGCTAGTACATCGACTAGGTTTATCAGGCATTCCATAAACGAGTATGCTAATCCAGCTCTCCGACTGGGTTTATCAAACATACAACAACCATTTCCAAGCCTACACCCTTGCTGGGTTTATCAGGAAATATAAAGGAATACAATTGCATGGCCCATTCTCGTATGCAAACCAGTGGTTCCGTCCAGGAAATCCATAGGTGACTCACTTGAATTCAGGCTAGTACAACCCCACAATACCCACTCACACAACACAAGGATGGTACCCCTTATATTTTTCACAGTCCCTCAGACATACCCATCCCTTCCAATGCTCTTTAGTGTAAGCATAGAAAGGTTGCCAATATCCATGCAAGCCTCCTGAGTACCCATGCTCTTACTAGGTTTAACAACACTCCATAGAGACAAGCACATGAAAGGAATTTTGCAAGGTTTCTCAAACCCAAGCCACACTTGGCATTTCCTTGGTGTTTTCAACTTCGACATCCAACATATTCCGAACTAGCATATTTTGAGCATCTCACTTGCATTACCTACTAGCATGCAATTCACATGAGATATCATCATAATAATTTCAATCATAAATTTTTGAATTTGTTTCATATAGAAACCAGTTTCCCAAGAATGAGATCTTTCTCATGATGTTTAGCTCTTGCAAGCCATATCACATGGTATTCCTGCAATGTGTCCTTCTGACACAATTCACAAATACTCGACCAATCAATAACATCAATAATCATATTCAAATATGAATTTACAATTCTGTCTCCTACAGAAATTAGATTTATTTAACCATGAGGCCATCCTCATATTGTTTGGATCTTGTAAGTGGGAGCACCCTATCCATTATGGTTTTATACTTTCTACCATAACATAGACATTTCCCTACAACATTTCCTCTTAACACAATTCTAGATAATCCAAAGAATCATTAGTAATTATTAGCAAAATTTCAAATCTGAAATTTACAATATGTTCCCTACATGAATTAAATTTCACAACCATGAGATCCTTCTCATAATTTTTGGATTTTGCAGATGGTAGCTTCAATTCTTTATTATGGACTTACATGCATTTCCATACCCAATACAATTCTACCTATAATCTGGAATTTTCAATCAACCAAACACTTTGTGAGTATCAACACAAATAATATTTTCATTGCAAAATTTACAAAAGTCACTGAAGTGATCTGATAATTATATCACTCAATAATTCAAACACTATCAACTGTTAATATCTCAAATGCAATGGCATACATTTACTTTATATGCATTTTATTCACTATAAAATTGCAAGATACAGTCACATTGTCCATGCAATCAAATAAAGCTTCCAATACTCATGAATTATAATATCCTTTCATGCAACTCTATCCTCCCAATAGAGCATTATTGGTATCCCATCAAACATGACTATCTTCTTCCTGCAAGTCTTTCCCCTGCATCCATAGCAGTTCATGAACTGATATCAGAATTGCCAATAATTCTTTCATTTCATCTATTAGCAAATTGCAATGAAATTTATACCACAACCATGCACTCAGATAATGCATCTCAACATATGTATCCACACATATGCATGCACAATCACAATATTTACATAATCTTTTAATGCACATTCACTCAACACAATCTTGCATTGAGTGATGAATACCATAATGTCATGTCATGCATTCCACCATGATGTTTTGGAAATTCTTTCGAATGCCTCAACACATCACCCAATGATTTTCCCCAATCACTTGGTTAACTATCTGGGTGTCTTCCTTCTTCACCTGAATAAAACATTAGGAGTTCACTCCCTCCCTGCTTATTGGAAAAGAGGTTTCATCCCATATTTACACCGATAGGGAGTTCATGGGATACTTGTGTAGAACTATAGCATTACCATTCCAACCACATTATGGCCTTAACCATGAAGATCCCATATGGCATGCAATACCACAACAAGACCATAAGTTCTCACTTGATTTGGTTATTAAACTCATAACCAACATACACACATGGCATGATATCCTTTCATATGAATGTATTCAAAATTCTAGAAAGTTAGATGGTATAAGGATCCTTGCCATTATTATCCCATACCTCACCATACCCAATGGGATAACATTCACATAAATGCATCCAATATCACATGCAAACCAAGTTATGATAATTAAAATATGGTTGAAGGAATTCTTACACAATCCCCTTTCAAAACTTATGCAATTAGCATAAACAACCCATTACCTGCATGGTTTCCATCAACATTTTTTGTGTTACCTTATTAGTTGGTCTTTTACAAGGGGTTACATAATCCTTCCACCAACCTCTTGATCATATATTTTTTTGCCTCGGCCTTTCTTCATAAGGCTGCTAGTCACATGCAATAGCATCATCAATATCTTCAACCATAATTCAACCATCTTTGGTTAGACAATCATCATTAACCACAACAATTGTCATTAGTGGCTCATTGCATATGTAAAACCTCACTACTTTTACCTATATGCAATATCATATGCATGCATAAGCAATTTTACATGCAATATCCATTATCTCTTAATATGCTCACTCGTGCATATGTATTTCAGCTATCTAATCACTTTGCATTTTCAACATTCATATGCCAAATTTTTAGTGTATAAAATGTAGAATATATAAATGTAAAAGCAAGATAAAATTCAAGGAATTCTCCCTTTTCAATCCATTATCATAGCATGGAATTCCTCTTCCACATCATAGCTGATTCAATTTCATGGCCTCTCTACCAAGCACACAAGGAATTATTAGCTATGATCTTCTCACCAAGCAGCAATTCAATATGTATACACGTATATAACATTTATACTTACTACTTTCCAAACAGGCAATTCTTATGTTATAAACATAAATAGTTTTAAGGTGATAAATTTCCCTCTTTATCAGCATTGCCTTATGGAGACTATTCTCCAATTTATGCTACATCCCTATGTAGCTTTCCTTGGTCACTAGAATAACTCTCAATTCATTCTATTTCCATTGCCTTGTTGCTCCAATTGGTTAGAGAAATTCTGGCCAAGTCCATCTTGAAATTTCTTGTACTTCCTAGCACTTATTAGTGCTACAAATTGATTCAATTCCAACTCCATAAGGAGTCTTTCCAAGGTCCATTATGTTCCTTTGCACCTCGTTCAACTGTGATACTTTCTTTCCTTTCTCATAGAAATATTTTCCACAATTCTAAACCACATACTTGATTCACACATGGGAATTCCTCATTCCTTCATTGATAGCCTTTGCATGGCCACTCTATCATTATCATGAACTACATGCTAGGTACACATACTGGAATGTTTTATTGTGTCAGTGACAGCTTTTGGATGAATACAAATTTTCTTACCCATTCTCATTACTTACTTATGATTTGTTGGTTCACATCCATCAACTTCTCTTAGCATACAATCACTTGTCCACAATAATGATTTGCCCATCACCCTTACAAGTTGCACGTCCTTTACCTGCTGGTATATTCCACACCTTGCTCACCATTCTCTTATGGAATACAATATCCATTTCCAATAATCAAGAGCTTCCATGTCTCTTGCTTATACTTCAAATTACACATTCTAAACACAAAGAATGCATTGTATACATTATGGCTAAGGAACCATCAATTCCTTTTAGCTCCCATTTCCCATCACGAGTGTTTATAAAATACAATCTACAAGAGTGTGTTCTTATCCACTAAACATATTTCCCACCTTGAGTCAATTTCACCTCAAGTATTCCTGCACCATCGTATAAGGGATTTCCAAAATTTTGGTTTCTTTGGAGGTCACCCACAATGAGAATTTCTTACTCAATCAATCCTAGAGGCTTTCCTCTACCTGTTATTTGAAATAACTAGAAACTTATTTCAAAATAAGAACCTTCTATTGATTCGTCTACATTTTAGCCTCATTACATTCTCACAAAAAAGAACTTCTTCATGTATTCTAGGGACTTATAGCCAAATTGACAATTTCTGCCAAATTACAGAACCATCTGAATTACCCATTTCAGAATGTAACTATGCACAATTGTCCCCGGGGTTCTTATCACAGTGAAACTTTTCCATTTCCATGAATCTTGCCATCACCACATAATTTTCTCACAATCAACGATGTCTCAGGGGGACGACAAGGGTCAAGGGGGATTTCCCTCATTTGTTTGTTTGTTTTTTGTGTAAATCCTTCAATTTCATGCAATCTGGTGCATAAGATGATTGTGATTTTCCAATTTCTGGTGCTTGAAAATCTCCCTAAAAAAATTGCATAATTTCCTGTTTTAATGAACTTTTCAATTCTTTTGCGAAATGCATTTCGAAAACTTTCCTGATTTTTACCGAAATCTTCGTTGGCACTTTTCTCATTCTTTTCCGAACGCTTTTTCAGTGACTTTTTCCTTTCCTTTCCAACATTTTCGGTGACCTTTTCATTTCCTCGCCGAAATGTTTATCGACGCAACTCTGTGAAACTCACAGAAAGTGTTACGGCGGAGTTTTATTTTTTTCGTCGAAATGTTTATCGAAGCAACTTCGTGAAACTCGTTGAAAGTGTTTCGATGGAGTTTTCATTTTTGCATCAAAACGCCCCTTTTTGGTGGCTTCTTCTCTTCTCCACTGATCGCCTTTTTGACGAATTTTTCCATTTTTCACCAATCGCCTTCTTCGACAAATTTTTTATTTCTCCACCGATCGCCTTTATCTGTGAAATTTTAATTTGTTCACCGAAACATATCGGTGACTTTTTCAATTTGCCGCCGACAGTTTTGATGTAGTTTTCAATTCGTCGCCGAACTGTTTCGGCGTACTTTACCCTTTTCCACCGAAATTCCTTTTTCAACGAACTTTTCTGTTTTTCGCCGAAATGATTTTAGGGAAATTTTCCGATATGTGTCAGCACAACTTGCTCAAGTCCCCCAACACACACTTAGGCAAAAAACTCATAAAATTAGAAATTTTTTCCTGATGATCAGTGGTGATTAGGAAGCAATCTTACCACTGCAATTTGTTACATGTAGCACATACAATATCAATGTTGCAACCTTAAGCTTCAATACCACACTGTCACATCCCCTCCCATCAATCCAACTCATGGAAGGGAACATGACACTAGATTTCGAGCTTTCAAAACTCTAGCTCCATCATGATCATTTTATTAATTCATAACAAGTAAAATGCATGTGTGCAGATGCATAATCAAATAAACATGCACAACGGAATTAAACTATATCCACACACATATAACATGTATTTATCAGCATAAACATAACAGTCAACAATTAAAATCATTTCATAATTGAATACAACAAAATACTTATCTTGAAATGAGTTGTCCTGAGCAACTAACTATGCAACTTCAACGTTCCACCTAGCCATAGGCCAACTGTGCTCATCAATCTCTCAACACAGTTTCCACCCCTGAGCTGGGCATGATTTCTACAAGGAAAGGGAACCTACCAACTCATGAATAGCCAAACATATACCGCAAATTAGCCAAGCGAGTCCACAACTGGGTTTATCAGGCTGTTAAGGAAGTAGTAGCAAGGAATTTTTAAGCTAGTGAGCTCAACCATAGAGCCATTGGAAACCCTCCAAGATTTAGCCAGCTTGGACCCCACGATACCTACACACCCAACACAAGGAAGTATCTGCTTCACTGCTCTACAGTCCCTCAGGCCATACCTTCCCTTCTAGTGCTCTTCAGGGTGTACATAGAAAGGTATCCAAATACCTATCATCTTTGGGAGGTTCCACTCTTCACTAGGTTTATCAATCCAATGCTAAATCCTCCTCTACTCTTGGTTGCTTACACACACAAGCTCAAGCCCAAAACAAGGGATCCATATAACATCAAGGCACATATATTAGCCATGGAAAAATGTTTTAACTGTAGAATGTACAAAAAAAGATCCCCATGGGTTTTTCCAAATCATGGCACACCAAAACGACCCTTGGGATGGGAAAACAACAATTGGAGCTACCAATCAAATCCCTAACATGTATATGGGCATTCAAATGGAAAAAGCGGCCTCTATGGACCCCCAAATCGAATTTCTCTTCCTCCCATTCGTTTTGCCACACCAAAAATGACTTCCCAACAAGAAAAATGAAGGAAAACCCAGGAAAAAAACGTGGATGAAAATTCCCGTCAAGCTAGATGGATGTAAGAGAGAAAAACCCATGCATGAATAATGGGTTGGGGAGCAAATTCATGTGTCTTTTCTTGGACAGGAAGACAAACACGATTTTCCAAAAATGGTGGCTTTCCCACACATGAAATTGGACAGTCATACTTTCCATTTCCCAAAACAATAACTACCTCAACCACCTCTTGGAAGAAATAAATGATTTGGTGCAAAAGTCAATATGGGTAGTTGATGGTTCATGGGTTCTCTCATTGACAATATTGGCTCCAATGGTTTGAATATTTCCCTCCCTATTCCTTGTAAAAATCATGCCCCCATACTCTTGTTGTCTTGCATAGCTAGTTCTGGGTATTTTTATTAAAATACATGTACATCATATTTACTATTTCCATTGTGCCATGCTAGCACATGATCCATATGCATCGTTTTTTAATTGTCGATACATAAACGATAAATCGATGGTAGGGCCTTGGCCTTGAGCTCCTCACCACAATTTTATAACAATATTACATCATTTATATGATTTAATTGAATACTTTACGAGGGTCAAACTGGGGGTATTACAACCAGTCAAGGGATGCCTATTTTTTAGATTTCTATTGCATCTAGTATGTTAACATATACCATCATTAGCTTACGCTCTCACTATAATTATATACATAATTACTAAAAATATAAAAAATATTTTACACTAACCTCATCGAGGAAATTATCATGCACATGAACCTTTTTTGGCTAATAACAAATATGCTTGCAATGAGAGCATGGATAAGAAACAATTTAACTAGAACCAGACTGTCTACCCTCACTAGATGTTGTGTCCTATCTAGAATGGTTAGTGTGGCCTGAAGGCCTTATCCTTAATGCTCTAACATAATCTATAAATGGATCTAGAAGTATACTATGTGTCAAGGTGCTAGGATATCATAATACTAGTTACATGAATCTTGTCTTGATTAGGGTTAGGGGTTAGGCGTATTCCTAGGAAAGGGTGTCCTTCTCAATGGGTTATCCTTTTAACCCTTTCTTGATCCTAGGTAGACCAATGATCAATCCTTTGTAATTTTCCAATGTCAAAATAGTTGACATAACAACCCAACATAAACTTGGTCCATAATTTACATAGAATATGCAATGTAACATTCATATTCAGTTTATAGGGATGTTTATCAAATACCATGAACAACCTATTCATCTAATTGTCTTTGAATAATGTTTTAATTCATGCATAAATGCTTCTTTTTTGGATAAAGGGATTGGTTATTTTTAAGATCACTAAATAGTTAGACAATGTTCTCTTTGATAATATGTAGATCTTCCATCTCTTCCTTATTCATTTCTCATTCTAGCCTTATCAAATAATTGACCGTGGCATGGTCAATGGGATCAACAATGATGCTAAGCAAAGTGCCCAAGAAAACACGAGATAGATTTCTAAAATTCCTAAGGTCATGACTTAAATTTTTAATTTTATTTAAATTATATTTAATTTTTGTGTATAAGTATCATGAAGTGATGGGAGATTATGGCTAGACTTATATAAGGATTTTGTTCCATCTTAATAGAATAAATATTACATTTAAACAATAACATAATAAATTTACAAACTATTTGCATGTTTATAATATATATATATATATATATATAACATTTTGACATAAAGACTTGCTTCGAAATGAGAACTAATGTTTTGAAATTGCAAAATGGCACCAATGCCAATGTCTCTCGTGCTTGTCCTAGTCAAATATAAGCCAAATTAGCAGGAAAACATGCTAACAGTTGTGAACAAATAGAAAACACTGTATTTGTAATTGACAGTTGTGAATTGTGATGCTCTCTTCACGCCCACCGACCTTCTAAATCGGTTGGCCTCGCCGTCTCTTTTGTATCGTACGTTGAATGCCTTTAAAGTTTAAACCAATCAGTGCGTATTTTCCCAGTTAACTCGTTGAAAAACTGGCGCTACACGTTCAGACTGATGGCTCCTCCTCATTTAGTCACGCACGTTATTTCTTCTGAGAAGAAGAATCGAATGAACGACAGAGACACTCAGCTGTCCTTAAGCCGAACGCACAATCATTTACAATCTGGCACAGCCGAATCTTGATATATTTTGACATTAGGAGGCTTCCAATCCGATGGGACATTCTAACGCGTGAAAGTTAGCTGATGAAAACTGGCCATACGCAATTAGATGCCACATTTTTTCGGTGATCTTTCATATTTAGTATGCTAAATTTTTCGAGGTGCAAACTTTTCTTAGAGTGTGAAAACTTATAAAATGTTTACAGAAATTTGATTCCTATCCACACATGATAAATCCATAGTTAAGATCGATCTACATTGGTGATAAAACCCGCCTAGATCCATCTTAGCTATGGTTGAGAGGGATCAAATCTCTCGAGGTGCAAACCTTTTTTTAGTCTGTAAAAGTGGAAGAATGGTTTGCGCCTCGAGGGATTTGATCCCTCTTAATGCATTGTAGATCCGGAGTTAAGATGGATCTAAGCTGGTTCAAGTTGTGGGAAGTCACGTGAAAATTATAATGGATTATTGTTTTGTGTATGTTTAAATGTTTGAGATTAATTAGATCTTCAAATGATACCAGTGTGATACCCTCATTTGATTTTTTTCCGTTGGGGTTATCTCATTTCTTGCATCATTTTCCTTTCCTCTCTATCTGTTACATGTTCAACTCTGGCATAGATATCAACTATACTTTTTTTTTTTTTTACACAATAGCCATTTTCCTCAAGTTTTCCATTTATTACTATGGTTGTATATTTGGTTGAATTTAGTTTTCTTTATTGACATGCTCTTTGTCATTTAGAATCTATCATTATTTGTTCTTGTTGTTGGTCAAGTGCCATTCATTGTGATTGTTTTTGTTGAAATGCTCTCTATTGCTCAAAATTTCTTTTTTACTCTTTCTGCTTTTGGTAAGTGTCATTTGTTGTGACTGAATTTGTTGTCATGCTCTTTGTTGTTCATTTTTTTGTCTTCTTCTTTTGTCCTTTTGTTCATCAATGATATATGCTAATTTCTCTCTATGTCGCCTAACACGTTCTTGTGTCTATCTTCTTACTTCCTCAACATGCACAACATCCATATCTCCATTATGAGAATAGATGATAACATGAATTATTGTACCACAATCAAGCATCATACTCAATTTTATTGAATTAGATAAAAATTGAAATCAATGCATTGTCCTCAATCAAGAACCATAGTTAACTGATCTCTCAATTGGATAATATTGAAATCAATGCATTGTACTCAATCAAGAACCATAGTCAATTGAATTTCAAATTCCAGATGACATTGAAATCAATGCATTCAAGAACCATGATCAATTGAAATGGATCAGATAACACTAAAATCAATGCATTGTACTCAATGAAGAAAAACAGTCAATCAAAATTGATCGGATAACACTGAAATCAATGCATCGTACTCTATCAAGAACCATAGTGAATTGAATTGAATTAGATAACACTGAATCAATGCACTCTACTAAATCAAGGGCCATAATATTATTGTGGACTAATTTATTATTAACCCTAATATTGTCAATTAATAAATTACTAATCATATTACCCTAATGTTAATTTTTTTTTGGTCTAAGCTCACATGTTAACTCTATTAAATATTATTAACCTTGACCCTAATATTATAAATATTATTAATCATAACCCTAGTGTTATTTTTTCTTTAAGCCAACAAGTTAATTTTATTAAATATTATTAACCCTAACCATAATATTATTAACCCTCATACTATAGGCTAATACTATTAACCCTAAGTCTAATGTGATTTTTTCTTTAAGATGACACATTAATTTTATTAAATATTACTAACCCTCATACTAACATTACTAACCCTAATATAATAAATATTATTGACCCTAACCCTAACGTTATTTTTTGATGATGATGATGATGACGGTAGTTAGTCCACTGAGACCAGCTTTGGTCTATCAAACCTTAAGAAGATTACTTGGATTTATGGAAAATTTTATTTACATGTTCAAAAAGCTTAGAAAGAAGCATTCCTAGGTTGCCATAGTTCTGACAACTTAGAAGGTTAGGGAGGCTTGTATTGTAGCAAAGCTTATAAAACTGCGATCTAATGTGGGTGTATAGGGCATTTTAAGAGAAAGTGACTTTCATCCTCAACACTCATAGTCTCACAGAGATGGCAAGTCCTTTCCACCCATGGTGTTTTAGGAAGTCCCCATCGTCTTGTTTCACTATGAAGCTACATGAGAGTTCATTCTAATATTGGCTAGATTAATTTCCTTCTTTGAACTAGTTAACATAAAAAGATTATTTTGATCTTCCATATTAGGGTTAATGACCTTATAGTATCTTAACTTTTAACCTATAAATATTTTTGGCCCCACATTTTCTCTTTAAAATTAGAAGTGATAATATTTTTAATGTTAATGATATCTTGCAAAGTGACATTTTCTTCAATTCTCCAATGTTTTAACCAACAATGGCATCTTTATACCATCCTCACTTGAGCCGAAGCTGGCCTTGACTGGATTTTAAACCAATTTTAGGAAGCCTCTAGATCCTCCCATGTTGTTCATCCTATACTTGTGCACCGAGTACTTAGTTATAGCGATGCTCTCATGGGGGGAAGACATGCTTCTAGAAGGAGAATAGGGTAGGCTATATTGGTTTTAATTTTGAGTTTATATATTATGAAACACTTATGGATTTGTTCAATCTTTCAACATGATTCTCTAGATATAATGCACCCCAAACTTCATAACCGTACAACATAACATGAATGAAAAGAGTTTCAAAAATAAGTTTCTTTTATATCCCACATCACAAGGTTTGTTGATTTACAATTGTTTTCAAGACCAAAATAGGATTTCCACCTTCCATTAATTCTTTTCTCAATGTTATAATTTTAGTTTAGCTTGTGTTGAATATCAATTCTAAGATATTTGTAGGAAGAAATTTCCTCCAAGTTGCTATTGTCATATACAAAATTAGCATAAGTGACCTTCTTAGACTTTATAATCATAATTTTTGTTATGTGGGCATTAACAATACCCACATTAGAGCATAACTCCATGAGAATTCTTATTTGATTATCAAGATCAAAGGGGCACCTTACCATAAGAATGATATCGTTAGTATATAGAAGGAGGACGATGGCTTTACAAGCTAAGGTTATGCCAACGCAACCTACTTCTTCTAAACAACCTTATAGCTTATTGATGTATATGTTGAAAAGGGTGGGGGAGAGGGGGAAACCTTGCTTAAATTTAATATTACAACTAATATCTTTCAACCACCCCTTTGTGTTCTTAAATTTATTAAATATTATTAACCATAATCCTAATATCATTAACCCTATTACTACATAATAATATTATTAACCCTAACCCTAATATTATTAATTATTAACCCTAGTAATATCAACCCTAAAATTGTGGACTAATATATTATTAACCCTAATATTGTGGACCATGAAAAGTGACAAAATTCCTTAAAAATATTGTATTTTTTCAAAAAATTTAACTACCATACCACAACCATGCATGGTATATCTTCCATTTTTGGGTTTCCAAAAAATTACATCTATTTTATAAATTATGCACTCTTTTTGCTACCAATCATGTTTCTCAAAATATAAAATATTATTAAACTTAATATTGGCTACTAATATTATTAACCTTAATATTATCAAAATTATTAACCCTCAGCCAACATTTTAATTTTATTAAATATTATTAACTCTAACCCTAACCCTAACCCAAGTATAATCCTAATATATTTTTAATAATAATATTGAAGTAAATATTATTAAAATACAAAGTAAAACACATGATTAAAATATAAAGTAAATTTGTTAAACGTAGAACCTAAATATAAATAAATTTTGTTATTTTTATCAAAATGTAAATTTGTAAATAGTAAATTCTATGAAAAACTAAATATAAAGAATAAAACGCATGATTAATTAAAATAAAAAGTAAATTTGTCATTCATGTTTATGATTAAAAAAAGCAATTCTTAAAAAGGTAAACTATTTTTATTATTGTTTTTTAGCTTGACATGTTCACATTATGCTATGTGACAACATCTCCCCCACACTTGATTATATTGAATGAAATAATAAAATATGAATGCTACCATAATTATAAAAAATATGTAAATTGCAAAGTAGTAAAGATAAACAAATTCCATAATATCTATATAAGTAATTAAACATAGATAAACTTATTACCTATATCATAGATAAGTCAAAACAAAAAATTACCTATTAATTATTTAAATTTTAATTAATTTGGATATATATATATATTGAAATTAAGATAAATTATAATAAAACCAAAATGTCACCCGGTCACATAAGGTAAATGAAAAATCGTCACATAAGGTAAATGAAAAGTCATAGAAATTAGAAGGTTGAGGGCCATGGATAGAGTTATATATAAAACCATTGCATTCCAACAAACGATTCTCTTCTTGGCATTGTAAATTATTTTCATATGTTAATAACATATGATGTTGTTAGATATTATATAAATTCTTTAAGTTGTGACTAGTTGTAAAATATCTCCTCTTTTGGAGGTGTTTTTTTTATGTTCATAGGCATCAAGTGTCACGTCTCAACATTATGTTGAACACATAATGACATTTCTTTCTCATACTAGGTTCTAGAAAGCCATAAAAAAAAATTGATATATTAAAATTTAATATGATTTATATATGATTCTGAATATAGATTATATATTATGTGTAGAATTATATGGTTATTTTTTAAATTCAATTTTTACAGCAACATTAAATGGACACAAATATTGTGAACAACAACAACACTTTTTAAGTAAAATATTCTACAAATACTTTGCAAGAAAAATAATCTAACTTTTTAAAAAGATTGCATACATTAATTTGGCATAATGTTACATTGTGACTTTAAAACCAGACAAAGAGAAGAAATATTGTTTCCACTTAAAAAAAGTACAAGATAAGTCATCTAGTATAAACATTTATCTATGATATAACATATGTTGCAATGGCCCTTTGATTTTGAAAAACTTAATGTACGAAATAGGACCAAAGGACATAATTTAATTCTTAGAAAACATAAACCAGAAGTAAAAATAAAGTATATGATAATTGAATTTGCATCTTCTTCATGGCCTCTAACATCACATCGTACACGATCTGCCTTAGAATCCAACCTCATTAGTTTGCCAAGTGAAAATAAATGTTGTGGGACATAATACTACAAACCAGACTACTCGTAGTCCACATGATAACATTTGAATGTATGCATGGATTAAAAGCCTAGCATCAATTCATTTACCTAAAGCTTAGTTTCACCAAATGTTCATGCAAGTGACACTTCATTATTGTAAAAAGTAATCCAAATGGGGCCTCCAATGACAAATCGACAAATAATTTTTGAAATATCATTAAATTGCACAACAATTTCACATAAGATGGATTTTTAAAAAATCGAAAGGAAATTTAAATGGCAATGGAAGATAACATACATAACTTTAAACGACGGGAAACTTCTTTTTCTACCTTGGAATAGATGTCTCCAAGGAATTTTACTTCTTGTATATCCTTAATCCTCACCTGTAGCCTACAACCAAAATAAATATGAATAAATAATTCAAATCCTTTCCTGCATTTAAATTTTGGGTTTATTCAAATTAAGATTGAGGCTGGGTTGAGGTTTAAATCTCATGGTTTATAACAACGTTGGTTGTAACATATTTATTGGAATTAGCTATTTCCATTCATGAAGAAGGTGTTTGATATGTATTCATGGATAGATGAGAATAATTTATGATCATTAAAATAGGGGGTCATGGTGATAACAAAATACATCATAGAAACATGTAGTGTTAAAGCAAAAAAAAATGTGAGAGAAGAAATAAAACAAGAAAATATTTGAAATAATAGTATGAGAGGTCAGAGAGTTGGAAAATACTTTTATAAAGAAAAATAAGGTTAGAACATAATTTTATTCATGGGGTCCAATTAGGAAACTAATCCACCGTCTATGAAGTTATACATATGGCTAAACAATATCTTGTAATGTAACTAATCCACCATCAATGAAGTTATAGGTATGGCTAAAAAATATCTTGTAATGTGCATGAAGATTCAAGGAAGGGGTTGGGATCAAAAGTGCTCAAAGGAATCATATATTACTCAAAGGAATCATATATTATGAATCTCGATGATGGGTGTTACTTTTCCATGGGAGGCACTGTGAAGTGTCTCAACCCTTATTGTAAAGAGAGTCGATCTATTGTTAGTGGAGAGATCACATATAAAGATATTTACTACGATTTCACCCAAAGCTATGAACATGAAAGAAAATTCGAGAGTACTAACCCAAATACCCATCTTGGCACTTTACTGAACCAAATATTAAACATTCGAGAGTAGTGATGAGCATGCCTCCCTTAAAGAGAATGAATCAATGAACGAACACCTAAATTGCAATTGTGTTGCCAATAACCTCATGAATATCAACCTTGATGAGATAAATTTACACCACTTCCATAATATGATCCTCAAGACAAGCAAGTACTCCAACTTGCAAAGCTCTAAAATATGATGTCATCTAGCTATGGCTAGCCTCACCATATGCAATGAATTTAGCAAATCCATGGTGATTACCCACATCAAAATCCAAAATGGAGGACTCACCCCGGGCATGCACGACCTTAATGGTTGCATTGCATGTATAGATTCCATTGTAGGCCATTAATTTTCCATTTTCATTTTACCGCTCCATTCCATGAAGGGGAAGAAATGTTTGGTGTTATCGCATTTGAATTTAACAATGATATCATGATTGAGCCTCTCATATACTTACTTGAAGGTGGCATCATCAATATGGATGTGGAGCATATGAGTATCTAGTCACCACAATGATGATGAGGATGGTGATGATGGAATGAGGAAACTTCAAAGAAAACGTGATCAATGATGGCATCTTGTAGGTAATTGAATGATTGATTATGAGGTGCAAGTGTTGTCGATCAGATGAAAAAGGATCATAATATTGATATGTGTAAAGCTCTTGGGGGTAGAAACCCCTAACCATGGTGAAACTAACCCCATCGAGGGTAGATCAAGAACAAATGAGGGGATTGTTGGGTTATTGAGATAACCCAACAATCCCATAAACTGTATATATAAGTAGAAGGGTTAGCAGATAAGAAGATATAGAATTGAGTAGCATATAATATAATGATTTGTAGTATGATAAGTTATCATATAACATGAGTTCTAAGGTGAATAAGAGAAATTTTGTAAGCTCTATTTGTATATTGACTTCTTTTTTATAGAAGTTTAATATTATTGTGAAGGATGTGTTTCTGCTATTAATATGTTTGATATTTTATGGGATGTGTTTCTTCTATTATGTCTATTCTTTCATGGGATGATATATCTGTGATGTTATGGTCATAATCGATAATTAGCATGAATTTATGGTGAAATTGTGTATGATAAGTCTAGTTATGGTTGATTTCATCATTGACTAAAAGGTAGCCAACATTTGGGATCCATTTTGACTCGTGACTCTGCACCATTTCTTGAGTATCCTTACCACTAGAAAATTCAAGACACGCGTTCTTGATGAGTGAACTTTGTTACCAGTTCTAGGGGCCAAGCCTGAAGTGAACATAAATTTTTTATTACCATCAATACAACAAGTTTCTTTACCATACAAGAAGAAAAAATTGCTGTGACAAAAAAACCGCAAATCACAGACATGCACAATGAACACTAGATCATAATCACAAAGGGTTCCCATCAAAAGGACACCTCGAAAAACCCTTGAAAGAATCTTCGAGACCTTATCATTAGATAATGAGAGGACATTATCAACATGAAATACCCAATAGAAACCATTAACACAAATTTCATTACATCTGGATTATTCCAATCCAATCCTTTCTAAAGAGAGGCCAAAAACAACCTTTCTAAATTGCAAAATCAGGGTTTCTAAATTGCAAAATCAGGGTTTCTAAAGCCCCAAAGTGTCCAAATTAGGTAGGTGCAAAATCTAATATTTCCACTTTTGGAAGTCGTTTTTGCACTTTTTAAACCCAATTATGCACTTTTAAAACCCTTTTTTGTACTTTAGAAAGTGTATTTTTTGGACTTTTTCAAATGTTTTTTGCACTTTTTGAACCCAATTATGCACTTTTTAAACCTGTTTTTGCACTTTAGAAAGTGTAATTTTGGCCTTTTTGAAATGATTTTTATACGTTTTGAACCCAATTATGCACTTTTTGAACCCATTTTTGCACTTTAGAAAGTGTATTTTCAAACTTTTAAAAATGATTTTGCACATTTTTTAATCTGATTTTTCTTTTTTTATTAGGATTTTTCACTTATTGATTTGGATTTTGAATTTGTTAAATTCAATATTAAATCTTTCATTTTTTTACTGTTCACTTTATAAATTCCATTTTCATACTTAATTTTAAATCACGTATCAAACAAAACAAAACATACAAAAATATGAAGACATTCCCAACCAGAAAACATTTTCAAACATATAAATATAGTATCAATAAACATTAAAAAACTATATTATTTAGCAAACAAGTTCCATAGCTTTTTACAATAGACCTCACACCACTAACGTCGTTGAGTTGTATTAAGTTAGGCCACAGTTGATCTAACAAAAATATGTCATTTTCATCATCACAGGAATAGCCTTTCACAATAATATAATTTCCGTAATTGTTGTAGGTCTGTTTTTCCTTCGAATTATAAGCACCCATTTAATTTTTCAAAACTTTATTAAGGGGTTTCGAATATACATTTGGACTTCAAGTAGAACAATTGACAACTCAATGGACCCAAATGGTTAGTTGTTTCTTTTTAAAATGTCTGCTACCACTCCCACAAAACATACTTTTGTAATATTGTCATCTAAATTTGAATGTTTTAAGCCAACATCTCATGTGTGAGAGAGACTGTAGGTGAGTCAATAGTGAATAGAACCATGTATTTAGATTTTTGTCTCTTTCATTTGAACCATCAAATCTTCAACTTGGTGGCATTATGAAACAATTATATTCTCCATTATCATCTGAATGGTATTGACCATCATCTATATATAAAATATTTGATTTTTCATATTGATTTGGATATTGGAGAAATACATCTTTCAACATTTTTTTGTAAACATGTATTACATCACTGAGACATCGATACGATGTGTAGGGGTATGAAGAATGTTTACAATGATCATGTCCCCAAACAAATACCATGTTTCCATTGTCCATCCATTCAAATTCACCAATGAAACATCTAAATTCTTTGCAATATAAAAATGTAAACCATAGAGCAATGTCAAAATATTGTCTCGCAACATTGATAATATTAGCACTAAAAATATGTGCATAATAATGATAACATCCATGCAAAAAGTGAGGTTGTTTCTTGTGAGGTACTCTTTCGATAAACATGTGAACCCCGAACAATAGTCCCTCTACACCCAATACCAACAACTTCTTCTTTGTTGATTTTTCTGAATGCATAAAAATACAATAACCAGATATGTATTCACAACAATAATGTAGATGCCACTAAATTAAGAGGCATGTAGATGTTGAACAAGAAAATTGGTGCCAAGCGTTTCACAAGCTCAAGATTCCATATCAATAATGCTAAAATATAACGAAGTAAAAAAAAAACATTCATAATACAATAACACAAACCAATTATAATTAATTATTAAAATATATGCTACTATAGTAAGTAGTCTAATATTACAAGTTTTTATGCATATTTAAAGAAGAGAGAAATAGTCTAACATTGGGCATTCCACCCAATTTAGAAACAAACTACCATAAACTTGTCACCAAATATTTATCTTCTTCATAAGATACATCATGATGTTTAACGAAAATCCAATTTTCAACAAGATTTCCTTGTATCTTTGCACCTTCCAAGACAATCATAGCTATAAATTCCTCTAGACATTCATTTCCAAACTCATGACACATAGTTTGCATATATATTTGAAGTCTTTTCCATAATCATCTGTAGAGCATTTATCAGAGGACCAACAAAATTTGATTTGTTGGTCAATTGTTTTGGTCTTCTCTCCTAGGGATATCTTAAATAAAGTCCTCCCTTCAGTTACACCTTTTGAAGACCAAATTCCAATTTCAAATTGATCAAAACACAAATACAAAAAAACAATTTTGCTTGGTCATGATCAATACAAGTTTAAATAAAAATGGAGGCCATTTGTGGTCTAATATTTGATAGTCGTTGGGATATCATGGATTTAGCATACAAGGTTGAAAGGTTAACTCACCATGGGCATGGCCAATTGGAAGACCCTCTCCTTGTTGAAGATGTTGTTCTGCTTAACTGTCCAATACCCTTGCATGTGGCCCCTGGGGATACTCTAGTTGGTGGTAGGACTTCAAGTGTGGCTCAAAATTAAGAAGGTCAATTGTTTTTCTATTTTGGTATGTAGTTTTGGATTCTAGGCTGTCTAGTTGATGTCGTTATGCAGTTTATGGTGATATGGGTTCTCTTTTTGGATGATTGTATAAGACTTTCAAAATTCTAGATTATGTCTTGTAACTCTATTGGTGTCAATGTGTGGTTTTTTCATGGCCATCCCAATATTTTGAATTGTGTATGTACAGTTATGTTGGTCTTTTGCTTTAGGGGTGGAAGGAGCAGGAGGGGTTCTTATGGACCCTGAGGGGGAAATATTGAATTCCTAGGCTTGGGGGATGGGCAAGAAAACTAATAACCAAGCATAATGGATGGCGCTTTTGAAAGGGATGGAGATAGCATTCAATGCCAACCTCAGTGAATCCCTGGTCCTAGGAGACTCCAGAATAGTTATTCAAAAAATGAGGAAGATACTTGAAGATGAATCCTCAACACAGAATAGAATTCAAAAGTGCATGTAAATCTCATGCGCAATACGCAGGTCAATTTTTACCACATAAGGTGGGATAACAATGAAGAGGTTGACTGACTGGCCAACATTGGAGCTCAGCTAGAACAAGGAGTGCTATTGGTTGACGATCGTCCACTAAAGAGATGTTGGATACCATGATAACTCTACTTGTCATAGAGAGGGTAAGTCCTAAGGCCCCTCTCATTCGAATTAGAGTTAGGGGTGGATTTTTCCCCATTTAGACCCTCGCCTAAATCCAATTGCATCAACCAAGAAAACATTAATGAAGAGTGAGATAGTTGTGAGCATGGATAGTTCGTTGATCGTGTGGCAAAGAGTAAGAAAGGACATGGGGTATCGAAGCATGTATAATGATGAGGGCTCATAAGTTAAAGGATCTAGTATCTTCCTCATTAAATCCCATTCCCTTCACACAAGCGAAACCTGGAATAAGGATGATTCTCCTCAGATGGCTCGTAGTATGGAAGCTCATCAAGTAGTGGAAGATGTATGTTTCGACTTGAACCAATTATTGTTTGTCTCTTTTCCGTGGAAGGACCTAAGTCGCTTTTGGTCTGTGAGTGTGGAGGAATAGTTTTCAGAGGAGTGCACTGCAATAGGTATCAATCCAATGGATTCCTGGAAGGACATCTATGCAAATTTTAGAGCAAACTTGGAATATTTAAAAAAGATGCTCAAGATTGTGCAGGAAGGGATGGGAGCCCTCTTACAGAATATTAGAGATTTGATGGAGGAAGCAATCTACAATATCCATATACTGCACTGTATTGAGTCAAGGATTGATGATAATGATGGAAATATGCAGGAGCATATGGCATCTACCGAAGATCTAAGGAAGGATGTGCAACGTATCCTGCAGCTACTGCAAGGGAGCTATGACCAAAACTCAGAAGAAATGCATCCCTTCGATGCCATCTCGGTGAACTAACCGCTCCTAGGGTCGTTCGGACAAGCTTAATGCTTCAGTCTCTAGTTTTTTGTCTTGGTTAATATATGTATTTTTGTTCTCTACTTGTAATCAGTTTATAAGAGTCTATAGCACTTATAGAATGGTTTTTGGTAGAAGAACAATATGGAAATCCATAGAAATTCTACAAACTACTGTTAGTTCTATAGGGGGAATCATGGAAAAATTATGCAGCTTGTTACTTCCTTTCTTTTTTGGACAATTATCTCTATAAAGGATTGTTGTGCTCAACATTTTAATATAAATTTAAACTGTTTCTATTTTTTTTTAATGTTGGTTTTTTGCTTTGAATTAATATAGTTATTGCTTACTTACAAAAGAAACCAGTTTAAACAAAATTTAAAATCATATTCTTTGTTGAAACTACTAGGCACTTCAACTCCCTTTTTAGTGGTGACTACCATTGAAAACCCAAAACCTTCCATTTATAAAATTAAAAAAAATGTTTTCTTATGAGAATCTACACAAAATGAAGGTCTAGATCATAAAATGCAAAATACATTTTTATTGTATTTATAACCGTTTGGAAATAATCTATATTGTATCATACCTATAAACAATTTGCTAAGAGAGGATTGTATAAAATATACACTGGAGCTTTCGGGTCATTATACGTCAATCATCCTTGAATGCACATTTTATGTGTGTTCGAATTTGGATATGAATATTGTCAGTATCTCCCTACAGAGTAATTAAACTGATTATAGTATGCAATTTTAGAAAAACACTAGACATAATCTAGAAGGTCACCTTCTTTATGAGAACCGGCCATAGATTGATCATTTCTATCATAATTATAATTTTTTGATGAACCTTCAATGCCATCCTCACCATGAGCCAATTTTATCTCTCTATTAGAGGGTTCTTACTAATCACCTACACTTACAAACAAAATCATGCAGTAAAATATGTTTGTTATAATGAAACAAAGAATCAAAGCTCATGATGAGAGAAAACATTTGTAAATACCTTCATTTGGATCATACAACAAAGACTGAAATAATTTTTTCATGTACATTTCTTGTTGAAGTGTCTCTACGATAGAAACAATGCAAAGACTAGGAATTTTGGTTAGAGAATGAATACACCTTGCACTAGCTTGGAAGGTGATGACGATTCCCTACGAGGAAGTCAAATTTGACACCAAGTGATCCGAAAATTCCATTGTTCTTTCCTTTGTAAAGACATGCTTTCTAGATTGAAATCCCAAATATCTCATAGCCAGGAAATCAACTAATGACAAGTTTTCATCTATCCACTCCATTGTAAAAAAAATAGCGGACAGATTGTGACTCTCGAAGCCAACTCTCTAACAATGTATAACAGATAAAACTATATATCAATTGTTGTGAAAGTATCTAATGATACCAATGGTTTCATATTATTTCACTGGTTTTTTTACTTTCTTTGTGAAATGAGAGAAGGTTCTCTATTTCATCCTAAGAAAAATAACAATTCAAGAATATCATGTTATGTCCATCCATATAAATAATTGCACATATCGAACACAACTAGCTCACAACACAATGTGTTTTGAAAGTAACTAACGCCTTTCAATGTCTTCTGCAATGCAGATGGAAAAGAAAATCGACACACAAATATTTGTAGTATCTTTGAGAGAATCCATAGAGACATTGATTTCCTTTTGAGTGATATATGTCTGGAAAGTGGAAAAAGATTCTTTTGGAATCCTGAAAACATCTTCCTCTATTGTTGATTTTCATTTCTTTACTAGAAACTTGACTTGATTTTCATCACAAAGAATACTACAAAGCTATTGAAAATGATTTGGAGAAAATTTATAAACCTCAACCACATTTTTGTCACATGCATTGCTTGATGAAAAAAAATCAGAGTCCTCAACACTCATATATTCAGAATTCATATTTATGGTTATCCTTTCATCCTAAACTCTTTTGGAATATTGTAAAAGAGACTCTACATCGACATTATAGTCCACTTTGGTACTCAACCAATTTGATCCCTAGATTATCTTATGTGCAGTGATTCTCAATTTTGTCTCGTGAATATCACGCAGAGGTCTCAAAAAAATTAGACCCATATTTGTTTGTTTTATTTTGCACGAAATCATCATGATGGATGCTTTTTAGGGAGCATGCCAATGAGCCATTTTTATAAATCTCAAATACAACACACAATTTATCCCAAAGCTTAGCTGAAATTGACAGAAGACATCATCTTTTCTTTAAGACTATCCTTTTTGGAAACAAAGAATATATCTACACATTCATTTTGAAAATTTTGCAATCCAATGAAATTTTAAATTCAGAGAAATTAAAAATAGATTGGAATGTTTGTAGTGGCGTAACAATCTTTACAAGAATATATATATATATATATATATACATGCTACTCCATTGATGGATTGTGACCTTTTCTAGGGTGGCTAGGCCTATTTCTCCCTAGCCTTAATGGCTTGATCAATAAATGGAGTGTCAGTAAATTTCTTTTTAGAAATATTTTGTTGGTAACACAAACTTGTAATGAATTTATGTGGAACATCCTTTCGTAGCAAACGTGCTTTACGAAACCGATAACTTGGATGTACATATTTATATTTTTCATTTTTAATATCCTTTACGGTGCAGATATAGCGTGTTTTCCATCCAAGATATAGAAATTCACTATATCCATTTCAATTTGATTTCTCTCTATAGAGGAACAAGTTCATTTGTCTTCTTGTTGAAAGGAATTAAAATTTCCTCTCAAAGAGTCATGGTGAAATTTGTGGCAAGTGACATAACCCTCATGTCCACAACATCTTCATTCACTCTATGAAATTGCATATTGGGAGGTGCTACAACACATCTCTTAACATCAATGGGAAAAAAAAATTCATTAAAAAGGAAATATTGTATTTTTTCTTGCCGACTGCTTTCCGACCTCTCAAAACTTTTGCTTGCTTTCTCCATTTTTACCGTAGAAGGGATTTCTTTCAATGGCCTGAATGATGATTTAGTGACATCCTTTTCCAAGTCATATATTCTATCTCTTCTAAGATAAAATATATTACTTTCATGGTAAACATTTATGAGCTTGTCTTTAAAATTCATGTAATGGAGACCTGACTATGTCTTTTTCTTAGTAAGTTTTCTTTTAAAGACTAATAGAATTCCATTTTTCAAATGTGTGTATGTGCTTGATCCTTCCTGATTTGTTGAATCATACAATGGCTATATGCAACCATGTTTTGCACAAGACACTTCATTATGTGCATCAAATATTTTCATCAACTCAGGGAGAAACTTAGAAATTAGGAGGTCCATGGGTAATAAAGAGCGGGATTTCCCTTCAACAACCTCTACCTGGACACACGACATGTCTTCTTGAAATACACTTGTAGATACAATGATGCCAACCTTTATTTATTGTTCTTCAAAAAATACGTATAGGTACAAATCCATATATAAGTTATTAGGTTCTTCCATCTTGACAAACCAATCAATATCACTTAGTCATATATTGTGTTTGGAGGTATTTCAAGGAATGGAATTTCTCTAAACTTGCTAAGATCTAATAAAATGGACATGGTGACCTGTTGAAAAATGTTGCCATCAAATTATTTAGAATTATATGGTTAAAAGTACACATGATATTCATTAAAAGAATGAATAATACTAAAAATCAACAATGTTTTTGAAGATATAGAAACATGTTATTAGTTCCATTTAGGTAGACACACAAATAAAAAAACTGATAGAGATTTCCTACTTAACGGTATGATGTAATAGGTGATCCAAATGGAAATGTATGGTGATCCAGGAAGGGCTTCTGATTCTTCCTATAATTGATAAGTATCATGGATAATATACATAACTAAGAATCGAAATATATTTTTCATGATGATTTGTTTTGTGGTTAAGTTTCATGGCTACATAATGGGATAGGTTTCCTTGCCACAAAATTTGAGGAAGTGTCAGTCAATCATCCCTCTATTTGTTACGTTACGTGTCTACCTATTGTAGCCACAATAGATCCCATTGTTTTTACCTTTGAAAACAATGGGAACCCCCTTTTTTCTTACACATTTTCTACTTATTTGTTTGATGTTCATTTCTTTATGTGATTTTGAAATTATATTTCCTTCATTGCAATTTTGCTTCTTAAATACATGTTTAAAAAGGTTAATTTTGATCCTGATGGTTTCATGTATATTTTTTTATGTTTCTAATGTTTTAATATGATTTTGGATATACTATGTCAAATGTCCAACATCGGGAATTCTATTTTTTCTAATCTAAATTTTCAAGGTTCCAATTTGGATGTTCTTGATGCATTCTTTTCCGATTTCATAGCTACAGAGTAAATATATCGGAAAATTATTTATATTTTCAAGTTTATCAATTCGACATTTTGATCCTAACATTTCTTATGTTAGCATCAAATGTTAATTGGCGAGATCATATTTGTTTCATATTGCGCCTTTTTGACATTTTGATTCCAACGTTTTATGTTGTTAGCATCGGACGTTGGATGTTGGGATGACATTTGTGTGATATTTCTAATTGTGATGTTCCAATCTCGATATTTCAATTCCTAGATTGTGAACATCGAACATCTTATTTGAATAATCTATTTAATTTTTTTATGTTTTCTCTCCAATATAATTCATTGGGCATCAGACATTGGATATCAAACATTGGAACTTCGTTATCATTTCAACTTATTTCACCCTGAAACATATATGGAAGCCGTAAAAAAAGGTCAAATTTGTAATTAATATCCACTAATTATCTATATGTCATTTAACCTCTTTGCATTCATTATGATGGGAAATTAATTCTACCCCAATTAAACCTCGACACATAGATTATTTTTAAAATTTACTATTGGATTTCACTTTTTTATTCTGTGTGAAACCCTAAGACTACAAAATTACAATTAACTATATTTTACTGGTTGTGAATTTTTTATATTTTGTTTAGGTAGTAGATTTACTATAATTTTTTGTTAGTTTTATTTCTTATTTCACAATTTTTCTTATTACGATATGTTTATTGTAGAAAATTTTACAATTTCCATGGCTCCAAGGGAAAAATCCAAAACAACAACAAACGAGTTCAAATACAAAGATCCCAACTTAAGAATTTTCTCAAATACTGATTACCGGAATGGCGATCCGCAATGTTGTTTTCATGTTGTTCATTCCATTTCCATTTACCATACTAGACTATGAAATAACAAAAAAATTGGATTGTGAAGGGAAATTGCAAACACTAGAGAAAGGAGAATGGTTGTAGGTGAGCACAGAGGCTAGGAAAGATAGGAACCTTTAACCATTGTGTTTTTCTACTTCTAAATGATTGAGGATCCATGGATTAGTGTTACAAGAGGTTTTCCAATAACATACAGTAGGTTGGTCTATTTCTGCACACACTAATAAGCACTGTAATAGTTGGAATTCCCTAGGGAGCTATGGAACAATGAAGGGAAATGCCTCCATTGTGTTGTGTGGGGAACTAGAAAAGAGTGTTATGGTTGGGATGGTTGAGTGAGATCCCTGTAAATACTCAAAGGTGGGTAGTTTGGATAGGAATGAGAGTAAATGGGTTGTGCAATGAGAGAGAGAAGTCTGTAGGTGTTTCCTTTTCCTTGGTGGCCTCATAGCCCGACTTGGGGGTGGTATATGTAGTTGATATCTATGGTTGGGTGGAAAATCACTCTTACATAACGAGTTTCCTGTATCTTATTTGTTAAAAGATAAGTATTCTCTTGTTTATGAATATGGAATTATTTTATTTTCTTCCTATGACAAATATGCTTGTCTATGTATGATGTATCTGTGGATAGAGTTTTATTTTCACTGTTTTTTACATTTATGCATTTGCACATACATTTCTTATTTATAAATTCGTATTATGGTGGATGAGGTGAAATTTAGAGCATGAACTTCATTAATACCCCGCTCCTTTAGTCAAAATGATGGATGGGGACATGACACTTACTCCATGAGTTACCACTCATTAGTACCCCAAGTGAATTTTGGTACCCATGCCATTTATCCTCCATATGGATGGGAGTCCATCTAGTTTGTGACATTGAATTTAGCCTCATATGTTTCTTCATTTCACTCATTGACCTACCCCCAAAATCCTACATCATGCCATTTTTTTGTTTCATTTTACATATCACAAACTCACTACTTTATCCATACTAAAAAAATGTTTCATTATATTGTCACCATTCATCTCCCCCAAGTATATTACCACTAGTGTCCTACCCCTAGTCTCTTCCATTTGATATCACACTTCACATTGATTCATTTGTTCATGTTATGGGTACTTATCTCCTTGCATCTATTCTTTATTAGGTACCTTACTTACTTGTACCTTTCTTAGTTGGGAAACCATTTTAAAAGTGATCCTTAACACTATTGCAAGATGTATATCATCTCTTATGGAAACATGCTTGATAGCCTTTGTTTAGAGCATTCTCCAATGTGTCACCCATGGAATTTTTTTTATGTAATCTTCCACATATCCCTTGACCTTGGTTTTACCATCATAGTTATGTCCCATGCTCATCCCATTATACCTCTCTCTTGATAAAATCATGAGGCATACATATGCTACCATATCATCCATGCCTTCATGCACCAAGCAAAGTGTTAGAAATATTGTACTGCTATTAAAGTCTTAAACTAATTGATGTTTACTTTAGGATATAGTTGTTATACTTGGTAAACATACACTTAGTTATGTGTACTTTCATTGGGTGGTTATCATTTATGTGTTATAAATATGTACATTTTGTTAATACAAGTTGATTTTGTCACGTCCCCATGACCCACAAATGCCATGGGATACCTCGATACTTTTTTTTTCCAAATTCAACTGAATACACACACACATTCAGAATAGCTCAGATCCACAACCCACAATCTGCAATATTCAATCTACAATTGCGTGACCTGCAATCCACAATCCACATTGTGGAAGTCGGAATTGTGGAAATCCAACTTCAACCTTCAGGAAAACTTCCCCTTCCTCAATCCGCAATCTGCATTGTGGAAGTTGTAAATGCAGAAGTCCAACTTCATCCTTTCAGAAAACTTCCCCTTCCACAATCTACAATCCACATTGAGGAAGTCGGAATTGCGGAAGCCCACCTTCAACCTTTCGGAAAACTTCCCCTTCTGCAATCCACAATCTCCAATGTGGAAGTCGAAATTACGGAAGTCCAACTTCAACCTTCCGGAAAAATTCACCTTGTACAATTTGCAATCCGCATTGGGGAAGTTAGAATTGAAGAAGTCCCACTTCAAATTTCTGAAAAAAATCCCCTTCCAAAATCCAAAATCCGCATTGCAGAAGTCAGAATTGCGGAATTCCAACTTCAACCTTCCGAAAAACTTCCCCTTCCACAATCCACAATCCGCATTGTGGAAGTCGGAATTGTGGAAGTCCAACTTCAAATTTCCAGAAAAATTCCCCTTCCCAAATCCGCAATTTTCATTGTGGAAGTCGAAATTGCGGAATTCCCACTTCAACTTTCCTAAAAAATTCTCCTTCCATAATCTGCAATCCGCATTGCGGATGTGGAACTGCGGAAGCACCTTCTCTACTCTTGCAACTCACCAATGCAAACTTCTGAGATGGATAGCTTCCTCGTCCTTGGTCCAAATGAGGCAAGGTTGGTACCATTGTAAATCTCTTGGACAACATTATCCAATGGTACAACTTTCACTCCAAACCGAGGTCTCTAACCCTGCCATTTCTCCAACTGAACATTATGTGCACAAATCCACCTTGAATTACTTTAACCTTCTTCCTGCCATGACTTTCCTTTTTACCTAACCCACAAAGGGGTACTGAAACACATCTGGGTATTCCCCTCCTTTCCCCAAGATCACATGTAGTCATACAACTCATTCATAGGGTTAATCAATACATCACAGCATGTAGGGTGCATAAAGTTAGATCTAACAATTACATCTATCACATGAAAGACTTATAATGCATTAAACTCATGCAATAAAATGATGTATATAACAATGATCTCAACCTTCTACTTAGGCTTGGAAATAATCTTCTTATCAATCAAATTCATGTAAACATACATTCCATAACTTGAATATAAATAACCATATCATAGAAATGGAACATCATCATTTATCATAACAAAGAAGTACTTATATTTTAACTTTCTAAAGCTTCCAAACAAGTGGCTAAGTGAGAGAAACGTTCCACCCAACCTTAGATCTATGTCCATCCTGTACTCTTTCAGCGGAGAGATCACCCCCAAGCTGGGTTGTGTATCCATTAAGGAGGGCTATCAGGTTCCCTCACAGTCAAGGTTCCATCCCAATGCTAAGCCAATCTGTAGTTGGGTTTATCAAGCATTCCAAGGCATATACCCATGCTAAGCCAACCTATAGTGGGTTTATCAAGCATATAGGGATATACTGGTCATGCTAAGCCAACTTCTAGTTGGGTTTATCAAGCATACCAAACAACATAGTCATGCCAAGGCATCTCTCAGTTGGGTTTATCAAGCATACCAGGAAAGCTAATCATGCTAAGCCAACCTGCAGTGGGTTTATCAGGCATACAAGGATAACAAGGAAGGTATTGCTAAGCCACTAAGCTCAACCACAGAGTTGCAGGAATCTCAACACTTAGCAGACATGGCACCCACATTACCTACCTCACCCAACATAAGGAGGACCCTCTTCTTTGTTGCACAATCCCTCAAGGCCTCTTCCCTTCCAGTGCTATTCAGGATGGGCATAGAAAGGTCCAGTCGCTGGTTCTACGAGATTAAAGCCTTCACTGGGTTTATCAAGCAAACCAACCCTCTACCACAATACAACAAGATGATTCCTTTCAAACTTGCGGACAGGGCTCTGTTCCGCAATCTACTCTTTCCAACCCAATACTGGGTTCTCACAGTTTCTCTGTACCGTTCAAGATTTGTAATTCCTCTCAGGGTTCTTACCACTCCTGTCACGACTAGACTGGGTTCTCACACACCCTTCCTATGGCCATGGACTCTATGGTATTTCCCTATTACACAGGAAACACAATTATCCTCAAGCTTTCTCACGACTAGCTCTGCGGGTCTGCGTATGCAGGAATGTTGGAACCAGTTCTCTCTTGATGAATGGATGGAGGATAAATGGTGAGTATGTTTCCCCTATTTCCCTTCCCCATGGGTAGTCAAAATAGGTTCCCCGAGTGCCCATGCATTTGAGTGTCTTCCAAGACAAGAAATCAAAGCCATGCCCTGCCATATGAAATCGCAGGCATGCTCCATACTCCATCGGCTTCAGCAACAAGGTTCTAAACCACCCTCTGCAACCGAATTAATGTTAGTAGGGAGGTCAAAATGGTTCAAAGTTGGACATGTGGCAACATGGGTACCAGTCCCATAACCCCTCACCTCTCCCTAGTGGATACACATGGCCCTTTCTCATTGGTTGCTTCCTTAGACAGCTTCTTGGTTGTTTTATTCATTAATAATAATTACATCATTTACATTCCTTCATGGGTTAACAACCCATGGATAATCAAACTATCAAATACTTCCATATGCAATAACCTTAAACATCCACTAGTGGGGTCTTGGCATTGAGATCCACACTAGGGAGAATACACACACTGCATATACACAATATTTACATTGAAGCAAATAAAAATAAAAGGAAAAATGGGGTATTACAACTCCCTCCCCCTTAAACTAACACCGTCCTCGGTGTTCTCAAATCTGAACAAAAATGGGAATGCCTCTTTCATGGCATCCTCCAGCTCCCATGTGGCCTCTTCTGGACTAAGGTGCCTCCATTGCACATTTACCTACCCAATGGCTCTGTTCTAGAGCAAGGTGAATTTCCTATCGAGGATGCATATAGGATCCACGTAGAACTCTCCCTCTGGTTCCACCTATATCAAATGCCAATCAATGATATGATTAAGATCGTGTACATATTTCTTAACCAAAGATACATGGAAAACATTATGAGCTTTCATGTTAGTAGGCAATGCAATCCTATATGAAAATAGCCATATCCTATCAAGGACTTCGAAAGGCCCACAATATCTTGGTACCAACTTGGAACAAATCCCCAACTTCATGGAACTCTTCCTTGGTTTCACTCTCAAGTAAACATGATCCCCAATCTGAAATTCCTTATGCATTCTTTTTCGATCTGCATAACTTTTCTGCCTGTTCTATGCTACCTTCAAATTATGCCTGATATTCATAATCTCTTGCTCCATCTCCTCAATCATTTATGATCCAAGCACTACTCTATTCACTGGGCTGTCCCAATTCACTGGAGTTCGGCATCCTTTGCCATACAACACTTCAAAGGGACTCATTTTCAATGATGCTTGATGTCCATTGTTGTAAGAAAATTCCACTAAGTGTAAATAGTCTTTCCACTTGGATGGCTTGTCCATCACATACATCCTTAACATGTCTTCAATAATCTGATTTACTCTCTCAGTATGACCATCCGTTTGAGGGTGATAGGTTGTTCCAAACTTCAACTGAGTTCCTAATTCCTGGAACATTCCTTTTCAAAAATTCGATGTGAACTTTGTGTCACGGTCTGAAATTATTGCCTTGGGAAATCCATGCAATCTGAATATCTCTCTCATGAACATATTTTCAATGTCATTGGCCTTGTGGGTGGACTTGATTGGAATTAAATGAGATACCTTTGATAGCTTTTCCACCACCACCATGATTGCATCATGTTTCTTCACTGTCATTGGAAAACCTGTTATAAAATCCATAGAGATCACTTCACACTTCCATTCTGGGATGGGCAATGGCTGCAACAATCCTGCTGGATGTTGATGCTCTGCCTTGACCTGTTGACACTTTTGACATCTAGCAATGTACTTAGCTATGTCTTTCTTCATACCATGCCAAAAGTACTACTTCCTTGCTGTTGTTATAGTCTTCTGATATTCTGGATGTCTTGAGTATGGTCTTTGATGTATCTCATCCATCACCAACTTCTTCAAATCTACATTGTTTGGAATGTACAGTCTGGTGTTTTGGTAAATTAGAACATTACCCTCACCCAACTGATATTCTGCATGCTTTTCATCCATAATACCCTACTGCAATTTCTATTTGATATGAAGGTAGACTTCATCACTATTTTGAGCCTCTAAAATCCTTTCCTTCAAGTCTGATTCACACCTACTTACTGCTGCAATATGGATTTATGTTGAGTGCATCAACAACTTTATTCTCCTTACCCTTGACATGCTTAATTTCCAAATCAAACTCGCAAAGAAACTCCATCCATCTAGTTTGTCTAGCATTCATATTTTGTTGGTCAAAGAAGTATTTTAAATTCATATGATTAGTTCTGATCTCAAATCTTCTTCCCAAGAGGCAGTGCCTCCATCTCTTGAGGGCATGAACTATGGCTTCTAGATCTAAGTCATGGGTGGCATAGTTCCTTTCATGCTCCTTTAGCAGCTTCCTTGACTCATAACAAATTACAGACCCTTCTTGTATTAGCACTCCACCGGGCCCTTCAATGCAAGCATCAATGCATACTACCAAAACCTTACTTGGATCTGCAATCTTCAAAAAGGGTGCACTAGTAAGTAATTCCTTTAATTGCTGAAAGCTTCTTTCACATTTTTTAGACCATGTGAATTTGATGTCCTTCCTCTGCAATGAAGTGATTGGATGGGATATCTTGGAGAATACTTCGATGAACCTTCTGTAGTAACCAGCAAGGCACATAAAATACCTAGCCTCTGTTGCATTCCTTGGAGTAGGCCAATCCATGATGGCATTGATCTTCTCTGGATCCACTACAATTCCTTCTGTCAATATAATATGACCCAAATATTGTACTTTCTACTGATAGAAGTTACATTTACTCAGCTTAGCATATAGTTGGTGCTGCCTAAGGAATTGCAATACCATCCTCAAATGTTCATTATGTTCTTCTTCATTCTTTGAATACACAATGATGCCATCCAAGAAAACAATCACAAACTTATCCAAAGATTTGTTGAAGACACTATTCATGAAACACATGAATGTAGCAGGTGCATTGGTAAGACCAAATGCCACCATTGTAAATTCATAATGGCCATACCTAGTCCTGAAGGTTGTCTTATGAATGTATTCTTCCTTGATCATCACTTGATGGTACCCAAACCTCAAATCAATCTTTGAAAACACTCTAGCTTCCTTCATTTGATCAAACAAGTCATCAATTCTTGGCAACGGATACTTGTTCTTAATCGTCACTTTATTGAGCTTCCTGTAATCAATACACAACCTCAATGTTCCATCCTTCTTCTTAACAAATAACACTGGTGCACCCCATGGGGATACGCTCGGTCTAATATTTTCCTTTCCCATTAATTCCTGCAGCTGCATCTTCAGCTCTACCAATTCTGGTGTGCTCATTCGATAAGGATCTTTGGAGATGGGTGCTACCCATGGAATAAGATTAATGGAAAATTCAATGTCTCTCTTGGGTTAAAGCCCTAGAACCTCATCCACAAATACATCCTGAAACTCTTGCAATATGTGGAAGTATTCTAACATGGGTCCTTTATCTTCTGTTGAATCTCACATATGCATATTATATAATTGACAACCCTTTTTATAAAATTTTCTCAATTGTAAGGATGAAATATGCCTTATTGAAACATGCTTCGCAATTCCTTTTATCAACCTTGACCTTCCTTCATCATCAAGGAATTCTAGTGATTTCTCATAACAATCCACCTTGGCTCTATGTCTTTCCAACCAATCCATGCCAATTAGGGCATCATATGATCCCAATGGTAAGACATTTAATTTTGCATGTGTGAGGGTCCATTTAGTTCTATAGGACACTCCTTCACTACTTCACTTACCTTCCTCCTGGTACTGATGGCTAATTGAACTAGCCAAGCATTATCATGCTGTACTTTACCAAGAGAACAAATTTCAACTAACTTAGGAGATACATAACTATGAGTAGACCCTGGATCAATCAAAATAGAATTAGACTGCTCAGCAATCTTACCTTCAACCTCCACCACTATTGATTGATGGTCTGCTTGGTGATCATCTAGTGCTGCATAAATCCTAGGTGTTACTCTTGCCATGTACCCTATTGTATTTTCTCTTTTAATGTTGTGCAAGGTCCTAGGGTTCTTCCTTCCAAGCAGGCAATCTCTAAGCATGTGGTTTCCTCCACAACCCCAACACTGAAGTGGCCCCTTTGATGTTATATCTACTGGTACAACTGGTTTGAATTCTCTAGGCTTGCTTGCTGGACCTGTGGAAATCTTCTGGGATTATTTCTTAATGGTGGTTTGAATTCACCTTTCCTCCATTCAACCCTTCCCTTGGGTTTACCTTTTTTAAAATTCAATATGCTAAGACAAAAAATATCAGCATTGCATTTCATTTCACAACAATAGCATACACAGGATCACTGAAAGAACAACAAGCACAACATAAACACAAGAGACACAGATTTATCCTGGGAAACCCTTATGGGGTAGAAAACCCAGCAAAGCTTCCTCAATATATATGATGAACAATACAGAGATGTATATCCCAAACATAAGCTCCTTCTCCCCCATAGCAGATCTGTCTCTCTCACCTATGCACTATTCACAAGTGAGTGAATAATGAGTGACTGTGATAAATGAGGAACACACCTCCTCTATTTATACACTACTCCGACTTGTCTTTTATATTAACTAGGTCAACCCCAACTTAACCTGTCAAAACCCATAATTTCTGAAAAATTTAAAAAATTTTAAATAGCAATTAATGTTACTAAATGCAGTCATGTAACTGTTTGTTAACTTACGTGATCGTAACAGTGTCTGAAGTATCTGTTAATATACTTAAATTTTAATGGTTTCTTTTTCCGTTACTGATAGTTTTTCTATTTTTGCAACCGTAAGGGGGGTTGTCATAGCAAACTGGGCTTACTTAGCTTCCGAGCTAATGCATCAAATTGTCTTTCTCTTACAGATACACAGGTAATACGCGGTTCGCTACATTTAATTTGACAGTATTATATTTCAAATAATTGTACCATAACATTCAGTATAAAGACTAAGCATGCTAGCTAGGTTATCAAATGTTTACAGGTAGCATTCAACCTATGATCTCTTCAAGATATTACTGTTATAGAATTAGAGATTACTTAGAGATTTTGACAGCTATGTTTCTTGAGAACAAAAAGAATTAAAATAGCTCTTGTGAAGTAATTACTCTTTGATGATATTTCTGAAATGCAATATATTTCATAGCTAAGAACTGTAGATTACAACTGGTTGCCCAATACCACCTGACAATTATTGCACATCTGTTGTTACTGTATCATTTACAATTACTCTTATAAAGGACCTGGAAATTTCATCGTATAAAATTGCTTATTGCTAGCTTTGTATGATATTATGTCAGTTATATGTCTTCTTATGATATCCTCAGGGGCTTGATTTGATTGCATCGCTACTCCTATTTCTATAAATGTTATTAAATATAGAAACAAGACTAACAGCTATCTTAATGACACTACTACAGTAGGATTGTAATTCATCAAACTTAACTTCCCCTCATTATCTTGTAAATTTAAGGTTTGATGTACCCTTTGTCTTTTCTCATGAGATTAGGGTTAAGGTGAAAATAGTGATATGTTGTTCTAAACCATCTATAACTTACATTACGTCCTTACCACTATAACTTTTATATTGCAAATGAATCTTCTCTAAGTATAGAGTACTTCAAAATTAAACCGTAAATGATGTTTGTGATACATGGTTTAGTAAGTCCAAGTTTTGGATCGATGCAAGGCAGGAATTAATGGCCTTGTTCGATTGTTTTGATTGTAAAAAGATGACAAAAGAACTATGGTATTGCTACCATTAAGAATAACTCATCAAATTCTTGGATATTATTGACAATGTAAGGTCCTATGATTTGTAGGGAAAGCATTAATGTTTACTATGCAAAGTTCGGAGGCACCGTTGGTTTAATATGGAATATCTAGCAGTTTAAACTATAGAACTACGACCACCATGGAATATCCATGTTATCATTTTTATTGGCAAACACTCGATGGGGATCTTCATTGTAGAACTAAGGAAATCGACCCACTGCAAGGAAATATTTAAGCTGCTACGTGGTTAAACGAGGGCCAAGTGCTTGGTGATATAAAACATTGGACCTAACCCTACCTCGTCATTTTCCTTCTCCTTCGGGATCGGGTCTTTCTGTAACATCTTCCGGTTTGAGTCTTTGTTTGTGGCGCTGTTGATACAGCTTCCAGGTTGTTACTGTTCTCTGCAGCTGCTATGCTTCCACGAACCTCCATAACTGTCCACTGTATCATCTGGAACTTATTGTATCCTTGCTATCGGCAGATATAATTTTTTTTTTTTTTAAACTCCTAGGGTTTTATCTGTGCTGCTATTACTGTTCACCAGCAGTTCCTATGCTGCTCCCAGCCTTCGTATTTATCCATGGTATCGTTTGGGAGTCGTTGTAAACTTGCTGTTAGCAACTATGGTGTGGTTATGGCCTAGGGTTTAACTTTGTGCTTCCAACACTAGTCTGGCCATGGCAAGAGGGTATCGTCCGACTGGTTTCCTGTCATGGCTTCCATCGTGGAAGGTGACCTTTGAGTTTCCCAGCCCGTTTCTTCTGGTGACCAGGGTGTGGTTTCCATTCAACTTAGCTCGTAGCTACTGGGTCAATCGCTGTGTTTGCAATTTCCTCCAGAGTTGCTGGTAAGATAAAATAATTGCTTCGTTGTTTTCATTTAAAAGAAAGAATGTTTATTTTTAAGAATAATCATAACTGATTCGAATTTTTGTACTGTGCAGACAAAGTTACTCATGAAGGTGTACCAGGCACATCATTCGGCGCTTGGCTCTTATCGGGTAAGCCTGGTTTCACCATGGCTTTTCCTCCTTGCTGGTTGTTAGAGTGGTAGGATTTGGAAAGGGTAACTCTGTGGTTACAATCGTTCGGATTTGTCTTTAGCTTGTTTGTTAATGAGTTCTTTGACATGTTTTAACCCTGTATTGAAAAGGGTTGTTATGGCTCTGTCGAGAATGTAAATAATAGTTTTATTTTGTATTAAAGGATTTCGGTAACAGGAAAAACTGTGTATTTAACTTGATGGATGATAAGAACGTAAGTCTATCTATGGATAAGATGGCGACCTCGTTATTTTGTTTTAATACAGTTCTGTTAAAACATAAAAGGATTTCACGCAGGGTTTGTTAATGTGTTTGGTTATAACTTTACTGTGTAAAAGATGCCTGGTCATAAGACTTATTAATAGTATTACTGTATACCTGAGCTGGTATGTGGTGTATAATTTTAAATTCTATGCTTTTAAAATCACTTAAACAGTGATCCTTGGCTGCAGCCGTAGATGAAAATGTGGTCTTAATGCGGTAGCATTGGTTTAAAAGTTCGAACAAGGCTGGTAGGGTTTGACCCGAACTAGTTTTCAATGGGACTGAATTTAATTATTTAAGCTATTACTTTGAATACGACCCTGTTGGTAATGTGAGCTGGAATAATGACAATAGCTATAAAGGTTAACCTGAAGATTAAGCTGAACATTGTTTTGTGTGTTTCCTTTGTTGTAAAAAAAAATATTAACTAGGTTTTACAATTATGCCTCTGTCAATAGATGAGAGTCCAGTGGAAGTTATTAAACAAATATTAAACTGGTTGATAAGTTGGAACTAGTGTTCTGCTATTGCTTTAGTTTTAAAAAGGTGTCTAGGTTATTTAACATGGTTACAATCTTTGTGACATCTTATCTGTTAGGGTTTCTGTACATATGTATTTAGTTGATAAGAAATGATGGGATAATTCTTTGACTAGGGTTTGAGTACTAAATTATTTAGCAGATTGTGACTGGTTAAAAAGAAAAACTTCCTGTCCTAATGTTTGTAACCTGTTAAACATTTCAGGCCCGTAGTTACCATTCTTCTGCAAAACTAGACAACAGAGTATAAATACTGTAATTGTTCAAGTTTACTATTGTTCCAAATTTTGTTTAATAAATTTTGAAATATACAGAGTACGAATACCTTATATGTAAACCCTGCCTATCTATTTCAACAATTAAAATCAAACTAGGTTTATATTTATAACTACAATCTGTTACATATAATATGTAATAGTTACTACATAAATTATAAATACATTTTCTGCGTATATCATAAACACATTAATAGTAATATAACAAGGATATTACATCATACTAATGATAAAAAGATTACAGTAACACTCAATAATTCTACTACTGATATTTAGGGATACTATCTTTCGCTACACTAATTACTATTCAAACATAAAGAAGATAAACTTAACATACATTCATTTATACTTTCAACATAAAGATAAATGACAGAACCTGTTTCTGTGGACAACAACATCAATGGGAGGTTGTTCCTCCCTACCAACTCCTGGAGAGTGCCCAGACAGCACTTCTCAGGACCCTCGAGCTTGCTCTGGTCTTCCTAGCTGGAACTAGGTGCAGCAGAATAATTCACTCAGCCCAAACAGCTATACTGGAACCAAGTTACTACAGCATTCCTCTCAACCACTTCCTTACTGTATAATTTTCCCTCTTCCTCAATGGGACTCCTAAATAACATTCACTTGAATGTATTCTCCCTCCAGAACAATGTTGAACCCTCAGCTCAGTTCATTGAGTACTATTTAAAAGATTGCCTAGGTCTTTGTTGGGTTAACTTGTCATTAATGAGCCACTTGCTCAGATTCCACTTTCTTGGGGAATCATGACCCCAAATATAGGGAATTTGCCACCTGCAACTTAGGAAGTGTTTGAGGATGCTGCCACTTGTCTTTTGCTTGTCCACCTAGTTCCATCCACCAGTTTGACCAATAACCTCTTTTAACAGCTCTCCCATGCTGTTGTCTCCATAATTTATTTATTAATAATAAAATATTCTGATTTACATTCCATTACTAGTGACTCTGCTAAGTCATCAATTCCTACTTAGCATTAAATTTAACATAATGTCTCAGGAAGATAATAAAATAATTACATTATTTTCACAAAATTGGGGTATGTGACATAACCACTTAACATAATGTGACAGGACCTACCCCACTAGGGTGGTCTAATAACCCTTTAACCCACATGATTCATACAGGGCCGAACCCCACTAGGGAAGTCTAATAACCCAAGTTACCACATTCTCCATGGAGGAATAAAACATCTCCGGATATACAATAAGGTCTTCACGAAGGAATGAAACATCTCTAGAATAATAAAGTACAAATATAATATTCTTAGAAGTTACAATATCTCAACACTCCCCCTTAACGAGAAGGATATTATAACAACATCTCCAGGAGCAAGGATTCATCAACTACATGATACACGATACATCTATAAATCATTGGAAGCTTTCTCAACATCATCAGTAACTCAACCAGTTACTGGAATATCTTCAGGTCTTCAATACTGGAGTATCAGCATCGTCAGTATTGAGTCTTCACCTTCTGCAGCACTCAATCAGCTACAACATCGTCATCATCTGGATCACCCGATAAAAAGCCTCATCATCTGGATCTACTGATCATCATCATAACAACATCAACTGGATCCTCTCGATCAACAACATCATGTCATCAACTGGGTCCTCTTGATTAACAGCATCATCATATGGATCTCTCAATCAATAGCATCATCTGGATCTCCCGATCAATAGCATCATCTTGATCATCTCGATCAATAGTATAATCATCTGGATCATCTCGATCAACAACATCAACATCTGGATCCTCTTGATCAACAAAATCAACATATGCATCCTCTCGATCAACAACATCAACATTTGGATCTACCGATCAACAGCATCATAGCAGCATACCCTGCAACACACATGATCCAATTACAAGATGATCAATCCCTCTCAATTTAGGACATAAGTCCAAGGACGATGCAATCCTACCACGTACATTTTGAACCAAGGGTTCCGTGATGATGCAATCCCCTAATGTACATTTTGAACCAAGGGTTCCGGGATGATTCAATCCCCATCACGTACATTTTGAACCAAGGGTTCCGGGATGATGCAATCCTTATCACGTACATTTTGAACTAGTGGTTTCGAGATGATGCAATCCCTATCATGTACATTTTGAACTAATGGTTCCAGGATGATGTAATCCCCATCACGTACATTTTGAATGAAATGTTCAGGGACGATACAGTCCTATCACATACATTTTGAACCAAATGTTCAGGGACAATGCAGTCCTATCACGTACATTTTGAACCAAACGTCCAGGGACAATGCAGTCCCAATCTACTTACAAGATGATCAATCCTTATCACTTTAGGACACCTCTCATATCTAGGGATGATGCAATACCGATCTACTTACAGGATGATCAATCCTTATCACTTTAAGACACCTCTCATGTCTAGGGATGATGCAATCCCGACCACAGTGCCAGTCTTTTTTCATACTAGATGTGACCTAGATTAAATCTAGGATTTTACCACCTATGAATGATCACCTGCTGCAGTCCAGGAGCACACATTACATCATTACAGGACCTGCGAATGATCACCTCCTACTACATTGAGCAGTCTAGGAGTGCACATTACATCATTCCAGTCAACCACAGAGCCACTACTATTTCAACTGGGGTGTGACCTAGATTAGATCTAGGATTTACAACCACAGAGCTAGTGTAGCTAGGGTTTTACCCCTAGCTTGTGCAAATGAGCACCTACTAAGGAGAAGGGACTCCTTAGTAGTAGTTCAGTAAATTGTAAATTAAAATGCTAAAACAGAAATATAAATTACTCTAAACATGTGCATGAAACAGAAAAAACAAGATGTAAAGAATGGCTTTTGTATTAATTTTACCTCCAATGTGAAGGTTGGTGAAGCTCTTGCAATAGCCCAAGAGGGTTGCTCCAAGCTCCAACTTGCTCTTTCTCTTTCTCCAAATGATGGGAATGGACCAGAAGGGGCTCTCAAGATGAAAGTAGCTCAAGGGTGAGCTAGGGTTTCAAGAGCTATTTTGGCAGAGTAAGGGTGCTTATTATTGTGGATATGAAATAAGGGGTCTCCATCACCTATAAGGGTGCTTATTATTGTGGATATGAAATAAGGGGTCTCCATCACCTATTTATAGTTTTTTAGTGGTGGAGTGCTGGCCCATGGTTTTGGGAACCATATGGTTTAGGGCAGCTGTATAGGGTTTTTTCCTCCTTTTTCCTCATTATTTTATATTTTTTATTCCCTTTTTAGAGGGTTTTTGCTATTTTAGAGGAATTTTAGATTTTTTGGAGGGAAAAGGGGTTTTTTAGCCTTTTTGAGGCTTTTTTGATGGTTTTGTGGCCTTTTGGAGGCATTTTAGGCCTTTTGGAAGCCTTTTAGTGGGATTTTCAGGGTTTTTAAGGGAAATATGGTAGGGAAATGGACAAATGAGCCATGTAATGGGGTAGATGAGGTAGTGAACACTTTTTGGGTGTTAATAGCTAGTACTATTTCAACTGGGGTGTGACCTAGATCAAATATAGGATTTACAACCTATGAATGATCACCTGCTAATCCAAGAGAGAACATTACATCATTACAGGCTTTGTGAATGATCACCTACTGCTATGTCGAGTAGTCCAGGAGCGCACATTACATCATTCACCAACATCTTTCTCGAATACAAGAGTCTACGGATCAATTCAAGGACAGAAGTCCGGGGATGATACAATCCCTCTCATCCAGTAGGGACCATTCATCGACCTCATCGTCGGTACAGGTATCCTCATCATTGATACAAGTATCCATATCATCGGTACAATATCCTCATCATCGATACAGTATCCACATCATCGATACAATATCCACATCATCGATACAAGTATCCTCATCATCGATACAGTATACTCCTCATCAATATAGTATCCTCATAATCGATACAAGTATCCTCATCATCGATACAGTATCCACATCATCGTCCACCATATCACTCCCCCTTTCGAGGAGGGTCCTTCTAAAAGACACCAAGCTTGTCTCGGAAATACGAAAACTTTAATCAAGACAAAGGTTTGGTCAATATATCAGCAACATGTTCGTCAGCGCTCACATACTCGATCTTGATAGCTCCTTTATACACCATATCTCGTATATAAAAATATCGGATCTCTATGTGCTTTGATTTGTCATGGAACACTGGCTTCTCTGTCATCTTGATACAACTCTGGTTGTCACACAGGATCACAGTGGGGTCCATCTCTAAGTCAAACAATCTCGATAACAACTTCCAAAGCCATATCGCTTCACAACTTAGCAGAGTAAGCAGCAATATATTCGACTTCAGCTGTGCTGAGAGCCACACTAGACTACTTCCTGCTAGACCACAAGATCATGGCAGATCCCAAAAAATAACATGCTCCCGATGTGCTCTTCTTGTCTGATACACTTCCTGCCCGATCAACATCTGTGTAGCCATACAATCTGAATTCATGATCTCCAAGATAACATAGATCAAATTCTAGCGTACCCTTCAGGTACCTCATCACATGCTTTGCAGCTATCAGGTGAACACGCCTAGGTTCCACTAGATATTGACTCAAGGTGTTCATAGCAAAGCATATATCCGTCCTGGTATGCATTAGATACATCAATGACCCTATAATCTGTCTGTACAGAGTCACATCCAATAACTCTGATGAGTCATCAGCTAACAACTTCAAGTTGGAATCCATGGGAGTGGCCATGGCTTTTGCATTCCAACATATCAAATACTTTCCCTGGTTGAGAAAGATTCCTTCTGGGCCTTGCCACACTTCCAGACCTAGGAAGTAGTGCATCAATTCGAGATATTTCATCTCATATTTGTAGCTAGCTTCTTCTTGCTTTCCATGATCTGTTTCTCATTCCCTATCAGAAAGAGATCATCCACATACAGTAATAGTATGATAGGTTCATCATCCATAACCTTGAGATAAAGGTTAGGATCAGTTTTACTTTTGGTAAAGCCGAAGCTTGTCAAGAAGCTATCAATTCTCCCTCTGTGACTGAACATCATTCGCACTCTGCATTGAGTGATGTTCTACATATCTATCCATGCCATCTTTCGTCAGATGGGTCTACTGATATGAGCCTCAAGATCATTTGAACTCTGTGGTGAGTTCCTTCTTTCATCCATCTAAGAGAAGAATGTCATCTGTATATAGACATCATCTTCAACCTTGTAGCAAAGGTTGAAATCCGCATCACCCATGGTGATCATTAATCTCATCAAATGACTATCGATCCTGGGTACCCGTACATAGCTTTCTTTAATTGAATCCTAGGAGTTTTCTTGTTTCATACTTCTTCATTAATTACACCATTAAGAGAATGGTCTTATCTAGCCACTTGGAGCAAACATCTCGTCATGATCCTCTTCCTCTTTATAAGAGAATCCTCTAGCCACGAGCCTTCTATATTACATTTGATTTGTAAGTCTTCTTGTTGAACATCCATCACTTGTTTGGTGTTCATCATCCTTCTTTTGTAGATCATATCACATGATCTTTCCTACAAATCAAAGTTAAATACATGATTATAAACACTTCATAATCATCAAATCATGTTGACATGATAACCTATAATGCATACATATATGATTCACATAGTTATACAACTATCTTGACCAATACTTTGGCACAACACTTTTCCATATCCTGTATGCATACAGTGGCTATCTAGATTCCTTCCATCTCTACCAGAACATACTGTCAAGAGTGTGCACAGCTCTCAGCATGTCAACAAAGAGGTTTCATTCTAGATAAACAACAATGGAATGTTTGTCCAACTTACCCATCATATGCATATTAGTAGTATACTATTCAATGCTATATGAATGCTCACACTATGCATGATATATACAAATATGCATGCAACTATTATGAGCAATATCATTAACTATTCAGAGATTCAAATAAAAACCCAAATACTTATCTTTTATGTTGTGTGGTTGCCTCCCACTTGATCTCTATATGTCTTTGAACTTCTATTCATTCTGTACCACTAAGCATGCTTAAGTGTGCACTAGTGTCATCCTCATGATCTCATACACGATCATACATTCATTAGTATAATCTCAATACTATTAAAACATCATGTATGGTCATTAGCATTTCATACACATGTATACTTACCTAAGATCCTAACACAAAGTAGGATTCTAACTTGATATAGGAAAACATATCAAACAATATCTTCTTTGTTCTCTTTAGTGATTTAGAGACCTTGTGCTAGAACCTGCATAACTCGTAAGTTAACCATCAAATTATACATACCTCGTAAGTAGAGATTCTATGTGATTCATGTTAGCAGACAACATCATCCTCATACAATACCACAGTGCATTAGTACAATCATAGGTGTCATAACCCTAATCAATGAATGTCTTCTATCATTCACATGCATTCATATTTTTAGTAGGGTGATAAGACAAGCCTAAAATTAATCAATATTGTACTAACCTCAATAATATGAAGACAAACATATCATAACCTTAATCGTGAACATATTAAAAAACATACCTATATCTCCTCAAGTCATACCTGTCGAGATTGCTTGTAGCATTCTTATGTAAGGCCTTAGCCTCTTCTCCCTCTGGGACTGGAACCTCTTCACTTATGTAAGTATCCAACTCATTCTCTTTTAGGATTGACCCAATCCACTTGATTTACTAAAAACTGGATCTCGAGCTGGATTAGGGTTTGTCAGAGAAACCCTAAAAATTCAAACTTTGAATTTCAAACTTCTGAAAGGATAGAAAGATGCACCTTGCTGAGCTGATCAAGCTGGTATACTCAGAATTTGAAAACTGCAAAGTTTCACCCCTCAAAATTGCTTTTGAAACTTCCGGATTCACTGGGTAGGACCCTAAATTAGGGTTTGAGTTTCTCGGAGCTTCACCCAGCCAAAAAGTTCGATCCAAAGCTCTAAACTTTGATTTTTTCAAGCAGCTTCCAGCCATGGTCTTAGATTTCAGAAATTCCAATTTTTGCAGAAACTCTAATTTCTGGATTTACTGGATATGACCCCGAACTAGGGTTTGATTTTCCCGGAGCTTCACCCAACCAAAAAGTTCGATCTTGATCTATAAACTTTGATTTTTCTGAGGATCATCTAGCCATGGACTCAGATTCCAAAAATTCCAATTTTCTCTGAAACCCTAATTTTTAGGTCAAAAACTAAAAATGCTCAAAATTGAATTCTGTCTCGACAGAAAGATGCGCCTTGCTGAGGAGAGTCAATCCAGCCTCTTGCCTTTCAAGATATGTTGAGAGAAACCCAAAAAACAAGAATCCCTAGCTTCCACAACTGCACAGTGTCTTTTTCTCAGGTTAGCTCTGATACCATGTTAAAATTCAATATGCTAAGACAGAAAATATCAGCATTGCATTTCATTTCACAACAATAGGATATACAGGATCACTGAAATAACAACAAGCATATCATAAACACAAGAGACACAGATTTATCCTGGGAAACCCTCATGGGGTAGAAAACCCAACAAAGCTTCCTCAATATAGATGTATATCCCAAACATGAGCTCCTTCTCCCCCATAGCAGATCTCTCTCTCTCACCTATGCATTATTCACAAGTGAATGAATAATGAGTGAGTGTGATAAATGAGGAACACACCTCCTCTATTTATACACTACTCTGACTTGTCTTTTATATTAACTAGGTTGGCCCCAACTTAACCACTTAACATAATGTGACAGGGCCGACCCCACTAGGGTGGTATACTAACCCTTTAACCTGCATGACTCATACAGGGGCGACCCCCACTAGGGAAGTCTAATAACCCAAGTTACCACATTCTCCACGAAGGAATAAAACATCTTCGGATATACAATAAGGTCTTCATGGAGGAATGAAACATCTCCAGAATAATAAAGTACAAATATAATATTCTTAGAAGTTACAATATCTCAACAACCTTTCCATGATGGCTGCATCTCTGCTTTACCCTTACCCTGCTCATAGCAATGCTCTACCATTGTAATGGCTTCATCCAAGCTTGGTGGATTTACAAACTCTATTCTATCTCTGTAGTTTTGTGGTAGACTACCAAGGAAGCATTGGATCTTCAATCTTTTATCCTTGATGTAGTCTACATACCTCAACAGCTCCAGAAACCTGTGGACATGCTCATCCATGATATTCTATCCTAATCGGAGTTCGTTGAACTCTTTTCTTTTTCTATCATGAACCTAGTTGATAGGTACTTCTCCTGGAAGTATTTTTTAAACCTTTCCAAGATGACTCTTCTTTCACTAATCCCCTTCACTTGCATGAGGTGTTCCCACCAGATTGAAGATCTTCCACTAAGGTTATAGATGGAAACCCTAGCCTTTTCATTCTCTGAATACTCATACATTTTGAAGTACTTCTTGATTCCAAGAATCCATGCCTTTGCTTCTTGACCTTCTTTGCTTTCACCATCAAAAGTGGTAGGCCTTGCCTTCCTAAATTCACCCTATGGAATACCTTTGTGCTTCTTTCTTCCTCACTCTTGTTGGAAGTGTGTCTTGGGATCCCCTGAGAACACTCGGAATCATCTGACCTGCTAGAAGAAAACCTGGGAGAGGGTGTCCTGTGCCTTATGCTCACAGAACCTCTTCTAGGGCTTGGAGTTCTTCTCTTGGAATGGCCCCTAGACTGACTTTCTGCATTTATTTCCTCTCGGCCTTCGTTTCTTGGGCTAGACCCACCATCTATTCTTTGTTGTATGTCTTCTCGTTAAAGCTTACCATAGTCTCAACCAAGTTTGGGGGCATCACTTGCTCCCTTCTTCCATTAGATTCAATCTTTGTATGTGCTTCTTGCACATTCCTACCTAGCACCTCGTCCTCTGGTTCAAATGGATCTTGCGCATCATTTAAGCGGACCATTCTTACACCTTTCTGTGCACTGTCCTATTATACAATTCGTCTTACAACTGTTGCTATCACTGTGCATATCAGAGACATCTATTAGACATCACAAGCATTCAAATAAACTCTATCATACCCATTCAAACCTAGAACTATGCATTTGAACAATCAATTAATCAAATAAGTTCATCAAAACCATGCCATGGGCACATCTCTTGACCAAAAATTCATGCACGGTCCGGACCAAACAACTCCCAGTGTTGCAACTGAAGCTCTGATACCACTTTGTCATGTCCCCATGACCCACAGAGGCCATCAGAGACCCCGATACTTTTTTTTTCCAAATTCGACTAAATACACACACACAGTCGGAATAGCTCCGATCCGAAACCCACAATCCGCAATCCGCCATCGTGATCCTCACTCTGCAATCTGCATTGTGGAAGTCGGAATTGCGGAAATCCAACTTCAACCTTCAGAAAAACTTCCCCTTCTGGAATCCACAATCCGCCTTGTAGAATTCGGAAATGCGGAAGCCCAACTTCATCCTTCTGAAAAACTTCCTCTTCCCCAATCCGCAATCTGCATTGTTGAATCCCAACTTCAACCTTTCAAAAAACTTCCCCTTCCACAATCCGCAATCTGCATTGCGTAAGTCATAATTACGGAAGTCCAACTTCAACCTTCCGGAAAACTTCCCCTTCCACAATCTGCAATCCGCATTGTGGAGCTCGGAATTGTGGAAGTCCCACTTCAACTTTCCAGAAAACTTCCCCTTCTGCAATCCGCAATCCGCATTGCGGAAGTTGGATTTGTGGAAGTCCAACTTCAACCTTCTGGAAAACTTCCCCTTCCGCAATCCTCAAGCCGCATTGTGAAAGTCAAAATTGTGGAAGTCCAACTTCAACCTTCCGGAAAACTTCCCCTTCCTCAATCCACAATTCATTTTGCAGAAGTCGGAATTGCAGAAGTCCCACTTCAACTTTCCGGAAAACTTCCCCTTCCGCAGTATGCAATCCACATTGTGGATGCGGAACTACGGAAGTACCTTCTCTTCTCTTCCAGCTCACTAATGCAAACTTCTAAGAGGCATAACGTCCTCGTCCCTGATCCAAATGAGGCAAGGTTGGTACCGTTCGAAGTCACTTGGAGAGCTCTATCAAATGGTGCAACTTCCACTCCAAGCCGAGGTCTCTAACCCCTTCATTTCTCCAACTGAACATTCTGTGCACAAATACACCTTAAATGACTTTAAACGTCTTCTGGCCATGAATTTCCTTTTTACCTGACCCACAGAGGGGTTTCGAAACACATCAGGGTATTCCCCTTCTTTCCCCAAGATCAGATGTAGTCATACAACTCATTCACAGGGTTAATCAATACATCACAACATGTACGGTGCATAAAGTTAGATCTAACAATTACATCTATCACATGCAAGACTTATAATGCATTAAAATTATGCAATACAATGATGTATATAAGAATGAGTTCAACCTTCTACTCATGATTGCTCATGATCTTCCTATCAATCAAATTCATGGAAACATACATTCCATAACTTGAATATAAACAACCATATCATAGCAGTGGAACATCATCATTTCTCATAACAAAGAAGTACTTATCTTTTAACTTTCTGAAGCTGCCAAGCAACTGGCTAAGTGAGAGCAACGTTCCACCCAACCTTAGATCTTTGTCCATCATGTACTCTTTCAGCTGAGAGATCACCGCCGAGCTGGTTTGTGTATCCACTAAGGAGGGATATCAGGTTCTCTCACAGTCAAGGTTCCATCCCAATGCTAAGCCAATCTGTAGTTGGGTTTATCAAGCATTCCAAGGCATCTACCCATGCTAAGCCAACCTACAGTGGATTTATCAAGCATATAGGGATATACTGGTCATGCTAAGCCAAATTCCAGTTGGGTTTATCAAGCATACCAAAGAACACAGTCGTGCCAATCCAGCCTGTAGTTGGGTTTATCAAGCATACCAAGAAAGTTGATCATGCTAAACCAACCTGCAGTGGGTTTATCAAGCATACACAGATAACAAGGAAGGTATTGCTAATCCAGTGAGATCAACCACAGAGATGTAGGAATCTCAACACTCAGCAGACATGGCATCCACATTACCTACCTCACCCAACACAAGGAAGACCCTCTTCTCTGCTGCACAGTCTCTCGAGGCCTCTTCCCTTCCAGTATTATTCAGGATGGGCATAGAAATGTCCAGTCGCTAGTTCTATGAGATTACAGCCTTCACTGGGTTTATCAAGCAACCCAACCCTCTACCACAATTCAATAAGCTGATTCCTTTCAGACATGCAAACAGGGCTTTGTTCCGCAATCTACTCTCTGCAACCCAATCTAGGGTTCGCACAATTTCTCTGTACTATTCAAGCTTTGTAATTCCTCTAAGGGTTCTTACCACTCCTATCACGAGTAGAATGGGTTCGCACACACCCTTCATATGGCCATGGACTCTATGGTATTTCCCTATTACACAGGAAATGTGATTATCCTCAAGCTTTCTCACGGCTGGCTCTGTGGGTCTGCGTATGCAGGAATGTCTGAACCAGTTCTCTCTCGATGAATGGATGGAGGATGAATGGTGCGTGCGTGTCCCCTATTCCCTTTCCCAATGGGTAGTCAAAATAGGTTCCCCGACTTCCCAGGCGTTTGAGTGTCTTCTAGGACAAGAAATCGGAGCCATGCCCTGCCATACGAAATCACAGGCATGCTCCATACTCCATCAGCTTCAGCAACGGGGTTCTCAACCACCCTCTGCAACATGTGGCAACATGGGTACCAGTCCCATAATCCCTCACCTCTCCCCAATGGATACACATGGCCCTTTCTCATTGGTTGCCTCCTTAGCCAGCTTCTTGTTTGTTTTATTCATTAATAATAAGTACATCATTTACATTTCTTCATGGCTTAACAACCCATGAATAATAAAACTATCAAATACTTTCATATGCAATAACCTTAAACATCCACTAGTGGGGCCTTGGCCTTGAGCTTCACACTAGGGAGAATACACACACTGCATTTACATTGAAGCCAATAAAGATCAAGGGAAAAATGGGGTATTACAGATTTGCTCTGGTGCCTTTTCAGCCATGTTCTTTATTATATTTTCATGCTCTTAGTTTTTATCATATGGTATGAGCAAGGCATTACTTGGCTTGGCATAGTTGGAATATTATTTTTACCATAATTTTTTATTACATCTCGTGAAGATTATTTGGAAGAAATTTGAGAAATTTTTTATTGGGAGAAATTGATTCTTAAAGAAAATATTTATCTTCGTTGGGCTTTCTCAGACGCAATTGTGTCAACCTGCATTTTGAAACCCTAAACGCCCGGGCTCCTTTATGTTCTACTACTTCCTGTGTAATTTTTGGATGGGCTTTGAGGTATTTATTAGCTGGATAAAAAGTCGTCGTTTTAATCTATGTGTTTTTTTTGTGAGCATTAAGCCCATGCACTCCCTTTCAAGGAACATAACATTCAATAATAGACAAAAGTGAAGACATGAAGATCGACTTGACTGCAATAGAAATATGACTACTATGTGAAGAATGACAGCATTTATAGACTGCAAACGAGCAGTGTTGAAGGAGATCACTAGTTTGCAGGAGGAGTGCTTACGATTTTTGAATTGAAGGGTCAGTAAAAGCTTTCATCGACTAGAGAAAAGGGTGAGTGCCACCTCTACATTGCACAACACTAAAAGCACCAAACTACCTCGTCGCTTGGAGAAGAATGCTCCAGACTTGAGAGAAGTAAAGATTTGTTAATGGCATCATTATCACAGTAAGTAAAATAACGTCACTGAACATGGACTGTTTGCACAAGTTTATCATGGTGCGGTGTAATTAATCAATAGGAAACAAGCTTTTATTAGCAAACGGAAGACCTCTTTCTAAGCGTGTAAACAAATAAGGTATATGTGCATGGTCATCACAAAAGGAAATAACATATGGTTAATATTGAGTGCAAGTGGTGGTCACTATAGATACTATCAAAACATTGAATTCTCAAAGTTGGAGAGAAGGCCCTAAAGTTTGATAGAGGCCATTATTTCACGAATTTTCAAAGTTGGAGAGGTCCTAAAGTTTGACAGAGGCCATTATTTCACAAATTCTCAAAGTTGGAGAGAAGGTCCTAAAGTTTGACAGAGGCCATTATTTCACGAAGGTTGGAAAATAACATATAGAAAAGATCAAATAAATAAGGTATTAAAGTTGGTTCACTTTTTGATTGTTTTTATTTAATATGGAAAACATAAACTAAATATTGGAGTAGTGAAAGGAAATTAAATATTATTTTATTTATAAGAGTTCAATGTTACATTAATGGCTTCAAAGCAAAGGTAGCCTTTGTAAAAGTGTCTTTTGGATAAGGTGCTAGGAGTTATAAGGGTTATTTGTAAAGAGATTATTCTAGGCAAATTATTGATTTTGGTTGTAGTGAATTGGTGTTATAAAGCTTTATTAAAATACATATTGTGTACTTTAAGGAGTTATAAGATGAATGTTGGAGTAATAGGGGATTTTTTTTGTGAATATTTGTAAAAGGATTATAAAGGAGTTCTCAATAAAATTGTATTTTTTGATTTCAAGTTTTAGACCTTTTTGAAATTGAATAAGGGGATCTTAGGATTTTTTTGTGTGTTTTGCAGTGGTGTGTGGTGGTTTTCATACATACACATGAATAACTCTCATATTTTGAAGACAAATAATTCAAAGAACAAAAGCACATGAAATTGGCAATAAACTTGACAGGTGCAATATGATAAAGAATTTTATGACACAAACAACTCGATAATGCACTTGTCTTCAAATCGAAGGCATCTTGCACCTATCATTTGTAAATATTTTTGTGTAAGTGTTTGGAGTGACTTATTGCAATTTTTGGTGACATTGTACGGTGGTCTTTTTCTAAGAAAAACCATTTATTTGTGTACATTCTAAAACTCGTATGAAATTGAATAAGGGGGTTTAAAAGAGAGCTTGTGTTGTTTGTCTTTTTGTACATCTTCCACTTCAAGAAAGGCTCACATTGAAGAATTCTTCAAAAAACTACACATGGTGATCAACATGGCTCCAGAATCTCAAATTTGTATGAACAAAGATATAATTACAAATGTTCTTACATGCTTACACGTAATGAACAAGAAGGTGGATCTGCATAAAGCAAAAACAAATTTGTTGAATGAAAAGTTGAAGTCACTTCAGGGAAACACCAGGGCATCAAAAAATAAAGGTGCACTTAATGATTATGATGATTATGAGTTTGAATCTTTTTCTTTTGATAAAAATAAAGTTACAACAACATTGAAGGATATTTTGAACACTGAAGTTAAATATAATGAGTTGAATGAATCCATTGCAATAACAACTAAAATCAAGGAATCTAAGGATAAGTCAGTTAAAATTGTTCGATATTGGGAAGAATTGGAGTTTAAAAAAAACAAATATGGTTTAGGATATGAAAAGGACCATGCAACATATTTCATATTCCTAATCATTGCAAACCATTTACATTTGTTAGTGGAGGTTTCCTTAATGATGTTGATTGGATAAGAGCACAAGAGGATTGTGATAAGGAATAGGTACAGGATGTTGTTGCAATTAGAGATTATTAGGATGCCGATGCAGTTGTTGTGGATGTTGATGTTGCTAGAGCTATTATGGAATTGCTTGATCATGATGATGATCAATTGGACGAAGATCCCCTACAATGCCAACACTATCATCGGTTTGTCCATGATGAGTCAAATTGTTTTGATCTTCACCCATGTAGTTTTTGTGGGAAGACCAATCACCTCTCATATAGGTGTTAGAGCAAGAAAATTCAATGGAAACATGTGCATTTTGAATGGTTAGGGAATTGGAGTTGGAGTTTAGAAGCCAAGTTATTAGAATGGTCTTATCGATGAGTTGATACCCACGTTCAACCATGTTTACAATGACCAATTTCTACAATGAAAGGTTCTAGGTGATTTAGATTTGATGTTTGAGGGCATGATGAGGCCCAGTGGAGTTCATATCTTGGGTTGAAGAATGAGTCTTTTGACTCTGCTCAAGGACATTTTGATTACCCCTTTTCACTTTCAGGGGGGTACATCAGATGATTTATGCTTCTTACCTTTCCGTTGATAGGGAGGGATATTGATGAGATTGTTGACTTCAAGTTTTGAAATCCACTTTTGATGATGTTTGAGGATTGATTAGAGGTTATTATGATTGAGGATGGATTATGGATTTAGGATAATGGATTCAAGATTGATGTTTGATGATTTGGGCTGGTCAGTTTGACTTTCATTGGAATTTTGCTAAGACAATTAGCACTTGGAAATTTTTGGTTGTTTGACAAAGCTTTTTGAGGGATATTTGGATTGATGGATGATTTGCCAAATTTCAACATTCGATGGATTTTTGTCACCTTGTGACTTTGATGGTGGTTCGACATTTTGATGAAGATATTTTTGGATTTTTTATTTAAGATAGCACCAACGATTCATCCGGTTTACTACCCACGGGATTTGTATGGACACTTAAAGTTATGGATATAGGTTTTGGATTTCATTCGACACTTTTTCTGTCAGTTTATTATGTGTCATTTTTTTAGAGAAGTTTTGTGAACTTATTAGTTCACTTATAGGGATGATCTTTGGATCTTTCATAGGACATAGGATTGCTCTTCATATTTCCTTGGCACATTCACATTTGTCGGGAATTTTTAGGTTATGAGATGTATTAGACTTTGAAGCCAACTTAGTTCTCATTAGGGGTTTTTTCTCATCGGTTTTGGGTTCACTTTAGTAAACACTTACAGGTTGTCTATCTTATTTGATACATAATGATTTTTTTGGACTTGGTTTCAACATCCAGTCTTGGCATTTTTTCAAGCATATCTCACTGATATTCATGAGATTTCGGACCATAATTTACAGGTTGAAGACTTATCGTATTTTTTACTATTCCTTGTTGATAAGATGTTACATTCATACGAAATTAAGATTAAGGGGGGTCTGTTATAAATATTGTACTAATATTAAAGTCCTAAACCACCTTATGTTTACTTTAGAATATAGTTTCTATCCTTGGTAAATGTACACTTAGTTATGTGTACCATATTGGGTTTACCTTTTTTAAAATTCAATATGCTAAGACAAAAAATATCAGCATTGCATTTCATTTCACAACAATAGCATACACAGGATCACTGAAAGAACAACAAGCACAGCATAAACACAAGAGACACAGATTTATCCTGGGAAACCCTTATGGGTTAGAAAACCCAGCAAAGCTTCCTCAATATATATGATGAACAATACAGAGATGTATATCCCAAACATAAGCTCCTTCTCGCCCATAGCAGATCTGTCTCTCTCACCTATGCACTATTCACAAGTGAGTGAATAATGAGGGACTGTGATAAATGAGGAACACACCTCCTCTATTTATACACTACCCCGACTTGTCTTTTATATTAACTAGGTCAGCCCCAACTTAACCTGTCAAAACCCATAATTTCCGAAAAATTTAAAAATTTTTAAATAGAAATTAATGTTACTAAATGCAGTCATGTAACTTAAGTGATGTCATGCAACCGTCACAACTCAAGTGTCATCTTTTAGTTTAACATAAGTGTCGTCTTTTAGTTTAACATAAGTGTCATCATGAAATAACACTTAGTTAACTAGATATTCTTTGTTATCACTTAAAGTTAACTCTCTTTAATTGATTATTTCTTGTTCACATCACTGTAGTGATTAATTCGAGTTCCCCTTTGATTTACTGAAGTCTTTACTAAATTTTAACAATTCGAACTATCTCTTAATTAATTCTTTTATGCGCAATTCGAATTCTCTCATATCTTATCACATCTTATCTTTATCTCTTGTCTTATATGAATGGTCCACATGTGCTAGCTTATTTATCATATCAAATATACTAAGGATAATTTTCTACTATCATTCCAAGTGGTTATATGCTAAAGTGATTCACTCTAAGGGTGGCCAATCCCTAGGGGAGACTTCATAGCTCAACCATGGTTAGTAGTACATCACACACCATAAATGCTTCGACATGCAAATCATCACCTCAACACATGAGGCACCATCTCAACACATGAAGATCATTCTTGCAATAAAAGACCTTAGCCTTGACTAGAGAGACTATACAACATCATCACTTTGATATACAAAGCACTTGCCTCAACAAATGAAGCTTAACCATTCTTGAGTTCAACTCAAGATTCTTCTCCAAGTTTCTTGAGTCTAACTCGGGATCCTATAAGGCACTACCTCGACACACGATGCTCAATCTTGACACACAAGATTGACTGGATAAGGGCTCATGATGGTGTAACTTTAACACTCCCTCTCAGCGAGGGAGGCATTTTCTCCCATGCCAATCTTGTCTCAGAAGTACCTATACTTCGTCACGGACAGAGGATTAGTCAACATATATGCAATCTACTCACCAGTAGAAATGTACTGAAGTCTTACGTCACCTCTCTAGACCATGTCTCTGATGTAGTGATACTTAATCTCAATGTGTTTTGATCTACCATGAAACAAAGGGTTTTATGAGAGCTTAATGCATCTCTAACTATTAAATAGAATTACTGTAGTCTCAAGCTTCTCACCGAAAAACCTAGTAACTAGTTTCCTAAGCCACACAAATTATCGGTAGGCGGTACTAGCTGCAATATACTATGCTTCTGCAGTACTATGCCCTATGAATCGCTGCTTCCTGCTGGACCAAGAGACCATAGCTAATCCCAAGCTAAAAAAAATACATATGTATTATTTTGGTCCAAAATACTACCACCCCAGTCAGAGTCGACATATCCAAGTAATATTACTCCGCCACTGGAAGCATATCGGATTCTATAAGCAATAGTACCTCAAAGGTATCTAAGCACATGTTTGGAAGCAACCCAATGTCGATGTCTTGGATCAAACATGAACTGAATCAATATACTCACTACATAACATATGTCTGGTCTATTATGTATCAAATACATCAAGGAACCAATGAGTTGTCTATACATGGTAGGATCCACTAGATCTGATCCAGAACCAGACTCATGTAGATTCTTTAGATTATACACCATTGGAGTAGACATGGAATTACAGTCCATCATACCAAATATTTGCAATACATCAACTGTGTAATTTCATTGAGAAAGAAAGATATCATCTTTCCTTTACCAAATTTCCAGATTAATAAACAAGTGCATAAGACCTAGGTCTTTCATTTCAAACTCAGAAGTGATATCCCTCTTGCACTGATATATCTTTTGCTCCTCTCTAGTAAGGAACAAGTCATCAACATAGGGAACTGAGATCAATGGTTGGTTATTCACAACCTTGAAGTACAGGTTGGGGTTAGCTTTGCTTTTAGAGAATCCAAAGCTCAGAAGATAGTTGTCATACCAAGCCCTCGGGGCCTACTTAATACCATAGAAGGATTTCTTAAGTTTGCATACATAGGACTCCTTCTCATGAATTAAAAACCCTTCAGTTCGTTGTATGTAAACCTCTTCTTCAACCCCACCATTAAGGAAGGTAGTCTTCACATCCATCTGGTGAAGTTTCCAACCCAAAACTAAAGCAAGCGAAATTATGGTTTTGATAGTAGTATACCTAGCCACATGAGAGAATGTCTCATCATAGTCCATCCCTTCTTTATGTGAGAAACCACAGGCCACAAATATTGATTTATACTTTTCAATACTTCCATCAGTTGCATGCTTGGTTTTATAAATCCACTTGGAAGTTACTATTGACTTCCCATCGGGTTTAGGAACCACTTCCAACACATCATTCATCATGATAGATTTGTATTCTTCTACCATGGAAAATTTCCATACTTTCTACTTTGATGATTCCTCATAGGTAGAGGGTTCTAAATCACTGATGTGACTCATCTATGCTACATATCCTGAAAATACTTCAGGTCTCTTTCATTCTCTGGATGATCTTGGAGGTGCTCCATTATTTTCTTCCTCTTGCAAAATGTATTGAAACCATGCAGATCTACTCTTAGCTAGAGGTTCATTAACATATATTTCTATCAGATATTCTGGCTCTTCAGGATCAATTAGATCTATGGACACATGTGGCTTCTCCCTCTCACCATCTGAAAGGGGAGAATTAGAAAATGGATCCTCCATCATAGGAGTATCATGCTCCTCCATATCTGAATCACATAGAAGTTATTTGGCGTGCTTGAAGGAGACCTATTCCTAAAATGTTACATCTCTGCTGACTTAAATGCTTCTTTGTCCTAGAACATAGATTATATAGGATTTCAAGGATTCAATATATCTAAAAAATGTTCCTTTATTTCTGGATGGATTCATCTTTTTCCTCTTCTCTTTTGGTATGTGAATGTAAACAAGACAACCAAATATCTTCAAGCAGCCAATATTTGTTTTTTCACCAGTGAAAACCTCTTCATGAGTCTTTTCTCCCAAGATAGCATGAGGGATTATGTTCTCAATATAAACTATAGTGTTGGAGGCTTCTTCCCTTAAGGATGTGGAAGATCCTGATCACACATGATGGATTTTACAGCCTCACATATTTTTTTTTATTTCTTTTAGAAACCCTATTTTGTTGGGGGTTGTAGGGTACAATCAACTATATTTTTATTGATGCATCTCGACAGAAGTCATTGAATTCATGGGACTCAAAATCTCATCCATTATCATATCCCAAAGCACGAATATGATTTCCACTCTGATTCTCAACCAATCCTTTAAACTCTTGAAACTTGTTGAAAGTTTCACTCTTTGCTTTGAGAAAATAAACCCATGACTTGCGAGAGAAGTCATATATGAAAAGAACATAGTCCAAGAAACTACTCAAGGAGGGTGTAGACATAGGAACACATAAATAAGAATCCCCTTCGATATTTTGGTACTACTTGGAAAATTCTTCTTAATGTTCCTTCGAAGAGTACAACCTCTACAAACACTATCAAAATCATATTTAAACATGGGCATACCTTTCACCATATTTTGCAATCCGGGTAGCGCTTTGAAATGGAGATGACCAAGCCTTCTATGCCACTGCTCACAAGGACCAGCTATGTCATGGATCTTGGCTTGAATGAGTTTTCCAGGAACTTTGTAGAGGCCTCCCTCTCTAACTCCAATCACTGAAGAAGAGTTCAACTCTTCATGGCTAGGTCACATGAGTGCTTTGTTGTCCATAAAGATAACTATGAATCCTTTATATTCTAGAACTGAAATAGACATGGGGTTCTTATTCAATCTGGGGAGAAACACAATTTCATCCACATACAGTATATTTCTTGAATCCAACTGAAAAAGAAGTGGATCCAATGCCTTGGATTGAATAGGTGGTATTATCTCCAATCTCCATCTTACAGGAAAACTTCTTTTCTTCATATCTGAGGTAGGGCTCCTATATCCAGTCATGTGTGTGGGTGTTCCACTGTCTACCATCCATGTCTCATCACCAGTGGTAATGGATCCAGATATGGCTGAGACATGATAGTACTCCTTCTTTGTCTCTTGATCATCGGATGAATTCTTTCTTGTAGGCTCATCTTTTGTAGCAATAAAAGCATGAAACTTACCATTGAATTTTCCTCTTTTCTCTGCACGGAATTATCTTACATAATGACCCTTATTATTGCAATTGAAACATTTAACTTTAGACTTATCAAATTTCTTGAAATCATTCTCCTTTTGATGAGAGAATTTCTTGTGATATTTCTTATCTCTTTTCATCTATGATGCAAGAGTGAGGTTCTCTTCTTTGGAGGCAATATACCTTCTCTGGATTTTCCCTTATTCTTGTAGGAAATCATGCCAAAGTATATCGAAGTTAGGTTTCACTTCTCGACCATTTACCGCAGCCAAGAATGTCTCATGTGAGTATGGAAGACCAACGACAATGGTATGAATGAGATCATTGTCATCAACTATCACACCAATGCTCATGAGTTGATCTCTTACTTGAGAGATCTAAGTGAAGAAGGAAGCCACAGCTTTGTCCTTTTCCATCTTCAAATTTCATATCTTGTTCTTCAATTCCCTCTTTTGATTGCGCTCCTTCTTCTCATAAAGATTTTTCAAAGTGTCGAAGCATTCCTTTGTGATATTCAAATTAGTAATCACGGGCATCAAGTTGTATTTCATAGAATTATAAATAATTCTCTTTGCTTTGGCTTGATTCTTCTTGAAGGTAATGCGCCCTACATTAGAAGTAGGCTCTTCAATAACAATGGATACATATACATCCAAATCATTCTCTTCCAGGATATTCATGATCCTGGCCTTCCAAGTATTGAAGTTTGAAGTTCCTTTAGGATGATCTTCCGATCTTACTAAGATTGAAGCCATAATTCTTCAAGTTTTGTGCACACTTAGAATCTATTTAAGCTCAATCTTGTTTGCTGAAATAAGCTCTTTCATGCCTTGAGATATGATACCATGTTAAGTTTTTATATTTAATTTGGAAATGCAATAGTACTTGAAATTAAATAACAATGATACACATAAGCAATCACATTCGACACATGAATTTTCCATGGGGAAAACCTCTACGCTTTGAGGGAGAAAACCCTAACAAAACCTTCCTTAGTATATTGATAGATAGCAGAGAATGTCTTTTACATCAAGCACCCCATGTGAAATTAAAAAGAAAGAGAAATATAAAGAAGAGAGACTCGGAATAATATCCTGCGCAAAGAGAAGCGCCTTGCCTTCAAGGGAGAAGAGAATTCACTTCAGATTGAATTCATAAATCTCTTATAACATATTTATACATTCTTCACATGCATCAACTTCTATTTTTATCTTTTGACTTTAGTATGAACTCAACCTCCATATGGATGTATGAATCTTGCATGAAGAAGAGCGCCCTGCTTCTCATGCAGTGCATTAGCTCATTGAACTGAGTCTTGGGATGAACTCACCCCTTAATTAAAATATTGCCTACTTAGTAACGTGGCTAACTTAAGTGACATCATGCAAGTGGCACAACTCAAGTGTCATCTTTTAGTTTAACATAAGTGTCATCATGCATTAACACTTATTTAACTCTCTTTAACTGATTCTTTCTTGTTAACATCACTGTAGTGATCAATTTGAGTTCTCCTTTGATTTACTGAAGTTTAACAATTCGAATTCTCTCTTAACTAATTATTTTATGTGAAATTCGAATTCTTTCATATCTTATCACATCTTATCTTTATCTCTTGTCTTATCTGCATGGTCCACATGTGCCATCTTATTTATCATATCAAATATACTAAGGATATTTTCCCAATGATGTGATCGTATTGTTCTACTATCATTCCAAGTGGTTATATGCTAAAGTAATTCATTCTAGGGGTGGTCAGTCCCTAGGGGAGACTTAATAGCTCAAACATGGTTAGTAGTACATCACACACCATACATGCTTTGACATGCAAATCATCACCTCAACACATGAGGATTTGTCTTGACAAACAAGACTTTATCCTTGACTAACAAGACTATACAACATCATCACTTTGACATAGAAAGCACTTGCCTAAACACATGAAGCTTAACCATTCTTGATTCCAACTCAAGATTCTTCTCCAAGTTTTCTGAGTCCAACTTAGGCTCCTATAAGGAACGACACCGACACATGCTCAAACTTGACACATTAGATATACTGGAGAATGACTCATGATGTTGTAACTTTAACATAAGTTACTATGATTTTCATCTGTTGAGAATTCCATGGTTCCTCTTCATGTATATTAAATCATCCTTGGTACATACCACACTTATGTACTTTGATTGGGTTCCTCTTTCACCCTCATTGTCATCATGTATTGTCCATATAGGTTAGTCATGTTTTTTATCAAACCCCTTCATGTCTTGATTCCATATTGTATTGAGACACTATTATGAACATGGGGATTCCCTCCTCACTTATATTTGATATTATATACAAGTTACCCCATTTGTTTGACTATTTGTAGGTGTGGATGCCTTTATGGCCCCTTTGGGGGGTGGTATTCTTTATCTTTACTCACTCTCACTCCTTGCCCAAGTATAGATTGGCTTATTTTGTGAGTTTTAAATTCAATTAAAATTTCATTCATCATGATTAAAAGAAACACCCTTCTTTTTGACAATTTGAATGCTAGAATTTAACTATTAGTATAATTTCTAAATAATGCATTATCTATTCTCAAACTTAACCCTATATCCATTTTCAACTTATTGTGCAATACTAATGAGGTTATGTTTTAAGCCAATGATGGGTGCAAATGAAGATAATTCTTTTACCCATGATTGGTAATTTGTTGTTAATTATCAATTTTACTTTAGATTTTACTAATTTATGAATGATAGAAAACATTTATTTTCATCTGTCAATCAAATTTTATTTTACCAGATACTCTAAGTTCAGTATGGGGAGATGTTGTCACACAACATAATTTTATGTAATGTTACCAAATATAAAAAGTAATTAAAAAAATCATGTCTGCTCATAAAATAAAAAATTAAAACCAAATAAAAAATAATTTTAAAAAAGCATGTACACAAATTTAAGATAAAAAAAAATCAAGAAATTGGATACATCTCATAGATATAGGTTTAAGATGGATATATGCAGGTAATTAACTAGTTATAAGTGTGTGTGTGTGTGTGTTTATAGATATGTATAATGTGTAAAAATAAAAATGCAAGTTAAAATTAGTGTATAATGATAAATGATGTCAGAAGGAAAACTACTGAAAAGTAAAGTTCTTATAATTTTTTTTTTTTAATATTAATAATTTAAATAAAATTTGAAAATATAATTCATAATTTTAAAGATTTTTAAAAATTTAATGGTATTCATGGCGTAATTACATCGAAGGAGTTTTCCTATATGAGCTTTGTTTTGAAAATACTACGTTGAGATTCATTGTACTCCCCTCTAATAAACATATGCCTCATGTCTCCTTGTTATTAAAGTTTGTCTATGATGTGATTTCTACATTTTGGCATGCTCCCTTCACTGTGTCATTGTTCGTGTGTTGATGGATTTTATGTTGTACTGATGCGAACTACAATACAACTGAATCGATCAAGAGATTGCGTATAGAAGCTAGAGGGGACTTGCGTATAGAAGCAATAGGGGAGAGGAGCCATATGTGGGATAGGGACTAAATGTGGAGATAGGAAGTGCTGGTGGTAGATCCCAATATTGAAAAAACTAGTTACTATAAGTGGTTCATAAAAATACTTATGTACCTGTAAGTTATTGTGAATATTTTCATGGTTTTAAAATTATTTATCACAAAAAGTTTCTTCTACATTTTGAAATAAGATTAATATTTTTAAATTTTAAATTTCATTTTAATTCACATCCACTTTAAGTCACATCAATGTTCGCCCTTTGGTCCCAGTAAAAAATATACCATGGCTAGACAACTTGGAACTTTGTGGCTGACATGGGATCAATTTGGATTCGTTACACCTCAAGACCAATATGGTTAGTTAGAGAACACACCAAAGTATATGTGATAAAAATTTGGAGGAAAAAAAAACTCAAGAACATGGAGAATTAAGTCACCCGAGTTTGGGTGCACCACTACTGGTGTCTCTCCCCTAGCTGACTTAATGCCATCAGAAGAATCCGGTGACACTGAAGCAACATCGATGCCTATAAGATAATATCCTGCAAACATATCATGTCTCATCTTAAAATATTATGTCTCCATTTCTATGTGTAGGCTCTGAGTGATTACAAGGATAAATCATCTTTATCTCTACTGCCAATGCCTCTGATTTTCCTCTTGGAAACAAATAAACATCAACTTTCAGTTAGAGTCCATGACAGGGAAATTTTTAGGGGCGAAATTTCGCCAATTGGCTATTTTTTTTGCTTTTTTTCAAAAAATAAATTTTCTATTTGGTCATTTTCAGTCTCTAATATCACCTATATTTACATAAAATATGTTTTTTTATCATAATATTCGCCAAAATTCACAAGTTTTAGTAGTAAATTGTATGTTTCATATTTAATATTCGCCTACCTCTCTATATATATGTTTTTTTCAATCCAAAATAATCGCCTACAATACTATACTTAAGTATAATATTAGAATCCTTAAAAAATACCTTGTTCCACAGAGAGATGTCAAAGCTGCTCTCTATGTAATCTATTATTCTTCTCTATTTCTGCTAATGCCTCCTCCGCCCTTTGTACAATATGTGAAATTCACAATAGCAAAATATAGGGTATTGTTTTGTAGCATATGCTCGATATCTGGACATAAGTTTCCAATTACCAGTGTTTTTAAGTATGGAGGAAGTATTTTTTTTGGTCAATTACTCCATAAAAATTATGCACAAATTTACATTTCCAGAGCCAAGCATTAAGGTTTGGTGTAAGTTCCCAAAGACAAACATGTTAAGGTGGTTTAGTTCTTGTCAACTTGAGTTTCTGATGTGTTTGGTCCCTTGATTGGTGTTTCGGTCCATTGAGAAAAAATGGAGGACCTTAGTATTGAGAAGATAGAAAATGCATTGAAATAAGTCGACACTTGTGCCAGAGGCTCAAGAATGTAAAAAAAAACAAAGGTTGCTTCTTGGCATGACTGTTTCAACGAACCTTTTTACCTATTTATCTACGAAAATATTACAAGGAAACTTAAAGTTGTTTCTGTTTCTTGGAAAGAGTTCCGATGTCTATGAGTCAAGAGTTTCGGTGTCTATGAGTCAAGGTCGGTACCGTTGGAAAGCTCTTGGAGAGCACTATCCAATGGTGCAAATTTCACTCCAAACCGAGGTCTCTAACCCCACCATTTCTCCAACTGAAAATTCTGTGCACAAATCCACCTTGAATTACTTTAACCTTCTTCCTACCATGACTTTCCTTTTTACCTGACCCACAAAGGGGTTCTGAAACACATCTGGGTATTCCCCTCCTTTCCCCAAGATCAGATGTAGTCATACAACTCATTCATAGGGTTAATCAATACATCACAACATGTAGGGTGCATAAAGTTAGATCTAACAATTACATCTATCACATGAAAGACTTATAATGCATTAAACTCGTGCAATACAATGATGTATATAACAATGAGCTCAACCTTCTACTTAGGCTTGGACATGATCTTCTTATCAATCAAATTCATGTAAACATACATTCCATAACTTGAATATAAATAACCATATCATAGCAATGGAACATCATTGTTTATCATAACAAAGAAGTACTTATATTTTAACTTTCTAAAGCTTCCAAACAAGTGGCTAAGTGAGAGAAACGTTCCACCCAACCCTAGATCTATTCTCATCCTGTACTCTTTCAGCAGAGAGATCACCCCCGAGCTGGGTTTTGCATCCACTAAGGAGGGCTCTCAAGTTCTCTCACAGTCAAGGTTCCATCCCAATGCTAAGCCAATCTATAGTTGGGTTTATCAAGCATTTCGGGGCATATACCCATGCTAAGCCAACCTACAGTGGGTTTATCAAGCATATAAGGACATACTGGTCATGCTAAGCCAAATTCCAGTTGGGTTTATCAAGCATACCAAACAACATAGTCATGCCAAGCCATCCTGCAGTTGGGTTTATCAAGCATACTAGGAAAGCTAATCATGCTAAGCTAACCTGCAATGGGTTTATCAGGCATACAAGGATAACGAGGAAGGTATTGCTAAGCCACTAAGCTCAACCACAGAGCTGCAGGAATCTGAACACTCAGCAGACATGGCACCCACATTACCTACCTCACCTAACACAATGAGGACCCTCTTCTCTGTTGCACAGTCCCTCAAGGCCTCTTCCCTTCCAGTGCTATTCAAGATGGGCATAGAAAGGTCCAGTCGCTAGTTCTATGAGATTAAAGCTTTCACTGGGTTTATCAAGAAACCCAACCCTCTACCATAGTTCAACAAGATGATTCCTTTCAGACTTGCAGACAGGGCTCTGTTCCGCAATCTACTCTTTGTGACCCAATCCTGGGTTCTCACGGTTTCTCTATACCGTTCAACATTTGTAATTCCTCTCAGGGTTCTTACCACTCCTGTCGCGACTAGACTAGGTTCGCACACACCCTTCCTATGGCCATGGACTCTATGGTATTTCCCTATTACACAGGAAACACAATTATCCTCAAGCTTTCTCACAGCTAGCTCTGCGTGTCTGCGTATGCAAGAATGTCGGAACTAGTTCTCTCTTGATGAATGGATGGAGGATGAATGGTGAGTGTGTTTTCCCTATTCCCTTTCCCCATGGGTAGTCAAAATAGGTTCCCTGAGTTCCCATGTGTTTGAGTGTCTTGCAGGACAAGAAATCAAAGCCATGCCCTGCCATACGAAATCATAGGCATGCTCCATACTCCATCAACTTCAGCAACAAGGTTCTAAACCACCCTCTGCAACCGAATTAATGTCACCAGGGAGGTCAAAATGGTTCAAAGTTGGACATGTGGCAACATGGGTACCAGTCCCATAACCCGTCACCTCTCCCTAGTGGATACACATGGCCCTTTCTCATTGGTTGCTTCTTTAGCCAGCTTCTTGGTTGTTTTATTCATTAATAATAATTACATCATTTACATTCCTTCATGGCTTAACAACCCATGGATAATCAAACTATCAAATACTTGCATATGCAATAACCTTAAACATCCACTAGTGGGGTCTTGGCATTGAGCTCCACACTAGGGAGAATACACACACTGCATATACACAGTATTTACATTGAAGCAAATAAAAATAAAAGGAAAAATGGGGTATTACAACTCCCTCCCCCTTAAAATAACACCATCCTCGGTGTTCTCAAATCTTAACAAAAGTGGGAATGCTTCTTTCATGGAATCCTCCAGTTCCCACATCGCTTCTGGACTAAGGTGCCTCCATTGCACCTTTACCTACCCAATGGCTCTGTTCCGGAGAAAGGTGAATTTCCTGTCGAGGATGCATATAGTATCCACCTAGAACTCTCCCTCTGGTTCCACCTGTATCACATGCCAATCAATGATATGATTAAGATCGTGTAGATATTTCTTAAGCAAAGAGACATGGAAAACATTATGAGCTTTCATGTTAGCAGGCAATTCAATCCTATATGAAACTGGCCCTATCCTATCAAGGACTTCGAATGACCCACAATATCTTTGTGCCAACTTGGCACAACTCCCCAAATTCATGGAACTCTTCCTTGGTTTCACTCTCAAGTTGACATGATCCCCAATCTGAAATTCCTTATGCATTATTTTTGGATCTACATAAATTTTATGCCTGTTCGATGCTGCCTTCAAATGATGCCTGATATTCACAATCTCTTGCTCCATCTCCTCAACCATTTCTGATCCAAGCACTACTCTGTTCAATGGGCTGTCCCAATTCACTGGAGTTCGGCATCCTTTGCCATACAACACTTCAAAGGGACTCATTTTCAATGATGCTTGATGTCCATTGTTGTAAGAAAACTCCACTAAGTGTAAATAGTCTTCCCACTTGGATGGCTTGTCCATCAGATACATCTTTAACATGTCTTCAAGAATCTGATTTACTCTCTCAGTATGACCATCCGTTTGAGGGTGATAGGTTGTGCTAAACTTCAACCGAGTTCCTAATTCTTGGAACAATCCTTTTCAAAAATTCGATGTGAAATTTGTGTCACGGTCTGAAATTATTGCCTTGGGCAATCCATGCAATCTAAATATCTCTCTCATGAACATATTTGCAATGTCATTGGCCTTGTGGGTGGACTTGACTGGAATGAAATGACCTACCTTTGATAGCTTTTCCACCACAACCATGATTGCATCATGTTTCTTCACTTTCATTGGCAAACTTGTTATAAAATCCATAGAGATCACTTCACACTTCCATTCCAGGATGGGCAATGGCTGCAACAATCCTGCTGGATGTTAATGCTCTGCCTTGGCCTGTTGACACTTTTGACATCTAACAATGTACTCAGCTATGTCTTTCTTCATACCATGCCAAAATTCCTACTTGCTTGCTATTGTTATAGTCTTCTGATATCCTGGATGTACTAAGTATGGTCTTTGATGTATCTCATCCATCACCAACTTCTTCAAATCTAGACTGTTTGGAATGTATAGTCTGGTGTTTTGGTAAATGAGAACATTACCCTCAGCCAACTGATATTCTGCATGCTTTTCATCCATAATACCCTGTTGCAATTTCTCTTTGATCTGAACGTAGACTTCATCACGATTTTGAGCCTCTAAAATCCTTTCCTTCAAGTCTGATTCACACCTACTTACTGCTGCAATATGGATTTTTGTTGAGTGCATCAACAACTTTATTCTCCTTACCCTTGACATGCTTAATTTCCAAATCAAACTCGCAAAGAAACTCCATCGATCTAGTTTGTCTAGCATTCATATTTTGCTAGTCAAACAAGTATTTTAAATTCATATGATCAGTTCTGATCACAAATCTTCTTACCAAGAGGTAGTGCCTCCATCTCTTGAGGGCATGAACTATGGCTTCTATCTCTAAGTCATGGGTGGCATTGTTCCTTTCATGTTCCTTTAGAAGCTTCCTTGACTCATAACAAATTACAGACCCTTCTTGCATTAGCACTCCACCGGGCCCTTCAATGCAAGCATCAATGCATACTACCAAAACCTTACTTGGATCTGCAATCTTCAAAATGGATGCACTAGTAAGTAATTCCTTTAACTGTTGAAAGGTTCTTTCACATTTTTTAGACCATGTGAATTTGATGTCCTTCCTCTGCAATGAAGTGATTGGATGGGGTATCTTGGAGAATACTTTGATGAACCTTCTGTAGTAACAAGCAAGGCCCATAAAATACCTAGCCTCTGTTGCATTCCTTGGATTAGGCCAATCCATGATGGCATTGATCTTCTCTGGATCCACTACAATTCCTTCTGTCGATATAACATGACCCAAATACTGTACTTTCTGCTGATAGAAGTTACATTTAATTAGCTTAGCATATAGTTGGTGCTACCTAAGGAATTGCAATACCATCCTCAAATGTTCATTATGTTCTTCTTCATTCTTTGAATACACAATGATGCCATCCAAGAACACAATCACAAACTTATCCAAAGATTTGTTGAAGACACTATTCATGAAACACATGAATGTAGCAGGTGCATTGGTAAGACCAAATGCCACCACTGTAAATTCATAATGGCCATACCTAGTCCTGAAGGATGTCTTATGATTGTCTTCTTCCTTGATCATCACTTGATGTTACCCGGACCTCAAATCAATCTTTGAAAACACTCTATCTTCCTTCATTTGATCAAACAAGTCATCAATTCTTGGCAAGGGATACTTGTTCTTAATCGTCACTTTATTGAGATTCCTGTAATCAATACATAGCCTCAATGTTCCATCCTTCTTCTTAACAAATAACACTGGTGCACCTCGTGGGGATACACTTGGTCTGATATTTTCCTTTCCCATTAATTCCTGCAGCTGCATCTTCAACTCTACCAATTCTGGTGTGCTCATTCCATAAGGATCTTTGGAGATGGGTGCTGCCCATGGAATAAGATTAATGGAAAATTCAATGTCTCTCTTGGGTTAAAGCCCTAGAATCTCATCCGCAAATACATCCTGAAACTCTTGCAATATATGGAAGTATTCTAACCTGGCTCTTTTATCTTCTGTTCAATCGGATATATGCATAGCATATAATTGACAACCCTTTTTATAAAATTTTCTCAGTTGTAAGGCTGAAATACGCCTTACTGAAACATGCTTCGGAATTTCTTTTATCAACCTTGACCTTCCTTCATCATCAAGGAATTCTAGCGATTTCTCATAACAGTCCACCTTGGCTCTATGTCTTTCCAACCAATCCACGCCAATTAGGGCATCATATGATCCCAATGGTAAGACATTTAATTTTGAATGCATGAGGGGTCCATTTAGTTCTATAGGACACTCCTTCACTGCTTCACTTACCTTCCTCTTGGTACCGATGGCTAATTGAACTAGCCAAGCCTGATCATGCTTTACTTTACCAAGAGAAAAAATTTCAACTACCTTAGGAGATACATAACTATGAGTAGACCTTGGATCAATCAAAATAGAATTAGACTGCTCAACAATCTTACTTTCAACCTCCACCGCTACCGATTGATGGTCTACTTGGTGATCATCTAGTGCTGCATAAATCCTAGGTGTTTCTCTTGCCATGTCCCCTATTGTATTTTCTCTTTTAATGTTGTGCAAGGTCCTAGGGTTCTTCCTTTCAAGTGGGCAATATCTAAGCATGTGGTTTCCTCCACAACCCCAACACTGAAGTGGCCCCTTTGATGTTCTATTTGCTGGTACAACTGGTTTGAATTCTCTAGTCTTGCTTACTGGACCTGTGGAAATATTCTGGGATTATTTCTTAATGGTGGTTTGAATTCACCTTTCCTCCGTTCAACCCTTCCCTTGGGTTTACCTTTGTTAAAATTCAATATGCTAAGACAGAAAATATCAGCATTGCATTTCATTTCACAACAATAGCATATATAGGATCACTGAAAGAACAACAAGCACAACATAAACAAAAGAGACACAGATTTATCCTGGGAAACCCTCATGGGGTAGAAAACCCAGCAAAGATTCCTCAATATAGATGATCAACAATACATAGACGTATATCCCAAACATGAGCTCCTTCTCCCCCATAGCATATCTCTCTCTCACCTATGCGCTATTCACAAGTGAGTGAATAATGAGTGAGTGTGATAAATGAGGAACACACCTCCTCTATTTATACACTACTCCGACTTGTCTTTTATATTAACTAGGTCAGCCCCAACTTAACCACTTAACATAATGTGACAGAGACGACCCCACTAGGGTGGTCTAATAACCCTTTAACCCACATGACTCATACAAGGCCGACCCCCACTAGGGAAGTCGAATAACCCAAGTTACCACATTCTCCACAGAGGAATAAAACATTTCCGGATATTCAATAAGGTCTTCACGAAGGAATGAAACATCTCCGGAATAATAAAGTACAAATATAATATTCTTAGAAGATACAATATCTCAACACTCCCCCTTTACGAGAAGGATATTATAACAACATGTGCAGGAGCAAGGAGTCATCATCTACATGATACACGATACATCTATAAATCATTGGAAGCTTTCTCAACATCATCAGTAACTCAACCAGTTACTGGAATATCTTCAGGTCTTCAATACTAGAGTATCAGCATCGTCAGTATTGAGTCTTCACCTTCTGCAGCACTCAATCAGCTACAACATCTTCATCATCTGGATCACCCAATCAAAAGCCTTATCGTCTGGATCTACTGATCATCATCATAACAACATCAAATGGATCCTATCGATCAATAGCATCACATCATCAACTGGATCCTCTCGATCAACAACATCACGTCATCAGCTGGATCCTCTTGATCAACAGCATCATCATATGGATCTCTCGATCAACAACATCATCTGGATCTCCCGATCAACAACATCATCTTGATCATCTCAATCAATAGTATAATCATCTGGATCATCTCGATCGACAACATCAACATCTAGATCCTCTTGATCAACAGCGTCAACATATGGATCCTCTCGATCAACAACATCAATATCTGGATCTACCAATCAACAGCATCATAGCAGCATACCCTGCAACACACATGATCCAATTATGGTATGATCAATCCCTCTCAATTTAGGACATAAGTCCAAGGACGATGCAATCCTACCACGTACATTTTGAACCAAGGGTTCCAGGATGATGCAATCCCCTCACGTACATTTTGAACCAAGGGTTCCAGGATGATGCAATCCCTATCATGTACATTTTGAACTAGTGGTTCTGGGATGATGCAATCCCCATCATGTACATTTTGAACTAGTGGTTCTGGGATGATGCAATCCCCATCATGTACATTTTGAACTAGTGGTTCTGGGATGATGCAATCCCCATCATGTACATTTTGAACGAAACATTCAGGGATGATACAGTCCTATCACGTACATTTTCAACCAAACATTCAGGGACAATGCATTCCTATCACGTACATTTTGAACCAAACATTCAGGGACGATGCAGTCCCGATCTACTTATAGGATGATCAATCCTTATCACTTTAAGACACCTCTCATGTCTAGGGATGATGCAATTCCAATCTACTTACAGGATGATCAATCCTTATCACTTTAAGACACCTCTCATGTCTAGGGATGATGCAATTCCAATCTACTTACAGGATGATCAATCCTTATCACTTTAAGACACCTCTCATGTCTAGGGACGATGCAATCCCAACCACAGTGCCAGTCCTTTTTCATACTAGATTTGACCTAGATTAAATCTAGGATTTTACCACCTGTGAATGATCACTTGCTGCAGTCCAGGAGCGAACATTACATCATTACAAGACCTGCGAATGATCACCTGCTGCTACAGTGAACAGTCTAGGAGCGCACATTACATCACTCCAGTCAACCACAGAGCCATTACTATTTCAACTGGGGTGTGACCTAGATTAGATCTAGGATTTACAACCACAGAGCTAGTACTATTTCAACTGGGGTGTGACCTAGATCAAATCTAGGATTTACAACTTGTGAATGATCACCTAATAATCTAGGAGGGAACATTACATCATTACAGGTTTTGTGAATGATCACCTACTGTTATGTCGAGTAGTCCAGGAGCGCACATTACATCATTCACCAACATCTTTCTCGAATACAAGAGTCTACGAATCAATTCAAGGATAGAAGTACGGGGATGATACAATCCCTCTCATCCACTAGGGACCATTCATCAACCTCATCGTCGGTATAGGTATCCTCATCATCGATACAAGTATCCATATCATCGATACAATATCCTCATCATTGATACAGTATCCACATCATCGATACAGTATCCGCATCATTGATACAGTATCCTCATCATCGATACAAGTATCCTCATCATCGATATAGTATCCACATCATCGTCCACCATATCACTCCCCCTTTTGAGGAGGGTCCTTCTGAACGACACCAAGCTTGTCTCGAAAATACTCAAACTTTACTCGAGACAGAGGTTTGGTCAATATATCAGCAACTTGTTCATTAGCGCTCACATACTCGAGCTTGATAGCTCCTTTATGCACCATATCTCGTATATAAAAATATCGAATCTCTATGTGCTTTGACTTGTCATGGAACACTGGCTTCTCTGTCATCTTGATACAACTCTGGTTGTCACACAAGATCACAGTGGGGTCCATCTCTAAGTCAAACAATCCTGATAAAACCTTCGGAGGCCATATCGCTTCACAACTTAGCGGAGTAAGCAACAATATATTCCACTTCAGCTGTGCTGAGAGCCACACTAGACTGCTTCCTGCTACACCACGAGATCATGGCAGATCTTAGACAATAACATCCTCCCGATGTGCTCTTCTTGTCTGATACACTTCCTGCACAATCAACATCTGTGTAGCCATACAATCTGAATTCATGATCTCCAATATAACATAGATCAAAGTCTAGCGTACCCTTCAGGTACCTCATCACATGCTTTGCAGCTATCAGGTGAACATGCCTAGGTTCCACTAGAGACTGACTCAAGGTGTTCATAGCAAAGCATATATCTGGCCTGGTATGCGTCAGATACATCAATGACCCAATAATTTGTCTGTACAGAGTCACATCCAATAACTCTGATGAGTCATCAACTAACAACTTCAAGTTGGAATCCATGGGAGTGGCCATGGATTTTGCATTCCAACTTATCAAATACTTTCCCTAGTTGAGAAAGATTCCTTCTGGGCCTTGCACACTTCCAAACCTAGGAAGTAGTGCATCAATCCGAGATATTTCATCTCAGATTCTGTAGCTAGCTTCTTCTTTCTTTCCATGATCTGTTTCTCATTCCCTGTCAGAAAGAGATCATTCACATACAGTAATAGTATGACAGGTTTATCATCCATAACCTTGAGGTAAAGGTTAGGATCAACTTTACCTTTGGTAAAGCCCAAGCTTGTCAAGAAGCTATTTGCAACTGCACAGTGTCTTCTTCTCAGGGTAGCTCTGATACCATGTTAAAATTCAATATGCTAAGACATAAAATATCATCATTGCATTTCATTTCACAACAATAGCATATACAGGATCACTGAAAGAACAACAAGCATAACATAAACACAAGAGACACAGATTTATCCCGGGAAACCCTCATGGGGTAGAAAGCCCAACAAAGCTTCCTCAATATAGATGATCAACAATACAGAGATGTATATCCCAAACATGAGCTCCTTCTCCCCCATAGCAGATCTCTCTCTCTCACCTATGTGCTATTCACAAGTGAGTGAATAATGATTGAGTGTGATAAATGAGGAACACACCTCCTCTATTTACACACTACTCTGACTTGTATTTTATATTAACTAGGTCGGCCCCAACTTAACCAATTAACATAATGTGACAAGGCCGACCCCACTAGGGTGGTCTAATAACCCTTTAACCCACATGACTCATACAGGGACGACCCCCACTAGGGAAGTCTAATAACCCAAGTTACCACATTCTCCACGGAAGAATAAAACATCTTCAGATATGCAATAAGGTCTTCATGGAGGAATGAAACATCTTTGGAATAATAAAGTAAAAATATAATATTCTTAGAAGTTACAATATCTCAAAAACCTTTCCATGATGGCTGCATATCTGCTTGACCCTTACCCTACTCATAGCAATGCTCTACCATTCTAATGGCTTCATCCAAGCTTGGTGGATTTACAAACTCTATTCTATCTCTGTAGTTCTGTGGTAGACTACCAAGGAATCATTGGATCTTCACTCTTTTATCCTTGATGTAGTTTACATACCTCAACAGCTCCAGAAACCTATGGACATGCTCATCCATGGTATTCTATCCTAATTGGAGTTCGTTGAACTCTTTTCTTTTTCTATCATAATACCTAGTTGATAGGTACTTCTCCTGAAGTATTTTTTAAACCTTTCCAAGATGACTCTTCTTTCACTAATCCCCTTCACTTGCATGAGGTGTTCCCACCAGATTGAAGCTCTTCCACTAAGGTTATAGATGGAAACCCTAGCCTTTTCATTCTCTAAATACTCATACATTTTGAAGTACTTCTTGATTCCAAGAATCCATGCCTTTGCTTCTTGACCTTCTTTGCTTTCACCATCAAAAGTGGGAGGCCTTTCCTTCCTAAATTCACCCTGTGGAATACCTTTGTGCTTCTTGTTTCCCTTACTCTTATTGGAAGTGTGTCTTGGGATCCCTTGAGAACACTCAGAATCATCTGACCTGCTAGAAGAAAACCTAGGAGAGGGTGTCTTGTTCCTTCTGCTCACAAAACCTCTTCTAGGGCTTGGTGTTCTTCTCTTGGAATGGCCCCTAGACTGACTTTCTGCATTTCTTTCCTCTCGGCCTTCATTTCTTGGGCTAGACCCACCATTTATTCTTTGTTGTATGTCTTCTCGTTAAAGCTTACCATAGTCTCAACCAAGTTTGGGGGCGTCACTTGCTCCCTTCTTCCATTAGATTTGGTCTCTGTATGTGCTTCTTGCACATTCCTACCTAGCACCTCGTCCTCTAGTTCAAACGAATCTTGTGCATTGTTTAAGGGGACAATTCTTACAACTTTCTGTGCATATCAGAGACATCTATTAGACATCACAAGCATGCAATTAAACTCTATCATACCCATTTCAACCTGGAACTATGCATTTGAACAATCAATTAATCAAATAAGTTCATCAAAACCATGCCATGGGCACATCTCTTGACCATAACTACATGCACGGTCCGGCCCAAACAACTCCTAGTGTTGAAACTGAAGCTCTGATACCACTTTTTCACATCCCCATGACCCACAGAGGCCATCATAGACCTCGATACTTTTTTTTTCCAAATTCGACTAAATACACACACACAGTCGGAATAGCTCAGATCCGAAACCCACAATCTGCAATCTGCAATTGCGATCCACACTCTACAATCCGCATTGCGGAAGTCGGAATTGTGGAAATCCAACTTCAACCTTCAGAAAAACTTCCCCTTCTGAAAACCACAATCCGCCTTGCAGAATTCAGAAATGCAGAAGTCCAACTTCATCCTTCTGGAAAACTTCCTCTTCCCCAATCAGCAATCCGCATTACTGAAGCCCAACTTCAACCTTTCAGAAAACTTCCCCTTCCACAATCTGCAATCTGCATTGTGGAAGTCCAACTTCAACCTTCCGAAAAAATTCCCCTTCCGCAATCTGCAATCCGCATTGCGGAAGTCCCACTTCAACTTTCCGGAAAACTTTCCCTTCCGCAATCCGCAATCCACATTGTGGAAGTCCAACATCAACCTTCTAGAAAACTTCCCCTTCCGCAATCCGTAATACACATTGCGGAAGTCGGAATTTTGAATTCCAACTTCAACCTTCTGGAAAAATTCCCCTTCCTCAATCCACAATCCGCATTATAGAAGTCGGAATTGCGGAAGTCCCACTTCAACTTTCCTGAAAACTTCCCCTTCCATAGTACGCAATCCGCATTGTGGATGCGGAACTATGGAAGTACCTTCTCTTCTCTTGCAGCTCACTAATGCAAACTTCTGAGAGGCATAACTTCCTCATCCCTGGTCCAAATAAGGCAAGGTTGGTACCATTCGAAGTCACTTGGAGAGCTCTATCAAATGGTGCAACTTCCTCTCCAAACTGAGGTCTCTAACCTTGTCATTTCTCCCACTGAACATTCTGTGCACAAATACACCTTGAATGACTTTAACCTTCTTCTAGCCATGAATTTCCTTTTTACCTGACCCACAGAGGGGTTTTGAAACACATCAGGGTATTCCCCTCTTTTCCCCAAGATCATATGTAGCCATACAACTCGTTCACAGGGTTAATCAATACATCACAACATGTAGGGTGCATAAAGATAGATCCAACAATTACATCTATCACATGCAAGACTTATAATGCATTAAACTTATGCAATACAATGATGTATATAAGAATGAGTTCAACCTTCTACTCAGGATTACTCATGATCTTCCTATCAATCAAATTCGTGTAAACATACATTCCATAACTTGAATATAAACAACCATATCATAGCAATGGAACATAATCATTTCTCATAACAAAGAAGTACTTATGTTTTAACTTTCTGAAGCTTCCAAGCAACTAGCTAAGTGAGAGCAACGTTCCACCCAACCTTAGATCTTTGTCCATCATGTGCTCTTTCAGCTGAGAGATCGCCGACGAGCTGGGTTGTGTATCCACTAAGAAGGGATATCAGGTTCTCTCACAATCAAGGTTCCATCCCAATGCTAAGTCAATCTGTAGTTGGGTTTATCAAGCGTTCCAAGGCATCTACTCATGCTAAGCCAACCTACAGTGGATTTATCAAGCATATAGGGATATACTGGTCATGCTAAGCCAAATTCCAGTTGGTTTTATCAAGCATACCAAACAACACAGTCGTGCCAATCCAGCCTGCAGTTGGTTTTATCAAGCATACCAGGAAAGTTGATCATTCTAAGCCAACCTGCAGTGGGTTTATCAGGCATACACAGATAACAAGGAAGGTATTGCTAATCCAGTGAGATCAACCACAGAGCTGCGAGCATCTCAACACTCAGCAGACATGGCACCCACATTACCTACCTCACCCAACACAAGGAAAACCCTCTTCTCTGCTGCACAGTCCCTCGAGGCCTCTTCCCTTCAAGTGCTTTTTAGGATGGGCATAGAAAGGTCCAGTCGCTAGTTCTATGAGATTACATCCTTGACTGGGTTTATCAAGTAACCCAACCCTCTATCACAATTCAACAAGCTGATTCCTTTCAGACATGCAGACAGGGCTTTGTTCCGCAATCTACTCTCTGCGACCCAATCTAGGGTTCTCATGATTTCTCTCTACTATTCAAGCTTTTCAATTCCTCTCAGGGTTCTTACCGCTCCTATCACGAGTAGATTGGGTTCGCACACACCCTTCATATGGCCATGGACTCTATGGTATTTCCCTATTACACAGGAAACGTGATTATCCTCAAGCTTTCTCACGGTTGGCTCTGCGGGTCTGCGTATGCAGGAATGTCTGAACCAGTTCTCTCTCGATGAATGGATGGAGGACGAATGGTGCGTGTGTGTCCCCTGTTCCCTTTCCCCATGGGTAGTCAAAACAAGTTACCCGAGTTCCCAGGCGTTTGAGTATCTTCCAGGACAAGAAATCAGAGCCATGCCCTGCCATACGAAATATCAGGCATGCTCCATACTCCATCGACTTCAGTAACGGGGTTCTCAACCACCCTCTACAATTGAACTAGTGCCAGGAGGGACGTCAAAAGGGTTCACAGTTGGACATGTGGCAACATGGGTACCAGTCCCATAACCCCTCACCTCTCCCTAGTGGATACACATGGCCCTTTCTCATTTGTTGCTTCGTTAGCCAGCTTCTTGGTTGTTTTATTCATTAATAATAAGTACATCATTTACATTTCGTCATGGCTTAATATCCCATGAATAATAAAACTATCAAATACTTTCATATGCAATAACCTTAAACATCCACTAGTGGGGCCTTGGCCTTGAGCTTCACACTAGCGAGAATACACACACTGTGTTTACATTGAAGCCAATAAACATCAAGGGAAAAATCGAGTATTACACATTTGCTCCGGTGCCTTTTCAGCCATGTTCTTGAATATATTTTCTTGCTCCTAGTTTTTATCATATGGTATGAGCAAGGCATTACTTGGCTTGGCACTGTTGGAATATTATTTTTACCATAATTTTTTATTACATCTCATGAAGATTATTTCGAACAAATTTGAGAAATTTTTTGTTGGGATAAGAATGATTCTTAAAGAAAATATTTATCTTCTTTGGGCTTTCTAAAACCCAATCGTGTCAACTTGCATTTTGAAACCCTAAACGCCCGGGCTCCTTTAGGTTCTACTACTTCCTGTGTAATTTTTGGATGGGCTTTGAGGTATTTACTAGCCGGATAAAAAGTTGTCATTTTAATCTATGTGTTTTTTTTGTGAGCATTACACCCATGCACTCCCTTTCAAGGAACATAAAATTCAATAATAGACAAAAGTGAAGACATGAAGATCGACTTGACTACAATAGAAATATGACTACTATGTGAAGAATGATTGCATTTGTAGACTGCAACCGAGCAGTGTTGAAGGAGATCACTAGTTTGCAGGAGGAGTGCTTACGATTTTTCAATTGAAGGGTCAGTAAAAGCTTTCATCGACTAGAGAAAAGGGTGAGTGCCACCTCTACATTGCACAACACTAAAAGAACCAGACTACCTCGTCGCTTGGAGAACAATGCACCAGACTTGAGAGCAGTAAAGATTTGTTAATGGCATCATTATCAGAGTAAGTAAAATAACGTCACTGAACATGGATTGTTTGCACAAGTTTATCATGGCGCGGTGTAATTAATCAATAGGAAACAAGCTTTTATTGGCAAAAGGAAGACCTCTTTCTAAGCGTGTAAACAAATAAGGTATATGTTCATGGTCATCACAAAAGGAAATAACATATGGTTGATATTGAGTGCAAGTGGTGGTCACTATAGATACTATCAAAACATTGAATTCTCAAAGTTGGACAGAAGGCCCTAAAGTTTTACAAAGGCCATTATTTCACGAATTCTCAAAGTTGGAGAGAAGGTCCTAAAGTTTGACAAAGGCCATTATTTCACGAAGGTTGGAAAATAACACAAAGAAAAGATAAAATAAATAAGGTATTAAAGTTGGTTCACTTTTTGATTGTTTTTATTTAATATGGAAAACATAAACTAAATATTGGAGTAGTGAAAGGCAATTAAATATTATTTTATTTATAAGAGTTCAATGCTACATTAATGGCTTCAAGGAAAGGTAGCCTTTGTAAAAGTGTCTTTTGGATAAGGTGTTAGGAGTTATAAGGGTTATTTGTAAAGAGATTATTCTGGGCAAATTAATTATTTTGGTTGTAGTCAATTGGTGTTATAAAGCTTTATTAAAATACATATTGTGTACTTTAAGGAGTTATAAGATGAATGTTGGAGTAATAGGGGATTTGTTTTGTGAATATTTGTAAAAGGGTTATAAAGGAGTTCTAAATAAAATTGTATTTTTTGTTTTTAAGTTTTAGATGCTCTTGAAATTGAATAAGAGGGTCTTAGGATTTTTTTGTATGTTTTGCAGTGGTGTGTGTTGGTTTTCATACATACATATGAAAAACTCTCATATTTTGAAGACAAATACTTCAAAGAATACAAGCACATGAAATTGGCAACAAACATGACAGGTGCAATATGATAAAGAATTTTATGACACAAACAACTTGATAATGCACTTGTCTTCAAATCGAAGGCATCTTGCACCTATCATTTGTAAATATTTTTGTGTAAGTGTTTGGAGTGACTTATTGCAATTTTTGGTGACATTGTAAGGTGGTCTTTTTCTAAGAAAAACCATTTACTTGTGTACATTCTAAAACCCGTATGAAATTGAATAAGGGGGTTTAAAAGAGAGCTTGTGTTGTTTGTCTTTTTGTACATCTTCCACTTCAAGAATGGCTCACATTGAAGAATTGTTAAAAAAACTACACATGGTGATCAACATGGCTCCAGAATCTCCAAATTTGTATGAACAAAGCGATAATTACAAATGTTCTTACATGCTTACACGTAATGAACAAGAAGGTGGATCTGCATAAAGCAAAAACAAAGTTGTTGAATGAAAAGTTGAAGTCACTTCAGGGAAACACCAGGGCATCAAACAATAAAGGTGCACTTAATGATTATGATGATTATGAGTTTGAATCTTTTTCTTTTGATAAAAATAAAGTTACAACAACATTGAAGGATATTTTGAACACTGTAGTTAAATATAATGAGTTGAATGAATCCACTGCAATAACAACTAAAATCAAGGAATCTAAGGATAAGTCAGTTAAAATCGTTCGACATTGGGAAGAATTGGAGTTTAAACAAAACAAATACGGTTTAGGATATGAAAAGGACCATGCAACTTATTTCATATTCCTAATCATTGCAAACCATTTACATTTGTTAGTGGAGGTTTCCTTAATGATGTTGATTGGACAAGAGCACAAGAGGATTGTGATAAGGAATAGGTACAAGATGTTGTTGCAATTAGATATTATTAGGATGCTGATGCAGTTGTTGTGGATGTTGATGTTGCTAGAGCTATTATGGAATTGTTTGATCATGATGATGATCAATTGGATGAAGATCCCATACAATTCCAACACTATCATCGATTTGTCCATGATGAGTCAAAGTGTTTTGATCTTCACTCATGTAGTTTTTTGTGGGAAGACCAATCACCTCTCATATAGGTGTTAAAGCAAGAAAATTCAATGGAAACATGTGCGTTTTCAATGGTTAGGGAATTGGAGTTGGAGTTTAGAAGCCAAGTTATTAGAATAGTCTTATCGATGAGTTCATACCCACGTTCAACCATGTTTACAAGGACCATTTTCTACAATGAAAGGTTCTAGGTGATTTAGATTTGATGTTTGAGGGCATGATCGAGGCCCAATGGAGTTCATCTCTTGGGTTGAAGAATGAGTCTTTTGACTCTGCTCAAGGACATTTTGATTACCCCTTTTCACTTTCAGGGGGGTACATCAGATGATTTATGCTTCTTACCTTTCCATTGATAGGGAGGGATATTGATGAGATTGTTGACTTCAAGTTTTGAAGTCCACTTTTGATGATGTTTTGAGGATTGATTAGAGGTTATTATGATTGAGGATGGATTATGGATTTAGGATGATGGAGTCAGGATTGATGTTTGATGATTTGGGCTGGTCAGTTTGACCTTCATTGGAATTTTGCTAAATCAATTAGCACTTGGAAATTTTTGGTTGTTTGACAAAGGTTTTTGAGGGATATTTGGATTGATGGATGATTTGCCAAATTTCAACATTTGATGGATTTTTGTCACCTTGTGAATTTGATGGTGGTTCGACATTTTGACATTTTAATGAAGATATTTTTGGATATTTTATTTAAGATAGTACCAACGATTCATCCGGTTTACCACCCACAGGATTTATATGGACACGTAAATTTATGGATATAGGTTTTGGATTTCATTCGACACTTTTTCTGTCAATTTATTTTTGGCACTTTATTATGTGTCATTTTTTTAGAGAAGTTTTGTGAACTTATTAGTTCACTTATAGGGATGATCTTTGGATCTTGCAGAGGACATAGGATTCTTCTTCATATTTCCTTGGCACATTCACATTTGTCGGGAATTTTCAAGTTATGAGATGTGTTAGACTTTCAAGCCAACTTAGTTCTCATTAGGGGTTTTTTCTCATCGGTTTTGGGTTCACTTTAGTAAACACTTACAGGTTGGCTATCTTATTTGATACATAATGATTTTTATGGACTTGGTTTCAACATCCAGTCTTGGCATTTTTTCAAACATTTCTTCACTGATATTCATGAGATTTCGGACCATAATTTACAGGTTGAAGACTTATCGGATTTTTTACTATTCCTTGTTGCTAAGATGTTACATTCATACAAAATTAATATTAAGGGGGGTCTGTTATAAATATTGTACTAATATTAAAGTCTTAAACCACTTAATGTTTACTTTAGAAAATAGTTTCTATCTTTGGTAAATGTACACTTAGTTATGTGTACCATATTGGGTGGTTATCATTTATGTACTATAAATATGTACATTTTTTTAATACAAGTTGCTTTGCTATAGTGCCTTTTCATCCATGCTATTGATTATATTTTATTTCTCCTAGCTTGTATCGTAAAGGAAGTATTGAGTCCATCACTCTTTGACCTTACATTCCCCTTTGTCTCTTAGTCCCAATTTCTCTTACATCATTGTATCATTCCTTGTACTAATAAACAAAAACCTCCTCATTGATTTGTTTTTATTAGACATCCCTTTGTTAGCTTCAACACTTGAATTCTAGAGGATAGGTCTAGAGGCATTATGGACGTTTGCCCCATTACAATTATTGATGAGTTACCTTGGACCAGTTGAGGGAAGAATTCATTGCTCCTTGGATTGGTTGGTTCTCATGTGCTTCACACTAGCACATTATTACATGGTTGAGGGTCATACACGATGGTGGTTTCCTTATCCCTATTTGGTCGAAGACCCCAGACATTCATGACTCCCTCTAGCTCTTGAGTCTATTATGGAATCCCTTTAGTTTATAGCTTCTTATGATGTCTAGGTTATGTTGGTGACACTAATCCAAATTCAATTGCAGTTCCTTGTACCTATTTGACTCAATCTTTTAATATTTGATCCACCATTAGTATTTTCTCATCTTATTACTTCTTCAAATCTCAGGCCCCTCTAGTTTTCACTAGGGCTTAAGTTGTTAATTTTCATCATTAATTCGGAAATGCAATAGTACTTGAAATCAAATAACAATGATACACATAATCAATCACATTTGGCACATGAATTTACCCCGGGAAAACCCTTTATGACTTGAGGGAGAAAACCCTAGTAAAACCTTCCTTAGTATATTGATAGATAGAAGATAATGCATTTTACATCAAGCACCCTTGGTGCAATTATAGAGAAAGAGAAAGATAAATAAGAGAGACTCAAAATAATATCCTACACAAAGAGAAGCGCCTTTCCTTCAAGGGATAAGAGAATTCACTTCACATTGAATTCATCAATCCCGTATAATATATTTATACATTATTCACATGCATCGGATTTTATTTTTATCTTCTGACTTCAGTATGAAATCACCCTCCATTTGTATGTATCAATATTGCATGAAGAAGATCACCCCACTTATCATGCAGTGCATTAACTCACTGAACCGTGTCTTAGGATGAACTCGCCCCTTAATTGAAATCTTTCCCACTTAGTTAGGTGGCTAACTTAAGTGACATCATCCAAGTGTCGCATCTCAAGTGTCATCTTTTAGTTTCACATAAGTGTCATCTTTTACTTTAACATAAGTGCCATATTTTAGTTTAACATAAGTGTCATCATGCAATAAGACTTAGTTGACAAGATCTTCTTTGTTATCACTTAGTGAACTCTCTTAAACTAATTCTTTCTTGTTAACATCATTGTAGTGATCAACTCGAGTTCTCCTTTGATTTACTGAAGTATTTACTAAAGTTAAACAATTCGAATTCTCTCTTAATTAATTCTTTTATGTGCAATTTGAATTCTCTCATATCTTATCACATCTTATCTTTATCTCTTGTATTATATGCATGGTCCACGTGTGTCAAATTATTTACCATATCAAATATAACAAGGAGATTTTCCCAATGATGTGATTATACTGTCCTACTATCATTCCAAGTGGTTATATGCTAAAGTAATTCACTCTAGGGGTGGTCGGTCCCAAGGGGAGACTTAATAGCTCAACCATGGTTAGTATTACATCACACACCATACATGATTCGACATGCAAAGCATCACCTCAACACATGAGGATCTATCTTGACACCCGATACCTTTTCCTTGACTAGAAAGAATGTACAACATCATCACTTTGACATACAAAGCACTTGCCTCAACACATGAAGCTTAACAATTCTTGAGACCAACTCAAGATTCTTCTCCAAGTTTCCTGAGTCCAGCTCTAGTTCCTATAAGGCACTACCTCGACACACAATGCTCAAATTTGACACAAAATATTGATAGGATAATGACTCACAATGCTATAACTTTAACACTCCCTCTTAGAGAGGGAGAAATTCTATGCCATGCCAAACTTGTCTCGAAACTACCTATACTTCATCGTGGACAAAGGCCTAGCCAACATATCTGCAATCTGCTCACCAGTAGCAATGTACTGAAGTCCTATGGCACTTTTCTCGACCAAGTCTCTGATGTAGTGATACTTCATATCGATGTGTTTCGGTCTGTCATGAAGCACATGGTTTTCTAAGAGATTAATGTAGCTCTGATTGTCACAACGAATGACTATAGTTTGAAGCTTCTCAACAAACAACCCAAGAAGTAGCTTCCTAGGCCACACATCTTCTCGACAGGTGGTACTAGTTGCAATATAATATGGCTCTATAGTACTCTGGGCTATCGAGCCTCATTTCCTGATGGACCAAGAGATCATAGTTGATCCCAAGCTAAAACGAAATCCAGATGTACTCTTTCGGTCCACAATACTAACATCCTAATCAAATTCGACGTATCAAAGTAACATCACTGCACCACTAGAAGCATATCTGATTCCATAAGAAATAGTACCTCGAAGGTATTTGAGCACATGCTTGGAAGAAACCCAATGTCTATATCTTGGCTCAGACATGAACTGACTCAAGATACTCACTGCATAACATATGTATGGCCTACTATGTATCAAATACATCAAGGAACCAATGAGTTGTCTATACATGGTAGGATCCACTAGATCTAATCTCAAATCTGTCTCATTTATCTTCTTTAGATTAGACACCATTGGAGTATATATGGAATTAGAGTCCATCTTACCAAATCTACATAACACATCAACTATGTACTTTCCTTGAGAAAGAAAGATCTCGACTTTCCTTTTCCAAACTTCTATACCAAGAAAATAGTGCATTAGACCTAAGTATTTCATTTCAACATCAAAATTGAGATCCCTCTTGCACCAAGCTTTTTGTTTCTCCTCTCCAATAAGGAAAAAGTCATCTAAATAGAGAACCAAGATCAATGGTTGGTTCTTTGCAACCTTAAATTACAAGTTGGGGCCAGCTTCGCTTTTGGAGAAGCCCATGTTCAGAAGATAGCTTCCAATCCTTGAATACCAAGCCCTCGGGACCTGCTTAAGCCCATACAAGGATTTCTTAAGTTTGCATACATGGGAATCCTTCTCATGAATTAAAAAACCCTTAGGTTTTTGTATCTAAACCTCTTCCTCAACCTCACCATTGAGGAAGGAAGTCTTCGCATCCATTTGGAGAAGTTTCCAACCCAAAACAAAAGCAAGGGAAATTATGGTTCGGATAGTAGTGTACCCGGCCATAAGAGAAAATGTCTCATCATAGTCTATCCCTTCTTTCTGTGAGAAACCATGGGCCACAAATCTTTCTTTATAATTTCAATACTTCCATCAGCTAAATGCTTGATCTTATAAATCCACTTGGAAGTTACTATTGACTTCCTGTCTAGTTTAGGAACCACTTCCCACACATCATTCTTCATGATAGATTTGTATTCTTCTACCATCGAATCTTTCCATACTTTCTGCTTTGAGGCTTACTCATAGGTAGAGATTTCTAAACCACTGATGTGACTCGTCTCTGGTACATATCCTGGAAATATTTCAGGTCTCTTTCACTCTCTGAATGATCCTATAGGTGCTTCATGCTTTTTTTCCTCTTGCAGAATGTCTTGACACCATGCAAATATCCTCTTAGCAGGAGGTTCATTAAGAGATATTTCTATTAGATCTTATGTCTCTTCATGATCAAGTGGATCTACAAACACATTTGGATTCTCCTTCTCACCATATGAAAGTGGAGAATCATAAAATGTATCCTCCATCGTAGGAGTATCATGCTCCTCCATATCTAAATCGCATTGAAGTTCTTTGAAGTCCTTGAACACAACCTCTTGATAAAATGTTACATCTCTGCTGACTTCAATGTTTCTTTTTCCTGGAACATAGATTCTGTAGGATTTGGAGGATTCAATATATCCAAAAAAAATTCCTTTCTTTCCAGATGGCTCCATTTTTGTCCTCTTCTCTTTTGGTATGTGAATGCAAACAGGACAACCAAAAATATTCAAGTGTCTAATATCTAGTTTTTCACCAGTGAAAACCTCTTTAGGATTCTTTTCTCCCAATATAGCATAAGTGCTTTTGTTCTGAATATAAACTGTAGTGCTAGAGGCTTCCTCCCACAAGGATGTGGACAGATTCTGATCACACATAATGGCTTTTGCAACCTCGTATGTTGTTCGATTCTTTCTTTTAGCAACCTCATTTTGTTGGTCGTTGTAGGGTACATTCAACTCTCTTTTTATTCATGCATCTCGACAAAAGTCATTGAAGTCATGGGACTCAAAATCTCCTCATTATCAGATCTCAAATTAAGCACGAAAGTGCTTTCTAATCTAATTCTCAACCAATGCTTTAAACTCTTGAAACTTGTTGAAAGTTTCACTCTTTGCTTTCAAAAAATAAACCATGACTTGCGAGAGAAGTCATCTATGAAAAGCACATAGTACAAGTAACCACTCAAGGAGGGTGTAGACATAGGACCACATAAATCCGAATGAATCAAGTCAAGGATCCCCTTGGATCTATGTCATAGTTCACAAGGACTAACTGTGTCATGGATCATGGCTTAAATGATTTTTCTAGAAAATTTGTAGAGACCTTCCTATCCAACTCCAATCAATGATGTAGAGTTCAAGTCTTCATGGCTAGGCTATAGGAGTCCTTTGTTGTCCAAAAAGATAACTATGATTCCTTTATATCCTAGAACTGAAACAGACAAGATATTCTTATTCAATCCGGGGACCAACATAATTTCATCCACATGCAGTACATCTCCTCAATCCAACTAAAAAGAAGTGGATCCAATGCCTTGGATTGAATAGGTGGTATTATCTCCAAGCTCCATCTTACAGGAATTTTTTTTTTCCTTCAAATCTAAGATAGCAGTCCTATATAACGTCATGTGCTTGGTTGTTCCATTGTCTATGATCTATGTCTCATCACTAGTGGTAATGGATCCAAAAAGGGATGAGACAATATAGTACTCCTTCTTTGTGTCTTGATCATTGGATGATTTCTCTCTTGTAGGCTCATCTTCTATATCAGTATAAGCATGAAACCTACCCTTAAAATTTCCTCTTTGTTTTACATGGAATTCTCTTGCATGATGGCCCTTCTAATTGCAATTAAAACATTTAACTTTAGACTTATCAAAGTTATTGAAATCATTCTCCTTTTGATGAGATAATTTCTTGTGATATTTCTTACCTCTTTTCATCTATGCCACAAGAGTGAGGTTCTCTTCTTTAGAGGAAGTATAATTTCTCTAGATTCACCCTTCTTCTTGTGGGAAATCATTCCAAAGTCTCTCAAAGTCAGGTTTCACTTCTCAACCATTTACTACAGCCAAGAATGTCTCCCATGAATATGGAAGACCATTGACATCTGTCTGAATGCGATCATCATCATCGACCATCACACCAATTCTCATGAGTTGATCTCTTACTTGAGAGATATTTGTCAAGAAGTAAGCTACAAATTCATCCTTTTCCATATTCATATTTCAAAACTTGTTCTTTAATTCCCTCTTTTGGCCGGGCACCTTATTCTCATAAATATTTGTCAAAGTGTTGAAGCATTCCTTTGCATTCTTCAAAGGAGTAATCATAAGAATCAATTTGTCTTTCACGGAATCATAAATGATTCTCTTTGATTTGGCTTGATTCTTCTTGAAGGTAATGTGCCCTACATTAGAAGTAGTATCTTCAATAAAACTGGATACATATTCATTCAAATCATGCTCTTCTAGGATATTCAAGATCTTGTCCTTCCAAGTATTGAAGTTCGAAGTTCCTTCAAGACAATTTTCTAGTCTTACTGAGATTGAAGCCATAATTCTTCAAGTACTATGCACACTCAAGATCTACGTAGGATTAAGCTTGATTGTTGAACTTAGTTTTTTCATGCCCTGAGCTCTAATACCATGTTAATTTTTTATCTTTAATTCAGAAATGCAATAGTACTTAAAATCAAATAACAATGATACACATAAGAAATCACATTCGACACATGAATTTACTCTAGGGAAACCCTCTATGACTTGGGGAAGAAAACCCCAGCAAAAACCTTCCTTGGTATATTGATAGATAGCAGAGAATGTATTTTACATCAAGCACCCCGGGTGCAATTACAAAGAAAGAGAAAGATAAATAATAGAGACTCAGAATAATATCCTACACAAAGAGAAGCGCCTTTCGTTCAAGGGAGAAGAGAAATTACTTGACATTGAATTCATCAATCTTGTATAACATATTTATATATTCTTCACATGCATCAACTTCTATTTGTATCTTGTGAGTTGAGTATGAACTCGCCCTCCATCTGTATGCATCAATCTTGCATGAATAATAGCGCCCCACTTCTCATGCAGTGCATTAACTCATTAAACTGAGTTTTAGGATGAACTCGCCCCTTAACTGAGAGCTTTCCCACTAAGTTAGATGGATAACTTAAGTGAGGTCATGCAAGTGTCACAACTGAAGTGTCATCTTTTAGTTTAACATAAGTGTCGTCTTTTAGTTTAACATAAGTGTCATCATGCAATAACACTTAGTTAACTAGATATTCTTTGTTATCACTTAAAGTTAACTCTCTTTAATTGATTATTTCTTGTTAACATCACTGTAGTGATAAATTCGAGTTCCCCTTTGATTTACTGAAGTATTTACTAAATTTTAACAATTCAAACTATCTCTTAATTAATTCTTTTATGCGCAATTCGAATTCTCTCATATCTTATCACATCTTATCTTTATCTCTTGTCTTATATGCATGGTCCACATGTGCTAGCTTATTTATCATATCAAATATACTAAGGATATTTTCCCAATAATGTGCTCATATTTTCCTACTATCATTCCAATAGGTTATATGCTAAAGTGATTCACTCTAGGGGTGGCCAATCCCTAGGGGAGACTTAATAGCTCAACCATGGTTAGTAGTACATCACACACCATAAATGCTTCGACATGCAAATCATCACCTCAACACATGAGGCACGATCTCAACACATGAAGATCTTTCTTGACATAAAAGACCTTAGCCTTGACTAGAAAGACTATACAACATCATCACTTTGATATCCAAAGAACTTGCCTCAACAAATGAAGCTTAACCATTCTTGAGTTCAACTCAAGATTCTTCTCCAAGTTTCCTGAGTGTAACTCGGGATCCTATAAGGCACTACCTCAACACACGATGCTCAATCTTGACACACAAGATTGACTAGATAATGGCTCATGATGTTGTAACTTTAACACTCCCTCTCAGTGAGGGAGGCATTCTCTCCCATGCCAATCTTGTCTCAGAAATACCTATACTTCGTCACGGACAGAGGATTAGTCAACATATATGCAATCTACTCACCAGTAGAAATTACTGAAGTCTTACGTCACCTCTCTAGACCATGTCTCTGATGTACTGATACTTAATCTCAATGTGTTTTTATTTATCATGAAACAAAGGGTTTTATGAGAGCTTAATGCATCTGTAACTATCAAAGAGAATGACTGTAGTCTCAAGCTTCTCACCAAAAAACCTAGTAACTAGTTTCCTAAGCCACACAAATTATCGGTAGGCAGTACTAGCTGCAATATACTATGCTTCTGCGGTACTATGCCCTATGAATCCCTGCTTCGTGCTGGACCAAGAGACCATAGTTGATCCCAAGCTAAAAAAAAATACATATGTATTATTTTGGTCCAAAATACTACCACCCCAGTCGGAGTCGACATATCCAAGTAATATTACTCCGCCACTAGAAGCATATCGGATTCTATAAGCAATAGTACCTCAAAGGTATCTAAGAACATGTTTGGAAGCAACCCAATGTCGATGTCTTGGATCAGACATGAACTGAATCAATATACTCACTACATAACATATGTCTGATCTATTATGTATCAAATACATCAAGGAACCAATGAGTTGTCTATACATGGTAGGATCCACTAGATCCGATCTAGAACCAGACTCATGTAGATTCTTTAGATTATACACCATTGGAGTATACATGGTGTCAACATCCGAAATTTCCAAAAAAATTTAAATTTTTTTAATATAGCAATAAATGTTATTAATTGCATCCCTTGATCTATTTGTTTTAATTAAATGATCATGATTTTGTCTAAAATATTCTGTTATTGTACTTAAACCTTAATGTGAGTTTTTAAATGCAGTTATTGATTTGTCTTTTGTTCTCAAACCTCAAAGGGAGAAATTGCCATAGCTGACTGGCTTACTTAGCTTTCGAGCTAATGCATAATCCGTCCTTTTTCCACAGGTATGTAGGTAAAGTATGGATAGTTGTCAATGATTTTAATAAGCATAAAAATTCTTTTTACTGAACCATAAAGCTCGGTAAAGACTTAAATATTCTTACAGGTTGTCATGTGTAAGAAGGTAGAATTCCCTTCCTGTAATATTCATGAAATCTTGCTTGATAGAGAGTTGATGGTTTACATGAAATGTGATAACTATTGTTCCGGATAAAATGAGCTAAGCACTCCTATGAAGTAATGTCCCTTTGTATTATCATTGCATTGTAACAATGTCTCTTATTTAATGTTGTATAAAGTCACTGGATCATGTTATTCATATCATTTGTAATTGTCTTAATAATACTGTATCTTTTAATTTTCCTCCTATAAAGGATTTGAAATACTTCATCGTATACATTACTTAATGCTAGCATTGTTTACTATTTTGTCAGTTATATGTTCTATAGATAGATGTAACTTTTTGTCTCTTCTCATGAGACTGAGGTTATGATACAATAGTGATATATTATTCTGACCAATTATAATTTACATTACATCATTCTCCAAATGACTTCTATCATGCTAATTACTGTTCCATATGTGATATTTGGAACAAACCATAAACTTGTTTAAATCTAGTCCTTTGTTTCAATAAATGATTGAACTCATTATGTAATAATGATAGAAGGGACTTCAAGTTTATGTTGAACATGATACAAGGTGTTAAGACATCATCCTAGGTTTTGATTGTTGAAATTTGTATTATTCATTGTGAGGATCTTACCCTAATGTTTTAAATATATATGTTATGATTGTTTGTCTTTCAACAATGATAAGGATATCATTGAGATCATTAATCATAGAAATTATTATCACCAATACTTTGTTTGTAGGTCCAAACTTTATGGCGTTCCAAAACCAATTCGAGGTATATGCTTAACATGGAAAGGTTGACAAGTTTATAATTATGGTTTATCATCATAATTGGGTATCGTTGATATGATTTTTAATCGTTTAACAAGTTGGAAAGAAACTATGGAGTCTCGACCCATAGCAGGAAGAAAATTTAGACTGCTACGTGGATAGCTCTCGTCCTTGTATTGATGATATAAATGGCTTGTCTGAAACCCTACCTGGTCATTCCCTCTGCCCGCAGGCTCGGTTACATGAGAAAACCCTTTTGGTCTGAGTTTGCTCGTTATGGTACTGTAAGTTGTAGCTTCTCATATGGCTATAGTCATGGAGTATATTCCTCGTGTGGTTTGTAAGTCTGTAAACTCTACTAAAGGCGTCCCCTAAGTTCATTGGGCATCTCGGTTATCGTTCTGCTGTTACTGAAGTTTATCAGTCGCATGCTGCTCCCAGCCCTTATACTTATTACTTGTGTTGAATTAGAGTCAGGGTTTCCTGTTGTCGTTATCCATGAGGTGGTCATGTCCTGGGGTTTTTATTCGTGCTTCCCAACTGGTTCATCCATGGCGTGAGGGTATTGTACTGTATGTTACCTGGTCACGGCTATCATTGTAGAAGGAAAACTTAGGGTTTTTTTGGCCCATTCTTCTGGTGATCATGATGGGGTCTTTCTACTTTGCTCAACCCGTGGCTACAAGGTCGTTCACTGGTTTTGCTTCCTCCAACAATCGCTGGTAAGAGTTATCAATTGTTTCGTTATTTTCAGTTTGAAAGAGATTGTTTATTCTAAATAAAAGTTGACCACTAACTCGTCAACTTGTAATGTGCAGGCTTTGATCTCTCCTGAAGGTGTACGAGGCTCAACCTCTAGCGCTGGTCTCCTACCGGGTAAGCCTGGTTATACCATGGCTGTTTCTCCCTTTGATAGTTTGGTTGGTTAGGGTTGGGTCTGGGAAGACCACCTTTGTGACTGGTTGTTGTCGCGTTTATGAACATGATTGCGGTCATATGTAATATTTTTGTTTTCTTACAGTAGATAGGGTTTGTATACGAAGCCATGTATAAGAGGAACATGCTGTGGCTTAGTCTGTCATGACGGCCTTGGGGTTTTTATTTATCATTGTGTTTTGGAAAGAATAGGGTTATCACCCAGCTCTGTAGAAGTTAAATAAATAATGAATGTTTTCCTGCAAAGTGGCCGTATACTGTCTGCGTTTCCCTTAATTGAATACAATGTACAGTTGTAGGAATGTTTTAAGTTTCTAAGATACTTTCAGAGAAGTAATAACTCGGCTATAGGTGATGGCACAGTCTTATTTCTCAGTGTTTTTCTTTGGTTTTTGTGTGTTGAATGATAACGATAGGGTTCATTAATCCTTACAGTGGTAGGCCATTTAATGTGTTGATAACCCTGTCGAATTGGGGTTCTCACCCAAATTGAAATATTATAAAATATGAAATGTGTTCAAGCTCTGTTTGTCTTTTTTTTATGGCTGTGAATGAGTTGTTGTAAAAACTTTTTAATGTTTACATACTGTAATAAATTTCTTATTGTTCATAACTAAAGTAGGGTTTGATTTCGAAATGCCAACAATGGCTGGGTTCAAATGATAACTCTGTGGGTACTATATTGTTTAAACTATTGTCATGGTAGAACCCTAACGATGCTGTGTATTGCAAGAAGAATGAGCTCGATAATGAGCAGAAGCTATACTTGTGATGATGGAAAGATTTTGACAAAAGAAAATAAAATTACTATATTGTAAAAACTCGGCCTCGAGCTAGTTATTATGTTTGTCTTTAAAATCCTTCTGCCCTAAGGTTAATAGCTCGGTCAAACTCTGCTGTGAGTTTCTTGGTTGTAACAATGATAGAGATAGGTTTTGAATAGAACTTCTTCGCCACGATCTTTGTTTATAAGTTCAATTGTTTTGTTTTGGATAAGATTTTGTTGAAAGAAGGTCATAGGTAATGAGTTTAAAGATGTGGCTATACTGCTATTCGAATTCTATGATGAGTCAATAACAGTTCAGCTATGTTCTAACAGTAAATAAATAAACTTACTAACATAAAATTTGTTCACCCATCCTTGGTACAGATAAAAACCTGTACACTTATTTAACTAAAACACGGGATCGATATAGACTGATATATTGGTTCAGCTAGTGTTTATACATGTTAAACTATCTATAAAAATAATTCACTGTGATTATAAGGTTGTCTATGATTCTGTTCCTCTAATTGTTTTAATGAGTGTATTTCCAGGAATATTTACTGTATAAATAATCTATACTTATCTATTTAACTATTGAAAATAAACAAAGGTAAAATCACAATAATATCCTATTATTTATAATAATAACAAAGCATATTATGCATAAAACAATTACTCGAATTGTAAGATAATAGTGATAATAGGGAGTTTCTAAGACATAATAGTTCTGCAGATTCTATCTACTAACAATACAGAGATGCTAACTTTACTGAATTAAATCCTGTTCAAACATAGATGAGATAGTCATATTCTACATTTAAATTTATTCAATAAACAACAGGAATAAGTGGCAGAACCTATGTCAATGGTAGACAACAACAGCAATGGGAGGCTGTTCCTCCCTACCAACTCCTGGAGAGTGCCCAAACAGCACTTCTCAGGACCCCCGAGCTTGCTCTGGTCTAACTGGCTGGAACTAGGTACAGCCAACAATTCCCTCAGCCAAAGCAGCTAAACTGGAACCAAGTTACTACAGCTTCCTATCTCAAAACACTTCCTTACTATTTTTCCCTCTTCCTCAATGGGACTCCTGAATAGCATTCACCTGAATGTATTCTCCCTCTAGAACTATGTTGAGCCCCTGTTGGCCCGGTTTTGCAACCAGGCTTAGTGCTATGGGCACCTGCTAACTAGTAGCAGCAGTTTCAATAGAAATAAATAACAATAAACTAATCTAAACTAAACTAATCATGGATCTATGCAAGAATCTAAGCAAATAATGTAAACATTTAAAAAACAAGAACAAGAAAATATTAAAGAATGAATTTGTATTGAAAAATGGGGGCAAGCAAGTGCTTGCGATAATACCTTCAATGGTGAAGGTTGATGTTGAGCAACTCCCAAGATGAGTAGCTCCAAGCTCCAAGAGGTCTCCTTCTCCAAGGTTGCTTCAATGGCTAAAATGCTCAAGCGAGATTTCAGCAGCATAAGGATGAGATAATGGATAGATGTGAAATGAGGAGCCCCTACCACCTTTTTATAGGTTTTGGTGGTGGGGAATACCATTTGTGGTTTTGTGGAAACCAAATGGTATTGACCAACATGGTTTAGGTACTTTTCCCTCCTTTTTCCTTTTTTGAATAAAATTAATATTTTAATTCCCTTTTTAATATTTTTGGGAATTTGGACCCTTTTTTAGGGTTTTTTATGCTTTTTTTAGGAAAAATAATCTTTTTTAATGGAAAAAGGGGTGTACTAAGGTCTTTTGGTGACCTTTTGTTGGTTTCAGAGGCTCAGATGGTGGAAAAGTGGACAAATGGGTCATGTGAATAAGGGAATGAGCTAGTGAGCACTTTTTAGGTGTTAACAGATTGCCCCCTGATGTGTAAGGGCAGGAGCTCATCGTATGGCCGATAGACATCATAGTTCTTTTGTCTTTTTTCAGGGGTTTGGGAAGGAGAAGAGACCGATTGGAGACTGGAGCCACGGCCCTTGGAAGCTGCAAAATACAAAAAATATTACATGGCCTCAATATGAATGAGGTATAATCTTTGATAATGGACGAGGCGGGCATTCCCATGCTCGTATCAAGACATATACATAACAATTAGTCCCAAGAAGGGGGATCTAATACATAAAGAATCTACTGGTACACCATAATGGTCCAGGGGGGACATTATTTTGGGATGTACTCCTGATCATAACGGATCTCAATAACTGATACACTGGAATAACTGAGGGATCGCTGAAACTGAAGGTGTCCAACATCTGTAGGGACTCAAAGACTATGAGTCATCTCTGAGAAATATCTGTAACTGTATACTCGAGGGAGTATAAACTGGGGTACATCTAAATACTGTCGCCATACGCAACCCAGATATCTATAGGAACAGTGTAACTGGTTGTATCCATAGGTAGACTCTCAAATGTGGAGGAGTCAGAAGGTATCCGGGGTCTTCGACTAATAACTGAGCGGACCAATGCCCTGTGCGAGTCTCAACGATGCGATCAAGGTGTTGAAGTCGAGCATGTGAGAAACAACCATTTGGAGAGGCATTGAGGATTCCTCTTGAAATGGTTCGTAGGCACTCATCATAAATGGTAATGAGTCCAAGACACAGGGACCTCTAGGTCTATCCTCTGGAATAAATGTGGTTGTCGTCGACAGAGGGAGACCAGCAACTAACAAGGCAATGATTTTTCCTTGATAGGAGCACGAGGTGCAGAACTGAAGTGTTGTAGTACTGATGGTAGGACTGACATACTTGTGGGGATGGGAAATAACTGGGTCAAAAAGTGGGTAGACTCAAACTTCCTTTGTTCAGAGCATGATGACATGGTTGATCTGGCAGCGTAGGGAACTGACTTATAGGTGTGGGTATCATTGCTTTTGAGGGCTGAAAGGTATGTATTGACTCTGGGGGGGAATCAAGCTGATGGGTACTGTCGAGGGGTTCTCGGGGTGACATACTGCAGAATACTCTGAACAAAGGCGACCAAAATGGAGAAACTGCCTAATGAGTAGATGTGATCTGTCGTGGCGCCAAGAGGCACCATTGATTCCTTCTTCGTAGTTTTAATGAGCTCCAAGAAGGGATAAAAGTGTGCTCTGAAATGGTACGGTCCTGTGGATTTTGTGAGCCCAGGACGGCTCATGCTCATGGTTGCTTTCATGTTTAGAGAGTCTAAAAACGGTAAGTGGAATCTATTGGTGTTTCTTTTTCGTAAGTTTAGTCTCCAAGGCCCGAAAAAGCATAAAATGATGCGGATGGAGAACTCTTCTAGCCGATGTGACTAGAGTATACCTTTTTCGTAATTAGTCTACAAGGTCCGGAAAAGGGGTAAACTTATACCAGGTAGACGCCCTTTCAAATACGTTTAACGAGCATGAAAGGAAACAAGGTTGCTCGGCAATCTTTTCATTGTTTGTAGGAGTCAGAAAAGAGCTTAACAGAAACTCCCTAAGTGCCTTTTTCGTAAAAGGGGTTGCTCGGCCCGAAAAAGGGGTAAAATTATACCGAACAAAAATGGACTGATGAGGGCGAGAAAAGGTCTCAAGCATCATCATGTGTGTGGGATACTGGATCCGGTGACATAAATATTGTCACAAAGGGGGCTGCGGCCGTTGTGGCACACAAACCGAGGCTATGAGAGGGCATTTTGAAAAAATGGCCGAAAAGTATGGGCGTGAGAGCGAGAAATGATCTCAAGCATCATCACAAGCGCGGAAAACTGAATCTGACGATATAAAGACTCTTAAAAATGGAGAATGGTGGATGTGGCACGCAAACCGAGGTGACGAGGGGGGCATGGGAAAAAATGCCCAAAAAATCTAGGCGCGAGAGCGAGAAATGATCTCAAGCATCATCACAAGCGCGGAAAACTGAATCCGACGATATAAGACACTTCGAAAACGGAGAACGGCCGAAGTGGTACGCAAACTGGGGAGACAAGGTGTCGAGACACAATGTTGATATTGGTCCTGGTGAGAGCGAGAAATGATCTCAAGCATCATCACGGGCACGGAAATATGAATCCGGCAGTGCAAATGGTGCGAAAAACGGAGGTCATAAGGACTCCGGAATGGTTAAAGGAAAGAACTAGGTTAAAAAATGGCTACAAGTAAAGGTGATCCCACCAAGCGAAGGATGCAGTGGTGGGGAGAAATGATGACCCGTGGGGGAAAAATACTAGGTGTATCAAATCAACTGAAATATACAAGTGACACGTGACCTCAAAAATGGTTGAGATCACGAATATGAAAAAGTGAGCAGGGTTAACGACCTACCCCCATGCTATGTGCATGGGGTTTGTGATTGTGGATCACATATGTGTTGGTTTGAACGATGGGCTCATTGAGGTGTTGAGATAGAGATGATGGGGAAGGTTCAAAATGATTGATCATGCCCCCTATCCCGGGGTCGAGGTAATCTATTATGCCCCCTAACTCAGAGGTGTCAATGTGGTGCAGATGTTGTCTCAGAGAGAGATCAATAGGGCATTGAGCAACTGCTGGCGGGGTGTTATACCATGAGGCTGTGGGTCGTGGTGGCATACTGAAGTGATGATATGATGATGGGGGATTCCCTTTGTGGGGTGGATGCCCCCAGTATCTCCGACGAGGATCACGATGATGATGAGTAGGCAAGGTTTTGGGCCTGCCCCCATGTTGTGGACATGTGGTTTCCTGGTCGATTTGAAAGGGTTGAACCTGTGTGTCAAAGGGATCAATGGAAGGGGCCGACCAGACAGGGGGGTATCCAGTGGAGATCGTATAAATGGTGGGGTCAAGGCCAGGCATTTCGGTATCTGACCAAGTAAAGACATCAGTGAATTCTTGGAACAGTTGTTGGTATTCTCCGATCTCATGCTCACTGTGGGAGGTTCCTAATGTGATGGTATGAAGGGCACCAAGTGGGTTAGAGATGTCAATGTGGATGACGGGAGAAATATCAGCCATGGGATCTGTTAACCAGTCGATTTTAGTAGGAAGGAAATCCTTGGACTCAACCGCGGATTGGGTAGCGGTGGTGGATGAAGTCTCTTCTAGGAGGAAGTATGGACGATGGTGCATGTCTTCCCCGGGATAATCAAAGGTAGTAGGAGTCTCGAGAACCTCTTCATCATTGCGGGAGCTTTGAGTGGTCAAATCGAGTGATGAGGTAGTGGTAGTCGAAGAGATCATGTAGATGGTGTTAATCTCTCCGGATGAGGATGACGCGGGAGGGTAGATCTCCTCGATAGTAGGGGGTGCCGTCTCTAGGTCCAAATTGTTCATCTCATAGAGAGCTGCTCTGTAGTCTGGGATGTCAGGACAGTTGTGGGAGTAGTGGCCGTAAATACCGCATATCACACATGGGTGGTTGGTACGCAGTGATTTATCACGAGGCATAGGGTTTGGATCGAGCTTGACCACCGGGATGTTGGGGTCGTCGTCCAGCATTTGCATGTGTTCCTGTAATGCAGGTAACTGTGGGCACTGATGGGTTGGATGGCCTAACTCATCACACAGCGAGCATTTTGGAGCACGAAATACGGGGGGAGGTTTATCTGCCTTGGGTGGGGGAACCGCAGTGTATGGTTGTGGGCCTCTGCCCCCAGTGGGCCTGACGAATGGAGGGGGATTCGTCGACGACGAAGGAGTCGTGATACCGGGAGGTGGTTGGGTAGAAGTAACAATGGGTTGCACCGGTTGTAGGATGACATTTGGTGTCGGTGGAGGAACGGGAGGCGTAATATACCACACGGGTAATCCCAATGTTAACCCGGGGAGACTAAGGGTAGCCATAACCGGGGCGCTTACTACACCCGAAGGAGGAAATAGAAAGGGGATTGTGTGGATAGGTGTAACACCGATGTGACTAGGGACCAATGGTGGTTGACTACCGGGTGTTTGTGTATTCTGTGAAAGAGTATAGAGGTTTGCAACGTGGGTCTTCGGTGACGGTGGTGGAATGGCCTGGAATGTAGAGGTCATTGGTGTATCTGAGTAAAGTCTGGGTCCCACAGAAGAAACAAAGGAGGTAGTTGCACTAGAAGCGGGTTGTTCAACCATGGGGAGAACATTTTCAGGTGTGGCGGGGGCCTTGGGATCGTAATAGGTGAGTTGGTCGACCTTGACCACGCGTCCCTCATGGGGGAACTGCATGGTGCGAAATACGGATGAGGCAACAGCCCGCATGGCATACATGTAGCTACGACCAAGTAAAAGGTTATAGTCTAGTTGGGCATTGATGACCTCAATGCCAATGAGGATAGTTTTACCAGTCAGCTGGACAGGGACATTGGCTAAAAGACCTTGGGGTTGTGCCAAACGACCGTCATAGGCTCGCAACGCAGTGGTGGACTGCTGGAGAGTGGGGGATCCCAACTTCTGCCAAACGAATGTGGACATGATGCATGTGGAGGCCCCTTCATCGATAATGCACCGATGGATGACAAGATTCCGAACAGAAACGGAAACTTGGAATGCTAAAGAGGAAGGCAGGGGTGGTTCAGATTGGTCTGAATCGAATGCGATCAGCTGTGAATCATTGGGGTCAATGGCACCAATGGCAGAGAGCAAATTTTTGCGCTGCGAAGGACAGTTTTTCAAAACTTCTAAAGCAGACATGGTTGCAGGAGACTGGGCTAAGTCGTCGACAATGTTGTAATTCGACGCAGCGCGAGCATTGGGATTACTGTTGATACGATGAAGTGGGAAGCGAGGTGCTTTGGAAGCGCCATCAAGTGGAGCCGTAGGTATACGTAACGTTTGATCTGTGGGATTAACGTTAGTGTTCTTGTCGGCGGGAGGGGCTTCAGAAGTGGAGCCATATTGGTTTCGACGAGTTTGGAGGTTGGCATCGGCAGCCGACATCATCAACAAATGGTGAGTTCCTGAATCAAACATGGGTTGATCAGGGGATGCATAAGTGATCTGCTGTGGTGGCACGTTGCCCTGAGGGGGGGCTAACAGCTGAATGTTCACTACACCCTGGTTTGGAAAGGGGTTTTGCAGCACCAAAGGTTGATGTTGAGGCGGTGGAGGATTAGGTGGCGGCTGAGGAGCTGCTTGCCCTTGACGATGGGCATCGTCAGTCCAGAGTTGCTGAGCTCGCTCCAAATGTGGGCAAGAATGCGTGTAATGACCATAGACCCCGCAGATAGAACAAGGATGGTTTGTTCTGAGGTTATTATTTCTAGGATTCTTAGGATTCCGATCCGGATTGCGGTTGGGAGGAGCAACATCATTATTCTGCGGAGGATTGGGAGGTGGAGGACCTTGCTGATGTTGTTGGTTATTACCACGGTTGCGACCTCTACCACGGTTCTGTTGCGTACCTTGGTTGCGCTGGTTGTTTTGGTTCTGGGGCTGGTTGTGCTGTGTATACACTTTCCCTTGAGCAATGGAAGGATTTTGGTTTGCCGCAGGTGTGGGAGAAGGTTGTGGTGGATAATAAGCTTGTGGGGCTGGAGGTGGTCCAGTGACCTGCTGGGGTTGTTGGTAACCCTGAGCTATTGGATGTGGTGGATTAGCTGGTGCATCTTGCTGTGGGTACTGCAACGGTTGTGGTGAGAATTGTATGGGGTTCTGTGTAGCAAGTTGGTTGTAGTATGTAGGAGGTACATATGCTGATGGCGCTTGTCCATAACAATGTTGTGGACAAGAGGGTCCATGAATGTGATGGGTCTGGTTTGTTGGAGCATAAGAAGTTGTTGCTCCGGAACTGGATGTAGCCCTAGAGAGGTCTGGGGCGGGCATGGTGCTCACCATGCTGAAAGGTTTAGGTTGGGGGGTGATTTGGCCAATGATGCCATCAGCGGCATGTGATGCCCCCGGTGCGTCACCTCGTGAAGAGTCACCTCGTGGGGCGTCAGGTATGATTGTGTATAGATAACCCGACTGGGCGTAAATGAGATCAAACTCTTGGGCTTTGAGGATGGCCTCTTCTTCAGACTGGGGTCTTTCAGATGCCACATCCTTCGCAATAAGAGGGAGGAGGGATTTTAGAAACCAATCTAAAAAGATACGGTCGTCTAACTTAATTTTGCAGAGGCTTCGTCGTCGACGCCACTCATGAATGTGGTTGGTGATGTGGGTGGCCGTGGTTTGTCTGCAAGACAGTAGGATCTCGACGCCCGCATCATAGCGGACAGGTAACTGAAAGAACTGCAGGAAGGTCGAGGCAAGGGAGGTAAAGGTGGCATGCGTCCCATGGGGCTGCTCGATATACCACTTGGCTGCAGAGCCAGTGAAGGTGCGCTGTAATAGACGGAGGCGGACAGAGTCATCCACTATGGAGTTGGAGGAACACCATAAATGGAAGGACATGATATGGTTCTGGGGGTCCTCACCTGCCTTGCCCTCAAACTTAGGGATGTCAGAGGGGAGTTTGGTGGGCATGTGAGGCCACGCAGGATCGTGTCTGATGGGGTCATTTGTGAGCCTAGCTAAGTCTGGCAGGTTCAGACTCACCATGTATGGTAAGCTAGCATATGTGGTGACTGGAACTGGGACATGCCTAGCCATTGTGGTATGGTGTAGGGGTCCAGTAGAGCCTAAAGGTATGCTAGGTATGGAGGGTATGTGCCCTCCAATAGGTGTAGTCTGGTATGGGCCAGCGCCTCCAAGTGCAACATGGGTTACACTTGGGTTAGGAATAGCAGTGGGGATTCCTGGGATAGGGTTTGTGGAAACCAGAGGGGGTGTGACCCCTATGTTGGGTATACCCATAACAGGGGGTGGCCCTGTGTTGGGCATTCCTAAATGTGGAGTGTTACCCATGTTGGGCATACCCAGGGGGGTGGTAGTCGCCATGGATGGCACCACCGCATAAGGGTCTGTGGATGTCTCACCTATGGTGTTGGTAAACAGTGGATCAAATGGTGTTCCAGCCATTATGGTGGTTGGTGGTAACTCTGTGGGGTTTTCGGATTCTACCTCCAAATCAAATGTGAAGTGAGGTCTGTCAGAATCGGATGACTGTTTAATTGATTGACGATGTGTCGAATCAAGGGATAAGGCTCTGCGTAGGTGACGTGGAGAGCCAAGCGGACTAAACTCTGGGAGTTCGCCCTATAGACGACGAGAGCGTCTAAAATTCTCAATGGTGAGAATATGTTTTTGTGTAAAAAATTTGTTTAAGTATTAGGTGGTGATATATATAAAAAAGACTCAAAACCCTAATGCAACCAAGGGTGCAAGAAGGGGAGTGAAAAAAGAAGGCTCTCAGGCCAAAAAATCAACCTCAAAAAAGGCACTTATTCTAGCAGCTGTGCTACAATAAGTGGAGGGATGCAACAAATGGTCAGAGTACCAACATGCAAACGGCTTCTATAAAAAATAGGTGTAACTAGACCAAGGGTGGGTTGAATCATGCAAGCACCTAACTAAAAGTATTGTGACTCAAACACACGATATCCTCTGCAAGGTGATGAAATCCAAGTCAGACAATATGAGTGTTGAGACAACGGCTAGATATCCCCCTACCAGGAGGGACACCGGGTAATCAATCCTAAAGACAGGCTACTAGGATACTCCGTTCATGACACGTCGAGAAAAGGTAAATCTGCCGTTTGGTCCTTTGATCGCAATATCCCAATACAGGGATATCCCGAGAACTGCGAATGGTAGCCCTTCGGTTACTGAATGGATTTCGGTATTCCACTCAGGCTTCCGGAACCATCCTCGCGACTTCAACCCTCCTAGGGGAGAGGCCTTCCCACAAACCGGTTGTGACCGCGCCAAAAAGTACTAAGAGATTTTAGCTCCCTAATTGGACAACTTCTATGTCTCAGATGTAATAACTGAGGGGTGTTATTGGAACACCTATCCCCCCAATACTACCTAGCTACAAAAGTTCTTTTAATGTTCCCCAGGTGGGGTTAAAAGTGTGTTGAGATTAGGGTACGTTTTAAGGCTTAGTTCAATTAAGTGATCGAGTGAGTGCACGTGAGGTATTGAAACTAAACTTGAAAAAGGTAAATGCTTTATAGGAAATTTTCACAAAACAAAGGTGCTTTTGAAAATAAAAAAGCAAATATTTATGACTTTTTCAAATAAATGGGAATTAAATTGCTTTGCAAATATCAACTCAGAAAACAAAGAATCTTTTGATTTCTGAAAGCAAATAATAGACTTCTTTAAAAGAAATAAATGGATTTCTTTTTTCAAGTAAATTTCCAAGGGCAAGATTTTAAAGAAGTAAACAGGAAAAAATTTTAATCTAGATAAAAATGCAAAATGAGTCTTTCTTTCACTTTCTTGAAAATTTTTAAAAAGACTTCTAGATATGCTTTTTAAATAGTAAATTTTTTTTTCAAAGCTGTAAAATATGCAGAGTTTAATACTGTAAAAAATGTGCTATGGGCAGAAAGTACAGTAAAAATTAATTTTTAACATCGGGATGGCCGAATGAAAAATTCCGCCGCGCGGGTTTTGACAGAAAAGCCGCAATGGACCGCGCGGGTTTCTGTCGCACAGTCGCGATGGACCGCGCGGGATTCGGGCACACAGTCGCGATGTGCAACACGGAAAAAGTCTGTGAAGCCGCGATGTGCAGCGCGCAAATAGGCCGCGAAGCCGTGGTGAACCGCGCGGAAAAGGGCCGCGCAGTCGCGATGTGCAGCGCGGTAAATGACCGCGATGCCGCGATGTGCAGCGCGGAAACTGGCAGCAAAGCCGCGGTGGACCGCTCGGAAAAAAGGCCGAAGGCCGCGATGCACCGCGCGAAAAAAAGGCCGAAAGCCGCGATGGACCGCGCGACTGTCAGGCTTAAAACCACGAGGCGAAAGCCATGCACGGAAGCCGAAAAACGAACCCGAAAATCAAGAATTCTGGGCTGTTAATGGCAATAGATGAGGCCAAAACTTAGAGCAGCAATGGATCTGCTGTCTAAGATGGCAGATCTATGGATCTAAAGGTTAAAAACTAATAAAAAAATAAGATTAAAAGCAAAACTAGAGATCTATTGTTCAAAACCCAGCGGAGTCGCCAAAAACTGTTGGCCCGGTTTTGCAACCAGGCTTAGTGCTATGGGCACCTGCTAACTAGTAGCAGCAGTTTCAATAGAAATAAATAACAATAAACTAATCTAAACTAAACTAATCATGGATCTATGCAAGAATCTAAGCAAATAATGTAAACATTTAAAAAACAAGAACAAGAAAATATTAAAGAATGAATTTGTATTGAAAAATGGGGGCAAGCAAGTGCTTGCGATAATAACTTCAATGGTGAAGGTTGATGTTGAGCAACTCCCAAGATGAGTAGCTCCAAGCTCCAAGAGGTCTCCTTCTCCAAGGTTGCTTCAATGGCTAAAATGCTCAAGCGAGATTTCAGCAGCATAAGGATGAGATAATGGATGGATGTGAAATGAGGAGCCCCTACCACCTTTTTATAGGTTTTGGTGGTGGGGAATACCATTTATGGTTTTGTGGAAACCAAATGGTATTGACCAACATGGTTTAGGTACTTTTCCCTCCTTTTTCCTTTTTTTGAATAAAACTAATATTTTAATTCCCTTTTTAATATTTTTGGGAATTTGGACCCTTTTTTAGGGTTTTTAATGCTTTTTTTAGGAAAAATAATCTTTTTTAATGGAAAAAGGGGTGTACTAAGGTCTTTTGGTGACCTTTTGTTGGTTTCAGAGGCTCAGATGGTGGAAAAGTGGACAAATGGGTCATGTGAATAAGGGAATGAGCTAGTGAGCACTTTTTAGGTGTTAACAGCCCCCAGCTCAGTTCATTGAATACTATTTAAAAGATTGCCTAGGTCTTAGTTGGGTTAACTGTCATTAATGAGCCACCTGCTCAGATTCCACTTTCTTGGGGAATCATGACCCCAAAATATAGGGAAGTTGCCACCTGCAACTTAGGAAGTGTTTGAGGATGCTGCCACTTGTCTTTTGTCTTTCCACCTAGTTCCATCCAACAGTTAGACCAGTAACCTCTTTTAACAGCTCTCCCATGCTGTTGTCTCCATAATTTATTTATAAATAATAAAATATTCAGAATTTACATTCCATTTCTGGTGACTTTGCTGAGTCATCAATTCCTACTTAGCATTAAATTTAACATAATGTATCAAGAATATTAATAAAATAATTACATTATTTTTGCAAAATTGGGGTATGTGACACATGGAATTACAGTCCATCATACCAAATATTTGCAATACATCAACTGTGTAATTTCATTGAGAAAGAAAGATATCATCTTTCCTTTACCAAATTTCCAGAGTAATAAACAAGTACATAAGACCTAGGTCTTTCATTTCGAACTCAGAAGTGATATCCCTCTTGCACTGATATATCTTTTTCTCCTCTCCAGTAAGGAACAAGTCATCAACATAGGGAACCGAGATCAATGGTTGGTTCTTCACAACCTTGAAGTACAGGTTGGGGTTAGCTTTTATTTTAGAGAATCCAAAGCTCAGAAGATAGTTGTCAATCCTTGAATACCAAGCCCTCGGGGCCTACGTAATACCATAGAAGGATTTATTAAGTTTGCATACATGGGACTCCTTCTCATTAATTAAAAACCCTTCAGTTCGTTGTATGTAAACCTCTTCTTCAACCCCACCATTGAGGAAGGTAGTCTTCACAACCATCTGGTGAAGTTTCCAACCCAAAACTAAAGCAACCGAAATTATGGTTTTGATAGTACTATACCTAGCCACATGAGAGAATGTCTCATCATAGTCTATCCCTTCTTTATGTGAGAAACCACAGGCCACAAATCTTGATTTATACTTTTCAATACTTCCATCAGCTGCATGTTTGATTTTATAAATCCACTTGGAAGTTACTATTGACTTCCCATCAGGTTTAGGAACCACTTCCCACACATCATTCATCATGATAGATTTGTATTCTTCTACCATGGAAAATTTCCATACTTTCTACTTTGAGGATTCCTCATAGGTAGAGGGTTCTAAATCACTAATGTGACTCATCTGTGCTACATATCCTGAAAAATACTTCAGGTCTCTTTCATTCTCTGGATGATCCTGGAGGTGCTCCATTATTTTCTTCCTCTTAAGAATTGTCTCAAAACCATGCAGATCTACTCTTAGCTGGAGGTTCATTAAGATATATTTCTATCAGATATTCTGGCTCTTCCGGATCAAGTAGATCTATGGACACATGTGGCTTCTCCCTCTCACCATCTGAAAGGGGAGAATCAGAAAATGGATCCTCCATCATAGGAGTATCATGCTCCTCCATATCTGAATCACATAGAAGTTATTTGGCGCGCTTGAAGGAGACCTCTTCCTAAAATGTTACATCTTTGCTGACTTAAATGCTTCTTTGTCCTAGAACATAGATTCTGTAGGATTTCGAGGATTCAATATATCCAAAAAATGTTCCTTTATTTCTAGATGGATTCATCTTTTTCCTCTTCTCTTTTGGTATGTGAATGTAAACAAGACAACCAAATATCTTCAAGCAGCCAATATTTGTTTTTTCACCAGTGAAAACCTCTTCATGAGTCTTTTCTCCCAAGATAGCATGAGGGATTATGTTCTCAATATAAACTATAGTGTTGGAGGCTTCTTCCCTTAAGGATGTTGGAAGATCCTGATCACACATGATGGATTTTGCAGCCTCACATATTGTTTTTTTATTTCTTCTGTTAAATTTTTTTCAGAATTTACTTCAATCTGATCTAGGATCTTAACTGAGAGAACAACATGTACAACATATCTACAGCATATCAATCATGGAGACAATAATGCAAGCACACAAGAGACACAAAGATTTACTTGGGGAAAACCATAAAGGTGAAAAACCCCAATAACTTCCTCAGAGATAGATAGAGCAATGATACAACCAACCATAAGAGATAGACATAACCTAGCAGCAGATCCTCCTCCTCCATAAGTACGCCACTCCTCCTTGAGTGCATGAGTGAGAAGTGAGTGAGCAAATAGAGTGCGTCCCACACTCTATTTATACTTGACTTGACTTGCCTTTTTACCTAACTCATGTAGGCTCGAACTTAACCACATAACATAACGCTGACTGGGCCGACCCCTAATAGGGTGGTCTAATAACCCTTTGACCCACATGGCCGATCCCCAATAGGGTGGTCTAATAACCCTTTGACCCACATTACTTATACAAGGTCGACCCCAAACAAGGTGGTCTAATAACCCATCAAGTATAAGTTACGACACTTACAATATAAATAATGACACTTCCGTATAGAGGAATGATAACATCTCTATAGGAATACAATATACATATATGTGAAATACATTCCGAAGTTACATATACATCAACACTCCCTCTTAACTAGGAAGGTATTTCTCAGCACAGTTCTTCTAGCACAAGTCATCTTCTCTGGATCATCGTCATTGGATAATCGTCATCGAGTCATCATCATCGTCACTGCTGCTGCTATCTCAATCAATCTCTGAATCTACTCGTCATAGGAAGTTCTACAGAGCCAGTCCTTTTTCATACTGGATGTAGGCCCACCACTTGCAGGTCTTCGTCATCACTGGCCATACTGTGGAATCCTCAGGACTTATTACGTGCGTCACAAAACCTCGAAAGAGCATCTGCCAGATATCCCAGGGAACCGAATTACATGCCATAGGCAAAACCTCAGAAAACTATCTGCAGATCTCCCAGGGCACCAAATTACATGTGACCTCACCACAAAACCTCGCAAGAGCATCCCAGGCTATTACGAGCACACAGCTCCACCTATAGGATCTCCCAGGGCAACGAATTACATGTGGTCATGGCAAAACCTCGCAAGAGCATCCCAGGACTGATTACGGGCACACAGCCCAACCTATCGGATCTCCCAGGGAACCGAATTACATGCCATAGGACAAAACCTCGAAAGAGCATCTGCCAGATATCCCAGGGAACCGAATTACATGCCATAGGAAAAACCTCAAAAGACTATCTGCATATCTCCCAGGGTACCGAATTACATGTCCTCCCAGAGCAAAACCTCGAAAGAGCATTTGCCAGATGTCCCAGGGCACCGAATTACATGCCATAGGCAAAACCTCGAAAGACCATCTGCAAATCTCCTAGGGCACCGTATTACATGCTCATCTTGTACAACCTGATCCACGGCCATAGAGTATCAACCTGATACTCACCATACATCATCCTGATGTATCCATGATCATCCTGATCATCATCACTGCAACGTCCTGTTGCATGTCATCTGGAGCAACATCCTGAAGCTCGTCATCCATGATCATCCTGATCATCACTGCAACATCCTGCTGCATGTCATCTGGAGCAACATCCTGAAGCTCGTCATCCATGATCATCCTGATCATCACTGCAACATCCTGCTGCATGTCATCTGGAGCAACATCCTGAAGCTCGTCATCCATGATCATCCTGATCATCACTGCAACATCCTGCTGCATGTCATCATACATGATCCACCTGATCATCAATGCATCTACCTAATGCATACCAAGTATCTACCTGATACATATCATCATACATGATCCTCCTGATCATACAATGTATCCACCTGATACAAATACATGATACATATCATCATACATGATCCACCTGATCATACAATGCATCTACCTAATGCATACCAAGTATCTACCTGATACATATCATCATACATGATCCACCTGATCATACAGTGTATCCACTTGATACAAATACATGATACATATCACCATACATGACCCCCCTGATCATACAATGTATCCACCTGATACATATACAGATACATGGTCCAAGCATCCAACATGATGCATATACAAAATACATACAAATGATCCAACTGATCATATCCAGCATCCAACATGATGCGTACATACAAAATACATACACATGATCCAACTGATCATATCCAACATCCAACATGATGCATACACATACACATGATCCAACCGATCATATCCAAGCAGAAACCAGAACATCATCCTGATGCTCATCATCCAGTGCTTACATCCACAGCCATGTGAAGGATCCCCCTCCCAACATGCTTGGAATGGCTTCAGCAAATGTGTCCATCACTTCTTCCTCGAAGTGTCCTCAATCTGAAGCACGCCAAGCCTCTCTCTGAAGTACTCAAACTTCACCCTGGCTAGTGGCTTCGTCAGCACATCTGCAATCTTCTCGTCCGTCGCAACATACAGGAGCTTCACAGCTCCTCTCTGCACCATATCCCCGATATAGTGATTTTTATCTCTATGTGTTTCGACCTGTCATGAAACACTGGATTCTCAGACAGCTTCACACAACTCTGGTTATCACAGAAGATACCAGTAGCATCCAACTGGAGATCAAATAACTCAGACAGTAGCTTCCGTAGCCATACTGCCTCACAACTAGCTGAACAGGCTGCAACGTACTCTGCCTCAGCTGTACTCAGTGCTACACAAGACTGCTTCTTGCTAAACCAAGAGATCACACCTGATCCCATATTGAAGCAACACCCAGATGTGCTCTTCCTATCTGCAGCACTGCCAGCCCAATCTGAATCAACATAACCCTGCAGGTTAAACTTTTGATTCCCTCATACCTGAGCTCATAATCCACTGTACCCTTCAGGCACCTCAGAACATGCTTTACAGCAACCAGGTGAACACTCCTCGGATCCATCAGGAACTGGCTCAATGTGTTCACAGCAAAGCAAATGTCTGGTCTGGTGTTCGTTAGGTACATCAACGACCCAATCATCTGACGATACATAGTGATATCAACCGGCTCAGATGAAGCATCACATAGAAGCTTCAGATTCGATGCCATAGTGTGGCCATAGCCTTGCAGTCCATCATCCCGAACTTCTTCAGGATCTCTACTGCATACTTCCCTTGTTTAAGGAAGATTCCATCATTCTGCCACACCTCCATGCCAAAAACAAATAGTGCATCATCCCCAAGTTCTTCATCTTGAACTCGGCAGTAAGCTTCCGCTGCATGTCGGTAATCAATCTATCTTCACCTGTAACAAACAGGTTATCCGCATACAAAAGTAGTATCATTGGATTGCCTTCCTCAACCTTATAGTAAAGGTTGGAATCCGCTTTACTCTTGGTAAATCCCAAGCTGGATAGAAAGCTGTCTATCCTACCATATCAAGTTCTGCACACATATATGACTACACCATGCTGTCTTGAAATCCATCTGGTGCATCTTCTATTTCATCACTTTTGTATTTCTCAATGCTGCCATCTGCAACATGCTTGATCTGATAGTACCATTTGGAAGTCATAACAAACTTCTCTTTACGTCTTGGGACTGCAACCCAAACATCATTCTTCATGATCGACGGATCATAGCATTCCATTTCTTCATCCCAGATCCTGGGAACTTCAATAGATATCTTTATTGCTGAACAAATGTTGTAGTTCTTCTTTTGTAGGAGATGGCATACGATCTTTCCTACACAACAAGTTAAATTGCATGATTAGAAAACATCTCATAGTTTTCAGAACAAATTCTTACACATAAAGAAATATGTCATACAGTCATGCAATTATCTTAGCCAATGCTTCAATACAACATTTATCCATATCCCATAACTTTCTAGATGCCTTCCAATCTCTACCAGAACATTGTTAAGAGTGTGCACAACTCCCAACATGTCATCAAAGAGTTTTCATTCTAGATAAGTAGCAATGGAATGTTGTACAGTGCCATAGGACACTTACCCATGTACATTAGTAGTATACTGTTCATCAATGCAACTATTCTAATATGCATAATACACAACCTAATTCTAGGAACATCAGTATATACATTATTGAACAGTATTATTTAAAACAAACAAATATGCAAGAAATGATGATTAAAATACTTATCTTTCTTTGTTCGTTGGGTGGACTCCCTCTGAGTCTTTGCTTCCTTGCAGGAGCTGTTGGAGTCCTAATCTGAAGTAGCCTCTTCTACACTTTTCTGTTGTGGAATGTAGAAAGATGGTCAACTCCCTCTGAATATCTGCATCCTTGCAGAAACTACTGAAGTGTGCTCTTTTTCTTTCTTGCAGGAACAACTGGAGTGTGCTCCTTTGCTTTCTTGCAGGAACAACCAGAGTGTGCTCCTTTGCTTTCTTGCAGGAGCAACTGGAGAGTGCTCCCTCTTGATCTTTGCTTCCTAAATTACCTGTTCTTGAACTCATATTCATCCTTGGTCCCTATGCATGCTTATTAGTATCATGATTGTGTTATCCTTGTGATTTCATATAAAATCATACATTCATTAGTATACTATTAAAACACAATAATTTCAAGCATGTATAGTCATGATCATTTCAAACAGAATAATAAGCATTAGCATTCAAGGTTTATGTGGGATTCTTATGATTAGTCAAATCATAAGAAGCATAACATGTCTAAGCCTGTAATTACTCAAACCTATGACTCTTCTGGTTAGTTGAATCATCAATCAAGATAAGAGATATAATATGCATAAAACTTGTGATTATTCAAACCTATACCTTCATGATTCTTCTGGTTAGTCATATCATCAATTATGGTAAGAAACATAATATGCATACAACCATGATTATTCAAACCTATACCTTCATGATTCTTCTGGTTAGTCATATCATCAATTATGGTAAGAAACATAATATGCATACAACCATGATTATTCAAACTTATGACTTCATGAATAATCATTATCAACAAGAGTATAAGATCCTAAACCAGGGTAGGATTCTCGCTTGATATAGGAAAAACATACCCAGATTAGCATGCTAGCTAGTTATGTCTAACATACCCGCATAATGTCTTCTGGTTCTCTTCAGTGACTTGTGCTAGTAACCTGCATGTCTCATATGTTAACCATTACAAAACCAAGTTATACATACCTCGTAAATGGATCTTCTATGAGAGCCATGACAATGGATGAATCTTTGTCCTCATGTTATCATGACCATATGTTCTTGGACCAGAACATGATTTGTCTTTCTTGGTGTACCTTTCATGTTAGTAGACAACATAAACCTCATACAACACCATAATGCATTAGTACAATCATAAGTGTCAATACCCTAATCAATGAATATTTTCTATCGTGCATTCATAGTTTTATTAAGGTGATACAGCAAACCTAAAATCAAGATTGTACTAACCGTAATAACATGAAGACAAACATACCATAAACTTAATCATGGACAAATATCAAAACATACCTCGATGATTAATACCTGTCGAGATCGCTTGTAATCTTCTTATGTAAGGCCTTAGCCTCATCTCCCTCTGAAACAGGAACTTCCTCACTTATGTAGGTGACCAATCCATCTTCTTCTAGGATTAACCCAATCCACTTGAATTGTAAGAACTGGACCTGGAGCTGGATATGGGTTTGTCAGAGAAACCCCAAAAATTCAAACTTTGAATTTCAAACTTCCGAAAGGATAGAAATATGCGCCTTGATGAGCTGATCAAACTGGTATATTCAGAATTTGAAACCTGCAAAGTTTTTCTCCTCAATTTTGCCTTTGAAACTTTCGGATTCACTGGACATGACCCTGAACTGGGGTTTGATGAATCCCACTCTTCTACCCAATCAAAAGGTTTGATCCAAAGCTCTAAGCTTCTATTTTTCTGAGGAGCTTCCAGCTGTGGTCACAGATTTCAAAAATTCCCATTTTTATAGAAGCCCTAATTTTTTCACTTTTCTGATCAAAGTCCCGAACTAGGGTCTAATCAAACCCGGCCTTCTTCCCAACCAAAAATTCTGATCGTGGTCTCTAAATTTTTATTTTGATGATTAGCATTCAGCCGTGGTCTCCGATTACAAAAATTCCAACTTTCTTCAAAGCCCTAAATTCCGGAAGCCATGAATGAAGGTACTCAAAAATAATTCTGTTTTGATAGAAATGTGTACCTGATTGTTTCTGGTGTAACTCTGAACTTTTTGATCCACAAGGTCTGAAAAAAGTTTCTTGAGATAGCTTGACCTGTTACCTTTCCATCCTGACAGGTCTGACTTCAATTGGATTCTCTGAGAGAGAGTTATGGCAAATGTCGCAACGTGACCTGTTTTGGGATAATACAGGAGTGAGAACTTGTACGGCGTGCCACATGTCACTGTTTGAACTTCGGCCTCTGAAAACGTTTCCTAAGATAGCTTGGCCTGTTATCTTTCCATCCTGACAGGTCTTACCTCAATTGGACTCTCTGAGAGAGAGTTATGCCAAGTGTCGCAACGTGACCTGTTTATGGGATACTACAGGAGAGCGAACTTGTACGGCGTGCCACGTGTCACTGGTTCACCTTCGGCATCTCAAAACGTTTTCTAAGATAGTACAGTCTGTGTACTACCTGTCACGTTTTACGAAATCTCATTTGGAGCTTCCTAGCCCAAGTTATGACCTTTTTTCCAAGGTCACCTGATTTTGACTCAGATCTGGAAGAGGCAGAAACCCTATATTGCACAGATCATAAATCACAAAGTACAACGAATTAGAGGTTGTCCTTTGGACACAAGGTACCTGGAGATTTAATCTTCGTTCTGTAACAATTTTAGATCCGAAAACTTTTCCAAAATGGATTTATAGCGAAAGTGCTACAATGACTGGTTTTTGCTATATCAAGCCCTAGCATCGTAAGTGCAACAAGTGTCATACATGCCATATCATGCCTTCTTTCAGGCTAGCTCTGATACCATGTTAAATTTTTTTCAGAATTTACTTCAATCTGATCTAGGATCTTAACTGAGAGAACAACATGTACAGCATATCTGCAGCATATCAATCATGGAGACAATAATGTAAGCACACAAGAGACACAAAGATTTACTTGGGGAAAACCATAAAGGTGAAAAACCCCAATAACTTCCTCAGAGATAGATAGAGAAATGATACAACCAACCATAAGAGATAGACATAACCTAGCAGCAGATACTCCTCCTCCATAAGTGCGCCACTCCTCCTTGAGTGCATGAGTGAGAAGTGAGTGAGCAAATAGAGTGCCTCCCACACTCTATTTATACTTGACTTGACTTTCCTTTTTACCTAACTCATGTAGGCTCGAACTTAACCACATAACATAATGCTGACTGGGCCGACCCCCAATAGGGTGGTCTAATAACCCTTTGACCCACATGTCCGATCCCCAATAGGGTGGTCTAATAACCCTTTGACCCACATTACTTATACAAGGCCGACCCCAAACAAGGTGGTCTAATAACCCATCAAGTATAAGTTACGACACTTACAATATAAATAACGACACTTCCGTATAGAGGAATAATAACATCTCTATAGGAATACAATATACATATATGTGAAATACATTCCGAAGTTACATATACATCAACATCTTCTAGATACCCTATTTTGTTGGGGGTTGTAGGGTACAATCAACTGTTTTTTTATTGATGCATCTTGACAGAAGTCATTGAATTCATGGGACTCAAAATCTCTTCCATTATCATATCTCAAAGCATGGATATGATTTCTACTCTGATTCTCAACCAATCCTTTAAACTCTTGAAACTTGTTGAAAGTTTCACTCTTTGCTTTCAGAAAATAAACCCATGACTTATGAGAGAAGTCCTATATGAAAAGCACATAGTACAAGTAACTACTCAAGGAGGGTGTAGACATAGGACCACATAAATAAGAATCCCCTTGGATATTTTGGTACTACTTGAAAAATTCTTCTTAATGTTCTTTCTAAGAGTACAACCTCTACAAACACTATCAAAATCATATTTAAACATGGGATTACCTTTCACCATATTTTTCAATCCGGGTAGTGTTTTGAAATGGAGATGACCAAGCCTTCTATGCCACTGCTCACAAGGACCAACTGTGTCATGGATCTTGGCTTGAATGAGTTTTCTAGGAACTTTGTAGATACCTCCCTCTCTAACTCCAATCACTGATGAAGAGTTCAACTCTTCATGCCTAGGCCACATGAGTGCTTTGTTGTCCATAAATATAACTATGAATCCTTTATATTATAGAACTGAAATAGACATGGGGTTCTTATTCAATCCCGGGACAAACATAATTTCATCCACATGCAGTATATTTCTTGAATCCAACTGAAAAGAAGTGGATCCAATGCCTTGGATTGAATAGGTGGTATTATCTCCAATCTCCATCTTACAGGAAAACTTCTTTTCTTTCATATCTGAGATAGCGCTCCTATATCCAGTCATGTGCTTAGGTGTTCCACTGTCTACCATCCATGTCTCATCACTAGTGGTAATGGATCTAGAAATGGCTGAGACATGATAGTACTCCTTCTTTGTCTATTGATCATAGGATGAATTCTTTCTTATAGGCTCATCTTCTGTAGCAATAAATCCATGAAACCTACCATTGAAATTTCCTCTTTTCTTTGCACGAAATTATCTTACATAATGAACCTTATTATTTCAATTGAAACATTTAACTTTAGACTTATCAAAGTTCTTTTGATGAGATAATTTCTTGTGAGATTTCTTATCTCTTTTCATCTGTGATGCAAGAGTGAGGTTCTCTTCTTTGGAGTCAATATACCTTCTCTGGATTTTCCCTTATTCTTGTAGGAAATCATGCCAAAGTATATCGAAGTTAGGTTTCACTTCTCGACCATTTACCGTAGCCAAGAATGTCTCATGTGAATATGGAAGACCAATGACAATGGTCTGAATGAGATCGTCATTATCAACTGTCACACCAATGCTCATGAGTTGATCTCTTACTTGAGAGATCTAAGTGAAGAAGGAAGCCACAACTTTGTCCTTTTCCATCTTCAAATCTCATATATTGTTCTTCAATTCCCTCTTTTGATTGCGCTCCTTCTTCTCATAAAGATTTTTCAAAGTGTCGAAGCATTCATTTGTGATCTTCAAATTAGTAATCATGGGCATCAAGTTGTATTTCATGGAATCATAAATGATTCTCTTTGCTTTGGCTTGATTCTTGTTGAAGGTAATGTGTCCTGCATTAGAAGTAAGCTCTTCAATAACAATGGATACATATCCATCCAAATCATTCTCTTCTAGGATATTCATGATCCTGGCCTTCAAAGTATTGAAGTTTGAAGTTCCTTTCGGATGGTCTTCCGATCTTACTAATATTGAAGCCATAATTCTTCAAGTTTTGTGCACACTTAGAATCTATTTAGGCTCAATCTTGTTTGCTGAAATAGGCTCTTTCATGCCTTGAGATCTGATACCATGTTAAGTTTTTATATTTAATTCGGAAATGTAATAGTACTTGAAATTAAATAACAATGATACACATAAGCAATCACATTCGACACATGAATTTTCCATGGGGAAAACCTCTAAGCATTGAGGGAGAAAACCCCAACAAAACCTTCCTTAGTATATTGATAGATAGAAGAGAATGTCTTTTACATCAAGCACCCCATGTGAAATTAAAGAGAAGGAGAAATATAAAGAAGAGAGACTCGGAATAATATCCTGCACAAAGAGAAGCGCCTTTCCTTCAAGGGAGAAGAGAATTCACTTCAGATTGAATTCATAAATCTCTTATAACATATTTATACATTCTTCACATGCATCAACTTCTATTTTTATCTTCCAACTTCAGTATGAACTCAACCCCCATATGGATGTATGAATCTTGCATGAAGAAGAGCGCCCCGCTTCTCATGCAGTGCATTAACTCACTGAACTAAGTCTTAGGATGAACTCGCCCTTTAATTAAAATCTTTCCTACTTAGTTGCGTGGCTAACTTAAGTGACCTCATGCAAGTGTCACAACTCAAGTGTCATCTTTTAGTTTAACATAAGTGTCTATTTTTGTTTAACATAAGTGTCATCATGCATTAACACTTATTTAACTCTCTTTAATTGATTCTTTCTTGTTAACATCACTGTAGTGATCAATTTGAGTTCTCCTTTGATTTACTGAAGTTTAACAATTCAAATTCTCTGTTAATTAATTCTTTTATGTGCAATTCGAATTCTTTCATATCTTATCACATCGTATCTTTACCTCTTGTCTTATCTGCATGGTCCACATGTTCCATCCTAGTTATCATATCAAATATATTAAGGATATTTTCCCAATGATGTGATCGTATTGCTCTACTATCGTTCCAAGTGGTTATATGCTAAAGTAATTCATTCTAGGCATGGCCAATCCCTAGGGGAGACTTGATAGCTCAACCATGGTTAGTAGTACATCACACACCATACATGCTTTGACATGCAAATCATCACCTCAACACATGAGGATTTGTCTTGACAAACAAGACCTTAGCCTTGACTAGCAAGACTGTACAACATCATCACTTTGACATAGAAAGCACTTTCCTAAACACATGAAGCTTAACCATTCTTGATTCCAACTCAAGATTCTTCTCCAAGTTTTATGAGTCCAACTTAGGCTCCTATAAGGAAATACATCGACACACGATGCTCAAACTTGAGACATAAGATTGACTAGAGAATGACTCATGATGTTGTAACTTTAACATAAGTTACTATGATTTTCATCTATTGAGAATTCCATTGTTCCTCTTCATGTATATTAAATCATCCTTGGTATAGACCACATTTATGTACTTTGATTGGGTTCCTCTTTCGCCCTCATTGTCATCATCTATTGTCCATATAAGTTAGTCATGTTTTTTTATCAAACCCCTTCATGTCTTGATTCCATATTGTATTGAGACACTATTATGAACATGGGGATTCCCTCCTCACTAATATTTGATATTATATACAAGTCACCCCATTTGTTTGACTATTTGTAGGTTTGGATGCCTTTATGGCCCCTTTGGGGGGTGGGATTCTTTATCTTTACTCACTCTCACTCCTTGCCCAGGTATTCATGTTCTCCTATGGATTGAAGGGAAAAGTACCTGTGTTGTATTGTGGAAATATGATGAGATCCTGAACTCACACATCAAGGGGAAACTATTAATATCCTAAACTTTCTCACCTCCTTTATCATGAGCGCCATCATCATTATACATCGTTTCTAACAATATTAGCCCCATTTCCATCACTTCCATTATCATATGATCTTAGTAATGTGGAAAAAACCAAGTTGAAGTCAAGAATTCACCATCAAAGGTCATTATATGTAATTTATCTAAAAATTCATGCAACCCCATGACATTAAAAAATTCAAAAACCATGGCGTGATCCAAAAATGAAAGTTGGTTACTCATAATCATTGTGTTCCTTCCAAAAAATTGCCTATATTTATCCCACTAAGTCATCAATAATAATGGATTAAATTCACATTGGAGTTATATCTAATAAGTGTCTGCAACCTAATTTCCTTTAAATAAATCCCTCAAGTTCATTCTAAAATACCAGTCATATCCGTAAGAGCAAGGTTATGCTATTGGATTACCTATAGAAAGAGAGAGATCCATATGCGTCTTTTTCATTTGATTGTTTGAAGTCCTGCACATATCTTACTTGGATAGAAGTATATAATTAAAGGAGAAGATCAATAACCCTCCCAGTGTGTTGGATACATAGGTCCACATCAACTACATCTAATACCAAGATGTGCATAATCATATCTATATTCTTTTGTGAATACAAAACCAACATTCTTTATATCATGCTTTGTTTCCTTTTAGCTAGTTTCATTTATGTCACATTGCATTTATGTTGAAGAGTGTTGTTTATTTATTTTAGTTTCCATTAAACCCTATTGATCTGATACTCAAGATAGCACAACCCTTGAGTAAGTAATTTTGGTACAAGTTAGTGCTAAAACACCAAAACCAAGGATGTTTTTTTCCAAAATCACATGGAAAAGGAAGGAGTAGTGGCACTTCACTTGGAAGCCTTTCTCAAATGTATGATAAATCCAATGTCCATACTACAAAATGTTTGGATTGTGTGTGTGCGTTCATGTGCACAAACATTTCACTACTTCTTATATCCAATAAAGATGGATGTTTCTCCTCCATCATCCCATTCCTTCCCTTTCCCCTTTTCCTTGGGTATATGTGCATATACGACATAACCAAAAATTCTCAAGTTTTCATCACTAGGATTTTTCTTATTCCACACTCTTGTGGAATCATGTTGAACACTTTTTATAGTCCATGTATTCAAAAAATAAGTTGCAATTACTACTCGTTCACCCATAATTCATTTTCCAATCCCTTGACCTTCAACATGTTCCTAACCATTTCTTGAATGGTTCTTTTTTCCTTTTTACCACACCATTATGTTATGGTGTATACCTGGTAGTAAATTGCTTCTTTATTCCACATTCTTTACAAAATTTAAAAACTCATTTGATATGTGTTATCCTCCTCTTTTATTCCTCAAGACCTTTATGAAGTATCCACTTTGTTTTTCAACTATTACTTGAAAATCTCAAAGGCCTTAGATTTATTCTTTAAGAAATAGACACATGTTTTTCTTTCGAAATCATCGATGACTATTATAAAATAGCAACTTTGAATGAATAAACTCAAGTGGAGCTCTTGCTCTTAATGATTTACTAGAGGGAAAACATTTCTATGAGGTTTTCCCAAAATGTAAACCTCATAGATTTTATTAGGTTGTTTAATAAAAGACAATTCTCTTACCATTTTCAACAAGCTCAAGTTCAAGTGACCAAATCTCAAATTTCAATAACTAGATTGGCTTATTTTGTGAGTTTTAAATTCAATTAAAATTTCATTCATCATGATTAAAAGAAACACCCTTCTTTTTGTCAATTTGAATGCTAGAATTTAACTATTAGTATCATTTCTAAATAATGCATTATCTATTCTCAAACTTAACTCTATATCCATTTTCAACTTATTATGCAATACTAATGAGGTTATGTTTTAAGCCAATGATGGGTGCAAATGAAGATAATTCTTTTACCCATGATTGGTAATTTGTTTCTAATTATCAATTTTACTTTAGATTTTACTAATTTATGAATGATAAAAAACATTTATTTTTATTTGTCAATCAAATTTTATTTTATCTGATACTCTAAGTTTAGTATGGGGGAGATGTTGTCACACAACATAATTTTATGTAATGTTACCAAATATAAAAAAAGTAATTATAAAAATCATGTCTGCTCATAAAATAAAAAATTAAAACCAAATAAAAAAAAATTCAAAAAAAGTATGTACACAAATTTAAGATAAAAAAAAATCAAGAAATTGGATACCTCTCATAAATCTAGATTTGAGATGGATATATGCGGGTAATTAACTAGTTATAAGTGTGTGTGTGTTTATAGCTATGTATAATGTGTAAAAATAAAAATGCATGTTAAAATTATTGTATAATGATAAATGATGTCAAATGTTGAAGGAAAAATCTACTGAAAAGTAAAGTTCTTATAATTAATTTTTTTTAATATTAATAATTTAAATAAAATTTGAAAATATAATTCATAATTTTAAAGATTTTTAAAAATTTAATGGTATTCATGGCGTAACTATGTCGAAGGAGTTTTCCTATATGAGCTTTGTTTTGAAAATACTACGTTGAGATTCGTTGTACTCCCCTCCAATAAACATATGCCTTGTGTCTCCTTGTTATTAAAGTTTGTCTATGATGTGATTTCTACATTTTGGCGTGTTCCCTTAACTGTGTCATTTGTTCGTGTGTTGATGGATTTTATGTTGTACTGATGCGAACTACAATACAACTGAATCGATCAAGAGATTGCGTATAGAAGCCAGAGGGGACTTGCGTATAGAAGCAATAGGGGAGAGGATCCATATGTGGGATAGGGAATAAATGTAGAGATAGGAAGTGCTGGTGGTAGATCCCAATCTTGAAAAAACTAGTTACTATAAGTGGTTCATAAAAATACTTTATGTACCTGTAAGTTATTGTGAATATTTTCATGGTTTTAAAATTATTTATCACAAAAAGTTTCTTCTACATTTTGAAATAAGATTAATATTTTTAAATTTTAAATTTCATTTTAATTCACATCCACTTTAAGTCACATCAATGTTCATCCTTTGGTCCCAGTAAAAAATATACCATTGCTAGACAACTTGGAACTTTGTGGCTGACATGGGATCAATTTGGATTCGTTACACCTCGAGACCAATATGGTTAGTTAGAGAACACGCCAAAGTATATGTGATAAAAATTTGGAGGAAAAAAAAACTCAGGAACATGGAGAATTAAGTCACCCAAGTTTGGGTGCACCACTACTAGTGTCTCACCCCTAGCTGACTTAATGGCATCAGAAGAATCCGGTGACACTGAAACAACATCGATGCCTATAAGAGAATTTCCTGCAAACGTATCATGTCTCGTCTTAAAATATTATGTCTCCATTTCTATGTGCAGGATTTGAGTGATTACAATGATAAATCATCTTTATCTCTACTACCAACACCTCCAATTTTCCTCTCGGAAACAAATAAACATCAACTTTCAATCAGAGTCCATGATAGGGAAATTTTTAGGGGCGAAATTTCGCCAATTGGCTATTTTTTTTGTTTTTTTTCAAAAAATAAATTTTCTATTTGGTCATTTTCAGTCTCTAATATCACCTATATTTACATAAAATATGTTTTTTTATCATAATATTTGCCAAAATTCACAAGTTTTAGTAGTAAATTGTATGTTTCATATTTAATATTCGCTTCCTTGTCTATATATATGTTTTTTTCAATCCAAAATAATCACCTACAATACTATACTTAAGTATAATATTAGAATCCTTAAAAAATACCTTGTTCCACAGAGAGATGTCAAAGTTGCTCTCTATGTAATTTATTATTCTTCTCTATTTCTACTAATGCCTCCTCCACCCTTTGTACAATATGTGAAATTCACAATAGCAAAATATAGGGTATTGTTCTGTAGCATATGCTCGATATCCGGACATAAGTTTCCAATTACCAATGTTTTTAAGTATGGAGGAAGAATTTTTTTTGGTAAATTACTCCATAAAAATTATGCACAAATTTACATTTCCAGAGCCAAGCATTACGGTTTGGTGTAAGTTTCCAAAGACAAACATGTTAAGGTGGTTTAGTTCTTGTCAACTTGAGTTTTTGATGTGTTTGTTCCCTTGATTGGTGTTTCGGTCCATTGAGAAAAAATGGAGAACCTTAGTATTAAGAAGATAGAAGATGCATTGAAATAAGTTGACACTTGTGCCAGAGGCTCAAGAATGTAAAAAAAAACAAAGGTTGCTTCTTGGCACAACTGTTTCAACGAACCTTTTTACCTATTTATCTACGAAAATATTACAAGGAAACTGAAAGTTGTTTCTGTTTCTTGGCAAGAGTTTCGATGTCTATGAGTATATACATAATTTGCTTGGGTATGCCAAAATCGACTTGTATGCCTAGGAATTGTTGTTCTCTTTGGACGAACAAGGAGTCAGCAAGTTATCCATGTATCAACTACCAGTAATTTTTTATAATCTTTTTTACTTTATAATTGTCTATTTTGAAAAATCAATTTAGATAATAAACTTGTCTCACCCTCAATACATTTTGGAAAGTGCGGTATATATACCAACACTTGATATTCCAACACAAGAATCAAGGTATGGTCAAATTTTACATAATCCACACATTTATTACAAAAGGGCTCAACAAGACCATCATGTCACTTACAAGAATTGAAATTGGGTGGGGAGAGTAACAATCAATCCTCCTAACCACCTACGTTACATCCAATAGACTAATTTATTTGCTAGTTTCAAAATCAAAATCAATCATCTTCAATATATTTCTATAAATTGATTAGATTTTTATGAATACGTTACAAATAGATGAGTGGGAAAACACCCTTCAAAATTTAGAAGAATTATGTGAGTGAGTCAATTTACAATAAAGATAATTTGTGTAAAGTTTGGTATGTTATTTTAAAATAATTAAAAGTAATTAGTGTAAAGTTTGGTGTGTTATTTTAAAATAATTAAGAACAGTAAATACCATTAAATTTAATATTATTATAGATAGTTTCTTGTATGGCGAAACCGAAGATATATTTGCATATATAGTTTTTTTACATAAGGAGGGTTATCCATTATAGAGGATATATCCTTTTATATAATTCTTCCCATTGTAAGGGAGGGTTATGTATATATATTTGTTTAAAGAATACACACGAATATATTATTTGTCAAGGTATCAAATTTTCTTTTACATAATCAATGAAGGTTTGTTTTATCTTGTTTAAAGAATACACACGAATATATTATTCGTCAATGTATCAAATTTTCTTTTACATAATCGATGAAGGTTCGTTTTACCTTTTTATCGAAAGGTAAAAGAGAGATATGGGTGAGGGCACAAAGTTGAGGCATCTTTTAGATGCAATGGTAAATTCAAGTAACTCGTTCAAGTTCTATAAAAGATAATTGATCCCAAGCAATCCCAACCTTAGTAAACCTAGTCCCAAGCCTGCCATGTTGAAGGCCAAGTGGGATAGTTAACGAAAACGTGTATGTGTTATATAGTCATAAAACACATACACATTATGAGCTACTAAACATGTATGTGTTTTGCAAACCATGTTTTATGCCTGAAATGGGTCACGCTCGTCATTTTATCCACGACATCGACATAGCAAGCGACGAAACGAGTAGTGGTGAACGCGTTTTGAGGTCATAGAACCCAAATCTCCCACCTTGAGCATCAATCTTCTCAACCTCAGGTATTTAAATCAAATTCCACCCTTCTAATTTCTATATTTTTTGTTTTTTTATGCCCTAAAATGAATTGAATCCACAAAAAATTTAATTTGTATGCCCTAAAATAAATTTAGACCATAAATCCAAACATTTGTATGCCCAAATCAAACTAAAATCCCAATTTACTCATAAAAATCAAATCAAGTTCGCTAGATGCATATATATACATGAGCATCCTTGTGAATCCAAACCAATATTCACAAATACCCAAAGTTTCTCATGTATATAGCAAAGTTGCTTACAACTAAAAAAAAAAATCAAGTACAATTCATATCTTCCCAAAATACATAAAAAATATGCTAAATGGCCTATAGAGTCCAAAAAACTTCATGCCACAACACATAATAACATACCAAAATATTTGCCAATGTTGGGATTTTATTCATCAATAGCACTATTTACCCCTCCTCTAGGCTCTAGCCCTTTCCTCTACCCCGAATATTGAAGCTGGTCCTCCAAGGACATTAGTCAACACCTTATAGTTTTGATTAAACTTTCTCATCCAAGTTTTAAGATAGTATAGAGAAGCTTACCATGCTTAATAAATGTTTTTACTTGAGTGAAGAGTGCATTATGGTTAAGGTCAAGACAAAGGAGTTCATCAATAGGCTCTACCTATTGAAATATTGTAACTTCCAAGAATATTATACTTGTATTTTATTATTCCAGAGATGGTACATTCCTCCATGGTGACCCTATTGTATATCCAGAGATGTTTATTCCTTCGAGAGAATGTGGTAACTAGGGTTATTAGATCTCCCATGTGAGGTCGGCCTTGAGTTTACTATTTGGGGGTTATTAGACTCTCGTTGGAGAGGTCGGCCCCATTAAGGTAAAAAGGTCAGTCGGGAAACAAGTATAAGTAGAGGAGGTTGTTCCTCACTTATCTCATTCATTTCATCCACTTGGGAGTAGCGCACAAGTGAGAGAGAGATCTGCATAGGAGGAGAAGGAGCTCTAGTCTTGGACTACATCTTATATTTGGTTGATTATCTATATTGAGGAAAGCTTTGCTGGGTTTTCTACCCCATGAGGGTTTCCCAGGGTAAATCTTTGTCTATCTTGTGATTTTTTTTCTTTCAGTGATCTTGCTAGTCAAATTAGGTTAAACTTAACATGGTTTCAGAGCTGGCCTGAATAGGACATCTTTCACAAGGTGAAAATACCTCTCTCTCCTCCTTCGGTGAAAATTAGGGTTTCTACAAAAGTTGAAATTTTTGCATTCTGATTGCATGGCTGGATAGCCCTCCTCAAAATCAAAGTTTTGAGCCCTGGATGGAGATTTTTGGTTGGGTAGAACTCCGAAAAAGTCAAACACTAGTTTGACCAAAAGTGCAAAAAACCAAAGAACCAAAAAAGTTGCACACCTGTGCACCAGCGAACCAGAAAAGCTGCGAACCCGTGCACCAGAAAACCAGAAAAGAGAAGACCAGAAAACCATAAATTCTATTGCAGATCCAAAAGGTGAAAAGTTGAAGTTTCCAGAAGTAGAACACAGCAGAACTTTCAACTCAATCAAGCACATCTCTTGGTAAGTGTTATTCTATCTCTTGAGAAACTTCAATCTCTTTGACCCCTGGATAAGATGGCTCCAAGCACTAAGCTTGAAGACGAGTTAGAGGGTATAGAGAATTTCTGGGCATGGAAATACAAGATTGGTCTCATTCTTGAAGAGAATGATCTTGTCCAATATATCAAAGATGAAATTGCAGAACTTGAAGAAGATGAAGCTAAAGAGAAGTATAGGAAGGACTTGATTAGGGAAAAGAGAATCATTGCTGATTCTATAAAAGACCACTTGATTCCCCAAGTGGCATCCAATAAAACCCCAAAGGAAATGTATGATGCCGTAGGAAGAATGTATGAAGGGAGGTGTTTATGTATATATAACTTCGGAATGTATTTCACATATATGTATGTTGTATTTCTATAGAGATGTTATTATTCCTCTATACGGAAGTGTCGTCATTTATATTGTAAGTGTCGTAACTTATACTTGATGGGTTATTAGACCACCTTGTTGGGGTCATCCCTGTATAAGCCATGTGGGTCAAAGGGTTATTAGACCACCCTATTGGGTGTTGGCCGTGTGGGTCAAAGGGTTATTAGACCACCCTAGTGTGGGTCGGTCCAGTCAGCATTATGTTAAGTGGTTAAGTTGAGGCTGACCTAGTTGAGTAAAGGTCAAGTCAAGTTAATGTATAAATAGAGAGTGTCTCTCTCTCATTTTACACATTCTATTCTCTCTTACACTCTCAGGAGAGTGGCGCACTTATGAGGAGGAGGCTTTGCTATGATATTGTATCAGCCATGTTTGTACCCCAGTTTTATATGATATGTAGGTGGACTGTACACTCACCCCACGGGGTTCTATGGGGGACCATCCCCCCTGGTTGGGAGGTCTGGGGACCAGTGGTCCCCCGGCGGGGGTTCGGGGGCAGCGCTCCCGAAGAAAAATTTTGGGGCTGTTTTCCCCAGCTAATTTGCGGGCCCATGGTTTTGGATATCCCGTGGTATTTTTTCATTGTATTTCCCTTATAAAATAAAGACATTGTAATACGGCTAGGGAGGATGATGTATTAGGTTTTATGCATTGTAAAGATCTCTGAGATCAGGAGAGAGACTATGAAATAGAGAAGAGGAAGTGCAGCGGTTGTGCTGCAGGTTGTATCCCTTCACCTTGCTAGACGGTAATAATAATAAGGACTGGAAAATTCAGTGTGGACGTAGCCCAAGTTGGGTGAACCACGATATATCTGTGTTTCTCTTGTAATGTGTATGTGTGATTATATTTGCATTTCTGTTTATTGTTATTGCTCTGCGATCTTGTTTTTTTCTAACAATTGGTATCAGAGCCAAAGGTCTATTTGGTAGTTAAACTCACAGGAAGCTAGGGTTTCTGGTTCGAGTGGGAGCAATGGCAGAAGAAGGAAAGTTTAAGGTCGACAAGTTTAAGAGCCAAAACTTCAGGTTATGGAAGATGCAAATGGAAGACTATCTGTACCAGAAGGATCTATTCCTACCCTTGGGAGGAAAAGCAAAGCAGCCGATGGCTATGAAGGACGAAGAATGGGAGGTTCTTGACAGAAAGGCTCTGGGAACAATACGGTTGAGCCTGGCTTCGTCGGTGGCTTTCGATATCTCAAAATAAATGACAACACAGGGTTTGATGAGCGCATTGGGTAAGCGGTATGAAAAACCCTCGGCCTCCAACAAGGTATTTCTAATTAAGCGTTTATTTAATATGAAGATGTCTGAAGGTGGATCTGTTACTGATCATTTAAATGAGTTTAATACGGTTACAAATCAGCTAAGTTCTGTATGTGTGAACTTTGATGATGAGGTTAGGGCTCTTCTAATCTTGTGTTCATTGCCAGAAAGCTCGAATAGCTTGGTCATGCCTGTAAGTAACTCTATCTCTGGTTCAAACACCTTGAAATTTGATGATGTTATTGGTGTTATTCTTAGCGAGGAAATGCGAAGAAAAAACACAGGTGAGACATCAGGTAATGCGTTGACCATGGAGAGCAGGGGAAGACAAAAGGAGATAGGAAAGAGCCAAGGTAATCGTGGAAAGTCTAAAACGGGCAGATCTAAGTCCAGATTGGGAAAGATAGAGTGCTGAAACTGTGGAAAGAAAGGACATCTGAAGAAAGACTGCAAATCTCTAAAGAAGAAAGGAGATGCACAGAAGGAAACTACCCAGGAAGCAAATGTAGCAGGTGATGTGTTACAAGATGCTTTGATTCTTGCATTAGATAATACTAGTGATTATTGGGTAGTAGATTCAGTAGCTTCATGTCATGCTACACCCCATAGGAAATACTTTCATGAGTATGTTCCTGGCGACTTTGGACATGTTTTATTGGGTGATGATGAGCCATGTAAAATTGTTGGAATGGGTAAGGTATGGATAAAACTTAAGAATGGAACTGATTGGTTGTTGAAAGAAGTTAGGCATATTCCTGCTATGAAAAGAAATTTGATCTCAACAGGGCAGTTGGGAGATGGCGGCTGTCTATCTACGTTCGGAGAAAAGTTGTGGAAGATCACTAAATGATCAATGGTGATATCAAAAGGAGACAGAGTAGGTATGTTGTATTTATGTCCTCATAATACTGACCATTCTATCTCTTTAGCTTCCACAGGAACAGATACAGCATTGTGAGATCATAGGCTTGGCCACATGAGTGAGAAGGGGATGCAAATTCTCCACTCAAGGAAGTTGTTGCCGGATTTGAAGCAGGTAAGTTTGGAATTCTGTGAAAGCTGTGTTTACGGAAAACAGAAGAGAGTCAGATTTCTAAGGGTTGGGAAACAGAAGAAGAATGAAAAATTAGAGCTTGTGCATACAGATATATGGGGATCGGCTCAGGTACAATCTCTTGGTGGCTCTCCTTATTATGTTACATTTATTGATGATGCAACTAGAAAAACTTGGGTTTATTGCATTAGACAGAAATCTGATGTGTTTGCTACTTTTAAGAAGTGGAAAGATTTGGTTGAGAATGAGACAGGAAAAAGATTGAAGTGTCTCAGATCTGATAATGGAGGTGAGTACTGCGGCAAGGAGTTTGATAGTTACTATTCATACCATGGGATTCATAGAGAGAAGACAGTCCCAGGAACACCACAGGAAAATGGTGTGTCAGAAAGGATGAACAGAACAATCATGGAGCATGCAAGGTGTATGAGACTGCATGCAGGGTTGCCCTTACAGTTTTGGGTGGATGCTGTAAATACTGATGTTTATTTAATAAACAGAGGACCTTCAAGTGCTTTGGATGGTGGTATTCCAGAGGAAGCATGGACAGATAAAAAGGTAAAATACTCATTTCTGAGAACGTTTGGTTGTGAAGCATTTGTCTATATTGATAAAGAAAATAGAACAAAGCTTGAAGCTAAATCCAAGAAATGTACCTTTATTGGATATGGGGTTGATGAATTTGGTTATCGTTTATGGGATTATGAAAATAACAAAATCATCAGGAGTAGAGATGTGATATTCAATGAAAAGGTCATGTATAAAGATCAGTTTCAGGGAAAGAAACAGGAAAAGGAAAACACAGAGTACATAGTGCTTGATGAAATTAAAGAAAATGAAGTTCCGAAGGTGCCAGAAAATCAAGAGCAGCAGCAAGTACCTGAAACTCCTGCAACTGTAAGAAGATCTACTAGGTTAAGTAGACTCCCTAAACGATACTCTCCTTCAATGTATTATTTATTGATGACTGATTCTGGTGAACCAGAATGTTATGAAGAAGCAATGCAGGTGGAAACTTTAAAGAAGTGGGAGCAAGGCATGAATGAGGAGATGGACTCATTGGTAGGAAACCAGACTTGGGATTTGGTTCAGTTGCCTGCTGGTAAAAGAGAATTGCAAAACAAATGGATTTACAGGTTGAAGGAAGAAGAATGAGGTAAGAAGCGGTACAAGGCTAGACTTGTTGTAAAGGGGTTTGCACAGAAGAAAGGTATAGATTTTGATGAAATATTTTCTCCTGTTGTTAAGATGACTTCAATTAGGACTATTTTAAGTCTAGTGGCGGTAAAAGATTTGCATCTTGAATAGTTAGATGTAAAAACAGCCTTTCTCCATGGGGATTTGGAGGAAGAAATATATATGCAGCAGCCACAAGGGTATGACGTCAAAGGTAAGGAGGATCTGGTATGCAGGTTGAAAAAGAGCTTGTATGGCTTGAAGCAAGCTCCAAGGCAGTGGTATCTAAAGTTTGACAGGTTTATGACAGAACAAGGTTATAGTAGATGTCATTTTGATCACTGTGTTTATTTCAAGATGCTAGACAATGGAAGATATATTATCTTGTTATTGTATGTGGATGACATGCTTGTTGCAGGGCCTGACATGCAGTATATGAATGTACTCAAAAGGAAGCTAGCTAATTCATTTGCGATGAAGGATTTGGGTGTTGCAAAGCAAATCCTTGGTATGAGAATAACGAGAGACAGGAAAAATCGCAAATTGACATTGTCTCAAAGTGAGTACATACAAAAGGTGTTGGAGAGATTCAGAATCCAGAATGCAAAACCTGTAAGTACACCTTTGGCTAGCCATTTCAGTCTAAGTAAGGAAATGTGTCCCAAGGCACAAGAAGAGACAGATTACATGTCCAAGATTCCCTATCAATCAGCAGTTGGCAGCTTGATGTATGCCATGGTGTGCACAAGACCAGATATTGCACATGCAGTGGGAGTTGTGAGCAGATATATGAACAATCTAGGTAAAGAACATTGGAAGGAAGTATAGTGGATTCTCGGGTATTTGAGAGGTACTACCACTGAGGCTTTATGTTTTGGAGGTTCAGACACTGTTCTACAGGGATATGTTGATGCAGATATGGCAGGTGACAAGGATAGCAAGAGGAGCACCACAGGGTATGTGTTTACTGTAGGTGGAACAACAGTAAGTTGGATTTCAAAACTGCAGAAGGTTGTTGCACTTTCAACAACAGAAGCAGAGTATGTTGCCATTACAGAGGCTAGTAAAGAGATGATTTGGCTGTAGAGGTTTATGGAGGAAGTGGGTAAGAAGAAGAAGGATAGCAGATTGTATAGTGAAAGCCAGAGTGCCATTCACCTTGCAAAGAACTCAGCATTCCACTCCAGGACTAAACATATACAGCTCAAGTACCATTTCATACGCTCTGTTCTAGAAGATGAACTGTTGAAGCTGGAAAAGATACATACTAGCTAGAATCCTGCAGACATGTTCACAAAGGTAGTGACCAAAGAGAAACTGAGTTCGTGCTCGGTTTCAGTTGGCCTTCTAGCATGAAGGTGAAGAGGAGAAATTTGCCAAGTCCAAGTCCAGCAAGTGCAGCAACAGTGGAGTTGCTGTGATCAGTCTCCAAGTGGGAGATTGTTGGTTGTGGAGCCAGATCTTCTAGTCTCATAGATGATATTGTATCAGCCGTGTTTGTACCCCAGTTTTATATGATATGCAGGTGGACTGTACACTGACCCCAGCAGGGGGGTGTGGGGGGGCATCGCCCCCCCACGGGGTTCCAGGGGGGACCATCCCCCCTGGTTGGGGGGTTTGGAGGCAACGCCCCCGAAGAAAATTTTTGGGGCTGTTTTGCGGGCCCATGGTTTTGGGTATCCCGTGGTATTTTCCCATTGTATTTCCCTTATAAAATAAAGACATTGTAATACGGCTAGGGAGGATGATGTATTAGGTTTTATGCATTGCAAAGATCTCTAAGATCAGGAGAAAGACTGTGAAACAGATAAGAGGAAATGCAGCGGTTGTACTGCAGGGTTTATCCCTTCACCTTGCTGGACGGTAATAATAATAAGGACTGGAAAATTCAGTGTGGACGTATCCCAAGTTTGGTGAACCACGATATATCTGTGCCTCTCTTTTAATGTGTATGTGTGATTATATTTGCATTTCTGTTTATTGTTATTGCTCTGCGATCCTGTTTTTTCCAACAGGTCTCACTAGACCTTGGGATTCATTCATCCAAACTATGTGTGCAAGAAAAGAAAGTATGAAGTTTGATGTTGTATGGGAGGATTGCATTCAAGAAGAGGCTAGGGTAGCCAATAGGGAAGCCCTGCTCAAAGAAGATTACCAAGCCTTGGCCACTCACACCAGAAGAAGGAGTCATTTCAACTCCATGAAGAATGGCCATAAGAATTATCATCCTCCACATAGATTTCAAAAGAAAGAAGGAGTAAGCTCAGAAAGAGATCTCTCCTCAGTTAAATGTTATAGTTGTCACAAACCCGGACACTTTGCCAGAAATTGTCCCTCAAGAAAGAAGAAGAATTTTCACAAAAGACATCATGCACATCTTGCAGAAAATGATAGTGAAGAAGAAGAAGAGGAAAGGCATAAAAGAAAAAAAAAGCTAAAGTAGTAGAAGAAGATGCAAAAGAGTATGTTCTATTCTCTCTACTCTCTGGGATAGTAAAACCTGGAGAAGATACATGGCTCATTGATAGTGGTGCTTCAAATCACATGACAGGTCAAAAGAAAACTCTCTCAAATCTAGAAGAAAAGTCCTCTCCTCAGAAGGTATCCTTGGGAGATGACTATCAATATCCCATCAAGGGAATTGGTGAAGCAAGCTACAAGATTGATTCTGGAACGCCACTAAATATGAAAGAAATCCTATATGTACCAGGTTTGAAGAAGAACTTACTTTCTATCTCTCCATTAGATAAGAAAGGTTATAGGGTTGCATTCATAGATGGACAAGTACTCATGTTGTCCAAAGGAAAATCAATTGAGGATGCAATTGTTATTGGTGAAGAGGAAGGTGGGCTATATAAACTCAAGGGTCATCCTGAAGCTTTCCTTGTTCATGAATCCACTATCCCAAGTGATTTATGGCATAGAAGGCTTGCTCACATTAACTACAAAGCACTACCTCATGTGAGCAAAGTAGTTATAGGACTACCAGACCTAAATATTGATCATAATGGCACATGCAAAGGATGTGCAAAATGAAAGAATATCAAGAACCCATTTCCAAAGAGTGAGACAAATACCAAGGGTACTTTGCAATTGATTCATTCAGATGTATGTGGACCAATGCCATACACATCCTTGAGTGGATATGAATACTACCTCACATTCATTAATGATTAATCAAGGAAGACTTGGATCTATTTTCTGAAGGGAAAAGATGAAGTATTTGGAAAGTTCAAGGAATTCAAAGCCTTGATAGAAAACCATCCAGAAAAGAAGATTAAGATACTCAGGATAGATAATGGTGAAGAATATATTTCAAAGATTTTGAAGTCTTTTGTAAGGAAGCTGGAATCAAGAGGGAACTAACCACTCCCTACAATCCCCAATAGAATAGTGTTGCGGAAAGAAAGAATAGAACCATTATGGAGGCAGTAAAGACAACGATACATGATCAAGACCTTCCCATGTATTTATGGGCTAAAGCAGCTAGGACAACAGTCTATGTGCAAAATAGACTATCTCATAGTGCTCTCAATTTCAAGACCCTAGAAGAAGTATTCACAGGGAAGAAGCCTAAAGTAAGTCACCTCAAGATATTTGGATGCCTAGTATACATTCACATTCCAAAAGAAAAGAGAACCAAGCTAGATCCCTCTGGGAAGAAGGGAATATTTGTTGGATATTGTGATGCATCCAAAGCATTCAGAATATACATCCTAGGGTTCCATCATATGGAAATAAGTAGAGATGTGGCATTTGATGAAGAGGCAGCTCTCAAGAGATCCAGGAAGTGCCAGTATGAAGAAGCATATGAGGAAGATACACCCTCCAGGATCACAAAGGCTGCACCCACCTCTGAAGAGACAACTCCTGAAGACCATGACATGATGGAACCACAAGAACCCCTTGTCATGGAAATTTCAAGGAAGAGAAAGCCATCATGGGCAAGAGACATTATACTACGAGCGCAAAAATATGGAGCTCCTGAAGGCTCCACTAGGGTGAGCAAGAAACCAAATACATTCTCCAACTATGTGGCCCTAATGTGTAACCTTGTAGATCAAGAACCCACTAGTTATGAAGAAGCATCCCATAATAAAGAGTGGGTTGAGGCAATGACAGGAATACCAGTCAATAATGAAGAATGATGTTTGGGATATAGTTCCCAAGCCAAAGGACACGAGTGTGGTATCCTCCAAATGGATATACAAGATAAAACATGCTACAGATGGTAGCATTGAAAAATATAAGGCAAGGTTTGTAACCAGAGGGTTCTCTCAGAAAGAGGGAATTGACTATGAAGAAACATTTGCACCAGTTGCAAGGTACACTTCCATTAGAACTATCATGGCACTTGCATCTATGATGAAGTGGAAATTACACCAGATGGATGTAAAGACAGCCTTCCTGAATGGTGTAATTGAGGAGGAAGTGTATATAGAACAACCTCAAGGATTTGAGGTGGAAGATGGAAAAACCCATGTGTGCAAATTAAAGAAGGCTTTGTATGGGTTGAAGCAAGCTTCCAGAGCTTGGTATTGAAGAATTGACAGTTTCTTGACCAGCTTAGGATTTACCAAAAGTAAAGCAGATCCTAATATTTATCTCAAGGTCATGGATGATGAACCTATCATATTGCTGCTATATGTGGATGATCTATTTCTAACAGGAAATGAGAAACATATTATCGAATGCAAGAAGAAACTCTCTTTAGAGTTTAATATGAAAGATCTCGGATTGATGCACTACTTCTTAGGTCTAGAAGTATGGCAAGGCCCAGAGGGAATCTTTCTCAACTAGGGAAAGTATGATGTGGAAATCTTGAAAATATTTGATATATTGGAATGTAAGACCATGGCCACTCCCATGGATTCCAACTTGAAACTATTAGCAGAGATGACTCATCAGAATTAGTGGATATGACTCTGTATAGACAGATTATTGGGTCATTGATGTATTTAACAAATACTAGACTAGACATATGCTTTGCCGTGAATAACTTGAGTTAGTATCTAGTGGAACCTAGACAAGTGCATCTCATAGCTGCAAAGCATGTGATGGGGTACCTAAAGGGTACGATAGACTTTGGTCTATGTTATCTTGGAGATCATGGTTTCAGATTGTATGGCTACACAGATTTTGATTGGGCAGGAAGTGTATCAGACATGAAGAGCACATCGGGAGGATGTTATTGCTTGGGATCTGCCATGATCTCATGGTTTAGCAAGAAAAAGTCCAGTGTGGCTCTCATTACAACTAAAGCGGAATATATTGCTGCTTGCTCTGCTAGTTGTGAAGCAATATGGATTCAGAAGTTGTTATCTAGTTTATTTGACTTAGAGATGGAACCCACTGAGATCCTGTGTGACAACCATAGTTGTATCAAGATCACAGAAAATACAGTGTTCCATGATAAGTCAAAACACATAGAGATCTGATATTTTTATACATGGGATATGGTGCAGAAAGGAGCTATCAAGCTCGAGTATGTAAGCACCGATGAACAAGTTGCTGATATATTGACCAAACCTCTGTCTCGAGTGAAGTTTGAGTATTTCCAAGACAAGCTTGGTGTAGTTCAGAAGGACCCTCCCCAAAAGGGGGAGTGATGTGGTCACTGATAATGAAATTGCCTGCATCGATAGTGAGGTCGATGATGTGGATACCTATATTGGTAATACCAACAGTGAGGTCGATGATGTGAATACCTGTATTGGTGATACCGACGATGAAGTCGATGTATGGTCCTTAGATTTTATCTAAGTGGACAAGAGGACTGCATCGTCCATAGACATGAGAGGTGTCTTAAATGGATCAAGGATTGATCAACTTGTAAGTAGATTTGGACTGCATCGTCCATAGACATGAGAGGTGTCTTAAATGGATCAAGGATTGATCATCCTTAGGCAATGATCCCGTAATTCCGAAAGGAAGGATAGTCTTAAAAGCTGATCCCTAATTTGTGGTAGAATTGATCATCCTTAGACAGTGATCCTGTAATTTCGAAAGGAAGGATAGTCTTAAATATTGATCCTTAGATTAGAATCCCATAATTCTGAAAGGAAGGATTGTCAAAGATATGTGATGGACTAGAGTCCCGTAATTCCGAAAGGAAGGACTATCCAGGATCCCGTAATTCCGAAAGGAAGGATCACCAGAGTTGATGGACTAGAGTCCCATAATTCCGAAAGGAAGGTCTGTCCAGGATCCCATAATCCCGAAAGGGAGGATCATGTGTATTGTAGGGTATGATGATCATCCAGATGATCCAGATGATGATGATCGAGATGATCTAGATGATGATGATCGAGATGATCGAGATGACGATACTGTTGATCGAGATGATCTAGATGTTGTAGATCGAGATGATCTAGACGATGATGATCGAGATGACGATACTATTGATCGAGATGATCTAGATGCTGTAGATCGATATGTTGATGTATATGTAACTTCGGAATGTATTTCGCATATATGTATATTGTATTCCTATAGATATGGTTTTATTCCTCTATAAGGAAGTGTCGTCATTTATATTGTAAGTGTCGTAACTTATACTTGATGGGTTATTAGACCACCTTGTTGGGGTCGGCCCTGTATAAGTCATGTGGGTCAAAGGGTTATTAGACCACCCTATTGGGGGTCGGCCATGTGGTTCAAAGGGTTATTAGACCACCCTATTGGGGGTCGGCCCAGTCATCATTATATTATGTTGTTAAGTTCGAGCCTACATGAGTTAGGTAAAAAGGCAAGTCAAGTCAAGTATAAATAGAGTGCGGGAGGCACTCTATTTGCTCACTCACTTCTCACACATGCACTCAAGGAGGAGTGGCGCACTTATGGAGGAGGAGGATCTGCTGCTAGGTTAAGGCTATCTCTCTTGGTTGGTTGTATCATTTCTCTATCTATCTCTGAGGAAGTTATTGGGGTTTTTCACCTTTATGGTTTTCCCCAAGTAAATCTTTGTGTCTCTTGTGTGCTTGCATTATTGTCTCCATGATTGATATGCTGTAGATATGCTGTACATGTTGTTCTCTCAGTTAAGATCCTAGATTAGATTGAAGTAAATTCTGAAAATTTAACATGGTATCAGAGCTAGCCTGAAAGAAGGCATGATATGGCATGTATGACACTTGTTGCACTTACGATGCTAGGGCTTGATATAGCAAAAACCAGTCATCGTAGCACTTTCGCTATAAATCCGTTTTGGCGAAGTTTTCGGATCTGAAATTGTTACAGGACGAAGATTAAATCTCCAGGTACCTTGTGTCCAAAGGACAACCTCTAATTCGTTGTACTTTGTGATTTATGATCTGTGCAATATAGGGTTTCTTCCTCTTCAAGATCTGAGTCAAAATCAGGTGACCTTGGGAAAAAGGTCATAACTTGGGGTAGGAAGCTCCAAATGAAATTTCGTAAAAATTGACAGGTAGTATACAGACTGTACTATCTCATAAAACGTTTTCAGATGCCGAAGGGGAACCAGTGACACGTGGCACGCCGTACAAGTTTGCTCTCCTGTATTATCCCATAAACAGGTCACGTTGCGACACTTGGAATAACTCTCTCTCAGAGAGTCCAATTGAGGTAAGACCTATCAAGATGGAAAGATAACAGGCCAAGCTATCTCAAAAAACTTTTTCAGAGGCCGAAGTTCAAACAGTGACATGTGGCACGCCGTACAAGTTCGCACTCCTGTATTATCCCAAACCAGGTCACGTTGCGACATTTGCCATAACTCTCTCTCAGAGAATCCAATAGAGGTCAGACCTATCAGGATGGAAAGGTAACAGGTCAGGCTATCTCAGGAAACTTTTTCTAGACCTTGTGGATCAAAAAGTTCGAAGTTACACCAGAAACAATCAGGTACATATTTCTATCAAAACAGAATTATTTTTGAGTACCTTCATTCATGGCTTCCGGAATTTAGGGCTTTGAAGAAAGTTGGAATTTTTGTAATCGGAGACCACGGCTGAATGCTACTCATCAAAATAAAAATTTAGAGACCACGATCAGAATTTTTGGTTGGGAAGAAGGCTGGGTTTGATCAGACCCTAGTTCGGGACTTTGATCAGAAAAGTGAAAAAATTAGGGCTTCTATAAAAATGGGAATTTTTGAAATCTGTGACCACGGCTGGAAGCTCCTCAGAAAAATAGAAGCTTAGAGCTTTGGATCAAACCTTTTGATTGGGTAGAAGAGTGGGCTTCATCAAACCCCAGTTCAGGGTCATGTCCAGTGAATCCGAAAGTTTCAAAGGCAAAATTGAAGAGAAAAACTTTGGAGTTTTCAAATTCTGAATATACCAGTTTGATCAGCTCATCAAGGCGCATATTTCTATCTTTTTGGAAGTTTGAAATTCAAAGTTTGAATTTTTGGGGTTTCTCTGACAAACCCATATCCAGCTCCAGGTCCAGTTCTTACAATTCAAGTGGATTGGGTTAATCCTAGAAGTATATGGATTGGTCACCTACATAAGTGAGGAAGTTCCTGTTTCAGAGGGAGATGAGGCTAAGGCCTTACATAAGAAGATTACAAACGATCTCGACAGGTATGACTCATCGAGGCATGTTTCGATATTTTTCCATGATTAAGTTTATGGTATGTTTGTCTTCATGTTATTACGGTTAGTACAATCTTGATTTTAGGTTTGTTGTATCACCTTAATAAAACTATGAATGCACGATAGAAAATATTCATTGATTAGGGTATTGACACTTATGATTGTACTAATGCATTATGGTGTTGTATGAGGTTTATGTTGTCTACTAACATGAAAGGTACACCAAGAAAGACAAATCATGTTCTGGTCCAAGAACATATGGTCATGATAACATGAGGACAAAGATTCATCCATTGTCATGGATCTCATAGAAGATCCATTTACAAGGTATGTATAACTTGGTTTTGTAATGGTTAACATATGAGACATGCAGGTTACTAGCACAAGTCACTGAAGAGAACCAGAAGACATTATGCAGGTATGTTAGACATAACTAGCTAGCATGCTAATCCGGGTATGTTTTTCCTATATCAAGCTAGAATCCTACCCTGGTTTAGGATCTTATACTGTTGTTGATAATGATTATTCATGAAGTCATAAGTTTGAATAATCATGGTTGTATGCATATTATGTTTCTTACCATAATTGATGATATGACTAACCAAAAGAATCATGAAGGTATAGGTTTGAATAATCACAGGTTTTATGCATATTATATCTCTTATCTTGATTGATGATTCAACTAACCAGAAGAGTCATAGGTTTGAGTAATTACAGGTTTAGACATGTTATGCTTCTTATGATTTGACTAATCATAAGAATCCCACATAAACCTTGAATGCTAATGCTTATTATTCTGTTTGAAATGATCATGACTATACATGCTTGAAATTATTGTGTTTTAATAGTATACTAATGAATGTATGATTTTATATGAAATCACAAGGATAACACAATCATGATACTAATAAGCATGCATAGGGACCAAGGATGAATATGAGTTCAAGAACAGGTAATTTAGGAAGCAAAGATCAAGAGGGAGCACTCTCCAGTTGCTCCTGCAAGAAAGCAAAGGAGCACACTCCAGTTGTTCCTGCAGGAAAGCAAAGGAGCACACTCCAGTTGTTCCTGTAAGAAAGAAAAAGAGCACACTTCAGTAGTTTCTGCAAGGATGCAGATATTCAGAGGGAGTTGACCATCTTTCTACATTCCAAAACAGAAAAGTGTAGAAGAAGCTACTTCAGATTAGGACTCCAACAGCTCCTGCAAGGAAGCAAAGACTCAGAGGGAGTCCACCCAACGAACAAAGAAAGATAAGTATTTTAATCATCATTTCTTGCATATTTGTTTGTTTTAAATAATACTGTTCAATAATCTATATACTGATGTTCCTAGAATTAGGTTGTGTATTATGCATATTAGAATAGTTGCATTGATGAATAGTATACTACTAATATACATGGATAAGTGGCCTATGGCACTGTACAACATTCCATTGCTACTTATCTAGAATGAAACCTCTTTGCTGACATGTTGGGAGTTGTGCACACTCTTAACAATGTTCTGGTAGAGATTGGAAGGCATCTAGAAAGTTATGGGATATGGATAAATGTTGTATTGAAGCATTGGCTAACATAATTGCATGACTGTATGACATATTTCTTTATGTGTAAGAATTTGTTCTGAAAACTATGAGATGTTTTCTAATCATGCAATTTAACTTGTTGTGTAGGAAAGATCGTATGCCATCTCCTACAAAAGAAGAACTACAACATTTGTTCAGCAATAAAGATATCTATTGAAGTTCCCAGGATCTGGGATGAAGAAATGGAATGCCATGATCCGTCGATCATGAAGAATGATGTTTGGGTTGCAGTCCCAAGACGTAAAGAGAAGTTTGTTATGACTTCCAAATGGTACTATCAGATCAAGCATGTTGCAGATGGCAACATTGAGAAATACAAAAGTGATGAAATAGAAGATGCACCAGATGGATTTCAAGACAGCATGGTGTAGTCATATATGTGTGTAGAACTTGATATGGTAGGATAGACAGCTTTCTATCCAGCTTGGGCTTTACCAAGTTTAAAGTGGATTCCAACCTTTACTATAAGGTTGAGGAAGGCAATCCAATGATACTACTTTTGTATGCGGATAACCTGTTTGTTACAGGTGAAGATAGATTGATTACCGACATGCAGCGGAAGCTTACTGCCGAGTTCAAGATGAAGAACTTGGGGATGATGCACTATTTGTTTTTGGCATGGAGGTGTGGCAAAATGATGGAATCTTCCTTGGACAAGGGAAGTATGCAGTAGAGATCCTGAAGAAGTTTGGGATGATGGACTGCAAGGCTATGGCCACACCTATGGCATCGAATCTGAAGCTTCTATGTGATGCTTCATCTGAGATGGTTGATATCACTATGTATCGTCAGATGATTGGGTCCTTGATGTACCTGACGAACACGAGACCAGACATTTATTTGCTGTGAACACATTGAGCCAGTTCCTGACGGATCCGAGGAATGTTCACCTGGTTGCTGTAAAGCATGTTCTGAGGTACCTGAAGGGTACAGTGGATTATGGGCTCAAGTATGAAGCGAATCAAAAGTTTAACCTACAAGGTTATGTTGATTCATATTGGGCTGGCAGTGCTGCAGATAGGAAGAGCACATCTGGGTGCTGCTTCAGTATGGGATCATGTGTGATCTCTTGGTTTAGCAGGAAGCAGTCCTGCATAGCACTGAGTACAGCTGAGGCAGAATATGTTGCAGCCTGCTCAGCTAGTTGCGAGGTAGTATGGCTACGGAAGCTACTGACTGAGTTATTTGATCTCCCATTGGAAGCTACTGGTATCTTCTGTGATAACCAGAGTTGTGTGAAGCTGTCCGAGAACCCAGTGTTTCATGACAGGTCGAAACACATAGAGATCAAATATCACTATATCAGGGATATGGTGCAGAGAGGAGGTGTGAAGCTCCTATATGTTGCAACAGATGAGCAGATTGCAGATGTGCTAACGAAGCCACTAGCCAAGGTGAATTTCGAGTACTTCAGAGAGAGGCTTGGCATTCTTCAGATCGAGGACACTTCGAGGAAGAAGTGATGGACACATTTGTTGAAGCCATTCCAAGCATGTTGGAAGGAGGATCCTTCACATGACTATGGATGTAAGCACTGGATAATGGGCATCAGGATGATGTTCTGGTTTCTGCTTGGATATGATCAGTTGGATCATGTATGTATGTATGCATCATGTTGGATGCTGGATATGATCAGTTGGATCATGTATGTATGTATGCATCATGTTGGATGCTGGATATGATCAGTTGAATCATTTATGTATGTATGCATCATGTTGGATGCTGGATATGATCAGTTGGATCATGTGTATGTATTTTGTATATGCATCATGTTGGATGCTTGGACCATGTATCTGTATATGTATCAGGTGGATACATTGTATGATCAGGTGGATCATGTATGGTGATATGTATCATGTATCAGGTGGATACATTGTATGATCAGGAGGATCATGTATGACGATATGTATCACGTAGATACTTGGTATGCATCAGGTGGATGCATTGATGATCAGGTGGATCATGTATGATGATATGTATCAGGTAGATACTTGGTATGCATCAGGTGGATGCATTGATGATCAGGTGGATCATGCAGCAGGATGTTGCAGTGATGATCAGGATGATCATAAATGACGAGCTTCAGGATGTTGCTCCAGATGACATGCAGCAGGATGTTGCAGTGATGATCAGGATGATCATAGATGATGAGCTTCAGGATGTTGCTCCAGATGACATGCAGCAGGATGTTGCAGTGATGATCAGGATGATCATAGATGACGAGCTTCAGGATGTTGCTCCAGATGACATGCAGCAGGATGTTGCAGTGATGATCAGGATGATCATAGATGACGAGCTTCAGTATGTTGCTCCAAATGACATGCAGCAGGACGTTGCAGTGATGATGATCAGGATGATCATGGATACATCAGGATGATGTATGGTGAGTATCAGGTTGATACTCTGTGGCCGTGGATCAGGTTGTGCAGATGAGCATGTAATCCGGTGCCCTGGGAGATTTGCAGATGGTCTTTCGAGGTTTTGCCTATGGCATGTAATTCGGTGCCCTGGGACATCTGGCAAATGCTCTTTCGAGGTTTTGCTCTAGGAGGACATGTAATTTGGTGCCCTGGGAGATCTGCAGATAGTCTTTCGAGGTTTTGCCTATGGCATGTAATTCGGTGCCCTGGGATATCTGGCAGATGCTCTTTCGAGGTTTTGTCCTGTGGCATGTAATTCGTTTCCTTGGGAGATCCGATAGGTTGGGCTGTGTGCCCGTAATCAGTCCTGGGATGCTCTTGCGAGGTTTTGCCATGATCACATGTAATTCGTTGCCCTGGGAGATCCTATAGGTAGAGCTGTGTGCTCGTAATAGCCTGGGATGCTCTTGCGAGGTTTTGTGGTGAGGTCACATGTAATTCGGTGCCCTGGGAGATCCTATAGGTAGAGCTGTGTGCTCGTAACAGCCTGGGATGCTCTTTCGAGGTTTTGTGACGCACGTAATCAGTCCTGAGGATTCCACAGTATGGCCAGTGATGATGAAAACCTGCAGGTGGTGGGCCTACATCCAGTATGAAAAAGGACTGGCTCTGTAGAACTTCCTATGACGAGTAGATTCAGAGATTGATTGAGATAGCAGCAGCAGTGACGATGATGATGACTCGATGACGATTATCCAGTGACGATGATCCAGAGAAGATGACTTGTGCTAGAAGAACTGTGCTGAGAAATACCTTCCTAGTTAAGAAGGAGTGTTGATGTATATGTAACTTCGGAATGTATTTTGCATATATGTATATTGTATTCCTATAGAGATGGTTTTATTCCTCTATAAGGAAGTGTCGTCATTTATATTGTAAGTGTCGTAACTTATACTTGATGGGTTATTAGACCACCTTTTTGGGTTCAGCCCTGTATAAGTCATGTGGGTAAAAGGGTTATTATACCACCCTATTGGGGGTCGGCCATGTGGGTCAAAGGGTTATTAGATCACCCTATTGGGGGTCGGCCCAGTCAGCATTATATTATGTGGTTAAGTTCGAGCCTACATGAGTTAGGTAAAAAGGCAAGTCAAGTCAAGTATAAATAGAGTGCGGGAGGCACTCTATTTGCTCACTCACTTCTCACACATGCACTCAAGGAGGAGTGGCGCACTTATGGAGGAGGAGGATCTGCTGCTAGGTTATGGCTATCTCTCTTGGTTGGTTGTATCATTGCTCTATCTATCTCTGAGGAAGTTATTGGGGTTTTTCACCTTTATGGTTTTCCCCAAGTAAATATTTGTGTCTCTTGTGTGCTTGCATTATTGTCTCCATGATTGATATGCTGTAGATATGCTGTACATGTTGTTCTCTCAGTTAAGATCCTAGATCAGATTGAAGTAAATTCTGAAAATTTAGCATGATATGATCCAAATGTTGTAGATCGAGATGATCCAAATGTTGTAGATCGAGATGATCCAGATGTTGAAGATCGAGATGATCCATATGTTGTAGATCGAGATGATCTAGATGCTGTAGATCGAGATGATGCTGTAGATTATCAAGTGTTGCAGAAGATGAAGACTCAATACTGATGATGTTGATGTTCCAGTATTGATTGTATTCCAGTAACTGTTTGAGTTACTGATGATGATGTATTAAGAAAAGCTTCCAATGATTTATATATGTATCATGTATCATGTAGTTGATGACTCCTTGCTCCTGCAGATGTTGTTATAATATCCTTCTCGTTAAGGGGGAGTGTTGAAATATTGTAACTTCCAAGAATATTATAGTTGTATTTTATTATTCCAAAGATGGTACATTCCTCCGTGGTGACCCTATTGTATATCCGGAGATGTTTATTCCCCTGAGAGAATGTGGTAACTAAGGTTATTAGATATCCCATGTGAGGTCAGCCCTAAGTTTACTATTTGGGGGTTATTAGACTCTCCTGGGAGAGGTCGGCCCATTAGGGTAAGAAGGTCAGTCAGGAAACAAGTATAAGTAGAGGAGGTTGTTCCTCACTTATCTCATTCATTTCATCCACTTGGGAGTAGCGCACAAGTGAGAGAGAGGTCTGCATAGAAGGAGAAGGAGCTCTAGTCTTGGACTACATATTGTATTTGGTTAATTATCTATATTGAGGAAAGCTTTGCCGGTTTTTCTACCCCATGAGGGTTTCCCAGGGTAAATCTTTGTCTATCTTGTGATTGTGTTTCTTTCAGTGATCTTGCTAGTCAAATTAGGCTAAACTTAACACTACCAACATCAAGATACATGAGGAGGTTGATGTGTTTGGTTACATGTCAATCCCATACTATCATACATGATAGAATCTAGTGGGAACCTTGCAATCCTAAAAGATTGAAAACTATTAATTCTATTGAATTCTAGATCCCAAACCATTATACACAAATATGCGAAGTTTCTCATGTGTATATAGAAAGAGTGTATACAAATAAAATAACATCAAGTGAAATCCATATATGCCCCAAATTACATATAAACAAAGACACCATATGGTCTATAGAGTCCAAAAACCTTCACGTCACAACAAATAATTACATATATCAAAATCCTTTCCTATATTGGGATTTTATTCATCAATAGAACCGTGTGCCCCCTGCTCTTGGCTCTAGCCCTTGCCTCTACCTGGAATCTCGAAGCTGGTCCTCTAATGGAAATAGTCAACACCCTACAATTTTGATGAAACTTCATAATCCAAGCCTAAAAATAAGGTAGAGAAGGTTCCCAATCAACATATACACTTAGAAAATTTAGTGTATGTATCTAGAAATTGAAATTAATACACATATACGACATAAATTTAAGATGGAAAAATGTTAAATGTTTAGTCTTTAGTGTATAATTTGTTCAATTTTAAATTTCAAATTATAAACAGTTCATCTTGTTATTTGTTGTACATTAGTTTTACATTTTCCATTGCTTAGAGATGTCATTATACCATGTGTATTTTTATAATGATATTTTTTTGTATTTATGATTGTAGTGGCTATTATGGATCAGAATGTAGAGATATTGAGAGAGATCACTCATTTAAGAGATATTGGTATGACTTGGAGGGTTTGAGATGAACTTCGTCGCTTATTGGCAACATCACTAGTTGTTATTGTCGATACTATCAATTGCTCAAACGATGCATTGTACATCATAGCACCATACAAAGAAAGAAAATGGAAAGAATATGCCAATGGATTGAGTTCCAATGAGTTGAAGAAATTAAAAATAACTAAAGAGAAAATATATTCACTTTTTAGAGTGCCTAGGACAGATGCCATTCCAGAGACTACTAGAGCACATATTAAAATTGAGTGGTGTGTTTTTCAACCAATCATAGATCATTGGATGGATCGATAGTATATGGTATTTGACATTCCCCCACACAACAACAGGGAAGTACCGATATACTTCTTCCAAAAAATTTATGTTGAGTTTGTAATAGGAAAACATGTGAGCTATTTTGATATGTTGGGGTTCCAGGGCACTGGTATGGGGATGCCCCAAAACCATCCCAATTTTAGGCATAGATATGCCAATCAACTGATACCTCCACCCCGTAGCTAGCTTCCGAGGCCAGATGTCCCTCCGACACATACTATGATTCCCCAGACACATGAGGCATTTCTGACGCTAGCTCAGGTGATTGTATGCCATAGTACAACTATTGACCATGCAGGGAGCTCTTCCTCTGGTGGGGTACAACCATCAGCTTCCGATGGCAGAGGACCATCTACTAGTGGGGATAGATTGATATCCCATAAGCCACAAATTGAGCCACACGTGTGCACGACATGTGGTCAAACCTGCTATGGTTGTGGACCAACACATGGAACCTCGACAATGACTTATTGTCAGGTAAGGACATTGTTAAAACATTAATTTGTTGTTCAACCTATATTTTTCCATATTGTACACATTAAAAGATTGTTAATGTGTACAATTTTTAATCTTGCAAGATATTGATGCCTCTACAACGGGTGGTAGCGTACCTGGTGTTGTCGTATCTGAGGAAACAACAACCAACACTGAGGTATTCCAATATTTCATTTTGTTAATACATGTCAGTTCGTTAATACATGTTAGTTCATTAATTTCTTACGTGGTATAATATCTACCATTTTTGAAGTTGCAGGCACCACATTATCAACAGGATGCATGAGACATCGATTTGAGTGAATTCCCCACAAGTGGCTTCTATGAGTTTTTCAGGAATGTGAGTACATGGTTAATGACTTAATCTTGTTCAAATTATTTTTTTCTTAGTGTACTCCTTTATAGATTTCTAACATTTATAATTTTTAAACTTGCAGGTGTTATCTAGATCTGCATAAGGGCAAGAATGTGGTAGTAGTGATCCCTCCCATGGGGGAGATATGTCCCAAGGATAGGTAAGTATAAAAACATGTTAGTTTTTAAATACATACTATTTTGTCTATTCATGTCCGTGTATAACTATGGAAACACTCTGTGATTGTAGAATTCAATGCAAATCAATCCACCACCGATTTAGTTTGGCTCTCCCCACAGTCCAAACGTAGAGAAGGGTCTTGTCTACACCAAATGGCCTTCTTCCATAAAAAGAGTGGGTTTCCATGATCATGGACCTATTGATTCCATGGTAATGTACATATCCTTCGATGATAGTTGTTGGTTAGATTTGAATTCACTCCACAACTTGTTTGTATTAATGTGTTTTTTTCACATGTTTAAAACATCGGGCTGGAGAGTCCTCCATGCTAGACATTAGAGGGTTTTTTTATGTTGCATGTACAATGGGAACAAGCCACACAGATGTATCTGCTTGAATATTTGTACATGTAGAGTTCATTCGTATTGTGTATGCACATCCATGATGTCTAACTATTTTAGCATTGGGTAAATGTAGCCCCTGTCTAGTCCAATAGAGCATGTGGCCGAGCTTCATGTTCAACCTATGGCTCTACTCTCTACAAATGAAACCTAGTCTCCTGTCCCAGAGCATATTTTTTCAGTGAGACATGTTCATCAATTATAAAATTGGTTAGTAATTTATCACACATACATGTTGATAATTGTTGAGCTAATTGACATAGGACATTTTATTCGCAGACCACCATTGTAGGGAATATTTCAGCTAGGAGGAGTACACCACAAGCCTCTATTCCTTGGATGGATTCAATGAGTGTTTGTTATAAGTAATTGAGTCATATTTTAATTTTTGTAAGTTTGTTAGTGATTCAGTATTAGTTCAGTTACTTGATCAAGAAATATGATCTTCGACTTGCAGTCGCCAGAGATGCACAACGTTCGTAGACAGAGGCAAGATGCATCATAGTATGGAAAAACAAGAGGAAGTTAGATTTTTTATGTGTATTATAGGACATGTATACTTTTTTCACAAGAGGAAGTTAGAGTTTTGATGTGTGATCGCGGACATATGTACTTTTAGTTTACTTGTAGATTATTGACCTTTTTGATACATGTACATTGACAAGCCATCTAAGGGCCACCTATTTTTGTATTATGACTTCCATGATATATTATATATTTCAGATTGTCTCTTAACATCTTCATAGTTCAGTCTTATTTGTGATCATACATGTGTGGCCAACAATGTTTATATGTGTAATGTTCCCAATTTTTTATAGCTTGGACAATTGCATTTAGATATCAGTTATAACATTGATAAAAATGCACAATTACAACAATGCACATATACAATGTTCTTGACAATGATCCAATTGCATATACAATGTTAAATTGTATCCACAACAATGCACATTTACAAAATGTTCTTGACCACAATCAAATTATATGAAATTGCATATGAAATTATGTGAGAGACGCACCTAATCCACACAATGTACTAACACACTTAACCTACAAAATAAGAAACTAATACAACTAAATGATGTACATAAACTCCTAACCCACATAAAAACTTAACAAGTGGGACAAACATGCATAGGCTATGCATCTAGACTTTCACAAAAATGTGATGCACTCATGCAACCCTTATAAGCAGTTTAAATTTTATTATGATGACACTCATATAACAAAATGAACATGGGAATGCACATAAGTTCAATGTGAAAATATCCTATTAACATGACCCTTGACCCCTAAATCAATAATCCCTTTATCATAATCCCCACTAACAAATCAACAACTACACTCAAATCCTTTTCATCCTAACCCACTAACACTGTTAACCCTAACCACCAATGCATCTCATGTTTCACCTCAAACACATAAGAACCCAATGTAATCAAGTGACACACATAAGGAACAAACCAATCTAACTCAAACATGAATACCTAACCTACATAAGCACCTATTGGACATATTAAATGATGCACATAGATGGCACACCTATGAAACACACTTATTTATCCCACATAGGTGATACTTATCTTTTACCTTGACCTACGCAGCCCCTATAACACTAATCCATATAACACAATACCATTTATGGATAACCCAATGCCCCCAACATACAACCTACTAATCATCCTAATGATCCTAACCCTAACTACCTAAGTCACTTTGCAACATACCTAACACACATATGCACCCAACAAACCCAGACAACTGACCCAACCAAGTGGAACACATAATCACCTTACCCACATAAGAAACTAACAAACATAAAGGATGCACATAGTTGACACACCTAAGTGATGCATCTATGTGGCCCACATAAATGAATAACTGTATACCCCACAAAAATTTACAAATGACTTGAATACTTCTCCAATTCAAATGGAAGAGATTAGCAAGCCCGACAAAATATTTTTTGCAAGTGGAGCCTAAGAAACCACAAGGACAAGTCAAGGAATGTGACAAAGCTATAAAGGATCACAGAAATATCATCGATGAAACACCACCTCTGTTTTTTATTTGGAACTTTGAATTCTTAAAACAACATTAATTTCTCAAAATGTAAATATAGTGGAACACTAAGGACGCGTCAAATGACGTGGCACATCACGTACCTAGAAATCTATTAAGAGTGCAATGTGGTAGGTTTGAGTGCCACTCTTTGAATGTCTATTTATACAATTAGAACAAAAATATTGCAAAGTTGACCCCTTTGTGCAAAAAATGCATAGACCCTTACTGAGCAAAACCCTAGTTTCCAATATCGTCCTATAAGGAAATCTCTAGACCTTGGACCTAGAGGAGAGGGGTATCCCTAGAATCAATTTTATATATTGAATCCAATGAATTTGACGGTTCGTCGATCCAAGCCACGATCACCATTCTATGGCTCGTTATAACTTGCACCCTAAAGGCTTTTAGGGGCACCTGTTGAATCCCTACCGAGGACATAGAATTCCAACCATGCAACAAAAATGGGTTCCGGGATGTCCTGCAAGTGTGTATAGGAAAGTTCCACGTGGGAACGCTAGACACAAGTTCCCGATCTAGGAATTTGCAAAGTTGACCCCTATGTGCAAAAAAAGAATAGACCCTTACTGAGAGAAACCCTAGTTTCCAAAATCAACCTAGAAGATGATCTTTGTGCCATGGAACCAGAAGAGAGGGGAACCCTTAGAACTATCCCAATGTCTTGAATCCAACGAATTTGACGGTTCATCAATCGGATCCATGTTCACTATTCTATGGCCCATTACAACTCACACCCTAAAGGCTTTAAGGGACACCTTTTGAATCCCTACCGAGCAAACTGGGTTCTGGGAGGTCCCGCAAGTGTTCCTAGGAAGGTTCCACATGGGAATGCTAGACACAAGTTCACAGTTGAGGAATTTGCAAAGTTGAACCCTATGTGCAATAATTGCAAAGTCCTTTATTGAGCAAAACGCTGGTTTCCAAAATCGACCTAGAATATTATGTATGTGGGAACCTACAAGAGAGGGGAAACCCTAGCAATATACCGATGTCCTGAATCCAACGGAGTCAATGTTTCATCAATCAGATCCAGAGTCACCATTCTATGGCCCGTTACAACTTGCACCCTAAAGGCTTTCAGGGACACCTATTGAATCCCTACCGGGGGCATAGAATTCCAACCATGCAACAAAATTGGGTTCCAGGAGGTCCTACAAGTGTGTATAGGAATATTCCATGTGGGAATGCTAGCCACAAGTTCATGGTCAAGGAATTTTAAAATTTGACCCCTATGTGCAATAATTTCAAAGCCCCTTATTGAGAAAAACCCTAGTTTCCAAAATCAGCGTAGAAGATGATCTATGTGCTATGGACTAGGAATAGAGGGGCACCCCTAGCACTATCCTGGTGTTCTGAATCCAACAGAGTCAACAGTTCGTCGATCTGAGCCACGGTCACCATTCTGTGGCTCGTTACAACTCGCACCTTAAAGGACTTCAGGGACACTTGTTGAATCCCTACTGGGGGCATAGAGTTCCAACCGTATAACAAAACTAGGTTTTAGGATGTCCTACAAGTGTGTCTAGGAATTTTCCATATGGGAAATATAGCCATAAGTTATCTATCAAGGAATTTTAAAATTTGACCCCTATGTGCAATAATTGCAAAGTCCCTTATTGAGAAAAACCCTAGTTTCCAAAATCGACCTAGAAAATGACCTTTGTGTTATGGACCTGGATGAGAGGGGCACCCCCAGAACTATAACGATGTCCTAAATCCACTAGAGGTGACGGTCCGTCGATTCGAGCCACGATCACCATTCTATTTAAATTGAAGCTTTATGGTTAACTCAAGCAATCATGAGTCAATTATGAGATATCTTCCCCAAATATGGGGACTTCATGGGTTCAACTTTCTTGATCCCCTCATCAAGGTTCCATGGTTTAATCCATTTACCATCCATGAAAATACTTGAAATTTTTTCCATAAAATTATTCCTTGAAAATAACTTAAATTGAAAAAAATCCAACAAAATAATAAAGATGACTATACTCATATTTTGAAAGGGTATTTTTGACCATCCCTTCAAGTTATTAATGAATTGAATTGAGACTTTGCATATGCACACTCCAATCACATTAAATGGGAAAAAAAGGTGTGTTAATTGACTCATTGGCCAATAATGAAGTTGATCTAGTGATATAGAGTCGTGTTCAAGTAAAACTTGGTGTTTTGAAGATCTCCAAGTTTGGTAGATTCCATTGAGTTCAAAGGGATATTAAAATTGGCGTTCAACGTTTGAGGAACACTAAACTTATATGTTCCCATTTACCTTAGTCTTTTTAATAATAATAGAAATAATCTAATTCAAGGTTATGTTCTAGATAGATGTCAAATATAGATGTTTGAGATGTTTGAGATTTAATTATAGATGTTTGATATTCAAATATAGATGTTTAGGCTACAAACTAGGTTTTATAGGCTTCGCTATAGCGTTTATAGGATAGGATCTATAGGGTTGGATTTCTAGGATAGGGGTTTAGAGTACAAACTAGGGTTTCTTGGACTCTTGGACATGTTTGTATCAAAATGGTTTTGATACAAATGGATGCACATGAATAAAGGAAGTTTTTTGGCATGCATAAATAGTTGCAACATGAAGTTTTTTAGACTCTTGTGCATACTTGTGCACAATGGTTTGGATTCTTATGGATGCACATGAATGCACAAACTAGGGTTTTTTGGACTTGTGTGCATATTTGTAGCATAATGGTTTGGATTCAAATGGATGCACATGAATATACAAAGATTTTTTTTGCATGCATATATAGTTGCATCATGAATTTTTTTTACTCTTGTGGATAATTGTGCACAATGGTGTGGATTCAAATGGATGCACATGAATGCACAAACTATGGTTTTCTGGACTCTTGTGCATCTTTGTAGCACAATGGTATGGATTGAAATGGATGTACATGAATATAACAAGATTTTTTGGCATGCATATATAGTTGTATCATGATTTTTTTTTTACTCTTGTGCATAATTGTGCACAATGGTGTGGATTCAAATGGATGCACATGAATGCACAAACTAGGGTTTTTGGGACTCTTGTTTAGATTTGTAGCACAATGGTTTGGATTCAAATGGTGATGGAGGTTTCTAAGGATTTTGAACACAAAATAGGCTCTAGGATACAAACTAGGGTTTCTAGGGATTAGAATTCAAATTAGGGTTTAGGCTACAAACTAGGGTTTCTAGGGATTAGAATTCAAATTAGGGTTTAGGATACAAAATATGGTTTATAGGATTATCTGTAGGGTTTATAGGCTAGGGTTTCTAGGATAGGATTTTAGAGTACATATTAGGGTATTTTGGACTCTTGTACATGTTTGTAGCACAATGGTATGGATTCAAATCTTGTGCGTATTTGTAGCACATTAATATGCAAAGTTTTTTTGGTAGGCATATATAGTTGCAACATGAAGTCTGGATTCAAATGGATGCACAAACTAGGGTTTTTGGACTCTTGTGCATATTTGTAGCATAATGGTTTGGATTCAAATGGTGATGGAGGTTTCTATGGAGAGATTAGTTTTAGATGCATATAGATTAGGTTTCTAGGTTTATATTTGTGTTTCTAGGGTAGATTATGTTTCTAAGGATAGATTATGTTTCTATGTTTGTGATTTGGTTTCTAGGTTTTTAAATTAGGTATATAACAATCATATTTTTTTGGATGATGGATGAGAATATTATGGTGAAGAAGGGGATGGTGATGGTGACAACATGTGCAGGAGGAGGATGGTGGTGATGTTCATGGTGGCAATAGGCATGGTGGTGGTGACAATGGGAATGGGGATAGTGACAATGAGCATGGGGATGATGATAGTGACAATGAGCATGAAAATGGGCATGAGAATGTATATCTTATGGTGTACTTAGGATCCATGACTAAGCTTGTGCAATTTATCAATTTAGGATCCATGACGAAGCTTGTGCAATTTATCAATCTATCAAGTTTTCAATGTCTGGTTGCAATAGTCAAAATATTAATGTAAATAATCAATGAGACCATGAAACAAAATCATAACATACATATACACTACATATATATAACATAAAAACACAATATAACACACAAACCACATATCAGATTACCCACCTATGGTCATTTGACGAGACCATCGGGATCATCTATAATACCAGTGTTCTCCATTAACCTCTCATGCTCGGAGTCAGGCAATAAGTATCGTTCCTTTGATGAGTTATTCCTTGGATTTTTTTGCAGCTAGAGGTTTGTGCTAATAACTAAGTGTTTATAATGGTATACAATCTTACCCGATCTATAATCTTCAAATACATACCCTTTTCTAGTGTCTGAGTGGGAAACCTGGTTCAAATACTCTCCCTTGATAACCATCGACCCAATATGAAAAGAATTGTCCTCACAATCCATTAATGATGCATTGAGGGTATGATTCCCCTCTAAGCAATGTGCCAGCCAATAATTAGTGTGCCATGAATTGTGTCTTGGGGAAACCACTGCGTATATGTGCACTACATGAAATATAGTGCCAACATTTGAGTCAACTAACTAGACACAGCAAGTTGTTAAAATTTTCAAAATATTAATCGAACATGGTTGTATGAGATATGATATGTAGTCATAGCCTGGTGAAATGCTTGATTGGTCCTACTCCAACTGGCATAATTCTATAGCTATATGTCAACCAATTTGGAGTGATACACAATCCCAACTATCAACCCAATCCGTTAATTCACATTTTTCCCATTCGCCACCATTGCATGAAGAACAAAAACAAGAGAATTTCCTTCTCCACATTTCAAGTATGGCATTGTCTGAAGTTCTAACTGAATGAAATGCACGAGTTCCCTGGATGGTCTTCCACTCATATAAATGTGATCTATCTACATGCACCACCTCCCAAAAATATCTATGTACATGTGCTTTCTTGGTTGACCGATCTTCATGCTTTCTTTCTTCCTCCCCCATGATTAGAGAACACCATTCAACAATGGTCTTTGCATCTCGAATGAGTGATACATTTGTGAAATTCATTTCTTTCCTATGTAATGCAGTCTTGATGCATGCACCTACTCCATCATGTTCACCTTTTCTGTGTTTGATATCAAAATAGTTCCAAATATGTGGAACCTTGTTCCTTTTGTGGAGTATACACAACCATTGGAAGACATGGGCATTTTTGAATTTCCCTGCACAACCATCAAACCACATCCAATGTTGTTCCATCTATATATTGTTATCCTTCAAGTGATTGTGGAACATTTGAAAGTTATGTTGTGCAAAATCCAAGTCGTGAGACCTGTCATCACTAATGTAGAAGTGATACTCCTTCAATATAACCATGTTGTCTTCAGTACTATTTTCCCCATGTCTATAGGTGATATGGACCATTATGATGACCTGGTCTGAGTGATAGTATTGACTTTGAATCTCGTTTTGCTGTTGAAGAGTGTAGTTTTTCACAAAATTGACCACTGATAAGATAGTCCCAACAGGAAATGTATCCCTGCACGTTCTAAACTTCCCATATTGCAAACAAGCCACATGTACATGCATTACATATTGTTGTGCCTTTTCAAATAATCCCTCCATGAATTCGCAAACTCGTACCTGGTAGATCAACAATAAATACGTATATCAGTATATTGTTACATATGAAATTTTGCAATCCATAGAAAAGAATAGTATTCAAGAACTCATTACTAACCTGAGAAATGACCAACTGTATTTTTTTCTTTCATTCCCTCTATCAATATCATACATGACATATTTGAATGACTGCAATTTCACCTCCTACCTCCCATGTTCATGCTCATCGGTTACATGTATTCGTTTTTCCAATAATTCCATTCCACCACACACTTGGCATGTCCCATCTACACAATACTTTTGATAAAATGTGCAACCTTCTGTCCTACTACACAATATGCTATGAATAAAGTCTCTAGATGACATTGACAGTAATGTAGCTGAGTATTCCTGCACAATAGTGTTATGCAATACACGTAATATGTGTGTGTGTGTCATAATAATAACCATAATCAATGTGGTATCAACAACAACATGTGTTACAAGTTGTGTTTATTTTAACATAACATGGTTTGCATTTATCAAAGAACCTTTGTCCTAAGTTAAGTTCATTATGTTCATGCCTAAATCTCACATATAGTTTTGTTTGTGTCATGTCAAGAAAATGTTTAATGTGGGGTTCATGATCCCTTGAACCCATTCTCAATTTTAGTGCATCTTTTCAGTTGGAAGAAGTTCTACTATTGTCATGCCAAAAATATTGCACTAGTCCCTTTATCACATCAATGAGCTTCATGTCAAAGCATGGAAACCTACCAATGGCGACCCAAACATATATTTGACTAGTTTCAAGTTGTTCCCTTCTAACACAATACCTACAAGGTATTTTGACATTCAAATTAATCAGTTTGGATGTAGGATTAAGAAGACAAAGGGCCATAGCGATTTTGTTCATGATTGATTGTGACAACACACGGTGAGTTGCATTGCGATCCTTTGAACAAGATTTATTTCCAATTGTACCAAATGCATGTACAAAACTTTTAAAAATATGAGAAATTGGTTTAGAACTGTTTACATAATTACATTTAACTTTCTCCTAACAACAATCATACTCCTAGATTTCAATAATGATAAAAATAATTTACATTTATCTCCATCACATTTAGAATCAAAATAGTAAACAAGTATTAATTGTTGAGTTTGATACGCAATACTGGATTTAGATAACATACCTTCAAGCGAACCAATTAGAATTTCATCAATATGTATGCGCTTTGGAGTTCTTCAGCGTGAATTTTCAATTGGAGGTAGGGATATTGGAGCTTAATCACTTGGTCAGTTTGGCGTTTCAACAGTAGTTGGGTGTCCTTCTTTCTCTTGCTGGCAGTTGGATGATGGAAATAGGACATCCCCTTGGATGGTATCAATGACATTGTCTTCTTCGAGCATATGTTTTCCATGAAACGCCTCTCTAACTTCATACTCTTATAACCAACACATACCAAATTATTGTAGTGTCCCTTTTTAATAAATTTGGTAAAATTGGAAAAATTGCAAATTTTGGCCAATTCGACCCTTAGACTAGTATTAACCCAAATGCCTCCAAATGACTCCAAATGCTTCCAAATTCGTTCTAAATGTGTTTTGAAGGTATTAATACATAAAATGGTCACTTGTGTATGCTTGGAAACTCTAAAAATGCTTCTGCAACATTCAAGTATAATCAGGGAAAGATAGGGCAATTTACTAGTCAAATTGAGGTTCAAATCCCCCAAGGGTAGTGGTCAAAGATGGATCTCCAAATGTTGTACGACCTTCCAAAATTTTAGAACAGAGACATGGTACTTTTAAAGGACTTCAATGGGATCCTAAATACATGATCAATCATTTCCTAAAGTCTTTTTCAACTTCCATAAATCAGATGTTTGTATACTAGCTTTAACATAGGGGGACATGATAGTAAATATTCACAAATAGTTGTGAAACTTGAGAATATTGCTCCAAATGCTTGTCTAATGAATATTAAAATTATTTAGAATATTAATGGAGCTCCATTCAACAATAATATATCATATTCTGACTAAACCATTCGAATTTGATACCACTTCAAGTGCTTATAACAAGGTATTGGGGAAATGGCATCATTTAATCATAGTTTAGCATTTGTACATAAAATATCTTAGAGTTTTGATCTGAAAGTCTTATGAGCAGTGAATATAGAGTATATATATCAGATTACAAAAATATGGGGCCTCAATAGCTATCCCAAATAGATCATCACCTCACCAAGTGTGCCCCTCCTCAAGGAGAAAGAATATGACAAGAAATGGAAGAATAGTTGTAGAACCAAGATGAAGGATATGTGATCATGAGATGACCTGTAGATTCAACCTGCAAAAAATGACTCCATTGTAGCTCTAAATGAAAGTTCTGAATGGCGTCTCCAATTTCCAATTATGATGGGAATATTTCACCCTCGAAATTGGCGCTAAGGAAAGTAGAATAACACTCTACTAGCTCTCCTCTCCAAATGGAAAATGTAAAATGATCAAAAGATACTATCCGTATTTGTTATTGTCTTTTATAAACTTGTAAAGTCTTCCATGGGTTAAATTCCCTCCATGAGCTTCATGCCAAATCGAATTGGGAAGAGATTTCAATGTGTGCCACTTGTCCCTCCATTCCTAGCCTCCTCCTTCACTCAATTCGAATGGATGACTCTTTGGCTTCCCTAACTCCCTTGTGCACCCTCTTGGAGGCTATTTTTAGCCCTTACATGTCATATATGTCATATGTCAGCAATCAGGTCTAATTTTGTTGAGATATTGTAACTTCAAAGAATATTATATTTGTACTTTATTATTCCGGAGATGTTTCATTCCTCCATGAAGATCTTATTGTATATCCGGAGATGTTTATTCCTCCGTCGGAATGTGGTAACTCGGGTTATTAGACTTCCCTAGTGGGGGTCGGCCCTGTATGTGTTATGTGGGTCAAAGGGTTATTAGACCACCCTAGAGGGGTTGGCCCAGTCAGTTGTAGTGGGGTATTTAACCCATTGGTTAAATACGAGCCTACGTGTTCTTGTGTAAAAGACAAGTCGGAGTAGTGTATAAATAGAGGAAGTGTATTCCTCATTTGACACACTCACTCACTTGAGAGTAGTGCACTTGTGGAGGATAGGTCTGCTATGATGGAGGAGGAGATCATGTCTTTGGTTTGCATCTTTGTATATTGCTGGTCATCTATATTGAGGAAGCTTTACTGGGTTTTCTACCCCATGAGGGTTTTCCAGGATAAATCTGTGTCTCTTGTGTTTATGCTATGCTTGTTGTTTCTTCAGTGATCCTATATATGCTATTATTGTGAAATGGAATGTAATTCTTCTATTTTTTGTCTTAGCATATTAAATCTTAACAAATTTGTGTCATAAGTTTCATAGCATCTTCATCATTATTGTCATAGAAGTGAAAGAATCTAGCCCAAGTGTCTCAATATCTATCAAATGTCTCTTCCTCTTCCATGGAAGTTACTCTTCCACTCCAATTTGACCTTCATTGATTCATGCCAATTATATTGAAATTCCAACTCCCCAATATCATTAGACTCCACCATGGATTCGAATGGGTGAGAATAGAATGCCATGTGGCATGAGGAATATAACTTTGTGTGGGTCCCACACCACCAATGTTCCACCTTATTTTCCTATCATAATTATTTATTAAACCCCTTTTAATATATTTATGTCAATATGATGTCCATTTGGGGTTTTAAGGTCTCCGTATTCCAAATCTAATGTTTCCACCCCAACCTAGGAAACTAGTAGATTGCTGAAATTTTCTCTTTTGAGATTTATTTGAATGGGGACAGTATAGTCCTCCCCACCCAAGATTGCTTGTACTCAAGCAATTTCGAACATGGATTTTGAAGAACCTTCTTCCTTTCCAAAACTTTGCTTCCAAATTTTTTTGAAACCAATGAGATTAAAAATTATTCCAGGGTCCCATAGCTTGTATTGCACTCCAACAATTAGGAGTGCTCTCCAACCCATACCATCAAGAAAGGGAATTCTCGGATCCCATTTCCTTGTATACATTCTTCCAATCATCATAAGTACAAAAGATAGATCATCAAAGTACATAGAAACATAATAATAATGGACATCAAGGAGGTGCCTCATCAAAGATTCATGAAAGCGCTTATACCTCCAAGCAAGTAGACCACCATTTTCCAAGTGCATACAAGCATCAAGTGACCAATCAAATCTACTCCAAGGACATAGGTGAGGATCCCATGTCCCATATTGCTTCTCCAAAAATATGTAGGATCCATCAAAATAATCATCCCTATGTTCTTTCATCCAATAAGTGAATGAATAATCTCCATTAAAATCTGAACCAAGTAGGGAGCAAAGAAATCAATGGGCCTTCAAGGGGCTCACATAAGTACCATTTATGGATCCATGGATATGTGTATCGTCAAGAAATAACAATGGAATTTCCTAGCAATAAACATTTTCTCCAATCATATATCTCTTCACCCAAGTAGTTAATGAAGTTCCTCCAACATCAATTCAACTAAGCAAGGAGCAAGGAAAATCATGAGTCTTCAAGTGACTCAAGTGAACATCATAAGTGCATCCATGAAGATATGTATCATCATAAGGTAAAAAAGGATGCTGTTGTAAATGTAAATAATGATGTTCTCTATTCATGTCATCATCAAAATGAGAGGTATAAGTTTCACACTCCTCATGTGGCACCGTCAAAAAAAAACTTTTCACCCATACTTCATTAGGATGAATGCTGCAAAGTAGGGAAGTGTAAGATGTAGGAGAATGAACCAACTCACCAAAATTATCAGAATATGAAAAAGTGTCATAATTTGTAGGCTCCATAAGGGTAGGATCATGCACATCCCTCAAAAGGGAAAAACTTTACTCTTCATGTACTGCTTTTTCTACTTCACCTATTTCAGAACAAGGTGGCTCATGGGTCTCCTCCTTTCGATCCTTCAAGAAAGCTGATGCATTTTTCCCCTTGCTTTCCTTAAGATCAATATATTTGGAATCTCTTTTTGAAGAAAACCCAAAAACTCTCTTCAAGTAGGAAATACATGCATTCCCTGAAGCTTCATATTTTTCACTGCTCTTTTCACTCACACACATATGATTTTCTCTCCAAGGTATTTTGCAAGAAAGGCATAGACCTTTCTTCACTAACTCCACATCTTCATTTTTGGGCCTATTTTCAAACACCTAATCAGAAAAGTCTTCAAAAGGAATATCCTTTTGTGTATCTCCCTTGTACACATCAAGATATGCCTGATATTGTTGGGGCAAGGTTTTACATGTTGCTCTCAATATTTGTAATTCATTCATAGAACTATTCTTTGGTAGTGTGACACACTCATCTTCATCATATTCAAGGTCATAATAATAACCCTCATTCCTTATGAAATTGTAAGAATTTTTGCATGATGGCACCTCTTCCTCATATCATTCACATTCTTCTTCATATTGCTCATAAGTATTGTACTCATAGGATTCATCATAACAGTAAGACATGGCTACCAATTATTCTTCAAGGCATGATATTAATTCATAGGTGCAAGGACCATGCTTTGATACCACTTGTAGTGTCCCTTTTTAATAAATTTGGTAAAATTGGAAAAATTGCAAATTTTGGCCAATTCGACCCTTAGACTAGTATTGACCCAAATGCCTCCAACTGGCTCCAAATGCTTCCAAATTGGTTCTGAATGTGTTTGGAAGGTATTAAGACATAAAATTTTGACTGATGTAGGCTTGGAGACTCTCAAAAGGCTTCTGCAACATTCAATTATAATCAGGGAAAGATAGGGCAATTTACTAGTCAAATAGAGGTTCAAATCCCCCAAGGGTAGTGGTCAAAGATGGATCTCCAAATGTTGTATGAACTTCAAAAATTTAATAAAAGAGATATGGTACTATTAAAGGACTTCAATGGGATCCCAAATACATCATCAATCAGTTCCTAAAGTCTTCTGCAACTTCCATAAATCATATATTTGTATACTAGATTTAACATAGGGGGAAATGATAGTAAATCTTCACAAATGGTTATGAAACTTCAGAATATTGATCCAAATTCTTGTCTAATGAACATGAAACTTATTCATCATATTTATGGCGCTCCATACAACAATAATATATCATATTTTGACTGAACCATTCGAATTTGATACCACTTCAAGTGCTTATAACAAGGTATTGGGGCAATGGCACCATTTAATCATAGTTTAGTAGTTGTACATAAAATATCTTGGAATTTCGATATGAAATTATTATGAGCAGTAAATATAGAGTATATATATCAGATTAAAAAATTATGGGGCCTCAAGAGCTATCCCAAAGATATCATCACATCACCAAGTGTGCCCCTCCTCAAGGAGAAAGATTATGACAAGAAATGGAAGAATAGTTGTAGAAGCAAGATGAAGGAGATGTGATCACGAGATTAACTGTAGCTTCAACCTGAAACAAATGAATCCATTGTAGCTCCAAATTAAAGGTATGAATGGCCTCTCCAATTTCCAATTAGGATGGGAATATTTCACCCTCGAAATTGGTGCTAAGGAAAGTAGAATATCACTCTACTAGCTCTCCTCTCCAACTGCAAAATGTAAAATGATCAAAAGATACTCTCCTTCTTTGTTCTTTCCTTTTATAAACTTCTCAAGTCCTCCATGGTTCGAACTCCCTCCATGAGCTTCATGCCAAATCGAATTGGGAAGAGATTCCAATGTGTGCCACTTGTCCCTCCATTCCTAGCCTCCTCCTTCACTCAATTCGAATGGATGACTCATTGTCTGCCCTAACTCCCTTGTGTGCCCTCTTGGAGGTTATTTTTATCCCTGACATGTCATATATGTAATATGTCAACAATCAGGTGGTCCCACACCACCAATGTCTCTCCATGACCAAGTGCCACATTATTTTCCTATCATAAATATTTATTTTACCCCTTTTAATATATTTATGTCAATCTAATGTCCATTTGGGGTTTTATAGGCTCCTTATTCCAAATCTAATATTTCCACCCCAACCTAGGAAACTAGTAGATTGGTGGAATTTTCTCTTTTGAGATTTATTTGAATGGGGACATTACAATCGTCAATTGTTTCAAGTGGCCTTGTTGTGCACATATGTTTTACTCCTTAATCAGGGCCATGGGGTGCTTTTTCTTCAACTATTGTGCAAATCGAAGGTCCCTCAAGTGAATACTCTGACCATCTATCTTATTGTGGATTGGTTGAAAGAATCATGACATCCTCTACAGCCAGAATTGGTTGAGTGTCCATAGAATTCTCCGATTGGTCATGTCATTTCTTCTCCTTTCTTTAATTTCTTCAATGATATCTTCGGATAGTTGCTTCCTTGCATATTTTCTTTTTTGATTGCGTATATTTCCCATGACCAAAATGATCAATGATCTATGGTGCTCTTCAATTGGAGATTCTCCAAGCTTAGTTTTTGTCTTTCTCAATTGTGCTATACTCCACCCCAATGATTAATGACATAAATTGCCTTTAATACTACTCAATTGTAAGAAAATCAATGGTGGAGATGGTCTATGGTGCTTCTCAATTGGATATTCTCCAAGATAGGTATTTTTCTTGCTCAATAGTTTCTACACTTCACCACAATGATCAATGAGATTATTCCTTTGATGCTCCTCAATTGTAATACCATCAATGTTGCGGATGGTCTATGGTGCTCCTCAATAGTACATTCTCCAGCCTTGGTGTTTTTGTTGATCAATTGAATCTATACTCCAGAATTATCAATGAAATATTGCATTTGATGTTCATAAATTGTAAGAAACTTAATGGTGGATAATTGGAGATGGTTTTTCTATTGTACTCTTGAACCTTGTCCAATGTCGTTGGTGCTCCAAGTAATCCTTATAGCACTTGTGATGGAGATGGTCTCAACAAAATGCTCAATTTGTGTGAACTTTCTTGCAATGGAAATAGTGTATGTTGTGTATGAAATCTGAAATTGCGTGCACTGACATGTTTCTTTGTGATCATGTTAGAGTGTCTCTCATACGGCAACGCACATTGTCTATACAGGCACAAAATGCGTACATGTTTTGACTGTACAAAATGTGTGCGCGTTTTGTAGTTATATAACGTGTATGCATTTTGATCTACTAATGATCAACAACATTTAAGAAGGTAGTTTCAATGCTAACATATCATTGAATGTCTTCCCGCACCCCCTCTTTCTTAACCCCCTAACACCCCCACCCCTAACTCTTAAATTAGTCCCCCCTCTCTCACTTTACATTCAACATATTTGCTTGTTAATAACAATAATTATATTTTTACATACAACATCAAACCAAATGGAACAATCTACTTGTAGGTAGAGAGAAACACACAGCCTTCTCAATTTTTTTTTAATAATTCAAGTTACCATAACACATTAAAAAGATTCTCTTAGGAACCAAATAAAGGATTTAATACACAAATCTCAGAAGCTGCAAAAGAAAAATTATAGTAAAAAAGATAAAACAAATAACATGGAAATCGAGAATATGAACCAACGTAAAACTGAAACATGAAAAAATAAATTTTGTAGATTGCAGGGGTCCATCAGAAGACTCATGAGCTAAATGAAGAATAATTCCATTAGAAAAATATAAAAAAATAGGTTGACCAGATGCTATATTTGCAAATTTGGATTTGTAGTTTCTCAAAATATCATTTTACCTCTTCCTAACCCCCACCCCTCTACACACACATGGAGACACATCTCTATGCCTCCCCATACCACTAACACCTCTCTCTCTCTCTCTCTCTCTCTCTCTCTCTCTCTCTCTCCCCTAAGTCATACTAACCCCTCCCTCTCCCACTCTCTCTCACTCCCCTACTCCTCAAACTACACCTAACCCTGACCCCCCGCCTCTATATATCTCCCCTTTGCTCCCTAAACCTTACTAACACCTTCTCTATCTCTCTTTCTCCACTGCAGGATTACCCCCTCATCTCCCTGCAGGGGATAAAGAGAGTGAGAGAAGGGGTTAGTAAGGGTTAGGGAGATAGGGGGTAGAGAGAGGAGGCGGTCGGGTTTAGGTAGGGGTGGAGGAGTAGGGGAGTGATAGAGAGTGGGAGAGGGGGTTAGTATGAGTTAGGGGGAATATGGGGGGGGATAGAGAGAGGAGGGTGGATGTTAGTGGTATCGGGAGGCATAGGGATGTGTCTCTATGTGTGTGAGAGAGAGAGTAAGAGAGGGAGAGAGAACCAATGGGGAAGTGGTGTGTTGGGTAGTTGGGGAAGAGATAGGAGGAGGGGGTTAGGTGTAGGTGGATGATTAGGGGAGTGAGACCGAGTGAGAGAGGGGGTTAGTATGAGTTAGTGGGAAGCTAGGGGAGAGAGAGAGGGGGGGGGGGTGTTAGTGGTAGGGGGAGACATAGGGATGTGTCATTGTGTGTGTGTGAGAGATAGAGAGGGATAGAGAGAGAGCCAATATGGTGGTGGTGTGTTAGGTGGTTGGGGAAGAGATAAGGGGTGGTGGTTAAGGGTAGGTGGATTAGCAGGGGACTGAGAGAGACTCGGAGAGGGGTTTAGTAAGAGTTAGAGAGAGATAGTGGGGGATGGTAAGAGAGAGAGAGAGAGATTGGGGGATGGTGAGAGAGAGAGAGAGAGAGAGAGAGAGAGGATTAGGGGTTTGGGGATGAGAAGGGTGATTAGGGATAGATGGAGGTATAGGTGAGGAGCATGAGGGTTTGGGTTAAAGAGAGAGAGAGAGAGAGGTAAAGCGAAATACTTTAGGGGGTGGTAAGGGGTTATAGGTAGAGACAGATGGGGATTGTTAAGAGATTAGAGGTAAGGACAAAGGCGGATGTTAGGGGTTTGGGGATGAGAAGGGTGGAAAGGGATAAAGGGAGGTATAGGTGAGGAGCATGAGTGTTTGGGTTAGAGAGAGAGAGAGGTAAAGAGAGATACTTTAGGGGGTGGTAAGGAGTTATAGGTAGAGATGGAGGGGGGTTGTTAAGGAGTTAGAGGTAGATATAGAGGAGGTTGTTATTGGGGGTAAGTAAGAGTTAGGGGGAGAGAGAGAGATATAGGGGGTTAGTAAGAGTTAGAGAGAGAGATATTGGGGGTTTGCAAGGGGTATAGAGAGAGAGAGAGAGGGTTAGGGGTTTAGGGATGAGAAGGGAGATTAGGGAGAAAGGGGGGTATAGGTGCGGAGCATGAGTGTTTGGGTTAGAGAGAGAGATAGAGATAAAGGGAAATAATTTCGGGGGTGGTAAGGGGTTAGAGGTAGAGACAGAGGGGGATTACCCCATCCTCCCCATGTAGGGTAGAAAGAGTGTGAGAGAAGGGGTTAGTAAGGGTTAGGGAAAGGAGGGGAGAGAGAGAGAGAAGGGGGTGGTCGGGGGATCATTAAGGGGTTAGAGGTAGTGTTGAAGGGGGATTGTTAAGGGGTTATAGGTAGAGAGAGAAGGGGGTGTTAGGATATTGGGGGTAAGTGAATCAAGGAATAAAGAGTGATAGGAGTTAGTAAGGTTTAGGGAGTGGAGGGGAGAGAGAGAGAGAGAGACAGAGAAGAGGGGTCAGTGGTAGGGGGAGGCATATGGATGCACATGTGTGTGTGAGAGAGAGAAGGGGGTGCTAGTGGGTTACTGGGGTGTTATATATTAATGTGGGGGTATTTGGGAGTTGTAGGGGGGGTGTATTAGAGGGTTTTGGGGGTTAGGAGCGTGGGTAAAAATAATGCGCACACGTTTTTTTAACAAAAATGCGTATGCGTTTTTGTTGAATAAAACGCGCACTCGTTTTTGTTCACTAAAATGCATACACGATATTTAACATTACAATTCTTCCGTGATATTTGAAATTACAATTTTGTCGTGATATTTAACATTACACTTTTATCGTGATATTTAACATTACAACTATATTGTTTGGTTTGGTGATAAATATATTCAAAGGAATTGGGGGGTGGAAAGGGCTTAGAGGTAGAACGAGAGGGGGGGTCTTAAATGGTTAGAGGTAGAGACATAGGGGGTTTATTAAGAGTTAGAGAGAGGGGGGGTGGGGTTTAGGTTGTATTTTAAAATTTGTTTCCCACCCTTATCCTGTTTTGTAGATTTATGTCGATGACATTGTTTGGAGGGATTTGTCCCACCATTCAGGTGATAAATTCTGCAGCCATTTTCCATTGGATTGTGTGCATCAAATTAGAAAAATTCCATCCTTTCAAAGAAGGGGAAACAATAGGAAGATTGGTTTTTAGGGGAAATAGCTCTGGAATATCTGCTACATCAAGGTGTTTTCAAAAGAATGGAACCAAATCATTAACTGAATACATCAAACCTCTTGCACAAGGTTGTAATGTAAGGTAATATTCAGAAAGGGTTGAAAATCCCATAGTAGTATAGGGATTCATTTCCTTTAACTTGGCCCAGTTACTTGTGGATGCAGGTAGAAAAAACTTTAGAGAGCCTCGTTCCCTATAGGTATTCCCACATTCAACTACAAGGAGAATAAATTATGGTGTAGATGCCAACATTTGATACACTTGCCAAATATTTGTTGTTGGAAGAACTTACATACTTCAACAAAGGATTGTTTTACGGGTGACTTGAAAGTCCCTTTCAATTTTCAACAAAGAAATTAAAAAGTTCAATGTATAGATTTTCAGGCAGGCCTTTCAACCAACCAGATGACCGAATACAGGGAGAATACCAATTTTCAAACACATTAACCATGCCCAAAAAATTCAAGCTATTATAAAACTCTTGTTACCTGTATTTTAAATCTTCCTATATTTTAAATGGAAATCCAGTTACCCTTTATGTGGGAAGAAAATCATAGATTCCTCTTAGCTTCCATATTTCCTCTTGTAAATCGTTCGCCCAATGGAAAATCTAATGTCATAGCTCATTTTTCAACATCTTTCCTCCACTCAACCCTACACTCGCCTTACATAAGAAACTGCTTCCTGCACATGTAATAACTACATTGTGTCCTTGAAAATTAATCTTCTTTTTCTAACAAAAGTAGAATGAACAATTCATTGTCATTGCTCCGAGAATTTCTAGGGTCAGTTTCTTGTAAAAAAAAGATTAAATAAATCCTGTTAAGATCCATATGTTCTAGCTCACAAACCGAGAGCTTATTTATATTAGACATAAACAAAAGAACTTCAAGATGAATATTAGAGAGTTGTTGCTTTACACCTTCAACCTTCTCAAGGAGTAAGGGAAGAACTATAATAGTATTGGGAAGATGGCATACATAAATTTCTTCGAGCTTTTTGTGCATGTCCTATCTTCTATCCATTCGGGAATATCATATCAAATCTTAACATCGAGGGGGGTTCATTGAATCTTATCCTATATCCATTTATGAAAATGCAAGGTTGGCTTGTGACTAAGAAAACGCTCTTAAATCCAATACCTGTAATGAAAACAATAATTTTCCATTCAAAACAGGAAAGAAAACCAGAGGGTTATATATTTACACTAATATCTAATTTCATAAAAAGGATGACACGCATATTTTTCTGGTTGTATTTTAAAATTTGTTTCCCACCGTTATCCCATTTCGTGGATTTGTGTCGATAACATTGTTTGGAGGGAGTTATCCCACGCTTCCGGTGATAAATTACACACCCATTTTCCATTGGATTGTGTCCATCAAATTAGAAAAAATACAGCATTTATTTCGTGATGGTTATCCCCTTTAAGCCCTAGATTGGTGATATTCGAATCCCTAGGTTAGATATATTTGAAATTTGTGGAACACCCCCCTCTCACTCTACCTCTAACCCCTTACCACCCCCAATGTCTCTCCCTTCACCTATTTCTCTCTTTGTTTCTCTCTAACCCATTGGCACCCCCCCTTTCTCTCTAGCTCTAACCCCTTACCACCCCCACCCCCCTTTCTCTACCTCTAACCCTTACCATCCCCCACCCCCTTTTTTCTACCTCTAACCCCTTACCACCAAGAATTATTTTTAATGTTATAATTGGCACACAATAAAATTATATTGTTACAAAAAACCAATATGTTATGTAAATATAAAATGAGCATGCGTTCTGTAAATATAAAACACATGCGTGTTTTGTCTTGGCGGGCTTTAAAATTTAAATTTAAACAAAATGCATATGCGTTACTTAGCATTATGCCCAAACCTCCACATGAGCTAGCATTGCATTTCTATGCCTATGTGTATGCTTTGGACTTTTCTTCGTACTTACCATGTATGTGCCTTGGAATATGATATACCATGGCTAATTGAGCATTGTATCAAATTTTTTAAGTGTGCCTGTGTTTAGCCGCTGGTTACAGTATGCTACACACCATCATTTTTTATGAAATTTAAGACGCAGATAGCATTTTTTCTGCAGATTCCAAATATGTAATTTTTAAAAATAATATATATATTTTTCTATTTTTTTTATTTTTCTTGTGTCGTGACTCCTTAACTCAAAAAAAACATTGTTAGTGTTTCATCCATAACTCTTCTATTTCTCAACCATTTTGAAAAAAAATATATATGGTGCACCAAAGGACACCGACCTCTACATTCTATAAAAAAAATGTTTCGAAATAATTGCATTAAGACCTTCAGAGGCTGCACCCACAATTGGCATACTGTTTTTGAGGTTCGATCCCTAAGATAATTAAAGAAAAAATTACTAATTATTATTTTTTGGGGGGGGGGAATAGCCATGCACTAGTAATACTTGTTTTCTATATGTATACCAATTTTTGTAAGTTGATTCCATCATCTAGGAACTCAAAGGATACACCCACAAAAACATATACCTTATAATTTCCCCAAAAAATAAAAAGTGTCTGTTACAAAGGATCAAAATTCAGATAGTTAAAAACATTTTCAATAGAAAAAAAATATATATTTTGAAACATCATTTAATTTTCTAAGTTTCATCTTTTTTACTCATCGCAATATTCATTGTGTATGTGCCTCAAAAAATCCATGTAAGTTAATACATGTTTATTTTTTCAGTTTTCTATTACATCTAACGTGTCAAAAGATACCCTCATTAGCTTGCACACACCCACATGCTTCTACATTGTGGGTTTACAAAGAAACTAATCTACTAGAGTAGGTGAATTAAAATGGAAAAAGCTAGTATAGAGTGTCATAATAACCATTAGAATTGAAATTTGATATTGTAATATTCTTTGGATTGATTCAAAATTAAAAAAAAAAATTTAATATTTTTTATTATAAATTCTAAATCGAGTTACAATTATAGGGTAATTAGATTATTACTTAACTCATATTCATAAAGAGAAGTGAGGTGAAGAGTTGGTGAGGTTTAGGGCCAATACAATATTTCATGGCAATGCTTTTATTGAATGAATGCCAAACTCTTTCGAACTTTGAACTCAAATCTTAAAACAAATATTGATAAGATACCTTCGATGGATGGTTAATCTAATGAATTATTAGCTAGAAGGTTATGGTCATCAAACACTCTTCCTTTTTCTTTGGCATCTTTGAATAGATGCCAACCTTCCTTGGTAATCTTTTGGGTTATCAACTAGAAATTTATGTTAGTACTCTATTTTTTTGTGGGGAGTATTTTTAAATAGATGTAGTTCATTAACTAGAAGGTTATGTTCACCCAGCTATGTTCCGTTTTCTTTGAATAAATGTCAACTTTCTTGGCACTTTCATTTAGAGGGGAATGGTCATATGTTAAAATGAAAGCTTTGCTCAAAATCTCCCAACAATTACAATGGATCAAGGCAAATCATTTGAGCTTGCAGAGCATTTGAGTGTCCATTTGAGCATCCACATGTACTAGCAAAGCTCAAAATTGGGTTGCTCATCTACCAAAGTATCCATATTTTTAAAAAGTCGCAAAATATACACTATGCATACATAATTGAGAGTCCATGATACAACAAACAAGGTGGCTTTAATCCCAAACATAAACAAAGAGTAATCTCATTGTGTGACATTGGGTAGAAGATCATCATGAGATTAGATCCCAACCTATACCAATAATAATTCAATAAAAATACTATTCTCTTTTCCACTTTATCAATCTATTTTTCTTCCCAAACTTTCCATTTTTAAGTGTTTTATTCTACCTTATTAGGCAATTGCTATTTTATAATTTTGAATGTTGATAAAAACCATGTATGTTGGTCCATTTTCATATTTAAAATTTGTGTATGCATGCTTTCTTTTCTGCAGCCTTTTGTGGTTTAAATTAAATTGGTATATTTCTTAAATTCTTCCTTTGATTATATGAAGTTATTGCTTCAATGCCAGCTTGTCAATATGGAAAACTACAACGCATTTGACTGGCAGCCACAACAACCCGCATCAAATTATTGCTTCAATGCCAGCTTGTCAATATGGAAAACTACAACGCATTTGACTGGCAGCCACAACAACCCGCATCAATCTTCTTTATTCTCCACATGCTACATCTCTGGATTGTGGCTGTCACTATCATTTTGTTTGCAAGACGGTTCAGCGATTACGATAGTTGACAGTGCTGGTGTCTCTGTCATTTATTTGATTCTTCTTCTTAGAAGAAATAAGTTGCGTGGCTAAATATGGAGGAGCCATCAGTCTCAATGTGTCGTTGGTTTGAAGGCATTCAACGTACGATACAAAAGACGGTGTGCCCAACCGACTTAGATGGGCGAGCAACACGACTCACAAGTCACAACTGTCAAATAAAAATACAGTGTTTTCCCTTTGTTTCCAAATTTGGTGAGTACAGCTGATTCCAACATAAGATTCGGCCGCCCTACTTGACCTTTCTTTGTCAAGTATCAGCGACTCAATATTTTTTAATTAAACATTGATTTTGGATTATTTATTAGTGGTAAGAACTATAATGTATGTCCTAGTATTCATAATTCCGAAAGATAATGGGATTAAAAATTTGAAACTTTCTCAAACAAAGCCTAATTTTATTCTACTATAATAAACACTAATATTATAAAAACTTTTTGATATACGAGTTATTCATAATTCAACATGGTTATGCTTTTTAAATTGTCCACTTGTTGGATTTTCAATTTAAAACGATGAATAGCAACTCAAAGAGTGATAACCACTCCACATTCATCGAGGAAAAGTTTCAAATCTAATTGTTCAAATGTCTTTGTCATCGCTAGTTTAAAATAGATGTCGAGTGTGTTTATTTATGAGATATGGTTTAGATGATAGGTTTTTTAATTACTTAAGATAGTATTTTTTAATAGATTTTCGATAATGATAAGAATTAGGATAGATTTTTTATAATGATTATGGTATTTTTAAGAATTCTAATATTAAACTTATGTATATTATTTTAGGTGATTATTTTGGATTTTGAAAAACATATAGATAGGTAGGTGAATATTAAATATGAAATCTACAATTTAATGCTAAAACTTGTAAATTTGAATATTATGCTAAAAAACATATTTTATGTAAATATAGGCAATATTAGAGTCTAAAAATGATTGGATAGTGAATTTATTTTTTGAAAAAAAACTCAAAAAAATAGTCAATTGGCAAAATTTCGCCCTTAAAATTTATCCTAATAATAACAACAACTTGTATGTATAAAGTTGTTTCTCTAAAAATAATAAGAAAAATGAAATGATTTCTCTCAAAATAAAGGTCGATCAAGGAATTAAGTATTACATATACAAGGGTCACACTCTATGGTTGGAGACATTTTGAAAATTCATGATATATTTTTGTTGGTTTTTATTTATTTAATTAATATCAAGAATTAATTTTTTATCAAGGTGAAAATATAAGTGTATAAAGTTGTTTTTCAAAATCGTTGTAATGGGAGTATATATTCATTGTAAAATTTCAAAATGTTCACACATGGATATGCACATGTTTTTATTTGAATTGTGTCGACCCTGGTCAAACTTCTACATATGCCTCTCACAAACTTTTGTATTGCCCTTTATATGTACATTAATATATATTGAAAAAAACATGTATGCACTACATTACTGTAATATGAGGTTTTGGTATTGCTAATTTGCATCATTATAAACCATTTTAACTTTAATTTATTTAGTGAAAGCAAGCCAATAGTCATCGAATTTATTGTTGACATTATTGGTTTTGTAACCAACACTTCCCTTAGCACCCTTCGCACATAGGATGAAGGACATGTTAGGCTATAGAATTTATGTGACGTTGTGGGTGAACATTGCCATATAAAAGGTAAAGAACTTTCTAATGTGTGTTCTGAGGTATCCCACCCCATCCTATCAAGGAAGGTCATGTGGTTGAGTTCAATGGTAAGATTATTATCAAGGAAGGTCATGTGGTTGAGTTCAATGGTAAGATTATAGGGATTATCTAAAAAAAAGTGTTAATAAACTTTGATATAAAATATGTTCATAAGTTGACAAATTGATTTAAAAAAACGTCTTGCATACTCCCTCTCTATCCTTAATTCAAACATATACCATTGTCCCAATCCAAATAAACAAAAGGAGAACAACATCTAAGGTTATTAGCATTGCTCCCTTTGAGAAAGCATAATGAATTTTAGTGATCCCTACCACCATTGATTGTTGTTGATAGACAATGCATGAAATGTTTTATCCACAATTCAAATAACACTTAGCATTATCCCAAATACAAACTTGATTTCTTTAAATGTGATTATAGATACTAAGTTACTTAAGTAGGACCACACAAGTGGTTGTTTTCGAAGAAGTTGTAGTTGAACTAATGCAAGACAAAGAAAAGGACTCGTACTTACAGTCTTCCAATCCCAATGCCACCAGAGAAATTATTGCAAAAATAGAATACAGCCAATTCATTTTCACGCTTAGGTAAAAATCTTTAAAAATACTCAAGGCTTAAATATGACCATCATGCAACCAAAACAATTAGCATTTGATTATCATATTACTACTATATGATATATAAAAATCAGTCGATTATAGGGGGATGTTTACACCTCTATATTCCCTCCATTTTGTCACCCTTTTCTTTCAATCTTTCATGTCATGTTCAATATATCCATTTTGAATACTCTACTTCTTTTTGGCTTAAAGGAAAGTTGTATGCCATGTTGATACTTAAATACTATACTTCACTTCTCTTTGTAATTTTGAGATTTTGTCTCATAGATGTATAGAAAATATATGTTCTTTAAATTATGAAATTTATGATTATGAATCAACCGTTACTCATTTCTATCCTCTAAATTTATATAGGTCATTAAAATATGTTAATATGTTTTTTTTTTTAAGATATTTTTTTCATCTTTATTTATTGATTCTCCACTAAAATATCAAAACAATGGAAGTATGGTATAAATACCACTTGCAAATTCTATAAAGTTTATATAGGAATTTTATTATAGTTGTTTTAGTAATTATTTGTAAAAACTATGCACAATGAAACTCCTCACCATCTTCCAAGTATATTAGGAAAAGGTAAATGTAGAAACTAGATCTTATGTAATTCCCTACTTACATGGATGGCTAGAAGGAAGGGAAATCTCAATTTCTTGTACAAGCTTGATTTTCTAGCTCTTTCACTTTCCTTCACACCTACTAAATGGAACTAGAAAAAAAAAATTAACAGAAACAAGTAATCAGATTTTATATAAAAAGAAACAGGAGGTTACAATATACTTCAGAAAGACTGATCCATAGATAGATGGATTGCTAGTTCTTCTTTCTCATCATTTACTGAACTGTAATGATCATGAAAAAACCCAAAAAGCGGTAGCTATAGTTCCTAACAAACTGACCTAAGATCAAAATATAGAAACAAGACATTTGTTGAGAAGGGAGGCCTTAACCTTATGAGTTCCAAACAGTTTCTACTACTAGCCTATGCAGAATGGATTCTATGGCATAATTCTGATACATCAGCAAAAAACCAAAAATTTTTATAAAGACCTGGGAAGACCCAAGATGAGCGGATTACTGCTGAGAGATGTCCATCTTGTCGCTTCCAGCTCCTCCCTCTAGTCCTTCATCGCTACCTGGAGGCTCCACGCCATTGTTCCTGATGTATGTTTCCATGCTGTCGATTTTGGCTTCCACTCTCCGAGCGATTCCGAGCAAAGCCATGATTCTATTGTCCAAATTTGAAGAGCAAGGACAACCCTTATCGATATTTTCTTCAAGAGCAGCCACTTGCTCAGTATTTTTCTTCCCAGAATCACGGACATATGTATTCATGACTTGAACAAGGGTGTAAAGATGTGAGAGAGATCGTTTTAGTTCAGAGTTTTCCCCTCTGAGCTTATGAAGCTGAATTTCCAGTTCCTTTAGGTAGGTTTGGACTTCATCCGGGAGACATTCAAACCCCAACGCAGGTGCAGGACCATTTTCTCCATTGTCTCCAACAGGAAGGTTCCATTGCTTTCCCATCCACAATGCCCCAGCCTTACAGTGCTCATGCAAATCTTGTTGAACCTTTACCGAGCCTTCAAAATCCGTCTCCTATCCCATTTTCTTCACAAAAGGTAACTTTAGGAAGCTTGTCCCCCCAGCTTCCTCAGATTTTGAGATGTGCTTCTTGCACCGTAATCATTTCAGCAAGGCAAGGCTTGTACTGATAGAGGGATCACCCATCTTACCAACGACTGCTTTCATTCTGTCTTGGATGCGAATACTAGCCCAGTTCTTATGAGAGAAGAAGGATCACCTTCATTCAAGGTAAGGACTAGCTTTTCCACGAGCTCCTGTCACCAATAAATTATGCATTCTTGCTAGATGGGGCAAGCGTGCGACCACAGTCACCGAAGTGATGCGAGGAGGGTCCAAAGGAATGGGGCCGCTCTACATGGGATCGGGGATCCAAATCAAGATCATTTCCAAGACAATAAAATTTGGCATTTCCAAATGTTAAGGGGTCTAAAATGATCCATCAAAACCATAAGAGAATCAATATTTTAGGGAACCCAAATGTTTCCACACATCTGTTGGTTGCTGACCATAATTCTGCATTCCAAACCAGCTCCAACATTGGCCATTGCATCTGCATGTTGATTGTTAGACCTCATCAAATGAAGGAAATTGATGGCATTGAATTCTTTAACTAGGCACTTCAGAAGATGATGACTTTGTGTGATAGGTCTCTTATGAGTCTTTGTCAAGTTTCTAACCTCCCTAATGACCAACATTGAATCATCAAAGACCACCAGTTCCTCAAATCCATCCTGCCTTTCTAATTCCAGACCTTTGATCAAGGAGAGCCATTCAGTCCCGTTGTTGGACCTTCTACCAATGCCCCATGCAAAATATTTCAACTTGTTTCCTTCAGAGTCATAGAGGACTCCTCCCGCACCTACCAACCCAGTAAATGGAACTAGAAAAATTATACTTACACAAATGCTTCATTACATATCACTTCGACATATTGTTTTTTTCACTTTGAATATATTGTTTGTGCACACCATGTTGCTTGCTTCAACTATACTTGTTTTTGCTACTTGTAACTAAATTGTTTTTGTTTTCTTCTCAATTTGGTGTTAAGATTTCTATAGTTTCACCATGTAATGGTTTTAAACGATTAATGCATTTCGATTGGTGCTCCACCCATATTTAGGATCCATACATATGGATCCTAAAGATGGGTGGAGTGTCCATTCGAAACGTGTCGAACGTTTAAAACCATTACATGGTGAAACTCCAAAACGTTTAACAGCATGTTTAATGACCGTGGAAACATACATGCTGGGATTCTTCTCAATGTATGGATCCTAAAGATGGGTGGAGTGTCAACTTGAAACACATCGATCGTTTCAAACCATTACATGGTGGAACTCCAAATATTTTAAGACCGTGTTTAATCACTGTGGAAACATACATGTTGAGATTCTTATCAATTATTCTTCTATTTCTTCATTTCTATCATGTGAGTTGGTATTAACATTTTCTATTCCATCTTTTGGTTCCTTATTTTTTTATAGATTAAAACCCATTATACTTGATTTGAATTCCCAACACCCTAACAAAAGAAACTTCCTCAAAAGTTTTAGTTGTTGTCGTAATTCACATTCAAAATTTGAAATTACCTTTACTTATTGCTTGTTATTATAACTATATATCCATGTGATTCAAATGCTTCATTGGGAACTTAAATTCAAATATGTTTTTGTGGTTTCCCATGCAAAAGTTACTTAAACTAAAATATGTTTTTGTGTTTTCCCATGCAAAAGTTTTATACTTTTGATGCTTTTGCAGATAGGTTGTACTTGGAGAAGGGACAAAATATATAACCAGGCTCCTTGACAAAGGAGGGTCTCATACTTGGATAAGGGACGAAATCTATAACCAGGATCAGATCTGGTGTTTATGAAACTAAGATGGTCTATTTAACTCCTTTTTTATTTGCAAAGAATTTTGTCTTTGTCAAGAAATTTCAAATAATTGTAAACATAACGTAAATTTTGTGTTTGTGTGGTTTGTATCCAAGTACAAAACTATACAGGATGTTTGAAGTTAAATACAGTTTTTATAAAGGGCTTAAATGCACCTGAAGAATGTATTATGTTTTTCCTATCGAGAAATATGATATGTGTTTTTTTCTTTGGAAAAAAAAGGTTGTACATTTTAGTTTGTCTCACAAAGATATTGCAAATAATATATATTTCTTATTATGTGATTATGGATTGTGTAATTTGTTTATTACCTTGATTTATGTATTGATCTTTAATATATATTTAAGTTCCAACTTCATATACCTCCTTATTGGTACTTAAGTTACCTATCCTAAACAATACAGGGCCCTCGCACGAAGTTGAGAGACCTTTTAGATGCAATCTTAGTTTCACAAAACATGCAAAAGTTTAGTGAAACCAAAACGGTCGAGCATTTATTTGAACTAGGCATGGGAGGACTCGAGCCCTCCATGTCATTTAACACACAGGACATGAAACGAAAAACGCCCAAGCATTATGGAAATACATAAAGCTATAGGGTTATGTCTTTCTATAACGATCGAACATTATATAAATACATAACGCTTTAGCGTTATGTGTTTCTATAATGCTCGGGCGTTATAGAAATACATAACGCTAAAGCATTATAGAAACGCACAACACTATAGCGTTATGTATTTCTATAAGCGTTATATTTAATATATACACACAAAACATTATCCTTGAAACCTTATTTAATATTTCCTTACCAAGAAAATATTTCATTTATTTCCCTATCCCTCCTTATCTTCAAGGGTTTTGGGATTCATGTTGTATGGGTTAGGAGGTTAAACTAGGGAATTGGTGTTAGGGGTTAAGGGCTTAGATTTAAAGGGATAAAGGGGTTTATGTGTTTAGAGATTATGGGGTTGGAGGGATAAAGAGATAAGAGGTTATGGGGTTTAAACTTGTGGTTAGTGGTTGAAGCATTAGACTTAAACAGGTAAAGGGTTCAAGGTGTTAGGGGTCAAGGGGCTTAGGGGTTAATGGATTTAGTTCTTAAAATGGATTTAGGGCTCCAGGTTTAGAGGGTTAGGGATTTATAGGTTAGACATTAAGGGCTTAAGTGTTTTTGGATAAACTAGGGATTATGTATTAGGTGTTAAGTGCTTAGAGATAAAGAGGTTTAGAAGTTAGGGGATTTAGGGGTTAAGGGATTGAGGGAACCAATGTTAGGGGGTTAGGGTTAGAGAGGTTAAGTGTTAAGGGTGAAGGGTTTAAATGTTAAGGGCTTGTAAGAGATTAAGGGATTAGGGGATTAGTGGTTAAGGACATAAGGGTTAGAGTATTGGTGGTTATTTAATAGGTGATTTCTTTAGGGGTTAGTATATTTATGGGCTAAAGGAATTATGGCTCTAAGGTTAGGATGTTAGGGTTGATTTTGTTCAGGGTTAAGTGTCAAGGGGTTAAAGGATCAAAGGATTGGGGGTTAAGGGCTTAATGGCTTCTAAGAGATGAGGTATTAGGATTTCTAGGGATTTATGGGTTTTGGGATTTAGGGATTATGGGTTAGGGATTTTAGGGTTAGCGGGTTAACTAGGACTTAGGAGTTATGGCTTAAGATTTTAGAGGTAAAGGCATAAAGTGGTTAGCTAGTTTAAATATTTATGGATTAGGGAGTTAAACAGATAGGGGGTTAAGGAGTTTTACATGTTATGGGATTTAGGGTTAAGGAATTTAGGGCTCGCTCAATGGTTAGCGGGATAGGGTTTAAGGGGTTATGGGTTAATGCCCAAGAAATTAAAGGTTTAATTGTTTCTAGAGGTTAATGTCTTAGGTATTTAGGGATTTAGGGATTTGGGCTTTATGTATTATGGGTTAGGTTGTTTAGGGGTTAGGGGTTGTGGGATTGGAGGTAAAGAGGGTTGTGGGATTGGAGGTAAAGTGGTTAAGGGGTTTAAGGGTTAGGAGCTTTAGGGGTTAAGGGATTTAGTGCTTTGGGGTTAGGGTGTTAAGGTTAATGAGGTTAGGAATTAATGGTGAAGGGTTTAAAGGGTTAAAGGCTTGTAAGGGGTAAACTAGATCTTAGAGGGTAATGCACAAGCCCAAGCGAGAATTCCAAAGTCGAGATAAGAGCAATCAATCCCAAGGGTGCACATGCAAACAAAAAACTCGCATACAAACAAAGAGATCGATCAAACATAGATATGTCATGCAAACAAAGAGTGCACATGCAAATTTAGAGCACACAAGCAAATGCAGGTTGCACTGGCACAATGGAGGCACACATGCAAATGCAGTGTACAGGTAAACAATTATTTTACCTCTATAGGGTAAACTAGAGATTAGAGGCTAATGGTTAAAGGATTAGAGGTAAATAATTAAAGGACTTAAGGGATTTAGGGGTTAGGGGATTTAGGGGTAAAGGGATTTAGGGCTCTAGGGTTAGGGGGGTAGGTTTTAAGTGGTTAGGCATTAAGGGATTAGGTGCTATAGTGTTATTGGATTATAAGGGGTTAAGGGCTTAGGGTGTTAGAGTATAAGGATTACGAGGATGGGAGATAAGGGGTTAATTAAGGGACTAGGACTTTAAGGATTAGGATATTTATAATTTAAAGAATTTAGAGATCGACTATTAGTAGGGTAAGGTATAAAAGGTTAGGATTAAGTGTCAAGGGGTTAAAGTGGTAAGGGATTATGTGTTAAAGGCTTAGGTGCTTAGGGGTTTAGGGATTTAGGTTGTTTGGGCCTTAGGACTTATGGGTTTAGGAATTTAATTATCTCCATCCTCATTCCTCTCTCGACCTCCATAAATTTATGTCCCTTTCCCCCCCTCTCGTATCCCCCCTCTCTCTCTCACACCCCTTCTATCCATTCAACACTTAACACATAGTTTATGTGTTTTATAATGCTAGAGCGTTTTTTAACTCCAAATTTCTCTAGCATTTTGTTTCTCCAAAATGCTCAAGCATTTTGGAGAAACAAAACACTAAAGCGTTTTTGTTGATACCAAGCATGGGAATAAAATTTTAATTTAAACATAATGCACGAGCGTTCCTTAGCGCCTAAAACATGCCTCCTCACACGCCCCCATGTCATCCACAGTCCTATGTGGTTGGTTTGGACTTACCAAACCTGTGCTATGGAATATGCTAAACCATAGCTAATTGGGCATTTCTACCATTTTTCTCAATATGCATGTCTTTTACCACTCATTATGGCATGTCTTTTACCACTCATTATGGCATGACATACACAACCAGTTTTGACGAAATTTTAGGCATATATAGAATTTTATATGTAGATTCCAAATATGTAATTTAAAAAAAAAAAATCATTTTTTCTATTTTTTTACTAATTTTCTTGTATCATCACTGCTTAAGTCAAAAACCATGTTGTTAGTGTTTCTTCCATAACTTTTTCGTTTCACAACCATTTAAATATATGTATATGTGTTGCACTAGTAGACACCGACCTCTACATGCTATAAAAAACTAAGTCGAAATGATTGCATTTAGACTTGTTGTGGGGACAACAGATCCCATGCTTCACTTAAGCAAGGGAACCCCATTTCTAGGTAAACGCAAAGGTATTTGGGTGAATCATCTTGTAAATATTCGATTTTGATCTTAACTCTAAAATTCTTCACCCATGCCTTTGGTCTGCGTGTTTGTAAGGGTTTGATTAATTCTACCTAAGTGTTTTGGTCTTTAAAAAGCCAAAATTTTGAGTATTTTGTTGACTGTCATCATCATCCTGAAACCCGAAATTTAGAGAACCTGAAACCCGCAACCCGACAGGTGCGAGTTGTGGGACTGTTGTTTTTATGTTTTGGTTTTGCTAATTCCAAAACCCACAACCCGACAGCTGTGGGTTATGGAACCATTCATTAATAATATTGAAAAAATAATTACCCCGAAATCCGAACCCCGCAATGGTGGCATTCGGCTTTCGGGATTGTGGTTTTTCATTTATTTGGTATGTCCTTCCGAAACCTGCAACACGTAATTTCGGGATGCGGATTTCGGGATGGTTATTTCACTTCACAGTTTCACATTTCGAAGCTCGCCACCCGCATAGTAGGTTTTTGGCTTTCGGAAATCTCTTTTTACTTCCATTTTTTGTGAACCCGTAACCCGCAAATCCGTACTTTCAGGTTTCAGCTTGTGGGATCTTTGAATAAGAACTCCATGAAAGTGTTTGAACCCAATTCTGCATTCCGCTCTGGTTAATCTTCGTCATCTGTCTGTTATGATCTCACGGTCATGTTGAATTTGGGCAGTCAGTTAAGTCAGGCCTTCCATTTTGTCTTTTGAAAGCTGGTTCTGCCAAATTATCATTTTTGTGCATTCCATGATAGCAGACACTAATACCAGTCTATCAGTTATTTCATGTTGGATGGACGCCAACTTTCTGCCTTAAGTTTACCATGTCTGTACTCAAGTTTTCACATATTATAATTTTTGTTCCACCTCTTAATGATCGGATTTGTTACATGCGAAGAGTTGATAGCCTGTGTACTGGAACTCCTAGTCAAGACCTTTTTGCACATCAGCTTTGTTACCATAACCTTTGTCTCCGTTATTAATCACCATTCATAATTATTGATGGGAGATTGCTTGTAACGATGTGATTGTAAAGGCAATTCAAAATCATGCGATTAGTAATTGAACTCGTACTTCACACAAGCTTTGATCCGACTGGCACATACCTTGGATTTTTCATGACAATTGAAGTAATTACAATGAATTCACTGGATAAGTTTAATCATTGCAGATTTCCCTTGCTCGATTATCATCGACTTGCTTGTTGGCCTTTAAATAGTAATTAACATGAAATCTCCAGTTCATCCCTCACCTTCTGGAAGACATAAGACTCTGTTTGGTTTTTTTTTTTGCATCCTACTATCCAAGACTCATTCAGAATGAGTAATATTCATGCAGATGGTGAATTTTCCAATGTTCAGGTTGAGAATGAAGAACTCTACCCCTTTTTCTATCAAGAAATGTTGTCACCACCTTTTAATGCAGGTGTTTCTGATCTTAGCAGTGGTAGGAGTGAAGAAGACTTCGAAACTTTGTCTTCGTACATGCACAATCCCGAAAAGCAAAGGAAGGAAATTCTGGAGGAATCAATTGATCTCGATGTTGATGTTATATAGGACTTTATAATCAATGAAGAACCTGACGTGCTAACTACCATTCCTGAAGCAAATCCTCTGATGGATTTCTTTGTTTTTGACAGTGGGTTCCCCGACCCCAAATTCCCTACAACGATTGCTCTGCAAGACACACCACCTGTCGATGAAAGTGAACAATCTGTGATTGAATTTTTGTGGTGCCACAGGACCTTATATGATTAAAGAACAAGTCTTTCTTTTGTGAAAGGTGGCGGAAAATATTTTAAGCTTAAAAATAGCAAGATTTCTTAGATCGATGGTTAGATCCGATTTTGTAATCCCCATTTTGTAGAACTTCTCCTTTTGGGACTCTTATGTAAATTTAGTATATAAGGAGGAATGTTTCTCTTAGAAAGGGGGTTGGGGATTTTGGAATTATAATTTGGGAGGAGATATGACTGAAGATACTCTGTGGTCGGAGTCATTGTAATTTTGGTACAAGGCATCTTAATACATTAATGTTATTTTCGGATCCATCTTCTGATTATCACTTAAATTTCTTTAAGGCTTCCTGATTTTATGTTCCAGATTGTCATCCTTTATGCATATGATCTCTTGTTGAATATATAATGATACATAGATCTGTTGTATTGGTTTTTCTGTATAGCTTATGTGTGTATGAAAATATTTAATTAAATTTCTTTGATTAAATACTTTATTTATCAATTTCTGCAATTGATCACACATATATACATTCTATCATTGTTGATTTTTCAATCAACAAAAGGATAACAAGTTATATCTTGATGGTCTCTAAGCTTGGATTATTTTGTTTAATTTTCATTAAATAAATCATAATTTAAGTCAACAAATATCTCATTTAATGGCATTTCTGTTAAAGGTGACAGGCTGTTTGCTTTCTTACACTTCAAGGTTGATTTGCATAAACACTCAGCTTTCAATGTTAGAATAGATCTAACTTAAGATTATGATCTTTTCTAAATAGGCTTAGTTGCAATTGCTAACTATTTTCCACTCCTTTGTTTCCCTAAAATGGGAAACTGATCTTATTGATCACCCCTTTTACTCATAGAGTGCCAGCGGAGGCCAAATATCCGTGGGTGATTACCACACCAAACATCTCAAGGATAGAATTTCCCTTGCGCAGGGTCTTTCGAAGCCTTTGGCTGGGTTTTCATCCCCTGTTGTGTGCCTTGGAACACATTCCAACACCTAGCACTTACCCTGCACATCCGAGGCATCAACAAATGGCACTAGAAGGAGGGCATGAACCGGCACATTGCCCACAATAAGAGCTAGCTTCTAGTTATTATGATTTCATGGCTCTTTCCCAAATCCCTGCATGGGATTCTGATACCGCATTAAGCCTACCAGGGCCTTTACATGAACTCCCAAAAAAAGCAGTTAAGATCTTGCCAAAGTTTGATGGAGAAGGTAATGTTTCTGTCACCGAGCATGTCAGAAGGTATGAATCTATTTTGCGTTTATATAATATCATACATGAAGATGTTGCTTGCATATTATTCCCATTTACCTTCGAAGGTAAGGCTTCTCTCTAGTTTTATTTTTTACCTTTGAATTCAATTTCTAGTTGGTTAGAATTTAAGAATGTTTTTAGAGATTCTTTTGAAGATTATGATGTGGTTGAAATTCATCAAAATTTGATACAAATGCAAGTACTTGATGGAGAATCAATTCGAGATTTCAACACACGTTTTCGACAAGTGTATTATGGCTCACGCTAAGAACGTAGACTTGCAGCACAACTCACTTTCTGTTGGTATGTTAGATCTCTTCCCAAGATTACAGCAATGTTTATCTTGCGACAAGGGATAACAGATTTCAATGAAGCATGTAAAGAGGCTCAAGTTCTTGAGAAAGACTTGAAGGGGTATCCTCCTGATCTTTTTCATCCTATCCTTTCATATGAGGTTGAATCTGTTAATGAAGGATCAAATGATTCACGAATTGCTCAATTTTTCTCAAATGAATGACATGTACAATGAAGTTATGTCCGTAAAGAAGGAAAATGATATTCAAAATACTTTACATAATTTGAAACGAATAATTTTTGCATCCAATCTTAAATATTCTTTAGATACCCAAAAGAAATTAGATGTGAATTCTAATAGTCCCTTTTCTCTTTCAACTGAATGTGAGTACCATGAATGTTTTACATCTTCCCTTCATTGTTCGGAACCTCGATCTGAAACTGTTAAAGAAAATCTTAATTCTAATATTTCTTATCAATGTAATGAACAATTTGTTCGAATGAATTTTGAGCATTTTCCTTTTTATCAACTTGATCATAATGATCCAACCATTAATGGAAATGAAGATTTAAGAATTTATGAAAAGGATCTTTCATGTATCTCTAATAATTTTAAAGGTCCTTCTTCTATAAGTAATATTCTTTCTTCTTCATTTAATCAAAAGATTGATGTTCAGATAGAAAGTTTTGATGATGTTGATTGTACTTCAGATTCTAAAGAACATAATGATTCTACTCATTGTACAAAATCTGAAAATTCTTTTTCTTCATCCTTCGATTCTAATTGTTATGAACAGAATGAGAACCATAAGTCTTTAGAGGATGAGTTGGCTAAAATTGAGATTGAATTTTAGAATATTTTTTCAAAATATACTTTCTCTATAAATCAAATTTCAAATGAAAAGTTATTTCGATCAAATAATTTGAAATTAAATAAATTTGATACACTTGGCAAGAATGAATATCTGAAAAATGAAGTTGATCATTCACAAAATTCGAATTCTGATATTTCCTTTCAATACAATAACGATGATATATTGCTTAAGGAAATATTCTCCACTCTCAATTTTGATGAAAATATTTTGGATCATGATCTTATCAATATCCAGCATACCTTTTGTGATTCAATTTATTTATGGTTGGAACAATCATTTTTGAGCAATTTCCCATGTCATTTCCATTTCTTTGTAAATAAGAAACTTAGTTCATTTTTTCCTATTTTTGGACCTCCATTTTCAAAATTTTCATTGTTGATTCATCATCTGTTTTATCTTGTAGGTTTTAGGTTACTTGATTGGCTCCATTGGATATTCGAGTATACTTAATTTCTGTTTATTTTAGAATAGCGTAGGAGTAGGTATAGAACAGATTAGTTTTGATAATTTCTTCAATAATTAGATTTCCCTTTTTTATACTCTCCAATAAAGTATTTGTGACGACAAACTGAATCTAAGGTGGGTTCTAGTACTGTTCGATTACAGACATTGGAAGGTGTTGTGCTCACCTATCCAGTGAATGTTTCACTCCTCAAAAAGTCATTTTGTATAAATCAGACTGATATTTTTGTACATAGATTGATTTTGCTTATTTCCTCTTGTTTGGTTTCTTTTATTTATCTTTTGTTTGATTTCAAAACCCCACACATGTAGCAATATTTAGTAATTAGTTTATCTCTTGGTGATGATTCCAGTTCCGATTTTATGACTGTTTTCCAGCTATGATTTTGTCCTGTACTTAGAAATTGTTCAGCATATGACATACGGTTAATGACTGCGGGACCTTGAATTAATATATCTCTATGATGATCATTATCTTACACATGTATTATTTGTTAATTGGAGTTTGAGGGATAGCCGAGCTTCCATTGTCTTATGTCTCATGGTTTAAGTTGTATATCATGTTAACCTTTCCAACTTGTTCTGCTCTGGATCCTTTTACCATCACCTTAAGATAAAGTAAACTACAAGGTGGGAGGTCTTGTCATCAAGCCTGCTCATTAGGTTCATAAGTGCTAAGCAGAATGACATCTTCACACCAAGCTACCACACTTGGAAGATGACTTTCAGTTTTGATGAGAGTTGGAAGATCCTATCACAGGTCGATCCATTCATAATCAGCATAACACTGGTGAGTAACACTACTGATATATGGTCACCAAGCCATGGTAGTGCCTTGTAGTTTTCTAACTTAATAAAATCTCAATTGCTGCATATCTTTTAATACAAGACACATGTGTATATAAGAACAGGGGGGTCTTATTACAAGCCAGCCCTGCCATGATCATAGGTGCAATTTGGATTGAAGCTATCAATATATGGTTACGAAGCCATGATAGTTGCTTTCAGTACCTCAACTAAAAGATAGGGAGTCTCATTATTGAGCTAGCTTGATCAGTTTCTGAATTCCGCTTGTGAGTGGCACTGCTTATATCTGATTACCAAGTTAGGGCATTGGTTTTATACACATAGTTATCTTTTAATCTTTAAAAAAAAAAAATGTTGCATGTAAATAAGGTCTTAATTCATCGAGGTGATGTGTAATTGGGATATCCAGAAGCATTTTCAAGTATGTGCCTAGGTTCAACACAAGCAACTTCCCATGACTACATACAGGTGAAGAGTCTCAGTTGTTTCTTCAACCCCCTTATCAGATTTGCATTATTCTTAATATGATCGGACATGGATATTTATTAATTTATGGTCCATGCTCGTTAGTTGTATTCTTTGTGATCATTTTTTAAAATTCAGGCTGAAGAAAGGAGATCTGGATAACATGTTTTAATGTTTTCTCTAAGATGGTTTTCATTGTAGAGATAACTGGTTCTTCCCAGCCAGTTGCCATTTGTTGTGGGAACAACAGTTCCCACACTTCACTTAAGCAAGGGAACCCCATTTCTAGGTAAACGCAAAGGTATTTGGGTGAATCATCTTGTAAATATTCGATTTTGATCTTACCTCTAAAATTCTTCACCCATGCCTTTGGTTTGCTTGTTTGTAAGGGTTTGATTAATTCTACCTAAGTGTTTTGGTCTTTAAAAAGCCAAAATTTTGAGTATTTTGTTGACTATCATCATCATCCCGAAACTCGGAATTTAGAGAACCTGAAACCCACAACCCGACAGGTGCGGGTTGCGGGACTGTTGTTTTTATGTTTTGGTTTTGCTAATTCCGAAACCCGCAACCTGATGGCTGTGGGTTGCGGAACCATTCATTAATAAGATTGAAAAAATAATTACCCCCGAAATCCGAACCATGCAATGGCGGCATTCGGCTTTCGGGATTGTGGTTTTTTGTTTATTTGGTATGTCCTTCCAAAACCCGCAACCCGTAATTTCGGGATGTGGCTTTCGAGATGCTTATTTCACTTCACAGTTTAACGTTCCGAATCCCGCCACCCGCATAGTAGGTTTTTGGCTTTCGGAAATATTTTTTTACTTCCATTTTTTGTGAACCAGCAAATCCGTACTTTCGGGTTTCGGCTTGCGGGATCTTTGAATAAGAACTCCATGAAAGTGTTTGAACCCGATTTCGCATTCCTCTCTAGTTAATCTCTGTCGTCCGTCTGTTATGATCTCACGGTCATGTTGATTTTGGGTAGTCAGTTAAGTCAGGCCTTCCATTTTGTCTTTTGAAAGCTGGTTCTCCTAAATTATCATTTTTGTGCATTCCATGACAGCAAACACTAATACCAGTCTATTAGTTATTTCATGTTGGATGGACGCCATCTTTCCACCTTAAGTTCACCATGTATGGACTCGAGTTTTGACAGCTTGTCATTTTTGTTCCACCTCTTAATGATCGGATTTGTTACTTGTGAAGAGTTGATAGCCTGTGTGCTGGAACTCCTAGTCAAGACCTTTTTGCACATCAGCTTTGTCAACATAACCTTCGTCTCTGTTATTAATCACCAGTCATAATTATTGATGGGATATTGCTTGTAACGATGTGATCGTAAAGGCAAATCAAAATCATGCGAGTAGTAATTGAACTCATACTTCGCACAAACTTTGATCCGACTGGCACATACCTCGGCTTTTTCATTACAATTGAAGTAATTACAATGAATTCACTAGATAAGTTTAATCATTGCAGATTGCCCCTACCCGATTATCATCGACCTACTTGTTGGCCTTTAAATAGTAATTAACATGAAATCTCCAGTTCATCCCTCGCCTTTTGGAAGACGTAAGACTCTGTGTGGTTTTTTTTTTGCGTCCTACTATCCAAGACTCATTCAGAATGAGTAATATTCATGCAGATGGTGAATTTTCCAATGTTCAAGTTGAGAATGAAGAACTCTACCCCTTGTTGTATCAAGAAATGTTGTCACCACCTTTTGATGCAGGTGTTCCTGATCTTAGTAGCGGTAGCAGTGAAGAAGAATTCCAAACTTTGTCTTCCTACATGCACAATCCCAAAAAGCAAAGGAAGGAAATTCTGGAGGAATCAATTGATCTCGATGCTGATGTTATACAGGACTTTATAATCAATGAAGAACCTGACGTGCTGTCTACCATTCCTGAAGCAAATCCTCTGATGGATTTCTCTGTTTTTGACAGTGGGTTCCTCGACCCCTGAATTTCCTACAATGAATGCTCTGCAAGCCACACCACCTGTCAATGAAAGTGAGCAATCTGTGATTGAATTTTTGTGGTGCCACGAGACCTTATCTGATTAAAGAACAAGTCTTTCTTTTGTGAAAGTTGGCAAAAAATCTTTTAAGCTTAAAAATAGCAATATTTCTTGGATCGATGGTTAGATCCAATTTTGTAATCCCCATTTTGTAGAACTTCTACTTTTGGGACTCTTATGTAAATTTAGTATATAAGGAGGAATGCTTCTCTTAGAAAGGGGGTTGGGGATTTTGGAATTATAATTTGGGAGGAGATATGACTGAAGATACTCTGTGGTCGAAGTCATTGTGATTTTGGTACAAGGCATCTTAATATAGTAATGTTATTTTCGGATCCATCTTCTGATTATCACTTAAATTTCTTTAAGGATTCCTGATTTTATGTTCCAGATTGTCATCCTTTATGCATATGATCTCTTGTTGAATATATAATGATACATAGATCTGTTGTATTGGTTTTTTTGTATAACTGCTGTGTGTATGAAAATATTTAATTAAATTTCTTTGATTAAATACTTTCTTTATCGATTTCTGCAATTGATCACACATATATACATTCTATCATTGTTGATTTTTCAATCAACAAAAGGATAAAAGGTTATATCTTGATGGTCTCTAAGCTTGGATTATTTTGTTTAATTTTCATTAAATAAATCATAATTTAAGTTAGCAAATATCTCATCTAATGGCATTTCTGTTAAAGGTGACAGACTGTTTGCTTTCTTACACTTCAAGGTTGATCTGCATAAACACTCAGCTTTCAATATTAGAATAGATCTAACTTAAGATTAGTATCTTTTCTAAATAGGATTAGTTACAATTGCTAACTATTTTCCACTCCTTTGTTTCCCTAAAATGGGAAACTGATCTTATTGATCACCCCTTTTATTCATAGAGTGCCAGCAGAGGCCAAATATCCATGGGTGATTACCACACCAAACAACTCGAGGATAGAATTGCCCTTGCACAGGGTCTTTCGAAGCCTTTAGATGGGTTTTCATCCCCTGTTTTGTGCCTTGGAACCCATTCCAACACCTAGCACTTACCCTGCACATCCGAGGCATCAACAAAACCTTCAAATGATGCACCCACATTTGACGTACCATTCTCGAGGTTTGATCACTTAGATAATTAAAAAAAAAATAAACTTTTATTTTTGGAAAAATAGTATGGCACTAGTGCTACGTGTTCTCTACATGTCTACCAATTTTTGTAGCCCAAAACCATCATTTAGGCACTCAAAGTTTGCACCCACAAAAACATATATACCATATCATTTGCAAAAAAAAAAGTGATTGTTAGAAAATATGAAATTTGACATAGTTATGTAAATTTTCAATACATAAAAATTATATATTCGGAAACATGATTCAATTTTCAACATTTCTTCGTTTTTACTGAATGCAATATATATTGTGTAAGTATCTCAAAAAATCCAAGTAAGTTGAGGGATACCTGATTTTTTAGGTTTCTATTGCATCTATCGCGCCAAAAGTTACCCTCATTAGCTTGCACTCACCATACAATCTTCATGGGACACAATTTACATAATTCTAATTAACACGTCCCATAAAATACATATATTGAATACTATAGTATATTTTAGAACCATTCATTCTAGGCCCCTCTACAAATTGTACATTACACTATGTACAAGAAATTAGCAATTCATTTGTTTAGGTTTTCTAGGCCCTCCATGCAAAAAAACTTCATGTCATCATAAGGGAAATTTCATTATACCATATAAAATTCAAAAAAAAAAAAAAGAGTTATACACCGACCATGAGGTTGGAAGTCTAAAAAATGTGCAGCCAATCATCCTTCATTTTCTTCACCAAATGTAACTATTGTTTCCAGTTTTCTTCCAAGGAAAAAATTGTCTACTTTTGCCACCATTTCAACTCCACTCTATTAGCTACAATGCATATGTATTTCTTACTAATATAAACTTTATAATAAACTCCAATTAGCAAGAACCCTCACTAGATAACTCTCATACATATGGAATCACTCTGCCCAAATTCCTTTCTTTCTTATCATCCCCTCTCCACAAACTTTTGTCCATTTTTCATTATATGATATTCCTTGAAATTCTATATTTATTTTTTGTGCCATTTCTATCTTTCCATTCATAATAACCTTCTTCTTTTATTTATTCTCACAACAATCAATGTCATCGCCACTCAATTGTCTTTATCATAATTTGTCTTGCATAGTTATTGTATTAAATAGCATGCCCTAGGAAAATCCATTTTTTATTTATGCCCAATAAATGACCATATACTATGCCAATGCTAAGTGGAGATGTTCCTAACTTTCTCTATTTATTCCATGTGTGAGTAACACATTTTCCTTACCCTATTTAATTTTATGCATTTCCTTACCTTTAGTGACTTCAATTGTACCCTTCCATTTATGATTTATTTTCTCCTAACATTAATGTATCTGATACCTTCATTTCAAATGCTTCCATGCCCTTATGTTCTTTACCTTATACATCCATACAAACTCTTTTACAAAAAAAACATAACATTATTAAGTAACATATATCCTTCACTTCCATATGTATGGCCTTTAATGTTCCTTCTTATATCTAAGGCACATCCATGTTCAATTTCTTGGACATAACTATTGCAATAGATGCATCTTCAATGTGTCAATGACCACACTCACATGCATTAGGTTGAGAACAAAGGTTGTATAAATTCACACAGATGTAATCTCTAATGGTCAAATAACTAAGCAATCAACACTCAATGGTAAGAAATAATATATGCCAACCTAGATTCCTAGTCTTCGTATGCTTCTATAAAAAATTCTACTCCATCCCACAACCCAACACTTCCATTTCACCTTCCTCCAACTCCCATACACACCCTTCCCTTCTCCTTTGAACTGCACCATGAATGCACCAACACCTGCATCCTAGATGCACATTGCAAATTTTGTGCAATGCTAGATGAAATCTTGATTTATATAAAAGGAATCATATCCATGAATCTAAACTCAAAACTCAAAGGCTTCCATACTTGTCATCAATACATTTCAAAGAATAATGATAACCACTCTCCTTATGGAACAACATGGATCTTAGTGACCAATTGTTTGTCCTTGCATCCATTACCCAGGTTGAGGAAACACTAATGGCATGCATAATCCCAATTATACAAGTTACACATGCGCATTGCGGCCAGTACAATATAGTGGCCATACAATAATATTTCCACAGGACATAACTGCAATTATTCAATACCTTCCTCACTGTGTCCAAGACATGGATAGTTTGGTAACTAGTTGTCACATGTCATATTGTTGAACAAAATATTTATGATTGCATTGTCTATTGATATCATGTTATGTCATCCCTAGAGTACAAGCAAGCAAAATTATCTTTATTGTAAGGATTTCTAGCTTAACCAAAATGCAATTAGGGATTTTCCCACTACTCCTTCCATTATCTCCCATTTGCTTCATCATACATCAACTTCTATTCTACCTTTTTAATACAAGTACGAACAACTAAATGCCCTTCATAAGGATTATTATAGACCAATATGTCCAATAACCTTCTTCTTTTGTAGCCACTCTCTTGAATACGCATACAAAAGTGCAAGAAATCAAAAGGTACTTGCAATAATTGTGATATATATCAACAAATTCCATTAATTAGCCACTTATTGACCTTTCACCAATTAATGAATGCAACACAGAATGGATATTTAATATGGCCTTCTCCACATTGTTCCCCATAGAAGTTTTCATTTTCAAGCAAGAAAGAATCAAATTAATTGAAATGAAAGATTATACATTGCACTTTCTACATTACAATGAGAATAGATTTTGTAGGAATCCAAGATTCTGTTACTTCTTGTATAACTTAATGATGCGCCAGAGTATTCTGGAAAAAATTCTATCTTTGTAGAAAGGAAAATTGAGAACAATTATACAACAACCATTGCTGATCTTAAAATCCACCTTGAGAAAACCTCTGATGAAAACATGCAGAAAAAATCATGTGCTTTGGTTCTTCTCTCCATAGAACAAGATCTTAATGGAACAAATCAAGGAATGAGCTTGTTGACATGATTTCACAACTAGGTTAGCGAACCTTCTTCTTTACACGTAGTGCAAATGACACAAAAAGGCCTGATATGCATGTAGCCATTCCTATCAACCCACCCACTAATGCAAGAAGGAAACGACAATGGAGAACTCAAAATATTATCTCCAACTCTCATCTAGCACTGATTCTCTATACATGCAACATAGGTTTATAATATTCCATGAAGAGGTCTTGTAGTGACATCTCCATTTACAATATTATTGGTACATGTTTGTTTTCTAACACTTCTACCAACAAAATTTATCTAATATATTATTCCTCTATCTGGCCATCTTTTAACAATCTTTGCATTTAATGGATATGAATGACAACATAGAGGTTTTTCCATATTCATGTTTCAATTGGTTGGAAATTTTTCCTAATATGGACGCAATCAATTGGGAAAACAATATTAATGACTTTACTCTTGAAAATGATTGCTTTGATACCTTTATTATAGCATGTAACACTCAACCCTCCCTAAAACAAGACCCCATGTTATAGTACTCAATTCTTGATTATCCATGGTTACTGAACACTGGTACAATATTCCAAACCAATTCATCTCATGACTATACAAAACTAGTTTATTGAGTTCAATTACACAAAAAATGCATAGAAATATCTCTTGTGGAAAAAAACTTCCAACATTCAATGTCGCTATAATGCACCAAGGGAGTTGCATTATTCATCTATATTATCCATTGATAAGCATTGGCATAAAACATACACAATTGCTTGTAATGATGACATGCTAAACACACACAACTATGCCATACTATCAATCTAGCATGGAAATGTTGATTTTCATCAATGTATCTCACTTCATGTAGTGTAAAAGTATATTTCAAATTGGTATGTATTGAAGGAAGATTCAAAGTCTCACAGCTATCACCATATGCTTATTAGAATAATCACAAATATTTCACCTACACTTGATCCTCTGGATCTCACTATCATTGTTCAAGAATTCCTTGCCAAAATTGTTGCTAACCATGACACATGTGCACAAGAAATGTGTGGTATGTTGCAAAAACTAAACCTAATAATTAGTAGTAGCTCTTTTTTCTAGAATTACCTATAAAATATTTAGGCACCTTTCACCTCACTCAAATGATTCGATTCCATCCACTAACTCCATATTTGCATCAAAATTTTCCCACCTCACCTACAATCTACACTTCTCATCGAGGAATCATGGTTTTGGTCTTACAGTGCTTGTAAAAAAAGGTGGAAGGGGAACTCAAGGCCATCATCCATGTCTCTCCATGTGACTCTTCAATACCCACCTCATATTCAAATTCCTACATCAATTTTTGTAGTTCCAAATGCATTTTGTACAAACCTTTTCATAATTTTTCCTCTAACATTAACCAATCTGATTAGGAAATAGTTAAAAATTGGGATCAAATCAAAGGTTCTTACACTTCTTGGCATGTTGATCATACACCGAAGGAACCACAACCCTTTCTAGGTAGAAAAATGCTTGAATATGAAATGCATATTCCTAATCCTATGGAGTTAAATGAATGGAAACTAGTGTCTCAACTATATACCCTACCAACATCATCCAACTAAGTGATATTGACATGCTTGGTTATCGTGACCTTGACAACACTCATAATTGGAATGGTACATCTATCCACTTATACTTGCAAAAGAAAAACCATACAATTCATAGACATGACATGCACTTTCCACCAAATACTAGAATCATGCTCTTCCAACCTCCCCTCAGTAATTGCATTGTCTCCTAGCCAACACAAACCTATCAACATTTTCCTACATCACTTAAAAAAAAGAACCACCTTTCTATTGAGAATGGTTGTCCAAGGTATTTTAGGAACTATAAAGTATTACTTAATTGGCTACATTAAAAACGCATTCTAGACAACCATCTGAACATGCCCTCTTCATTTCTATCACTTTCTTCAACTAGCAGTGAAACCTTCAATATAGATGCAACAATCATATATAGAACACTTTGAATTCTCATCCATGATTTGAAACCTCTATAAGGGAAATCGGTAGCAATACTCAAACAAGAGCTTCAACATGTATCATTGACAAGATGAGCCTTACAGGCCCAAAACATTTCATTTGTTGTGTGTTGCAAATTATTCCCTCATAATAGAATCATGTCATTTGGGGGTTTCTCAATCCTATTTATAGGATACCTTGGTCAATTATGCCCTATGTAAGACATTCCACTATATGTAAGCACCTATCATGAAAATATATTTTGGAGAGGATTTAACACAATTGTCACCCTTGAAACTATGTTCCGACAACAAAGGTCAAACCCAACACAAGTCATTTTCAGGAACGTGATTCAAAACCTCAAAAATGTAGAGACTCTTTTAGAGGATTGGAACCATCTCATGTCCGTAAACCAACTCATTCCTTTCTTAAGAAGAGTAAAGAACATTCCAAACTTCTATGAATTTATTTTCAACCAACGATTTAGTTTCATTTCACAATAAACAAATGTTGAAATATTTAAACATGTAAGTAGCATGTTGAAAAGCATAACACACCAAGAACTCAGTTTCAAAATCATTTCAAGAAGAACAGCTAGAGATCCAAGTCTTTCTTTGAATCAACTAGAAATTGATGTTAACATCCAACTTATGACTCTCAGTTACCCTTGTTAATGGATATCTTGGTTAGGTTACTACCATTTTCTACAACCCAACCTATAAGCCACCACATCTTCCAACCTTTGTGGTTGTGAACTTCAACAAATACTTTACTCCACCACAAGATCCCAATGACCCTACTTATGTTCCAATTACACTATCAAAAGTGGGGGGGGGTTGTACATAATCTCCACTTACAATCTCATGGGAATTAACAATACATAAATCACAATGCATGACATTACCAAAGGATAAAATAGACATTAGGAATTTTGAAAGCCAAGGGTTGACCTTCACTACAATATGAAGAGTTCCATATTTAAAGTACCTACACATATCCATAACATTCACTTTTGAAAGATACCAAATAATGAATGGAAATTCACTTGTCGATCGAAGGAAGCAAGTGGAGATCATGCTCCAATCTATCCCCATCCCACCATATTTCTTATGACACTTCCATACATATTGTAAGTCATACCTTCATTCCCAATTGGTTTTTCATCATAGTTAATTATAATACACTTTATAATGTAGTGAGGAAACCATGTTTAAATTATGTGTCTATGTAATCTATTTGTATATTGTAGTTTAGATTCAATAAGATTTTTAGGATGCCTTCATATATTTTTTTAATAGTTTTCAAGCACTTTGATTATTCTTTCCTTGCCTTTTGGGATGTGCTCATATTTTAGGTTAATGCTTTCCAAGGAATTTGATGTTTTTTTTAACTATTTCTATGTTCTTGCACTATCTAATACAACTTTTGTCTATGTTTTTAATTCACTCCCTTCCTTACCTATGTTCATAAATATCCATTCTAAGGTTTATCCCATTTGAAAAGATGACACTACACTCTCCCAGATATCCATTCTAAGGTTTATCGCATTTCAAAAGATGACACTACACTCTCCCAATTGTAGCTACATGATTAAGGATCCCTTCGATGGAGTACAAGGTCCCTTTATGTGTCATCAAAATTTATTGAAAACTAATGTTGTATACACTTGTTTTTTTTGCCATAACATTCAATCATAGTTGTGTGCATGTAATTTTGTCCTTCTATGTGTCATGTAAGCTAAACAAAAGCTCATTATCTTAAGTTGGTTTTATCACCGTTTCCCCTTTTTCTCTATTCATCGGATCATCATGAAGTGCATTATTGTACTACTTTACCCTCATTTTTTAAGAAAAAATGTGTCTTATAACTTAAGAAATATTAATAGTGCTTCAAGTGATTTGATGATTCTTTGTTCAATTACTATTATGCCAGCATCAAGGGCATATTGCTGCCTACAATTAAATAGTTATGTTCTAAAAGATTTTGAAATGCATCAATGTTTACAACTTAATGCCTTTCATCCCTTCCTTTTTGTCAAATCAATTAGTATGTATTATGGAAAAGTTCTATTATTTGAATACAATCTGCAATTATTTTTAATCGCAAGTCCATCTTTTAAATGCATCCAATGTCTATCCTAGTACCTAAAGTGGAGGAATTAAATGCTGCCTTAATTTTTGCAATAACTCTTATAGGGAATCCCAAATTTATTTTCCTTGATGCCCAAGTAATTTTCAGTTTACATCTTACGGTTATCACAAATTGGGCCTTCGATTTCTAGTACCCTCATAGGCTTAGCACCACACTACCAATCTCATGTTGAAATGAGAATTAACTCCACAATATTTAAATGAAATTTCAAGGGGCACTAAGATCATTAATTAATTTGGGATTGATTACAAAACATAATTATTAAAGATTGAAAGCAAAGAAATGCACATAGAAATCACTAAGCCGAATTCTTCATTTTTTTGGTGGCATTCATCCTCTCATTTATTTCTTGACTTGTAAATTGTACACGGTGTAATCGCCTCTAACATTCATTTTATTTTAGAGCTCTTCCTTTTGAAGGTCTTGTTGCTTCACAATTACTCCTTTTTAGAATAATGAACTATTCTATTCTATGGAAGGAAAATACAAAGTACACTTTCGTTAGATGGATCTATATCATAGGTTTGAATTTACTTTGATCAGTTGTTTTCATTTTGTTTTATATAATTCATGAAGTATGTTTCTCCTATCTACCATTTCTCTGATCTTCTTAGAACCTTGTCTATGTGATTTTATAATTCACGCCAATTTTTATTTCTATTTTCCTAAATGGTTTTTGTTAATATATGAAAATTATTACTTTACATGGATCGCCATATGCACTTGTGATACATTCTGAGCTAGAGTTTCTATGGCTCTTATCCTAATATGGATCCTCCTCTAAACTAGGATCTATAGGAGACGGTGAGGAGGATGGAAGAATATTACAGGAAGGTTGTGCAATCAGCTTCCTCACCAGTCGTATTGGTAGAGCAATATTCTAGGTTTGTGAAATGTTCATTCATTCCTAATGTGAAGCTTAACTTGACCACCTCGAAGTGCACAACTGTAGTGATGTCTGAAAGGGAATTCGTAGGGAATTTTACAGGGTTCAGGTAATCTCCTCAACCCATTGAAACTTGTATGAATAAGAACTGGACACCCCTCATAGAATGAAATTTGCATGGAAACTTTTAGGGGCTAATCTTAGCCGATGGGATAAATTTAGGGATTTAACTTTCTAATACCCATTAGGTATGATTAGCCCACACTTTATTTATTTATTTTTAATGGATAGGAGGTTAGCCCCATCGAATTTAAAAAGGGAAACCAAGGTAAAACAATTTCCCCCTCTAAAAATGTATTTAAGCGTATGTTCAACCATGAAAATTGCTAGGTAGCTCCCATTTTCCCCCGATTTCTAGAAATGGTAGTTGCTAGGGGCTCTTTCACCTTCTATTGATCATGGAAATCAAATTCAGAGTTACATTCGCCTATATTTTATGTGTTGCATATCATTTTGCAAGTTGCTTAATGTCCACATGAGAAGGGAAGTTGATATTCACTATCAGGTCTTATAACAACACATTTTCATCTAGGGGAGTTCTAAATCCCATCACCTAAGATCCAAAGTTTCCCCAAGAAACATGGGGATTGTGAATCTTGCTATCGATGATGCAACAAAAAAATTTTGTGGGTGTTTGGGGAATCATGCTTGGGGGATGGGATTTCATTCATAGATGCATATTTGGGCATGTAAGGGGCCATGAATTTCCAAGGAGAAACTTGCTTAAATATTCACCAAGACTTCACAAGGTTTTATAATTTAGTGAAAGATTCAACAATATTTTACAAGGTTATATAATTTAGTGAAAGATTCACCAAGATTTTGTAAGATTATATAATTCAGTGAGCTATTCATCAAAAATTTATATATAAATAATATAACATTGATAAAATAGCCTCCATATTTTCCTATATATCATGGGGATTTTCCCATTTATTATACATAGAAATTTAGGGAAGGTTCTTAAAATTTTCACTGGAAATGTCCAACAAAACCTGTGTAATAGGTTTCTTTATTTTCTTGTTTGAAAGGAAATAAAATCAAGACCTCATATTTCGCAATGGGTCGTATTTTTATGGGGTCGAGAGGGATATATCTAAATCAATGGAGTGTCTCCTTTGACCCAGAGAAGGGCATCCATTTTGTAGTTCCAATTTGGGTCAATATTTTGCATCTCCCCCTTCATTGCTAGAGCGATGAGGATTTAATAACTTTAGGGAACTCACTAGGGATATGCATAGATAAGTTGGATCCAAAACCCCCTCTTTTCTCTTGTGTAGAGATTTGTGTATAAGTGGACCTTGGGAAAGGGTTACCAGAGGAAATAAACCTCTCAATGGAATGATGGAAACATCTATAGAGAGTAGACTATGAGCAATTACCTTTTAAATGCAAAATTTGTCATGAATATGGGCATTTTGTTAAGCATTGTCCAAAGTACAAACCGTCATATCCAGAAGCAAATAAGGAAGAGGAATGATGCCAAGTCTCGAAAAAGGGAAAGAAATTGGGTTCAAACCCACAACTTAACACTTAGAAGGAGGCTTCCTCTTCAAACAAATTCCATGGTTTAGCTAAATTAGGGGAAGAACCTGGAGAAGAATTTTCAGTCCATCGATCCAACCCCTCCCCTCCTGATTACATCGGCACCGAGGAGCATCTTGTCTTAATGAAAATCAGGTAGGAGGACAACTATGTCTTAATCCTGCCACCTCACCCAATCCAAGAAGTGAGATTGGAGACCTTCTTAACCCTAGGGATATCAATAGCTCATTCAAAACTTAAAGAAGTGCAAAAATAATCTTCTGAAAATATGGAGGAGGAGAAATACCCCTGTTGGTCCCAGAGACATTCTAAAGTTATTTTTTAGAACTATGGTTGGGCATCAATAATCACTTCTGAAAACTTTACTGAATCACAATATAAATGACAGAAACAGTGTAGAATTCCAATCTTGAAATGTTAATGGGCCGTATTTCAATGTGCAAAGAAATCATACTTTTGAGTAGCAAATGGAAATGGAATGGTGCAAGATAAAGGTACTGTGAAAGTAAATCTTTATTTTACATTTACGGAATGGCGTACTGAGCCTGGGGGAGGAATTCAACATCCTTAACAAAATGAAAATAGAACACCATTTGAATAATACGAGGATATCACTTCAAGATAAATCAACATGAATACTTCAAGCACTAATCACCATTGAAGAAATAAATTTAAGAAAAAGCACTCATATAAATTCAGAATAGTTCTGCAAATCATAGATAAATGAAGATATGAGAAGCAACAGGAGATACTAACTGTGCACATCAAAACTTTGAATCCATCAAGCTCCAAGATAGGGTAAAAATATGTCTCTTCTTGTATTGATCAACCATCCAACATAGAAGTAATACTTCTTACATAAGAGAGCCGACCATTTGGCTACTTCCTACTTGGCTATATATAGACTACCTACTATCTAAAACATAATTTGTTACAATCAGTTCTAGCTCAACAGCTTAAGATTTATGTTTATACTCCTTAACAGATTTTGTTACAAAATTACTGGTCATCCTATGACTATGACCCAGGACCACTCCGCTAGCAGAGTAGTTCATCTTGCTTGAAGAAATTCGCATCACCTTAAAATATAAGGTGTCAATGATGTAATGTCTTTTAGGACTAACCAGAATCCCCTAAATACCTACTGGACCATCTACGGCCTCATGAAGATGTAGCTGCGACCATACTGCTGAAAGATGTTGCTTTCCAAACCACTGTTGCCTGCTTCTTCCATCACATCCAAGCCCTTTGCTCTCGGACCTTATTCTCGATGAGACAAAAGTTTGACTTGGATGTCGGGTTGTGGAACATGACCTGATGCTGCCTCTGATTCGTTAGAATTGCTTAGGTGCCACTGCTTCACCATTTGATCATCCTTTGTTGGTGCCGACACATCCCCTTCTTTCGTGCAGCTGCATACAGAAAGCCTCTCTCCATTCAAACTGATGAAATAGCTGAACCTTCCATAGAAATCTCAGGTGAGACCTCGGGTTTCTCCCATTCGGCTATTCGCGAATGTGCATTTGCAGGTTGCTCATGGACACCGGTCGTCCGAATTCTCAATGCTCCAAGTGAACCACCTCTGGAAATGAAAGGTACCATCGTGAATTCCCTTCTTCAATCTGAACCATTCATCCTTGAACGATCATGGAGTCTCAGGCTCTGAGGCTCGGGACCAGGGATGCTCAGAAAATGGAGAATGCAGAGTAAGCTAAGACGAGAGGTATTTATATACCTGTTCATGCCCTCCTCGATGTGCGCATCTGTACTTGCATAATGATTACACACATGTCCCTTTGGACCTTTGTCTTTTGGGAGTGTACTTCAGTCAGTACGATGACATCAAAGATGACAAGGGAGTATGACAAGACAGATACGCTGATGGTTTCAAGGCCTCCAAATAGTGGTTTAAGAAAACAACTTTAAGTCCCCTGAATGATCCTGGGGCTACCACGTGGAAGATGCATTTTTCACATCATGGGAGGACTGCTCCTGATATAGTTCGTGCAACTTCCCTTCCCTAACGCTCTTTCCACCATTGATCTCTTGTCCACCTGCATCGAGATGAGTGCCTAGAAACATGCAACTCTGGGGAGTGGGTCCCGCTCTCCTCATGGTCCACCTATCTGGCACTATTCACTTCATAATACCACTGGGGTGTCTCGGATGGTTTCAGGGTCCCTGAAAAGTGGTCTAGGAAAACCACCCTGAGGCCCCTAACTGTAACGTCCCCTCCTACCATACCAGCATGATAGAGAGGATCGTGACACTAAATCCGAGCATCTAGCCCCATGAACTTTTAAGTAAGCATTCACATAATATAAAATTGGTATGGGATGTACGATTATAAGAAAAAAAAACACAGCGGAAATAATATCAATAACACATCCATCATACATTCAAGATATTCATCAAATGATAATTGCAAAGTTAACACAAGAGAATACTTATGTTACAAAGTAGTCCCAAGCAACTGGCTATGCAACTGCAACGTTCCACCCAACCATAGGCCAGTTGTGCTTATCAACCTCTTGATACAACTGCCACCCCTGAGCTGGGCATGATCTCTACAAGGAACCAGGGAACAGTAGACTCACACATAGCCAAGCATACACTAAAATGAGCCAAGCCAATCTACAATTGGGTTTATCAGGCTGCTAGGAAATGGAAAGGAAGAGTGGCTAAGCTAGTGAGCTCAAGCACAGAGCCAAGGGTAACCTTACAAGATCTATCTAGCTTGGTACCCACAATACCTACACACCCAGCACAAGGAAGTATTCTTTTCACTGTTGTACAGTCCCTCAAGCCATACCTTCCCCATCTAGTGCTCTTAGGGTGTGCATAGAAGAGTAGCCAAATCCCTCTTGATCTTCTTGAGAGGTTATCTCCCCCACTAGGTTTATCAAGCCCTCTCTGTCCACTACCACTCCAATCTCTTGCTCACAGATTCAAACCAAGACAAGGATGCACATAACAGCAGAAGTATAAGTGCTGGGCATGATCAAAACGTTTTTACAGTGAGATGCCCAAAGATGGGGTTTCTACCAGCCTAGAAAAACGTGGGGAAAGCTTAAAAACGAAAATGGCAATTGGGGAACAACCCTGGAGAGCATAAATCATTTTAAAAAAAAACGTCCATGGGCATTTTGGGGCAAAAACGACCTCCATCACAGTCCCAACTCATGGGCCTTCTCTCCCAGCTGCTGTACAATGCAAAAACGAGCTCCCAGGCATGGAAAATGCAGGAAATATGGATGAAAAACGTGTAGGGAAAGACCCAGCTAGCTCAAACTGCATGAGAGAGGAAAAAATGTGGGTTCAGAATGGCTTTGGGCACCATTTCGTGGGTGTTTTCTTGCCCAAGGAGACAAAACACGATTTTCCAGGTTGATGGCTTGCCCATGCATGAAATTGGCTGCCATACCTCTTCATTCCCAAGGCATTAACTACCTCAACCAATTTCTGGAAGAATTAAATGATTGGGTCCATAACCCAAAATGGGTAGTTGAGGGTTTATGGGTTTTCTCATTGACACATGGATTAACACCATTGGCTCAAGGGTTTGAATAATTTCCGTCCCTATTCCTTGTAGAATCATGCCCCATCTCTTTGTTGCATTGCATAGCTAGTTGTGGGTATTTTCATTAAAATTCGTATTTACATGATGTCTTATTTACATTGTCCCTATCTAGCACAAGAACCATAGGCATCTATTTTTAATTGCCGATACAGGAAACGTTAAATCAATGGTGGGGCCTTGGCCTTGAGCTCCTCACCATGATTAAATTACAATATTTACATCATTTATGATTTAATACAAAGGGGGTCAAAATGGGGACATTACACTGACTAGATGAGAGAATAACACGCGTCTCTAGTGGTTTTTTCCTCAAGGGTGACTCAGGTCAAAGCAAACGCAACCTGCTTGCGAACCCTGATTGTGCCTCTATGACGCGGGTCCTGGTTGGACGATACAGCGGGTTTCGTCTGTGTAACTTGATCTTCCCAACCGCTTCACCTGCATCAATCTGATGCTTCTAACTCATCCTCGAGCACCGGATTTTAACGAGCTGACAGCTTCCCTTCGGATGAAAATATCACTAACATTGGCTTCAATGGGGACACCCTCTTCCTTCGGTGAGTAGCTGAGAACAGTAGACTAGTGCCTTTATACCATTGGGTTATGGAGTCATGACTGCTAAAAAATAATCAACAAAACACAGCTACAGAAAGATAGTCATAGAATAGGCTATAAAAACTTCTCTTGACAAAGAACATAAAAGAAACAAGGAATATGTTACAATCATGATACAACAGTCTCACTTTTAGGATAAAAAGAGCTTAATAATGAAAGAACCGCTTCAGGAATCTCCCATTTACGGGGTTGCCAAAACTTTCACCATTAAGTTGAGCAAGTTCATATGTGTTGTTGTCCTGAACCGTGATGATTTTGAAAGGGCCCATCCACAGATTATCGAACTTTATGTGCTTAGACTTTGGTTCCCTTCTGGCATCCCATTTTAGAACAAGATCCCCAGGTTGAAAATCTCGGGCAACTGCCCTTCGGTCAAACTTTTCTTTCATCTTATCCTGGTATATTTTAGTGCAATCATCCAGTTGCTCCCTGACCTACTGAATTTCTATCAACTATTGAATTCTTCTTTCCATACCATCGGGCTCTTCGCTTTCTGGTTGTAGCAGTTTCATCACAAGGAGTCCCAGCTGGATCGGAAGAATGGCCTCCTTTCCATAAACCAACTGAAACAACAAAGTTCCTATAGCCCTTTTAACGCTGACTCTATCCGCCCAGAATGCAAACTTCAGATGGGAGTCCCATGCCCCTTTGTTATTGCCAAGCATTTTTTTGATAATAGTGACTAGACTTTTATTTGAAGATTCGGCTAAGCGATTTCCCTGAGGGTAATATGTAGTTGAATGTATTAATTCAATATTATACTTTTGGCAGAAGTCCATCATCTTATATGACTTGAAAGCTAGAGCATTATTTGTAAGTATTTTCCTTGGGTAGCCAAATCTTGCTAATATGTTTTCTTCCAGGAAGCTTATAATGATTGAATCAGTTGCATTCCTAATGGGAATGGCTTCTACCACTTTGTGAAGTAATCAGTGGCCATAAGAATCCATCGGTGCTGTCCACTAGAATGAGGATTGGTCTCTCCAATAAAATCAAGGCCCCACTGTTGGAAGGGCGCTTCCACCCTAATGGGTTTCAGAGGTAGTGGTTGCAGTTTTAGCTTTCCGGCAAACATCTGACACTCCTTGCATGCTCTGACGATCTTGCTAGTATCAGTGAATAGAGTGGGACAGAAATAGCCTGCTCACAATATATTATTAGTGGTTTCTCTCCAGGCGTGATTTCCTCCACACAGACCTTTATGAAATTCATTAATTATGCCCTTAGTCTCTTCTTCCACAATACAATTCAGCAGGATGCCCAGTGGATCTTTCCAGAACAAGTAACCATCCAAAACACAATATTTGATAGCTTTGAGTTTCAGGGACCTTATCTTAGACGTCTCCATTTCAGGGGGATGAGTAAGATGTTGCAAGTAGTAAACTATGTCTTTGTACCATTCCAAGATCACAAAATTTTTTGTTATCTAATTGGGGAGGTTCTGTTGATCTTCCCCGATTACCTGTTCGGGGAGTTGATCAATCAAATTGATTTCTAATGCTTGGTAATTTGATGTTGCTAGCAATCTAGCTAACCCCTTTTCTTTTACCAAATTAGAGGGTTTGATCTCCATCTCATATTCCTGGATCTTGGAAATCCATTTTCCCCTTCTCCCTTCACTATTGGGTTGACATAATATATCCTTGATGTTACTTCCCGGGACGTGAGCGATGATCTTGGAGTGCAGGACATAGCTCCTGAAAGGCTTGAGTGCTTTAACCAATGCATAATCCTGCTTTTCCATTGTACTATATTTTAATTTTGCGTCTCTCAGAGCTCTGCTAAATAAAGTAATGGGTTGTTTATGCCCCTCCTTATTTTTTTTCAAAAGGACTGCAGCAATAGTAACCTCAAAAGCGAAAGAAAAAATTAAGAAATCTTTGGTGTAGTCTGGGTTGGTCAGAACAGGTGCCTCTCCCAGGGAGTTTTTAATTTGATTAAAATAATTTCTTGAAGCTGTAGTCCATTTTATCTTAGCATATTTTGTTAACATGTCAATAATTTCTTTCATTATTTCAGCAAAGTTAAGGATAAATCTTCATAAAAAAATTATTTTACCAATGAAAGATTGTACCTCCTTTTTATTTTGTGGTAGATCGATCAACTTGATAGCAGCTACTCTCTCTGGATCTATCCTTACGCCATTTTTGGAAACGATGTGACCGAGCAGCTTTCCTTCCGTCATGGCGAAGAAGGATTTCTTTAGGTTGAGGGACAGGCCATACTTTCTGCACTTCTTGAAAGTTTGTTTCAGGTGCTGAAGATGCTCCTAATCAGATTTGGAAAATACTGTCATGTCATCAATGTATATAACGATGAATTTGTCCTTCTCTCCTATAAATGCTATATCCATGGCCCTCTGGAAAGTTGCCCCAGCATTCATAAGGCCTAATGGCATTTTTTCATACATGAACATTCCCCGTGGTGTAGTGAAGTCTATCTTTTCTCGATCATCAATGTGCATTGCTACCTGATTATAACCTAAGAACTCGTCCACCATAGATACTCGGGTTAACCCTACCACCTTCTGCAGAATATGATCCATTTTAGGCAAGGGATAATTGTCTTTCAATGAGCATTTATTTAGATTCCTGAAATCAACGCATAGCCGGATCTCACCATTCTTCTTTCTAACTAGTACCAGGTTAGCCACCCATTCAGAATATCTTAGGGGAATAATGATTTTTGCATCGAGGATTTTTCTTACTTCCTTTTCAATCATAGGCAACAGAATAGGGTTCACCTGTCTCAGCTTTTGTTTTACTAGCTTAGCATCAGGTTTTAAGGGGATCCTATGCTGAATTATGGTGGTATCATAGGTTCCGAGGTCCTCATACTTCCATGCAAATACATCTGCGTAACTTTTAAACAATTCCTCATACCTTTCCTTTTGCTCATTTGTGAGGGAATGAGAAAGTTTGATGAACTTGGGGTCTTCCATGGTACCTAGATTTATCTCCTATATGGCTTCCGTAGTTGGTTGTATTGTTGGTTTGACGGAGACATCATTTTTTTCGAATAGCTGCTCTAATGGAACCAGGCCTTTCGAAATAAAATTGTTTTTTAACTGTAGAACCTTATGACCAGCTACTTGCTGCATGAATTTAGAGCCTTCAGCATCTGTTTCCTTCGAATTACTTCCTTCTGCTTTCTTGGAGTCGCTATCTGCTTCCGTATTCGAGAATTCTCCAACCAGGTGTAGAAAGCGTTTAATTTGTTGGTCATCTTCAAAAACCTACCAACTTTTAATGTTGTCGGGAATGGATCGGCGGCATCTCATTTCAACTTCATAGTTTAGCTTTGGATTTTTTGGGGGGTGAAAAGAGCTGGCCATCATGGCCAAAGCATCGGCCTGCTGATTTTCTTCTCGAGGCACAAATGTAATGTTGAAGGCGTCAAAGAAGTTATCAATAAGGTCCCAAGCTAGATTGCGGTATGCTCTGAGTCTGGGATGCTTAGTATGATAAACATCTATAATTTGATTCACCACGAGCTCAGAGTCTCCGAAAACCGCCAGTTTAGTAATTCTCAAGTCCTTTGTTGCTCGGAGACCAAGGACGAGTGCTTCATACTGGGCTACATTGTTGGTGGTGTCGAAATTCAGCTTGTAAGACAAGATAATTTCATCTCCCAATGGTGATGTCAAAATTGCACCTGCTCCGGATTCATCTTTGGCGGAAGCTCCATTGAAAAAGAGTTTCCAAACTTGATCCTAGCCATGTTCAGCTGTTGATTCTATCGCTTGAGCATGCGCGATTTCTTCCTCGGCTGAGTCCCCTGCTGATAGTCTGTAGCAACCCATGTTCTCGTCGGCAGCATATATAGGATAATTCATGGGACTATCTTGGTCTCTTATAACATAGGCGAACATAGCTTCCCTATATAATCGTCTGGTTTCTCCGGAAAAAACAGGTATTGTAGCATACTTCATGTCCTTCTGCATGGTTCCTCCTAGCTTTTTAGCCTAGATTCTTGACAGGAGCATACCATATTTAGCCGGAACATCTGCTACCACCACATCCATCATTATGCTTTTAGCTGGTATCTGAGCCAAAGTGAACACCATGTATTTTATCATCCCGATGCACTTTACCTTTCTGGAATCAAAACTATAAGGTCATGGTACGGACTGGTAATTTCCAATCCCAACTGTTCCATTATGACTTTGGGCATTAAATTGTGAGATGCACCAGAGTCCAACATATAATTGTGGAGAATCTTTTCATGCACATTCAGGGTGACATAAAACGGGGCAATTGGTTCTTCTTTATTGTCAATGCATGGGCTACACTAAAAAGAAGGAGCCTCATCGTTAAGATTTATAGAATCTTGTTGATCAATGCTTTCAGCTCGGTGCAGCATCTTGTCGATCTGGACTTGGTACATAGGATTCCTTATTAACTTATTCAATGGAACAACTATTTTCAATTTGTTCAGCTCTTGTTCCAGACTGAAAGAGGTGTGCCCTTCTATAGGAGTCGGTTCTATTCTCATATGGGGGCTTATGCCTGGCTAATTTAGGACGTCTGGGATCATGGTCCCGACTTCTTTCTCTTTGGGGAGGTCTTTTTCTTTGGGCACAGAGGTGACTTGGGGGGGCTTTGTTTGGGCTGACTTCTGTGGGGATTTTATTGGAATTGGCCCACTCTGTTTGTGTGATGCTTCAGGCCTTGGTCTCAAGTTGTACTTCCTTCCATTTTTCTCAGGTTGAGCGCTGCTAGAGACAAGATGATCATTAATAAACTCCTCACTTTCTTGGGAATACAGAATATCTGAGCCACCTTCCTCATACAATAATGAACTCTCATAGTATTCCCTGGTGAGGTGCATGAGATGTGAATCTTCTTCCACCCAATTTAGTTATTCTTCAAATTCTTCATAACCTTCCTCTACAACGATCTCGACCAGATTATTTTCCTTTTTGCGAACAGGAGGTCTCAGTGGTTGTTCGTCTCCTCTTTTTTCCCTGTTTTCCATTTGTGGATTGAAAGGTCTTCTGAACTGATTAGGAGGACAGGGAGGAGACTGTCGATTAGGACTGCTACCCTCCAATTCCCTTCTGGTGACCTTATTCAACATGTTCTTGATGATACGGGTCATCTCATCGATCTTTGCATCTTGGGAGTCTCTGATTTCTGAAGATATCCCTTCCTCCTTGGCCTTTCCTTTGTCTTTAAGTTCAGCATCACAAGTCATTTTAATCTTGCCTCCAACTCTCAGATTTCCTTCCACGTCGATGGCATCATCCTGCATATCACTGAGCGAGATTGGTCTCCTTTCCCTTAACCTTATGGTAAAGTCTGGAGGGAAAGCGGCTGCGTAAGTGACCCGAGCTACGGCCTCAGTAGGACGGATGTCCTTATGGATTCTGAAATATTGCTTGTTAAAGCTAGCCGTAAAATCGACCACATTTTCAGAGCCGCTTTTCTTTAGAGCAGAGAATTCTGTCAAATAATACAAACTATCCCATTTAATTTCCCACTTCTTGACGAAAGTAGATTCCAATATTTTCATAGTACTAATTGAGGATTAGGTAAAGATCTAAACCATTTTCTGGCTCCTCCTTCTAATGACTGAGCAAAAATTCTCATGAATACATCATCGTGCTCAATGAGGATGTTATCTGTGAAATCTTGAAATTGATCCACATAGTCTTTGGCAGATGTCCCTTTACTGCCATCATATTTTTGCAATAGCTTTAGGTTTTGGGTAGTCATATCATTTAGGGGTGTAGGTAACTACAAGGGTCTGTGACGGCTTGCCACCCATCTTGGTGTTTTGGGGGATGGTGGAGGTGGTCCTCCGCTCCCTCCTCCTGACATGGAATGGGTGATGTTTGGAATCGCTGCCTATACGACGGTTAGGAGTTTGGCTGGATTAGTATGAGATACAAGGTCCTCGTTTACAGTAGGGATATTTCGAAAGGTTGGAAAAACAAGAGGAATATGAGGATCTTGATGGCAAGTCTTGTTATCAGGGGTTCGGACAATAAATTCAGACTGGGGAAACTGAGGGCCGAACAAAGGGGAGGAGAAACTGCATTGATAACTTGGTGAGGTAGATTGGTATCTTCCACGTCTCTGTCTCTAAGAGACTGAATCTTCAAGAGCCACAAATTCTTTATGGCTAGGGTTCTGGTGAGTGTGTCTTCGTCCAGATTCCAGGTTTGCTATTATGGTGTCGCCAGGTGGATAACAGCCTGCAACTCAATTTCATCCACCATGAAACTGAGAGCGTATGATCTTGTCATTATACCCAGGGAACATATATCTTCTTGATTGCATCCCTGGAAACGGTGCCAAAAAAGATGTTAGTCCCAAAGACGTTCTAAAGCTGTTTTTTAGAATTGTGCTCGGGCATCAATAATCACTTCTGAAAACTTTACTGAATCACAATACAAATGATAGAAACAGTGTAGAATTCCGATCTTGAAATGTAAAATCTCAATCACAGCTGAACCTAGCTACTGTGGATTCCTCACTGGTGAAAGATTGCACAACATTTGCAAGAATTAGCATAAAAATTTAAATGAATGAAGAACAATACACATGAAATGGTGAATAATGTCAATATTATTAATTGTCCAACCTTAACATAGGTTAAGAACACTCATATATACAAATCTGGAAGAATTCGAATCCATCTGGAGTGTTCACAGTGATCTAGCTTAGAAAAAGCTCAAACCCCCCTAGGTTGACCAAAATATCCCAAACCATCCCAAACTAGTTCGAATCAGCTGTGTGAATGCTAGGAATGACTGGACAGGCCCATGTGACCTCACACATGTGAAGAAACTGGTTGGTTAGAGGTTTGGAAGCTAAAATTGGCCAAAATGATGACAAAGTTGGCAAGATTGTCCACAAACTGAGCAAATGCGCCCTAGGTAGAAGAGAAGCATGGTGAATGCATTAAATGACCTGAGGAGGGCGCTTTAGGCATGCTGAATGCATTAATTTCCCTGGGGAGCGCTCCAATTAGCTGGTTTGACTCAGCACTTGTTCACATTGCTAACCAGTTCATGATAATTTGACCAATTTACCAACTAATCAACTTAGGGATGTAATCATTAATCACTTGGGCTAATTAATCATCATTAATAAATGATTAATGTACATAGGTGGAAAAATGTTCTAACACCCCCCCTTAAGCTAGACTTAGTGAAATATCAAAAATTAAGGCCTTGGCAACTAGGCTCAAGTCACCTTTTACATCATAAAATCTATTTGTCCATGTAACCAAGGTAAGGAGGAAAACCACATGGGAAATAAAACCTCCCCTCTAAAATGGACATGTGGCATATATCAAAATACACCAATCATCACCATGCATCACTCACCCCAAGCAAAGATCTAAGGTGAGTGAAGGTCTTCTCGGTAAAACACTTGGTGAAGATATCAGCAGTTTGCTCACTGGATGGGCAATACTGCAATGCTATGGTCCGGTCATGCACCAAACCCCGAATGTAATGCATGTGTATCTCTATGTGCTTGGTCCTCTGTCTCTGTACTGGATCTGTAGAAATCTTGATTGTACTTTGATTATCACACCAAAGAATAGTGGGTGAATCAAAGACAATCCCGAACTCTGCAAGAATACCTTGCAACCAAACACATTGTGTGGCTGCATTGACTGCTCCCCTGTACTCGGCCTCAGCTGAAGATAAGGAAATAGTGCTTTGTTTCTTGATTGACCAGCATATAGGTCCATGTGCAAGCATAAAGACATAACCGGAAGTTGACTTCCGATCAATACAATCACCGGCCCAATCAGAATCTGTAAATCCTACTAGTTCAAGGGATGAACCAGCAGCATAATGGATACCAAAGGACTTAGTACCCTGAACATAATGAAGGATCCTCTTGGCTGCCTTCCAATGGATCTCATGAGGCTCTTGCATGTGCCTTGCAACAGCCCCAACAGCATAAGACAAATCTGGTCGAGAGTGTGTAAGATACAACAAACTCCCAACTAGTTGTCTATACAATGAACTGTCAACTAGTGGTGAAGAACCCCATTCTGTAAGCTTAACTCCTGAAAGAAATGGAAATTTTGCAGACTTACATTCAGCCATCTTAAATTTCTGCAGCAAATCTGAAGCATACCTTGACTGACATACAGAAATTCCATTCACAGATTGATCTATCTCCAAACCCAGAAATTGTTTTAGCAATCCTAGATCGGTCATGGAGAATGCACTGTGCAATGCTCTCTTAACTGAGTCAAGTTCTTTGGTGCAGCTACCAGTGATCAAAAGATCATCAACATACAGTACAATAATCAATATCAGATCACTAACATGCTGCATATACACATTTGGATCAGACTTACACCTCTCAAACCCCAAAGATAGCAGAAAATTGTCCATTTTTGCATACCATGCTCTAGGAGCTTGCTTGAGTCCATAGAGTGACTTGTTCAACCTGCAAACAAGTGTATGATCAGAAATAAAACCTTCAGGCTGCTGCATATATATCTCCTCATTCAGATCCCCATGAAGAAAGGCACTTTTTACATCCATGTGATGAATCTCCCAGCGCTTGGAAGCCCCAATGGCCAAAACTAGTCTTATGGAGTCCATCTTTGCCACCGGTGCAAATGTCTCTGTATAGTCCACTCCTTGGACCTGAGAGTAACCCTTAGCTACCAACCTGGCCTTATACTTCAGATCAGAGCAATCAGATCCAATTTTGGTTCTATAAATCCACTTGCATTGCACTAGTTTCCTCTTGGGAGGAAGAGGGACCAAATCCCAAGTTTTGTTCTCATGGAGTGAGTTCATCTCCTCTTGCATGGCTGATTTCCACCTTGGGTCTGTACATGCTTCTGAATATGACATTGGATCAGATCCAACCATCAAATAACATGCCTCACTCAGATCAGAATTATCACATGCAAAGGAATTGTGAAATTGAGATCTAGTTTTCCTAGCATCTTGGGGATCTCCCACTAGCTCTCCGGCACTTTGAATTGTTTTCTCTGCCCACTTGGGCCTTGAAGGAGGGATATGTTCAGAATCCATATCAACATCATCTTCAGCAATATCAGAATCAGAAATATCAGAGAATGAATCACTACTTACTTCATCATCAAGTCGAGGAAATGAGCATTCCCCATCACCTTGTTCACTAGCTTGCAAAAATTCTTCCTCTTCGAATTTGACACTTCTTTCAATGAAAGTTTTGTGAGTGGATGGATCAAAGAGCTTGTAGCCCTTTGAATCCTCTGCATACCCAACCATGATTGACTCCTTGCTTTGGGGCTGCAATGCCTTTCTCTTCTCCGGTGGAATTCTGGCCCAAGCCCTTGAGCCAAAAATTCTGAAATGTGAGACATTGGGCTTGTGGCCCATCCATGCTTCAAATGGAGTGATTCCTTGCAAAGCTTTGTGTGGTGCTCTGTTCTGAACATATGCTACACAATTCATAGCTTCAGCCCACAATTTGGGAGACAAATCCCTTGCTTGCAACATGCAAGTTGCCATCTCTTTCATTGCTCTATTTTTGCGCTCTGCAACACCATTTTGCTGTGGTGTGTAGGGCACTGAGTGTTGCATCTGAATGCCATGCTCTTGACAGAGCTGCTGCAAATTGTTATTGACATACTCTTTTCCATTATCAGTCCTCAAAACCTTCATGGCCTTCCCACTGAAGTTCTCAACCATGCTCTTAAAAATTTTGAAACATTCAAAGACTTCAGATTTTTGTTTAAGGAAAAATAACCAGCAGTACCTTGAGTAGTCATCGATGAAGGTGAGCACATATTTGCTGCAGCCATAGGAGGGAGTGGGGAGTGGCCCTATCAGATCAGAATGTACTATCCCAAGAGGTTGATCAGCCCTCCTTGCCTTCCCTTTGTCATACTTCCTTTCAGGATGCTTCCCAACCATGCAACCCTTGCATGTTCCACTCGAAAAACTGATTTGGGGCAGCCCTTCTACCATCTTCTCTTTGCTTAAAACTTGAAGATATCTGTAGTTTAGGTGACCATACCTTTGATGCCATAGCTTGCTGGTCTCATTCCCATGTGACAGAAGCACACTTGGTGAAGAGAATTCGAGGAAGTGGGAGAACTTGTACATCTTCATGTCATGGTCTGCAACACCCTTTGCAACAATTTTCCCGGTGGCAACTTCTGATATCTCCACATCATCCTGAGTGAAGACCACCTTCTTTGCTGCTCCAGTATGTGTCATTTGATATACAGAGAGCAAGTTTGCTGCAAGATTTGGCACATACAGCACATTGGAGAAGAAGCCATTCTCCATAGAGATTTTCCCAATGCCATGAGCAGGGATTTCTGAGTCATCTCCCATTCGAATTGAGAGGCCACTGTAGGGAGCAAGTTCAGAAAACGAGTCTCTTGAGGAAGCCATGTGCCTTGAGGCACCTGAATCAATGATGAACAAAGGTGAATGAGATGAGCTAGCCACCAAAGCATGGAAGCTCTCCTTGTCTTCAGAAACGCACTCCTTCTTCTTGGAACTTTCAGGAAGAGGAATGTTATTTTTCTGTAGGAGATGGGTCATGGTGTCTATGGTTTTCTTCATGCATGAGCTCTCTGGATGAAAACCTCTTTGACAGTAGCTACATTTTGTCTTCTCAGCCTTCTTTCCCTTGTTCTTGACAGGATTCGAAACCCCCTCAGAGGATTTGGGCCTCTCATCCTTTCTCTTCTTCTCTTGAGGTTTCGAACCCTTGGGTTTTTGCTTGCCTCTTCCACATTTCGAATCTCCAGCTGCAAGCACTTGATCTTTTTGCTTGATGGAGCCCATCAAGACCAGCTTGTCTTGCTCTTGAGTTAGCATCTCCATGAAGTCAGCCAAGGATGGCATCTTCCAACCTCTAACTGTAAGCCTTGTGGAGTTGAAGGAAGACACAAAAACTGAGTATTCAGAACCCAATTTGGAGAGAATGGACAACACCAACTGTTCTTCTTTCTTCTCTATGCCACATTGTCTGATCTGCAAGACCAAGTTCTTGAACTTGGTGAAGAAGTCCTGGATGGAATCGAAATTCCCTAGGCTCAGTGAGACAAGCTCATTTTCGAGCTGGTGGCCTCTCATCTCATCAGTCTTTCCAAACAGTGTCTCAAGCTTGAGCCACACTTCATTTGGAGTTGCTCGACTTTCTACATGAAACAGGAGGTCTCTCGAAATGCTGAGACAAAGGAGGCCAAATGCCTCATCCATTCTGTTAAAAAACTTGGATTTCTCCACAGCTGAGTTTGGCTCAACCTCAGTGCCCATCGTGATTCTGTAGAGACCCTTAGATCTCAGCAAAATCACCATTTCTGCCTTCCAATCGAAATAGTTGAAGGGTGTGAGCACGTTTGGGTGAGATGGCTCCATTCTTCTCTGCTGCAATTCGCACTTGCTGACAATGCTGATCTTCAGTACCTGCAAACAACTCTCAAATCACTCTGGAGGGATCTACACTAACAGATTCGAACCCTGTATGGATAGTGGGTGCATTCGGGAGAGCATCACACCTGAGAGGAGCCACTAGATTTCTCCAGTAAGCTCAAGGCAATGGCCTCAGGAATTATGTGGTTTCTCCACTGCTTCTGGCAATCCACTACAACAGTCTTGCTGGTTCGAATTCTAGCTCCAAGAGCTCTGATACCATGTAAAATCTCAATCACAGCTGAACCTAGCTACTGTGGATTCCTCACTGGTGAAAGATTGCACAACATTTGCAAGAATTAGCATAAAAATTTAAATGAATGAAGAACAATACACATGAAATGGTGAATAATGTCAATATTATTAACTGTCCAACCTTAACATAGGTTAAGAACACTCATATATACAAATATGGAAGAATTCGAATCCATCTGGAGTGTTCACACTGATCTAGCTTAGAAAAAGCTCAAACCCCCCTAGGTTGAGCAAAATATCCCAAACCATCCCAAACTGGTTCGAATCAGCTGTGTGAATGCTAGGAATGACTGGACAGGCCCATGTGACCTCACACATGTGAAGAAACTGGTTGGTTAGAGGTTTGGAAGCTAAAATTGGCCAAAATGATGACAAAGTTGGCAAGATTGTCCACAAACTGAGCAAATGCACCCTAGGTAGAAGAGAAGCATGCTGAATGCATTAAATGACCTGAGGAGGGCGCTCTAGGCATGCTGAATGCATTAATTGCCCTGGGGAGCGCTCCAATTAGCTGGTTTGACTCAGCACTTGTTCACATTGCTAACCAGTTCATGATAATTTGACCAATTTACCAACTAATCAACTTAGGGATGTAATCATTAATCACTTGGGCTAATTAATCATCATTAATAAATGATTAATGTACATAGGTGGAAAAATGTTCTAACATGAAATGTTAACGGGCAATATTTCAATGTGCAAAGAAATCAAACTTTTGAGTAGCAAATGGAAATGGAGTGGTGCAAGATAAAGGTACTGTGAAAGTAAATATTTATTTTACATTTATAGAATGGCGTGCTGACCCTGGGGGAGGAATTCAACAGCCTTAACAAAATGAAAATAGAACACCATTTGAATAATGCGAGGATATCACTTCAAGATAAATCAACATGAATACTTCAAGTACTAATCACCTTTGAAGAAATAAATTTAAGCAAAAGCACTCATATAAATTCAGAATAGTTCTGCAAATCATAGATAAATGAAGATATGAGAAACAACAGGAGATACTAACTGTGCACATCAAAACTTTGAATCCATCAAGCTCCAAGATAGGGTAAAAATATGTCTCTTCTTGTATTGATCAACCATCCAACATAGAAGTAATACTTCTTACATAAGAGAGCTGACCATTTGGCTATAGCCTACTTGGCTATATATAGCCTACCTACTATCTAAAACAAAATTTGTTACAATCAATTCTATCTCAACATCTTAAGATTTATGTTTATACTCCTTAACAGAGTTTGTTACAAAATTACTGGTCATCCTATGACTGCGACCTGGGACCACTCCACTAGCAGAGTAGTTCATCCGGCTTGACGAAATTTGCATCACCTTAAAATATAAGGTATCAACGATGTAACATCTTTCATTGCTAACCAGAATCCCCTAAATACCTACTGGACCATCTACAGCCTCATGAATACGTAGCTACGACCATACTACTGAAAGATGTTGCTTTGCAGACCACTATTGCCTGCTTCTTCCATCTCATCCAAGCCCTTTGCTCTCGGACCTGATGCTGCCTCTGCTTCGTTAGAATTGCTCAAGAGCTACTGCTTCACCATTTGATCATCCTTTGCTGGTGCCAACACATCCCCTTCTTCCGTGCTGCTGCATATGGAAATCCTCTCTCCATTCGAACTGATGAAATAGCTGAACCTTCCTTAGACATCTCGGGTGAGACCTCGGGCTTCTCCCGTTTGGCTATTCGTGAATGTGCATCTGTAGGTTCCTCATGGACACTGGTCATCTGAATTCTCAATGCTCCGGGTGAACCACCTCTGGAGATGAAAGGTACCATCATGAATTCCCTTCTTCAATCTGAACCATTCATCCCTGAATGATCATGGAGTCTCAGGCTCTGAGGCTCGGGACCAACGATGCTCAGAAAATGGAGAATGCAGAATAAGATAAGATGAGGGGTATTTATAGACCCATTCATGCCCTTCTCGATGAGCATGTATGTACTTGCATAATGATTACACGCATGTCCCTTTGGACCTTTGTCTTTTGGGAGTGTACTTTATTCAATACGATGATGGCGGAGATGACAGGGAAGTATGACAAGATAGATATGTTGATGGTTTCAGGTCCTCCAAATAGTGGTTTAAGAAAACAAATTTAAGTCCCCTGAACAATCTTGGGGCCGCCACGTGGAAGACGCGGTTTTCTCATCAGGGGAGGACTACTCCTGATATAGTTCGTGCAACTTCCCTTCCTTAACGCTCTTTCCACTGTTGATCTCTTGTCCATTTGCCTCGAGATGAGCACCTAGAAACATGCAACTCTAGGGAGTGGGTTCCGCTCTTCTCATGGTCCACCTGTCTGGCGCTATTCACTTCATAATACCACTGCAGTCTCTCGAATGGTTTCAAGGTCCCCGAAAAGTGGTCTAGGAAAACCACCCTGAGGCCCCTGACTAGCTGAGAGAACTACATGCGTCTCTAGCGGTTTTTTTCCTCAGGGGTGACTCAAGTCAAAGCAAACGCAACCTGCTCACGAACCATAATTGTGCCTCTATGACACGGGTCCTGGTTGGTCGATACAGCGGGTTCCTTCTACGTAACTTGATTTTCCCAACCGCTTCACCTATGTCACTCTGATGCTTCTAACTCCTCCTCGGGCACCGGATTTTAACCGCCTGATAGCTTCCCTTCGGCTGAAAATATCACTAACAACCCCCCTTCAAAAAAAGGAAGGAAATCGAACAAACAACACAAGGAAATGGAAATAATGAAGGACAAAACAACGAGAAGGAAATCCATTTTAGATCAGTACATTAAGGTAATAGCAGCAGGGAAATCATCCAAAGGATTAGGGGAAGAAATAAGGAAGAGGCATGACACATCAACTGCTAGGAAATAATGAGAGTTGTCTCCTGGAATTGTAGGGGGTTAGGAGGAAAACAAAAGGTTGAAGCAGTGAGAAATTTAATAAAAAACGAAAACCCTTCCATACTCCTAATCCAAGAAAAAAAGATGGATTTTGAATCTATTTCAAATCAAATGGTTCATATTTGGAAAAAAGGTCAAGGAAATGTCGTAAATGTGCAAGGTACTTCAAGAGGACTCTTAACTTGGTGGGAAAAAAGAAGGTAGAGACTCATCTCTTCCTATGAAAACTCAAACTGTCTTCTTGTAGAACTAGAGGATCTGGAAGGAATTGCGATAGTTAGGATATGAAATGTATATGGGATGAATGAATATAGGAAAAAAGTGAAGTTATGGAGATCTCTTTCTGATATTCAAGAGCAAGGTATTTCCAGCAATTGTATTGTTGTTGGAGACTTCAATGCGGTTGTGTCTTCCATTAAGAAAATAGGTGGAAAAGAATTTTGAGACCCATTTGGGGAGAACCTAGAAGGCATACTTACATAATAGGATTTAGTTGATATCAAACCAAAAAAAGGCATCTTCACATGGTCTTATAGGAGGATTGGACCTAGGTATATAACATCTCTTTTGGACCAGTTCCTAATAAGTAGTTTATTCTTGCAAAAATGGGTTTATTCCTCATTCTAAGATTCTTGCTTTAGAAATGTTAGATCAAAAGACAATATTTATTTTCTTCTCCCTTCCAAAAAAATAAGGACCAATTCCCTTTAGATTCATTTCTCTATGGTTGCAATATGAAGAAGTAATATAGAATATCAGGAAATTGTGGGAACATCAAATTGATGGTTCCCCCAATTATAAATTGGAATCAAAGCTCACGGGATAAATCCACTCTCAAATAATGGGCCAAGGAAAATTATTCTGATCCAGGGCATACAAAGAAGAATAAGAGTGGCACTTAAAGTCTAGAATCCTGTGGTTGAATGTTGGTGAAAAAAATACCAAATTTTTCCATAACCAGTGTGAAGAGAGGCTAATATGCAATACCATATTGGAATTGAAGGATGAAAATGGAAATTTTATCACACAACAAGAGGATATAAATGAAGAATCATTCTCCTTTTTTCAAGACTTGTACTCTAAAAGAGGAGCCATGAATCCTAATGCAGCTACAAAAATGTATGAGAATATTCGAAAGATAATATCCTCTGATGAAAACATTCTCTTGTAATATCGATCATAAAGGATGAAATTTTCGAGGAAATATGGAATCTACATATGGACAAGGCCCCTATTCTCGGTGGATTTCCTATAAGCTTCTATAGGACATGATGGAGCATAATAAGAAAATATCTCTGCAAAATGTTAAATTGGAAAAGGGTAGAGACAAAATCAGGGGGGGATATAAATTATTCTTTTAGAGCTTTAATTCCTAAAGAGTTTCATTTGATCTCCATTGCCAGGTTCATACCAATTTCCTTGTGCAATTCATCATACAAGATATTAACAAAAATTATGGTTTGTAGAATAAAGAAACTCCTTCCAAAACTAATTTTTTATCAAGGAGGCTTCATATCTGGAAGGAAAATATTTGACAATATGATAATTGTCCAAGAAGCTATACACTCAAGCTACATAAGGAATTAAAATGGAATGGACATAAATTTGGACTTGGACAATGTATTTGACAAGGTGTGGTACCAATTTCTTTTTATGGTTATCAAAAAATTTGGGTTCTCCTATGTTTTCATCAAATGGATATAGAATTGTATAGGTAAACCTTGGATTGATCCTTTGTTAAACTAAATACCAACCTCCTTTTTCATGCCTCCAAGGGATTGAGACAAGGTTTCCCCTTATTCCCTTTCCTTTATATTATAATAATTGAATTATTGAGTAGGAATCTAAATAGTCAAAGAGAAGGATATTTGTTGTGGATTATTATCACTCGAGGGGTCAAGTATGCCAATCATGCCCAATTTGTTGATGATACTATTTTTCTAGGAAGCGCCTCTGAACCAAATGCCCATAAATTCAAATCTACCTTGGATCTCTTTTTGAGCTCCTCGGGGGTCTTGTAAATTTGGGAAAATGTAATATATATATATATATATATATATATATACACACACACACACACGGTTGCAATTGTTCTTCTAGACATCTTATTTTAGTTTCTAGAATCTTGGGATTTAATAGCCAAAGTACTTGGACCTCTTTCAAGTACTTATGAGTTCGAACCTCCCTAAAATAGAGTAAGCATGTAGACTGGCAAGGCATAATACAGACGCTTAAGGCTAAAATCTATACATGGGGAGTTTGATGGCTCAATCTTGCGGGTAAAATTAATCTTATTGAATTTGTGCTTTCTTTTCTTCCTATTTATATGTGTTCTATGTCATTAGATCCAACAAGTTTTGTGTATATCATCAACAAGGAAATCCAACATATTTCTATGTTAAAGAGGGATATCTAGCCACAAAAATTTCCACCTAATCAAATGGGATATTGTTAGAATCCCTAAAGAAAACGAGGGAGAAGGAATAAGGGATCCAAAAATCATGAATATTTCTATTGGTGCCAAAACTCTTTGGAGATTAGTATTAGGAGGGAAATAATGGTGGAAAAAAATCCCACACAGAAAATATCTTAGGAATCCATGACAAAGATTCATGGATGGAGAGTTGTAGGGGAAAGGAACTAGTATATGGAATTTGTGCAACTCGGAAGGGTCTTTGGTAAAACACCATCTACACTATATCCCTAGAAATGGAAAACATATTCATATGTGGGATGATAAAATTAAATTATGGGGCAAGCCCCCCTCTCATCAAAACAGAGCTACAAGAAATTCGAGAATGGCTTGCTAATAAAGGTTATAATTCCTGGCAATGGAAAATGTATTCATATGTAGGATGATAAAATTAAATTCTAGGGAAATGCCCCCTCTCATCAAAATAGGGTCTACAAGAAATTTGAGAATGGATTGCTAATAAAGGTTATAATTCCTTGTTTGATATATTGTATTGGTCAGAGTCGGTATCCTTGAAGGGTTGGAAGTAGATTGAGATGCCCAAGCACTTAATCTATGACTATGATCTTCTCCTTGTATGCCTTCAAGGTATGTCTCCCTCTCATATAAGGGATAAGGACTCAAAAGGATGGGAAACACATGGGATTTGTTCACTAAACGAAGAATATGGGAAACTCCTTAGCAAGCTTCCATCTCCACTGTTTTCTCATATGTGGAAGAAAATATGGAATTCTGATAGTTTTCCAAAAATCAGTATGTACAGCTGGGCTCTGGATCATAATCAAATTATTGCGATGGATAATATAAGGAAAAGAGGTATTGAAGGGCCTTGAAGGTGTATTCTATGTAAGAACATAGGAAAATGATAAACACCTCTTCCTTGAGAGCAAATTTATGCATGAAGTTTGGTCATATCTTTTAAAATATCTAAACACACATTTTATCCTCCCTACCTATCTGTGTGATATGTTCAATAAACAAAAATATTATTGTTAAATTTTGAGCAAATATGATGAGCTTTGAACTTTAAAACTTTAAGTGTGGAAATACTGAATACTTGAATCAATGAACCATTCAACCACATGAAACATTCAACAACACAATATGTACCCTAGGGAAAATCCTCAAAACAATGAGGATGAGAAACCCCAGCAAATATTCAGAGTATAATTATTATAGATAACAAAGAATTTCTTTTACAAAATAGCAGATTACTTTCGGCACCGTAAGTGCTAGATAAGATAGAATATTGAGAAATAGAGAATAGAGATCAACGGTATCAACTTTCCATGTGCATGGCACATTAATAACAAGCAAGAATAGTATCCTACACAAAGAGAAGCGTCGTTCCTTCAAGGGAGAAGAGAATTCGCTTCACACTGAATTCATCAATGTTGTATAAAATATTTATACATTCTTCACATGCACCAGATTCTATTTTTATCTTCTAATGTAATGTCCCAAATTTGGAATTGGGTCACAAGGGCATAATCCCAATGACCATATTCATGGCATTTTGTCAAATTGATGTTAAGGTTCAAAATATTGCCTAGGAGGAAAATTACCGAGTTTCCTAGGTTGAGGGTGGAAGCTTTGGGATTTAACATAAGGAGGATAATAAATGATGCTTGTACATTAGAATGGCATAAATATTTAATAAAGGATCTAAATAAATAAATACAAGAGAAAATCAAAGTGGCAATTGATCATGAAGACACATGGAGGATGTGGGACCCACACAAGCTAGATTTTCCATGCCACATGGCATCCTACTCTTGCCATTTCGAATCCATAAGAAGCCAAATGTTCTTGGGGTGAGTTATAAGGTCAATATACTTGGCATGAGTCATGTAAGGTCGAATTGGTGTGGAATAATAACTCCGATGGAAGAGGAAGAGGCAATTTGGAGCTAGTGAGACACTTGGGCTAGATTCCCTAGCTCTATGACAACAATGATGAAGATGCTATGACACCTATGACAAAAATCAGACCTGAGGGATGACATATGAAATTTATTACATGTCAGGGATAAAAATAGCCTCCAAGAGGGCACTGAAGTGAGTTAGGGAAGCCAAAGAGACACCAATTCGAATTGGGAGAAGGAGAGGGCTAGAATTGGAAGGACAAGTGGCATACTTGGGAATCTCTTCCCAAATTGAGTTGGCATGAATATCTTGGAAGGAATTAGACCCATGGAGGATATTATAAGTTTATAAAAGTCATTAAAAATAATAATGGCAACTTTTTATCATTTGAGAAATTTGCAATTGCATTTGTGAAGAGGGAGAGCTAGTGGATGACTAGTTTCTTACCTTAGCCAATTTCGAGGGTGAAAGATTCCCATCCAAGTTGGTAATTGGAAAGGCCATTCAGAACTTTAATTTGGATATTTAATGGATTCTTTATTTACAGGTGTAATATACATGGAATCTCATGGTTTCTTCTAGTGCAACTCACTCCTTCAACCATTTCCAGTTTTCATGGCATACTCATGATCCTCAAGGGAGGCGTTTTTGGTGAGCTCTTGTAATCTTTAGGAGAGATTCTCATGATCCATTTCAGTTTTAATATGATTAATATACTCTTTTATTCTTCTTCATAAATTTTAATGTCTAAATGCCAAGTGGTTATATGTAAAATTGATTATTAATGAGCAAACAGTGACCATTCCCCCACTAGATTGATGTATGCCAATGTATTGATGGTGATTTCGAATGGAAGAATGTTTCTCTAATATATTTATGATGTATGGACTTCCATTTATGATTATTACAAGTTTCATGTTCATCAATTAAGCATTTGGAGCCATCTTGCTTAGTTTTATTTCATTTGAAGAAGATTTAATGCTATTTCCCCCAAGGTCGAAAATAGTCTTCTTGCATATGATTTAAGGGAGTTATAGCAGACATTAAAAGTTGAATGGTGATCCATATGAGTTCATGTTGATGTCCTTTATATTTACCCTTATTCCATTCATAATTTCTAGTTGGAGTGAGTACATTTGGAAAGTCATTTTCATCATCTACCCCTAGGGGATTTGAACCACAATTTTACTAGTAAAAATCCATACATTGATCAGATTTTCAAAGTGAGTTTCAGAATTCATTTGATGGTTAAAATACACCTATAAACACCATTTTTATGTATTAACATCATTTATACACCTACTGGTACAATTTGAGAGCATTTGGAGCTATTTAGAGCCATCTACCATTGGGGGTTTGAAGCTCAAAATTACTAGTAATTTTCCGTACTTTGTCCAGATTGTAAATGAATGTGAAGAAGTGTTTTAAGGGGTTTTAAATATCCACGAGACTGTTTTATATGTATTAATACCTCTCAAATACATTCAGACCCATTATACAATCATTTGGGGTCATTTGGAGACCAAGAGACCAATACTAGTCAAAGAGGAATTGCTAATCAAACTCCCTACTTTGGACAGAATTAAAAGAGGATTTGGAGAAGTAATATAAAGGTCACATATCATCCCTGAACATCATATTCAAGTACTAATATCAGTCATATACATTCTCAGAATATTTGGGAGCATTTGGAGCAAATTGGAGACCTAGACATCAAAACTAGTGAAAGGTCAAACTAGGAAAAAAAGTGAAAAAATTTGCCATTTAAATAAAATTATAAAAAAGGTACATTACATATGAATTCATGATGAAATATCCCTCCATCTGGATGCATCAATCTTGCATGAAGAAGTGCGTCCCACTTCTCATGCAAAGCATTAACTCACTGGACTATCACTTAGGATGAACTTGCCCCTTAACTGAAATATTGCCCACTTAGTTAGGTGGCAAACTTAAGTGTCGTCATGAAAGTGTCGCAACTCAAGTGTCGTATTTTAGTTTAGCATAAGTGTTGTCATGCAATAACACTTAGTTAACTAGATCTTCTTTGTTGTCACTTAGTTAGCTTTATTTAACTGATTCTTTCTTATTAACATCAATGTACTGATATATTCGTGTTTTCCTTTGATTTACTGAAGTCTTCACTTAAGTTTAACATATGTATCGTATTTTAGTTTAACTAAAGTGTAATCAATGCAAAAACACTTTAGTTTACTAGCCCTTCTTTATTAACACTTAGTTAACTATTATTAACATAAATCATGCTGATTGATTTACTTGTAGTGACCATTGTGATTTCTTTAATTAAATGAGGCATACATTGTGGCTTTGATTGATGCTTAACAATACAAGTTCACTTAGTCATCTCATGAACAATTCAAATTCTCTTTTTGTCTATGCAATTATATTTATCTCTTATCTTTACTAAATGGTCAATATGTGTTAACTTTCATTATCTATCATATCAGATTATACTCAGAATATTTTCCATATGTTGTGATCATATTATATTACTCTAGGACCAAATGATCATATACTAAAGGAATTCACTCTAGAGGTGGATAGTATCTAAAAGATACTTAATAGAAATCAGTGACCATGGTTAGTAATATATCACACAACATTAATGCTTCAACATGCAAAGCATCTACCTCTATAAATGGAGTTCCACCCCATGGGTACCTACTATAAGTAGAGATCCACATGATAATTTGACTTGACACACAAGTCCTAATCCTTTTCCAACAAGACTTTACAACATCATCACTTTGATACATCAAAGCATTCACCTCAACATGTGAGGAATAACCTTTTACAATTGAAGGCTTAGTCATTCTCAAGTCCAACTCACGAATCTACTCCAAGTTACTGAGTCCAACTCAGGATCCCTACCTCAACACATGAGGCTTAATCCTAGTTGCACAAGATTAGATTGGAGAATGACTCGTGATGTTGTACATTTAACACTCCCTCTCGGGGAGGGAGGCATTCTCTACCATAGCAATATTTTCATAGAAGTACCTAAACTTTGTCACTAACAGAGGATTTTTTAACACATTTGTAATCTACTCATAAGTAGCAATATATTGAAGTTTCATTGTTCCTTTCTGGACCATGTCTCTAATGAAGTGATACTTCATTTCAATGTGCTTTGACTTATCATGAAACACAGGGTTTTTGGAAAGCTTGATTTAGCTTTGATTGTCACATTGAATGACTATAGACTCAAGATTCTCAGCGAACAACCTAGCAAGTAGCTTCCTAAGATACACTGCTTCTCGACAGGAAGTACTAGCAGAAATATACTCTACTTCTGTGGTACTCTGGGCTAGAGAGTCCTACTTCCTGTTGGACCAAGAGATCATAGCAGAGCCCAAGCTAAACCAATATCCAGATGTACTATTTCAGTCCACAATGCTACCACCCCAATCAAAGTCAGTATAACCATGAACAACACACCTCCACTGGAGGCATATCTTGTTAGGTTATACAAGCATACATATTTTAATTTTTGAGAGAAATAAACCGAAACAAGCAATCACATAATAGACACATAATTTACCCTGGAAACCCCATGCGAGGAAAACCAACACCCAATGAATATCTTCATTACATGGCCAAAACTGACCATCCGAGCCAAGTGATCTCACCCGCTCACCTCTAGGCCACTTTACAATGGAGCCTCCTCAAGCCTTATAAAGGCTTCCTTACATGCAATACCATGGGGCAATACCATGGGCTACAACAAACTATGTGCCCAAAAACATGTGCTAGACCTAACCAACTTTGACTCAATCCCGAGTCAAGGTTAACCCTAACAATCCCCCCTTTAAACTTGACTTGGATTAATAACCAACCCCCCTCAAATTTTTAACCGAGGAATCTCACATACACCCCCTATCACCTAGGTCTTTCTCCCGACTTTACCGGTGAGTTAATAGGGGTATGCATGCCTTACGAGGTCTTATATCCATATGCCCTTTCACATGAAAACTACTCCATTTAATTTTTTTTCATGTGTCTTCATGGTGACTACACCATCACCATCCATTGCTTCATCCTCTTTCCATGCTCGCTTTCTTGACCATGATTTAAAACCATGCTTCATCATTTCATAGATCCAAAACTTTAATAATCTTCCATACTTATTCCAAGCCCATTAACTAAGCTTATATTAACCAAAGCTCATTTAAACTATTAATTTAATCATCCACCATCCACCTTTTTTTATACTTCACATCCACTTAACTTTTGCTTCAAAACATTTCATAACTTAAGAAATGACCCCTTTTTAAAAATGACGTGAATGGCATGCATCCTTCCTTTAAAAACTATTTTTATAATCATTTTTACCTTTACTTCATGGATTTAACGGCATGTCATTTCCAACATTTTCTCCATGGTATATTATCCACTATTAGTTGGCTTTCACCATATTGGCGGGATGGCCTTCATTGCTTTACGACTCCAACGGTGGTCTCTTCACACAGACATTTCTTACTTTTGGTCATAGCCTTCAGTTCCTTCATGTGTGGGATATCACCACGGGGTGGAATCTCTAGCGACTGCCACAACTCCATCTTCATTGAATGTGCACAACCTCGGATGGATGTAATGTAATACACGGTTAAACATTTCATCAAAGCCATCCTCAAACTTTGAAAGACTCAACCTATGCGATTCCTTTTTTAAAGTTTCAACCGCTCAGACAAAGCTTGGAACTTTGGTTTTCCTATTAGCCTCACATATCTTCTCCACAACCCTATAGAATAGTATTCTTCACACCGGAGTGGGATCTTTTTCTCACAAATGGAAGTGACTCCTTCAACAAATCTGGTTCTCCAGATTCGAACCTCACGTGGGGCTCTCTTCACTTCACACTGGTTCTTTTCCTCTGGACCGCTCTTGGGAAGCGGATCTCCAACAACGCTGGCTCTGCAGACTTCAAACTCTCGAAGGATTTCCTCTACACACAAGGCTCTTCTACCACCAACTCGACGACTGCTCTGGATCTCTTACAGACTCATGGGCTCTCCCACAAACAGGCTTCATGTCTCCTTCTGGACCACGATCTCTCTCCCACTTCACGTGTATCCTCTCGCATAGCTTTCACCTCGCACAGCCTTTCTGCTCTCCTGGATTCTCTCCTCCGTGAACGGTGGCTCCCCCACGCAAGTCTCCTCCTCCACGACCGGATGGCTACACAGGTCTCATGTCAACGCACATGCGGTAGGCGGCGGGCTTCACCTCCTGTCAACACATAGGCTAGCTTCTTCTACACGGGCAAGAGTAGGAAATAGTGGCTCTCCAGGGAAGGCAGCTTCACCGAAACGACAACTCTCCAGGGCAGGGGGATTCACCTTCGGCTCCTCACTGCCTAGATTTAAAAACTGGCCAAAACACCTTACGGATCCCCCTTATGTTCGCCGGATGGGACTCCAAACACCATGGCTCTGATACCACTTGTTAGGTTATACAAGCATACTTATTTTAACTTCTAAGAGAAATAAACAGAAACAAGCAATCACATAATAGACACATAATTTACCCTGGAAACCCCATGCGGGGAAAACCAACACCCAATGAATATATTCATTACATGGCCAAAATCGGCCATCCAAGCCAAGTGAGCTCACCCACTCACCTCCAAGCCACATTACAATGGAGCCTCCTCAAGCCTTATAAAGGCTTCCTTACATGAAATACCATGGGGCAATACCATGGGCTACAACAAACCATGTGCCCAAAAACATGTGCTAGACCTAACCAACTTTGACTCAATCCCGATTCAAGGTTAACCCTAACATATCTAAGTCCATAAGCAATCGTACCTCGAAGGTATCTAAGCACATGCTTATCAGCAACCCAATGTCCGTGTCTTGGATCAAACATAAACTAACTCAGAATACTCAGAACCTTGTCTATGTGATTTTATAATTCACACTAAATTTGTTTTCTATTTTTCTAAATGGTTTTTGTTAATATATGAAAAATTATACTTTACATGGATCGCCATATGCACTTGTGATACATTTCGAGCTAGAGTTTCTATGGAATTTCTCCTACTATGGATCCTCCTCTAAACTAGAATCTATAGGAGAGGGTGAGGAGGCTGGAAGAATATTCCAGGAAGGTTTTGCAATCAACTTCCTGACCAGTCATATTGGTAGAGCAATATTCTAGGTTTGTGAAATGTTCATCCATTCCTGATGTGAAGCTTAACTTGACCACCTTGGAGCACACGCTTGTAGCGATGTCTGAAAGGGACTTGGTAGGGAATTTTACAGGGTTCTGGTCATCCCCCCAAGCCATTGAAACTTGGATGAATAAGAACTGGAGACACCTCATAGAAGGAAATGTCCATGGAAAATTTTAGGGGCTAAGCTTAGCCCATGGGCTAAATTTAGGGATTTTAACTTTTTAATACCCATTAGGTATGATTAGCCCACTCTTTATTTATTTATTTTTAATGAATAGTAGGTTAGCCCCATCGAATTTAAAAATGGGATTCAATAAAAAAACAATTCCCCCCCTCTAAAAATGGATTTAAACCTCTGTTCGATATGAAAATTGCTAGGTAGCTCCCATTTCCCCCAATTTCCAAAAATGGTAGTTGCTAGGGGCTCTTTCGCCTTCTATTGATCATGGAAATCGAATTCGGTGTTACATTCACCTAGATTTTATGTGTTGCGTATCATTCTGCAAGTTGCTTAATTTCCACATGAGAAGGGAAGTTGATATTCACTATCAGGTCTTATAGCAACCCATTTTCATCTAGGAGAGTTCTAAATCCCATCACCAAAGATCCAAAGTTTCCCCAAGAAAAATGGGGATTGTGAATCTTGCTATCGATGATGCAACAATAACAGTTTTGTCGGTGAGTGGGGCATCATGCTTGGGGGATTGGATTTCATTCATAGCTGCATATTTGGGCATGTAAGAGGCCATGACTTTCCAAGGATAAACTTGCTTAAATATTCGCCAAGACTTCACAAGGTTTTATAATTTAGTGAAAGATTCACCAATATTTTACAAGTTTATATAATTTAGTGAAAGATTCCCCAAGATTTTACAAGATTATATAATTCAATGAGATATTCACCAAAACATTATATATACATAATATAACATTGATAAAATAGCCTTCATATTTTCCTATATATCATGGGGATTTGCTCATTTATTATACATAGAAATTTAGGGAAGGTTCTTAAAATTTTCCCTGGAAATGTCCAACAAAACCTTTGTGCAATAGGTTTCTTTATTTTCTTGTTTGAAAGGAAAGAAAATCAAGACCTCATATTTCACAATGGATCATATTTTTATGGGGCCGAGAGGGATGTATCTGAATCAATGGAGTGTCTCCTTTGACCTGGAGAAGGTCATCCATTTTGTAGTTCCAATTTGGGTCAAGATTTTGCATCTCCCCCTTGATTGTTGGAGCGATGAGGACTTAACGACTTTAGGGAACTCACTAGGGAGATGCATAGATACGTTGGAGCCCAAACCCCATCTTTTCTCTTATGTCAGGATTTGTGTACAAGTGGACCTTGGGAAAGCGTTACCGGAGGAAATAAACCTCTCAATGGAAGGATGGAAACATCTGTAGATAGTAGACTATGAGCAGTTACCTTTTAAATGCAAAATTTGTCATGAATATGGGCATTTTGTTAAGCATTGTCCAAAGTACAAACCATCAGAGCCAGAAGAAAATAAGGAAGAGGAATGACGTCAAGTCTCAAAAAAGGGAAAGAAGTTGGGTTCAAACCCACAACTTAACACTCAAAAGAAAGCTTCCTCTTCAAACAAATTCCATGTTTTAGCTGCATTAGTGGAAGAACCTAGAGAATAATTTTTGGGCCATCGATCCAACCCCTCCCCTCCTTATTGCATCGACACCGAGGAGCATCTTGTCCTAATGGGAAAAGGGTATGAGGAAAACTATGTCTTAATCCTTCCACCTCACCCAATATAAGAAGTGAGATTGGAGACAACCTTAACCCTAGGGATTTCAATAACTCATTCAAAACTTAAAGCAATGAAAAAATAATATTACGAAAGTATGGAGGAGGAGCAATACCCCTCTTCAAAAAAAGGAAGGAAATCGAACAAACACAACAAGGAAATGGAAACAGTGAAGGACAAGACGACGAGAAGGAAATCCATTTTAGATCAGTACATTAAGGTAATAGCAGTAGGGAAATCATCCAAAGGATTAGGGGAAGAAATAAGGGAGAGGCACGACACACCAACTGCTAGGAAATAATGAGAGTTGTCTCGTAGAATTGTAGGGGGTTTGGAGGAAAACAAAAGGTTAAAGCGGTGAGAAATTTAATAAAAAATGAAAACCCTTCCATACTCCTAATCCAAGAGAAAAATATGGATGTTGAATCTATTTCAAATCAAATGGTTCATATTTGGGAAAATGGTCAAGGAAGCGTCGTAAATGTTCAAGGTACTTCAGGAGGACTCTTAACTTGGTGGAAAAAAATAAGGTAGAGACTCATCTCTTCTTATGAAAACTCAAATTCTTGTAGAACTAGAGGATCTGGAAGGAAATGAGATAGTTAGGATATGAAATGTATATGGGATGACTCAATATAGTAAAAAAACAAAGTTATGGAGATATCTTTCAAATCTTCAAGAGCAAGGTATTTCCAGCAATTGTATTTTTGTTCGAGACTTCAATGCAACTGTGTCTTCCATCGAGCAAAGAGGTGGAACAAAATTATGAGACCCCTTTGGGGAGAAACTAGAAGACCTACATACATAATAGGATTTAGTTTATATCAAACCAAGAAAAGGAATCTTCACATTGCCTGATAGGAGGATTGGACCTAGGAATATAACATCTCTTTTGGACCAGTTCCTAGTAAGTAGTTTATTCTTGCAAAAAGGGTTTATTCCTCATTCTAATATTCCTCCTTTAGAAATGTCAGATCACAATCCAATATTGCTTTTCTTCCCCCTTCCATAAAAATAAGGACCAATTCCCTTCAGATTCATTTTGTCTATCGTTTCAATCTGAAGAATTAATATAGATTGTTAGGAAACTGTGGGAACATCAAATTGATGTTTCCCCCAATTATATATTGGAATCAAAGCTCAAGCGGATTAAATCCACTCTCAAAGAATGGGCCAAGGAAAATTATTTTGATCTAGGGCATGCAAGGAAGTTGCTCAAGAGTCTTCAAAAAATTTGCAGAAGGACATGGAGTAATCCACATTAATAGAAGATATTCTCTAACAAGAGCAAGAATTGGATCTAAAGATACAAACTCTAGCTAGAAAAGAAGAATACGAGTGGCACTTAAAGTGTAGAATCCTGTGATTGAATGTTGGTGACAAAAATACCAAATTTTTCCATAACCAGTGTGAAGAGAGGCTAAGATGCAATACCATATTGGAATTGAAGGATGAAAATGGAAATTTTATCACACGAGAACATGATATAAAAGAAGAAGCATTCTTTCTTTTTCAATATTTGTACTCTGAAAGAGGAGCCATGGATCCTAATGCAGCTACAAAAATGTATGAGAATATTCGAAAGATAATATCCTTTGATGAAAAAATTCTCTTGTAAGCTCGACCATAGAGGATGAAATTTTAGAGGAAATATGGAATCTACATCTGGACAAGGCCCCTAGTCTCAGTGGATTTCCTATAAGCTTCTACAGGGCATGTTGGAGCATAATAAGGAAAGATCTCTGCAAAATGTTAAATTGGAAAAGGGGTAGGGACAAAATCAAGGGGGGGGGATATAAATTATTCTTTTATAGATTTAATTCCTAAAGAGTTGTTTTTTTATCTCCATTTCCAGGTTCATACAAATTTCCTTGTGCAATTCATCATACAAGATCTTAACAAAAATTTTGGTTTGTAGAATAAAGGAACTCCTTCCAAAACTAATTTTTTATCAAGGAGGATTCATGTGTGGAAGGAAAATATTTGACAATATAATAATTTTCCAAGAATCTATACACTCAAGCTACATAACGAAGGAAAAGGGAATGGCCATAAAATTGGACCTGGGCAATGCATTCGACAGGGTGTGGTACCCATTTCTTTATATGGTTATGGAAAAATTTGGGTTCTCCTCTCTTTTCATCAAATGGATATAGGATTGTATAGGGAAAACTTGGATTGCTCCTTTTTTAAACTAAATACCAACCTCCTTTTTTCATGCCTCCAGGGGATTGAGACAAGGTTTCTCCTTATCCCCTTTCCTTTATATTATAATAATTTAATTATTGAGTAGGAATCTAAATAATCAAAGAGAAGGAGATCTGTTGTGGATTATTATTACTCGAGGGGTCAAGTATGCCAATCATGCCCAATTTGTTGATGATACTATTTTTCGAGGAAGCGTCTCTGAACCAAATGCCTATAAATTCAAGTCTACCCTGGATCTCTTTTTGAGCTCATTCAGGATCTTATAAATGTGAGAAAAAATTATTTATATATATATATGGTTGCAATTGTTCTTCTAGACATATTATTGTAGTTTATAGAATCTTGGGATTTAATAGCCAAAGTACTTGGACCTCTTTCAAGTACTTAGGAGTTCCAATATCCCTAAAAGATAGTAGGCTTGCAGACTGGCAAGGCATAATACAGACACTTAAGGATAAAATATAGACATGGGGATTTTGATGGCTCAATATTGCAAGTAAAATTACGCCTTATGCACAAGGAGAAATTTCCCGTGCTATATGGGCATGCAAAGGGGCGCTCTAGAGCCTTTATGGAGAGGGAATTAGGTGGCGATTGAAGGATTAGAATAGGGAACACATTCCAGGATGAACATCCACGAGGTGTCAGGGAACTTAATAAGGCCTCACACAAGGACATAACCATCCTATAGGTGTTCCAAACCTACACAAGTGAATTCAAAACCTCGACCCTTGTAAGATATATGGAGGGATCGTGCAAGAAATTAGATGTTTCAGTTAATGAATTGGTGGATGTGAGTGAGCATGTGGTTGTAAAATATTCATAGTTCCATGATCTCCCTCCTTATGTATAGTCCATTTGTTCCCATCTTGTTTTTGTTAGTGTCAAGATGGGGCCTCCTATCGGAGGGAATTTTCCAACGACTAGTTTGTTTGAATTTAGGAAAAATCTTCCTGTAGTTGATGCGCATTTGGGATTTCAATATTCCTTCATTGAATCCATAAGTTATATTGGAAAAATAGAGGAAGGTCTCGATGAGAAGGTCCTAATTAAGAGTTCTTGGAACAATCATATTTTGAACCATTGGTCTAGTAGCTTTGAGAGGGTAGATTCATTCAGACCTAATCCCTCTTATCCAATATTGGGAAAACATGGATTCAAGAACATGTATTCCTGGATAAATTTGTTCAACTTTTTTTAGATTGATTTGGAGGATTTCAAAAACATTCTCAAGGTTTTCCATGACTAGATTGGCGGACTATTGGAAGAACTGAGATAGGTTTCCTATTACACATCCAAATTGGAAACAAGAATTGGCGACACTAAAGGAAATATGCATGAAAAGAGAAAAATTCTAGAAGAAATAATAAATGACCTAGATAAGTTGGTCAAAATGAATGAGTGTATCCATTTCAAATATATCCTTCTGTGGATGCAAAATCCATGGATGAGGAATCTGTTATTCAACCAGTCAATGGTGAGAATGGTAACAGTCGACATGGATAGTTTTCATTTGATTGTGACTCTCAATTCATTTTTTGATCTATTATGTTTCGTGTATTCTACTTAGTGTAGAGTTCGTGCAAGTATATAGTACCACTAGTATTATAATAGATGAAAAATGTGGAAGTCACTCAGAGAGAAGTGAAGTCAATTATGTTCAAGGATCTATCTTTATAGATCTGTTTCTTTGGAGAATATTTTTAGACTCTTGTAACAATCTCCTGGAAACAACATTTTAATATAAATTATACTTATTTTATGTTTATTGTGCGTATATATATATATATATATATATATATATATATATATATATATATATATATAGAGAGAGAGAGAGAGAGAGAGAGAGAGAGAGAGAGATGAAAATTTATAACAAAAGCCTCACTAGCCATCCATTTACCAACATCAAATTATCCAAAACAATGGTACGGAGTTTCATTCATTTTAACCAATATAATGGAGTCAAGGAGATCAATAATCATTTGAATGTGTCAATATGGCATCTTCATTAGAGGTACATCCTAGGTTGAGATCCATAACCAAGTGAAGTCTCATCTCCTATGTTTGCATAATGTTAAGGCCATAATCCACATTTTATTCACTTATGAGGTATATGCCATTATGTCTAAGCATTGGTGTTTTTTTCGTATATCAGTTAAGATGGGCCTATTAGGATCTTTGATTTGAGGGACAAGGAACACTCCACAATAATCTATGAGATATACTAGCCTAATACTTACTATCATGGTAAAATTGGGTTGGATCAAGAAGGACCCCATAAATATGGATACCATCATCGTGGAATCCCCTTCAAAATGCCTCAAATTTCACTTCTATGTTATTAAAATATAATATAATTGAAAATAAAATGCACATCAAAGACATAATTGAAGAGGGAAATATTGCTAACATTTTGTCATCATCAAGAATTTTTTCCTTAGAAGTGGATCAATGGAATTTGCTTTCTAATAAAGATTATTTAATTGAGCTTATTGGTTTGTATCATGGAATAACCTTGAAGGATGCATAAACTCGAATTTCCCTCCTCTTGGTTCATTAACTCGAATTAGTGTTAATCTTGGATGTTACATTAACCCAAGTGACACTTGCCTTGATTTTGCTTGATCTCCTTCATGAATTTCGACTTGGAATCCTTCATGAAGCTTCCTTCAGCCCCACACACCTCACACACCCTCTTTGAGTCTATTTTTATCTCTTACATGTCATAAATGTCATAGAATTTTTCATACTATCATACTAGTTATAAGAGAATATGTCATAAGTGTCATAAGGTGTCATAGGGTTGTCATAGAATCTGTCATTCACTAAAAATAGCCCTGTGACTTTTCACCTCCCCATGGGAGTTACTTATCCCTCCAAGTTCGATTTTGAGGATGGTGCCATGTGTAAAGGAGGAATATTCCCTCATGTGGACCCCACATATCCACTTATGCACCCCCAAGTCCAACTAGGACCCAATGCCACTTCATTTTGGAGCAATTAATAATTTTTCCATAATTTATTGGCCTATTTTCCACCATCAATTTAGAATTATGAATTTCCATGAGAAACTATAGGCCTTGGGGTTAAATATCAATATTTAATTTTCCCACATAACACTAGGAATTGGATAGGCCAACTTAATTGTTTATCTGAAAATTATTTAATTCGGGACATTACATAATGACCACAATCATTACAATAACATGGAATATTTGATACTATTTTGGAAATGACACAACCTTACACATATGTTCATTTTCAACATCAATGAAATTCCATTTGCCTTCCATTTTTCCAATGTACTTATATTCATTTTCAATGGGTTTATTTCCTCCTCTTCTCATATTTATGATGTTCCTTTGCACTATTTAGGAAATTTTATATTTTATCTACTATAATATTTTTTTTGTAACGTTCGTACCCACAGAGTTTCAAACTAGTGACCTTACACAAGGAGTGCCTTAACAATATGGCCATTCACTGTCTATTCTATGCCACGTGGGATCTTCTTTAAAGGAGGACATGAGGGTGGGATTTGATCCATTTATGTGTCCACGGGTCACAAGATCATTTTTAATATAATCTCTCCAGGTGGAAACACACGTTCAACCACTCCCTCAAGGTGCCCCCATGGCTCCAAGGTTGATCCTCATGGGAATTGATTCTTTCCCACCCATGTGAAACTCCATGCTCCTCACCAAGGGATCCAACTCTTTTTTTTTTTAAGTTCAAAATTCTATTTATCTAAATAAAAGAGTTGTACATGTCAAATTCTAGGAACCCTTCTGCATGATGAATCCATATGTAATGATCAAAATAGAAGTTCCAAGGCTAGAGCCAACTTAGAATCATATCTTAATCTTCTAAACCTATCTAAAATTGAAAATCAAAGTATCACTATGGCAACTAGATTGTCAAAGGATTCCCCCACAGGCTAGGGGTTATGGCCCGCAAAATTGAAATAGAGGAGTAGCAAGCAAGTTTTAGATTAACTATGAAACTACACATAATGAAATTGAGATTAATTCTTATAAATAATTATCACGAATGATGGGACAACACATGGGTTTTCCTTTTTAGCAGCATGTGTGACAGCTTCTGGGAAGTGATGAAACACCATCTGCTAGGAGAAGGGGCATGATGGATGATGCTTGCTGAAATGATTCCCTATAATCTCTTGGGACAAATCATCCAATTTTCCATTAAAATCGTGCTCATCAACAATAACCTGATTTCAATCCAATCTACGCATACCCTCCTCCAAACTTGCAAGACAGGCCGCAATCGAGGGATCCCACATTTATTCCTGGAAATCTCCCTTCACATAATCTTCCAATTACATGATGAAAAGAGATTTCATACTCCATAACACTCCTGGGGTTTTTCTATGCCACGTCTCTCTAGTTATGGTGGAGCCTGAGTCTTTGAACATTCCCCAGAACTCATCAATTAGTTGTTGAGCACCGGGATACTACTTCTTCATTCAAACTCGCCGCTCCATATGCTTTCTACGGGATCGTGCCTGCTAACTAACCTAGGTTTCAAAGAAACCCTTTGTATTCTCCATATCCTTGAGAGCTCACTCCATATGAGAGCACTTGGTACCATTTGTCATCTTTATTTTTGTGACTTTGGTGCAAATCATTCTGAAACCATCGACGCTCAGAAGCCAAGCTAAAGGCCACCGCTCGTATATTAGAAGAGAAACAACCATATTCACAAGGTAAATCCCTCTCCAAGGATAGAAAAGGATACTGGAATCGGTGGCATAAACATGAAGATGACACCGACAAGGGATCCTCCCAAGTAGATGCCTCACCACCTCATGAACCTCCTTCCCATCATGGATGGAGCTATCATGAAGATCCATGAAAAAACGCATAAGGGAATGTACATAGATCTATACGGTTACCTGGTAGATGAGCAAGGGATCATACGCATCACATAAATGGTTTATTATGAACCAATAGATTGCATAACTGCATGTGAGGTGGAGGATGTCACCTGTCAGCATGCATGTCCTCTCACACCCATCCTCACTTCGAGTGCTCATTGTTCCTTCTCATGACAACACCGTGATGGAACACATCATGGGGGTGATGGATCCAACTCCTTTAGGAATATCTACTATAATAATTATTAGTATTAAGTATTTAAAAATAATGATTAAAAGGAGCCATTTCAATTTAAAACATTTTTTAATATACAAGTTATTTCATAATTCAACATGGTCATTCTGTAGAGATATAATTAGAGACGCGCAAATCCTCCCTATATGCTATATTCTTTATTCAAATTTTAGGCTAATACACTACAATGAACAAGATAAACAACCTCCATTAACATACTACTAAGTAAGGAAAATTTTAAGAACCCCCCATAAATTTCTATGTATAATAAATGGGTGAATCTCCATGATATATGGGAAAATATGAAGGCTATTATATATATATATATATTGGAGAATCTCTCATTGAATTATATAATCTTGTAAAATCATGGCAAATCTTTCACTAAATTATAAAACCTTGTAAAATCTTGGCGAATCTTTCACTAAATTATAAACCTTGTAAAGTCTTAGTGGATCTTTTACTAAATTATAAAATATTAAGAAGTCTTGGTGAATTTTTTGATAAAGTATAAAAACATATATAGTAATAGGAAAACATATACAAAAAATACTAAATTGGAGATAAATACTCTAAGATTATTCTTGGAAAACAACAATGAAATTTTTCATCACCATGACAAATAGAATCGATATTAATGTGAGGGCCCACCAACACTTTGATCCTAGTTTATCTCTCCATGCTATTACAAGGGCCCACCAACACCTCATTTATGCACACACCTTACCAAATTAGAGGGTTAAAAACTCTAAATGTGTAATTTTTATTTCAATGCACTTGGAACTATTCTAAAAAATAATTGCCACTCTATATGGAATGCAAATGTGTGTTCCAAGTTGGTCAACAAGTGTTTATTGAACCAAATATTATCCACATGCTTCCAAACCTAATTAAAACCCAACCCCACTATGGATGATATATTTCCATGCAAAAATAAAAAAATGTAGCTCGCTCGGAATGTGGTGATGTCAAGACATTAGTTCAAGTCGTTAAATCCAGTAGAAAAGTAATGAGGCGGATTGGACTAACCACAAAATGAAATGTCGACCCTACAAAAATCCTTTGAGAACCATAAAATTCAATAAACAAAGCAAGAAACATGTCAAAATACCTGACAATTCCCAAAGCAAAACAAGTAGCAAAGACAATGGGATTCTAGGTTGCTCCACCCATGGCATGTCCCAAAAAGGAGAATACAAACACAAGTAGAAACAAAATTGCATTGGTTATAAGCAGTGCCATATTCCCCTATACACTCAAATTCATAGTTATGAACAAAGTCCCAACCCCTAGGCATGATGCCTCAAATACCCATAGAAAAATTATTGCTACATCGCCAATTGCGTGCTTCACAATCCCCATTTTTGATGGGGAAAATTTCAATCAGAGGCGATGGGATTCCAAACTCTCCTAGATGCAGATGGGTTTCTATAATACCTGATAGTAAACATCAACTACCCTTCTCATGTGGACATTAAGCAACTTGCAAAATGAGATTTAACCCATAAAATTTGGACAAATGTAACTCCGACTCGATTTCCATGATCGATAGAGGGAAAAAGAGCCCATAACAACTACCATTTTTGGAAAGTGGGGGTGAATGGGAGCTACCTAGCGATTTTCGTGTGCGAATAGAGGTTTAAATTGATTTTCAGATGGGCAAAATTGTTTTACCTTGGCCCCCCTTTCTAAATTCGATGGGGCTAACCTCCTATTCTTTAAAAGTAAATAAATAAAATATGGGCTAATAATACATAATGGGTGCTTAATTAAAAATTATACCATTAAAAATTTAAACCCCCTACATTTATCTCATGGGAAAAGATTAACCCCTAAAAATTTTCGTGCTACTAAGTACCTAGTGTTGTCATATACCACCTGACCTAGATTCATGCTAGAGAATTATTCCCTATGATATTATTTAACTTCGTTGGGCTTGATCAAACCTACATATCCTCAAATCACTACCTTTTAGTTCCCCAAGGATTCAAACATGCCCATACCACATATATGAAAATAGTACTCAGTAAGAGAGTTACAATATGAAGTAGGCATTTGGATTTTCATCGTTGAAGAGTTGAGAAGGATGAACATAATCAATGACATATTAGGAATATGGACCTATGTTGCTTACCTTCAAGCTTCTTGTTTTCACTATCACCTTTGGATTCATCACCACCTTTCTTATCATCAACCCCTCCTCCCTTTTACTTTTATCCCTTATCTTTCTTCTTCCCACCACCACCACCATCTCTATTATCCCCACTACTACAATCTTCCTTCTTCTTGCTCACTCTTTCTTTCCCACATTCTTCTTCTCACCTTCCTAACTATCTCCATCCTTGTTTTGTGGGATTAACTCCATGTAATTCCTAGTATTTTGAGGATATATTATGACAACTTATTGGGATCCATCAATGTTTCCTCGATAGTTACCTTATGATCCTTCACATTAAGTTTTGTAAACATCACTTTTGTTCAATTGACATATATCAATGATGTTATATCTCTTTGCAATGTTTATTATTGGTGTTCTTCGAGATATTTTCACATGTCCAATTTATTTTGTAAGAGCTTATATATATATATATATATATATATATATATATATATATATATATATATATATATATATATATATATACATAAACAGTTAAAGGGATTGTACTAAAAAGAAATTCGGACTAGTTGAAGCAAAAGGAGTACAAAAATTGAGGGAAGTTGATGGCCTCACATAGTACTGTTAGAATCCTAATAGAAGTCCTGGGAGACAAATCCCAATTATTTAGCAAATTTTTCTTTTGAAAATCGATTATGTTTTACAAGTGTATATTCAAACAAATTGGGAACACAACAATATACAAAGGCAATACATTAATACTTGCTTGGTTGAGAAGTTGACAACCCTTTAAATATGGGGTCTAGCTGGATTTGATAACCCAACGCAATATTTTCCTCTACTTCCCTTTCTCACCTATATTTGTTTGTTTTTCTTCCTCTTATGAGAGGATGAGAGGGGTGAGAGACATCTGAGTTTGAGATTTCTTGGGAGTGAGCTATTTTGGAGGAGTGAAATTCTGTATTTGCCCTATCCTTGGAGACTTTGTAACTTGTGACTATTGCAGTCAACCATTCAGGGGCCATATCTTCTTGATCTGACCTTGCCTCTTTCCTAGTTTTTGGTGGAGACGAAACTAAAGCCATCATATCTTCCTAAACTGGTGGAGAGGGATTTATTGGGTTCTTTCCCCTTCTATTTCAGTCTATGAATATTCCAGATATCCACGTGGATCAAATTTGTTATTGCCTGGAGTGGGAAATCCTAATGGAATGGGGATTGCTTAACTGGGAGATCGATGATGGGGATCTTTACACTTAGTTGTTGAGGATCCTTAGGCAAAGGATTTCGATGTCAATTAGTTACTGGTTGAAATTATGCTTCTTTGCTCTCTGAAGTTTTTGATGCATGTTCTTCTTCTATATGTTTGGTGCAATTCTTGGCAAAGTGCCCATAGACATGGTATAAGTTGAATTTGAATGAAGTATGTTCATAATCCAACTCTTGGATATGACTCCAATCCCCAATGTTCAGCTTCAGAGCTTCAGACATCCATTTTTGCCAATTCACTTCCACACAGACTTGTGCACAATAATGTTGGCCTCCTTTTGGATCAGAACTGTCTAGAAAATGGCCTAACTTATTCCCAATGTCTGTGAATGAAATTTTCCCCCATGGATGGAGATGGAGGTGGGGAAACCTCACCCAAAATGGGGCACCTGTAATTTCGAACTCTAGGTTGAAATCCAAAGTCTAGGGTGCTAAAAACGTGCCTCTTGATCCCATGAAGAAGGGCTATGAGCAAGAAACAACATCTATGTCTTCTTTATTAAAAAAAAACAAGGTATCCCCTACTAGCTGCAAAGATGGATATAAATCCTTGCAACTTGGGGATCCAATGATATGTAGTATAGAACTCTACTACTTCCAGGCTTGGCCATAGCTCCTTGAACTTGCCAATAAGTGCTTTCTCTAAGAGAGTAAGGGATTTCTTGCATGGATCAAAAGAAGATAGATCCAACGAGGTGATGTCTTCCAAATTGACAAAATTATGTGGGATCTAATATTTGTACTGGTGTTTAGAGGACTTAGAGAGATCCTTAAAGGAAAGGAGCTCCTCCTGAACACTCATGATCCTTCCAACACTGACTAGATAGAGATAAGGGTAAATCAAGATCTAATTTCTCCCCCCACACACTGTAGATCGAATCCACATAGAACATACTTCTATAATAGATACAACGTTGAGGGGGATCCACAGAGAGATAAGTGGATCCAAAAAGGGAAAGCTTATTTTTTGGATGAGAGGGAGCTTCACCCATACCTTGAAGAAGGAAGGCCTTTATGATCTCCCCAACACAACACTGGCGGATTACCTCCCTTCCACAGGTAAATACTCCAACCAATGTGACATTCTTCTCTAGAATACCTCCATGCATGAGAAATCCATCCATAAACTACACAGAGGCTTCAACAGAGTAGAGGGTGTTGATTAGGGAAATAACCCAAGCCATAGAGCATTGCTTGCTCTCGCTTCAATCAATAGTATCCTAGATTAAATTATTAGTAAGTAGTATTATTTTAACTAATAAAAATAATTTTATTTAATTAACAAATCCCACAAAGGGATAGAGCAATTGGTAATGAGTAATTGAGATGAGAAGTTGTAGATGGAAGGTCACAAGTTCAAATCCCTATGGTACTTACTGACAAAAAAAGTAACAATGTTTTTTATTCTTAAAGATGATTTAATAACTAATACGATTTATTATGATTTTTTAATTATAATAAATAATAATAAAGGGTGGTAGGTGCAAGGGGTTATTCATTGACCCCGAAGGACATCAAACAACTTCTTATTCATAGGGTTTAGGAAAAACAACAAACAATCAGGTTGAAACTCTAGCCTTATTGCAGGGACTAAGGATATCTAAAAAACTACAAATAAAGACTTTTATTATTTGGATATTCCTCAATTATAATAAGATACATGGTGTCTCTCTCTCATCCTCATGATTATGTGTTAATAAGAATTTTCTCACAAATCTTCAGTGACCTTCAAGCCTTTGGAAAAAATGATTTTTTTTCAAATCCTTCAAGTATTAAACTCACAATCAGATAGGATGGCCAATAATGCATGTCCTATCCCTTATGGGGTAATGGAGAAAAAGGGGTGTATGGTGTTCATCCCCTTATCCTAATCTCAACACCCACCAAATTTCAAATAAATTATATTAAAGACCAAGGTAGGTGGCTCATCAATCACATGCACAACAAGGTATTGAAGTTTCGATTTACTCATCCTCCCCCTAGCTCACACAAGTTGGGTTTAATGAAGTGCAAGGTGATGGGATCAATAAATATGTGTGGTTTTATTCACCCCGTGAACTAGCTTGAAGGTGTGTTTCCATATCATTTGCAGAGAAGGGAAGGTTTCAATGGGATTTTAATTATGTTCATGGTGGTTAGGAAGTGAGCACAACTCCACGTTAGCAATTTGGATGCTTAGGGGAAGACCCATAGCTTATGCAAGTTGTGGGATCCTAAATTGAACCATTAATAGAATGGAAAGCGTCTTGGTAATCGACATCTAGTACATTGTAGAAAATTTGTTTATGTAATCGAGTCTTGGTTTGGTTTTATCTCTCTCATTTTTGTGTCTAGCATAACTCTAATCACCAACATGAATAGTAGGCATCATTTGCATTTGTTTCACTTTGCTGCAAAAATGGGCTTGTGGGTTGGAAAGAACATGAGTAGAATGGACTCACATAAGCATTATGGATATTGTGTGCATGTTGAGATCCAAAGAGCCATTAAATGATGTATTACTTGGTAAATCCAATAATACGCTTTTAAATCTTTCATTGTGTTTTAGGATTTAGAAATATCTTACATACTAGTGTGTATGATATATATTACGAAACCTTGATGCCTAGTTTATATAATGAAAGCATCGGTTCATAGATCATTTTACACACCATAAGTTCTTGTAACAGTAACAATAATAGTAACACCGGTGGTAATAATATCATTGAAGGAAGCAATTTTTTTTTCATCATTAGGGATGTCCATTATTTTATTACATTTATTTTTACCAGTGCATAATACTCATTTAAATGCACTAGTGTGTTAGTAAGTATGAACCACACCATTGAGTTGAAATGAATACAATGTAGCAATATGTTCTAGTGATGATTTTTTCCATGTTGTGGGTATGAAAAATGCAACTTATTGTTTTTTTACAAAAGATCAAATGATCATCATAAAATATTTTTTTAATATTATTGATTTTTACATTTTAATTATTATGTTTGAATATAATCATTGCATTAATATGTTATATAATTTAAACAAGTATACCAACTGATTACAACTTTGTCCATTCTAATTATGTAAATCATCCATATATTTAATTACTAATGTAACATTTGCAACACTAAGCAATAGAATAAGATATTGATTTTATTATATATGAACAAGAGACACTTCTTTATACAAAATGGGTCAACATAAAGTTCCACAATATTCAAAATATTAATAAATAACCATTATATTTATTGATAACGTGCAACTATCATCCAATTGGGACAACATGTCCACATTAAACACCATGTTGATTTTCAATAAAGACAAACATTGCAAAATATACAACTTGTTACACTCAATTTCAATGATCTTCTTTCATCACTCAAACTATTGTTGTTTCTCAAGTTGTTTGCGTGCCTCATTTCTTCATCACTTGCATGGCATATTGTACTTGGGTTATTTGGAATGTTTTTTTTATTTGCTTTATTTTGACATTGAGCCTCTTCATGTTCCTTCTAAAAACATAGAAATAATTAAGTGTAATGAGTATAGCTACATTTATATGATATATACATGATTGCATAAATGGAAAAACACATCATAGTAGTGAGTGCTTCATAAACAATACACATTCTTTTGAAACCATGGTTCATGTCATTTCACAATATATATTTTGTTGGTTCCACTCCATAATATGTTTCCTATGATTTTATACGCCATGACAAAGCATAGACATAATTAAAGGTTTTTTGTTCTTCCATTAATTATAAAGTAAGAGAAGTAAAACAACATAAGTACTTACAAATTATTCAATTAACCCTTGATACTCCACTATATACTCGCAACCCATACTTAATCCAATGCCAATTAAATGTTTGAGTGACTCTTCTTTGAATGTGATTTACACTTGTCATTAGAAAACATCCATAGATGATTGCAAATCAATTAAAATATATACATCACAACAAATATAAGTACTCATACACTTTTTGATCAACCTTTTTATGCCTTATCATCCCATCTTATGTGATAAATCGGTTCCATTTTGATTTATTTTTCACAAGAACAAAATAATTGAAAAACAATATTCTACATCATAATAATAAACTCTCTATGCATAGAAAAATCAATGAATACATGTGTTTGATGCACTTGTTGTTGTGATGGCTTTTCTTGGGATGCAATTATGCTCATTTCTTTAACCATCTCCTTGTACACTTTTTTGACATCCTTAGTGGCATGTTTCACATATCCTTGGAATTTTATTAATATTCTTGAAAAATGAAAAAATACACAATTAATATTTATATGAAATAAATATAGAAAAAATTAATTTGGTAATTTCCTTACTAGTGTATATATATTACAAAAAAACCATGTTTAGCAATAATATATTTTTTAAATGATTCTTGTTTTCTATTGTATGTTTTTTTAATGCAAGTCTCACTAGTCTCATTGACTATTGCTCCATAAATCCTTGTTGTAGGTTATGTATAACTTGATTCTTGGAATCACTAGATTGAATTTTTTATTGTAAATGAAAAGAACGTTGATACATTCTTTCCATTATATCCCTTATAATTTTATAAAAAAAATTCCTTGTCAGTAGCTTTTAGCACCACTGTAGATGAATTAAGGACCAATTCATCATCATTTACATATTTCATGATTTTTATCTTCTTATGATGCCATTTTATTCTCTTGTTGTCGATCCTTGCACAACACTGTGTTGGAGAAAACTTCCTATGGCTTGGGGTGGACCACAACAGACAGCTAACTACCAGAAATTAACTCAATTCTCAATGCTATGCTATATAAATGACAATGCTAAGATAATGAAGAATATAACCAACTTCGATCCAAACGTTTGATGTAGATCCCCGTTGGAGCTTTCAATCTGTGCACTTGAACCTGCAAATTAGTCTTGACAGCCAATGTACAACAAGCACATATAATATATAAACGACATTAACATCATCAATAGCAGTGGTCCATGATATTATAAGTAAATGCAACCCAATGTAATATAAACAACATTCACAACATTAATGGATGAGAATATGAGTATTTATATTGATAAATAACAAGAAGTACAATATGATATGACCTCTTGTCAGCAACCAATATGAACCAAGATCTGGGTCTCTCCACTTGTGCCTCCAACACTTCAATCCTCCATGGAATGGCAAACTCAAACTATGATAGGAGTTTGGAAGGTGAACATAAAGGGTTCACAACTACAAGGATCAATGAGTGTAGACTCAAGATAGGGAAAAAATATACTAGAGTTCTCTTGCTCTCCTTTCTCCTCCCATCCATAAGCCATATGTGCTCAATATATAGTCCTCCCAAACGTAAGTGAAATGACACATTAAGGTGTTTCGGGGAAAATGGAGGGCCAATGGTCACCCTATGATCGCTTTTTGGGAGTAAAAAGTAATTAACTAGTGATTTTTACCATTTTACATGCTACCCGTGGGCTATAGTGATGCAACTCGTGGGTATGCCCACTGTAGTGATGCAGCTAGCGTACAGGGGAAAAAATAGGGAAAATAGTGTGTCTGAAGGATATAAAGTGGATCTGAGTCAGTAAAATGGATCCTGAAAGCCAAAGAGTGTTGATGATCATAATGTGGAATATTATGTTGTAACATATGCCCCCTAATGTGTGAGGTCAAAGACTGATGCTACGATGGCCGAAATACATTATAAATCTCAGAAGTGGAGTGACGGAGACACAAGTGGAAGGAACAACTCACTCATCATAATAGAATAGTATCCCTAAGTACATGTCGGTATAGTACAACAATCTGATACAATGGCCATGAATAGGAAGTACATAGTGAATACATGTCATAAGTGATCATAGCCATGATCCCTCTATAGTAAGATATGGTCTCCTGCTGAAAAGGAAACAACTGGTGCAAACTAGAGGTATGAACTGCTAATATTTGAGAGGTGATATCTCAGATGTAAAGTCATAATCATAAGTAGCATACTGAATGCCACTATCGCCTGGGGTCTTCTACACAAGTCTTTGACGGTGCAAGTCCCATCAAGTGAATAAAGGAGTTGAGGTTGAACCTGATGTGACATCATCTGATTACCGGTCAATGATGTATACTATTAACAGACGCGAGATAACCCACCAATAATGAAAATGGACATCAAGGAACAGAGCACAATCATCAGAGTGCGAATAGATGTGTTGAAGTCGAACACTAAGATGAATCCATCGATCAGGGGACATTGGTGTGTTTTCCCAAAACTGTCGATGGCGAGAGAACGTGCCACTAATGACTGCAATCCTAAAGGTACTCAACCGAACTCTGAGCCTCAAGTTCCGAAATAAATGGGTTGAATTCGACGGAACAAGACTCGCTGAAAGGAGGGCATTAAGGCATCCCCTATCAACCAACACGAGGTACCAACTACGCTGAAAGATTTGGAAGAACTCAAGTGAAATGGACAGACTCAATAAGGATGGCCGACATGCAATAGTCAAGAGATCTGAGGAGTGGCCGACTCTGTTTCAGGACTTCCTTTGAATAAGAGCATGAGTAGATGGATAGACTCGGGTACCATAAACTCAATATATGCTGTGAGATGCAGGAGGCACCACAAAGGGCTCCATAATGACTGGAAGCTTAACCAATCGGTGGAGTAAACTGAGAAACAAGTACAGCTCCTAAGGTCCAACTATAGTCCCGAATCATAATGGATGGAGTGGAATGAATGCTCTGTTCAAAGGCGACACAACAGCTACCAACTAAAAGTAGTAACCATAATCCCGTCTGGCTTTTTGGAATATTTTATTTTTTGGTCTTTTTCATATTTGTAAAAGCTTGAAAAAAAATAAAATTGCTTATAGTACAACAAGTGAGGGAACGAGTGTTATATAGCGAGAAAACTAATCACAAGCAGTGGAACATACCTATGATCAATGCAAGGAAGCATGTGCAGGATGTGGACACTCGGGGGAATGTTCCCTCAGGGTAAAGGGTCATCAAGCTGCTAAAGATAAATTAAGGCTCTACTTGGCTCAGAAGGTAAAGTGCTCAGGCACATGGCTAATAAGTGAGTAAGCGGGAGCCGGCACAAGGCTCAAGTGACAAGTAGGATAATGCAATGCAATCACAACTCGACATAAAAGGGGAGTCTTTTTTCGTAAAGTTAGTCTCCTCACCAGAAAAAGTGTAAAATAATGAGAGAAGAACTCTTCTAATCACGTATGACTAGAGTATACATTTTTCGTAATTAATCCACAAAGGTCCGGAAAAGGGGTAAACATATACCCAAGTGGATGTCGCTTCAAATCCTTTAACGAGTCTAAAATGACAACCATACTCGGCAATCTTGTTTGATTTGAAAAAGTATAACAAGGGCTTAAAAAAAACTTTATAAAAATATTTTCTGTAAAGGTTTAATGAGCCCGAAAAAGTAAACTCGTGACCTCATTACTGTTTTTAACGAGCTCAAAGGAGAGATGGAAGAATGCTCGTAATGGGAGCAGACGAGTGTCAGGGGCATGCAAGACTAGTTCCAAGTGCATGGAACAAAGCTATGCATAATGCAAGGAACATGAGCAAGATAAGGACACTCAGGGGGTGTCTGTGAATTTAGATGGCAAAAGGTTCAAATGCATCATAACAATGGAGAGGCATAAACATATATGCAAGGTTCCAAATATGCCTTCCATGACCGAAGAAAATGTCGAAAAGGACCAGTAAACAAGTATAAGTCTAGCTAAGAATCCTGTCTCCAAGAAACATAAGTACCAAGATCATCTCTAAAACGTACGTAAAGGAAAATCTGATACAAGTCACTGCGGTAGAAACATTTTCAACTTCACTATTATTAACCTCAGACAATATGCAGGTAGAGCTAACCACTGAAGGTGACATAGTACCAATACTTGAGGGATCAAAATGATCATCTTCAAAATGAAGAGCAAAGCTAAAGGATGTGAAGGAATCTGCAAAATCAAATCTATCATCACAGGAGTTGGAAATTCTAGAAATAGAATCAAACTCTTCAGGAGCACCGATTTGCGGATCTATAGGAGAGCTCAAAGACTCATCAGACTCAAATGTCAAACCAGGGATGGATGAGACTGTGACTGGATCTCAATCCAAATGGATGGCAGGTTGTATTATAGGCTTGTCTCATTCAATAATACCGAGGGTGGGAAGGGAATGAGATCTATGATAGAAATCCTCCCAAGGCTCGTCATTACCATGCATGGACTCGATAAAATATTCATCCGAAGGTAGAGTACCATCGAGGCAACCATGTGAACAAGAGAGGTCGACTGCACACGCGGGAAGCATAATGGGATCTTCTTCCCCTGTCCGTGAAGAAGAGAGATCCGAATCTGCAATGGCTGGTTGAACATGATGAGCAAGCTTGACTGCAGACAAGGGCATATCCATCCCAATGTGTGAAACGTCTCCAGATGGGGAACTCGTGGAAGGTGGATCCCATGGATCACTAAAGTATGATGTCCAAAAAAGTACATGATTCAAAGAGGAAGGAGCATCATCGGAGATGGTTCCTATGAAGGAGATTGGTGTAGGGAGGTCGAAAGATCCCATCAATGAGGGGTACAATCCTACACCAATGTTCCCAGTTGCTGGCTGAGAATACGTAACATGGGGGACCACTAATCCCGTGGATGTTGTGGGAGAAAAATTAACGAAATCCAGCTGATCGATTGTCACAATCATGCCTTCGTGTGGAAAGCAAATAAATCTGAATACAGTGGACGAGATAGCTTTCACAGCGTACATCCAATTCCGACCCAATAAAAGGTTGTAGTCGATGGGCGCATCAACCACCTCGACTTCAATAGGAACATGTTTACCTCCCAAGCAGACAACAAGGGAAGGGATAATCCCATGCGGCTTAAATGATCGACCGTCAAATGCAGTGACCATGGTCCTAGACGTGAGTAGAGGAGGAGAGCCAAGAGCTTTCTAACAAGCTAAATACATCACTGACGTAGAAGCACCTTCGTCAACCATCGTTCTTTTGAAAAAATTCTGAAGGTACTCCACATGGATTTGAAAAGCCATGTGGTAAGGTAAGCGAGGTTGAACATCAGTAGTGTCGAACTTGATAACATTGGGATTCCCCCCATCTTGAACTCCTAACACACTCAAAAGGGCATGCCTTTGAGAAGTACACGCCTATAAAACTTCAAGAGCCAACATGGCACACAGAGTTTGGCCCAAATCTTCTACAATGGAGTAGTTTTGGGTGGCTCGGGCATTGGGATTATGCATAGAGCGCTTAAGAACACCTTTCCGTATCCGCGGCATAATAGAGGGCTTCTTGATATGCAAGAAATTATCAGGAGGAGGGGGAGGCTCACTCCCCATATTAGGTTGTGGTGCACCATAATCACGTCGATAAGTAGAAACACTAACCTCCGATTGAACCATATTTACGCATCCATAACCACTAGTATTGGAAGAAGACGTGGCGGTCTTGCTAGGTCCATAAACAGTGGTGGGAGCATGCGAAGCCATGTTTTGATGCTGAGGAAGGGGATCCTTCAACACAGCTGGGCTCTGTGCAAGATGCTTCGATGCTTCTTCGATTCGAGGACATAAGTGAGTAAGATGATCTTCCCCACAAAGCTTACAAGGAAATTTCACCTTATGCCTAGGTTTACGATCATCACCATCATTTCCTCCTTCCCGAGGATGGTTGGAATTCTCCTTACGAGGGGTATTGCGATTTCTATTATTATTCCCATTGCTTCCACCCTTACGATTATTTCTCCCCTTCTTCTTACCACCAGGTTGTTGGTTACCCGATGGGTTTGTCGTTTGCACAGTGTGTACATTGGACGATGGGGTGGAAGTGGACAAGGTGTGAACCTGTCCGGGAGTAGACTGGTTGAGCGAAAATTTTTGCATTTGATTAGCCACCAAATCTACAGGGCGAGTACTTGCGGATCCCACAATTCCATCGGCATGCGGTCCAGGAACTGTCTTGGGCTCATGTCGTGTTCGCGGTGCGTCAAGAATAATGTCATATAAAATGTCAGACTGAGAGTATAGTAAATCTAACTGCTGAAATTTTAAGATGGCTTGTTCCTCAGTCATAATACCGAACATCGAAACGTCCTTAGAAATGTATGGAAGTAGAGACTTGAGAAACCACTCCAACAAAAACTCTGGAGGAATGTTGGCTTTCACTAACCTCTTCCGTCAACGCCACTCTTGAACGTGGTCAGAAATATGCGTGGCCTTATTCTGACAAAAGGTAGACAAAAGTTCAGTACCAGTATCGTAACGAACTGGCAACTAGAAATGATCCAAGAAAACCAAAGCGATCTCATTAAAACCCCTATAAGTGTTCCCAGGAAAATCAACATACCACTTTGCAGCTGCCCTCGTGAGGGTGCATTGAAATAGTCGCAATCTAACGGAATCGTGATTCAACAAGTTGGAAGAGCACCAAAGATGAAACATTGTGACATGATCACCCGGATCCTCACCATCTTTCCCCTCAAACTTAGGAATGTCCGAAGGGATCTTGGTAAGGACCAGAGGCCAATTAGGGTCGTGACACACCAGATCATTTGTTAGCTTCGAAAGATCCAGAAGATTCAAACGTGCAAGGAACGGGAGCTGCGGCTGGAAAGCTTGATTATAAGCTCCCATAAAAGGTTGATTGTAAGAACCTAAAGGATAAGAAGGACCAAATGCTTGACCATGAGCATTAAACTGCTGATTATATGGACCTGTCTGACCATAAGTGTGACCATGGCCATAAGGTTGATAACCTCCTCCGACCTGACCTGTGTGAGAGTAAGCAGGTATATATGTGTTTTGAGCACCATATTGAGGTGGTTTGTACTGGTGGCTAGCACCGACTGTATTGTAGTATGGGTTGCCACCATAAGTATGGGGCATATACGTACTATTCGTCACGGGAACCGTGTTGTAATGATCATGATGGTAAGGTATGTTCCCACCCCCAGCGTAAGCATTAGGATTAGCGTGAGCAGTCGTGTGGTGACCATAAGTATGAGATGAATTCCTAGCCCCAACATTGATGTTACTAGTAGCAGGAATGGTGGCGTTGTGACCATGAGGATAAGGTATATTCCCACCTCCTACATTAGCATTACTAGTAGCGGCAGCGGACATAAAAGTATGTGGTATATGTCCACCTCCGTGGTTGGGAGGAGCGTTAAGATTTGCAAAAGTGGTCATAGGTTGACAGGTAGTGGCATGTGTAAGAGGTGGTGGATGGCGAGTCGGGTTGCGAACAACGTTCCTATTAGGTTGGGTAGTCGTAGGAGGTGGTCGTCTTCCAACATTAGCATTGTTAGGAGGAATGTGACCAGTCCCCATACTATGTGTGTGAGTGGACAACGTGGTGCCCCTGGCGAGGGTATTGCTCCCAGTGGGTGCAGTGTTGCTAACACCATGACTAGTGCCAGCATGACTACCAAAAGAAGTGGAAGGATCAACTTTGTTGTAATTAGGCATATGAAAAGATAACGTGGTAGGGTTGATCGTAGGACCTGTGTCATCATGTAACTCTGGCATGCCGTATATATAATTATGTGGAAACGAAGGATTGAACGGGTCGTCCTCAGGCGGATCTGGACCAAACAAACTAGGTTGAGTCTTAGGTGGATCCGGTTCAAACAAACTAGGTTGGGTCTTAGGTGGATCACCCCCCCACGCCTCACGAGGAGTAGGGGTGTTTGAAGTGTGCTCGACTCTTTTCGATGGAGTCGTAGGGATTTATCCCCTGTCAGAGTGTGCAATAGTCATGACATCGAGGATGTATGTTTTGTAAGAATCCAAAGACTCGGAGGGAGCCTGCCGGCGTCCCCTAGCAACACGGCATGAAAGCTCGACCGGTTTTAAACCAGCCAACCGACGGGATCGGTGGAGAGTAGGACTCCACGCCACAATATCTCTGGAGAGAATATAAAATCACAGTGTACCCTAACGACCAACTATCGATCAAAAACAGTAAATCAAAGGCACACACCTAGAGAAACTACAGCCAAGAGCAGACAAATAGAGTGGCTAAATGAGCTCCCGACACTAAAGTCGGTATGTCTTTCCTAGGAGAGGCTTGAGAATCCCAAACTGTAGCTGAAAGTAACAAAATCAGTTATAGAGGTTCCCAGGCTTCACTGCATGCAAAGGGCCATAACCCTCGGCAACAAACAACTGTGTTGTCCAACCCTTATCTGACTCAGGACATAAACAATATAACCACTGCAAGTAGCCTGTGTGATACCTAGGTAAGGAAACTATGGTCACTGCAGTATAAAAAATGCTCAGGAGGACAGTCGCAGGTGGGATCTGTCGTATGGGCAAGGTAGCTAAGCCCGAAACGCAAGAGGGTCAAATCCCCTAAGAGTTCCCAGATACAAACAAACCCTGGAAATATCTCCCACGTTCAGTTGGTATTGGAGGGATATTTCCGCAACCAACCTCCCGTCACCTCATGCTTAACTTTGGTATGAGTAGAGCTTCCTGAGAACACCGATGTATACCATGGATTTCACCACTCCCTGGTCAGACACATAATTTTTTGTCTAGTAGTCTTGGATCGTTTACTCACAATGATTTATTCCAGGACTCTAAACCTATGCTAGTCGATGTACCCTATAAATAAAATCGTTCTAATCAATTTTAGATTAAGCGTTAATTTTAATGGTTGTGGTTACTCAAAGGATATGGTCGTGAAACTAGTGATGTATATGACTCAATAGTATGCAAAATCATCCAACTCTAGACTCATCTATCCAATAAAAAAAATGCCACTAACATGCAAAATCAATCCAACGGTTTCAAAATAAAAATGCAACTCTTTTATATTTTCAATGCACAAGCAGAACCTAAATGAAAGCAGCAAGCACTCTATGCAAAATCCAGTACATAAAAGTAATTTTTTTTTGTATTTTCACTTATAAGCAAAAGGAAAATGCAAAACTATTTTTTTGTATTTTTTCAATATAATGAAATGAAAAATGCAAGCAAAATCCTACTATTCAGTTACAGAAATGCAAGGTAGATCACTCAGACAACCTAGCAAATCCCAAACAATAAGACTCAGCCAATGGAATGAGCTTAAAAATTAAAAATGGGTAAAAATCAATGTGGCTCAAAACCAAGAGAAAAGGGGAGTTCTGGTCACAAACAAGGCTTGGAACAGTCAGGAACAAGGCCAAAGAAGACTTAGGAGCACTCAGAATCAACCCAGCAACAACCAAAGGCCATAAACAAATCATCCCCAGAGTTGTACGCTACTGTCGAAGGAATACCTGCGGGTACCCGCGGGCTATAGTGTAGACAGAAGCGGATAGACGCGGGAAGAACTATGCGCACCTGCGTACAGGGAAAAACAAACGAGTAGAAAAAGAGTCCAATGGCTCAGAAAAATGATGTTTTCTATAGAGTATCCTAACGGTGAATCAATGACATAGAGACTCGAGACACAACAACTCTAAATAAGGACTAATGCTCAAAAATCCCCAAAAATGGATGTTCTCCCTAGCGCAATCACCATTTTTGGTATTAGAGAAAACTTCCTATGGCTTGGGGTGGACCACAACAGACAGCTGACTACCAGAAATTAACTCAATTCTCAATGCTATGCTATATAAATGATAATGCTAAGATAATGAAGAATATAACCAACTCAATCCAAATGTTTGATGTAGATCCCCGTTGGAGCTTTCAATCCGTGCACTTGAACCCGCATATTAGTCTTGACAGCCAATGTACAACAAGCGCATATAATATATAAATGACATTAACATCATCAATAGCAATGGTCCATGATATTATAAGTAAATGCAATCCAATGTAATTTAAACAACATGCACAGCATTAATGGACAAGAATATGAGTATTTCTATTGATAAATAACAAGAAGTACAATGTGATATGACCTCTTGTCGGCAACCAATCTGAACCAAGATCTGGGACTCTCCACTTGTGCCTCCACCACTTCAATCCTCCATGGAATGGCAAACTCAAACTATGATAGGAGTTTGGAAGGTGAACTTAAAGGGTTCACAACTACAAGGATCAATGAGTGTAGACTCAAGATAAGGCAAAAATCCACTAGAGTTCTCTTGCTCTCCTTTCTCCTCCCGTCCATAAGCCATATGTGCTCAATATATAGTCCTCCCAAAGGTAAGTGAAAGGACACATCGAGGCGTTTCGGGGCAAATGGAGGGCCAAAGGTCACCCTATGACCGCTTTTTGGGAGTAAAAAGTAATTAACTATTGATTTTTACCATTTTACATGCTACCCGCGGGCTATAGTGATGCAACTCATGGGTACGCCCACTGTAGTGATGCAGCTAGCGTATAGGGGAAAAAATAGGGAAAATAGTGTGTCTGAAGGATATAAAGTGGATCTGAGTCAGTAAAATGGATCCTGCATGCCAAAGAGTGCTGATGCTCACAAGATGGAAGATTACGTTGTAACAAACACTCAGCAAATGTGAAATTGAATGTTGAGAATATATTATAAATTATTGTTAAGAAGTACATTTATAGTTAAAATTTGAAGAAAAACTTCATGTTGATCACATTTTGATCCACCTAATCCTTCTTTGTAACATCTTCATAAATGCCTTACGCTCTTCTCCACTCATATCAAACAATATTTTGGATTCTATTCAATGTTTTGTTGTACATGACATACATTATTCAATACACATTCTTTAAACCCACACATGATTCAAATAGATTAATTTTATATTAAAATTTAAAAGAACTTACCATATTCTCTTCTTGAGATGTGCTTCTTTCGCCTTCATCTCTATAAACTCCCTCTCTTGATCTTGTATCATCCATCTTCTATCAATAGTGAAATACACAAATTAGGAAATATGTTTTACAAGTTACGTATTAGTTTCAAGTTAGGTGGTATGTAAAGTACAATAACACTCACTGGTACACTTAATACAAGCATAAGCATATATGTATAGTTTATGTATAATGCACACTGGAAAACTAGGTAATGTTTCTAATAACAAACATTGCTAAAATGGTTGGCTTAAAACAATATTTCACCCAATGCATTATTTATGTAAAGTGTGTACAACCATTTAGAGAGGCTATCCACGCATACGGATTTAGTGTTGATCCAAAAAATATGGAGGGTGGCATGTTTTGACCATTTAGAGAGGCCCTACACATACACATGTACAATTTCACGAGAGTTCAAGAGCAATAGCAAAGAGAAAATTCGATGGATACCAAACACTCTTATGCATGGATATAGAAGAGGTCTCACAGGCCTCAAGTGTCAACAACCTACTAAGGATGGTTAGAGATGGACCTTGGAGATAAGACATAGTAAATGGGGCTTTCACATGGTGAGATTTGGTTGAATGATCATTTCCCCCTTGTGCACAAATTTTGTACATACACCTTCACCTATTTTAGATGCGTACAAAGCTTTGGGAGAGGGATAGGTCCAAGAGGGTGGGATTGTTTCAATTTTGACTTAAGCCATGAGTAGGCAATCCCAAATGATATGGTTTGGGATCCAACAAAAGAAAGAAAGTATTTATAAAATTGCTATAGCATTATGGATGATGTAGACAAATTACTTTAAGGTTTACGATATGTTAATTTGTACACAAATAGCTAAGGTTTATGATATGTTAACTTATACACAAATAGTTAAGGTTGAGGGTTGAAAATATTTCAATTTATTTAGAAGTAAACTCCCCCTAAAGAAGAGGTAATTCATTGGATGGATAACCAAAATTAATTGGGTAAGCTTCAATAATCTACCCAAACTTGGTAGGCAAGCTACATATCTTTGTTTTTTTTTTACTAGGGGAATCGGCAACTGGGGTTAGGCTAGTACTCATGTGATACAGGGTCTAGGGATCCAATCTTGCTACCACTATACCCCTAGGTGCATCCACAGGGTCTGAACCATGGTGCACGAGTAAGTTTGGGGGGATTCGAACATGTGACCTTCCATTTACACCCGATTACAACTTCTCATCTTTACCACTCGAGCTGACCCCCATAGGTTAAGCTACATTGCTTTGTTAACCTAGAAGTCATAGTTCCATTGGTTAATTATCACCATTATGCTCTTACATATATAGGGGGCTTGATTCATAATCCCCTTCACATGAGAAGGGTCATTGAAGGGTGAAAATGCAAAGCTGGGAAACAATTCCGTGACAAAAACGTGAAGCTGGGAAAGAGGGCGCACGGATGAACAGAGAAAAAAACGTCAACCTGAAACTCTCGGCCTAGAGTTTTTTAAACTCTAGGCAGAGAGTTTTGAGAGTTCAAACTCTTGATGGAGAGTTTAAAAAAACTCTAGGCCGAGGGTTTCAACCAATCCACGCACTGTATTTTTAAAAAAACTATTGGATGAGAGTTTGAACTAAACTCTCGGCTCAGAGTTCGGAAGACATTTTCTTGCCCGAGAGTTTCTAGTCAACAATTCCAGCACCATTTCTATAGAATTCAGAAATGTGTCACTTTAACAAGGTCGGACCACTGCAAAACATGAGAATTACATGTCAGATTTTAGACTAGTAGATTCATCATTCAATCTACTTTCTCATAATATAATTTTTTTTGAATTTCATTTAGGATTACTATTTTTTACTAAACTTTATCATTAAAAAATTTAGTGATTGAAAAATCAGTCACAATGAAAATTCAATATCATCACAATGACGATGCCAAATTTTTTAAAAAAAATACAAGGTTGTTCCTTGAAGTGTCCTCTTCAATTGGTTGGTTTTAGTTTGTTTGATAAGATTCACGTTTGAAAGAAAATGCAAAGACAAAAACATGTGTCGATAATGCACCATTTTCTGAACATACGTTGTTTCGATAAATAATAAAAAATAGTTCCCAAGTCTTAAAAAACTAAAAATATAGTCCAAGATCTAGTGTAGTGTGTGTAGATTATGAGCCTACATTGTTTTTCCCTAAAATGAATAACCATCGTCAACATAGTTCACTCATTATCCATACCTAAAATTTTCAAGTATATGCCGTATGTTGACAACAAATTTGTCCCACGATATTTCCATAAAAAAATTTAAAAAAAATACGAGTAGAAATCTAATTCAATTCTATAAAACCTTTGTGTTTACCTCAAGTTGAAATTCCTAAGGGAGATATGGGTTTGAAGAGGTCGAAGTTGAAAAACATAAAATTTAGCAGTTTGTTTTGTCAAAGACAAGCCAAAATTGTTTCCCAACTTCATGTTTTCACCCTGAATCGAAAAAGGGAAAATCCCTTAGTTAGGGAATGTGTGTGTATGTGTGGTGCCAACAATTGGACTCCCATAGCTCACAAACATAGCTCCAAATAAGTACTTCAAGGTGCACTCTTCCAACAAAGTAACCAAAAATGGAACTCACCAGAAACTCACGGCATAGACTATCATAATTAACATCATTGAACTCAATATTAGTAGTGTCATTACCAATAAGGATAAATTTTCAGGGAGCCTTCATTGCCATTGCTAGTTGTTGTTCAAAAATCATTGTTGAGAATGATCATGAAAGGTATCATGTGTGTATGTGTGGTGCCAATGATTGGACTCTCATACCTCACAAACATAGCTCTAAATAAATACTTCAAGGTACACTCTTCCATCAAAGTAACGAAAAATGGAACTCGCCAAAAATTCATGACATAGACTATCATAATTAACATCATTGAACTCAATATTAGGAGGGTCATTACCAATAAGGATAAATTTTCAAGGATCCTTTGGTGCCATCACTAATCGTTGTTCCAAACTCATTATTAAGAATGATCATGAAAAGGTATGTGTGTGTATGTGTGGTGCCAATGATTGGACTCTCATACCTCACAATCATAGCTCTAAATAAATACTTCAAGGTACACTCTTCCAACAAAGTAACCAAAAATGGAATTCACTAGAAACTCATAACATAGAATATCATTGCGCCGAGAGGCACTCTACAACGCAGTATGAGGGAGATATTGTAACGTTTGTCGAGTAACGTTTGTCGAGTATGAGAGAGATGTTGTAATGTTTGTTCCTAACATGTTGGCCATAAATAATATTGCCGATTATGATGGATATGTTGTAACGTTTGTCGAGTATGAGAGAGATGTTGTAACGTTTGTTCCTAACATATTAGTCAAAACAAAAAAGAATAATTCAAAGTAAAAATTAAGAAAATATTATGCCGTCCATAATTTTTCGCCATAAATAATATTGTTCCTAACAAAATGGAATAATAAAAAATAATATATATTATGTCGGCCATTAATAAAAAGACGTATTTCCGTTTGAATGAAATAAACCGTTATATAATACACCAAAGCAAATAGAAACAAGTTTCGTTTCGTTTAGTTTTCTCTGGAAACTTGATTCTATATAAAAATAGAATACTAATTATGTTTTTCCAAATAGAATACTGAATTTGAATTTGTTTTTTCTACAAAAATAATTGAAAATTTTGTTTAATATACTCACTTTTTAAAATAATAGTTTTAATTGTAGTGCTTTAAATTTGAATTTAGTTTTTCTACAAATATAATTCTAAATTTTGTTTAATATACTCACTTTTTAAAAATAATACTTTTAATAGCAGTGCTTTAAATGGTAATTTGAATATGATATAAATGGTGTGAATGAATTTGAATATTAATTCTAATTATTTTAAATTATTTAGTTAATTTTAATTTTTTTAATAATTTTAAACTATTTTTAAATTTAATAAATTTTAGTTGTTTAATATATTAAATTTTAAATTATATTAATATTAAACATTTTAAATTATTTTAACTATTTGATATTTGTATTAAATTTAAATTTAACTCCCGATTAAAACATATAAATATATTAATTCGTTTAATTCCCAAACAACTGGGTGTATCCCATTGGTAACACATTGTGGTGGTCATAAGTAGGTCACAAGGTCAAACCTTATTGTTTCACCCTTCCCCCATTTTCTCCAAATGTAATATTATTCAAGTTTATATATAAGTTCTTTACTATGTATAATAAGAACTACTTGCAATATAATGGTAAGGGTGTTGGGATAATGGGCATGAGGTCCAAGGTTTGATCCTCCCAGATCACCTAATTTTTTTGAAAATATATTGAATTTCATTATCATGTAAAGTGAGCATAGATTTCAGTGTATGGCGTTTTATCATTGCATAATTTTCAGAGTAGCCGTTAATCAATGGACACATAGATTTCAGTGTAGATTTCTTGGATGCATAAATTTTAGTATGGATTTGATAGATGCATAAATTTCAGTGTATATGTTAATGCTTGACATTTTTTTATATAGAGTTTGAACTAGAAATGGAAGATGTGCATGCGGAAGATATTATCAGACAAACAAGATAAGAACAAAAAATACAGAATGCCGAACGTCAGAAAGCATATCAAGGAAGAAAATATAACGAAATGACAGCAAAAGAACAAGAATGATAAAGGTTTATACCATAGAACCAAAAGTTATGTAGACATTGAATTTCATTATCATGCAAAGTGAGTTTTATACTTGCATAGATTTCAGTGTATGGTGTTTTATCATTGCATAATTTTCAATGTAGCTATTAATCGACGGATGCATAGATTTCAGTGTAGATTTCATGGATGCATAAATTTTAGTGTGGATTTCATAGATGCATAAATTCCAGTGTATATGTTAATGCTTGACATTTTTTATATAGAGTCTGAACTAGAAATGGAAGATGTGCATGTGGAAGATGCTATCAGACAAACAAGAGAAGAACAAAAAATACAGAACGTAAAACATCAGAAAGCATATCAAGGAAGAAAATCTAACGAAATGACAGTAAAAGAACAAGAAGGATAAAGGGTGGATAAAGGTTTATACCACAGAACCAAAAGTTATGTGGATATTGAATTTCATTATCATGTAAAGTGAGTTTTATACTTGCATAGATTTCAGTGTATGGTGTTTTATCATTGCATAATTTTCAGTGTAGCTGTTACTCGATGGACACATAGATTTCAGTGTAGATTTCATGGATGCTTAAATTTTAGTGTGGATTTCATAGATGCATAAATTTCAGTGTATATGTTAATGCTTGACATTTTTGATATAGAGTCTGAAATAGAAATAGAAGATGTGCATGTGGAAGATGCTATCAGACAAACAGGAGAAGAACAAAAAATACAGAACGTCGAACGTCAGAAAGCATATCAAGGAAGAAAATCTAACGAAATGACAGCAAAAGAACGAGAAGAATACTTGAAACGAAAAGCAAAACAACAAAAAAATATTGAAAAAGAAAGTTGGACGAAATGACAACAGAAGAACGAGAAGAACGAAGAAAACGAAACGCGGATCGACAAAAATAATATCGAAAAAAAAAGTTAGACGAATTGATAGCAAAAGAACGAGAAGAACAAAGAAAACGAAATGTTGACCGACAAAGAGCATATCGAGAGAGAAAGTTGAAGCAATTGGAAGAACAAATAAATCAATTTGTAGAGCAACAAAGAAATCAAAATGTAGAACAACAAAGACAATATTCAACCAATATACCCATAGAACCAACTGTGGGAGATGCTCAACGTGTAACGGTCAGAGAGCGGCACGTTGATGACATGGTCCAATTTCAAGCAGCTCCAATTACTAATATGGTCTGAGATAAGGACATTGAAATTGACGATAATATATCGGTACCATTTGAAGAAATGTATACTAGACATCGAAAATTTTGTGAACGAATTGATCAATTAGCAAAAATTCAAATGTGTCATGTCTGCCATGAGTCATATGTTGAAATACAAGTACGTAATACAAGTACAGGTCCAATGTAGATTCTCATATGGTCGATATGAGAAGATGTCAAAACTACCAGGTGTGAAGATAAGAAAAGATGAAGAAGATAGATTGAGAATGATCACGACGTGAACCATATTTTCATTTATTTAATCCTTACAAAAGTATTGTCTCTATTTTCCAGTTTAACAATTTAGTCATACTTATTACTTACATTATGATAATCCTCATAATTCTATTTGTGTTTTCAACTTAACTTGTTCCTTACAATACTGATCAAAGTCCAGTTTTGTGTCACCGCCCACGACTGGAACCAGCCTAGATCCAAATCCTAGGCTCTATCAAGCGTCGTGAGGGATCAAATCTCTCGAGGTGCAAACCTCTTCTCAGGTATTGCACTCAAGGAGCTTTTTGAGGAGAGATTTGCACCTCGGGAGATTTGATCCCTCTCGGCGTTTAATAGAGCCTAGGATTTGGATCTAGGCTGGTAGTTAACATCATTGAACTCAATATTAGAAAAGTCATTACCCATAAGAATAAATTTTCAAGGAGCCTTCGGTGCCATTGCTAGTCGTTGTTCCAAACTCATTGTTGAGAATGATCATAGAAAGGTCATGAGAGTCCATTGTGCCTAATATTATGATAAAAAGCTAATAGGTGCCACAAGCTAATAAGGGTCACACTCATTACTGAAATGCATAATCTTCAATCCACCTATAAGGTATTTAGAAATGCACTATGCTTTAATAAAGGGATTGGTGCCTTTTGTGCTTTTCAAAACAACCTAATATTGATTATATATTTGAAAATTCGCATTAATTAGACGACCTTTTGAGTGGACTACTCCAAATACTTGTGTTTATTAATATTAATATATTATTGTGCATACTTTCTGATATCTTTGTCCACGTAATAAAAGGCATTCAATTATGACAATAGTTTAACAAAAGTTTAATTAGAATCGCTTATCAATGCAGTTCCTTTTAAAGTGAGAGTTTGTTTTATAGTGAAACTATGTTTTAAAATCGGTTGGGCTACTCTACTGGGAGACTCGGCTTGGATTGGCTGCTCGAATAATCAATTGGAACCGATGGAAGATGCCTTCTTGTCAAGGCCACCGTTACATCCTGAAACGAGATAAAGGCAAGTTGTAATAAAGCTAATTTATCTTGATTGCAACGGGACACTTAAGGTTGAGCTAATTACAAGTCTCATTTAAGGAACAACCGAAACGGGAGAACTATAGCTTCTTCTGCACTTCTGTCTTCTTAGAGTGGTTCACACGGGCTGACAAATGAGGACTAGCCAGGATACCCCCTAGCGGGGAAACCTAACCAGGAGACCTAGTGAATATTTAAATATATTATTTTATCAAATATATATATAAGGGTATTAGGTTTAAATCTACTTAGAATAAAGTTTTGTTTCTTTAATTTTGAAGATTATTCAAAATTAAAAGGTCGAGGGTTCTTTTACCATTATTTTTTTAAATAACAAATATATACATCACATATTATATATAAGTTGGCATCATTAATATCTATCATTATTATTATATTATATTATATATACATCATTAATATAAAAAAATTTAAATTTATTTAAAAATATTTGTGCACTTAACTTCTATACACATCATCCAAAGATCCAAAGGGCCAATGGTGTTTATATTATATATAAACACAATATAAACACCATTATTATGAAATTTTTAAATTTAAATTTATTAAAAATATTTTTGGATATGTGCGCACTTAACTTCTATACACATTACTCAATGGTTATGAATGGAAAACTTTTGACCTTGTGAAAAGAAAAATAAAATTATTGTTCAAGTGCATATAATCTTTTTTAAATCAAACTAATATGATATAAGATTTGTTCCTATCAACTAAGTCTCGCTATGAGAGAACGGACAAGTATACTGGATAACCAAAAGTTAAAAGTTAAAACTCCTAATCGGGCAGGTGAAAAGTTAAAAGTTAAAACTCCTAATCTGGCAGATGAATGGTTGAAATTGTGGTTTTCATTTTTTAAATTGTGATTTTGATGATTTGAGTAGTTTCAGAATGTTGTATTTAGATAAAAGAACATATTGAAATAACACAATCTGTAATTTAATTCAGACACAATTTTGACCAGATAATTGGTGTTTATCCCACCGTAAACATTTCGTGGAGTAAATCCATGTATCGCATGTTTGACCTTGGAGTACAAGGAACTTGTTGAATGTGAGAACCTCGATGGTCTCTACCATTGAACAAAGAATATATATAATTTTGAAAAGCAATAACGGTGTCTATCGAACGAAGAATGAATATATATATATATAATTGAAAAGCAATAAAGTACTCTTCCATGGCACTAGATCTCCATATATAGTGGAAAGCAATAAAATGGAAAGCAATAAAGTACGTGTGGAGTGGAATCACAAAATAACAACACCAAAAAAAAATTAGTTTCTTCAAATTTATCTGGGGATTACTGGTTCAAATGTCATCTGAGTGCACCGAATTGTGTGTAAGGAAGCATGTGAATCGATTCAGCCGAGCCGGTCAACTGGTTTAATTGTTATCTGGGTCCAGAGAGTTGCGTGGAAGAAATGGATTCAAATGATCCACCAGCACCCCCATTGTTTCCAACCAAGAACCCATCGTCCACCTCTTCGTCATCTCCAACTCGATCCTTTATGGTTTCACATCCATAACCAAATCCAAATCCTTCTGGGAACTCGGGCCCTCTCTGCAACAGCCACATGGGCGCCTCCGGAACATCGCACTCTCCCTCTAACATCTTCAGAGCAACGCTCATCCATGGCCTCTTGTTAGGATTATCTTGAATACACCAGAAGGCAACCTTGGTCATCCTCATAACACCCTCTGTGTCCACGCTGTTAACCCCCAGCCTCTTATCAACCAAATCCATATACCTCCCCTCCAGCGCCTTCAGCATGGCCCAGCTCGGGAAATAACAGAGCCGAGGATCGGCTGCCGAGCAATCAAAGTTCGTCCGCCCGGACACCAACTCCAGTAACACCATCCCGAAGCTGTAGACGTCGCATTTCTTGGTGGCAATAGAGTATCGAAGCCATTCGGGCGCCAGGTACCCGGGCGTTCCTCGCACCGCCGTCATGACCTGCGTCATGTCGTCGTTCAGGAACTTCGACATGCCGAAGTCGGAAACCTTGGGCATGAAGCTTTTGTCGAGCAAGATGTTCTGAGGCTTTATGTCCAAGTGCATTATGGGTTCTCTGCACTGCTCGTGCAGATACGCCAGACCCCGGGCAGTCCCCACCGCCACATTGTAGCGCTGTTCCCACGTTAAGCGTCCTCTGGTGTCATCCAGATCACGCGAGAAAAGCCATTTATCCAGAGAACCGTTCTCCATGAGCTCGTAAACCAGGAGTCTCTGACGGGAATCAGCGCAGAAACCCCGTAGTCTCACCAGATTCATGTGACTTATGCTGCCGATCGTGGCTACTTCGGCTCTGAATTCCTTGTAGCCCTGTCTCGGCCCGCACAGCTTCTTCACAGCCACTTTGTTATTGTCCATCAAAACGCCTTCGTATACTGACCCGAATCCGCCCGTCCCAATCTTTCTGCTGAAGTTATCAGTGGCTTCCTTGAGCTCGTGATACGTGAACCTCGGCGGCAGTCCTGGGAGCGTCTTCAAGAAATCTTCCTCTTCCATGTCCTCCGGATCGATCTCTTCTTCATCTATGACTACATCCGATTGGCTCCTTCGCACGAACACGACCATTATCAGGCAGAGGAACAGAACTGCGGCTGCCGAACTCAACGCGATCGCGGCTATGCTGCCAATGCTCAGGTAATTACTAGACCCCGAAGTCCTGTTACGAGGCAACGTATTGAGGACCTTGATATAGGCCTTGTATGTATTGTTTGCAGTCAATTTCAGGCTCGACAGCGGGTTGTCTGCAAGGTAACACGACGAGGTACTGCTGCGGAAGAAGGCGGCTGTGCAGGAGCAACTGGTATTGCACAGGCTCTTGCATTTTTCGACTGTGGAGACGTTCGTTTCAGGCTGCAGGTAGTCGTTCGGATAGTAATCCACGCCGTCGAGGCTCATGAAATGCCGGGCAGCAGATGGCTGGCTGCACGTTGGCTCCCCCTGTCTGCTGTAACATCCCTGCGTCACCTCTAGGGTCTGGATTTGGTCAAATTGATCGCTTGTCCCGGAGCCCGGGCAGGTGCACTGGCCATTGTCACAGATGCCATAAGGCCCGCAGGCTCTGGGCAGTATGCATTGCTTATTAGATGGGTCCAGTTCAAAGTCCGTGCACCAATGTGTGCCAATGTTCTGTCCCGGCTCCAGAGAGATGCGGTAGACTCGAAGACTGCCATCGCTGTCCAGTCTCAGGAACTTGTACTCGCTGTCATTGTAGAAAGGAGCCATTGGCAGCGTCGATCGATTCCCATTGGCGCAGGAATAAGAAGAAGACGATTTGCCCATGGTTTCATTGAACGAAACCTGCAAATCCTGACCCGTATAGACGGCCTCGGGGCCGAGAGACGAGGAATTATAAAAGCAGGGACTGAGAATGCCTTGGTAATCCAGCCCTGGCAAACCCATAGACCAATAAGGCTCCTGGATTGAGCTTGTGTAGAACAACACGAAGCCTCCGGGTTCCATAACAAGCTTATAAGATCCATAGCTGGTATTCGTCGCAGATGTATTGGAAATCAGTGTCTGCCCCCTCTTGAGTTCCTGGCCTGGCAGAAGCGTATGCGTGGGATGATCCCAGCTCTGCCACACGAGATTCGAACCCGCAGACACAAGAGAAATATTCGTGGTATTAAAGATCTGAAAATTACCATTCTTCGCCATTAAAATGCCCTTACACTTACCAGAACCGATGCTCCAGACCACGGTTCCGTCCGAGTCTTCCAGTACGAGGTTCCCATGAATTCCGAGCTTGAGCAGCGCGCCCTCTGCCACCGTCCTGTTTCTGTTTGCTGTCCAAACCTCCATTGCAGGAACCAAACTAAGATTCAATCCTATTACAACAGATAGAACGAATTTGCCAGAAGAATTTATGTGAATGAATCCCAACCCGAATCTGTCATTCTCGCTAACAATAGCGTTCCCATTCCCATTCCCATCTGTGACTGCTCTGAAGGGCCCCTGCACGGTGCTGTACGTAGGGAGGCTGGAGTTATTGATAGCCACTTTCCAATTGGAAGGCAGTGCAAAGAACTTCCCTTCAATTGCCCCAATCAAACACAGCAAAATCAAACGACCCAGAGCGTTAGAGGATTCCATGGCTTGTCACAAACCGAGCAACAGCTTTCAGATTTGAACCGAAAGCCAAATTTTCTTGATTGTTTCCTCTACAGCTTGACGATATGATAATTAAATGCTTTCTCGATATAGGCAACAACCAGGGAACTGACAACCGACTATACTACTGTAGTCCACAATCTTTCCTTCATTTTTCTTGGGTGGAAGTTACCTCCTTAAGTTAATAAAACAGAACATTTTTCTTGGGTGGAAGCCTGGAAGGTACCTCATTAAGTTAATAAAACAGAAGTACCTACTCCACTAGAACATCGTTTCCTTCGTCTTTCTTGGGTCGAAAGCCACGGCTTAAAATAACAAAAACTAGCCACCCACTTATGTGGACCATTTTTCACATTGTTTCCTTTCATTTTCTCTAGTCCAAAGTGATTGATTAAATTAACAATATTGATAAGAACTGCAACCACATTAAGTACCTTGAATTTTACAATCAAAATAATTTAAACTAAATGGATGTTGAACAACTTGCCTAGATAACTTTTGATTCTAGCTCACTATGATAGAATAGACTTGATATTGTCAGTACATTATACTACCAAAAATAAAATATACTCATAAAATTAAAAATTAAAACCAAATAAAAAATTATTAAAAGAATTCATGTTGGCTTATAAAATAAATAAATAAACATAGATCAATCTTAAACACTCATCTATCAAACAATTACACCTCAAGAAATTGATTCCTCTAGATGCTTGATAGATCTACTTTTGAGATGGATCTATACTGATATAAATTCTCAATGTATAAAATTACAATGTAAATAAAACTAGCAACAACCACATTAATAATATTAATGTGTCCGAATAAATATGGCACATACTATAGGAGAAAAACATAATATGAAAAGTATGTGCCCCTATAGACATATTCAGACACGTTAATATTATTAAAATATTATTAATGTGGTTGTTTGGGTGTGCACAAATATACATATCTCCATAATATTAATAGAATAATATTGTTTAATAATTTTAATGAAATACATAATTTAATTGTTTGATTAATATCATTGTTTAATTCAACAATATTATTATTTTATAATAATTAATTAAACATAATAATTATAAAATAATTTAAATCTTATTATAGTTATTTAGTTAATAATAATATTAGTTAATTAATGATTATTTAATTAAAAATATTAATAAATTAATATTATTTAATAATTTTAATGAAATCCATATTTTAATTGTTTGTTTAATAATATTATCTAATTAAACAATATTATTAATTAAACACTACTATTATTTTATAATAAGTAATTAAACAAAATAATTATAAAATAATTTAGTGAATGATAATATTAATTAATTAGTTAATTAATATTGTTATTTAGTTAATAACAATATTAGTTAAGTCCCCCAAAAAATAAGATATAAACACCTATCGACGTAATTAATTAAATAATTAATAATATATTAAATAATTATTTGTTATTTAAATAATTAATTATTATATTAGAATTAATTAAATTTATCAATTTATTAATATTGGAGATATATTTAATATTTTCATATATTTTGGAGATATTTATTAACATTATGATATATTTCAGACATTAATAAATTTTTTTTTTAATAGAAACGGTTAATTAGCTTTGATTATATAAAAAAACGAGAATTACATAACAAAAGTGGACAGAGTGCTCCCATAACAGGAAGGCATCCATCACTCCAAGTTCATCTTTTTCAAGCTTATAACTAACATGGTATCTTCTTGTTCTATGAAAACTATAACATCTTCGGAACTGCCCTAGAAGGATTATACAAAAGTAAAACATTCCTACTGTACTGCCTTATACAAAATCTGAAAGTTGGGGCATTCTGGAGAACTTCCAAGCCTACATATGGTTTCTATTTTGTGGATTTCAGAAAATACTATGTAAATAACTTAAAAACATAGTTGGAAACATAACATAACCAAAAAAAGAGGCCAACCGACAAACTGCTACTGGAGTCCAATGCCCATATCAGCACTTTCAGAATCCACCACTCCATTCTTTTCAGAGCTGAGGTCCATGAAATTCCTAGCATGAGCCATAAACTTCTTCAACTTTTCCATCTTCCTACCAATGTCTGCCAATTCGTTGCTTGTAGCCTTAGGTTTACGGACTTTGTGGAGATAGCCGAGCCCTAGAGTCTCTTCCAGGTGTTCTATCTTCTCAGCCACTTTGTTGTTATGAGCCTTCACCTCAGAATGTGTTGCAAATGCCAAAGTATAGAGGCGGGACAGAACCCACTTAAATTCCAAATTTTCGCTGTGAATCAAGGGAGCTTGCAACTCCAACTCCTGCAGACGGTCTAGAAATTCAACTTCGAACTTTGAAATACCATGGTTCCCATCATGCCCTTGAGAATTTCCAACCCAGTATGCCTTCAATAAGGGCCGAGCCCAGGGTATTTTTTAAGGATTCTAATATTATACTTAAGTATAGTATTCTAGGCGATTATTTTGGAGTGAAAATCATATATATAGATAGGTAGACGAATATCAAATATGAAAAATACACTTTACTATGAAAATCATATATATAGATAGGTAGACGAATATCAAATATGAAAAATACACTTTACTATTAAAATTTGTAAAATTTGGCGAAAATTATGATAAAAAAACATATTTTATGTATATATAGGCAATATTAGAGACTAAAAATGACCAAATAGCAAATTTATTTTTTGAAAAAAAAAACCCCAAAATAGCCAATTGGCAAAATTTCGCCCCTAAAAATTACTCTGGCCGAACCCAGGAATAATTCTACAGTCCTTACCCACCGAATCACCCATCATTTCATCCACCAACGTATTTTCCCAGGAGCATCCACCGTTAGACCTTCTAACAGGCTTACTACATCTTGCACATTTCAGGACAACGTCGCCCCCTCCCTGAGAACTCCCATCAATATAATGTTCCATGTTCACAATACACTGACTAGCAGCACAAAGACCGTCACTCCAAACAGAAAGCAAAATTGGGCAGCAATAACCAGCGAAGGAGTGAATGCAGAAATGAATCCTCTTGTCCCGATTTAAATCGAAATCAACAGCTCGCATGCCGGCCAATTGGCACACTCGCCAGATGGAATAAATGCAAAGATGAATGAGGATCCCTCAAGGATCAGGGTGGTCATCAAAAGGCCATGGAGCGGTTCCTAAAAAAAGAATTTTCATGCCTCTACAGTTATAGTTCAAAAAATTAAGAAGGTCCCATAATGGAAAATGAATAGCCCAAGTTCTATGGAGAAACCATAGGCTAGGGGATCCAAGAGTCACATCTTGAGCATTGTCGCAATGCAACATAACCCTTGATGAACTCCACAATGCTACATAAGCCTTGATAAACATCACAATGCGACACAAAGGAGCCATTGATAGCGTCGATCGATTCCCATTGGCGCAAGAATAAGAAGAAGACGATTTGCCCATGGTTTCATTGAACGAAACCTGCAAATCCTGGCCTGTATAGACGGCCTCGGGGCGGAGATACGAGGAATTATAAAAGCAGGGACTGAGAATGCCTTGGTAATCCAGCCCTGGCAAACCCATAGACCAATAAGGCTCCTGGATTGAGCTTGTGTAGAATAACACCAACCCTCCGGGTTCCATAACAAGCTTATAAGATCCATAGCTAGTATTCGTCGCAGATGTATTGGAAATAAGTGTCTGCCCCCTCTTGAGTGCCTGGCCTGGCACAAGCGTATGCGTGGGATGATCCCAGCTCTGCCACACGAGATTCGAACCTGCGGACACAAGAGAAATATTCGTGGTATTAAAGATCTGAAAATTAACGTTCTTCGCCATTAAAATTCCCTTACACTTACCGGAACTGATGCTCCAGACCACGGTTCCGTCCCAGTCTTCCAGTACGAGGTTCCCATGAATTCCGAGCCTGAGCAGCGCGCTTTTTGCCACCGTCCTGTTTCTGTTTGCTGTCCAAACCTCCATTGCAGGAACCAAGGTAAGATTCAATCCTATTACAACAGACAGAACGAATTTGGCAGAAGAATTTATGTCAATGAATCCCAACCCTAATCTGTCATTCGCGCTAACAATAGCGTTCCCATTCCCATATGTGACTGCTCTGAAGGGCCCCTGCACGGTGTTGTACGTCGGGAGGCTGGAGTTATTGATAGCCACTTTCCAATTGGAAGGCAGTGCAAAGAAATTCTCTTCAATTGCCCCAATCAAACACAGCAAAATCAAACGACACAGAACGTTATAGGATTCCATGGCTTGTCACAAACCGAGCAACACCTTTCAGATTTGAACCGAAAGCCAATTTTTCTTGATTGTTTACTCTACAGCTTGACGATATGATAATTAAATGCTTTCTCGATATAGGAAACAACCAGGGAACTGACAACCTACTATACTACTGTAGTCCAAAATCTTTCCTTCATTTTTCTTGGGTGGAAGGTACCTCATTAAGTTAATTAAACAGAACATTTTTCTTGGCTGGAACTTGGAAGGTACCTCATTAAGTTAATAAAACAGAAGTACCGACTCCACTAGAACATTGTTTCCTTCGTCTTTCTTGGGTCGAATGCCACGGCTTAAAATAACAAATAGTAGCCACCCACTTATGTGGACCATTTTTCACATTGTTTCCTTTAGTTTTCTCAAGTTCAAAGTGATTGATTAAATTAACAATATTGATCAGAACTGCAACCACATTCAAGTACCTTGAATTTTACAATCAAAATCAAAATAATTTAAATTAAATGGGTGTTGAACAACTTACTAAGATTCATATTGATTTATAAAAATGAAATAAAAAGTAGATTCATAAAATAAAAAGTTATTAAAAAATTCATGTTGGCTTATAAAATAAATAAATAAGTATAAATCAATCTTAAACACTTACCAAATAATTACACTTCAAGAAATTAGATCTCTATAAATGCTGAATAAATCTACCTTTAAAATGAATCTATACTGATATAAATTCTCAATATATAAAATTGCAATATAAATAAAATTAATAATTAAATCTATTCAAATATTATAAATTTGTATTAATCTTTAAATATAATAATTATAATATTATTAAATTAAAATATCACATGATATATGGAAATTATTTTAATATAATATGATATTTGAAAATCAATTTAAATGGAAACATATCATATCACAATATTAAAAAAATTAAAGAAATTATTAAATTTTAGGTAATAATACTTATACATATTTAAAATATCAAATAATTATAATATTATTAAATTAAAATATTATATGATATCTAGAAATTAATTTAAACATAATATAATATATGAAAATCAATTTATCTATTTCAAATATCTATTAATTATAATATTATAAAATTAAAATATCATATGATGTATATAAATTAATTTAAACATAATATAATATATGGAAATCAATTTATCAATTTCAGTGGAAACATGTCATATTACAAGGAGATAGAAATATTACTCAATTTAAGATCATAATATTTATCATTGAAAATATTTAATCGGTTAAACAAAAACATGTTTTCTTCAAGAGTAAATTTAATATTATTAATATATAAATTATAATTTTTAAATTAAATATTAATAGAAAGTTAATAACTGAAAAGGTGGCAATTAGGTGTATATGAATGTGCACATGCAAGTATGCACATACATATACATTCTTTAAAATATGTATGCTTTCATTTTCTTATAGCTTTGGGTCCCTTCAAATTAATTTGAAAATATGTATGCTTTCATTTTCCTATAGCTTTGGGTCCCTTCAAACTAATTTGAAAAAATGTGTGGGGTAGGAACACATATATTAAAAACAAGTGTGTGCTTCTATGTATTAATAAAAATGGCTAGAGCTTGTATTTTATTATCAAACCACACAATGCATTTCTAGGTGAAGTAAGTGTGAATTGAGGAGTGAATTTATGATATTGACCACTACGAGGACAAGTAACAATGCCATTGCCCATTTTCATGGTTTGTATTTAGTGTTTCCTATATTCATTCAAGGTAGGTTTACTTAGAATTTTCGTATATAGGGGAGTTGTTTAAATGTTCTACGTTTTGGACAATTTAATCTTTAGTCAATTTTATTTTTTCATTATTCGAATTCCATTTTTTATTGTAAAAATTGATTCATTGCCTTCACATACCCTAATTGCACTCAGATTATGCAATTTTAACAACTTATATCTACAATTCCAATAATTCTAGTTGAATTTTAGACAAAAAATAATAATAATAAATGACAGGAAAAGTGGTCTAAAATGTAGAATGTTTAGACTAATCCTTTATATATATATATATATATATATATATATATATATATATATATACTTCAAATTATAAAAAAAAAATATTTTATTCTTGATCAAATGCAACATAGAATTTACATTATCATGGAGCTTGCACATGAACAGAACTTCAACTCACCATGACCCACTAATGAGAGGCTCAACCCTAACCACTAACCACCAAATGCAAACACTGAAATTGACAATGGCCAAGTAAGTCATTGAGAAACCTCATTGTCATTGTTCGAAATATAAGAGAGTCGTCGTGCCTTTCACTTCTACATCGCTTGAGACCAATACATCTTCCATTGCCAATGCTCAAGGCCAATTAACTAATATTTATGAATATAAGGCCATGATGTTTGAATATTATAAATAGGGTTTATAGAAACTAGGCAAGAGATTTATAACTTTTAGAAAAAGATCACATGACCTTGTTTATTGACACTGAAACTAGTTTACACTCTCTTATGACAAAGAAATATATTTCTATGGATTGTTGCACAAACCAACCATTTATAAACCATTGGATGGATAGGTGGTTTCTAATTTTTGACAAATCTCCTTGTAATAATAGGTCTAGGTTCCTCTATATTTTCTTAGAAAATTGTGGGTCAATTTTTTTTTGTATGTACATCTACAAAAGCTTTTCTGACTAATGTTTCTTCTCTTTAGCGCATGTCCCTCTAAAGACGACTTTACATTGATAGATTCATCTCTCGGAGGATTATCTCTCAAGAAGAGTAATAGATAAAGTTCCTACTAGAACTAATCAATTATTAGCTTGATTAGAACTTACCAGAGAGACATTGGATTTACCTTTGTGTTCATTGATGAAGAAGGATTTTACGTCCTTGAGTATAGGTGGTGTTGGTTTTTTCTCCTCATATACATGTATGGAATTCTAAACACTACACCACACACATTAAGTGGTATTGCATTTACCTCCGCAACATCAATACAACTTTCAATTAGCAAATTTGATCCTACACTACTTAGTGACCATGATCTCTGCATCCTCATTTTAACCATCCTAATGGATATGAGTGAATGGTCATGAAATTCTAATGCAAGCTTTCTAACCATATCTTCTACTGTGGGGTTGGCATATTAACTATAATCAAATAAAGTATCCAACTTTGTTTTCTTACCTAGATCTTGAAATGGAAGAGTTTAGTCATCTCTTTCTCTTCCCTGGGATTGAAGAACTTTGATAAACTCGTGTAAAGGAAAAAGAAAACTAAATAGAATCTAAAATGCAATAATAAAAATTGCTCACACACACTATACAAAGATTTACCTTGGAAACCCAAAATTGGGAAAACCAACATTCCTCGGAGTTTCTCCACTATTTATCTCATTGCATTATCTTTTTTGTTTACAATACAATATTATAGCATCCAAAACCATAATCCATTAACATGGATTAGAAATAGGGTCTTCACCTAGTGAAACTATGCCATAACCCCTTCATTCATGAGATATTAAATAATACCCCTAATTTCACTAGATATTGATAAATACCAACCAAAACCCTTTTGTTAATCCCCCCTCCCAATACATTTATTTACAATTAAAAACCCCTATTTTTACAAGATATTCCTTATTTTTTACTAGATAACCCTTTGTATACTCCTCAATATCTATAAACCCCCCATACCCTACTCCCCACCCTCACAATACCTACAATATATTGACCTTATTTTTCACAATTTAAAAACTCGTGTTTATGAATGAACGTGATAATATATTGGTGAACAAGGTAAATCCTCATGTGGGATTATATTACAATCCTAATTCCTTGAATGGAATTAGTTTACAATGAGCCATAAAACCATGGGTAGGAGACAAAAAAAATTGTCCCAAATTTTTTTATGTGGGGAGCTCGTTGGCCCCTTCCCCCCTTAGCCAAGGGGTCTAATCATCCTCCACAAACCCCACCAAAGCCCCCTCACTCTTGAAACCTACAAAGACTAGAACAGATGCCCAACATTCTCCTCCTACTTGTATTCTTTGAAAAAGGGGGTCAAAGGGGAAGTGTTCGTAAAATCAACTACTAGGGACCACCTAAGTACATCCTACCCATTTATTCTCTACACCTCTTAACTAAAGGACATCTCTATTCATTCATGGAGACTAGTCATTACATATAAAAGCACACTGTCCCATGGAATTGTAAAACCATATCATCTATTTTTATTCACAATATATTTTATTATCTTCTATGAATTATTGTCTTTTGTCCTATTTATGTTGGATGTTTTTTTAGTAAAAGAACTGTAGTTTGTTTCATTTGGTATTAGAGCTTCATTTTCTGATCCATCCCTTGATGATAATATTGTATCAGAGTTTCTCTATGTTGGCTGTTGGCCAATCCCATTTGTTCAAGGTTTCTCTAAAACTCTAGTCCTTGATCATAATTGGCCCTTGGCCACTTACAACTCAGAAACCCTAATGAAAAAAGAAAAAACAATTTGTTGCATGTTGAACTGCACATTGAATCTTATATTGGAAGGGAAAAAAGGTCATAAATCCAAAAACAAAGACATGAAAAGAAAGTCTAAAGCATTAATAGTAGAAGATTAGCAAGTCTGGGAGAAATAATCTACAAAGATCGTCCAAGTCCACTATTAATCAAATCGTTGCATGTTGATCTTGTGGTAATAAACAATTTTTTTTATCTACTGATCATGTGGAACATCTAGGTGAGATGACAATAGAAAAACATATTGCTACATGTGAATAAGAGACTAGCAATAAAACAACAGAAAGTCAACCACCTTACCTATGTGTTCACTGCATTGCTATTATTATTTAAACAAAAGCTATCTATTCACTGCATTGTATTGTTGATGTTGCCTACTCTTTCCATAGCAGGAGGCATCGCACCCTCGTAAACTCCCTTTCATCTTAATTAAAAAAAACCAAGTAAAATAAGATTAAATAAGATTTTAAAGAAAGATGTTACTTTGAGTAGTGGATACGCACATGAAATTTTTTACTTTGAGTTAGTGGGTATGCACAGTCGCAATATACTATTCCAAGGAGAAGGCTATTATACTTTATTATAAGTCATCTAAGCGCTTAATTAAAGTCAAGTCAAAGAAAATTCACATAAGTAAACTAATAAACCGACTTTCTAAATAGTTCCTAAGTTTAACAAGCTCCATAGTAGCATATACTTGTCGTGGTTATAAAGTTAGATTTGCTTGGTTGAGAAATGATGATTGACAATATTAACCAACCTTGAATGATAAATGTGAAAGTATTATAAGCTTATAGATTCCCACCTTATTGAGGTCAAAGCAAAACAATTTGAAAACTACAAAGATAGTTGGATACCAAAGTCAAGAAATAGTGCAACAACCATGCAAGATAAATAAGGTATATACAACTACTTCTCATTTAAGAAATTAATTAAGAGTCGGACCCACCCATGAAAATCGACCATACGATTTAGTATGGATAAATAATAATTATCGATGATATTATCGTGAGCGAATAATATGTCAAAACTTATTATTGAAAATGTAATCTTTAAAAAACAACTCAATTTTGAATTAAATCTCAATGAAACATTTGTTGTCGTGCATATGTTCCAGCAAACTCTATATGAAAGATATGATTAAATACGATAACTATGTGATCAAGGAAATTACCCATTTTAGATATTGTAAATTCTCTTATAAACAAATTAAAACCCTAGCATTGGTGTCATTGTTAGCTTGTATTGTCCTGTCCTCCAAGAGGAAATATGTGAGAATATTCAAATACATCATGTTACAACTAAAATGTGTAGGAAAAATATGCATGCCTAGGTGGTTACAATTAGGAGGATTCAACCTTAACTTATATGAGGATGGTGCATATCTTCTCAAGTCTATTATGCCGAGTTTTCCAATTTGGATTTAAGTTGTGTTGAACAAGCACACTCCTTTCTTTGTTTTAGGATATAAAAATAATTGAAGGATGACTTGTTAGATTTACGTCTTTATAATAATAACTAACTATGTTTGATTAATCAAAGCTACATTGCCAAATGTTGAATGACAATATTGAAAATTTTTGAATGAAAAATGGGAAAGCATAATAAAGTTATACATTCCCAATGAAAAAAATGAATGACTAATGGAAAAACATGTGTGACAAATGCGTAAATTCCATGATACTCATGCCATAGAAGTCTTGGGATTCACCTTGCCCAAGTATGACTTCATAAGGGAAGAAGGAAGCATGAGGCTATGATATCCCTAGTTTCTCAAGTATGCTATCCTTAGTGACCGAAATGGGGTGATAAAATAGAGTACACAGGAGGATAGAAAGGATGTAACCAAGAGAAAGAGTTAGCGAGCCTTGGTATTCCATTGTTGCACAGGTAGAGGTAATAAGCGATAAAAATTAGTAAGCACTAGAAGAATTGAGTTGGGAGAGATTGGAAAGACAATGAATATAATAAACAATGAACATTATAAATTAGATAATTTTAGTAATATAAAATATTTATATTCTCGGAATAATTTCTCTCAAGGTTCTAAGAACTAACTAAGAACAAGCTTTGATTCAGAGCATCCTAATGCTAAATGAATAATTTCTCATATTTATTATTTTGTCTTGCTCACTAGTCTCTATGTCGAATCTTGGTTGGCCCCTAAAAAGAGGTGATCCCATGGATATCTTGTAGGAAGATAATAGAAAAGGAGCTTGCAACTTTTAAATTAAGGTTTTTTCTTTTCCCATATTCTTGCCATCTTTCCATTAGAACATTGGTTGATGTAAGTTTATGTAGATTTATGGCCGGTCATTCGAGATTGAAAGCAAGGGGAAATCTAATGTTGAGTAGAGGCTAAAATTTGTCAAACTTTGGATATACACCTACATTCGACATATGATTGAATGGAAATCAAGCTTGCTACTTTTAAAGGTTATTTTCTCTTTCCATCTTCTTGCTATTTTTCCATTAGTACACCGGTTGATGTTGTCTTTGTATATTTCTAGTTGTTCATTTGAGATTGAAAGCAAGGGGAAATATAATGTTGAGTAAAGGCTAAAATCTGTCAAACTATAGCGTTGGTGTATAGACAAGAGACTTCAAGCTAAGATTTGTTGATATAAGCTACAACCAACATCTCAACCTCCTGTATAAGTGATTGCTTCTTACAACTATACATTCAATTGGCAATAAAGTATCCACAACTAGCTAGAACAAAGTGCTAGGAATGAATTGCTTACAAAAAAGGTCTTATGAATTGCTTACGACTAAAGATATTATAACATTATATTTTTGAGAGATCAATACTAGAAGAATCAGATAAGTCGACATCACCATAAGAGTTTGAAATATCACAACCCGAATTTCTAGTTGAAGAAAAAGCACAAGAATACCATGACAAATCTTGTCAAAGGCCGGATTCCACTAGAGCTAGCATCATCAGTAAATTTGTGAAAGGATCCTACTATGCAAATTATTATTCCTCTCCTCATCCTTAAACAGTTAACCATGATTCCTACTATGCAAATTATTATGCCTCTCCTCATCCTTAAACAGTTAACCATGATTCCAATAAATGATTGCAAGAATATACAAAGAATAATTAACCTAAAGATTATAAAAATGTCACATGTCTATTTGTTGGAGCATCTATAAGTATATTGAAGATGTACTAGTCCAAGAGACGTGTTGATGATAGCTCTGCAATACCCATGCGGGAAATAAAGGAGTTGATAACTGTGTCAAAATGGTTAACACTGGCATATAGTATGGAGACATGCAATTGTTCTCCAAGGCCTATGATTTGCTGAGAGAGGTTGGGGTTTGAGAAATTGGGTGCTAGTGCAAACATTTGCATAATGGAATAGTGGAACATAATAATATTGAGATATTTTTGGTTGAAATAAGTGCATATATTTTCAATGTGAAGGATGAATATGGGCACTAGTACGAAATGAGAGATAAGTGACCAAAAAAAGGACCAAAATACACATAAAAATGACCACTTTTGAGTTGGTGACCACTGGTAGCAAATTAGTGGTCATATATCACGCGACCAGAAATGTGGTCATATTTAGCTTGGTCATTTATAGCTTATCTTGTGGTCATATATTTGGTCGTATATTTGGTCATTAATTTGGTAATATATTTGGTCATTAATTGTCACAATTAATGACCAAATTTATGACCACGTTTTTTGTCACGTGATAAAGACCGCTAATTTGCTACCAATGATCGCCAACTCAAAAGTGGTCATTTATATGCATATTTTGGTCATTTTTTTGGTCACTTATCTCTCATGTTGTACTAGTGGTCATTTATATGCAAACTTTGGTCATTTTTTTAGTCATTAATCTTTTTTTTGTGGTTTCAGAATATAAATAGGGCACGGTGGAATCGAACCACCAACCTCCTGCCTATAAGGCAGGTGCTCGACCATTGAGCTAGAACCCTTAAATAGAATTCCTTATGGATTGATATGAGAATAAAATTTCCAACAGTTAACACCATCTTGCCAAAGGTCAGAATACTATAAGCAAAAATTGATGAAGGGGATGGCATGACATTAAGAACAGATTCTCCTTGAAAATAGTTTTTCCTAAGTTCTACAGGCACCTGAACAACAACAAATTATTTTTTGGTCTTGAATCGTGATGTGTATATCCATGTCCTCTTATAATAACTATAAGCGCGAGTTTCAATTCACACAAACACCATCTAAAATATAAGAAAATAACAGAAGAGGAAAGCTTCTAGTTAAAATGGCCCTAACCTGATATGATCACCAGCTTTTACCGGTTGCTAATATCATAAATAGGTGGGGCACAGTACCTACTGGATACTACTCCAGAACCTAAGTACCTAAAGGGTTCTCATTTTTGCAATGTAAGTTATCTCCATATGTTGATAAAGAAGTCATTGTTAGCATTGGTTGTTGTATCATTGTCAGTGAAAAAGCATCAGGTCAATGAGAAATAGCATTGGCTGTTGTATCATTGTCAGTGAAAAGAATCAGGTCCAGTGCAAAACTTAACTTCAATCTCTAGTTATACATCATGTGATCTAAACTAGTTAGAAAGAGCCAACGAAAGGGAAGACAGACTTCTTAATGCAGGAAGGTCATTGCATAATCAAACTCTTCAAAACAGCTAGAAACTCAATCTGCAACATAAGAAATTGGTCAATGGGTCTCGAAGTAGGATACTCATATTTTCTTTTTTTATGGTGCAACAAAAGGAAACCCACTGTATATCCAACGAACATATCATTATCCAACGATTGTATCCAATGGATAGATATTAATGGGTTATTAAAAAAATTACACTACTTTTAAAATATTTACATCTACTCTTCATTTCTTAGTTGGAAAGGTAAAATTAAGATTTCAAATTTTTTGAAGGGCAATTTTTACTTAACATTTTTGGGACGGTTCAAAACCATTTGGAAGGATAGGACTGGTTCAAATTCTCTACTGGAACCCAAGTCCATCAAGAGCTCAAGGAATTCTGTAACATCCCTCCAATTTGACCCTTATTATTAATATTTTGTAAAAATAATTTATGTATGTGGCTCTGGTGAGGAGCTCAAGGCCAAGGCCCCACCAGTGGACCTTGAAAGTATCAAACTACTTATGATCTCAGGTTGTAAGTCATAAGCGTGAATGCTTAATAACCACCACTAAAACGATGGAAAGTGAAACCTTTAAGGGAAAAATCTATGGTAGGCAGGCCAAGAACCAATGACAGATGTCATCTTAGTACTCCATGCCGGAAGAGGAGAGTTTACCTACTTCGGAGTCTAAACTTTATAAGTAATTAATTAGTAGAAGTAACTATTGCTTAGAATACTAAATGACAAAGACACATATAAATGATAACAACATGCAACTGAATCTATGGCTAAATTTACACCACATTTGGATGGCAGACGTCATTACATAAAGAGTGTCGGTTAACCTTTAGCAAGATGCTAGTTGAGATACAACTACATCACGATAGACTGAGTCCATTAAGAGAAAGAGGTTGATTGGCTATAAATCCATGAGAGCTAAAGATACTGATGACGATATATCATCTTGTTGCCATAGGCACATAGAGGAAAGAAACGATTTGATTAGTTGACTTGAGACAGGTTATCCAAAAGCTAATAACCTAATGGTCGCAGAAAATCCTACTGACGTAATTATTAGGTTAAAATATGAACTCTCATTTGATAATTCTAATTTCACCGAGAGGCGCTCTCTACAACCCAACATGAGGGAGATATTGTGAGTCAAGTCTCTGTCCACATTGTCAGCTAAAAAAAGAATGTGGTAATAATATGAGGGGGATCTTGTAACGTTATGTTCGTCTATATGAGGGAGATATTGAGAAGAGGTTTGCACCTCGGGAGATTTGACCCCTCTCGATGCTTGATAAAACCTAGGATTTGGATCTAGGCTGGTTATAGTAAAATATCACATTATTATTAAAAACCTAGTTAAAATAAGAAAATGAACTAAGGGACTATGTTACCACCACAAATTTTAATGGTATTTACTTATTTATATTTATATATGATATATATATATATATATGATATATATATATATATATGAAAAGAACAATGTGTATGTAGATATATAAACACTTTCACTTATACATATAAGATTGCTATGTAAACAATTCAAATAAAGAATTATAATAATCTTTTTGTTGGAAAAAGTTCTAAAAAGGTATAATAATTTCTGGAAGAACCTATGATCATGCTTCCTTGTTTTATGTCGTAATGGAGTGATCATCCTCAACGTATCATTTTCCCCTATCTTTCCTCGGATTGGTTCCCTAGTGAGAGTGGAGCGCCAGCTGGTTATCTCTACCACTCCGCTTGACAGGTTAGTGGGAATTCTTCCTTGCGCCATTTGTCAACTGGAGTAGAGGATCTGATGGTGGTCGTTTCGAAGTAGTGAGGACTTGAAGGTAGTGGAAAGATGAAGGTTGAAATCTTATATAAGTTAATCCTTGGAGGAGTGTTAGGGACGGAAGGCGTTTTTATGAGAATTGTTGGTTCTGTCGCGTGCTACAGAAATTGGGCATCTTTCATTTTTGTAGTTTAGCGAGTGCTACCATCAATTGGGAAAAGCGTTTAGGAGGACAGCCGAAGGCTGGATGATCCCCATTCTTTACTTTGGGTGTATGTTTTATTTGTTCCATTAGAATGTATTGACTTGTAGAGGGACATGATGGTTTGCAAAAACTGGATCCTAAATTTACAGTTGAATATGCGTAGTGTAATTATTGAATTAATATACCCAGCTACCATTGGAATGCGTCGATAACGAGAGGGAAGGGAAGAAATTCCCCGTTATCTCATTATAAGTTAGGGTGTTGGTCTTTTATCTACTATAAAAATTTCATGAGAGCGTGGGGGTCGATTGTATACTGTTTATGGAAGCACGTCAGATCTGCCAAATACCAGTGCTTGGCTTGAGTTCTTGCGGTGTGATATCTATTCTATGTCAGGAACGAACAAAATTGGAACTCTGTATCATTATTATTTTCTTGTGTATTTCTCTCGTCCAGCCTACATAGTAACATTTGCACTTTATTTTATGTATACCCGGGTGACGAGGAAGGGCTGCAAGAAACAATGGTGTACACAAATTTCCGTTTTCTTTTATGTTCATATTTAGTGGTTATGCTGTGTGGGGATGAAAACTCCTTAAAAGATATAAATTGCAACGCCTTTTGTAAAGGAGTGATGCATGCCAAGGATCGAGGAGACACCCTCCCTCGATCCATGGAACATTGTCGGCCTTAACGCGTGCTACATCAATGGACGGTATAGTGGGAATTTATTTAAATGGATCGGTTCACAAACTCCATTAGCAGGAGGAGCCCACGTTGCTAACCATTGGGATAGCCTTGCTCCTGCTCAAATGCCACGACTCCTAGCAGGGTGGATGTGGGCATGCCCTGTGGATTTTCTTTTGTATATATATTTATGGGCAAAACTTTGGTGGTTCACTTCGATTGGGATAGGTGAGCTCAAACTAGAGCTCGATCCCAGTATATTTTTGCTTACTTGCAGGTCCACCGACCAGAGAGGTAACGCAATATAAGAAACACCGATGAACCTGGTTAATGCGTTTTGGTATTATCTTTATCCAACGTCTTATATTTATGTTAAAATAACGTATTCAGCCAATCGATAGTGGAGGAGATCTTCGTGATCTGGTCGATAGAATTAATGGATTCTGGACAATGAATTTTTTTTTAGGTTTTATTATTTTTTTTCTTTCTCTGGAGGCAATCTATGCAAATACCGTTTCAGAAAAGATACAAATGCCCAGGCTGGAACGAATCGCAAACTAAGTGGTTGCTTATTCCATTAAATCAATTTGTTGAAACCATAGTATATCCTCTCTGCATATTTCTTCATGGAAGTTTTTAAAGTATTGTTTGTATACTTGATGGCTGGAAAAACATGTGTTACAAACCTGTTCCTGCTTAAATCCGGCTAAATCCATGTACCTGTCCCTTGTTACATTGTATTTTGATTGGAAGTATCTATGCATGGCTTAAAGCTGAGATCTCGTCTCACAGTCGTTATTTTGATCCTGCGCTTAGAACATAAACCATAGAGATTAGTTGGAACCATTCGAGACACTGCTCATATCTGTCACAGTAGTTAATTTATAATTTTATCTCTACATCTCCACCTTTGGATTGAACGCTTGAATGTCTTGATAATTAAAATCTGATGGTTTGACCTTTGTTTATGAAGTTTATACTCTGCAATTTGTAAAAGTTGGAATATCACGCTAAATCACCTCCTTTTGTTTCTTGCTTCGTGTGTATTGCTTGCCTGGGTTTAGTTGGCATGGGTTTCAATTTCCATACACTCTTTAATCAAGACCTTTATTACAGTGGCACACTTCTCCAAGTACGCTGGGGTGCTCCAACCCACTCACCTATCGCGGGTTCTAACCATTCTACTCTGTGGTTGTTTCTGCTTGAAATTTTGCTTGGAAACTACCCAAATGCACAGTTGCACTAGGAAAATTTCCGTTTGTTTAAAGTTACCTCCAACACTTGGATCTAGTTTTAAATACTAGGTATTGTTAGTATCTTGTTCCATTTTCGTGAATACTCTAGAATTTCTCTGCTGTAGTGAAATCGTGTTTTCCCTATTCAATCCCTGGATTCGTTCATTTCGAGGTTTCTGCAATCAAGCCAGGCTATCCCATTGGGAGGTCGATCTTAGGTTTTAATTTATAACTCTGCATCCTTACTTTGTAATCGTTGATACTCTGTATGATCAGGCTCTGGATAAAAGTGTATGTTTATATATAGTATTTAGACCATTTATATATTAATGATTTTGATGACCCGAGAGAGAAGTGTTATACACAATTTTAATGTTTCAGAGGTAGGCCCCGGTAGAAAAATTTGGGTCATTTGTTTCATTACTAGATCGGATCGACCTTTCCCTAGTGTGACAATATAACTTTGACTCAGTCGTATTTTTTACTGCCTACATATGTATACTTATGTAGGTATATATATGGTGCATTAAGCTTGGTATCGGTCCTAGCTGGGTCATTATCTTAAATGTTTTATGGTTCTTATTTTAACAGTTGCAATCTACTACTTATTGCCTTGCTTATAAGATATTAAACATATATAAATATATGTATGTGATGGAGTCGCATATCAACCCTTTTTTATAAGAATTCATTGGTGACCATTAAATACTTATGTAGGTACCTATTCGATTACTATATTACTTCAAGATAGAAAAGTTTATATAAATTCGTGTAATAACTATCTCTATGTTGGTAGATAGACAGAACAGCATATATGTGCTTTTAAATCAAACCTGATTAATTGATTTCCAAGTAATTCCTCTCTAGGGAGAGTATTGAATCATCATTAACACTTTACATATGAAACGGTTATTAATGTGTTTTGAGAGCTAGTTAATTATCATCTAGTTTTGCGGGAGAGCTTCAAATTATTATAGGAGTTGCACCTCATAAAAGTCTCTATAAGAGTCTCTTAGTAAAGAGTTTGATTAAAAGATATCTTTCGTATAAGAGTAAGGAATGCATAAAGATGTTTCCCTAGTTGTTACACTACCCTTGTGTACACATTGAAGAAGAAGGGTATAGCCCTTAGACTATGAGAATGAAGAATCGGATACTTGTACTAAGGTTATTAAAAGTTGACTTGTTATATGTATGTTATATTCCGAGATAGAACTCTAAGATGTCTTGAAGATACTCTCGGTGAGAGAGGTTAGTGCAACTTCTTTGTTGTTGTTTGTAAACCATGAGTCTTGTTGTAGCAACTATGTTGCTATTGTAATCCTACTACTTTTTCTCTAATAATAAATGATGCACACACCTTGTAGACTAGCCCGTGTATGGGTGAACCACGTTACCCTTGGTCTCTTATGTTTTCTTATGGTGTTCCTCAATGTGTCTATGTGTATGAGTACTTAAATTCCTTCTTAAATGTTTATGATAATGCCAATATGTTCACTTTATGATTATGTTAATGTTGTTATCACTTATGATGTTCTCCTGGTTCGATCAACTGATAAAAGATGTACATGTGCATTTCATCTATTTTGTCTATGTTGACTTTCTTTACGCAAGCGAATGTTTTAGCAATTGATAACTCCTAATGTACCTTTATTTTGTGTCATTAATTGCTTTATGGGATTAATATTGGCGAATATTCTATAGTTACATCTAAATATGGAAAATGGTTCAGTGAAAGTATAATTTGGAGTCATGATTTTCAGCTAAAATGTCGCATGATGTCAATGAATTGTTTGGTTATATAGACATACGTTGTCAAGAAAATAATTAAATTCTAAGATGTTGCTCTATTATGTTTAAAAGGTGAAAAAGGGGTTGCACAAATAGGTAAAGATACATCATCCAATATAGATTTACGTCATTACACGTCATTACAGCATGTACGGATTGATGATTGCAAATCTAAGTACTATGATACTTTCTATTTTGTAATTATCTAGGAAATTAAATAATTGCGAGATGTTTAAATGTCGTTTTTATTTTTTTAATAGTAATTTAAAATGCCAAAAATTTATACTTCCGTGTAGTAGTTATGTGCGAATAGACCTTTTGGAAGGATTTTAAATTTTTATGAAATTCGGGTATGTGACATGTGGTAATAGAGCGTTAGGTTTAAACACTCAGGCCTATTGGGCTCAACATGGAATGAGTAAAGCATGAAGGTTGATAACTAATCAAATCAAGTTATTTTGTTTTGCTTTATTTTGGATGCATGGACTGGGATGGGCGAGGAGTTAATGTCGTCCGAGTTCAACTTCAAGGTCTCCAAAAAGGAGTAAGGATAAGTATTTTTCAACATCTGTTTTCATTTACGAAATCATGAGAAAGTATGTTATCTTTATCATAAGTTTTCACTTCGTTGAATAATATTATCATGGAATGTGATATCTAGTTGAGATTATTTCATTTAAAATGTAAAAGATTCAGGTATTATGAATGATTGACTGTGTTAAGGAGAATAGAAGTATCATTTAATTCCGTATTGTCGTCATTGAAATTTTATCACTAGGTGCAGAACCTATGAACTTCATTTGGTTAAAAATATAGTATTAATAAACTCCAAAAGAAGAGAGGTTGTTCAGTTAGGCTAGGTTACTTAAGCATCTTCAATTACAGTAACTATATCTTAGTTAGTATTGCAAGGTAATTACGACATATTCATATAATGATACTTTAGGAAATAATGCCTTGTAGATATAATGGAATATGTTAGGGTGATAGAAGTTATAACCACATATTGTTCGGTGCATTTTGGAACATTGTTTTACTTAAGTTTCGATCGTTGCAAAATTTATATCGACTATTTTCATTCTCTTCTGTATAAAGTCGCCTAAGTAATTGTTCCTTCAAAGGTTGATGTCCAAAATGATTTTGACGAACTAGGCCACAAAATTATGCATCAATTTATGTGACGAATGTGTTTGAATATTACCCTTATGAAAAATCAATAATTTGTTAAAGGCTAAGATTTTTTAACTAACCATATTTGTGTTTCATTTCAGAAATTTTTTATTATAATGATAAGGATAAGGCTAAAAATGTATTATTGCATAGCAATATTTTCCAGGAATTTAAAGTAAATTTATTTGTGAATACATACGAATTTAATTATTTTCTTCATAAATAGACTATCGATAAGATTTATCTTTTAGTAGGAGTTTGATTTTTAGGAAGGAAGAATCCTAACATTGTTGAGATTGATTGAGCACGAAATCTTGTAGCATTTGAAAAAAGTGTATTAGAATCTTTGGAGGATAAGTATCAGTTTGAAATAAATCTATATGCAACTAAATGTTCAAACTAGGATGCTAACATGTTTTCAACAAATTTGACCTCGGACTTACGGCAAGGATATTGAAGAGTTTTACGTCAAGGTGAAGTAAATGCATAAGCTAACGAGCATGCGTATAATGCTATGGAACTAATGTGCTCAATTGTCAAGCAATTGAAGCAAATAAATTTTTCTTGATACTAACATTTCAAGAAGTGATCTTAACTGTGCCTGATGGCATGACCAGGAAGACCGTTTAGTATAAAAGCACTTATACAGATAAGTTGAGCTAAATCACTCAAAAGTAAGTAATTTTTATTTTATCACGAGTAGCAATGAGGTTTATGATTGATGATGTGTAATCATCAGAATACAATAAACGAATCTAATTTTGGTTGCTATTTTGTGGCATACAAGAATTAATAAATGGTGGTCATAAAGAGGCATTTCCTGGACTCAAACGAGAAGGTTTGAGAGGAAGGGAAATTATCTCCGGGCTCAGGTAGAGCCGACAGCATCATGGACTCATTTACTAGCCATTGCAGGGTGCAACTTGCCTAAATTGTGGTAATGTTCCCCATGGAAGTGGAACAGAGCAGGTAGCTCGTTGAATGTTATACTGACCCAAAAGACCTAGGCAATCTTTATATCCTTTGAATTGAGCAGGTGCTCGCAAATTTTCCTTGTGTTTTTAGAATGGAGCACACAAGAGGTTCTCTAAGGAGACTTAACTTTTTCCTTGTGGAGTTAGAACGGAGCCCACAAGAAGATTCGATGAGGGGAAGCTATGTAATGAGTTGCAGAGTAAGACTGTCGTATTCCTGCTGAGTTGCAGAGGGCTCATGTTTTGTATGCAAGTCTCCACGATTGCGGAAATACATAAAAGTTTTTGTATGCAAGTCTCCACGATTGCTGAAGTACAAAGAGGTTTGAGGATCGCCAGGTTGGTTGAAAGAATTGTTTAAATGATGATAATGATTTGTCTTGTATCTAGACTATCAAAAGTATTTATGTGATTGCTAGAATAAGCGAAATTATTTCCTCAAAAGATGAGGAAGAATGATTAACATTTAGTGTTTTTAAATTTTGTACACTTATGTTATGCTAAAGAACGTTGGAAGATCTTGTATGATCTGTATGATGTGCAGGAGATAAGTGATAAGAGCTTGCGGAAATTGCAAAAATGTGAAGACGACCAAAGAATAAGAACAAAATCAAAGTGAAAGACGGTGAATGAATGCAAAAGACAAACGGTTGAACACCGAGGACAGTGTTATCCTTAAGGGGTGGAGTGTGTAACATCCCTCCAATTTGACCCTTATTATTAATATTTTGTAAAAATAATTTATGTATGTGGCCCTCGTGAGGAGCTCAAGGCCAAGGCCCCACCAGTGGACCTTGAAAGTATCAAACTACTTATGATCTCGGGTTGTAAGTCATAAGCGTGAATGCTTAATAAACACCACTAAAACGATGGGAAGTGAAACCTTTAAGGGAGAAATCTATGGCAGGCAGGCCAAGAACCAATGACAGATGTCATCTTAGTACTCCACGCCGAAAGAGGAGAGTTTACCTACTTCGGAGTCTAAACTTTATAAGTAATTACTTATTAGAAGTAAGTATTGCTTAGAATACTAAATGACAAAGACACATATAAACGATAATGACATGCAACTGAATCTATGGCTAAATTTACGCCACATTTGGATGGCAGACGTCATTACATAAAGAGTGTTAGTTAACCTTTAGCAAGATGCTAGTTGAGATACAACTACATCACGACAGACTGAGTCCATTAAGAGAAAGAGGTTGATTGGCTATAAAGCCATGAGAGCTAAAGATATTGATGACAATATATCATCTTGGTGCCATATGCACATGGAGGAAAGAAACGATTTGATTAGTCGACTCGAGACAAGTTATCCAAAAGCTAATAACCTAATGGTCGCAAACTGTAAAGAAAATCCTACTGACGTAATTATTAGGTTAAAAGATTAACTCTCATTTGATAATTCTAATTTCACCGAGAGGCGCTCTACAAACCAACATGAGGGAGATCTTGTGAGTCAAGTCTCTGTCGACATTGTTGGCTAAAAAAAGAATGTAGTAACAATATGAGGGGGATCTTGTAACGTTACGTTCGTCGATATGAGGGAGACATTGAGAATAGGTTTGCACCTCAGGAGATTTGACCCCTCTCGACGCTTGATAAAACCAACAATTTGGATCTAGGCTGGTTATAGTGAAAGATCATGTTATTATTAAAAACCTAGTTAAAATAAGAAAATGAACTAAGGGACTATGTTACCACCACAAATTTTAATAGTATTTACTTATATATATATATATATATGATATATATATATATATATATATGATATATATATATATATATATATGAAAAGAAAAATGTGTATGTAGATATATAAACACTTTCACTTATACATATAAGATTGCTATGTAAACAATTCAAATAAAGAATTATAATAATCTTTTTGTTGGAAAGAGTTCTAAAAAGGTATAATAATTTCTGGAAGAACCTATGATCATGCTTCCTTGTTTTATGTCGTAATGGAGTGATCTTCCATTATTGCATTATGGGAATAAATCCTCAACGTATCATTTCCCCCTATCTTTCCTCAGATTGGTTCCCTCATGAGAGTGGAGCGCCAGCTGGTTATCTCTACCACTCTGCTCGACACGTTAGTGGGAATTCTTCCTCGCGCCATTTGTCAGCTAGGGTAGAGGATCTGATGGCGGTCATTTCAAAGTAGTGAGGACTTGAAGGTAGTGGAAATATGAAGGTTGAAATCTTATATAAGTTAATCCTTGGAGGAGTGTTAAGGACGGAAGGCATTTTTATGAGAATTGTTGGTTCTGTCACATGCTACAGAAATTGGGCGTCTTTCATTTTTGTAGTTTAGCGAGTACTACCATCAATTGGGAAAAGCATTTAGGAGGACAGCCGAAGGCTTGATGATCCCCATTCTTTAATTTGGGTGTATGTTTTATTTGTTCCATTAGAATGTATTGACTTGCAGAGGGACAGGATGGTTTGCAAAAAATGGATCCTAAATTTATAGTTGAATATGCGTAGTGTAATTATTGAATTAATATACCCAGCTACCATTGGAATGCGTCAATAACCAGAGGGAAGGGAAGAAATTCCTCATGATCTCATTATAAGTTAGGGTGTTGGTATTTTATCTACTCTAAAAATTTCATGAGAGTGTGGGGGTCGATTGTATACTGTTTATGGAAGCACGTTGGATCTGCCAAATACCAACGCTTGGCTTGAGTTCTTGCGGTGTGATATCTATTCTAAGTCAGGAACGAACATAATTGCAACTCTGTATCATTATTATTTGCTTGTGTATTTCTCTCCTCCCGCCTACATAGTAACCTTTGCACTTTATTTTATGTATACCCGGGTGACGAGGAAGGGCCGCAAAAAACAATGGTGTACACAAATTTCCGTTTTCTTTTATATTTCATATTTTAGTGGTTATGTTGCATGGGGATGAAAACTCCTTAAAAGATATAAATTGTAACACCTTTTGTAAAGGAGTGATGCATGCCAGGGATCAAGGAGACACCCTCCCTCGATCCATGGAACATTGTCGGCCTTAACCCGTGCTACATCAATGGACGGTATGGTGGGAATTTATTTAAATGGATCGGTTCACAAACTCCATTAGCAGGAGGAGCCCACTTTGCTAACCATTGGGATAGCCTTGCTCCTGCTCAAATGCCACGACTCCTAGCAGGGCGGATGTGGGCATGCCCTGTGGATTTTCTTTTGTATATATATTTATGGGCAGAACTTTGGTGGTTCACTTCGGTTGGGATAGGTGAGCTCAAACTAGAGCTCGATCCTAGTATATTTTTGCTTACTTCCAGGTCCACCGACTGGAGAGGTAACGCAATATACGAACACCGATGAACCTTGTTAATGTGTTTTGGTATTGTCTTTATCCAACGTCTTATATTTATGTTGAAATAACGTATTCAACCAATTGATAGTGGAGGATATCTTCGTGATCTAGTCGATAGAATTAATGGATTCTAGACAATGACTTTTTTTTTAGGTTTTACTATTTTTTTTCTTTCTCTGGAGTCAATCTATGCAAATACCATTTCGGAAGAGATACAAACACCCAAGATGGAATGAATCGTAGACTAAGTAGTTTCTTATTCCATTAAATCAATTTGTTGAAACCATAGTATATCCTCTCTGCATATTTCTTCATGGAAGTTTTTAAAGTATTGTTTGTATACTCGATGGCTGGAAAAACATGTGTTACAAACCTGTTCCTGCTTAAATCCAGCTAAATCCGTGTACATGTCCCTTGTTACATTGTATTTTGATTAGAAGTATATCTGCATGGCTTAAAGCTGAGATCTCGTCTCACAGTCGTTATTTTGATCCTACGCTTAGAACATAAACCATAGAGATCAGTTGGAACCATTCGAGACACTTCTCATATCTGTCACAGTAGTTAATTTATAATTTTATCTCTACATCTCCACCTTTGGATTGAACGCTTGAATGTCTTGATAATTAAAATCTGATGGTTTGACCTTTGTTTATGAAGTTTATACTCTGCAATTTGTAAAAGTTGGAAGATCACGCTAAATCACCTCTTTTCGTTTCTTACTTTGTGTGTATCGCTTGCCTAGGTTTAGTTGGCATGGGTTTCAATTTCCATACACTCTTTAATCAAGGCCTTTATTACAGTGGCACACTTCTCCAAGTATGTTGGGGTGCTCCAACCCACTCACCTATCGCGGGTTCTAACCATTCTACTCTGTGGTTGTTCTGCTTGAAATTTTGCTTGGAAACTACCTAAATGCACAGTTGTACTCGAAAAATTTTCGTTTGTTTAAAGTTACCTCCAACACTTGGATCTAGTTTTAAATACTAGGTATTGTTAGTATCTTGTTCCATTTTCGTGAATACTCTAGAATTTCTCTGCTGGAGTGAAATCGCGTTTTCCCTATTCGATCCCTGGATTCGTTCATTTCGAGGTTTCTGCAATCAAGCTGAGCGGTCCCATTGGGAGGTCGATGTCAAGTTTTAATTTATAACTCTACATCCTTTCTTTGTAATCGTTGATACTCTGTATGATCAGGCTCTGGATAAAAGTGTATTTTTATATATAGTATTTAGACCATTTATATATTAATGATTTTGATGACCCGAGAGAGAAGTGTTATACGCAATGCTAATGTTTCCGAGGTAGGCCCCGGTAGAAAAATTTGGGTCATTTATTTCATTACTAGATCGGATCGACCTTACTCTGGTGCGACAATATAACTGTGACTCAGTCGTATTTTTACTGCCTACATATGTACTCTTATATAGGTATATATATGGTGCATTAAGTTTGGTATCACTCCTAGCTGGGTCATTATCTTAAACGTCTTATGGTTCTTATTTTAACAGTTGCAATCTACTACTTATTGCCCTGCTTATAAGATATTAGACATATATAAATATATGTATGTGTTGGAGTCGCATATCAACCCTTCTTGATAAGAATTCGTTGGTGACCATTAAATACTTATGTAGGTACCTATTCGATTACTATATTACTTCAAGATAGAAACGTTTATATAAATTCGTGTAATAACTATCTCTATGTTGGTAGATGGACAGAACAACATATATGTGCTTTTAAATAAAACCTGATTATTTGATTTCCAAGTAATTCCTCTCTAGGGAGAGTATTGAATCATCATTAACACTTTACATTTGAAACGGTTATTAATGTGTTTCGAGAGCTAGTTAATTATCATCTAGTTTTGCGGGAGAGCTTCAAATTATTGTAGGAGTTGCACCTCATAAAAGTCTCTATAAGAGTCTCTTAGTAAAGAGTTATTAAAAGATATCTTTCATATAAGAGTAAGGAATGCATAAAGATGTTTCCCTAGTTGTTACACTACCCTTGTGTACACATTGAAGAGGAGGGGTATAGCCCTTAGACTATGAGAATGAAGAATCCAATACTTGTACTAAGGTTATTAAAAGTTGACTTGTTATATGTATGTTATATTCCGAGATAGAACTCTAAGATGTCTTGAAGATACTCTCGGTGAGAGAGGTTAGTGCAACTTCTTTGTTGCTGTTTGTAAACCATGAGTCTTGTTGTAGCAACTATGTTGCTATTGTAATCCTACTACTTTTTCTCTAATAATAAATGATGCACACACCTTTGTGGACTAGCCCGTGTACAGGTGAACCACGTTACCCTTGGTCTCTTATGTTTTCTTATGGTGTTACTCAATGTGTCTATGCGCATGAGTACTTTAATCCCTTCTTAAATGTTTATGATAATGCCAATATGTTCACTTTATGATTATGTTAATGTTGTTATCACTTATGATGTTCTCCTGGTTCGATCAACTGATAAAAGATGTACATGTGCATTTCATCTATTTTGTCTCTGTTGACTTTCTTTACGCAAGCGAATGTTTTAGCAATTGATAACTCCTAATGTACCTTTATTTTGCATCATTAGTTGCTTTATGGGATTGATATTGGCAAATATTCTATAGTTACATCTAAATATGGAAAATGGTTTAGTGAAAGTATAAATTGGAGTCATGCTTTTCAACTAAAATGTCGCATGATGTCAATGAATTGTTTGGTTATGTAGACATACGTTGTCAAGAAAATAATTAAATTCTAAGATGTTGCTCTATTATGTTTAAAAGGTGAAAAAGGGGTTGCACAAATAGGTAAAGATACATCATCCAATATAGAGTTACGTCATTACGGCATGTATGGATTGATGATCGCAAATCTAACTACTACGATACTTTGTATTTTGTAATTATCTAGGTAATTAAGTAATTGCGAGATGTTTAAATGTCGTTTTTATTTTTTTATAGTAATTTAAAATGCCAAAAATTTATACTTCCGTGTAGTAGTTATGAGAGAATAGACCTTTTGGAAGGATTTTAAATTTTTATGAAATTCGGGTATGTGACATGTGGTAACAGAGCGTTAGGTTTAAACACTCAGGCCTATTAGGCTCAACATGGAATGAGTAAAGCATGAAGGTTGATAACTAATCAAATCAAGTTGTTTTGTTTTGTTTTGTTTTATTTTGGATGCATGGACTGGGATGGGCGAGGAGTTAATGTCATCTGAGTTCAACTTCAAGGTCTCCAAAAAGGAGTAAGGATAAGTATTTTTCAACATCTGTTTTCATTTACGAAACCATGATAAAGTATGTTATCTTCGTCATAAGTTTTCACTTCGTTGAATAATATTATCATGGAATGTGATATCTAGTTGAGATTATTTCATTTAAAATGTAAAAGATTCAGGTATTATGAATGATTGACCGTGTTAAGGAGAATAGAAGTATCAATTAATTTCGTATTGTAGTCATTGAAATTTTGTCACTAGGTGCAGAACCTATGAACTTCATTTGGTTAAAAATATAGTATTAATAAACTCCAAAAGAAGGGAGGTTGTTCAGTTAGGCTAGGTTACTTAAGCATCTTCAATTACAGTAACTATATCTTAGTTAGTATTGCAAGGTGATTACGACATATTCATATAATGATACTTTAGGAAATAATGCCTTGTAGATATAATGGAATATGTTAGGGTGATAGAAGTTATAACCACATATTGTTCGGTGCATTTTGGAACATTGTTTTACTTAAGTTTCGATCGTTACAAAATTTATATCGACTATTTTCATTCTCTTCTATATAAAGTCACCTAAGTAATTGTTCCTTCAAAGGCTGATATCCAAAATGATTTTGACGAACTAGGCCACAAAATTATGCATCAATTTATGTGACGAATGTGTTTGAATATTACCCTTATGAAAAATCATTAATTTGTTAAAGGCTAATATTTTTTAACTAACCATATTTGTGTTTCATTTCAGAAATTTTTTATTAGAATGATAAGGATAAGGCTAAAAATGTATTATTGCATAGCAATATGTTGTCAAGAAAATAATTAAATTCTTAGATGTTGCTCTATTATGTTTAAAAGGTGAAAAAGGGGTTGCACAAATAGGTAAAGATACATCATCCAATATAGAGTTACGTCATTACACGTGATTACGACATTTATGGACTGATGATCGCAAATCTAAGTACTATGATACTTTCTATTGTGTAATTATCTAGGCAATTAAATAATTGCGAGATGTTTAAATGTCGTTTTTTTTTTATAGTAATTTAAAATGCCAAAAATTTATACTTCCGTGTAGTAGTTATGAGCAAATAGACCTTTTGGAAGGATTTTGAATTTTTATGAAATTCAGGTATGTGACAAATTCTCTTTGCATTGGGTAGTATTCAATTCCTCCGTTTAACATGAAAACTGGAGACAATTAAACAACCAATAATGTAACTGAGCTGTTGATAGTCTACCAAAAGACAAAACATCAAAAACATTGATCCAACTACCTTTAAAGCTCTAGAGTTTTCTAGTTGAGATTGGTAAACATGAAAAGTATTACACAAATATGAATCCCAAACCAAAAAGATCAAATATAAAAAATCCCAAAATTCAGAAAGGAATCAAGAAAATTGAAAAAACCATTAGTAAACTCCATGGCATAATAATGTGATCGTGGCTTTAAGAGTAAGATATTACTAATGAGGTGGCTTGAATCCATGGACAACAAGCATCACAAGATAATTTCTCAAGTTCTAATTGGCTAAGCTTTCATTCTTCCAAAATCATTCTTTCTTTCCCATCTAGTTCTCAAAGCCACTGAGATATTGACAAAGAGTAGGGTGTCAATTGGCCCTATCTACTTGTTGCACTTACAGATCATATACAGAACACTAATTCGACAGCCAATCAATCAACCCATTGGAAATTTGGCCCCTATCAACCCATTGCCCCCTAGGCATTCCAGCTACTTTAACAGTTATTGTGTCTAATAGAGACTACTGCTGTTGACGAGGGAAGTGATGCCATTGCCAGTATAGTTGAGTTGTTTTTGTTGATATTTATATTTTTTATGGTCCATCCTCCTTATCCTTTGTTTCTCTAAATCCTCTCAATTAACCTTCTTATGAATCCTCAAGGTTTTTTAGGGTGGTTTTTGTCCTGGTTACAGTTGTTTTCTGTACAGTGCACCATGGGTATCTGATATTCTCCACGGTGATGCTTATTGCTCACATATATATTCCAATTAGGTCTTGATATATATTTGTGGAATTATATATGATACTGAAAGCATCTTCTTGTTGCTGCCGTTGTGATCTAATACTATGCTCTGTATATGAATAGTATAGATTACTCTTACTGATAACTATAAGAAGCCTCTGTTGTTGCTAGTTTTTTTGTTTATGTATCAATATATATCGTGTTCTGCTCATGCTGTATATTTTATGCTGTGGGTATGGTATGGGAATTAAGAGTAACCGAGGATCAAGAGGTTGAAGCTCTAAGAAAAATGAGATTTTAATGTTTATCTTTATGATTCCCTTTGAGACCTAACTTGGTTTTGGGTGGATTGTCGGATCTACGTGTGAAGAAGATTTTGCTATTATACATCATGTTTCTTTGCATGATCAATAAAGCAACACATATTAATGAGTTGTGGCATTAACAATGGCTATTCTTACAGTTTGAAGGAGCCTTCCATGCTGTAGACATTAAAGCAACAGTCTTGTCATCCCTAATATTAAGGGATATTTCTATGTGTAAATTAAAGCTGAGGGAAGCAATGGAAACAAATCTCTTAACGATCAGCAACAATCATGCTACCATGATGCTGTTGATGACTATGGTGGTGGTTATTGTTGTTGAGTAAAGAAAAGACCCCCAAAAATAGAAACATAAGATCAGTGCGATGTTGGTTATCCTTGAGGAAATTGGGTTATGACTATAAAACTGAGGACATTGGATGCCAATGGATTTGAGTCAGGATGGTTGCATGATAGCGGTTATAAGATAATCGAGCTCTGGTTGTGGTGATGAGTATATGGCAGCCATGGTTATGTATTTTCATGGGAGTGGCTGGTTGATCAATAAATGACGGTCTCTACTTATTGGATGAATATTTCACAACGGGGAATTCCTATATAAAAGTAGATGTATACTCATGGTTATGGATTTAAGTTTGATCGATTAGATGAAAGTGTGTACATAGCTCCAGTTATGGCCATGAATATAGGAAGATCTGGTTATGGATTTCGGTTGGGTGGTTGTATAATAGTGGGTACCTTCATAGGTTTAAGGATTTGAGTTGGGTTCATTGATTTCGTATTGTTGTAGAAGAATTTGCTAAGTTCAGAAGCAATCTGGCAATGAATATAGAAGACCATACTTACAATTTATTGCCTATGGCGAACTCAGGTATGTCTCAATATATTTATATTTCTAAACAACAATAACTATACAGGCTAGCACAGGCTTATCTGAACCCAGGTCTGAATTGCACCTCATAGATGCTAAGTATCTCAAGGTCCTGTATATTTTATATGACTTCTATTTGTATGAACTTAAATATGCAAATATGCATTCTTGAGTTTAGCAACCTGAAAGTGCATATCAGACTCCGGTTTAAATGGGTGTGTATTAATGTACATATTCAATGGACTCTCTGCACTGTTACATACACAAACACACAGATGATTTCCATCCCCAACCTCCAGGGGACGTTAGAATGCACCTTGCTTCTCTATATGCAATAAATGATATGTTTTTGTAAATTGCAATTATTTACAGGGGATCCTGAAGAGCAGATGGATGAAGAAGCAGTAGATGAATTTATGAACTACCAACCCGAGTCTAATAAGAGAAGACTTACATTAGAACAAGTGAGGTCTCTAGAGAGGAGTTTCGAAATCGATACCAAGCTGGAACCGGAGAAGAAAATACAGTTGGCTCAAGAGCTTGTCCTTCAACCCCGTCAGGTAGCTATTTGGTTCCAGAACAAAAGGGAAAGATGGTAGACCAAGCAGCTTGAGAGAGATTACAACGTTCTCAAATCTAGTTATGATACTTTGAAATCTGATTTTGAGGGACTGCAGCAGGAAAATGAAAATATATGTTGTGAGGTTGGAAACTATAACCAATTGATGAACCAGTGAATTTTTTAGATTAAGTCTTTCTATATTTTATTTCCCATTGAATACATCTTTCATACAGATCAATTTTAGAACGACAAGAATCAAGAAAGAAAATTTGGCTGAAAAATAAGGTTTACATTTGGGTTTTAAAAATAGAAAGAACCTTACGAATTTGGTTTGTTTTTTTATTTTTATTTTCTCTTCTGTGAGGGGGTTCTTTGAGAACTGCAAAGTGGACACCGCAATGGTGTCTAAGGTAACCTGTTCGAATCATCCATGAGTCACGAGTTCCATTCTTACCCTATACTGTTGTACGAACTCATAAATCGCTGAATTATCATGATAAACAATTCCTAACTGTATAAAGTAGACCTTTCAAACCATTGTGAGATTTTAGATGTCAATAAGCAAAGAGTTATGATTGAAGTCCTAAGCTTCATCAATTCAAAATCAAATTTAATCCTAGAAATTGCCAAGTGACCAAACCCATGTCTGCTGGTAGAATCCCTTGTCCTAGATCTTTTTATGTCTCCTCTCCGTTTTGAAGAGAAGCTTTGGAATTTTATTTGGAGGGTGAGCAGAAAGGAAAGAAAAATATAGTTTCAGTTATAGCAAAGTTGCACAAATGAGAACTTTTCTTTTCCTTTTCAAAGTTGCAAGAAGAAAAAACTAAATGTGAAGCAAAATATATTATTTCTTTTGAAGTTTCTGATGCTGTCATGTTGCAGCTGGAGGGTATGAAAGAAAAGCTAGAAGAAGCTGATTGCTACAAAGAGGACAATGATAGTGACATGGGTACATCAACGAAGATAACAAGCACCATTGAAAATAGCAAGAAACTTGTAGCATATGCTGTGGGCGAGGAGTATGATATTGACGTCAAGCCTTTCAGTGATTTTACACTGCTCTTCAAGGAGAAAGATATGGGTTCAGAGAAGATGGATTTTAAGCCGTTCAGGTTAATGTTATTAAATGAGAAAGAGGGATCTTTTATCCCAGGAAGTGATTGCAGTGCCAATATACGGAATGAAGACAAGAACCCCCCCACATCAAATCCTTAGTCAGATTGCACAGGCTTATTCATCTATGAAATAAACATTTGGTACTAATAATATAGTTGTTATGGATAGCAGCAATGACCAAGGTCTTATGCATCTGGATGAGGTGCTCTGTGGCATGGGGGTTCCTTCAAAGGCATATCAACAACTTTTCAGAATAGATGAAGGATATCTTCAAGAAGACGCTTGCAATCACTTTTCCAATGAAGAAGAACAAGGTGCTGCAAGTACTCTACCGTGGTGGGAGTACTGGCCTTGAGGTCATGAATCTGCTTCATGGGATTGAGACTTTCTCATTAGTAGTGCAATAGATTTCCCTTGCAGTAGATATATGGCAGAAAGGAAAAATGAACCTTATGGCCAAATTAATATTCTGTTGGTAAGATGGATTATTGTAGATTCTTATGGCTTGCAATGAAGTCTACTTAAACTTGTAAAAGAGGTAGATTCTTGCAATAGTAGATTAATGTAAATTTCAGTATGCATTAAATGTATATTGTGGCTATGTTCTAAGGATATTGCAGTGGTGGTGGGTGGAGGAGAAATAGTAAAAGAGAGACGCTACTAAGATACAGATTTAGGTTCAACGTATATTGGCCCTTTGGAGCCTCTATGAGGCAGCTTCTATCTTGGCACATCTTCAAACTAAATAGTTTTGTAGGATAATCTACAGTATGGATTGGCTTATAGATTGGTTACTAAATTTAGATTATTGTATGTACAGATGAGGAGGAACTCATGGAAAGAAGGGGCCTTCCTTTAGGCATGCCATGTATTCTCCATGATAATTTTATGCAAGCTTTATTATAAATTTTTATGGTTCAACTTAAAGGAGAGTGAATTGATGAAAAGCTCATAAGCATGCAGGCTAAGATTAACCTACATAGACAATGGTTCTATATAAACCTACTGGTAAGATATGAATAAATCTATACACAAGAAGGATAATAACCTATTTCATAATCAATGCTCTATTCAATTACAACACTTGTTGCACAAAAATGATATTCTCTGAAGGAAAAATGAACAGACCATATTAGCATCTTTAGACTGTTGTTGTATCTACCTACAAGTAGGCTTGAAAATTTTTGAATGTTCTGATTACCATAAAATGTTTGGGACATTGTTTTTAAGATTCTCACATGCAAGAGTTTACGATTAATCCCAAATTCTCCATGAGTTGTAAAATGCAGAAAGCTCTCATTGGTCAGGCAACGTTCGAAGGGGAGATGATTGACACATGTGACAATTCTGGAAAGCAGGTCTATGGATCCCAAAGGATATCAATGCAATTTAATATTCAGTCCAATCATGTATAATGGTTGTCAAAAGTCTCCGAATATGGGAAAATTCCTATTGTCCTAAATAGGAAAATTCCATCAAGAAAATATTCATCACTAAAAAACGATGATAACACTACCAGATAGTCGGCTATACAGATTTGGTGACTGTATAGAATCACAGACCACAGAGCTGTACAAATGTCGTAAAGAAGATTTAAATGATTGCAGGCAGCAGTGACGCTGTACAAAACAACTAATTGTATGGATTGTGTGATGCAGACTTGTATGGACAACAATTATTGAAGGCTGTGTATGGGCTCTTCAATTTTATCAGTCTAGTATATATTTAATTCATGGAATTGGTGAAGATTTTGACTCTGATACCACATGTAGTAAACAGTTCTAGTTTATTACCACTAGTACAAAATGAGAGATAAGTGACCAAGTGACCAAAACAATTAGTCACCACAGTTTTTTAAAGGGATCAATGACCAAAATTGAGAAATTTTAAATGAGCTAACTAAAAATGACCAAGATAAATGACCAATCTGGTCATGGGATAAGAACTAAACTAAAAATTACCAAGATAAATGACCAATTTGGTCATGTGATAACAACTAAACTAAAAATGACCACATAACAATTGGTCACTTATTTGGTCATTTTTAGTTATGTCACTCCGATAATGAAAATTAATTACAGTTTGACAATGAATTTGTACAATTTACTAAATTTTAACACTACAGATGGATTCAGAGACCCCCCTACAGGGGGGTCTCTGAATCCATCTGCAGTGTTAAAATTTAGGGGGGGTCTTTGAATCCATGTGCAGTGTTAAAATTTAGTAAATTGTAACATTGCAGATGGATCTAGAGACACGAGCTAGTGTTGAAGCATGATGTCATAGGCGAACCTACTGAAATTTGTTGCAAGAGTGTTTCATCTGTAATTTCACGTCTAGTTTGATGTGCTTATCATGTCCATATCTTATTTCACCATTTTTGCTTTCGTATTATCCCTTCGACAAATCAACCAAGTTGCGTCATGTGCATCATCATAGTGTGGTTGAGTCGAGTCTTGGATATTTGTTTCCTTTCCCTCTTTGCATTGCTGTGTCATAAAGTTGGTATCATTGTGTTTGGCTTATCATACCGGCCACATTCATATTTGTTTGATAAAACCATCATCGTTTGACCTTCTCGGCAGTCTGTAAAATTTTTGGCAAGTTCGTGTATTTTGTGTCTTGTTAGCTAAATATTGTCAATTTCACAACCTCAATTAATTCTCCATATGCATCCATTCATCATAGTTCTCCTCACGCCTTAGTTTGAAAGTTCTAAAATTCCCCTCGGGTCTCTCCCATGCAAAAAATTGCCAATATCCTCCATTTTGGAAAGAAAACAAATCCTTCCTTTTTTAATTTTTTTTTAAAGAAGAGTTACCGTGATTATTATATTTCCTCACATTGATTATTAAATTTTTAATTTTATATTATATAAATAAACAACTCTTCAACTCTTTAATTTTATATTAGTTTTAGTTTAAGCGAACAACTCTTCAAGTTTCACGCTTTGTTTTGTTTAATAGTTTCAATTTTCTCTCTAGTTGTTTTTGGTGGCCATAACCCCCGACCTGTAAGGGATTTTGCAGAACTCTTAGTTTTCACTAGTCTGTTTAGTCGGTGGACATGTGCCTATGTTTTTCTCAACTGTGGGGTATGGTTGTTGTGAGTGGACAATTGGTCTCTTCCTTATCACCCACTTGACTTCTTCTTTTTTGTACATTTTGCTAGTTTTTTAATAGAATCATTAATTTATATATATTAAAAAAAACAATTCAAAGGCACAAATTATTTAGGCCCTTTTGCCAATATGATAATTTTTTTAATATTTTTTCCCAAGAGGGAAGGTTAAAGGCCAATATCACAACAAATCAACCATTATATTAGTAAAATGCATCAATATTTTATAAATACCCCATTATCATAAATATTATAATGTATAAAATTAATATAGATACCTTTTAATAAGATTATGATATATAAAATTAATATAAATCCATTTTAATATTATAATTTTTAAATATGAAATAATTGTCTTTTTAGTTTTAAAATAATTTTCTCCATATAAATTGATGAAAAAAAGAAGATAAACAAAACATATATTTGGAAATACATTTCTATTTAACTAAATTACCAAACCAATCCAAGCGAAAATGAATAATAATAATTATTTAATATAATTTTAAGATTTTATCTAAACACTATTATTATTATTATTATTAATTTAATTTGATTTCATGTGCTAGATTTACCCGGAAATTTTTTCTCCAATGGCGGTAAACACTATTATTATTATTAATTTAATCCCGGCATTTTTTCTCCAAGGGCGTTTTTTCTCCAAAGGCTGTGAGGGTATTGATATAAAAAGTCGAGGGGAAAAATATTTGGATCATATATATATATAACAAAATAAAATATTTTTCACAGTACAACAGAGCGAGGGTTTAGACATGAACATCACTACTTGAAACCCTAAGTTTCTGTTTCTTCCTGGATTATGATCTTATTCTCACCTTTTTGGAGTTTGGATGTCCTTGCAGAGGTTTATGTTTCTGTTTCTTCCTCGATTTTGATTGTATTCTTAAGTATTGGATTTTTGCAGTCCTTGCAAATGTATGCAATTATTTTTCACTTTACCTTCAATCAATTTCGATGCTTCTTTATCCCTTATTGATATTTTGGCAAAAGACTGGTACCTTTTGATTATGCTTCTACAAAGACATGCACACGAGGTGGAAGCATTTTAGGGGTTTTAGGTGAGGGCTTTTGCCATACTTGACATACAAACCTCTATCATAGCCTTTTCATCGATTTTAAACCCCTCTTCTCTGTGAAATATTCTGCTCACCTGCTCTGCTGTGTTTTCAATTTATAGAAAATAAGCACACCAAATTTCTTCTGACATCTACTCAGACTCTCTATTCATATATACGGACCCTGCCTCCTATCTATTTTCATAAAGTTGTTTGTTCCTACACTTAATTAGGATCATTCAAGACTGTCGTGGATAGACAAATTGGTAAACATATGCCTTTGGAATAGAATCCGAGACCCGCTAGTTCAGATCCAGATCCGGTGATCTAGGCCCACCCGAAATAAAACTGGGCTTATTTAATAAAGATGTTATAATCCAAATCATGGTTCAGGCATTAGTTGGGCTTCCCTGTGTGTTCCAACGTCCCCGAGTAAAGATACTTTGAACCCAAGGTTATCATTGTATGCTTGTATTTTTATGAACCCCATTGAATGGAACTGTGTAGACCTGTTTGTAACCATTTGCATGAATCCTAGGCTGACTTCCCTAAGGTTCGTTTAGGAGACTAGCTTTCCTGAGTATGATATCTCATGAGTGAAGGTATTTCTTCAAGCCAGTTCCAGATTCCAGGAGTGAAGGAATCATGCAACTATGATTGCCCATTTAATGACAGACTCTACAGAAACGAAGTTAAGGGTAGACCTAGGATAAATAACTGCACGTTTTAACCTAGCATTGCCGCATTAAACCTGTATGTGAAAAGGGTAGGAGTGAGTGTATCCCACTAGAAAGGGCCTGGAAGGTTGGAAAGATCAAAGACAAGAATCCATATCCAAATATGTACAAGAAGAAAACACCCATTGGCTTCATTGTGACAGTCTCACCATAATTGTGGTTGAAACAAGGTGGCGAAGTCTCACAAGAATGAACATGCAGGATTCTTTTTTTATGTAGAATATATATCTCACATAATTAGGTCCTAGCCTAATATATGGGTACACCCTTCTATCATCTCAGATCACTCAAAGTAGTATAATCCAAGAAGAATAGAATGGCTATATAGCCATTCGATTTCTAACATTCCCCATAAGCTTCCTGCACAATTAAATTTAACTCATGTTGTCTTTGACCCTCCTGCTAGGGTTTTCATCGTTTCTCATATATATCTTTCAAAAATATTTCTATTTTGATGATGATTCCCATGCTGAAAGAGCTCCACAAACTGTCTCCTGCCATGGAAATCACAAAGCTTCTTCATTCCACGATACTCTGCCAAATCAATAGCTTCTTCTTCCCAGTATTTCCAGTGTTATGCTCATTCAAGTGCAAAATTTATCTCAAGAAAAACTTCTTGGTGCAAATAAATCCCCTTTTATTCAATTTAAATGTTAAAAGTTAAAACCTCAATCATTTGGGCTTTTCCTTCCTACAAATAGCTAAATTGAGCTGCGTTCCCCAATAAATATCTAAATTCTTCACCTAACATGTTCTTTAGTTTAATATTTCTTATAAACTAGTTGCCTCCTGTTTAGATTCCTCTCTACCTTTGAAGTGCTTCCAGACTCCTTTCATTTCAACACTTCACTTCCTAGGGTAGTTGAAATTTTAAATTTAATGAGCCTCTATAACTGCTGATTTCTCAGTTATCCATGGCTTATTTTCTCCAAAGGCTCTAATTTTATTGGTAAACACAAATCTAATCTTATTGCGTGCGAAACTTCCTTCCTCGAGCTTTAAGCAAAACAGCCTCCAAACACCTTTGGATGAACTAATTTGTCCACCGCACGTCGAATTCAGCCTAGTTTCTCGATTATTTACACAAATTCACCTGCTCTACAAAAGAACTAGATTGAAATGACCATTTGGACAGAGAGGACTCCAAATTCCTCCACCACGACCACTATTCTAATAGAAGACCTCTTAATGTTTTACTCTTGCTATGAAATTTAAATTCTGAACTTTCTTGTAAGCCTGAAAATAAAAAAAATGTTTGCAAATTTTGATCATGAATATCAAAGCTTGATACATTTCAAATACCAAAAATGCATTTTGGTGAATTTTGGTTGAAATATCATCAATAAGGCTGCATCTCGAAATCAATGTCAATAGTAGTTAGCACCAGCAAGAGAAAATGCAATTGCGAGTGGAGGAGAAGTGTAGTAATTTTCCCAAAATAAAAATCGAAGCATGAACACATCCTTGTTCTCTCTATTAATGCCACGCTTTCCCTTTCTTCAATTATTTCTTTTCTTTTCATCGTTCTCATTATTAGAGCAACCACAAAAATAGAGCAACTAACATAAAATGAATTCCCAACAAGTTGCTACTTAGTCGCTTCATTGGAAGACAATTTGGGGAGACTTAAAAGAGGTTTGACATCTGCTAACCCACATAATAATTAATAACAACATCCAACACTGAATCAGAACATAAAACCAAACAATCATAATCGTAGACTATGCTTCATGTGAATTTTCTACTTAAAATTTCAACAATCGTAAATCATATCCTAACGGTTCGCCATGAATGTGACAATAGGTTATTTTCTTTTTTCTTAAGAACTTCCAAGTTTTATCTCTTAGAGGCTATTCCTATTCTTCCAGTTCTTCAAGATGGTGCTCGAGAGATTTAACTCCAGTATTATGGGGTCCCAATTGAATGAATGTGCATAGGACAGGGTGGGGACAGGTCAATAGGGTATGGCACAGCAGAGTTTAGCCTCAGCACTAGCCGGAGCATTCACACGTGAATAGTCACCAGATCTGCATAGAAACTGCCAAAATCATTGCGCATTGTGGAAGAAAATCATGTTAAAATAAAGATCAGGGAACCCTAGAGATCGAACATCACTCAAACAATGGTTGACTATTAATAGGGAGGGATGATCGTACAAAATTAAGTGAGGTCTGGAATCCCACTATTAGGGCGAAGACTACAAAATTTTCGCAGGAAATAATATAATGTTGAGCTCAACATTTACGTAAAAACCCTAATCATCTTAATAGAACTCAGGTCAGATCTAATAAAAGGATTGTTATTAAGCCCTAATTATATTATAATTATCCAGGTCAGCTCTATTGGAGGAATTTTTTTTAATGCTTGAAGTATGGATCAACTTATGTGAGTGAGTCTTATTGGTCTCCTAATGATGATCCTAGAGCAGGATCGAAACTGTTGAGGGCATAAAACTCCAAACATATTTCTCCTCCCTTCATGAATAATTATCACTACTGAGTATCATCCTTAAGAAAGAGTCCTTTCTCTTCTATTTCCTTGGAAGATCTAGGTCCTCAGTCAGTCAGGTTCAGGTGGGGATCAGAGCAACATAAATATTTTCTTCCTGACCTAAGAACGCGTTATCCTGGGTGGGCACTCTCTTGGAGGGTTTATTGGTAGGCACTTTCTTGGAAGGATGGTTATATTATCGTGGAGAAGGATATATTCTCACTGGAAAGGGTTAATTCTTGTGGGAAAGGGGATTTATATTGGAGTAGCAACAACAAATTTTATTACTTGCAGGAGTTATTCGGGTAAGAGAGAGAGAAGTTGACACCTCCACAACTTGGTGAATAAAGAGCAATAGGCATGCTACATTGGAATTTTTTCTTGAAACAATCAACAAACAATCGGTATGCTCCATACTTAGTTGTTTAAGCTTTGTCCACTGCTCCAACCTTGGAATGATATTCAGCTTCTAACAGTTCCAACGATCGACCACCAACACTTAGGCCTTGAAGCTTTGTCCATTTCATCAGACCCTATATGCTCTTCAGCTTCGTACAACAACCAATCCAATTCCTATGGGCAAGCATCCCAGCCAAAACATGTCAGTGGAGTCAAAATAAAGGAAAAAAGGCTAATTTATCCTGCATGTTAATCACAAGAGCATCATGATTAGAAGGCAAAAGAAGGTGCTTAAAATGGCCAAATGATATGTCAATAATTGTTAGGGAAGTTACAAAGGGTCCTAGTTGTTCTATAGAGAAGTTTGGAACCCAACAATGAACATACATGAGGTTGTCAAAATAACCACTCTTAGTTCTCCTTTGCTTATTATCTCATCATTCTGGCATAGAATCTACATCAAAGTTGTGGGATATGCACTCAGTAATTACTAAAAGACTACCTATGTTGTTTTGCATGGGGCAACTTTTCAAGCAGTTAGTTTTTAATCTGTGAAGGATTTGTTGAGCTGCATACACCAAAAGTGATTGCTAGGGGTAGTGAAGGAGGTTCTTTTGTCTCCAAATTGAATTACAAAGGACAACTTGCTTGTTTATCCTAGTCACCACAGCTACACAAATAGATGCCAATATGTTTAGATTTTGGAAGAGTCTTTGAAATTGGCCCTGTATTCAGGCCTCCAGAAGATTCATTTACACACACGAATCTGTGTTACATGGCTTGATATGGAAATGGAAAGAAAATGGCATTATTTTGAGGTGGGGTAAATTTTTTGTTGTTTTAGTTGTCTTTAGATAATGTCAAAGATGTATTTTCTATATATTTTTTGGTGCTATTAAGATGACAAAAATCAAATGTTATATTTTTACTTTATTTTTAATTATGAGTGGGATGCAGGTGGATAAGTTATTTATCACTATCTTTCAAGGATTGAATGAGAACTACAAGAATGAGCTTGATGCCATAAATCATTAGTATCCTTTTGAACCTCTTAAGGTATGAATTTTGAAATTTTCTATGGCTTCTTTTGTTTCTATGCAAACTCAGATTAATATAGTGGTTGCAGGTAGTATAGTCAACCAATGGCTAGAAATATATATTTTTACTTTATTTTTAATTATGAGTTTGATGCAAGTATTAGAAATTTTGGATCAATTATTTATCACTATCTTTGATGAATTGAATGAGAACTGCAAGAAGGAGCTCCATGCCATAATTCATCGATATCATTTTGAACCTCTTAAGGTATGAATAGTGGTTGCAGGTAGTATAGTAAACCAATGGTTAGAAAGATACATTAGTTGCATGTCAAATATTGCATAAACCCCAATACTATGGATATATTATGTTGGGACAACCAGTGCCTGAATCATCTAGAAGGTTTTGGTTTACATGGTTCATTTTAAATTTTTGTTCAGCTTTGGAAGAAACGAGTTTGCATGAATGTGCAATAGTACTTGCAAAAAAATTTGCATCTTCTGACCTTTCAAGAAGGTGTACAAATGCCCAAGAGTGTCAAGTGCATTGAGAGAGAGAATGGAAGATTTTATTTCTTTGCAATCTTAAATGTAGAAAGAAGGCACTTGTTCTTTATTAAAGATCAATTTGTGGTTAAGAGAATGCAAGGTATATGGAATATTCCCTTTATCCATATTTATTACATAAAAAATACTTCTCTAACAATAAATTTTTGGACATCTGAAATATGCTTCCAATACCTTGGAGACGTATTACATCAGGAGCATATTCCTTTTGATATCCAAATTTGGAACTCTCTATATGGCCTTAAGTAGCTGTCTAGTTGTTTCCATAGTTGAATGTCTTGTTCAACATACCTTGTTTGTGACTCATATATGAACTTCACATACGTTGAATGCATCAGACCCTAACTAATTTATCTGCTCAGAAAATTTTGGGCCACTGACATTATATTTAGTCGAAGGAAAAGTTACATGGGAATGCCTAGTATTTAATTCTGGAATATTTTTTATGTGGTCATTAGATTTGACTTGCTTGAAATATGTGGTCTTCTAGATCAACCATCCTTACTTTCCTATGCATCGTTTGACTATCATGGCTATGGATAGTTTGTACAAAATTACATTAAACAAAGACTATGAACATGAATGACATATTTTACTTTACACATGCATAAGCTGAAAGGTTTGAGATGTGCTTATTAACTCACTTCCTTACTTGCTATGGTCTTGTAGATTGACGATAGTTGAGGATCTAGCTCGGGCTACCATGAAAAAGTTAACCCAAGGAATTACAGAGCATAGTAAATCCATGGATGTTGCTGCAAAGGCTAATGTAGTAAGTTTTTTTTTTTTGTGTGTGATTTTAATGACTTTTATTATTTTAAAGAAAATATTAGGGTCTAATGTATTCAATATTTCTTTGCATTCTTTATTTCACAATTCATTTTGTGGAGAGAGGTTTCTTATTGCATTTTGTTCTCTGGGCATGTACTTGCAAGTGAATAAGGTGAAGAAGGTAATGGAAAGGTTCCTTCTCAGAATATTGGAAAGGTTATTGATAACATGATAAATACAAGAAATCTCAAAACTCAATCGGGCCTTGAACTACAACATGTATGCATAATCGTACATTCAACATTCACCATAGGGGTTGGAACTATTTTTTTAAACCAAGCTTTTCAGTTTGCTACTCAACAATCTGTATTTGATATGATTTCTACTTTGTTCACTAATATAATAAGGCTCTTTTGTGAGAGTGGTTCATTGCAAAAATTCAAGGGTGGTTTGTGCTGGAAAATTGAAATATGAGTTCACACAACAATTATATGCTCATTGGTATGGCAATTGTTGGGTTCTTACTGGTATGGAAATTATTGGATCTGTCCTTGTTGTCTTTAGGATTGATCAAATAATAAAATGTCCAGTGAGTGATGCCTTGTTTGATAAAGTTGATTTTGTATTCTTTTTTGTCAGCACTAGATTATAGTGTTTAGATCCTACAGCCCTTTGTTTAATATGTAGTTTTTGTTAATACTTCTAGTTATGAGAATAGACTTCTCATAACTCATCACTATGAATCTACGTGCTTTTGATTTAAATGGTGTTAACTGCGTGTTTCTTACCTACTTATGTGACCCTTTTCCAGAATTTCGCAAGATGGTGTTAACTGTTTGGAAATTTTATTCTCATATAAATCCATAAGGAATTCTATTTAAGGGTGCTAGCTCAATGGTAGATCACCTGCCTTATAGGCAGGAGGTTGGTGGTTCGATTCCTCATTTTGTAATACCAATAGACAAGAATATTTTTCCAAATATATTGAATAATGATTGATAAGATGATTACAATAACCTTTGTGATGGTATACTTATACGCATTGACTGGTCAAAGGGGTATGTGCCCTTTGACCTTGCAGCAACCTTGCGGAGATATCTCCACCATTTGTGACTCCACTGCACACAATTCCAAACTCAATCCCAGAAGGACGTGCCTAAATGGAAGGAAATCCAACCAAGGTATTTCCACAAAGCTCACATATAAATACTATATAGTAAATAACCATCAATGTGAAGCATAATAATTTATTCTACCATAACATACAGAAATATTGAAACCAGGTATAGTTGGTCCAGTAAATAGAAACTATTGGTTGATTTGTTGATTGTTTGAATACTGTTTATTTAACAAGTAGAAAGAAATTTTGTGAAATTCTGATAACCAAGGTTGTTTAACAACTGCCTGGTGGAAATTCAAAGTATTTCAAACAACCAGCTTGAATATAACTGATGAACACTCCGGAACAAAACTGTACATCATCTTTATGTGAACATGTCTATTTATGCTATTAATTATTTTACTGTTATGTAGATATAATAACAATGAAGTAAACACTCGTTCATGCCTCGATGTCAATGCCAAAATGCACTGAATAAATCTCAAATAGGTTATTATTGAAGTCAAGACTCAAGAGTACTTAAGAATCCAAAATGACTGGCATGGGAGTTCAAAAAAGAATATGTAATGCAGATCTGTTTTAAAGCCAGCCGTACAAAATATCCTTAATAGAAGCAGAATCTAGAGGTAGAAGATTGCTTGGATATTTACCATAACTTAGCATATAAATTCATTTTCAAAATAAAGTAATTGCTAGAAATACATAGCACCTGCTGAAGCACACCATAAGTAAAGAGGGAGTTTAAAAATTGCTACACAAAGTCAAATCTAAAATTAGTGAAATCATACCTGCACTATTGATTGCCAACATGCCAGAGTGCAGGCCTAGAACAAGATGCACTCAGAATTCCCTTCCACTATAATCGTTGTTCAGGACCCTAGAGCATGCAACTGAGTGCAATGTATGAATTGGCTGGGGACCCAAACCTTTGATGGCATTTACTGGGGACGATGTCATTCGTAAATCAAAAAGTAAGGCATTCCATTCTGCATTTTATGGATTTGTAAAATTAATGTTATCAAATAGACAATTGCTATCTATTATAATAGTGGACGGTTTGGAAAAAGATCATTTCAGAATATGAAAGAAATGTTAAGCTAAATCATTTCATTCATTTATTGTTTGTTGATATTCAAACATATTCCAATAAAATCATAATGGATTTGTTATCCATACCTGTAAACCAGCATAAACTCTATTTGGATCAATGGAGTCCCATGCACATGATCATGTTGGACTCTATAAACAGCCAAATCATAAAATAATATGCAGTTAATACCAAGTTTTAATTGCCAATTTATTTAAAAATTATAGATAGAAGCATCCTACCAGTAATTCCCATTATTAAAAACACCAATGATGTACTAAAATTTTTAGGCTTCGGAGACTCACGGCTGTACACACTCAGTATAAGTTATATTGCAGCAACTTTTGGTCAATCTAACAACTTTATCAGGGCTATCTATGCACTACAAAGTAGAACGACAAGTTGCTAATAGAACCTCAAACATGTAACCTAATTTGTGTAACCTCACCTGACTCACTGGCTACTCACCTGACTCACTAACTGGGAACGTTGTATCAAGGGTAACAACGCACTTAGAACCGCCTCCTTACTTCCTATGCATGTCTAACTAGTAACGGTGTATCTAGAACTCACCCCATGGAAACACAAAGGTGTGCTTATTAGGATCCCAGTATGATACTTCCTTAGCTAACAACATCCTAGAAGTATAAATATTCTTAACCTGGATAGCTCTTCAATGTTATCCCCCATCTCGAAATAAATAAAAAAGGTGGTTGTATAAAAAACTTATTGAAATAAATTAAACTATTATATATGTATGTGAAAACAAATTATATAAATTGGGTTCTCTTAGCTTCAAATTCTGATCCAGAGCATGATAAAATATTGAACAAGGACTGGGAAGACTAGGCAGACTTGGTGTACTTGGTGAGGTTGTGAAGGAAATATAGGGACCTACCTACCTCCATGCTAGGGATCAATACTTGGCGAGTCCTGGAAATTAAGAACCACCATCATCGAGTATCATCATCGAACCTCCATTATCGAGTAGTAACATAAGAACCTCTCGTACATGCTGGAGGAAAGAAGGAGAAAGACTCTTCTTTTGGTTTAAGGCTTATTCTTTTCAACATTCTATTAATAAACAGTAACAACCAGCAAGCTCCCCAACTGTTCAAAACATCTACAAATATTGAAAGTTTTGTGCCGACTGGGTTTTCAACAATATTTTGGGGCTTTTATAAATCCTGGCAACTCTCAATCATGTTGATTCCCACTGCTTGAAAATACATTTACAAGTTATAACATCACCCCATCCTATCCCACCTACCTCTGTATCAGATGCAAATTTAAGCTCTGTGAAATTTGCAAATATGGATATTTGGGATCAGTTGTAAGGCCTTGTTTATCAAATTGCAAATGTTGATGCATACAATCTAATTAAAACAGAGTTTTCCAACCTCGAACATCTCACATGGTTGCATTCCTATGTCCTTCACGGGATAATGCATTGTGATGGTGATCCGGCTTGTTTGTATTTAATATTTTGATGGTGATCAAGCATGTGACCATTAGAGAAATCTTGGTGGTATCTATTACTGCAAATCCCATCACAAAATGTGCAGCGTTAACACTGAGGAATGGTGATATTGTTTCATGAACATCAAAATGGGGAATATATATGGCACCTGGAATATATATGGTCTCTGAATTGCATAATGAAAATTGGTTAAATTTGAAGGATCTTTTGTCATGCTTAACTTGGATCCATGTTGTTCATGTGTATTATATGCATGCTATTCCAACAAAAATAACAAGCCCTCCTCTGGTCCGCAAGCTCCGAGTCCTTATTCTCTGTTTTCTTGGAACCCTTGTCGTAAAAACCCTCGAGGGCCTGTTAAACCAGCCAAGAAATATCAATGTCACTCTCCTGCACCGACAGCTGCTTTATCCTGACCGCTGTAACATATTTTCTATGCTCCACGATGAATTTCCATAGACCCTCTGCATCCATCTTCTCGTAGAGGAACTTTAGGTCATTTTAACTCTTCGATTTCAATGACCGCGAGGGACAAGGCCTTATACTCTTCTAAGCGGGTGAGATAGATTTTTTTGTTGGATATGGTTGATTGCTTTATTTTTCCCAGCAATTCCTCCATTTCTTTGGTTTTGAGCTCCATATGTTTTCCCTTCTCCAGTTCTTCGAATTTCTTCTACAACGATTGCTCCAACGAGGCGTAGTGGTCTATAAGTTCCTTGCATTGGAGGATGCATTTATCCATAATGACTCTTTGGGTATCCAGAACTGGAAATGCTTCCTCTCGCCGTTGCTTGTCCACCTCCATTGAATCCACCTCTAAATCCATCTGCAGTGTTAAAATTTAGTAAATTGTACCAATTCATTACCAAAATTATAATTTTCCATTGTCAGAATGACACAACTAAAAATGACTAATTATTATGTGGTCATTTTTAGTTTAGTTCTTATCTCCTGACCAAATTGGTCATTTATATTGGTCATTTTTAGTTTAGTTCTTATCCCATGACCAAATTGGTTATTTATCTTGGTCATTTTTAGTCAATTCACTTTAAATTTCTCAATTTTGGTCATTTATCCCTTGAAAAAGTTGTGGTGACCAAATTTTTTGGTCACTTGGTCACTTATCTCTCATTTTGTACTAGCGAGGGGTAGGGATATTGTGCATACGTTACTACAAAAGAAACCATTTTATAGCAACTGACCAACAACAAATTCAACGTTCCCACGTCGAAAAATAGAGGATTAGGAATGTCATAAATTTTGCGTCAGATCTTTGAATTTTTCATGTATCAATGTTATTACGGAATCGTTTTAATGTTCCTAGCATATATTTTGCAATTGACGATTGTCTCGAACACGTTTGTCTTTCGTCAACGTATATTATATACTACAACATTCACTCGACGAGGGATTCAAAAAATGTATGAACATTACTATGACGTACTGGAAACTACCAAGCAGTTGAAAATCATCTCCTAAATGTTGGTATTTCGATGACATATAAATCACTATTATAGTGCATCATTGGCCAACTTTTGACAATACTGACCATCGATAAGGTTTCATGGTTGTCGTTAGGACATTGTACTATTGACAAGGATTGCCAACAATTCCTCCCTACAGTTCCACTTATGTCACAAAAGTGTCGGAATTGTGACATACATTTTATGTTCAAATACTAACTACTGTTGACTTCCCCTCGCAAACATCAAGAGTGGATTTATTTCTCAGGTTGCACCTGTCCTTTGAAAGGTTAGTGTCCAAGATGATCCATAAGCTTAATCTAGATCGTCATGGACACTAAGTTTCCAAAGGATGGGTGCAACCTAAGTAATAAATCCAATCTTGATGTTTACGAGGGGCAATCAATAATAGTCAATATCTAACCAAAATAGTACAAGCAAGTAAAAAATACTATTGACATTATCTTAGATTCAAGACCAAAATCAAAGCACAAGCACAACCCAAACTTTAGGAAAATGCTAATGATAAACTAAATTTTGGAATATGGTAGTTACCAGGAACTAAAAGGAATCAAAGTGATGCTAATGTTCAATGGTTCATTAAACATAATCAGATTGCTTCGATCCCACTTTGAGACTAAGGACCGTCATCTCCATCGGATTAACATCATAATAAAGGGATTGCAATCATATCTCCCCTACACTCATTTGTTTCATATCCTAAGGAACTTGAATTTCCCAGTTGATGCCCAAGCCAATCAAGCATCAAACTTACCGCAAGGAATTATATACTCTCTTGGGGGGGAATCCACATTATGTCCATACAATGTTGGAATTTTATTTCATCTCTACCCTTAAAACCTTTTATTTTTCATAGCAATCTAATACAATGGCCATGAATAGGCAGTATATAGTGAGTACATGTCTTGAATTATCACAGCCATGACCCAAATATAGTAAGATATGGTATCCTGCTGAAGAGGAAACAACTAATGCAAACTGATGGTACACACTATTGATGTATGAGAACAATCTCTCATAGGTACAATCACGATCACAAGTATCATATACAGTATGCCACTGAAGTCTGGGGTCTTCTACAAAATGTCTACGGTGCATGCCCCATCAAGTGAATAAGGGTACTGATGTCGAACTTAATGTGACATCGTCTGATTATCGTTCATTTTTGTATATCGTTAATAGACACCAGATAACCCACCAATAATAAAAATGGGTACCAAGAAACTGAGTACATTCACCAAGTGCGAATAAAGGTGTTGAGGTCGAACACTTGACAAATCCATTGATCAAGGAACATTAATGAATTCCCAATTGTTGATGGCGAGAGGACCTACCACTAATGACTGCAAGTCTCAAGGTACTCAAAGGACTCTAAATCTCGATTCCAGAATAAATGAGTTGGAGTCGATGGAATGAGATTTGCTCTAAGGAGGGAATTAATGGATCCCCATAAATGAGCACAAGGTAGCAGCTAAGCTAAAAGATTTGGAAGAACTCAGACGAATAGGTTGAATATCATATGTGATCAAACTAGACTCATAAGGGATGGTCGACATGAAATAGTCAAGAGATCTGAGGAGTGGTTGAATCTGGTTTCAAGACTTCCTTTGAACAAGAGCATGAGAAAATGAATAGACTCAGGAAGCATAGACTCAAGCACTAGATATTGATAATACTTTGTGATGCATGAGGCATCAACAAAGGCTCCATAATGACTCGAAGCTTAACCAGTTGGTGGAGTAAGATATGAGAAACAGGTACAGCTTCCTAAGGTCATACTAATATCCTGAACCATGATACATGGAGTGGAGATGAATGCCCTGTTCAAAGGAGACACGACAACTGCGAATAGAAGGTGGTAAAATTTTCCCATCTGGATTTTTAAATTATATGTTTTTTTTGTCTTTTTCATATTCTAAAGCTTGAAAAAGAATAAAATTTGCTTATGATACAAAAATGAGGAATATGTATCACAGAAAAGCAAACTAGTTCCAGTAAATGGAACATATCTATGCTCAATGCAAGGAAGCATATGTAGGATATAGACACTCAGGGGGGTGTTCGCTCAAGGTAAGGGTCATCAAGTTGTGAAAGATAAATTAAGGCTCTGCTGGCTCGTAAGGAAAAGTGCTCAGGAAAATGGCTAATAACTGAGAAAGCGGGATCTGGCACAAGGCTCAAAGGAAAGCAGGATAATGCAATGCATTCACAACTCGACATAAATGGGGAGTCCTTTTTCGTAAAGTTAGTCTCCTTGCCTGAAAAATTGTAAAACAAATGAGAGAAGAACACTTCTAGTCACGTATGACTAGAGTATACCTTTTTCATAATTAATCCACAAAGTTCCGGAAAAGGGGTAAACTTATACCTAAGTGAATGTCGCTTCAAATCCTTTAGCGAGTCTGAAACAACAAGTATGCTTGGCAATCTTGTTTGATTTGAAAAATTCTAACAAGGGCTTAAAAAATACTTCATAATTTTTTTTTCGTAAAGGTTTAATGAGCCCGAAAAAGTAAACTCGTGACGTCCTTACTTTTTTAAATGATCTCAAAGGAGAGATGGAAGAATGCTCGTAATGGGAGAAGACGAGTGTCAGGGACATGCGAGACTAGTTCCAAGCGCATGGAACAAAGCTATGCATAATGCAAGGAACATGAGCAAGATAAGGACACTCAGGGTTTGTCTCCTCCGGGTAAAGGATGTGAAATCACAAAGGCAAAGTGATACATAGCTTAAAGGAAATGAGATCAGAGATGGAGGCTTATATAATGAGCTAAAAGCATGGAAGTCGGCATCAAGCTCATTAGAGCAAGCAAGATCAAAATAAATGCACATGCGACTTAAACACAAAAATGGGAGCCTTATTAGGGGTGGCCAAAAATATATGAAAAAGAAAGACATGAGGCTTCTTCTCAAAGTCATGGTAAATCTAAAAATGCTCCTGAGCCTCTGACAAAAACTTAGCATGGGCACCAAAATGGCATAAGGGTGCTGACTAGGGTGACCCATGTTAGGTAGGCTCTGCTGTCGGACTGGTGCATGATGCATATAAAGGTGGCTAACACACCAATGTCTAACAAGTTCGAACCTATGGCGAATACATATGGAAAAAGGTTCAAATTCCTCATAACAGCGGGGAAGCCTAAACCTATATGCAAGGTTCCGAATATACCTGACATGATCGAGCAAAGTGTCGACAAGGACCAATAAGAAAGCATAAGTCTAGCTAAAAATGCTCTCTCCACGAAACATTAGTACCAAGATCATATCTAAAACATATGTAAAGAAAGATCCGATACAAGTCACTATGGTAGAAATACTTTCATCTTTCTCAATAAGATCAAGGTTGGTAATGAAATAAGATCTATGATGAAAGTCCTCCCAAGGCTTGTCATTGTCGTTCATGGGCTCAATAATGGCTTCATCCGAAGGTAAAGTATCATTAAGGAAGTCATGTGAACAATATGACTCAACTACCCATGCAGGAAGTGCAACGGGATATTCTTCCTCTGTCCTTGAAGAAGAGATATCAGGCTCTGCAGTGACTTGCTGAATATCATGATAAGCAAGCTCAGCTGCAGACAAGGCCATAGCCATCCCGATGTGCAAAGAGTATCCCGATGAGGAACTCTCGGAATATAGATTCCATGGATCACTAAAGTATGATGTCTGGAATGGTACAGGACGCAGTGATGAAGGAGAATCATCGGAAATGGTTCCTATAATGGATATTGGTGCAGTGAAATCAAAATATCCCAACAAAGAGGAATATAAGCCTACACCAACATTCCCAGATTCCGGCTAAGAATTTTTTATTTGAGGAACCACATATCCCAGTGATGCTACAGGGTTGGAACTAGCGAAGGATAGTTGATCGACCGTCACAATCTTGCCTCCGCGGGGAAAGCAGATGACTCTAAAAATAGAGGACACGATTGCTCTCATAGCATAGATCTAATTTCGACCCAGTAAAAGGTTATAGTCAAGGGGAGAATAAACCATCTCGACCTCTATAGGCATGTACTTCCCACCCAAGTGGACCTCAAGGGAAGGAATAATACCATGTGGCCTGAAAGAACGACCATTGAATGTAGTGAGCATGGTCATAGACTTCGACAACTGGGGAGAGCCGAGAGCCTTCCAACAAGATAAAGACATCACTGAAGTGGAAGCACCTTCATCTCTCATGGTACGTTTAACGATCATCTCTAAACACCTAACATGAACTTGGAAATCCACATGATAGGGAAAACGAGACTGAACATCAGTAACATCAAACTTGATGACATTAGGGCTACAAGGATCTTGGACTCCCAAATCACATAAAAGGGAGTTCCTTTGTGAAGGACAAGCCTGGAGAACCTGGAGAACCTACATAGAACATGGATTCTGGCCCAGATCTTCCACAATTGAGTAGTTTTGGGTGGCTCGGGCATTAGGATTATGCGTCGAGTGCTTGAGGACACCTTTCGGTACCCGTGGCAGAAGGTTGGGCTTCTCGATATGCAATGGAGTCTCAGGTGGAGGGGGCTCATTCCCCAAAGAAGTTTGTGGATCTCCATAATCACGTGAGCGAGTAGCAACACAAACCTAGGATCTAACCATGTTCATGCATCCAAAACCATCGTCATGAGAAGAGGAAGTCAAAGTTTCGGTAGTCCCATGACTAGTGACGGAAGCACCAGAAACCATATTATGATGATGAGGAAGGGGATTCGTCAACACAGTTGGGCTCTGTGCGATGTGCTTTGATGCTTCCTCCATACAAGGACACAAATGTGTAAGGTGATATTCTGAGCAAAGTTTACAAGGAAACTTCACCTTACGTCTAGGCTTGCGATCCCCACCACCATTTCTGCAATCCTGAGGAGGGTTAGCGTTCTCTTTCTTATTCCTATTATTCCCACCTCTATGATTATTATTTCCCTTATTTTTCCCACCAGGTTGTTGGTTACTGGATGGGTTCGTCGATTTCACAAAATGTACATCGAACGACTGGGTGGAAACGGACAAGGCAGGAGCCTATCCAGAAGTAGACTGGTTAATAGACAGATTATGCATCTGATTCATAACCATATCTACGGAACGAGCACTTGCAAAACAAACAATTCCATCGGCATGTGGTCTAGGAGCAGGCTTGGGCTCATGTGTTGATCATGGTGCGTCAGGTATAATGTCATACAAAATCCCAGACTAAGCATAGACTAGGTCTAACTGATGGGATTTAAAGATGGCTTGTTCCTCGGTCATAATTCCGGACAATGAAACGTCCTTCGAAATATAAGGGAGAAAATACTTGAGGAACCATTCCAGGAGAAACTCCATAAGAATGTTGGATTTACTAACCTCTTCTATCAGCTCCATTCTGGAATGTGTTCAGAAATATGTGTGGCCTTATCCTGATAGAAGGTGGACAAGTTTTCAGTGCTAGTGTCGTAACGAACCGACAACTGAAAGTGATCTAGAAAAACCAAATCCAAATTGTTGAAGCTCTTATATGTGCCCCCAGGAAACTCAACATACCATTTCGCGTCAGTCCCCGTAAGGGTGCGTTGAAATAGCCTCGAATGGATAGAATCGTGGCTTAAGGATTTCGAGGAGCATCATAGATGGAATGCGGTGACGTGATCACCTGGATCCTCACCCTTCTTCCCTTCAAACTTTGGAACATAAGAAGGGAGCTTGGTGGGCACTAGGGGCCATGTATAGTCATGACACACTAGATCATTTGTGAGCTTATAAAGGTCGGGAAAGTTTAACCTAGAAAGGAACGGGAGTTGAGGCTATGAATCTTGATTACAAGCTCCCAAAAGAGACTAACTTTGCGAAACTGAGGGTGAAACTATGTTATAATTTATAAGGGCCCTCAAACTTCAATGTGCGAACACAACTGTGTTGTCCGACCCCTATTTGACTCAGGACACTCACAGAACAACCACTGCAAATGCCCTATGTGATACCTAAGTAAAGCAACTATGGCCACCATGTATAACCAATGCTCGGGCGAACAATCACAGGTGGGATCCGTCGTATGGGCAGGGTAGCTAAGCCCAAAACTCAAAAGGGTCAAATCCCCCAAGAGTCCCCAGATATGAACAAATCCTAGATATATCTCCCACGTTCATCAAGTATTGGAGGGCTATCTCCGCAACTAACCTCCCGTGACCTCATTCTTAACTCTGACGTAAGTAGAGCGTCCCGAGAACACCGATGTATACCATGGGTTTCACCACTCCCTGGTCAGACACATAATGTTTGTTTAATAGTCTTGGATTGTTAACTCACACAGTATCTATTCCAAGACTCTAAACCAATACTATTTGGTGCACCCTAAAAAAGAAAACGTTCTAATCAATTTTTAATTAAGAGTTAATTTTATTGGTTGTGATTACTCAAAGGGATATGGTCGTGAAACTAGTGATGTGAGATGACTCAATAAAATGCATACCCAAAAAACACTAGACTCTTATATCAATAGAAAAAATATGCCACTAAATGACAGTCAAACAAAAGTTTCTTTTCAGAAATAAAATCCAATCTCTTAAATATTTCATGCACAAACAGCCCCTAATGAAGGCACAGGCACTCTAATGGAAAATGCAAATACATAAAAGCAATTTTTTTTTTGTATTTTCACTATAAATGAATGAAAATGCAAGCAGAATCAATACTTTTTAGAAAAGGATGTAGAGAATGTAGTGCAGATAAGCCAGCAAACCCAAAAAGCAAGACTCAACTAAGCCAAAAATCTATCAAAAACAAGAAAAATGGCTAGAAGCAAATTTAAAAAAAAAACAAAGAAAGAGGAGCTTACATTCGCTAAAAGGGAAAAGAATAGTCAAGATATAGGCCCAACAAGACTCAGGAACACCTAAAACTCACCCAACATCAACCAAACACCAAAAATAAGGTTAAATCAGAGTTGTACGCGACTGTTGAGTAAAAATAACTTATGTATGCGGGCTAGTTAACTATCAGTAACATGTACATGCGGGTAATTCACAGTAGACTCGCGTACAAGGAAGGATAGGTGACCAAAAAATGAGTCGAAAGGCAAAAAAAACTCAATATTTTTCTATAAGAACCCGACGACCTACCAACGACACATAAAATCGAAAGAACAGAGACCCAAAATAAGGAAAATTGCCTAAAAACCCCAAATGGAGGACCAAAAATGTGGTTATGAGTCCATAAATGGATAATGGAGGCCAAGGAGTGCTAATGCTCACAAGTTGGAAAAATATGGTGTAACACCAGCTGATCAACCTAGACCATCACAGAAAGTTCCTAAATGGGCCACAAAGACACTTGAAAGTGTCCATCTAGATGAATTTGAAAGACAGGAACAAGAAGCTCAACCAGACGAGAATATGAAGGAGAAGAAGATAAATCAAGTTATGACATGGATGTCTTATTTAATTATGAATTGAATTTATCTGCTAACTTTGAACCAAATTCCTTTAAAGTGTCTGCTACTCGTGATGAGTGGAAAAAAGCCATGCAAAATGAGTATGATGCATTCATGAAGAATGGAAGCTGGAAGCTATTTGACCCTCCAGTTGGAACCAAACAAATTGGTTGCAAGTGGGTATATTGTTAACACCCAAAAAGTGCTCACTAGCTCACTCCCTTATTCACATGACCCATTTGTTCACCTTTCCACCATTTGAGCCTCTATAACCTTCAAAAGATCACCAAAAAGACCATAATACCCCTTTTTCCTCTCAAAATATGTATTTTTCCTCAAAAAACACAAAAACCCTAAAAAATGGTCCAAAATTCCCCCAAAATATTAAAAGGGAATTAAAATATAAAAAATATAAAAAAAAGAAAAAGAGGGAAAAAGAGACCTAAACCATGTTGGTCCATACCATTGGTTTGCTTAAAACCATAATGGTATCACCCATCACCCAAAAACTATAAAAAGGTGATAGGGGCTCCTCATTATTCATCCACATTTCATCCTATCTTTATGCTGCCAAATTCCCTCTGAGAGCCATTGCCTCCCATTTCGAGTTTGAAGATCCCCATTGAAGCATTGGAGAAGAAGAGACCATTGGACATTGGAGCTTCTCAACCTTGGAGCTGCTCAACACTCACCATCCTCACCACTTGAGGTAATACAAAAGATGAAATTTCTTAATTTCTTGCTTTTGTTATAGATCTTATTGCTTATCTTTGAAATCTAGTTTTTTATTTATTTACACATGCTTATGTTAGATCAGACCTGCGATCTAATCACCTGATAGCGTGACTCAAATTTCAAACGCCCATATCTCCCTCTCCCGAACTCCGTTTGAGATGATTGTTTTTTCAAATTGGGTGTTTTCGAACAAGGAATCCGAATATCCTATTAGATTTTAGAAATTTTTCATAGAAATTTCTCTAATTTTTTTATTTTAGTGTTATTTATCATTTTAGTTCACCCATTTCGGCCCATATTTTCCAGCCATCTTCCCTGCACTTTTGAACAGCCTATTATTTCATTTTGCAGCATTATTAATTTATTTTCTGTTACATTTGCTTTATTAAATCTTTAAAAAAAAAATCAGTTAAGTGAAAGAGAGATTATTTAGCATTTTTTTAGATTATAAGTTTCACATTTTGCAAGGTTAGAACCATCATTCTGAATTGCTCAATATTTTGCCCAAGCAAATCATTAGAAATCCATTTATTTCTTGCAAATTTTACAATATTTGCTTTTCTTTAAAAAATTATTTCAAAAGTCCATAGTTTTTGAATTATTTTTTGTTAAAGCATTTACATTTGAGAAAAAGCCTTTTATTTTTTGCAAATTGAAATCGTCTTGTTTTTAATTTGTAATAAATCGCCCAAGCAAGGCAAATTCTTTTTCAGTTAAATAATCACACTTGCACCCAATCTGCCACATTTTTTAACTGAGCCTTAAAATCTGCCTAAACTCAACAAACACTTTAACCCCACTTGGGGAACACTTAAAGAATCTTGTAGCTAGGTAGGACTGAGGGGATAAGTATCAAAATAACACTGCTCACTCATTTTTCATGTTGAGACATAATGATTTGACATTTAGGGTACCAAAATCCCTTTATTATTTGTTGACACCATTTAACACCAATTTATCGGGAAGGCCTCTCCCTTAGAAGGGTTGAAGTATCCAGGCTTGTTCCGGAAGCCTGAGTGGAATACCGCTATCCATTCAGTAACCGAAGGATACCTTTTGCAGTTCTCGGTGTACCACCCTTATGGGAGTACAACGACGATAGAACCAAACTGCAGATTCACCCAACCGAACATGTCATGAACTGGGTATCTTTGTGGCCAATTTTTAGGATTGTCTACCCGGTGTCCCTCCCGGTAGGGGGATATCTAGCCTTTGATTCCACATTTTATATTGTCTGACTTGGATTTCATCACCTTACAGAGGATATACCTTGTTGAGTCATAATACCACTTTTAGTTAGGCATTTGCATGCTCTTCTACCCCCCTTGGTCTAGTGAGCACCACTTTTTTCTAGGAGCCGCTTGATTTTTGGTATTTTGACCACTTTTCTTGATTACTCCACTTACTATAGCACAACTGTTATAGTAAGTGATTTTGAGGTTGGTTGTTGGCCTGAGAGCCATTTTTTTTTCACACTCCCCTCCTGCACACATCGTTGCACTAGGATCTTGAGTTTTTTATCTCACCACCATCCATTGGCATTTATAGACATCTCTCACCATTGAGAACTTAAGACGATCCGGACATTTTCAGGGTGAACCCCCTCAGTTCGATACACTTGAATCTACACGTCATAGATGTATAGCATTATCCCTTGAATCCACACGCCATCGGCATAGAAACCAGTAATCCGATTCTAACGCACCTCATTTCACATCTGATTCTGAGGTTGAATCTGAACACCCTACCGAGACATCACCAACCAACCCCATGGATGGATCACAATATGACCCCCTTTTCACCAGTGTTGTTGGGGCTACATCAACAACCCCCGCTACTACCATGATAACCACGGTAGCCACAACCCCCTTAGGCATGCCTAATATGGGGGCCACACCCACTTTAGGCATGCCCAACACAGGACCAACACCTATGTTAGGTATGCCCAACATGGGGGTCACCCCCTCCCTCATCGCCACTACCCAAATCCTAGTGATTACTGGAACCATTCCTAACCCATCTACAACCCATCTTACACTTGGGAGCGTAGGCCCCTCCCACACCACATCGGCTGGAGGACACATCCCTTTCACACCTAGCATACCCTTAGGGGGCACTGGACCAATCCATAATGCTACCATTAGCAATTATGCCCTAGTGACCATGCCACATCCATCTGTCAGTCTTCCATACATGGCTATTCTAAGCTTACCAGACCTGGCAAGGTTAACTAATGACCCTATTAGACACGACCCTGCGTGGCCCCCCATGCCCACAAAACTCCCCTCAAACATCCCCAAGTTTGAAGGGAAAGCTGGGGAAGACCCCCAAAACCACATCATGTCGTTTCACCTATGGTGTTCCTTGAACTCCATAGTAGATGATTCTATTCGACTCAGACGTTTACAAAGAACTTTCACTGGCTCTGCATCCAAGTGGTACATTGAGCAGCCACATGGGACACACCACACTTTTACATCCCTCGCCTCAACGTTCCTTCAGTTCTTTCAACTACTTGTACGCTATGATACAGGAGTGAAAATACTTTTGTCTTGTAGACAGAACACCGCTACACACATCACTGATCATATCCATGAGTAGCATAAGCACCGTAGCCTCTACAAGATAAAGCTTGACGACCATATATTTTTGGATTGGTTCCTCAAATCACTCCTCCCCCTCATAGCCAAAGATGTATCTTCTGAACGACCCCAGTCGGAAGAAGAAGCCATCTTAAAAGCCCAGCAGTTCGACCTCATATATGCCCAGTCTGGATATCTATACACCATTTTACCGTATGCCCCGCCCGGCGATCCATCCCGCCATGACACCATAGGGGAATCCCATGACGCCGATGGTATTATCGGCAAGGTTATGGTGCAAAACAAACCTTTTACCATGATGAGTACAAACAACGCCCCAGACCTTTCTAGGGATTCATCTCATTCTGGAGCTACAAATTCATATGCTCCAGTAACGCGCACTCACCACACTCATGGACCCTCATGTCCACCACATTGTTATGGGAAAGCACCATCAGCTTATGCACCACCTTCATACTATAACCAGCAGTCCCTCCAGACTCTGGTTCAGCCACAAGCCCAAGTGGCTTATTATCCTCAATAGGTAGCACCTATTGCTCCAACACTTCCAACAGCTCAAGGTTACCCACAACCACAACAAGCAACAGGTTCACCTCATAACCCTCCTGCTTATTACCCACTGCAACCTACTCCAGAGCCTCCACGACGTCAAAACCCACCTACTTCCCAAGGGCATGTCTATGCACAACAAAACCAACCTCAAAACTAGAACAACCAGCGTAACCAAGTAGGTCAAAAAACCCACGGAAGAGGATGTAACCACAGAAACAACTAGTAACACAACCAAGGTGGACCACCACCTAATCTCCCAAATAATAATAATGCTGCTCCCCCCAACCAAAACCATGACCGTCCATTGAAACAGGCCAAAAATAATAACTTGAGAACAAACCATCCATGTTCCATATGTGGAGTCTACAGCCATTACAAACATAATTGTCCCCATTTAGATCGAGCGCGTCTACTTTGGACTGACGTGTTAAATTTTCAGAATTTACTTCAATCTGATCTAGGATCTTAACTGAGAGAACAACATCTACAACATATCAATCATGGACACAATAATGCAAGCACACAAGAGACACAGATTTTACTTGGGGAAAACCATAAAGGTGAAAAACCCCAATAACTTCCTCAGAGATAGATAGAGCAATGATACAACCAGAATATGTAGAAATTTCGATACAAATTAATGTATTCCTGCGATTCTCCTGATCTAACGAATTTGCCTCTTGTTAAATACAGAATCGCTTCTACTCTAATTATTGCGGAAACAATTAAACCATGATTCAATTCACAATGCGCAGAATGGAATCTCAATAACACACAACACAATGGTTTTCCAGGGAAAGCGTTGAAGCTCAAAACCCCACTTTCTTATATTATTTATATCATGAATTATGAAATAATCTTATACAAAACTCTAATCCAAGAGCTCTCAGTACAATACGAAAGTCTCACACTGTCATACACGAATTAGCTGATCATGCGCCAATTCCCTGTCTTCAGACAGCCTGCCTCCTTTGCGCAAACTCCTCTGCGCTACCTCTGCTATCTCAATTCGCCCCAATTGAATCTTGCCCAACTGAGTCGAATTCGATGTGATTCAGTAGCCTCGTTTGCTCATGCTCATAAGCATATTCACTGCATGTGTGAACAAATCACAACTGATAGTCGACTGTCCCTTTCACCTATGATCTCAACTGGCATCCATTGGAATGCATATAGTTAACCGTGGCAAGTCTTCAGTTGTATGTGAGTTAACTGATTGTAAGTTCAGTGAATTAACTAATTCGCTGAACTCCCACTAATACAACTAAGCTTAACTCACTTAACTACACTGTTAAAATTCCAAATCACTCAGTGATGAATGAGATAATAGATTAATATTTATTGTCTAATTTAATTAAGGGAAAAGTAAATTAGACACATGTTTCTTGTTGACTTTTCAACACTCCCTCTCAACAAGAAAGGGATTATCCTTCACTCCAATCCTATCCCTATGATATTCAAATTTGCTCCTAGTAAGCGCCTTCGTCAGAATGTCTGCATCCTGATCTTCCGTAGGAATGTATTGAAGCAACATGATCTTCCGCTGCACACAATCTCTGATATGATGATACCGGATATCTATATGCTTAGATCTGTCATGAAACACAGGATTAATCGAGAGTTTAATGCAACTCTGATTATCACAATAAATCACGGTCAGATCTAAGTGAGAACCAAACAAACCAACCAAGATCTTCCTCATCCAGATAGCCTCACATGCAGCTTGGCTCACTGCCATGTATTCCGCTTCCGCTGAACTCAGTGCCACGGATCTCTGTTTCCTGCTGTACCAAGATACAGCTGTAGATCCGATACTAAAGATCCCTCCTGATGTGCTCTTTCTGTCCGTTGGGATGCCTGCCCAATCTGCATCCGTGAAGCCAAGCAACTTCACTTCATCCGTCTGTCTGTACCATAATCCATACTCAACAGTGCCCTTCAGATATCGCAGGACATGCTTCCCCGCCTTCCAAAAGAGTTTGGTAGGCTTAACCATCGCTTGACTTAGTTGGTTAACCGCATAGCAAATGTCTGGCCTCGTATTCACTAAATACATTAGTGAACCTACTAACTGTCGATAGACAGTAGCATCCACTACCTCTTCAGAAGTAGCATCCTCTTTCCTCCAGTTTCCTGGAAGAGGAGTATCCATGGGTTTGCAGCCCTCCATGTGAAACTTACCCAGTATCTCTCTTGCATACTTTTCTTGAGACACAAACAATTCACCATCTCGTTGCCATATTTCCAAACCAAGGAAATAATGAAGAAGGCCCAAATCCTTCATCTCAAACTCCTTGGAAAGGTCCTCCTTGCATGAGTGTATCAGCTGCTCATCACCTGTCAATATTAAATCATCAACATAAAGCACAATGATTAAAAGCTTACCCTCCACCACCAACTGGTATAGGTTTGCATCCACTTCACTTTTGGTGAAGCCCAATCCAGTGAAATAGCTGTCTATCCGAGTGTACCAAGCACGGGGTGCTTGTTTCAGCCCATACAGTGCTCTCTTGAGTATGCACACATGCGACTCTCTGTCAAAGGTCTCAAAACCTTCAGGCTGCTCAATGTACACTTCGTCATCAATGATCCCATTGAGGAACGCAGTTTTTACATCCATCTGATGAATGCGCCAGCCCATCTGCGCTGAGAGTGCAAGGATGGATCTTATGGAAGAGTACCTAGAAACAGGTGCAAAGGTATCACCATAATCTATCCCCTCAATCTATGAGAAGCCCCGGGCCACAAACCTGGCCTTGTATTTCTCCACGCTCCCATCAGCAGCTTGCTTTACCTTGTAGATCCATCTCGAACCTACCACTGATTTATCAATCGGTCTTGGGACAACTTCCCATACACTATTTTTTTACAATGGAGTCATACTCCTCTACCATAGCATCAACCCAAGCGGGCTCCTGCACTGCTTCCTGAAAGGAAGATGGTTTAGTCACAATACATTTTCCCATAAGAGCCATGTATCCAGCAAATCGATCAGGAGACTGTCTCTGCCTGCACTGTGAAATAGGGGCTCCTATATTCTGTGCAGCATCTAGTCTCAGTCTATCAGCTTCTGTGGTGTACTTTCTGCCATTTCTGATGGATGGCTCTGCTCGAGTGGTTTCCTCCACTCTCTGAACCTCTTCATGTGGCTGATCCACATCTCGAGACTCATCCTTGGGAACCAACAGTTCCTCTTCTGCATGCAAGTCTAGCTCCCTCTCAAGTGACAATCGCATGGCTTTCTCCTCATCGAATTTTATATCCCGTCGCACAGCAGTCATCTTACTGTTTGGCAAATACACACGATAATTATGGGGCGTTTCTGTGTACCCCACAAATATCCCAACTTCAGCAGTCGGTTCCAGCTTTTTCCTGGCATCCTTGTTCACATGCACATAAACAGATGAACCAAAAATTTTAAAATGCGAAACATCAGGTTTCTTACCAGTAAACGCTTCTTCAGGTGTACTCATGCCAAGTACTCTATGAGGACAACGGTTCTGCACATAAACCGCAGTATTGCATGCCTCTTCCCATAAATGCAATAGTAGGCCTTGATCATGCAACATCGCTCGTGCTGCACCCACGATCGTTCTGTTCTTTCTCTCCGCGACTCCATTTTGCTGTGGGTTATGAGGCGCTATGAGTTCTCTTCGAATTCCTTCTTTGCTGCAGAAGTCTTTGAATTCGTTAGAGATGTATTCTACACCATTATCGCTCCTTAGAGCCTTCACTTGCTTCCCCGATTCTTTCTCCACCAATGCTTTAAACTCACAGAACTTTGAGAAAGTTTGACTCTTCTTCTGCATGAAGAATATCCAGCATTTACGAGAAAAATCATCAACAAAAATCACATAGTACCTGTGTTTTGCTGTTGAAGCAACTGAGAATGGTCCACATAAGTCCGTGTGAACTCTCTCCAGGATTACCGAAGCATGGTTCTCCTTTTCCTGAAAGGTGGATTTTACATACTTCCCTAGAGTGCACCCCTTGCACTGATCTGACTGAGCAAGTGTTCCCCTTGGAAGTCCAGTAGATATTTGCTGCATGATCTTCAAGGCTCCATGATGAAGATGGCCTAATCTCCTATGCCATAATTCGCCCTCATCCCGGCTCACCACTGTTTCTGCCTTGCCTATCATGGCACCGCAGCCATCTACCTGCAGCATGTAGAGATTCTTAACTCGAATCCCTATCTTCTTGACTTGTCCTGTTGCTTTATGTCGCAGGTAGGCTATCCCACTGCTAAAAACAACATCATAGCCTCTGTCCTCCAACATTGCGACTGAGACCAATTTTTTTTTTAGACCTGGAACATGCATAACATTTTTCAATTGAAATGGTTTACCTGACTCCCTCTGAAAGGTAATGGTACCAATACCAATTGCACTGTATTTTCCATTATCGCCCATCTCTATATGCATTCCGAGATCTTTCTCCTCCAAGTCAATAAAAGACTCTTTATCTCCAGTCATGTGAAAGGAAGCGCCACTATCCAAATACCATACTGATCCTGATGCACTTGATGCCATGCATGCTATCAATGAGAAGTCAAGCTCAAATTGTGAGACAAGAGCCTCACCAGTTGCAGCTCCAGCAACCGTCTTGTTCTTCTTCTTCTGCGGACAGTTAGTGGCGAGATGCCCTCGTTCGTGACAGTGAAAACACTTCACTTTGGACGAATCCAGCTTCTTGACTTTAGACTCAGAATTTGATTGGAATTTCTTCCCTTTCCCTTTCCTTTCCTTGGCAGTCAAAGCACAATTCTCTTCATCATCATTCTTTGATGAAGATCCATCTCTGGTGTTCCGCCTGAACTCCTCTTGCACCAGATCCGACCATAGTCGTTCCCAATCCGACAACTTTTCTCTTCCATTGACAGAGTCTTGATAATTGTGCCAACTCTTAGGAAGCCCTAGGAGTGCCAAGCTCACCAAATCATCATCTGCGACTGTTATTCCCACACTTCCAAGCTCATCCCGACATTCGACAAACTTTGTGAGATATTTTGGAATGGTGTCCCCTTTCTCCATCTTAATCTTCCTGAGTTTATCCTTGAGCGCCAATTTCCTATGGTCGCTACTGTTTTGGAACAGATCTGTCAAAACCTTCCACATTGCATATGGTGTGGTTTTCCCATGGAGACTTGAGACAATGTGGTCTCGTACTCCCTCCAACAGAATCCTCCTCGCCTTTGCCACTTTCTTTTTCCATGCATCAAGATTTGCAGTATCTGTCGCAGCTGGCTTAGGAACATCTGCATCAATGTAATCCTTCAAGCCATTGTCTTCGAGCACTGCCTCCATCCTGTCCTTCCATGCAATGTAGTTAGAGCTGCCCTCGAGTGCATATTCCAACCTCAAGCCATTGAAGGACATTTCGATCTTGAATCAAACGTAGCACCAAGAAAATCTTGCAAATTTGAATATTATCCAACCCAAAACTCAACTCCGTGGCCTCCGTGGCTCTGATACCATGTAGAAATTTCGATACAAATTAATGTATTCCTGCGATTCTCCTGATCTAACGAATTTGCCTCTTGTTAAATACAGAATCGCTTCTAGTCTAATTATTGCGGAAACAATTAAACCATGATTCAATTCACAATGCGCAGAATGGAATCTCAATAACACACAACACAATGGTTTTCCAGGGAAAGCGTTGAAGCTCAAAAACCCACTTTCTTATATTATTTATATCATGAATTATGAAATAATCTTATACAAAACTCTAATCCAAGAGCTCTCAGTACAATACGAAAGTCTCACACTGTCATACACGAATTAGCTGATCATGCGCCAATTCCCTGTCTTCAGACAGCCTGCCTCCTCTGCGCAAACTCCTCTGCGCTACCTCTGCTATCTCAATTCGCCCCAATTGAATCTCGCCCAACTGAGTCGAATTCGATGTGATTCAGTAGCCTCGTTTGCTCATGCTCATAAGCATATTCACTGCATGTGTGAACAAATCACAACTGATAGTCGACTGTCCCTTTCACCTATGATCTCAACTGGAATCCATTGGAATGCATATAGTTAACCGTGGCAAGTCTTCAGTTATATGCGAGTTAACTGATTGTAAGTTCAGTGAATTAACTAATTCGCTGAACTCCCACTAATACAACTAAGCTTAACTCACTTAACTACACTGTTAAAATTCCAAATCACTCAGTGATGAATGAGATAATAGATTAATATTTATTGTCTAATTTAATTAAGGGAAAAGTAAATTAGACACATGTTTCTTGTTGACTTTTCAACAGAATACAAGAGATAGTCTTCTCCTAGCAGCAGAGCCTCCTCCTCCACAAGTGCGCCACTCTCTCAAGTGTGAGTGAGAGAATAGAATGTGTAAAATGAGAGAGACACACTCTCTATTTATACACTAACTTGACTTGACCTTTACTCAACTAGGTCGGCCTCAACTTAACCACTTAACATAATGATGACTGGGCCGACACCCACTAGGGTGGTCTAATAACCCTTTGACCCACATGGCCGACCCCCAATAGGGTGGTCTAATAACCCTTTTACCCACATGACTTATACAGAGCCGACCCCAACAAGGTGGTCTAATAACCCATCAAGTATAAGTTATGACACTTACAATATAAATGATGACACTTCCATATAGAGGAATAATAACATCTCTATAGGAATACAACCACTTCCGTATAAAGGAATAATAACATCTCTATAGGAATACAATATAAATATATGTGAAATACATTCTGAAGTTACATATACATCAACACTCCCTCTTAAATAGGAAGGTATTTCTCGACACAGGTCTTCTAGCACAAGTCATCTTCTCTGGATCATCGTCACTAGATAATTGTCATCGAGTCATCATCATCGTCACTGCTGCTGCTATCTCAATCAATCTCTGAATCTACCCGTCATAGGAAGTTCTACAGAGCTAGTCCTTTTTCATACTGGATGTAGGCCCACCACCTGCAGGTCTTCATCATCTGTGAGAACGGTCTGATAGAGGTGGCCTCTCAGGACTAATTTTATGTGCGGATGCAATGCCGGAAAGAGTATCCCAGGAACATTTATGTGCCTAAGCACGATTGGCAAGATCTCCCGGGACTGATTACATGCATCTCCTCCACAATACCTTTAAAGAGCATCCCAGGAACATTTATGTGCCACAACACGACCGGCAAGATCTCTAAAGAGCATCCCAGGACTTATTACAAGTACACAGCTCAACCTCTCGGATCTCCAGGACTGATTACATGTGGATAGACAAAACCTTTAAAGAGCATCCCAGGAACATTTATGTGCTGTAGCACGACCGGAAAGATCTCTAAAGAGCATCCCAGGACTAATTACGAGCACACAGCTCAACCTCTCGGATCTCCAGGACTGATTACATGTCTCCATAGTAATACCTCATCCTAGGACTGATTACGAGCACACAGCTCAACCTATCGGATATCTGAGGACTGATTACATACTACATAGAAATACCGGAAAGAGTATCCAAGGAACATTTATGTGCTGCAGCACGACCAGCAAGATCTCCCAGGACTGATTACATGCTATTTGCACAACCTGCCACATATTATCTCTGACATCCAAGTATCAACCTGATACTCATGATCCCATGGATCATCATCGCACAAAGCATCATCTTGATGCTCATGATCACATTGATCATCATCACTGTACCATCCTGACACATATCATCTAGAGCAACATCCTGAAGCTCGTCATCATGATCATCCTGATCATACAATGCATCCACCTGATGCATACCAAGTATCTACCTGATACATATCATCATACATGATCCACCTAATACAAATACAAATACATGATCCACCTGATCATATCTGATACATATAAACATACATGATATACCTGATCATACAATGTATCCACCTGATACATATACAGATACATGGTCCAAGCATCCAACATGATGCATATACAAAATACATACAAATGATCCAACTGATCATATCCAGCATCCAACATGATGCGTACATACATATACATATAAATGATCCAACTGATCATATCCAACATCATCCCGATGCATATACAGAGTAGTAACTGGAGCATCGTCCTGATGCTCATCATCCATGATCCTCCTGATCATCATAGCATCGTCCTCTTCAGATCATCTCATCATCCATGAAGCACAGCCCAGATGCACATCATCCAACACTTACACCACCGACATGGGAGAACACATCTACCACCATTCGGGGAAGTCTCCAGCCCTTACTTTTTCACCATGGGAGAACACATCTACCACCATGTGAAAAATGGCTTCATCCCTTACATCTACACCATGGGAGAACACATCTACCACCATGTGAGAATGGCTCAGCAATTACATCACGACCATGGGAGAACACATCAACCATGTCAGAAAATATCATGTGCATCTGCATCTTTCGGACTCATCACTTCCCTTTGGAAGGAACCTCGATCTAAAGTGCACCAAGCCTCTCTCTGAAGTACTCAAAATGCACTCTGGCCAATGTCTTGGCCAATACATCTGCAACCTACTCGTCCGTCGCAACATACTCTGCTTCGGCTGTACTCAGAGCTACGCAGGACTGCTTCCTGCTAAACCAAGAGATCACACCTGATCCCATACTGAAGCAACACCCATAAGTGCTCTTCCTATCTGCAACACTGCCTGCCCAATCTGAATCAACATAACCCTGCAGGTTAAACTTTTGATTTGCATCATACTTGAGCCCATAATCAACCATACCCTTTAGGTACCTCAGAATATGCTTTACAGCAACCAGGTGAACATCTCTTGGATCCGTCAGGAACTGGCTCAATGTGTTCACCGCAAAGAAAATATATGGTCTCGTGTTCGTTAAGTACATAGAGGACCCAATCATCTGACGATACATCGTGACATCAATCGGATCAGATGAAGCATCACACAGAAGCTTCAAGTTCAATGCCATAGCCTCGCAGTCCATCATCCCGAACCTCTTCAGGATCTCTACTACATACTTCCCTTGTCCAAGGAAGATTCCATCTGCACTCTACCAAACCTCCATACCAAGAAAGTAGTGCATCATACCCAAGTTCTTCATCTCTAACTCGACAGCAAGCTTCCGCTGCATGTCGGTAATCAATCTATCCTCACCTGTAACAAACAGGTCATCCACATACAAAAGTAGTATCACTGGATTTCCTTCCTCAACCTTGTAGTAAAGGTTGGAATCTGCTTTACTCTTGGTAAAGCCCAAACTGGATAGAAAGATGTCTATCCTACCATACCAAGTTATGCACATATATGAATCCCTATCATTTGTCTCAGAACCAAGTGGCATCTCCACATACACTTCTTCTTCAACTACACCATTCAAGAAGGTTGTCTTGAAATCCATCTAGTGTTGAAATATTGTAACTTCAAAGAATATTATATTTGTATATTATTTATTCCGGAGATGTTCCATACCTCCGATGTGATTATACTATAAATCCGGAGATGTTTATTCCTCCGAGTTGGGTGTGGTAACTAGGGTTATTAGACCCACCATGTGGGGGTCGGCCCAGTCAGTTATAATGGGGTATTTAACCTAATGGTTAAATACGGGCCTACATGTACTTGTGTAAAATACATGTCAGTGTAGTGTATAAATAGAGGAGGTGTGTTCCTCATTTGACACACTCACTCACTTGAGGATAGCGCACTTGTGGAGGAGAGGTCTGCTATTGTGGAGGAGGAGATCATTTCTCAGGGTTTCATCTTTGTATATTGCTGGTCATCTATATTGAGGAAGCTTTGCTGGCTTTTCTACCCCATGAGGGTTTCCCAGGATAAATCTCTGTCTCTTGTGTTTATGCTGTGCTTGTTGTTTCTTCAGTGATCCTGTATATGCTATTATTGTGAAATGGAATGTAATGCTGCTATTTTCTGTCTTAGCATATTAAATCTTAACATGGTATCAGAGCTAACCTGAAGGAAGGCAAGGTATGGCACTTACGACACTTGCTTTACTTATGACAATTTGAAGGTTAGGGTTTTACATAGCAAAAATCAGTCATCGTGGAACTTTCGCTATAAATCCATTTATGCAATGGTTCAGGGTCTGAAAAGTTTACAGGTCGAATATAACATCCGCAGGTACCTTGTGTCCAAAGGGCACCTTCAGATTCGTTGTACTTTATGAGTTATGATCAGTACAAGTTAGGGTTTCTGCCTCTTCCAGATCTCAGTCAAAATCAGGTGACCTTGGAAAAAAGGTCATAACTTGGGATAGGAAGCTCCAAATGAAATTTCGTAAAAAGTGACAGGTAGTACACAAACTGTACTATCTCAAGAAACGTTTTCAGAGGCCGAAGGTGAACCAGTGACACGTGGCACGCCGTACAAGTTCGCTCTCCTGTTTTATCCCATAAACACGTCACGTTGCGACATTTGGCATAACTCTCTCTCAGAGAGTCCAATTGAGGTCAGACCTATCAGGATGGAAATATAACAGGTCTAGATATCTTAGGAAAAGTTTTCAAAGGCCGAAGTTCAAACAGTGACACGTGGCACGCCGTACAAGTTCGCTCTCCTGTATTATCCCAAAACAGATCACGTTGCGACATTTGGCATAAATCTCTCTCAGAAAATCCAATTGAGGTCAGACCTATCAGGATGGAAAGATAACAGGTCGAGCTATCTCAGAAAAAATTTTCAGAGGCCAAAGTTCAAACAGTGACACGTGGCACGCCGTACAAGTTCGCTCTCCTGTATTATCCCAAAACAGGTCACGTTGCGACATTTGGCATAACTCTCTCTCAGAAAATCCAATTGAGGTCAGACCTGTCAGGATGGAAAGATGACAGGTCAGGCTACTGCAGAAAATGTTTTTAGACCCTGTGGAGCAAAAATTTCGGAGTTATAGCAGAAACAATCAGGTACATATTTCTGTCAAAACAGAATTATTTTTGGACCACCTTTATTCATGGCTTCTGGAATTTAGGGTTTCGGAGAAAGTTAGAATTCTTGGAATCAGAATCCATGGCTGAATGCTACTCAGGAAAATTGAAATTTAGAGACCAAGATTGAATTTTTTGGTTGGGTAGAAGACCGGGCTTGATTAAACCCTAGCTCGGGATCTTGATCGGAAAGATGGAAAATTAGGGCTTCAGCAAAAGTTGGAATTTTTGAAGTCTGTAACCACGGCTGGAAACTCCTAAGAAAAATAAGAGTTTAGAGCCTTGGATTGAACCTTTTGTTTGGGTAGAAGGGTGGGCTTCATCAAACCCTAGTTCGGGATCCTGTCCAGAAGATCCAGAAGTTTCAAAGGCAATTTTGAGGGGTCAAATTTTGGAAATTCCAAAATTGAAGTATGCTAGTTTGATCAGCTCAGCAAGACATATTCTTTCATCCATTCAGAAGTGTGAAAGTCAAAGATTGAATTTTTAGGGTTTCTCTAGAAAACCCTAATCAAGCTCCAGATTAAGTTTCAGGGGGAGTTGAGGCTAAGGCCTTACATAAGAAGACTACAAGAAGTCTCAACAGGTATGACTTAAGGAGGCTCAGGTATGTCTTGAAATCTAATTCTTGATTAAGTTCATGATGTGTTTGTCTTCATATTATTTATTAGTACAATCTTGATTAATGTTAGAATTGTCTTATCACCCTAGTAACAGTATGAATGCATCAAATACATTCATTGATTAGGGCTATATGATTGTACTAATGCATTATGATGTTGTGTGAGGTTGATGTTGTCTGCTAACAAGATACAGGAACATCACAAAAGACAAATCAGGTTCCATGACCATGAAAACATGAAGACAAAGACTCATCCATAATCTTTGTTCTACTTACGAGGTATGTATGACTTTGTTATATTATGCTTAACCTATGAGACATGCAGGTTCTAGCTCAGGATCTCTAAATCATTGAAGAGATTGTTTAGGTATGTTGTACATAACCAAGTAGGTATACTAATCCAGGTATGTTTCCCATGAATCTTACCTTGTGATTAGGATCCCTTATATAAGTATACTTGGTATGATTGGTTATGCTTATTCATAAAGTTAGTAATCAAGGGATTATGCATATTATGTCTTTTATCTTGATTGATGATATGCATGAGTAAAAGAATACTTCCCTGAAATCTTGAATACTAATGTTTATTAACTATAATCATGACTATACATTTTCAAGAATTTAGAACTATAATGTTTTGATAACATTTAGAACATACTAATGGGTGTATGTTTGTGTATGAGATCATGAGGATGACACTTGAACATGCACAGTGGTACAGAATGAATAGAAGTTCAAAAGACATACAGAAGATCAAGCGGGAGGCAACCACACAAACATAAAAGATAAGTATTTGAGTTGTTATTTGAAATAGTAAATGATATTGCCTGTAATAGGTTGTATGCATATTTGTATTCCTATAATATATCATGCTGAGTGTAAATATTCATAGAACATTGGTAAGTTGGACAAACATTCCATTGTTGCTTGTCTAGAATGAAACCTCTTTGCTGACATGCTGAGAGTTGTGCACACTCTCGATAGTATGTTCTGGTAGAGATGGAAGGCATCTAGATAGCCACTGTATGCATACAGGATATGGGAAAGTGTTGTGCCAAAGTACTAGTCAAAATAATTGCATAACTATGTAAATGATATCTGTATGCATAATAGGTTATCATGTCAATATGATTTGAGGATTATGAAGTATTACTAATCATGTACCTAATTTTGATTTGTAGGAAAAATCATGATGAATGATGAACAAGCGATGGATGTTCAACAAAAGGATTTACAAATCAAACACACTATAGAAGGCTTGTGGTTAGAAGATTCTCTTAGAAAAGAGGAAGAGAATAATGATGAGATGTTTGTTCCAAGTGGATAGATAAAACCATTCTCTTAATGGTGTAATTAAAGAAGAAGTGTGATTCAGGTTCTGTATGGGTACCTAGGATCGATAATCAATTGATAAGCTTAATGATCACCATGGGTGATGTGGATCTCAACCTTTGCTACAAGGTTGAATATGATTTCTATACACATATGACATGGATGCAAGAAGGAACTCACCACAGAGTTCGAATGATATTGAGGCTCATATCAGTAGACCCATCTAACGAGAGATGGCACAGATAGATATGCAGAAGATCATTCAATGCAGAAATGAAAAATGAAAGATCTTAGATTGATGCATTACTTCCTAAGTCTGGAAGTATGGAAAGGCTCAAAAGGAATCTTTCTCAACCAGGGAAAGTATGATGAGAAATATTAAAAGGACTTGAGGTGTTGGAATGGCCACTCTTATGGATTCCAACTTGAAGCTGTTAGGGGATGACTCATCAGAGTTAGTGGATATAACTCTGTATAGTCAAATTATTGGGTCATTGATGTATCTAACATATACTAGATTAGATATATGCTTTGTTGTGAACACCTTGAGTCAGTAGCTAGTGGAAACTAGATGTGTTCACCTGATAGTTGCAGAACATGTGATGAGGCACATAAAGGACACGATAGAATGCTATCTTGAAGATCATGACTTCAGATGGTTATTCAGATTCTGATTGGGCAGGAAGTGTATCAGACAAGAAGAACACATCGAGAGGATGTTATTGTCTGGGATTAGCCATGATTTCGTGGTTTAGCTAGAAGCAGTCTAGTGTGGCTCTCAGCATAAGCGGAATATATGGCTGCTTGCTCCGCTAGTTGTGAAGAAGTTTGGCTTCAGGATTGTTTGACTTAGAGATAGAACCAACTGAGATCCTATGTGATAATTAGAGTTGTATCAAGATGACATAGAATCTAGTGTTCCATGATAAGTCAAAGAACATAGGGAACAAACAAGATATGACGCGGAAAGGAACTATAAAGTTTGAATTTATAACAGGATACCATTGTACTAACCAAACCTTTACCTCAAGTGAAGAAGTTACCAACATACTAACCAAACCTCTGTCTCGAGTAAAATTTGAATACTTCCGTGACAAGCTTGGTGTAGTTCAAAAGGACCCTCCTCGAAAGGGGGAGTAGTATAGTCACTGATGATGAGTTTGTCTCATCGAACAACAAGGTCGATGATGAGGTAACCTATTCTCCACTCCTAGATACTTAGAAATATTTAGATTTAGGACTCTTATACTTAGAATACTTAGTTTTACTTATACATGCTTTTGATGTTAGATGTATTAGTAAAAATACATGCTTTTGATGATAGATGTATTAGTAAGAATACATGCTTTTGATGATAAGATGTATTGGTAAGAATACAAACTTTTGATGACACATGTATTGATTAATGTACTTGTATGGTTGAGGATACTTGTACTTGTATTGATGAGAATACATGTGGGGATTGTATCATCCTTGAACACATGTTCTAAAGTGAGCCGTAGACGTGAGGTCTCCGAGAATGAATTCCTTAATGGACAGTTGAGGGGATTGGATCATCCCTGGACTTTCAGTCCTAAAGAGAGCCGTAGACGTGAGGTCTCCGAGAATGAAGTCCTTAATGGACAGTTGAGGGGATTGGATCATCCCTGGACTTTCAGTCCTAAAGAGAGCCGTAGACGTGAGGTCTCCGAGAATGAAGTCCTTAATGGACAGTTGAGGGGATTGGATCATCCCTGGACTTTCAGTCCTAAAGAGAGCCGTAGACGTGAGGTCTTCGAGAATGAAGTCCTTAATGGACAGTTGAGGGGATTGGATCATCCCTGGACTTTCATTCCTAAAGAGAGCCGTAGACGTGAGGTCTCCGAGAATGAAGTCCTTAGAGGACAGTTGAGGGGATTGGATCATCCCTGGACTTTCAGTCCTAAAGAGAGCGGTAGACGTGAGGTCTCCGAGAATGAATTCCTTAGAGGACAGTTGAGGGGATTGGATCATCCCTGGACTTTCAGTCCTAAAGAGAGCCGTAGACGTGAGGTCTCCGAGAATAAAGTGATGGGGATTGTATCATCCCCGGACCTTGATCCCTGAATTGATCCGTAGACGAGAGGTCTCCGAGAATAAAGTGATGGGGATTGCATCATCCCGGAACCACTAAGTTCAAAATGTACATGATGGGGATTGTATCATCCCCGGACCTTGGTCCCTGAATTGATCCGTAGACGTGAGGTCTCCGAGAATAAAGTGATGGGGATTGCATCATCCCGGAACCACTAAGTTCAAAATGTACGTGATGGGGATTGTATCATCCCCGGACCTTGGTCCCTGAATTGATCCGTAGACGCGAGGTCTCCGAGAATAAAGTGATGGGGATTGCATCATCCCGGAACCACTAGTTCAAAATGTACGTGATGGGGATTGTATCATCCCCGGACTTCGGTCCCTGAATTGATCCGTAGACGAATGGTCTCCGAGAAAGTGATTTTATTGATGATGTGGTTACTTGTATCGGTAGGATACTTGTATTAATGATGTGGTTACTTGTATCGGTAGGATACTTGTATTAATGATGTGGTTACTTGTATCGGTAGGATACTTGTATTGATGATGTGGTTACTTGTATCGGTAGGATACTTGTATTAATGATGTGGTTACTTGTATCGGTAGGATACTTGTATTGATGATGTGGTTACTTGTATCGGTAGGATACTTGTATTAATGATGTGGTTACTTGTATCAGTAGGATACTTGTATTGATGATGTGGTTACTTGTATCGATAGGATACTTGTATCGATGATATGGTTACTTGTATCGGTAGGATACTTGTATTGATGATGTGGTTACTTGTATCGGTATGGATACTTGTATTGATGATGTGGCTACTTGTATCGGTAGGATACTCGTATTGTTGATATGGTTACTTGTATTGGCATGAATACTTGTATTGCTGATCGTGTGATGACGATGCTGCTGATCGTGTGATGACGATGCTGATGATCGTGTGATGACGATGCTGATGATCGTGTAATGACGATGCTGATGATCGTGTGATGACGATGCTGATGATTGTGTGATGACAATGCTGATGATCGTGTGATGACGATGCTAATGATCGTGTGATGATGATGCTGATGATCGTGAGATGACGATGCTGATGATCGTGTGATGACGATGCTGATGATCGTGTGATGACGATGCTGATGATCGTGTGATGACGATGCTGATGATCGTGTGATGACGATGCTGATGATCGTGTGATGACGATGCTGATGATCGTGTGATGACGATGCTGATGATCGTGTGATGACGATGCTGATGATTGTGTGATGACGATGCTGATGATAGTGTGATGACGATGCTAATGATCGTGAGATGACGATACTGATGATCGTGAGGATCTAGATGTTGATGTTGTTGTAACTGTTCGAGTGCTGCAGAAGATAAAGACTCAGTACTGAAGATGTTGATGTTCCAGTATTGAAGATGTTCCAGTAACTGCTTGAGTTACTAATGATGTTGAGAAAGATTCCAATGATTTATAGATGTATCATGTATGATGTTGATGACTCCTTGCTCGTGCAGATACTGTTATAATATCCTTCTCGTTAAGGGGGAGTGTTGAAATATTGTAACTTCAAAGAATATTATATTTGTATATTATTTATTCCAGAGATGTTCCATACCTCCGATGTGATTATACTATAAATCCGTAGATGTTTATTCCTCCGAGTTGGGTGTGGTAACTAGGGTTATTAGACCCACCATGTGGGGGTCGGCCCAGTCAGTTATAATGGGGTATTTAACCTAATGGTTAAATATGAGCCTACATGTACTTGTGTAAAATACATGTCAGTGTAGTGTATAAATAGAGGAGGTGTGTTCCTCATTTGACACACTCACTCACTTGAGGATAGCGCACTTGTGGAGGAGAGGTCTGCTATTGTGGAGGAGGAGATCATGTCTCAGGGTTTCATCTTTGTATATTGCTGGTCATCTATATTGAGGAAGCTTTGCTGGGTTTTCTACCCCATGAGGGTTTCCCAGGATAAATCTATGTCTCTTGTGTTTATGCTGTGCTTGTTGTTTCTTCAGTGATCCTGTATATGCTATTATTGTGAAATGGAATGTAATGCTGCTATTTTCTATCTTAGCATATTAAATCTTAACATCTAGTGTATCTTCCACTTCATCACTTTTATATTTCTCTATGCCGCCATCTGCAGCATGATTGATCTTGATAGATCCATATGGAAGTCATAACAAACTTCCCTTCAGGTCTTGGGACCACATCCCAAGCATCATTCTTTGTGATCGACAGATCATGGCATTCTTCCCATATCCTGGGAACTTCAATATCTTCAATAGATAATTTTGTTGTTGAACAAATGTTGTAGTTTTTCTTTTGTAGGTGATGGTATACGATCTTTCCTACACAACAAGTTAAATTGCATGATTAGAAAACATCTCATAGTTTTCAGAACAAATTATTACACATAAATAAATATGTCATACAGTCATGCAATTATCTTAGCCAATACAACATTTATCCATATTCTGTGACTTTCTAGATGCCTTCCAATCTCTACCAGAACATTGTTAAGAGTGTGCACAGCTCCTAACATGTCAGCAAAGAGGTTTCATTATAGATAAGTAGCAATGGAATGTTGTACAGTGCCATAGGCCACTTACCCATGTATATTAGTAGTATACTGTTCATCAATGCAACTATTTTAATATGCATAATACACAACCTAATTCTTAGGAACATAAGCATATACATCATTGAATAACATTATGTAAGAAATGACAATTCAAATACTTATCTTTGTTTGGTTGCTGGGTGGACTCCCTCTGAATCTTTGCAACTCCATTCTGATGTGGATTGTGAGAAGTGGTCAACTCCCTCTGAATATCTGCATCCTTGCAGAAACTATTGAAGTGTGCTCCTTTGCTTTCTTGCAGGAACAACTGGAGTGTGCTCCCTCTTGAACTTTGCTTCCTGTATTACCTGTCCTTGAACTTACATCCATCCTTAATCACTATGCATTCTTATTAGTATCATCATTGTGTTATCCTTGAGGTCTCATACATAACCACACATTTATTAGTATAATCTTAATACTATCAAAACACAATAATCTCAAGCATGTATAGTCAGGATCATTTCAAACACAGATAATAAACATTAGTATTCAAGGTTTCAGGGAAGCCTTCTTTTACTCATACATATTCTTATTTGATCATAGGACTCTTCTGGTTAGTTGAACCATCAATCAAGATAAGAGATATAATATGCATAAAACCCGTGATTATTCAAACCTATACCTTCATGATTCTTCTGGTTAGTCATATCATCAATTATGGTAAGAAACATAATATGCATACAACCATGATTATTCAAACCTATGACTTCATGAATAATCATTATCAACAACACAACAGTATAAGATCCTAACACAAGGTAGGATTCTAGCTCGATATAGGAAAACATACCTGGATTAGCATGCTAGCTAGTTATGTCTAACATACCCGCATAATGTCTTCTAGTTCTCTTCAGTGACTTGTGCTAGTAACCTGCATGTCTCATAGGTTAACCATTGTAGGACCAAGTTATACATACCTCGAAAGTAGATCTTCTATGTGATCCATGACAATGGATGAATCTTTGTCTTCATGTCACCATGATCATATGTTCTTGAAGTAGAACATGATTTGTCTTTCTTGGTGTACCTTTTATGTTAGCGAACAACATAAACCTCATACAACATCACAATGCATTAGTACATTCATAAGTGTCAAAACCTTAATCAATGAATATCTTCTATTAAGGTGATACGACAAGTCTAGTAATTAATCAAGATTGTACTGTAATGATATGAAGACAAACATATGATAAACTTAACCATGAAACATACCTATAAGCCATACCTGTCAAGATTGCTTGTAATCTTCTTATGTAAGGCCTTAGCCTCATCTCCCTCTGAAACAAGAACTTCTTCACTTATGCAGGTGACCAATCCATCCTCTTCTAGGATTCACCCAATCCACTTGATTTGCAGGAACTAGATCTGGAGCTGTAATAGGGCTTGTCAGAGAAACCCCAAAAATTCAAACTTTGAATTTCAAACTTCCGAAAGGGTATAAATATGCACCTTTATGAGTTGATCAAGTTGGTATATTCAGAATTTGAAAACTGCAAAGTTTCACTCCTCAATTTTTCCTTTGAAACTTTCGGATTCACTTGACGTGACCTCGAACTAGGGTTTGATGAAGCCCACTCTTCTTCCCAATCAAAAGGATTGATTCGAAGCTCTAAGCTTCTATTTTTATGAGGAGCTTCCAGCCGTGGTCACAGATTTAAAAAATTCCCATTTTTGCAGAAGCCCTAATTTTCCACTTTTCTAATCAAAGTCCCGAACTAGGGTCTGATCAAGCCTGGCCTTCTGCCCAACCAAAAATTCTGATCTTGGTCTCTAAATTTTGATCCACAGGGTCTGAAATTTTTTTTGAAGATATCTCGACCTATTATATTTCCATCCCGACAGGTCTAACCTCAATTGGATTCTCTAAGAGAGAGTTATGCCAAGTGTCACAACGTGTCCTATTTATAGGATAATACAGGAGAGCGAACTTGTACGGCGTGCCACGTGTCACTGGTTCACCTTCGGGCTCTGAAAAATTGTCCTGAGATATCCCGACCTGTTATCTTTCCATCCCGATAGGTCTGACCTCAATTGGATTCTCTGAGAGAGAGTTATGCCAAGTGTCGCAACGTGACCTGTTTATGGGATAATACAAGAGAGTGAACTTGTACGGCATGCCACGTGTCACTGGTTCAACTTTGTCCTCTGAAAAATGTTTCTGAGATATTCCAGTCTGTGTACTACCTGTTATGTTTTACAAAATTTCATTTGGAGCTTCCTAGCCCAAGTTATGACCTTTTTCCCAAGGTCACCTGATTTTGACTCAAATCTGGAAGAGGCAAAAACCCTATATTGTACAAATCATAAATCACAAAGTACAACGAATTATAGGTTTTCCTTTGGACACAAGGTACATGGTGATCTGATATTCGACCTATAAAATTTTTAGATCTGAAAACTTCTCCAAAATGGATTTATAGTGAAAGTGCTATGATGACTGGTTTTTGCTATATCAAGCCCTAGCATCGTAAGTGAAACAAGTGTCATACATGCCATATCATGCCTTCTTTCAGGCTAGCTCTGATACCATGTTAAATTTTCAAAATTTACTTCAATCTGATCTAGGATATTAACTGAGAGAACAACATGTACATCATATCAATCATGGACACAATAATGCAAGCACACAAGAGACACAGATTTTACTTGGGGAAAACCATAAAGGTGAAAAACCCCAATAACTTCCTCAGAGATAGATAGAGCAATGATACAACCAGAATACAAGAGATAGTATTCTCCTAGCAGTAGAGCCTTCTCCTCCACAAGTGCGCCACTCTCCCAAGTGTGAGTGAGAGAATAGAATGTGTAAAATGAGAGAGACAAACTCTCTATTTATACACTAACTTGACTTGACCTTTACTCAACTAGGTCGGCCTCAACTTAACCACTTAACATAATGATGACTGGGCCGACCCCCACTAAGGTGGTCTAATAACCCTTTGACCCACATGGTCGACCCCCAATAGAGTGGTCTAATAACCCTTTGACCCACATGACTTATACAAGGTCGACCCCAACAAGGTGGTCTAATAACCCATCAAGTATAAGTTACGACACTTACAATATAAATGACGACACTTCCGTATAGAGGAATAAGAACATCTCTATAGGAATACAACCACTTCCGTATGGAGAAACAATAACATCTCTATAGGAATACAATATACATATATGTGAAATACATTCTGAAGTTACATATTGTTGGCCCGGTTTTGCAACCAGGCTTAGTGCTATGGGCACCTGCTAACTAGTAGCAGCAGTTTCAATTGAAATAAATAACAATAAACTAATTAAACAAGACTAAACATGGATCTATGCAAAGATATTAAGCAAATAACAAAAATAATTTAAAATCAAGAACAAGACAATGTAGAATAATGAATTTGTATTGAAAGAATGGGGCAAGCAAGTGCTTGCGGAATCAATACCTCTGATGATGAGGTTGAATGGCTCCAAGGATGAGCAACTCCAATCTCCAATGGTCTCTTCTCCAATGTGGTTTGCAATGGCTAAAATGCTCAAGGGAGATTTCAGCAGCATAAGGATGAGATAATGGATGGATGTGAAATGAGGAGCCCCTACCACCTTTTTATAGGTTTTGGTGGTGGGAAATACCATTTGTGGTTTTGTGGAAACCAAATGGTATTGACCAACATGGTTTAGGTACTTTTCCCTCCTTTTTCCTTTTTTGAATAAAAATAATATTTTAATTCCCTTTTTAATATTTTTGGGAATTTGGACCCTTTTTGAGGGTTTTTTATGTTTTTTTTGGGAAAATTAATCTTTTTTAATGGAAAAAGGGGTGTACTCAGGTCTTTTGGTGACCTTTTGTTGGTTTCAGAGGCTCTGATGGTGAAAAAGTGGATAAATGGGTCATGTGAATAGGGAAATGAGCTAGTGAGCACTTTTTGGGTGTTAACAGATTGCCCCCTGATGTGTGAGGGCAGGAGCTCATCGTATGGCCGATAGACATCATAGTTCATTTGTCTTTTTCTGGGGTTTTAGGGGAGAGAAGAGACCGGTTGGAGACTGGAGCCACGGCCCTTGGAAGCTGCAAAAACAAAAAATATTACATGGCCTCAATATGAATGAGGTATAATCTCTGATAAAGGACGAGGCGGGCATTCCCATGCTCGTATCAAGACATATACAAAACAATTAGTCCCAAGAAGGGGGATCTAATACGTAAAGAAATATACTGGTACATCATAATGGTCCAGAGGGGACATTATTGTGGGATATACTCATGATCATGGCTGATCTCAATAACTGATACACTGGAATAATTGGTGAACTGCTGAAACTGAAGGTGTCTAACATCTGTATGGACTCAAAGATTATGAGTCATCTTTGAGAAGTAATGTAGCTGTGTACTCAAGGGAGTATGAAACTGGGGGACATCTGAATACTGTCGCCATACGCAACCCGGATATCTATAGGAACAGTGTAACTGGTTGTATCCAAAGGTAGACTCTCAAATGTGGAGGAGTCAGAAGGTATCCGGGGTCTTCGACTAATAACTGAGCGGACCAATGCCCTGTGCGAGTCTCAACGATGCGATCAAGGTGTTGAAGTCGAGCATGTGAGAAACAACCATTTGGAGAGGCACTGAGGACTCTTCTCGAAATGATTCGTAGGCACTCATCATAAATGGGGATTTGTCCAAGACACAGGGACCTCTAGGTCTATCCTCTGGAATAAATGTGGTTGTCGTCGACAGAGGGAGACCAGCAACTAACAAGGCAATGATGTTTCCTTGATAGGAGCATGAGGTGTAAAACTGAAGTGTTTTAGTACTGATGGTAGGACTGACATACTTGTGGGGATGGGAAATAACTGGGTCAAAAAATGGGTAGACTCAGACTTCCTTTGTTCAGAGCATGATGACATGGTTGACCTTGCAGCGTAGGGAACTGACTTGTAGGTGCAGGGATCATAGCTTTTTTAGGGACTGAAGGGTATGTATTGACTCCGGGGGGGGGGGGGGGTGAAGCTGATGGTAGTTGTCTAGGGAGTTTTAGAGTGACATACTGCAGAATACTCTGAACAAAGGCGACCAAAATGGGGAAGCTACCTAATGAGTAGATGTGATCTGTCGTGGCGCCAAGGGGCACCATTGATTCCTTCTTCGTAGTTTTAATGAGCTCCAAGAAGGGATAAAAGTGTGCTCTAAAGTGGTACGGTCCTGTGGATTTTGTGAGCCCAGGACGGCTCATGCTCATGGTTGCTTTCATGTTTAGAGAGTCTGAAAACGGTAAGTGGACTCTATTGGTGTTTCTTTTTCGTAAGTTTAGTCTCCAAGGCCCGAAAAAGCATAAAATGATGCGAATGGAGAACTCTTCTAGCCGATGTGACTAGAGTATACCTTTTTCGTAATTAGTCTACCAGGTCCGGAAAAGGGGTAAACTTATACCCGGTAGACGCACTTTCAGATACGTTTAGCGAGCATGAAAGGAAGCAAGATTGCTCGGCGATCTTTTCATTGTTTTAGGAGTCAGAAAAGAGCTTAACAGAAACTCCCTAAGTGCCCTTTTCGTAAAAGGGATTGCTCGGCCCGAAAAAGGGATAAAATTATACCGAAAAAAAATGGATAGATGGGAGCGAGAAAAGGTCTCAAGCGTCATCATGTGTGTGGGATACTGGATCCGGTGACATAAAGATTGTCACAAAGGGGGCTGCAGCCGTTGTGGCATGCAAACCGAGGCTATGAGAGGGCATTTTGAAAAAATGGCCGAAAAGTATGGGCGTGAGAGCGAGAAATGATCTCAAGCATCATCACGAGCGCGGAAAACTGAATCCAACGATATAAAGACTGTCAAAAATGGAGAACGGCGGATGTGGCACGCAAATCGAGGTGACGAGGGGGGCATGGGAAAAAATGCCCAAAAAATCTAGGCGCGAGAGCGAGAAATGATCTCAAGCATCATCACGAGCACGGAAAACTAAATCCGGCGATATAAGACACTTCGAAAACGGAGAACGGCCGAAGTGGTACGCAAACTGGGGCGACAAGGTGTCGGGACACAATGTTGATATTGGTCCTGGTGAGAGCGAGAAATGATCTCAAGCATCATCACGGGCACGGAAATATGAATCCGACAGTGCAAATGGTGCGAAAACCGGAGGTCATAAAGACTCCGGAATGGTTAAAGGAAAGAACTAGGTTAAAAAATGGCTACAAATAAAGGTGATCTTACCAAGCGAAGGATGCAGTGGTGGGGAGAAATGATGACCCATGGGGGCAAAATACTAGGTGTATCAAATCAACTGAAATATACAAGTGACACATGACCTCAAAAATGGTTGAGATCACGAATATGAAAAAGTGAGCAGGGTTAACAACCTGCCCCCATGCTATGTGCATGGGGTTTGTGATTGTGGATCACATATGTGTTGGTTTGAACGATGGGCTCATTGAGGTGTTGAGATAGAGATGATGGGGAAGGTTCAAAATGATTGATCATGCCCCCTATCCCGGGGTCAAGGTAATCTATTATGCCCCATTACTCAGAGGTGTCAATGTGGTGCAGATGTTGTCTCAGAGAGAGATCAATAGGGAATTGAGCAACTGCTGGCGGGGTGTTATACCATGAGGCTGTGGGTCGTGGTGGCATACTGAAGTGATGATATGATGATGGGGGATTCCCTTTGTGGGGTGGATGCCCCCAGTATCTCCGACGAGGATCACGATGATGATGAGTAGGCAAGGTTTTGGGCCTGCCCCCATGTTGTGGACATGTGGTTTCCTGGTCGATTTGAAAGGGTTGAAACTGTGTGTCAAAGGGATCAATGGAAGGGGCCGACCGGACAGAGGGGTATCCAGTGGAAACCGTATAAATGGCGGGGTCAAGGCCAGGCATTTCGGTATCTGGCCAAGTAAAGACATCAGTGAATTCTTGGAACAGTTGTTGGTATTCTCCGATCTCATGCTCGCTGTGGGAGGTTCCTAATGTGATGGTATGAAGGGCACCAAGTGGGTCACAAATGTCAATGTGGATGACGGAAGAAATATCAGCCATGGGATCCGTTAACCAGTCGATTTTAGTAGGAAGGAAATCCTTGGACTCAACCACGGATTGGGTAGCGGTGGTGGATGAAGTCTCTTCCGGGAGGAAGTATGGACGATGGTGCATGTCTTCCCTGGGATAATCAAAGGTAGTAGGAGTCTCGAGAACCTCTTCATCATTGCGGGAGCTTTGAGTGGTCAAATCGAGTGATGAGGTAGTGGTAGTCGAAGAGATCATGTAGATGGTGTTAATCTCTCCAGATGAGGATGATGCGGGAGGGTAGATCTCCTCGATAGTAGGGGGTGCCGTCTCTAGGTCCAAATTGTTCATCTCATAGAGAGCTGCTCTGTAGTCTGGGATGTCAGGACAGTTGTGGGAGTAGTGGCCGTAAATACCACATATCGCACATAGGTGGTTGGTACGCAGTGATTTATCACGAGGCATAGGGTTTGGATCTAGTTTGACCACCGGGATGTTGGGGTCGTCGTCCAACATTTGCATGTGTTCCTGCAATGCAGGTAACTGTGGACACTGATGGGTTGGATGGCCTAACTCATCACACAGCGAGCATTTTGGAGGAGCACGGAATACGGGGGGAGGTTTAACTGCCTTGGGTGGGGGTACCGTAGTGTATGGTTGTGGGCCTCTACCCCCAGTGGGCCTGATGAGTGGAGGGGGATTCATCGATGATGAAGGAGTAGTGATACCAGGAGGTGGTTGGGTAGAAGTAACAATGGGTTGCACTGGTTGCAGGATGACATTTGGTGTCGGCGGTGGAACTGGAGGCGAAATATACCACACGGGTAATCCCAATGTTAACCCGGGTAGACTAAGGGTAGCCATAACCGGAGCGCTTACTACACCTGAAGGAGGAAATAGAAAGGGGATTGTGTGGATGGGTGTAACCCCAATGTGACTAGAGACCAATGGTGGTTTAGGGAACAAAGGTGGTTGATTACCGGGTTGTTGTGTATTCTGTGAAAGAGTACAGAGGTTTGCGACGTGGGTCTCCGATGACGGTGGTGGAATGGCCTGGAATGTAGAGGTCATCAGCGCCTCTGAGTAAAGTCCGGGTCCTACTGAGGAAATGAATGAGGTAGTTTCACCACAAATAGGTTGTTCAACCATGGGGAGAACATTTTCAGGTGTGGTAGGGGCCTTGGGATCGTAATAGGTGAGCTGGTCGACCTTGACCACGCGTCCCTCATGGGGGAACTGCATGGTGCGAAATACGGATGAGGCAACAGCCCGCATGGCGTACATGTAGCTGCGACCAAGTAAAAGGTTATAGTCTAGTTGGGCGTTAATGACCTCTATGTCGATGAGCACAGTTTTCCCACCTAATTGGATGGGCACCTTGGGTAGTAAACCTTGAGGTTGAGCTGACCGGCCATCGTAGGCCCGCAATGCAGTGGTGGATTGCTGGAGAGTAGGGGATCCCAACTTCTGCCAAACAAATGTGGACATGACGCATGTGGAGGCACCTTCGTCGATGATACATCGATGGATGACAAGATTCCGAATAGAAACGGAAACTTGGACTGCTATGGTGGAAGGCAGCCGTGGTTCAGACTGGTCTAAATCAAAGGTCATCAATTTCGAATCATTTGGGTCAATCGCCCCAATGGCGGAGAGTAAAGTCTTGCGCTGAGTAGGACAGTTTTTAAGACTTCTAACGCAGACATGGCTGTGGGAGATTGAGCTAAGTCATCTACAATGTTGTAATTGGACGCAGCTCGTGCATTGGGGTTATTGTTGATTCGGCGAAGGGGGAAGCGAGGTGCTTTAGAAGCGCCATCGAGTGGAACCTGAGGTATACGCAATGTTTGATCAGTGGGATGAGCATTAGTATCCTTTTCGGCGGGAGAAGCCTCGGAGGTAGGACCATACTGGTTCCGTCGGGTTTGGATATTGACATCGGCAGTGGACATCATCAATAAGTGGTGGGTGCCTGAATCAAACATGGGTTGGTCAGGAGCTGCGTAAGTAATTTGTTGTGGTTGCACGTTTCCCTGTGGGGGGGCTAACGGCTGAGTGTTTACCACTCCTTGTGTTGGAAAAGGGTTTTGTAGTACCAAAGGTTGTTGTGGAGGTGGTGGGGGGTTGGATGGCGGCTGAGGAGCTGCCTGCCCTTGACGATGGGCGTCATTGGTCCATAATTGTCGAGCTCGCTCCAGATGTGGGAAAGCGTGGGTATAGTGGCCATAGACACCGCAAATGGAACAAGGATGGTTTGTTCGTAAATTAGCATTTTTGGCTTGCTTAGGTGGTCGATCAGGATTCTGATGAGCAGGCGCCGCGTTATTGTTTTGTGGAGGATGGGTAGGTTGTGGAGCTTGGTTGCGGTTTTGATTGTTTCCACGGTTGCATCCTCTTCCGCGGTTTGGTTGCCCACCCTGGTTGCGTTGGTTATTTTGGTATTGGGGCTGATGTTGTTGTGCGTACACATGCCCTTGAGCATTGGGGGGATTTTGAGGAGCCGCAGGTGCGGGAGCAGGTTGCGGTGGATAGTATGCAGGTGGAGCTGGAGGTGGTCCAGTTGCCTGTTGGGGTTGTTGGTACCCCTGAGCTGGTGGAGGTGTGAGGTTAGCTGGTGCAACCGGTTGTGGGTAATGCATGGGCTGTTGTGGGAACTGCATGGGGGTCTGTACCGTAGGTTGAGCATAGTATGTAGGAGGTACATATGCTGATGGCGCTTGGCCATAACAATGTTGCGGACAAGAGGGTCCATGAACGTGATGGTCTGGTTTGTTGGAGCATAAGAAGTTGTCGCTCCGGAACTAGATGTGGCCCTAGAAAGGTCTGGGGCGGGCATGGTGCTCACCATACTGAAAGGTTTTGCTTGCGGTGTAATTTGGCCAATAATGCCATCAGCGGCATGTGATGCCCCCGGTGTGTCACCGCGTGCAGAGTCGCCTCGTGGGGCGTCCGGTATGATCGTGTATAGGTAACCCGACTGGGCGTAGATGAGATCAAACTGTTGGGCTTTGAGGATGGCCTCTTCTTCAGACTGGGGTCTTTCAGATGCTACATCCTTCACAATGAGAGGAAGGAGGGATTTTAGAAACCAATCTAGGAAGATTCGGTCGTCTAATTTTATTTTGCATAGGCTTCGGCGCCGACGCCAATCATGAATATGGTCAGTGATATGCGTGGCCGTGTTCTGTCTGCAAGACAGTAGGATCTCGACGCCCGCATCATAGCGGACAGGTAACTGAAAGAATTGTAGGAAATTCGAGGCAAGGGAGGTAAATGTGGCATGCGTCCCATGGGGATGCTCGATATACCATTTGGCTGCGGAGTCAGTGAAGGTGCGTTGTAAAAGCCGGAGGCGGATTGAGTCATCCACTATGGAGTTGGAGGAACACCATAAATGGAAGGACATGATGTGGTTCTGGGGGTCTTCTCCTGCCTTACCCTCAAACTTAGGGATGTTAGAGGGAAGTTTAGTGGGCATATGGGGCCACGCAGGATCATGTCTGATGGGGTCATTTGTGAGCCTAGCTAAATCTGGCCGGTTCAGACTCGCCATGTATGGTAGACTAGCAGGTGTGGTGACTGGAACTGGGACATGCCTAGCCATTGTGGTATGGTGTAGGGGTCCAGTAGTGCCTAAAGGTATGCTAGGTATGGAGGGTATGTGCCCTCTAATAGGTGTAGTCTGGTGTGGGCCAGCGCGTCCAAGTGCAACTTGGGTTACACTTGGGTTAGGAATCGCACTAGGGATTCCTGGGATAGCACTTCCAAGTGCAACATGGGTTGCGCTTGGGTTGGGAATCGCACTAGGGATTCCTGGGATGGGGTTTGTGGAAACCAAAGGGGGTATGACCCCCATGTTGGGTATACCCATGATAGGTGGTGGCCCTGTGTTAGGCATTCCTAAATGTGGAGTGTTACCCATATTGGGCATACCCAGAGGGGTGGTTGTTGCCGTGGATGGTACTACAGCAGAAGGGTCTGCAGATGTCTGACCTATGGTAGTTGTAAATAGTGGATCAAATGGTGTTCCAGACATAATGGTGGTTGGTGGTAACTCTGTGGGGTTTTCGGATTCTACCTCCAAATCAAAAGTGAAGTGAGGTGTGTCAGAATCAGATGACTGTCTAGTTGATTGACGATGTGTCGAATCAAGGGATCGGGCTCTGCGTCCGTGACGTGGAGATCCGAGTGGACTAAACTCTGGGAGTTCGCCCTGTAGACGACGAGAACGTCTAGAATTCTCAATGGTGAGAATATGAGTTTTTGATGTAAAAATTTTGTTTAAGTATCAGGTGGTGATATATATAAAAGACTCAAAACCCTAATGCAACCAAGGGTGCAAGAAGGGGAGTGAAAAAAGAAGGCTCTCAGTCCAAAAAATCAATCCTCAAAAAATGCACTTATTCTAGCAGCTGTGCTACAATAAGTGGAGGAATGCAACAACTGGTCAGAATACCAACATGCAAGCGGCTCCTAGAAAAAATAGGTGTAACTAGACCACAGGTAGGTTGAAATCATGCAAACACCTAATCTAAAAGTATTGTGACTCAAACAGACGATATCCTCTGCAAGGTGATGAAATCCAAGTCAGACAATATGAATGTTGAGACAACGGCTAGATATCCCCCTACCGGGAGGGACACCGGGTAATCAATCCTAAAGACAGGCTACTAGGATACTCCGTTCATGACGCGTCGAGAAAAGGTAAATCTGCCATTTGGTCCTTTGATCGCAATATCCCAATACAGGGATATCCCGAGAACTGCGAATGGTAGCCCTTCGGTTACTGAATGGATTTCGGTATTCCACTCAGGCTTCCGGAACCATCCTCCGGACTTCAACCCTCCTAAGGGAGAGGCCTTCCCACAAACCGGTTGTGACCACGCCAAAAAGTACTAAGAGATTTTAGCTCCCTAATTGGACAACTTCTATGTCTCAGATGTAAGAACTGAGGGGTGTTATTGGAACACCTATCCCCCCAATACTACCTAGCTACAAGAATTCTTTTAGTGTTCCCCAAGTGGGGTTAAAAGTGTGTTCAAATTAGGGTACGTTTTAAGGCTTAGTTCAATTAAGTGATCGTGTGAGTGCACGTGAGGTGTTGTAAACTGAACTTGAAAAAATTAAATGCTTTACAGGAAATTTTCAAAAAATAAAGGATTTTCGAAAATAAAAAGCAAATATTTATGACTTTTTTCACTAAAAGGAATTTAAATGCTTTTCAAAAAATATCTCAAAAAACAAAGGATTTCTTGGATTTATGAAAGCAAATAATAGACTTCTTTTTTAAAAGAAATAAATGGATTTCTTTGTTTCAAAAAATTGCTAAGGGCAAGATTTTAAAGAAGTAAAGAGGAAAAAATTTGAATCTAGATGAAAATGCAAAATGAGTCTTTCTTTCACTTTCTTGAAAATTTTTAAAAAGATTTCTAGATATGCACTTTTAAATAGTAAAAAAAAATTTCAAAGCTGTAAAATATGCAGAATTTAATACTGTAAAAAATGTGCTATGGGCAGAAAGTACAGTAAAAAAAAAATTTCAAAATCGGGATGGCCGAATGAAAAATTCAGCCGCACGGGTTTTGACAGGAAAGCCGCGATGGACCGCGCGGGTTTCTGTCACACAGTTGCGATGGACCGCGCGGGTTTTGGCCGCACAGTCGCGATGGACCGCGCGGGTTTTAGCCGCACAGTCGCGATGGACAGCGCGGAAATTGGCCGCGAAGCCGCGGTGTGCAGCGCGGAAAAACGCAGAAAAGTCGCGATGGACCGCACGACTGTCTGTCAAAAATCCGCGATGGACCGCGTGGAAAAACGCAGAAAAGTCGCGATGGACCGCGCGACTGTCTGGCAAAAATACGCGAGGCGGAAGCCATGCACGGAAACCGAGAAACGAACCCGAAAATCAAGAATTTCGGGCTGTTAATGGGGCCAAAACTCAGAGCAGCAATGGATCTGCTGTCTAAGATGGCAGATCTATGGATCTAAAGGTTAAAAACTCATAAAAAACTAAGATTAAAGGTAAAACTAGAGATCTATAGTTCAAACCAAAGCGGAGTCGCCAAAAACTGTTGGCCCGGTTTTGCAACCAGGCTTAGTTCTATGGGCACCTGCTAACTAGTAGCAGTAGTTTCAATTGAAATAAATAACAATAAACTAATTAAACAAGACTAAACATGGATCTATGCAAAGATATTAAGCAAATAACAAAAATAATTTAAAATCAAGAACAAGACAATGTAGAATAATGAATTTGTATTGAAAGAATGGGGCAAGCAAGTGCTTGCAGAATCAATACCTCTGATGATGAGGTTGAATGGCTCCAAGGATGAGCAACTCCAATCTCCAATGGTCTCTTCTCCAATGTGGTTTGCAATGGCTAAAATGCTCAAGGGAGATTTCAGCAGCATAAGGATGAGATAATGGATGGATGTGAAATGAGGAGCCCCTACCACCTTTTTATAGGTTTTGGTGGTGGGAAATACCATTTGTGGTTTTGTGGAAACCAAATGGTATTGACCAACATGGTTTAGGTACTTTTCCCTCCTTTTTCCTTTTTTGAATAAAAATAATATTTTAATTCCCTTTTTAATATTTTTGGGAATTTGGACCCTTTTTGAGGGTTTTTTATGCTTTTTTGGGAAAATTAATCTTTTTTAATGGAAAAAGGGGTGTACTCAGGTCTTTTGGTGACCTTTTGTTGGTTTCAGAGGCTCTGATGGTGAAAAAGTGGATAAATGGGTCATGTGAATAGGGAAATGAGCTAGTGAGCACTTTTTGGGTGTTAACACATATACATCAACGTGACGACGCCCAACGACAAGGACATGCTGCACAGCCAACACCTCCTCCTCAGCCACAACCCATGATATTGCAAAATCCCTTACCCAACCAAGGTGTGGTAAACACCCATCCAAATGATCCCCCACAAGGATCCGTCGCAACACAGAAACAGATTACCTATGCAGTAGTGGATTACTAGCACACAGATTCCAATACTCATCATTTACTAATGATGTCATCAAATGATGTCAATCTTCGAACCCGTCGAAATCAATACGAATCAACCCCTGATACCACACCTACCGACTCATCTTCGAGTACTCTCCCAACCGATCAACCACTTCACATACCCAATGTGCCCATGGACGGAGGTCCAAAAGCACCTTGTTTCCCTTTGAGACGAATTAACAATAACCTGAATGCTCGTGCAGCTTCCAACAATAACATTGTAGAGGATTTAGCTCAGTCCCCCGGTGCTATGTCCACTCTCGAAATCCTAAAAAGTTGTCCTACACAGAGAAAATTGTTGTTATCTTCCATTGGTGCTATAGACCCTAACGACTCCAACATGATGACTTTCGACTTAGAACAAGCTAAACCTCGCCTGCCTTCATCTCTAGATTTTCAAGTTTTCGTGTCCATTCGCAACCTCATCGTTCATCGATGCATAATCGATGAAGGGGCCTCTACCTGCATTATGTCGACTTTCGTATGGAAAAAACTTGGATCCCCAACGCTACAATCGTCAACTACCGCATTACAAGCTTACGATGCTTGTGCAACCCAACCTCAAGGTTTGTTAGTAAACGTACCCATACAGCTTGGGGGCAAACTAGTTCTCATAGATATAGAGGTCATTAACGCCCAACTTGATTACAATCTCCTTCTGGGACAGAGCTACATGTATAAAATGAACGCTGTTGCTTCTTTAGTTTTCCTCCTAATGATGTTCCCCCATGAAGGACGCGTAGTCAAAATCGACCAAATTACATATTATGATCCCAATGCCCCTGCAACTCCTGAAAAGTTCTTCCCATGATCGAACAACCCATTCTCAGTGCACCGACATCGTTCGTCTCATCATTCGGACCCGGGATATATTCGGATACTCCCATGACCACCACTTTCCCGTCTATCCCACCCCCTCTCAAGGTAACTAAAGTATCCGATTTATTCACCCTCTCGCACAATGAACAACAACATACTCAACAACCTCAGCCACTGCCACACTCACCCGCAGTTCCTACTCATATCGGAACAACACCAATTCACACTATCCCATTCTTGTTTCCATTTTCAGGAGTTGTCGGTGCGCCAATAATGGCTACACTTAAACTTCCAGGTTTAACATTAGGATTACCGGTATGGTACTTTCCTGCCCCAACCCCCCACCAACTCCGATCGTTGTTTTACAATCGGTACAACCCATGAATATGTCAAACCATCCACCACCTGGCATATCCAACCTCCAAAATCATCCACCACATGGTCTTTCAAACCCCCAAAATCGACCACTTCCAACAGGGGGCACTTCAGCGACATCTAGTTATGTCCCCACTCAATCCCACCACATTGGGGGTAGAGGTCTGCAAACCTACACCACTGGACCCGCAACTCGCACCCCCCCAGTGACACCCAAATTAGCTAAGAATCCCCCAACCTGTGTGCTCCCTAAGTGCTCCTTGTGCGACGATATTGGCCACGCTACCCATCTATGTCCACAACTACCAACACTTCAAGAACACATGAATATGTTGGATGATGACACCAACGTTCCAGTCGTTAAACTAGAACTCCCCCCTCAGCCTCGTGATAAATCATTTTGCACAAACCACCCTTGTGCAATATGAGGCATCTACGGCCATTATTCACATCACTGCCCCAATCTCCTGGATTACAGAGCAGCACTATACAAGTTTAATGATGCCAACCTAGAGATATTCCCCCCACTTCTTGAGGAAATATTCCCCCCAGAATCTTCCCATTCGGAAGAAATTAACCCCATTTAGACGGTTTCCACTGGATACCCCTCTGTCCAGTCGGCCCCTTCCATTGATCCCTTTGACACACATGTTCAACCCTTTCAAATCAATGAGGAAACCACATGTCCACAACATGGTGGCAGGCCCAAAACCTTGCCTACTAATCATCATCGTGATTCTCATCGGAGATACTGGGGGCATCCACCCCACAAGGGGAATCCCCCATCAGCATATCATCACTTCAGTATGCCACCACAGCCCACAGCCTCATGGTATACCCCCTCGCTAGTAGTTTCTCAATGCCCTATTGATCCCTCTCTGAGACAACATCTGCACCACATTGACACCTCTGAGTTAGGGGGCATAATAGATTACCTCAAACCTGGGATAGGGGGCATGATCAATCATTTTGAACCTTCCCCATCCCATCTATCTCAGTATTTTAATGGCCCCATTGTTCAAACCAACACATATGTGATCCACAATCATAAACCCCATGCACATAGCATGGGGGCAGGTCATTAACCCTGCTCACTTTTTCACATGCGTGATTTCAACCATTTTTGAGGCCACATATCACTTGTATATTTGATTTGATTTGATACACCTAGTATTCTTCCCCCGCGGGTCATCATTTCTCCCCACCACTGCATCCTTGGCTTGTTGGGCTCACCTTTATTTGTAACTAATTTTTTAACCTATTTATTTCCTTTGACCATTCCAGAGTCCTTATGACCTCCGTTTTTCGCACCATTTGCACTACTGGATTCATATTTCCGTGCCCGTGATGATGTTTGAGATCATTTCTCGCTCTCACCAAAAACTTTCAGGCATTTTTTCCATGCCCCACGCCACCTCGATTTGCATGCCACATCGGCTGTTGTCAGTTTATTGGTGATTTTTATACCATCGGATTCAGTTTTCCGAACCTGTGATGATGCTTGAGATCATTTCTCACTCTCACCACTAGATTTTTCTAGCATTTTTTCACACGCCCCTCGTCACCTCGGTTTGTGTGCCAAATCGGCCGTTGTCCATTTTTTACGTTCTTTATATCGTCGGATTCAGTTTTTCATGCTTGTGATGATGCTTGAGATCATTTATCACTCTCACCAGAAACCCTTTTTGACATTGTGTCCCTACACCTTGTTACCTCGATTTGCGAGCCGCATCAGCCACTGTCGAGTTTTACAATTTTGTGCATCACAACTTATACATGAGCCATCCACTCCATCCATACCCCAATTATGGTGTTGTTTTGCTATCATTCATCAACCCACAAGGAGGCCTCATCAAGTGTTCCCCCCTATCACCGTGCTTGATCCCCATACTCGCCCTTTGATTGAACACTTCCTCCTTGCCTCTCCATTAATTTTGTTCGGTATAATTTTATCCCTTTTTCGGGCCGACCAATTCCTTTACGAAAAAGGCACTTAGGGAGTTTCTGTTAAGCTCTTTTCTGACTCCTAAAACAATGAAAAGATCGCCGAGCAATCTTGCTTCCTTTCATGCTCGCTAAAAGTATTTGAAAGGGCGTCTACCTGGTATAAGTTTACCCATTTTCTGGACCTTGTAGACTAATTACCAAAAAGGAATACTCTAGTCACATCGGCAAGAAGAGTTCTCCATTTGCATCATTTTACGCTTTTTCGGGCCTTGGAGACTAACATACAAAAAAGAACACCAATGTAGTCTACTCACCACTTTCAGACTCCCTAAAATTGAAAGCAACCACGAGCAATCGTTGTCTTGGACTCGTACAAATCCACAAGACGGTACTCATCCACAAATTCAGAGTCTTCTTATCGTTTCCAGACTCCTTAAAAATGAAAGCACTCATGAGCATAAATAGTCCTGGGCTCACATAAATCCACAGGACAGTACCATTTCAGAGCACACTTTTATCCCTTCTTGGAGCTCATTAAAACCACGAAGAAGGACCCAATGGTACTTTTTAGCACCACAACTGTTAACACCCAAAAAGTGCTCACTAGCTCATTTCCTTATTCACATGACCCATTTGTCCACTTTTCCACCATTTGAGCCTCTAAAGCCATCAAAAGGTCACCAAAAGACCATAATACACCCTTTTTCCCCTCAAAATATATATTTTTCCTCAAAAAACATAAAAAACCCTCAAAAAGGGTTCAGAATTCCCAAAAATATTAAAAGGGAATAAAAATATTCAAAATATTCAAAAAAGAAAAAAAGAGGGAAAAAGGTACATAAACCATGTTGGTCAATACCATTAGTTTTCTCAAAACCATAATGGTATTCCCCACCACCAAAAACTATAAAAAGGTGGTAGGGGCTCCTCACTTTCCATCCGTCCATCATCCTATCCTCATGCTGTCAAAATATCTCTTGAGTTCTTTGACCATTGTAGCAATCTTGGAGAAGAGACCATTGGAGCCTGGAGCATCTCAACCTTGGAGCTGCCCAACACCAAACATCCTCACCATTTGGGTATTGCAATACAAAAGTCATTTTTTATTTTCGTTTCTTATTCTTGTTCTCAAATCTTTTCAAGTTTATTCTTATATGCACATGTTAGTTCAGATTTAATTCATAATCATTTTTACTTTCTATATTGAAACTGCTATCACATTGTTGATAGGTTTATCCTTGCACATGCTTGGTTGAAAAACCAAGCAATAGTTTTTGGCGACTCCGCTGGTTTCGAATTCTTGGATCTTGGGTTTTTGCTTTAGATCTTAGTTTTTGTTAGTTTTAAATCATTTTAATTTACAGATCTGCCATACTAGGCAGCAGATCCATTGCTGCTCTAGATCTTTGTCCTTTCTGTAGCCATTAACAGCCTGGAATTTTCATTTTCAGGTTCGTTTTTCGGTGTCCGTTTTTCGGCTTTCGCATCGCGACTTTTCGCCCGATAGTCGCGCGGCTCATCGCAACCTCACGGCCTTTTTCCACGCGACACGCCGCAGTTTCGCGACCATTTTCCGTGCTACACATCACAGATTCGTGACCATTTTCCGTGCTGCACATCACGGCTTCGCGACCATTTTCCACGCTGATCATTGCGACTTCGCAGCCATTTTCCGCGCTGCACATTGTGACTTCGCGGCCGAAACCCGCAATGCTGTTATTTTGAATTCGGCCAATTTTTTAGAAAAAAATTTGCTATATTTTTTGCCCATTTAGCCTATTTTACAGCATTATTTTTTCTGCATTTTTACAGCCATAGTGAATCATTTTCTATTTATGTATGCTCCATTAAAGAGTCTTTTTAAAAAATTTCAGAAAGTGAAAGAAAGATTTTCAACATTATTTTTAGATCATAGGTTTCACTTTAAATTTGATCAATAGTTTTCCCAAGCAATATTTTTTAAGAAATCCATTTATTTCTTTAATTTTTTATGTGTTTTGCTTTCTTTTAAAAAGTATCTCAAAAAGTCCATCATTTTTTTAATCATTTTTATTAAAGCATTTACATTTCGAAAACGCCTTTATTTTTTGCAAACTGGAAACGTCTTATTTTTTCATTTATAATCAATCTCCCAAGCGAGGAAAATCAATTTAAGTTAAATAATCACACTTGCACCCACTCTGCCACATTATTTAAACTGAGCCTTAAAATCTACCTTAACTCAACAAACTTTTTAACCCCACTTGGGGAGTACTTAAAAGAATCTTGTAGTTAGGTAGGATTGAGGGGATAGGTGTGCCAATAACACCCCTCAATTATTTACATCTGAGACATAGTGGTTGTCTTTTAGAGTCCCAAAAATCCCTTATAATTTTGACACGGTTATCAACCAATTTATTGGGAAGGCCGCTCCCTTAGGAGGGTTGAAGTAGCCAGACTGGTTCTAGAAGCCTGAGTGGAATATCGCAATCCATTCAGTAACTGAAGGATACCTTTCGAAGTTCTCAGTGTACACCCGTATGGGGGTACAACGGTGATAGAACCAAACTGCAAATTCACCCAACCGAACGTGTCATGAACGGGGTATCCTAGTTGCCATTATTTAGGATTGTCTACTCAGTGTCCCTCCCGGTAGGGGGATATCTAGCCATTGATTCAACACTCTATATTTTCTGACTTGGATTTCATCACCTTGCAGAGAATATCGTTTGTTGACTCACAATACTTCTAGTTAGGTGTTTGCATGATACAATACCCACCTTTGGTCTAGTGAGCACCACTTTTTTCTAGGAACTGTTTGACTTTTGGTATTCTGACCACTTGTTTGGATCCCTCCACTCATTATAGCACAGCTGTTACAATAAGTGCTTTTGAGGTTGGTTGTTGGCCTAAGAGCCATTATTTTTTCACTCCCCTCTTGCACACATTTTTGCACTAGGGTTTCGATTCTTTTACATTACCACCATCAACTGGAATTTTTATACATTTCTCACCATTGAGAATTTAAGACGGTCCTGCCATTTTCAGGGTGACCCCCCTCAGTTCGGTGCCCTTGAATCGACACGTCATCAGCATAGAACACCGTCATCCGATTCTGACACGCCTCACTTCACATCTGATTCTGAGGCTGAATCTGAACACCCCACTGAAAAATCACCAACCAACACCATGGCTAGATCACAATACAATCCCCTTTTCACTAGTACTATTGGAGATACATCGACAGACCCTACTACTACTGTGCCACCCACGGTAACAACAACCCCCTTAGGCATTCCTAATATAGGGGCCATTCCCCCTTTAGGTATGCCCAACATAGGGCCACCACCTGTCATGGGTATGCCCAACATAGGGGTCACACCCCCTCTCATTACCACAACCCACATCCCAGGAATTCCTAGCACTATTCCTAACCCCTCTGCAACCCATATTGCACTTGGGAGCGCAGGTCCTTCCCACAGCACATCGGTTGGAGGACATATAGCTTCAATACCTAGCATACCCTTAGGGGCCACTGGACAACTACATAATGCCACCATTAACAGTTATGTCCCAGTCACTACGCCACACCCATCTGCTAATCTACCATACATGGCTAGTCTAAACTTGCCAGACCTAGCCAGGTTAACCAACGATCCTATCAGGCACAACCCTACATGGCCACCCATGCCTACAAAGCTTCCCTCGGACATCCCGAAGTTTGAAGGAAAAGCTGGGGAAGATCCCCAAAACCGCATAATGTCATTTCACCTATGGTGTTCATCTAACTCCATTGTGGATGACTCCATTAGACTAAGACTGTTGCAACGAACGTTCACTGGCTCTGCAGCCAAGTGGTACATTGAGAAACCACATGGGACCCACCATACATTTACGTCCCTCGCCTCCACTTTCCTTCAATTTTTTCAGCTACTTGTACGCTATGATGCAGGAGTTGAATACTGTTGTCTTGTAGACAAAACACGGCTACCCACATCACCGACCATATCCATGAGTGGCGCAAGTGCCGTAGCCTCTGCAAGATTAAACTGGACGACCGTATATTTTTGGATTGGTTTCTCAAATCACTCCTACCCCTCATAGCCAAATATGTAGCTTCCGAACGACCCCAATCAGAAGAAGAAGCTATCTTAAAAGCTCAACAGTTTGACCTGATTTATGCTCATTCATGCTATCTCTACACAATCATACCAGACGCCCCACGAGGCGATTCTTCACGAGGTGATGCTCCGAGGGCATCACATGCCGCTGATGGTATTGTCAGCCAAGTCACGACACAAAATAAACCTTTTAGCATGGTGAGCACCATAAATTCCCCAGACCTCTCTAGGGCTACATCTAATTCTGGAGCTACGACTTCATACGCTCCAACAAATCAGACTCATCACACTCATGGACCCTCTTGTCCACAACATTGCTACGGGAAATCACCATCGACCTATGTACCACACACATACTATAACCAACTAGCCACCCATAACCCAATTCACTTACCATCCCAACCAATGTATTACCCCCAGCAGGCTATACTAGCTAACCCAACACTTCCAATAGCTCAAGGTTACCAACAACCCCAACAGGCAACTGGACCTCCCCCAGCCCCACCAGCTTACTATCCACCGCAACCTGCTCCCGCACCTACGACACCCCAAAATCCTCCCACTACTCAAGGGCAAGTGTACACACAACACAATCAGCCGTAGCACCAAAACAACCAACGCAACCAGGGCGGACAACAAAACCGTGGAAGAGGATGAAACCGCGGAAACAACCAGCAACATAATCAATGTCCACCACCACCCCATCCTCCAAATAATAACAACGCTGCTCCCCCAAACCAGAATCCTGATCGTCCTCCCAAACAGGTGAAAAACAATAACCTGAGAACAAATCATCCATGTTCTATATGTGGAGTCTATGGCCACTACACTCACAACTGCCCCCATTTAGACAAAGCACGTAAGCTTTGGGTTGATGATGCCCAATGCCAAGGCCACGCTGGATAGCCAGCTCCACCTAATCAACCGCAACCCATGATATTTCAAAACCCATTGCCAAACCAGGGAGTAATAAATTCCCGCCCAATGGATCCCCCACAAGGATCTACTGCACCTCAGCAGCAAATCACCTATGCCGCAACTGATTATCAGCATACGAATTAAGGCACACACCATTTATTAATGATGTCATCCAATTATATCAACCTCCAGACTCACAGGAATCAGTATGGCCCACCCCCGGAAACCCCGCCCACTGACGCATCCCCCCCCCTTCCATCAGATCAACCACTACGCATACCAAATATGCCGTTGGACGAAGGACCTAAAATCCCTCGCATACCTTTGCGAAGGATTAACAACAATCCTAATGCTTGCGCAACATCCAATTATAATGTCGTGGGAGATTTAGCACAATCCCCCGCTGCTATGTCTGCTTTAGAGGTATTGAAAACATGCCCTGTAAAACGAAAACTACTATTATCCGCCATCAGAGGAGTAGATCTTAATGACACACATATGATGGCCTTCGACTTAGACCAAGCCGAACCTCAACTACCATCAAATTAACTTTCCAAGTATCTGTAAACATTCGAAACCTTGGTGTGCATCGATGCATCATCGATGAAGGAGCTTCAACTTGCGTTATGTCCACTCTTGTGTGGCAGAAACTTGGCTCCCCCACTTTACAACCATCCACCACAGCATTAAGAGCTTAGGATGGGTGCTCAACTCAACCACAAGGCCTCTTAGCGAACGTACCTGTAGAACTAGGTGGAAAATTGGTTCTCATCGACATCGAAGTGATCAATGCCCAGCTCGACTACAACCTCCTTCTTGGACGTAGCTATATGTACAAAATGAAAGCCGTCACTTCATCTGTGTTTCACCTCATGATGTTCCCACATGAAGGACACGTTATCAAGATTGATCAACTCACATATTATGATCCTAACACCCCGGCAGCCCCTCAAAATGTGCTACCATTGATTGAACAAACCGTTCAAACTGCACCAACATCACTTGTCTCGTCAATTGGTCCTGGAATCTACACCGAGTCACCTATGACTTCCACATTTCCATCGATCCCACCACCTTTACCGATAACAAAAACATCCTATTTGTGCACCCTGTCGCACACCACACAACAACCCTCGTCACTGCCACAAACACCCACAGTGCCTACTCATATTGGAACAACGCCAATTCACACTATCCCATTCTTGTTCCCGTTGTCACGAGTTGTTAGTTCACCAGTAATGGCTACACTCAACCTTCCTGGTTTAACATTAGGACTTCCGGTATGGTACTTACCTTCTCTGAGCCCCCTGCCAACTCCGACTGTTATTTTACAACCGGTACAACCTATCGCTACTACCAACCGCCCACCCCCTCCTGTCACTCATCTGCAAAATAGACCACCCCCAATAGTGACTACGACATCAACATCTAGAAACGCCCCACCTCCGTTACGAAACACAAGGGGCAGAGGCCCACAAACTTATAACATTGTACCCATAACTCGCACCCCCCCAGCAACCACCAAGGTAGCCAAGAACCCCCCAACTATTTGCATCCCCCCTAAGTGCTCGTTGTGTGATGACATAGGCCATGCCACTCATCAATGTCCACAATTACTTGCACTCCAAGAACACATGAATATGTTGGATGACGACACCAGAATTCCAGTGATAAGACTTGAGCCACCTCCTCAACCTCGCGACAAAACGCTTCACACAAACCACCTTTGTGCGATATGCGGCATCTATGGCCATTATTCACATCACTGCCCTGATCTCCCAGATTATAGAGCAGCTTTATACGAGATGAACAATGTCGACTTAGAGATATCTCCTCCCCTCATCGAGGAGATCTACCCTCCAAAGTCATATTCTTCGGAAGAAATCAATACCATCTATATGATTTCAACCACATACAAATACGAACCAGTTGATTTATGGTCTGATTACTTTCGTACTGATGAGCAAATTCTAGAAACACTCACTGCACCGGACTACCCTTGGTATGATATGCACCATCGATCATACTTCCTCCCTGAGGCGTCTACATCCACCGCGGAAAACCAAAACCTATCAAGCCATCTAGTAAAAACAAAATTTGCATCCACGTGCATAACATGTGCCTCCACGAGCATACAAACATAAACATACACCAAATAGCTATGACAAGCCTCCACGGGTGAAGAAAATATGTGCCTCCATGGGCATATACAAAAATTAAAAGATTGCGTCTATGTGCATAACATGTGCCTCCACGGGCATACGAAAACCAAACATGCCTCCACGGGCAAACAAATAGACAAGATGTGCATCCACGTGCATACACGACTATATACCCAAACATATATATGCATATATATATAATCATGATAGTCAACATGTCATAGGTTCCCTCAGCACCCAATATACAAAAATACATGAGTCGTACAAAAAGGTACTTCCCCATATGCTCATCAGCATTTGGGGGAAAATATACAATCAACTAGTCATCATGATCCCTAGGATCCTCTGGCCCCTCCTCCATGGGCTCCTCCAGATCCTCCTGACCCTGAACCCTCCTCTCAACCATCACCACTGCTGCTCTGAGCAGGATAGAATGCCACTCTCAAGGAGCATCGAAACAACGCTCGATGATGTCCCGGTCCAAGTTCCTCCACCCCTCCTCGGGCACTCCCGCTAGGATCATGTCCAGAGTCTCCCAGACACCCTCATCTGCATCATCTCAAGGGTGCACAACCCCTCGAGCACGTGGCAGCGGTACCACTACAGGTGGAGGAACCACCACCATCGCCCGTCTCCTACAGCCCACATGATCAACCGATGGTACCGGACCAACATCTGCACAATCACGCAAGTGAACCAAGTCAATATCATATAAATATCTCTAACTATACTCATAACAAAAACATCTAAAAACACATGATATAGTAGAGAACCAAACACAAAAGACATACCATCTAAACCCCAGGCCTGCCCCTAGGCTCAAGGAATCTCCGGATCTCCTCGATAATCCATACCAGCATATGGATAGTCATCAATCAGCAGGGGGATCTGCTCCCACTGCTCATACATGTCCTCTGAAAAGAACTTGCGGATACCACCACCACCACGAGGAATCATCTCACCCCATCGCACCATCCGCGGCTCACTCACCCCACCTGCCCGAACCGGCACCCGTGGCCGCAAGGTCGGTACCCACTCAAAGAAGAAACAACAAAGGAAGGAGGCATAACAGAACTCTCCCCCCTCCCGACTGACCTTGTCCAAATCTCTCCGGACACCGGCCAAAAAAATATGACCCCACACATAGTAGGTCCCTCTCAACACAGAGTTTACCATCATCGTTTGTCCCCCAGACAAAAGATGTGGCGCCGCGGCACCCAACATGCGCAAAACACATGCCCCAACAGCCCGCATCTCCCACTCCCTCGGAGATCTCAAGCCCAATGCGCTATTCTGCACAATAGCCCCCGGCACACAGAATCTCTCCAAGAGATCCTCAATATCTAAACCTGTCGGGATCCTCAGCAGAAGATCCCCCACCTCCGCTAAGCAAGGAAACCCAGTAAGAAAGTAAACATCAGAGAGGGTGATCTCTAACCTCTCACCCCCCACCATGAAAGCACCCTCTACCGGAACCCAGAGATCCACCAATTTGTTCAGCAGTGGTCTGACTGAACGCATGGGTGGAATCTGAGTGAACTTCAGGATCCCACCTGTAGCCATAGCCTGTAGGACACCCTGGTCGGTCTGAATACACACCGTCAAATCCGCCTCCATCTCCCGCTCCGGCCATGATACCAGCGGTCTCCTCAACATCCTACCAAAAAACAAAGAAAAAATTTTAGAAATAGAATTTTTTTTCCAAAAATTGCATCGCGGCTTTCAAGCCTTAAGCCGCGATGATCATCGCGGGAATCAACTGCGAACCCGTGATGAACATCGCGGGTATTGGCCCCACAATCGCAGTGAACATCGTGACTGACAGCGTGATAGTCGCGATGAACATCGCGACTGTCAGCCCCAAACCCACAATGAACATCGCGGGTTTTGAGCTAAAATCCGTGATGTTCATTGCGGAAAAGGACGCGAAACCCGCAATATTCCACGTTGGAATGACAACATGGAATTTCGCGGCCTTCAGGGGCCCGCGGCTAACCAAAAAACACATAATCGAAAAGGCTAAGGAAAATAGGGTTACCTGAAACTCGCGGAATCGAAAACCAACGGTCGAATCTCCCAGAAATAAAAAAAGAGCTCTGACCTAACTCAATTGCTCTGCCAAACTCACATGTAACAATGACACGTCATATTGGGCCCACACCCTATTTATAGAGATTTGACCATTTTTCAAACAACCATTACGGTATCATACGACGTCCGTTTTTCAAACCGTTGGTACCGTTGGAATCAGCACAGCGAGAACTTCATGATAGTCCTTTCCTTTTCCCGATTTCACCAGGTCCATTTTTTGGGCATTTTTCCCATGCCCCTCGTTGCCTCGATTTGTGTGTCACATCGACCATTGTCCATTTTTTACGAGTCTTATATCAGCGGATTTACTTTTTTGCGCTCGTGATGATGCTTGAGATCATTTATCGTTCTCATGCCCAGATTTTTTGAGCATCTTTTACATGCCCCCTCGTCGCCTCGATTTGCGTGCCACATCGGCCATCCTTCGTTTTTGATGAATCTTATATTGCCCGATTTAGTTTTTCACGCTTGTGATGATGCTTGAGATCATTTCTCGCTCTCACGCCCAGATTTTGTGGGCATCTTTTACATGCCCCCTCGTCGCCTTGGTTTGCGTGCCACAACGGTCGTCCTCCGTTTTTGACAAATTTTATATCGTCGGATTCAATTTTCCGTGCTCATGATGATGCTTGAGACCATTTCTCACTCTCACCCCATAATTTTTGGACATTTTTTCAAAATGCCACTCATCACCTCGGTTTGCGTGCCACATTGGCTGCTGCCCATTTTTGACAATCTTTATGTCACCGGATTCAGTTTTCTGCACTCATGACGATGCTTGAGACCATTTCTCGCTCTCATTAATACCTTTTTGTTTGGTATTGTTTTACCCCTTTTTCGGGTCGAGCAATTCCTTTTACGAAAAAGACACTTAGGGAGTTTCTGTTAAGCTCTTTTCTGACTCCTAAAACAATGAAAAGATCGCCGAGTAATCTTGCTTCCTTTCATGCTCGCTAAACGTATCTGAAAGGGAATCTACCTGGTATAAGTTTATCCCTTTTCCGGACCTTGTAGACTAATTACGAAAAAGGAATACTCTAGTCACATCGGTTAGAAGAGTTCTCCATTTGCATCATTTTATGCTTTTTCGGGCCTTGGAGACTAACTTACGAAAAAGAACACCAATGGAGTCCACTTACCGCTTTCAGACTCTCTAAACATGAAAGCAACCACGAGCAATCACCATCCTGGGCTCGTAAAAATCCATAGGACGGTACGCCACCACCACTACAGAGTTTTCTTATTGTTTTCAGACTCCTTAAAAATGAAAGCACTCATGAGCACGAATAGTCCTGGGCTCACAAAATCCACAGGACAATACCATTTCAGAGCACACTTTTATCCCTTCTTGGAGCTCATTAAAATTACAAAGAAGGACCCAATGGTGCTTCTCAGCGCCACAACAGATCATGTCTACTCATATGGCAGCTTCCCCACTTTTGGTCGCCTTTGTTCAGAGTATTCTGCAGTATTTCACCCTGAGAGTCCCTCGACAGCACCCATCAGTTTGTCCCCCCAGAGTCAATACATACCCTTCAATCCTTAAAAGCTATGATCCCCACACCTACAAGTCAGTTTCCTACGCTGCCAGGTTAACCATGTCATCATGCTCTGAACGAAGGAAGTTTGAGTCCACCCACTCGGTGACCCCAGTTATTTCCCATCCTCACAGTATGTCAGCCCTGCCATCAGTACTACCACACTTCAGTTCTACACCTCGCACTCCTATCAAGGAAACATCATTTCCTTGTTAGTTGTTGGTCCCCCTCTCTCGACGCCAACCAAATTTATTCCAAAGGATAGACCTATAGGTCCCTGTGTCTTGGACTCATCACCATTTATGATGAGTGCCTACGAATCATTTCGAGAGGAGTCCTCGGCACCTCTCCAAATGGTTGTTTCTCACATCCTCGACTTCAACACCTTGATCGCATCCTTGAGACTCGCACAGGGTATTGGTCCTTTCAGTTATTTGTTGAAGACCCCGGATACCACCTAACTCTTCCACATTTGAGAGTCTACTTATGGAAACAACCAGTTACACTTTCCTATAGATATCCGGGTTGCGCATGGTGACAGTATTCAAATGTACCCCAGTTTTATACTCCCTCGAGTATACAGTTACATGTACTTCTCAGAGATGACTCATAGTCATTGAGTCCCTACAGATGTTGGACACCTTCAGTTTCAGTAGTTCATCAACCCTTCTGAGACCTTGTTCAGAACGGTTGTCGCTTTATTCCATTGTATCAGTTATTGAGATCAGTCATGTTATGATCATGAGTACATCCCAAAATAGTGTCCCCTTTGGACCATTATGATGTACCAACAGATTTTTTTATGTATTATTTAGGTCCCCCTCCTTGGGACTAATTGTTATGTATACGTCTTGATACGAGCATGGGTATGCCCGCCTCGTCCATTATCAGAGATTATTCCTCATTCATATTGAGGCCATGTAATATTTTTTTGTTTTTGCAGCTTCCAAGGGGTCGTTGATCCAGTCTCCAACCATTCTCTTCTCTTCCCCAAACCCCAGGAAAAAGACAAAAGAACTATGATGTCTATCGGCCATACGATGAGCTCCTACCCTCACACATCAGGGGGCAATCTGTTAACACCCAAAAAGTGCTCACTAACTCATTTCCTTATTCACATGACCCATTTGTCCACTTTTCCACCATTTGAGCCTCTAAATCCATCAAAAGGTCACCAAAAGACCATAATACACCCTTTTTCCCCTCAAAATATATATTTTTCCTCAAAAAACATTAAAAAACCCTCAAAAAGGGTCCAGAATTCCCAAAACTATTAAAAGGGAATAAAAATATTCAAAAAAGAAAAAAAGAGAGAAAAATGTACCTAAACCATGTTGGTCAATACCATTAGTTTTCTCAAAACCATAATGGTATTCCCCACCATCAAAAACTATAAAAAGGTGGTAGGGGCTCCTCACTTTCCATCCATCCATCATCCTATCCTCATGCCGTCAAAATCTCTCTTGAGTTCTTTGACCATTGTAGCAATCTTGGAGAAGAGACCATTGGAGCCTGGAGCATCTCAACCTTGGAGCTGCTCAACACCAAACATCCTCACCATTTGAGGTATTGCAATACAAAAGTCATTTTTTATTTTTCGTTTCTTGTTCTTGTTCTCAAATCTTTTCAAGTTTATTGTTATATGCACATGTTAGTTCAGATTTAATTCATAATCGCTTTTATTTTCTATATTGAAACTGCTATCACATTGTTGATAGGTGCATCCTTGCACATGCTTGGTTTAAAAACCAAGCAACAACAACAGATCATGTCTACTCATGTGGTAGCTTCCCCATTCTGGTCACCTTTGCTCAGAGTATTCTGCAGTATGTCACCCTGAGAGTCTCACAATAGCATCCATTAGCTTCTCCCCCCAGAGTCACTCCAGTCAGCAATACATATCCTTGATAATCTATGATCCTCACACCTAAAAGTCAGTTTCCTATGTTGTCATGTTAACCACCATGTCATCATGCTCTAAACAAAGGAATTTTTGAGTCCACCCTCTCTATGACCCCAATTATTCCCCATCCCCACAGTATGTCAATCCTACCATCAGTACTATCACACTTCAGTTGTACACCTTGCGCTCCTGTCAAGGAAACATCATCGCCTGGGTAGTTTTCGGTCTCCCTCTGTCGATGCCAACCAAATCTATTCCAGAGGATAGACCCAGAGGTCCCTATGCCTTGGACTCATCACCATTAGTGATGAGTGCCTACGGATCATTTTGAAAGGAGTCCTCAATGCCTCTCCAAATGATTGTTTCTCACATGCTCGACTTCAACACCTTGATCGCATCATCGAGACTCGTACAGGGTATCCCTCCTTTCAGATATTTGTTGAAGACCCCAGATATCACCTGACTCTACCACATTTATGAGTCTTTTTGAGAAAACAACCAGTTACACATTCCTATGGATATCTGGATTGCGCTCAACGACAGTTTTCAAGATGTACCCCAGTTTTATACTCCCTCGAGTATACAGTTACATAAATTCCTCAGAGATTGGCTCACAGTCTTTGAGTCCTTACAGATGTTGGACACCTTCAGCTCCAACAGTTCATCAACCCTTCTTAAACCTTTTTCAAAATGGTTGTTTCTCTTTTCCAATGTATCAATTATTGAGATCAGTCATGGTATGATCATGAGTACGTCCCAGCATTATGTCCTCTCTGGACCATTATGATGTACCAATAGATTTTTATGTATTATTCAAGTCCCCCTTCTTGGGCCTAATTGTTAGGTATATGTCTTGACACGAGCATGGGTATGCCCGCCTCATCCATTATCAGAGATTATTCCTCATTCATTTTGAGGCCGTGTATTTTTTCAGTTTTTGCATCTTCCAAGGGGCCGTTGTTCCAGTCTCCAATCGGTCTCTTCTCTTCTCCAAACCCCAAGAAAAAAGATAAAAGAACTATGATGTCTATCAGCCATATGATGAGCTCTTGCCCTCCCACATCAGGGGGCAATCTGTGAACACTCAAAAAGTGCTCACTAGCTCACTCCCTTATTCACATGACGCATTTGTCCACTTTTTCCACCATTTGATCCTCTAAAACCTTCAAAAGGTCACCAAAAAGACCATAATACCCCTTTCCCCCCTCAAAATTTGTATTTTTTCTCAAAAAACCCTCAAAAAGGGTCCAAAATTCCCCAAAAATATTAAAAGGGAATAAAAATATAAAAAATATTCAAAAAAGGAAAAAGAAGGAAAAAGAGACCTAAACCATGTTGGTCCATACCATTGGTTTCCTTAAAACCATAATGGTATTACCCATCACCCAAAAACTATAAAAAGGTGATAGGGGCTCCTCATTATTCATCCACATTTCATCCTATCCTTATGCTGCCAAATTCCCTCTGAGAGCCATTCTCGCATTTCGAGTTTGAAGATCCCCATTGAAGCATTGGAGAAGAAGAGACCATTGGACATTGGAGCTTCTCAACCTTGGAGCTGCTCAACACTCACCATCCTCACCACTTGAGGTAATACAAAAGATTAAATTTCTTAATTTCTTGCTTTTGTTATAGATCTTATTGCTTATGTTTGAAATCTAGTTTTTTATTTATTTACACATATTTATGTTAGATCAGATTATATTAATTTATTCATAATTGTTTTTTTTATATTGAAACTGTTATTACAAGTTAATAGATGCATCCTTGCACATGCTTGGTTGAAAAACCAAGCAACATATATAAGAACAAATACAGATCAGATGGATCACTTAACAATAACAAAGAACGGCTCGTGGAAAAAGGCTATGCACAAAAAGAATGAATTAACAATGAAGAGATGTTCTCCCCCACAACAAAATGGAATACCATCTGCACCTTACTCTCCTTGGATACACAAAATGGGTGGAAAGTCCACCAGATGGATGTAAAAACAACTTTCTTGAATGGAGACTTGAAATAAAATGTCTCTATGCCTCAGCTACAAGGATTTATTGTGAAGGAACAAAAACAAAAGGTATTCAAACTCGTCAAGTCCTTGTATGGCCTAACACAAGCACCTCGAGCATGGTACGAAAATCTAACCGAGCATCTTCTAAAGTTAAATTTCAAACACTATTATCTTGATGATGCAACATTGTTTGTAAATAAAGTTGGAAGATCTGTTGTGTTTCTTGTGGTGTATGTAGATGACCTCTTCATAATAGGGAACAATGAAAGTTATATTTCATCCATAAAGCAATATTTGAAGAATGGATTTGAATGACAGATCCGGTACACCTTCATTACTACTTAGGAATTGAAGTCACTCAACATCCTAAGTACATATTCATCTCCAAGAAGAAGTATTTTGGAGAATTGTTGAACAAATTTTGCATGATAGAATGAAACCCTCTCTCAACACCAATGGAATAAAAGATGAAGCTCACATCAATTGAAGGAAAATAATTTGAGGATGCAACCACGTACCGATAGCTTGTAGCAATCATTATCTACCTTACCACCACCTGACTAGATATTTCATATGTTGTTGGCATTCTTTCAAGGTTCATGCACAAACCTTGTGAAGGACACTGGTCCGCTACAAAATGAGTTCTAAGATACTTGAAGGGGACTCAAGACTTTGGATTCAAATACTCTAAGGTGGATGACTTCAAACTTATTGGGTACTCTAATTCAGACTTTAATGATGACAAATAGATAGGAGTGTCCACTTATGGATACACAATGAGTCTTGGATCAACAGTTGTCTCCTGGAGATCATGCAAATAGTTAGTTCCAGCAGATTCAAAAACAAAGGAAGAATATGTGGCTGTTGCAGAAGCAATGAAAGAGATTGTGTGGCTCAGGAAGATGCTTCAAGATTTGCAGGAGAATCAAGAGAACTCCACTCCCTTATTGGTCGAAAACACTTCTGCAATCAAATGGGCCAATATTTCCATATTCCATGATCGAACCAAGCACATCAACACAAAGTATCATTTGATTCGACATCATGTAGAGTCCAAGACAGTTCAGCTACGACATTGTTCCATGAACGAGCAACTTGCAGACATCTTCACTAAAGCGTTTGGATGAGAAAAGTTTGAAAAGTTTATAACCATGCTCAGACTTACAAACACCCCTTTGGATTAATGGGAGGAATGTTGGAAACGTAATCCTCATGATTATGGTTCCAAATTTAAAATTGTATATATTGTAAAGATAGAATATGAACAACCGTAGGAAATCAAAGAGATGTTGGAAGATGGAATCCAATAGTCATTTAAGAATGTATAAATGAATGGCTTTATGCCTTGAATAATACAATTCTGGAGTTATTCCACCTAACAATTACAAACATTAAATTTTCATTAAATAATTAATTTTTTTATTAGAATAATAAATACTTATTATCGGTGAAGGAAGTTTTTGGGAGCGAAACCTGGAGCGAAAACCCTAGCATATTGAGAGTCGTTTTTTACTGTAGCTTGGGTGGCCAGGGCTTGGCCCAGCCGCCCCTCCTCCTGTACATAGCTACTGGTTTTATTTTTGCAGGATTCCTAGGACGGCGATCGGTGGAGGCCTTGTGGATTCTGGCTTCTGAGCCTCTTGGTAGGTGACATTGGCGGTCTGATCCACCTACTTCGCGGGCATGCTGCTGTCACAGGCGGATTGCTGAAGATGCGTCCTGGTGGTCGGAGTCGGTGGAGGCGTATGGGGCGCTTGGTTACAGGGATGCACAATTTCTACGGCGGTGCTCTCTATTTGTCTGGCCGTTTTCTTCTTCCGGAGTTGCTGGCTGATTGTTCGCCGGTTTGGGAGCTCCATTGAGTCTGCTGCTCGTCCACAGACTTGGATCTAATGTTTCTTCTGGTGATGATTTCGGTTATGACGGATGCAGAGGGATCGCGGCTAGAATCGAATGGATACATCGGGCATTTCCTTGAAGGCAGACGACTGTGGGATTGGATCCTGGGTAAGCGATTCTGCCCCGGTTTGTCTATCTGCAAGTCCCCCATGTGGGCACATGAATTGTATTACACTGTGGCTTGCGTATCCTTCCGATTGTTCCACTTGCAGAACCAAAGCCGCGCCCATTCCGCAAGATTTGGAAGCTGCGCTAGACCAACAAGAAGCCCAACGCGTACAGCAAGGTAGAAGCCGAGCAAGAACATTTGGAAACCCAACGCGTACAGCAAGGTTTGGAAGGCATGAACAGCAAGTTTTGGAATTCGAGACCGAAAAAGTTTTGGAATCCGAGGACGAACAGCAAGTTTTTGAATCCGCTGGAACAGAACAGGATTCTTGGAGGCCGATGGGGGTTTGGTGACACCGCTCAGGGTTCGAAGGCTGGTGGGTGCTCTCGGTGGAGGCATCTGAGTTTTTTGGTTCCTGGGAATCTCGGCAATCTTTGGCGGTCTGCTCCTGGCATTCTTTGGGTGGCTGTGTTTTCATCCGGGGTTTGCTGGGCGCCAGATTTGATGGATCCAATCTTTCGATGGAGACATTCGTTTTTCTTTGCTGAGGTTCCTGTTACCTAGGGATCTTGGAGGCTGACATGTGTAGGGCTTCCATTCTATGGGGCTTGTGGTTTTCCATCTTGATGGAAGTTTTTTCTGTTTTTTCTTCTACTATCTTTCTTTTTCTGGGCAATGAGGGTCTGTTCCCGAGCATTTTAATGTAGCCACTTATATGTGACAATGTATGGAGCAGTTTACACTCTCCATATATCTGCAGAATGTAATTTTGTATCTTCTGATAATAAGATTACGAATTTTTCCGAGGAAAAAACCTCGGAAAAAAATAAATACTTATTATCCAATCCAAACTTAATTCCCTTAACAACATAACTAAAAATATTTGCTATCAATGCGCTTTTGTCTATGACACACCGGCGCGTACTAAATTATTTGACAATTATGTGATTTATATTTAAAATATATTTAATAGCTTTTTAATTGAATAGTAAAGGTTGTAAATTGATAAATAATGTGTGATAAGTGTTCAAATAACAATAATTCCAATCGGCATAATGGCATCACATACACAAAAGAGAAGAAGATAAGTTCTTTGTAATTTCTATATGAAATCAATATGTTTGAATTATATGTAAGTTTAACTAATATCTATTGGTTAATGTGTGTCATGCAGAGCCAAAAAAAAGAGGAAGCTCGATAAGATTCTTTGCAATCTAAGTGCAGAAGAGCATAAAAACTTGATGGAAAAAGTGCATAATGATGAATCAGGTGAATCAAAAAGAACTATTCAATATGAATTATTTTATTGAATATTTAGTAAAATATATTTAAGAATATTTGATAATATGTTTCAAACAATCTATTTCACATATTTTTAATGTTATGCACGTATCGACAATAAGGGAACCAAATGTTGTCCTTAGAAAATAAAAAATAAGATGTAAATGATGATGACTTGGCCCATCGCTCATATGTACATATAAATAAATAATTCATCATTAAATAATAGTTTTCAATTGTTTTTTGTAGAAAAGAAAACCAAATAGAACCCATTCAGCACATAAGACAAGACGACAAGGAAGAAAATGAGTGATAGCAAAGTTTGTGAGTAATTATGATTTCATTATAACAACTTAAGATTTCATATTTGTTGTAATATTTTTATTTTATTTTATTTTACACTTACCATCCTTGGATGTCTTCAAACAAGTGTTAATATACAAGCAAGAGCCATCCGAATATTTGATTGACATTGGGTTAAGTATGGGTTGTGAGTATACATTGGTGTATCAAAAATTAATTGTGGACTTTGTAAGTATCTATGTTGTTTTACTTCTCTAATTTGTTGATTAATGGAACAACAAAAATCCCTTATATTAAATATATGAATTTGTGATGGGGTATAAAACTTGCAGGAAACAAAGTATGAAGTGGAGCTAACAAAATAGTTGTTGAAAGAAACCATGAGATTTGGTTTTGAAACAATGTGTATCATTCAGGACACAATTCTTGCTTTGGTATATTTTTAATTTACATAATGATCATGTATATTATCTATTTTAGTTTGCATTATGTCTACCAATGTAGATACACTCATTACACTTTATTTTTATGTTTGTAAATGGAAGCTGAAGATGAGGAACGAAATTGAGGAAATCAAGAAAGCATTTGTCCAAATAACTCAAGTCATGCAATTAGTAGCTCGAGCACTAACAACAATTCCATCCAAGAATGATGATCAATATAATTGGATGTTAATACAAGCTGTTGTGTCTTCTGAAATAATTATTTGTCAAAATTAGACATTTTGTATAAGATAATGGAATCGTGTACCAATTAAAAGACAACGGGTTACCAATAAGTGTAACAATTACACATTGACATTTTGATTATTCTAGGATTTTATGTTGTCCCACTTTGTATGAGAAAGAGCTTCTTATTCATATATAATAAAATAAGTTTTTTATTCTATTGCATTATCCAATGTCATTGTAAAATGTTACATCGTTGATTAAATATTATAATGAAGAGATGTGAAATATGATGATATAACAAATTAATCCAAACATTATATCTAAATACAATAATAAAAATTCAATTTATATAAACTATTATAAGAAATATGACAATTTTTTATAAATAATGAATTTTTAAAAATGCATTGTTGCTGGCGCATTGTCACTAATGTGTAGCACCAGTGCTTCCATGATTAAAAAACTCGTCGGAGACTCACAACAGTGCTTGTTCATCATCAATGCGTACCAATGTTTTTCATAGTATGCACTGGTACATTGTCATAAATATGCAACACTTATGCACTATTATTACCACTTCCAAAACCACCAATTTGGTGTGTTATGTACCTAGTTTTGCACCGGTGCTTCATAACTATAAAACACATCGATGCTATATTTATATAAATCATTGTTTCTTATAATATTGTAAAGCATCGGTGCGTTATTGATATAACGCACCGATGCTCATAATGTTTTAAAGCATCGGTGCAATCTTTGGTTTTATAGCACCGGTTCATGTAAGTTATAAAGCATCGGTGCTTAATATTTTATTATGATTTGGTGTGATATTTGTTTGTCAATCACTGGTGCACAGATTTATTTGTAATGCACCAGTGCGTTTATATAAAAAGCGTACCGATTTTGAAACCTCCGCTAAAACCTATGTCCATAGAATTTTATTTAGTTATAAAAATAATTATGTTACAACCTCCGCTAGAACATCTGCTACCAGTAACAAAGGTTGTAGTGGAGATTTTTTTGACAATTTTGACCAATCTTGTAACACTAAAAAACTATGCTATAACCTCCTCTAGAGGTTGTTCTCCTTGTAGTGTGTTATGGATCTGATGCACACCTTAAATATGATATGACATGCATGCCAAGAGACAATTTGATATAAATGAGTGCCCCTCCTTCCCTTAAGTGCTAAATGCATTGAGAGTGGATTAATATACTTCCTAATGATGATTGATCTCATAACTAATTTAGGGGATCCAATTTCATTAAAGGGGGTCACCATTTTTAACTAGGACCCCCTTGTCAAGATAGAATACAGCATTATCTTGTTGATCAACTCTAGATATATTATCCATTTTGAAATGATATATGACGTCCTTAACCAAGATAGTGAGCTTCTAAGTAGTTCAATCAAATAGTCTTCTCTGAAGAGTCCTTTCCTTGTTGTGATTTTTCCATAACTTCTTAATCACTAACAAGGAGTCTCCAAAGACAATCACATTAAATATGATGAGACTTTAGAATTTCCAATCCCGTGTATAGAGCATAGGTATGATCCTAGTTGTTTGTGGTAACTCCAACCCCCTAAGAATAAGACAACACTATATTTTTATAGGGGTCAATAAGGACCAACCCCCTTGACTACTGCCACCCATAAAATAACTTTGTGTTATGCATTATTTATCCATATATTTTAATTAGATAAATGTTTTTTTTTAATATTTGGATGGGGTGGTTTTAAATGTTATCAACAATACTCATTCTTTACAAGTGGATCAATTTTTTGGAGTGAAATAAATGGCATTTAAACACACATACACAACATTTACCATTTTGCTAAGAGAAAAAATAATTAATTAACATTTCTTAATATTTTATTGTAAATATTAATTAAATAAAAAATTATTTTATGAGCTCTATGGCTTTATTTAATTTATTTGTTTTTTAACGTGTTGTTTAAATTTATTATTTTTCCTAAAATACTCATTAAAATAAGGAGTGAGTTAATAAGTGAAAATGTTCAACCTTTTTAGTGAGTTTATTTTTTTCGATGAGGTAAAGTTCCACTTTCATTTATTCATATCTTAAAAATTCCAACAATCTAGGTCATCTAAAATGAGCCAAAACCCCTAAAAACATAGTTCCTATAGATCATGTGGAACTTTAAATTTTAACACATTCCTGATTGTATTTGGAGAATCCTTTTGAAAAAAACAAATTAAGTTTGTTTACTTATTAACTTACTCAAAATAAATCTAATATATTTAATATATTACCTATCTTCAAGTTACATTTACAACATGAAAATTTTACATTCTTTATTGAAAACAATAATTACTTATGAATTTTATTTATTTATTTAAATAAACAGTACATATTGAATGACAACTTAATTTATATATAATTATGTGGTATGGAATAATGGGCCATCAAACTGCCTTGTTATTCTGGTGGATTTTTCCTTAAATTTGGTGAAAATTTGAAATGTCCATTACTTATCATGTTATGGGGGAGGTTTTCTCAACATGCGGAAAGTAGAATGTAGAAGAAGTGAGTCATGCAGAATGAGGAGTGTAGAAGAAGTGAGTCATGCGAGAGGTTGTCTCCACATGTGGAATGTGAAGTAGAGAAGAAGTGAGTCATGCGGGAGGTTTTCTCTACATGTAGGATGTGGAGTGCGGAGGTCGATGCAGGAAAGTACAAGAGAGGTTTTCTTTTCCCCCACATTACAATGATTTTGTGGGATGTAGGAATGAAATATGTTGGGTATGTTAATGCTTGAAACTACATCAAGGGTTGATTTCACAAAGTGTTGCAAAATTGTGCAATTTATTTTTGAATTTTATCTTTGGGTCTACACGCAATGATATTTTTTGGTCTCGCTCTGCCTATTTTGTCTACACACTCTCATACTTGTGTGGTCAAACAAGGGAAGCCCACTTATGAGAAAATTTGAGTACCATGAATTTGTTTATGGTTGATATGGTCATGATAATCGGATGGAAACAGAAAAACTTGAGGAGGTTTTGGTCCTCATGATGTGCTCAATTTTGTTGATTAATGCTTGTATGTTGTTATGTGCAATGGAAAAAAAGTTTTAAATTGCAAAAAAAAATCGGTTCTGCATTAATGGAACGCCACATATATATTACATTGAATACTTGTCTACATATATGCTATGTATTGAGGTCATGGGTATATTTATTTTTTAAAGCTATGCTCATCAAAAGGGCATTGTGCATTTCTACTATGCATTTGGCCACCTTACCCTATGCTAATAAAGTCCTAACTCTCATCATAATATAACATCGAGCTTGCATGCCTTGTGCATGAGCACGACCCCTTGGTGTTACTTGGTGTATGATATGATGAACAAGCATTATAAAGTGTAAAATTTTGGGCTACGTGGTGCATGTGGGATAAAGGATTGCAGGTAAAAACCAAAGCAATGTAGCCACCCAGTGTGGTGGTGACTTGGTATTCTTTGATGACATACCTTGGTGATTTGTATCTCTGTCATGATGGATAATTTGATGATTTGGAACAAATATGCTTATGTGGTGATTTGGGTTGCGATGTGAGCTTGGTTAATGATGTGTCTGGTGACTCAGCTTATGAATATATAGTGGAATATTGGATGTAACTTTGTATTTAATGGCTTGTCATTGGAATTAATCTAAGGAATCGCATTGTGCATGGTTTGATCCTTAAGAAATTCAGAATGTGATTTTACATACGATACATTGAAAGTTTTAAAATTCGATCAACCACTGTGGTGTATGGTTGATGAGATCCATGGTTGAACATTTTCCATCTATGTTTATTTCGTAGTCTCAATCCTTCCACCACCCTCGCTCGCACGTTGTAGAGTATCCATGGATATCTGGTGAGTAAATGAGGAAATTGTCTTGGAGGTTGGAATGGGGTATGGCATGTTTCGTTGGGTTCAAGGCTCATTCATTTCTCTGATTCTCCTATTTCTGTTCTCTAGGAAATTTTAACCCTATTGAAATTTATATGGTGATTAGTACTCAAACAACATTAAAATAATCATCAATTAGTTTAGGGACTAGGAATTAGGTGCTATGGTGAACTCCTAGTACAATCTAGCTGCCTGCAGACCCTGGAAATTGGACTTCAAGCTGCTTGTATAACAAGGTATGTACACTGATGATATGGTTTAGCCACAACGTATAACTAGTTTGATTCGATTTATATGTCTTCTCTATCAAACCCTAGCCAACTAACCTATCCCCATTTCCTTCCTACTTTGACTATCTTCTTGCTCGCTAAAGAATAAAAGGAGAATCAAACTCATTTGTTTGGTTTGCTTTATGTGCATTCAACATTTGAGAAAGTTGAAGAATGTGAGAGATTTAATTAGTTTCAGTTTGTTTTCTCTTGTCAAAGTTGATATTTGAATCTTCAGGCATTTATGTACATGCCCATGGTTGTTTAATTCTCTATGTGCCCATATGATGAAATTCATTTAAATTTAGGTGTGTTCCTTGATGGTGTTTCCTTTGCCACTACATCAAATCTCATATTTAAAGAAAAAAATATGTCTCAACTATGCATATTCTCTCCCCATGGTTATGGCAACCTTGGGTCTCTTGAGGTAATATTTGTATTTGAGTTGATGATTGGCCCATGACAGATTCAACTCTCCTGGGTGCACATCAAGTTATGAGGTTGTTTTAACGACTATGTCTATCCTTTTCACTAGTGCTATTTGTCTAAACCTATCAACTCAACTCGTTTGATGCTTCATTAAAGCTTCAATGTTGTATTGTTTATTGAATCCTCCCCTTCCCCTCTGTATCCCTTTGCTTGTTTTGAATCTCTATAATGGTTATGTGATGTTGGCTCGATTTTTGCTTCACCTGAATGGTAGAGAGGTAGCTTGATACTTGAAGTTGGTTTCTTGTGGGTAAATTCATGTCATTGGATGTTTCTTTTGGTATTTGGGTAAGAACTTATTGTCCGCCGACTTATGCCATCAACACTGAATTGATACAAAGTGGTCTACTTCTTAAAAATTTGAAGTTTTGAGCCATATGTATTGACTACTATTGGCATTGTAGCACAGAGACTTGTTATGGAAATTGGTCAATTTTAAGTGTCAAGGTCTGTGTATCATGATTGGAATTCAATCCTCAATCATTTATGTTGTTTCTTGATGTGGTTTGAAGCATATTGTTCTAAATGGTGAAGCTTGTACATTGATTGTGCATTCAGCTCAATTATTGATAACCCTAACCTAACTATCAAGTTCATTCAACTATAGATATGGTTTATTATCAGCGAATCCCCTTACTTAGTCTTTGAGTGGGGAGTTTGGATATCTATGCATTAGGGTGTTCTATACATGACATGGATAGGCATTAGTATTGAAATCATGTGTTCCAATCGGACACTATGCATCCTATCGTGCCTTATTTTGTGATTTTCGATGGTATTTTGATTCAAGCGGTTGAATGGTTTTCGTTGTTTCCTTTGTTTGTGTTCAAACAATTGTGCATGGATTCTATTTCAAAATTTGATTATCAAATGGACACTAATGAGGATGTTTGGATTTATTGTCGAAGTTATATCAATAGTTGAATAGGGTGCAAGGATTCAATATTGTGAGTGTGCATTTGTTTGAAAGATTGAATCTTTCCCTACAAATGTGAATATGAATTCATTACATGCAATTGTTTTGGATAAGAAAATTTATTATGTCATCATAGTTTTGGATATAAGTTGGAAGTGGAAATTATTGAATTATGTTTGATAGCTGGTTGTTCTTCATGTCATTTAGGTTGTGATCTCAAAAGTTGTCTTGTTGATGGTTAAGAAGAAGAAATCATTTTAGTATGGTGACAGTCCTGAGTTGGAGTATTTATTTTGGAGGAATTATGCAGTCAATTATATGTTGATCATATTTGTCTATACTTTTTTTGAATACATAATTATTTTGAAATCTCCATTGTACTATATACACTTCTTTCCTATGACCTTAACTTGCTATGTTGTGACCCTTTATGACTAATGATATACCTCCTAACCTATGACCAAGATTTCCTATCCCTACCTTTCACTTAATTTCTACGGCTACCTAACAGCGGGAGTATTCATGATAATGAAAGCATTTTTATGTTGATAGTTATTGAAGAGAAATGAGTTGTTGGATACATCTATTGTACATTTGTGTTACAAATGTTTTGGTAAATTATTCACACCGGTTAGATTTTGTTAAAAAAGGGAATGAGGAACATGCAATAAATATCATGACTTGTTTTGACATTTTGATTAGATATCATGTGCATGAGTTTAATGCTTTATTGGATTCAGATCATGAGTTTTCACAGTAGGGGATCTAAGAGATCTGGTAGGGGTAGAGGCCATAGGGACCCGTATGTTTGGAAAGAATGAATAAAGAAGAGGGTGAGGTTCTATGTCCACTTCGATGTTGATTCAAGTGAATTATCTAAGCTTTCCCAAACAGGCCATCCATGTCTAGGAGCTCCTCCTAAGAATCCCTCTTTTCCTTAGCCTCATTATGAATTTCAGCCTCACCCATGTATAGTTAAGATGCCACCATACCCCCTTGTTCTGCATGATGGATGGGATTTAAAACCCCCTTCTCCTCGATAAGTTGAGGACCCCCTAGCCCGAATCATCTAGTTCCGGCATTAGTTAGTTCTACCTCCTCTAGAATTGACCTGAGTCACCTAAAGTTGCAATTAGCCATGAGAAACTCCATGACCCTGAGCACCCGTCTCACGAACCACCCCCTCTTGGAAAAAAAAAGGGAAATAGATAATGAGCTTGACGAAAGATGGATTTTTTGGTGTTAGAGGGAGTCGCCGTGCAAACAACCAATGGCCCTTGGCCTTTTCGGAAGTTTCTTTTGAGGGTATCCACCCAAAAAAATTATGATTTATGGTTTTTAAATCAATGTTGTTATGATTTAAAAGAACATGTGAAAGCAGTCAACTTTGGACAAATATGGTTTTTTAAATGATGCTATATATGCGCATGTTTTTGTGATGATGGATATGGTATCTCACATAGTTTTGTTGGAAGACTTGATATATGTTCTCAGGAATTGCTCCATGGGCCTTCATAATGTCATTTATATTTTTAGATGTGGTTTTGACATGGTAGCAACTTTTCAAACTAATGAAATGTTTGTTTATTTTTGAAAGATATGAACATTGCAGAGATGTTTTATTTCCCACTTGGTTGCACGTGTTAATTGATGTTGACATGAACATATATTTATATGTTTTATTGTTGCATCTATGTATGGGTATTATGATGACGAGAGATGATTATGCATGGTTGTGGTTGCTTCAACTATTTTGATGCATGGGTATGACATGTGCTTGTTTCATAGTAAATTATATGGGTTTCACAAGGAGTTGTTTCTATAACCTCGGGAATTCATCCCCCTAATATAAATATATATATATATATATATATATATATATATATATATATATATATATATATAGATGGAATGGAAATGAGGGGATCCTTGTTTGACCAGGATTTATTGTCGTGTCCTCAAACCTGTCTACTCATTTTTGTTGTTCCTCACATGTTTGAGGTCGTTGTAGTGTAGTGGTTATTCTGTTGGGTATTTCAAACTAACTCAAGGATTATAAAACACCTACCATTCTGGCAGTAAACTATATAACGACATCAAGTAACAAGGAGCAGGGTTTGAATAGTACGCTTACCATGGTATGCGGTGAGCTAGTTTCTTAGTCCATATCAATGTTTTGTCAGTTGCACTAGAGTGCTAGATTCTAATTGTTTTGTAGATAGCAAGATCTCTGATTAAATAGGAGAAATGGGAGGTTAAGGGTTGATTTTATCTATTTGAGTTATATTATATCATTTGTCAGCTGATGTTGAAATTTATCTATTTGTGATTATCTTGTCTAATTGGTTTCATGGTTGCAAAGAATAGTACAAGCTTGTGAAAGTATCCACCGAGGCTTTATGCAGCTTTGTTGGTATTGATTTTCACTGTTTGTTGTTTACACAATGACCAAGCGGTTTTGGAAATGCTAGTCGTATCTGCCAGAAAAATTTATGGTCCAGTATTTCGTAGATTCCTGAAGGAATATTAAGACTATACTCTAGTGTATAGATGAAAACAATTATCTTTAATAGGAAATAACTTTTTCCTCATATCCATATTTTTAAATTTTCGTTTCATTTCTTATATATGTTCTTTCACACACAAACACACATGTAACTTTATGTTTTAAATGTTGTTTCAAAATCACAAAAAAAAAATGTTTAATAAGTTTTTCAACTATGTTTATATCGTGATAGTTGTGCTTAGTTATTTTCTGTTTTAAATATAGTTTCTTTTACCATCTTGAAGCCACCTATATTTTCTGTTTTAAATATAGGTTCTTAACCATGTCCACAAAGGACTAAACATTATAGCTCACAACCCAGTTTCTTATGCATCCTGACTTGATAGACATGTCTTTCAAGAAAGGCCATAATTCTCAGTAGTATCTATGTACAAGCTACATGTACCTGATAATGATGAATCCTGGCAGGTTTTTTTCAATGATGAAAGTTTGCATGGTTTTTTCAATGATGAAATTTTGCATGCTTTTCTCATTCACGATTCAGAGGAGTCTACGGATATTATTGACTTAGAACAAAAAAAGTTTCCAAAGCAGTTAGAGCCTCTAGAAAACTAATTCTCTTCGAGTGATGCCGCAAACAATCACACCACCAAAGAAGAGTCTAAACGGAAAATTGATGACATCATACCTATGAACATAGGGTCCGTTGAAGAAACAAAATTCCTACACATATCAGCCGCTTGTTCTCGAGAAGATAAATAGTAGTTCATGACTCTTTTTTGCAAATTCCAAGATATCTTTGCTTGGTCCTATTCCGACCTATGAGGATTCAACATGGGCATCATTCAACATTCCATTCCTATTCTAGAATATGTCATTCCTATGTGGAAAAAGCAAAGACCTATCAATCCTTCCCTAGAAGCTACCATTCAAAAGGAGTTAGATAAAATGCTTGCAGGTCACATCATTTTTCTTGTTATATATTCTGAGTGTGTATCAAACTTGGTACATATTTGGAAAAAGAATGGATGCATTCACCTTTGTGTCGATTTTCAATGTTTGAATAAGGAAAGCATTAAAGATAGTTTTCCCTTTCCTAACATGGAGCTCATTCTACAATAGGTTGTTGGGTCACAATTACAAATGATGTCCCTGCTTGATGGTTTTTCATGTTATAATCATATACACCTCAAGAAGGCTGACAGATATAGTACATTTACCACTAGATGGGGAACAATTTCCTATGAATGAATTCCTTTTGGCTTAATAAATGCAGACACTACCTTCCAAAGGGCCATGCACATTTCCTTTGATGATTTGATTGGGATCATTATACCGATATATCTAAATGTCCATTCTAAGAACCAAAAAGACCATTTTGAGCATCTCAGACAAGTTTTCATGTGTTGTCGTCAATATGATATATCTCTGAACCCTACCAAGTATGTTTAGCCATATTGTGGCTGGTGCATGTATTAACATTGATCCTGAAAGGGTGAAAACCATTAAAGCTTGCCTACACCGACCTCCAAAAATGGAATTCAGGATTTTATGGGGAAGATAAATTCTGTGTGTATGTTTATACCTGATTTTGCTCAAATAATCAATCCCATACATAACCTATTAAAAGGTGACCAAATATTTCACTAGGATGAGAGTGTCAAAAATGCATTTGTCGGGATTAAGGAGGCCATCCCATCTTCCCCTGTGCTCGCTACCCAATATTTCACTAAAGACTTTGTTATCTACACCAATGTTATTGAGGAAGTGTTTTCGACTATTCTTGTATAGAAAAACTGGGAAATATTTGAACAAATGATAGCCTCCATGAGTCGGATCCTTTCTGAAGCTACTGTTAAATACTACCTGATAGAAATATGCATATTCCCTGGTCAAATCTATAGAGAAGTTCACAAATCTTATCCTTGGAAAGCACACAGAAATTAAGTTACCCTTCCCTGCTATCAAATTTATGCTTTCTCAAACCCTCCTCTCTAGAAAAATGGTCCATTTGCTTACTAATATCCAAGAAAATGACCTCACGATAATAACTTCCAACACCATCAAGGGAACGCATTTTTTCCTTCACCTTTCCCAACATCCCCACACCTCATCGAGATCAAAGTCTAATGAAGAGGTTCACTCAAATCTGTTGTATGTTCGAAGACACAGTGATACTGAGAGGGGGTATGAATCAATATCATACACTTATACCAAATATTTAATTCATTAATCATATAACAGTATCAACCTTAATCATCAAAGCACAATACAGAAAATATTTATATGAAAAATCAATTTAATGAATTGATAAAACCATAAATTACAATGGTTTGCATCTAGGGAAATGCTAAGAAGAACCATGGTTCTTCTTAGCGTTTCCATGGATGCAAACCATTGTAATTTATGGTTTTATCAATTCATTAAATTGAGTTTCCATATAAAGATTCATGGATTTTAAGTTTCAGTTCTTTGGAAATTTGATTAATACTGGAATCCTATAGGTGTTGGTACCATAATCTTGTAGGTGTTGGTACCAAAATCCTATAGGTGTTGGTACCAAAACTGGTACCGGAATTCTGAAGATGCACTTTGTCTTCTTGTTGTCACTTACCTACCACATCATCTATTATACCATCATTAATGACACATCATCATCATCATCATCACTGCGCTTTGACATCAATGACAACATTTTTCTCAACAAACTCCCCCTTTTCCAATGATGGCAACACTTCAGCTTTTTGTAGTGATGCATGCTCCCCCTATCATCAACACTTTGTTTCTCTCCAGTTTCGACATCAAGGACAAAGGTTTGCCCCCCCTAAGATTTTTCACTTATCTTTATTTTTTCATTGATCCCCCTATCTGAATGCTTATCTACTTTTTCCAATTCCTTTGACTACTCCTCATGTCAATGATTATATCCCTTTGACTTGTCTTCAAGAATATGACTTTTGTGTGCACCATTATTTGGATCTTTGATGGCATGCTCAATCTGATTTTCAAATTTATTCAAGAATATCCTTCACATATCTGCTAGAAAATCCATAGTGGATGAGCCAGGTTTATCTTAAGGTATGCAATCAAGTGGCTCAACCCTTGTCCAAATTCTATCCAGAAATCAACCTTGGATCTATCCTACAAACTATTTTCAATCTTCCCTCAAGAACTAATCCAAGTCTATCATAACCTAGTCCACAAGGTCCCTTGAAATTGTTCCAATGGCTATTAATTTCTACTCTGATCACACAGTGTATCTTCCCTTGTTATTTTTGTAATTGTTGCATCACATGTCATTTCCCATTCATGTCAAACAATTTTAGGACTTTCAATTCTATTATTAGCATAGATATGAGACTAGAAATCCACTTGGTCATCATTATGAACAACTTCAAGTCTCTTAGGAGAATGTTAAACCCTGTCAGCATTTAATTTCAAATTTGATTTCTGTGTGTGGGAATTATGTGTCCATTTTTTTATATCCCAGATCGACACTTCTCTGTCTATGACGATAGTTCAAAGACGACACTTTAAGTGTCAATATTTTGTTCACCCAAAAGGACAATTATGGATTGAAGAGCCTTGATTTGACTTCAGTTGTTATGTCCTTGATCACTGGATCCAATCCTCAGTCATTCCCATTTTCCCAAAAAGTTGTAAATCCCTTTGAAAAGAGCATATTCACTCCAAAGGTCATGCACACTGCGATGTGTTCACCCCTAACCTTTGGTTTTCTAGTGATTTAAATAAAAAATTTGAAATCGCCTACTACAAATGTTTTTCCAGCGATTTGATCACCTGTTTCTCTTGATTTAAGGGTGATTTCCTCCAAAAAGTATGAAAAATAAATAAAATTTTGAAATCAAGGAAGTTAGGGTGGTTTTGGAAACCACATATCTGGTTACAACTTCCCTAACCTATCTTCACTAACTATAAAAGAAAGTGTGTTAGGCCATTTGAGGGACCACTTTGGAGAGTATTGTTACGTTGGAGGAATTGTGAAGCTGATCCACACGTGGATAGGAAGCACGTGGGGAACAATAGTTCGACTAAATGAGTTGGCTCTGTTGTGGAGGAAGAATAATAAGAATATGCAAAGAAGGAATACACTATGCAGATAAACACAAATACACACAGACAATATACAGGAATTCTAATCAATCTTCTCTATTACTGGAAATGAGATTGTAAGATTCTAAGTTGTATATTACAATAGTTTACATACTTATATAGAGAGTGCTAAGATGCTTGGGTTCTTTCTTGTTACATTAAGTTATAACAGTAGTTATAATGGTTCAGTAGTTCAAATGTTACAGTCGACTAGAAGACAGAGAGTCATTCTATCGAAGTTCGATAGTCACAAGTCGCAAGTCGATGTCGTGCAAGTCGCAAGGCGATGCTACATGTCGATGTCACGAAACTATTGAGCTCGCTGAACTTGTCGAAGGTGCGGATTTTGTCGAAGTCGTGTCGAAGTCGAAACTTGTCAAAGTTGTGTCGACGTCGATGACTTGTCGTGAAACTGTTAGCCTTCGACAACAATGCCAACTGCGATATGGATCATACCTCCTTCCTTAAGAAACAATGGTCCCCATTGTTTTCTCGTGAAGGTGAGGAAACTTGTCGGTCAGTTTAGTAGTAGAGTACCATTTTCCTTGTGTTGGGATTTGTCCGACTTTAGCAACCTGAAACAAGGGAATTGTGTTCATCCTTGTATGGCATACTCGTCGTCCCGAAATGGTCTCGCAAGCAAGAGGCTCCTGAACATCTGCATGGATGTCGTCGGGTTCTGCTGTCTGCAAGTCATTTTGTTCCAACAATGGTGCATGGTATGGTCGAAGTAGATCCACGTTGAATACTGGATGTAGACCGAGGCATGCAGGAATGTCGAGCTGGAAATCATTTTTTCCAATCTACTGAAGAATACTGTATGGAGCATATCGCAAAGGTCTCAACTTATTGTATGGGCCAGTGAAGCTCTCCTTCTTTAGATGTAACCAGACCTTATCCCCAATTTGGAAGGAATGAGAAATACGATGCTTGTTGTGTTGGCCTATGAGGAACCTGCAACAATTAATTGATAAAATGCACAATATATTGGATCACAGAATATTTTTATTGATCACGGGCCACTTCGAGGGGGAAACCTCCTTTGAGCAAGCTCAATACAAATAAATTCACGGTGCCTTCATTGGCCTCAACACACACTTATATACTAAGTCTAGGCGCCAATACTATGGGTCAAAACCATGGGCCAATACAACTATGGGTCAACAAACACTATGGGCGACTTACAAAGCATATGTGCCCAACAACAATAACACAAACTATGGATCAACAAATACTACGGGAAGTCTTACAAAGCATATGCGTCCAACAACAATATACTAACAAAGTAAAGACATGGGTTCCTAACATCCCCTCTCCCTTAGAAAAAGCTTTGTCCTCAAAGCTTTAGATGTGGAAATTGATGTTGAAGCTGAAGGAGTGGGGCCCATGTAGTAGCCTCTGGTTGCATGTCGTGCCACTGAATGAATACCTCTATGATAGAGTGAGAGATAATAAGATGCCCTTTGACTGTCAAGGAGGATTGCTTGGAAGGATGTAGTAAAAGAAAATCCATATCAACTGCTTGAAAAGTGCGCTCAGAACGGTGTTGATCGGCTTGTTGTTTCATTCGAATTTTGGCCATGTGAAGAGTATCCTGCAAAATGCGAAGAATCTGATTGCGGTTTCGAAGAACCATGTCAATTGCCTGAATTGGTGCACTGTTGAGGGTGTATGGAAGAAGAAATGGCGTTTCCTGACCATAGATTGCTTCATAACGAGTAATTTTAGATGCAGTAGGGTACCACCATTCAGTGAGAGGGATCCACTTCAACCATAGAGGTTTTTGTTCGGAGGTGAAGCAACGAAGATAAGTTTCCAAACATTTATTGGTAATGTCAGCCTGCCCTCTAGATTTAGGGATCCCTTCAATGAATTCCAGAGACATATCTGTCTATATCCATGGAAGGATGGGTACGGGTTCGAGCAATCCTGGAAGGAGCTGGAAGGTATCAGATTCATCCACTATCAGTTAAATTTTCATTTTCATTCCCTGCCAAAAGAAGGTATGTTGTTCCTTCTCATATGTTTGGAGGAACCCGGAGTCCCTGACCAATGGAGACACGTGGAGTTCATAGAAGACATAGCCCTGTCGAATAGATTGCAACCAATTTGGAACAAGCTGAGAGATAGCTGATAGAGAAACTGGGGCATCAATTGTGCGAGAAGGAGCATCTGCCACCAAATTGTCTTGTCCCTTCATGTAAGTGATCTCATTGGCATAAACCAGGAGTTAGAGAATCCATTTCAGTTGTGCGGGTGAGGAGACCCATTGTTCCAAGAAATATTTTAGACTTTGGTGAGCACTCTTGATGCAGAAAGAATTCCCTGAGAAGTATGGATGCCACGTCTATACGTCATGCAAAATAGCCATCATTTCCTTCGCTGATGTAGAGGTGGCTAAATTCTTACCGGAAGTGTCTCGTGAAGGTGGCAATCCCAGTGGTTCAGCAAAGGCACCGACATATCTATCCAAAATTGGTTGGAGATCCAAGGAGTTTGTCCAGGTGATGCGAACTGATGATGCAGAGAGACCCTGGTTGTAAGCCTGCAAATTTGTGTTTTTTCCCATTGATTGAAAACTGCATCCAAATATCAACAAAATCCCATAAGATGGGTCCAAGTGTGCGTAACCATTGAAGACCCAAAACCACATCACATCTGCCTAAGGCCAAGGCAAACATGTCAAAACGCAAGTTATAATCTTCCATAGAGATACGCACATTGTGACATTTCCCCTTGCAAGGTAAGGTGCCCCCATTGGCAACCATGAATTCAAACCAGAGCAAGGATGGACAAAAAAATCATCCTGTTTGGCGATCCGAGGGTCAATGAACTTATGAGTGCTACCAGAATCAATGAGTATTGTAAGAGGAAGCTTCTTGAAGTAACCCTTGACCTGCATCATTTGGGGGTGGTGATTCCGGCTAAAGCATAAAGAGATATCTCTGGGTGGTCTTCCTGAGACAGAAGGTCAATAGGCGGCTCTTGAATGGCGACTTGATCATCCATTGTATCTGGAGCTTCTTCACCAATTTCAGAGGCAGGCGGAGAATCCACATCCAAGAGATAAATCTTTTGCTGAACACATCTATATCCCTGAGTGAATTTTTTATCACAATTATAACAAAGCCTTTTTTCTCTACGTGCCTGTATTTTTGTTTCAGACATATGCTTGATAGGAGTTGGTCAAGGAGCTAGCGGGATGAGAGGTCATTGAGAACCCATATTTCCAAAGGGAACAAAAGTGGGTTTGGAGCGTTGTTGGGTTGCAATCTTGTCTTCTTCCAACTTAGCCAACCCCAGGGCTTCCATCATTGTTTTGGGACATAACATTTTAACCTTTGAGTGGATTCCATCCTTAAGACCACTGATAAAACAACTCCTGTAGAATTCATCAAACAATCTTTCTGTCTGATTGGCTAGTTTCGCAAATTCTGTCTGATACTCTCCAACAATGCAAATTTGGAGAAGTTTAGTGAGGGCTAATGTGAAGTCATCAAAAGCACTAGGACCAAATCGTTGCAAAAGGAGCTGGCAAAAATCTGGCCATTTTGGCTCTTCATGAGCCTTGATGTACCAACGGTACCATTGAAGAGCTTCCTGTTCCAAATGAAAGGATGCAAGTGAAACTTTGGCGACATCAAAAGTATTATGCAGACTGAAATACTGTTCTGCACGATAGATCCATCTAGTCAGATCAGTACCATTGAAGCAAGGAAAATCAAGCTTCAGACCACGAAAATTATTGGAAGAAGAGAACCCATTGTCTGATGAAGACTCGGACTGTCGTTTGTTGTTCATGGCTGAATGCTCAAGATGGAGGCGGAGAAATTTTTCATCCAGATCCTAGAGTTTGGTTAGGATGGCTGCAAGTGCTTTCTCCATGGTTTTTTCTCCTGCGCGGGTGACAACCATAACTAGGAGTGTCTTTTTTTTTTGAATGGGTAGAAAAACACAAACAGAAGCTTATTTAGTAAAGGGAAATTTGGATTTGGGAAAAACTCTAATGGGTAATTGGTGTTTAACTAGGTTTTGGACACTTTCAAATGGACAGGGAAGCAGAAAATGAGGATTTCAGAAGTGGGGTGAAAGAAGGGGAAAATTTGTCAGAGAAGGACAAAGAAATAGAAATAGAGAATGAAAACGATGGCAAAATTAGAAGGCGATTGGCTGAAAATTAAAGAAGTTATGGCAAACCCTAAAAATAGACAAATGTGGGATTTTTGGCTTTGGAAAGTGGAATTTGGGATAGGGTCCTCAGGAATGAAATATACAGAATGGGATGACAAGGGTGTCAAGGAAGTTTCAAGGGAAACAGAGTGAAAACAAGGGAGATATGGTGAAAAAATAGATTTATTTATTTATTTCAGAATGGATCTGCTATGGCGCAGAAGGGATCGGAAACAGATGGATTTGTAACGGCGCAAAAGGGATCAGAAACAGATGGATCTAAAATGGCGTGGAAGGGATCGGCGATAGATGGATCTGAAACGATGTGGAAGGGATCGACAACAGATAGATCTGAAACGACGTGGAAGTGATCGGCAACATATAGATCTGAAATGATGCAGAAGTAATTGGCAATAGATAGATCTGAAACAATGTGGAAGTGATCGACAACAGTTCTAGAAAAAGGAAATCTGTCATTTATTAGCTGAAAATAGATATGGACCCCGCATGCTCGGCTTCCTAATGGTTCAGGGGATTCACTCAGCCACCAATGTTGTCTAACGACTTACGTATTGTGGTAGTACCCCTCACTCCACGGCTCAGGTAAAACTGATAACCGCTTTGCCACAAACGACAGCTCTTAGTTTACCTCACAAGTGGGAACTAGTCAATCAGGTAGGGGTCATTTCCCTTTTCGCTCGTAGGTCCTCTCAATGGGCCAACTAGTTTGGGGTTCCTGTGGTACTCCTCACAATGAGTATTAGGGATTATGCTCAAGTACTTCTCACAGTTAATCGGATAGGGATTATTCCTAGATCCGAACCTGTAATAGATGCGAAAATTGTTTTTGGCAAAAATTTCACCCAACGAGCCCAAGAAAGTGCTCTGATACCAAATGTGAGGAACCTGCAACAATTAATTGATAAAATGCACAATATATTGGATCACAAAATATTTTTATTGATCACGGGCCACTTCAAGGGGGCGACCTCCTTTGAGAAATATCAATACAAATAACTTCACGGTGCCTTCATTGGCCTCAACACACACTTATATACTAAGTCTAGGCACCAATACTATGGGTCAAAACCATGGGCCAATACAAACTATGGGTCAACAAACACTACGGGGGACTTACAAATCATATGCGCCCAACAAAAATAACACAAACTATGGATCAACAAATACTACGGGACGTCTTACAGAGCATATGCGTCCAACAACAATATACTAACAAAGTAAAGACATGGGTTCCTAACATGGGCCTTAGATTTCACATTTTCTCGTCACAACATGCCTTGTGCTTGTCGTTGAATGTTGCAAATCTGTTCTCAAAACTTCAATGCTTTGTCAACTTCCCGCTGGTTGTGATCGGTGTCAATCGACTGTGTCAAGGAACTGATCAAGTCGATAGGCACTTAGGGTTGAAATACATAACAGATCTCAAATGGACTCTTTCCTGTAGAGTTGTACTGAGCACGATTGTAGTTATGTTGTATGTATGGAAGACTGTCATCCCATGTTTGTCGATGCTTGTGGTTGTACATGCGAAGCAGTTGTATGACCAAGCAATTCACAACTTTCGTCTGTCCGTCTGTCTGAGGATGGAAAGTTGTCGACAATGAAAGTCTTATGTCAAGCTGCTTCGAAAGAGTCTTACAAAATATGCTGACGAATCTGGAATCTCAGTCAAAAACAATCGTTGTTGGTAAACCAAAGTGTTTCCAAACATGTGCGAAGAAGAGATGAGCAGTTTGTTGCGCTTTCGTCATCTTCTTACATGGAATGAGAATGGTCATATTGGAAAATCTGTCGACTACTACTAAGATCGCATCATGATTATGTTTCATAGTAGGATATCCTATCAAGTAGTCCATAGAAATAGATTCCCATGGTCGACTAGGAACTGGAAAAGATGTGTACAATCCCTGTCATCGATTAGGCAATTTAGAAATGGCATAAACCACGCATGATCAAATGTACTTGTTGACGTCAGTTTTAATCGAAGGCCAAAAGAAATACTTATGGAGAATAGCAAGGGTCTTTGCTACTCCAAAGTGTCATGTAGTCTTGTTGTAGTGCACGTTCCAAATGGCCTGTTGTCGATGCTCACCGTTCGGGACACAAAGTTGTCAAAGCTTGTATAGCAAGGTATCTTTCAGGAAATAGTCGACAGTCGACAACTTGTCAGTATGAATTTTTCGATAGCCTGGTGAAAATTCGATGTCTTCTTGAAACAACTAAGGCCAAACACAACTGAGGCCAAGTAGTGGTGTCATATCACTGCATACTCATCACTGTAAAAAGGAGATTAATGGGTGGTCTGCTTAGACAATCGGCGGTGATGTTAGCTTTACCTTTCTAATACTTAATTACCAACTAGAATTGTTGCAAGTAATTAATACACTTGAGATGTCGAGTTGTTTGTAGCTTTGATTGGGTCGTATCAAAATGAAGAGGCTTGTGGTCAATGAGGATGATCATTTCCTTTCCAAGGATGTAATGCCTTCATTGCTTGAGAGCTTGCACAATGGCGTACAGTTATTTTTTGTACGTCAAATATCTTCTAATAGTGTCGTTAAAAGTTTCGAAATGAAAAGCGACTGGGTGACCAGAATGAGTGATCACTGCGCCCAAGGCATAGTCCGATGCGTCTGTCTCAATCTCAAAGGGATGATGCAAATCAGGTAACATGAGTACTGATGCAGTGTAGAGCTTGTGCTTGAGAAGTTCAAAAGCTGCTTGTTGTGTGAGTGTCCATTTGAAGACAGTTTTCCCACTTCCTTTTGTCAACTGATTCAAGGGTCGGGCTATGTGACTGAAGCTGAGTATGAATTGTCGATAAAAATTCACCAAACCAAGAAAACTTCTTTAGTTCTTGAACGCTGTGAGGAATGGGCCAATATTTGAGAATTTGTACTTTTTTTGGGTCGACGTGAATGCCTGCAGAGTCAATTAAAAACCCCAAATATTTTATGTTGTTCATCGCAAAGGAACATTTGTTCGTGTTCAAGTAGAGTCGATGGTTCTGGAGAGTGTTGAGGACTTGTTGAAGTTGTCCAACATGTTCTTCCCATGATCAACTGAAAATCAATATGTCGTCAAGATAGACAATGACCCATTTTTCGATGAAAGGTCGAAGAATGTTATCCATGTATCGCATGAAGGTCGCAAATGCAAAGGTCTTGAAAGCAGTTTTCCATACATCTGAGGGCTCGATTGGAATCTGATGATATCTCGAGTTGAGGTAAATCTTAGTAAAGAACTTAGAACCTTTCAGATAGTCGATGAGTTTGTCTATCCATGGCAGAGGGTACCGATTCTTCACCGAAATTTTGTTGAGTGCCCTATAGTCGATGCACATGCGCCAAGTCCCGTCTTTCTTTGGAATGAGGATGACTGGACTTCCAAAAGGGGAGGAGTTGGGTCGGATATGACCTTTGTCGTCAATTCTTGGATTTGTCTGTGAATCTCTTCATTTTTTAGAATGGATCTTCTATAGATATATGCATTAGGAAAAGAAGAACCAAGACCAAGTTCAATAGAGTGTTTTACCTGGAAATGTAGTGGTACTCCGTCTGGAACTTGAAATAGGTTCATGGTACTCATCAAGAATAGTGTTGATCTGCTGCTTCTGTTGGGAGCTACATTGGTCGGTGACTCAACTGGTTGCTACAGTCTTCCTAGAATGTTGCGGTTTTATCATAATCAATGTGAACTTCTGAGCATGACTGATGAGCTTCTTCATCTGTTAGCAGATATCATTGCAACCGTTGGTGTAGGTCATCATTATGGTATGTTGTAATGTTGATTATGAATTCTGACAATCACCTTCTGTAGTCGTGATTGGTAAATTCCATGGCGATCCCATAGGTAAGGATTCCCAAATAGGGCGTCGGCTACGGAGAGTGGTGCCACATCGCAAAGTACTTCATCTTCAAAAGGATTTATGAAGTAGGAGAGCTTGCATTGTTGGGCGATCCTTAGCTCTTGTCCATACTTCATCCAATCGATGTTGTAATGCTGAGGATGCGAAGTGGTCACAAGACCTAGTTTATTCATGTTGAATATTGTAACTTCAAAGAATATTATATTTGTACTTTATTATTTCGGAGATGATACATTCCTCCGAGGTAACCCTATCATGTATCTGGAGATGTTTATTCCTCCAGGGGTTTGTATTAACTAGGGTTATTAGACCCACCATGGGTGGGTCGGCCCTGCAGTTATATTTTAGGGGTTATTAGACTTCTCCAGGTGAGGTCGGCCCCATTAGTCTTTTAGTCAGTTGGGAGTCAAGTATAAATAGAGGAGGTGAACTCCTCATTAGATCATTCACTCACTTGTGGAAGAGTGCGCACTAGTTGAGGAGATCTACTAAGGAGTCAAGGAGAAGGAGCACATCTTGTATTTTGGTTGATCATCTTATTGAGGAAAGCTTTGCTGGGTTTTCTACCCCATGAGGGTTTCCCAGGGTATATTGTGTGTCTATCTTGTGATTGTGTTTCTTTCAGAGATCTTGTTTGTCTATTTGGTTTAAACTTAACATGGTATCAGAGCTAGACTGAATAGGACATCTTTCACAAGGTAAGAATACCTCTTTCTCTCTCTTTGGTGAAGTTAGGGTTTTTCAGCCCAAAGTTGGTATTATTTATTTTTGGTTGCATGGTTGGATAGCTCTCATCAATACCTTTCTTTTGAGCCATAGATCGAACTTTTTGGTTGGGTAGAACTTCAGGAAATTCAAACCCTAATTCTACCAAAAGTGCGATACGTCAGATTTTGGTTTCAGAAAAAAGTTGTAATTTTTGATTTCTGATTACATGACTGGATAGCCCTTCTCAAGAGCATTCTTTTGAGCTATAGATCGAACTTTTTGGTTGGGTAGAACTCCGGGAAAGTCAAACCCTAATTCTACCAAAAGTGCGATAAAATTCTGTTCCAGATTCCGGAAAAGTGAAAAGTAACTTCCCAGGTAAGTCTACTCTGTCTCTTGGACTCCCCCAAGAGAAGATGGCTCCAAATACTAAGCTTGAAGACAAGCTAGAAGGCATAGAGAATTTCCGGGCATGGAAATACAGAATTGGTCTCATTCTTGAGGAGAATGATCTTGCTCATTATATCAAGGAGGAAGTTGCAGAACCAGAAGAAGATGAAGCCAAAGAGAAACACAGGAAGGATCTGATTAGGGCAAAGAGAATCATAGCTGATTCCATTAAAGACCACTTGATTCCCCAAGTGTCTTCCAAGAAGACTCCAAAGGAAATGTATGATGCCCTAGGAAGAATGTATGAAGGAAAGAACATCAACAGAAAGATGAATCTAAGGACTCAATTGAAAAGTACCAAGATGCACAAAGGAGAATCCATTCAAGACTACTTCTCAAGAGTCTCTCTAATCAAAGAACAACTAGATGCCATTGGTGATACTCTTGATGAAGATGAACTTGTGATGACAGCTCTAAATGGTCTCACTAGACCTTGGGAGTCATTCATTCAAACTATGTGTGCCAGAAAAGAAAGTATGAAGTTTGATGTAGTATGGGAAGATTGTGTTCAAGAGGAGGCTAGGGTTGCCAACAGAGAAGCACTTCTCAAAGAGGATGACCAAGCTTTGGCCACCCACACCAAAAGAGGAAAGAGAGGCTACTTCAAGAAAGTAAACCACAAAAGGCCTCAACCCTCTCATAGATTCAAAAAGAAAGGGGGAGACATCTCCACAGTCCAATGCTTCAATTGTCTTAAGCTAGGACACTATGCCAGAGACTGTACCTTACCAGAGAAGAAGAAGAAAAGGTTTGTTCACAAAAGACATCATGCTCATATGGCAGAAGATGACAGTGAAGAAGAAGAAGAAGAAGAAGAAGAAGAAATGGAGGAAAGGCCTCAAAAGAAAAGATCTAAAGCAAAGAAAGAAGAACCAGAAGAATATGTACTATTTTCTGCTCTCTCTGGATCTGTGTCTCCTGGTGAAGGCACTTGGCTCATTGACAGTGGTGCTTCAAAGCACATGACAGGTCATAAGGAAACTCTCTCCAAGATTGAAGAGAAGTCTTCACCCCAGAAGGTATCTCTAGGAGATGATTATCAATATCCCATCAAGGGAATTGGTGAAGCAAGCTACAAGCTTGATTCAGGAACACCTTTGAAGATGAAAGAAATTTTATATGTCCCAGGTTTAAAGAAGAATCTACTTTCTATCTCAGCACTAGACAAGAAAGGCTTTAGAGTAGCCTTCATAGATGGTCAAGTACTCATGTGGACCAAAGGAAAATCAATCAAAGATGCAATTGTCATTGGTGAAGAAGAAGGAGGACTTTATAAACTCAAGGGTCATCCAGAATCTGCCCTTGCTCATGAAGTTTCTAGTCCCAGTGAGCTTTGGCATAGAAGGCTAGCTCACATTAACTATAAAGCTTTACCATATGTGAGTAAGATGGTTATAGGTTTGCCAAACTTGAAGGTTGATCATGATGGCTCATGTAAAGGATGCAAGAAAGGGAAGAATATCAAGAATCCCTTTCCGAAAAGTGAAACAAAGACTAAGGGTTCTCTAGAGCTAATACACTCAGATGTATGTGGACCTATGCCTACCACATCTCTAAGTGGGTTTGAATACTATCTCTCTTTCATTGATGACTATTCAAGAAAAACTTGGATATACTTCCTAAAGGGTAAGAATGAAGTCTTTGGAAAATTCAAAGAGTTCAAGGCTCTAATAGAAAACCTCTCAGACAAGAAAATCAAGATTCTCAGAACAGATAATGGTGGAGAATATACTTCAAAGGAATTTGAAGAGTTCTGTAAAGAAGCTGGAATCAAAAGAGAACTAACCACTCCTTACAATCCCCAACAAAATGGGGTAGCTGAGAGGAAAAATAGAACCATCATGGAAGCTGTAAAGACTATGATACATGATCAAGACCTTCCCATGTATCTATGGGCTGAAGCAGCCAAGACAGCAGTATATGTTCAAAATAGACTATCTCATAGTGCTCTTGACTTCAAAACTCCAGAAGAAGTCTTTACAGGAAAGAAGCCTGAGGTAAGTCATCTCAAAATATTTGGGTGTCCTGTGTACATCCACATTCCAAAAGAAAAGAGATCCAAATTGGATCCCTCAGGTAAGAAGGGAATGTTTGTTGGTTATTGTGAAACTTCCAAAGCCTTCAGAATCTACATACCAGGTTTTCATCATATAGAAATAAGTAGAGATGTTACTTTCGATGAGGAAGCAGCCCTCAAGAAATCTAGAAAGTGTCAACTTGAAGAAGTTTATGAAGAAGATACATCTCCTAGAATCTCAGAGAATGCTCACATTCCTAAAGAGGACATACCAGAGGATCATGACATGCTGGAACCACAAGAACCTCCTGTTGCAGAATTGTCAAGGAAAAGAAGACCAGCATGGGCTAGAGATATTATTCAAGGAGCAGAAAGATATGGTGCTCCTGAAGGCTCCACCAGAGAAAGGAAGAAACCAAAGCTAGTATCCAACTATATGGCCCTAATGTGTGATCTTGTGGATCAACTACCTACCAGCTATGAAGAGGCAGCTCAAAAGAAAGAATGGGTAGAAGCAATGACTGAAGAATATCAGTCAATAATGAAAAATGATGTTTGGGATATAGTTCCCAAACCAAAAGACAAAAGTGTGGTTTCTTCCAAATGGATCTTTAAAATAAAACATGCTGCGGATGGAAGTATTGAAAAATACAAAGCAAGATTTGTAGCCAAAGGTTTCTCTCAGAAGGAGGGAATTGACTATGAAGAAACGTTTGCACCAGTTGCTAGGTATACTTCAATTAGAACTATCATGGCTCTTGCATCCATGATGAAGTGGAAACTACACCAAATGGATGTTAAGACAACTTTTCTGAATGGTGTAATTGAAGAAGAAGTATACATAGAGCAACCACAAGGGTTTGAGGTAAATGACGGAAGGACTCATGTATGCAAACTGAAAAAGGCATTATATGGGTTGAAACAAGCTCCCAGAGCTTGGTACGGAAGGATTGACAATTTCTTAACTAGCATGGGCTTTACCAAAAGTAAAGCTGACCCAAACCTTTATCTCAAGGTGTTGGATGATGAACCAGTTATACTTTTACTATATGTAGATGATCTATTTCTAACTGGAAATGAGAAACAAATTATTGAAAGCAAGAAGAAGCTTTCTTCAGAATTCGAGATGAAAGATCTCGGATTGATGCACTACTTCCTAGGCCTAGAAGTGTGGCAAGAACCAAAAGGAATCTTTCTGAATCAAGGTAAGTATACTGTGGAAATTCTGAAAAGATTTGATATGTTGGAATGTAAACCCATGGCCACTCCCATGGACTCCAACTTAAAGATTTTGGTTAATGACTCATCAGAATTAGTGGACCTAACCTTATATAGACAGATCATTGGGTCACTAATGTACTTGACAAATACTAGGCCAGATATATGCTTTGCCCTAAATACCCTAAGTCAGTATCTAGTTGAACCCAGAAAGGTTCATCTAATAGCTGCAAAGCATGTAATGAGGTACTTAAAAGGTACATTAGATTTTGGTCTACTCTATGATGGAAGTCATGAACTCAAGTTGCATGGTTACTCAGACTCTGATTGGGCAGGCAGTGTCTCAGATAGAAAAAGTACTTCAGGTGGATGTTATAGCCTTGGATCTGCCATGATCTCTTGGTTCAGCAAGAAACAATCCAGTGTGGCCCTTAGCTCTGCTGAGGCAGAATACATAGCTGCTTGCTCTGCTAGCTGTGAAGCTGTATGGCTTCGGAAACTGTTATCTGGAGTGTTTGACTTAGAAATGGATCCCACTATGATTATGTGTGATAATCAAAGCTGCATCAAGATGACAGAAAATCCTGTGTTCCATGATAAGTCAAAACACATAGAGATCCGATACTTCTATATTCAAGACATGGTGCAGAAAGGAGCTATCAAGCTTGAGTACGTGAGCACTGAAGATCAAATTGCTGATATCCTGACCAAACCACTGTCTCGTGTGAAATTCGAATACTTTCGAGACAAGCTTGGTGTAGTTCAAAAGGACTCTCCTAGAAAGGGGGAGTAGCATGATTCCTGATGGCAAGCAAGTCTCATCAATAATGAGACTTCACCTAGTCACTTAGAAATAGTTAGATTTAGGACTATTTTATTTTCATTCAGTTTTACTTATACATGATTTTTAATGATGGATGTATTAGTGAGAATACATGCTAGATGTATACATGCTTTTGATGTTAGATGTATACATGATTTTGATGATAGATGTATTAGTGAGAATACATGCTAGATGTATACATGCTTTTGATGTTAGATGTATACATGATTTTGATGATAGATGTATTAGTGAGAATACATGCTAGATGTATACATGCTTTTGATGTTAGATGTATACATGATTTTGATGATAGATGTATTAGTGAGAATACATGCTAGATGTATACATGCTTTTGATGTTAGATGTATACATGATTTTGATGATAGATGTATTAGTGAGAATACATGCTAGATGTATACATGCTTTTGATGTTAGATGTATACATGATTTTGATGATAGATGTATTAGTGAGAATACATGCTAGATGTATACATGATTTTGATGATAGATGTATACATGATTTTGATGATAGATGTATTAGTGAGAATACATGCTAGATGTATACATGCTTTTGATGTTAGATGTATAAATGATTTTGATGATAGATCTATTAGTGAGAATACATGCTAGATGTATACATGCTTTTGATGATAGATGTATACATGATTTTGATGATAGATGTATTAGTAAGAATACATGCTTATGATTGTATGATGTATACATGTTGTTGATGCTAGATATTGATTATGTACTTGTATGGATGAGGATACTTGTACTTGTATTGATGAGAATACAATTGAGGGGATTGAATCATCCCTGGACTTTCAGTCCTAAAGAGAGCCGTAGACGTAAGGTCTTCGAGAATGAAGTCCTTAGTGGACAGTTGAGGGAATTGGATCATCCCTGGACTTTCAGTCCTAAAGAGAGCCGTAGACGTGAGGTCTTCGAGAATGAAGTCCTTAGTGGACAGTTGAGGGGATTGGATCATCCCTGGACTTTCAGTCCTAAAGAGAGCCGTAGACGTGAGGTCTCCGAGAATGAAGTCCTTAGTGGACAGTTGAGGGGATTGGATCATCCCTGGACTTTCAGTCCTAAAGAGAGCCGTAGACGTGAGGTCTCCGATAATGAAGTCCTGAATGAACAGGTAGGGGATTGTATCGTCCCCGGACTGAGGTCCCAGAATAGAACCGTAGACTGGGTCTCCGATAATGAAGTCCTGAATGAACAGGTAGGGGATTGTATCGTCCCCGGACTGAGGTCCCAGAATAGAACCGTAGACTGGGTCTCCGATAATGAAGTCCTGAATGAACAGGTAGGGGATTGTATCATCCCCGGACTGAGGTCCCAGAATAGAACCGTAGACTGGGTCTCCGATAATGAAGTCCTGAATGAACAGGTAGGGGATTGTATCGTCCCCGGACTGAGGTCCCAGAATAGAACCGTAGACTGGGTCTCCGATAATGAAGTCCTGAATGAACAGGTAGGGGATTGTATCGTCCCCGGACTGAGGTCCCAGAATAGAACCGTAGACTGGGTCTCCGATAATGAAGTCCTGAATGAACAGGTAGGGGATTGTATCGTCCCCGGACTGAGGTCCCAGAATAGAACCGTAGACTGGGTCTCCGATAATGAAGTCCTGAATGAACAGGTAGGGGATTGTATCGTCCCCGGACTGAGGTCCCAGAATAGAACCGTAGACTGGGTCTTCGAAAATTGAAGTCCTGAATGAACAGGCAGGGGATTGCATCGTCCCCGGACTGAGGTCCCAGAATTGATCCGTAGACTGAAGTCTCCAAGAACTGAAGATTGGATTGTATCATCCATGGACCTATGTCCTAAAAGGAGCAGGATTGATCATCCTAGGAATATGATCGTATGATGACGATGCTGATGATCGTGTGATGACGATGCTGATGAAGATGCTGATGATCGTGTGATGACGATGCTGATGATCGTGTGATGACGATGTTGATGATCGTGTGATGACGATGTTGATGATCGTGTGATGACGATGCTGATGATCGTGCGATGACGATGCTGATGATCGTGTGATGACGATGCTGATGACGATGCTGATGATCGTGTGATGACGATGCTGATGTTCGTGTGATGACGATGCTGATGATGATGCTGATGATCGTATGATGACGATGCTGATGACGATGCCGATGATCGGATTGATATCGACACTGTTGACATTGATGTTCCAGTAACTGGTTGAGTTACTGATGAAGATGAATTGAAGAAAGCTTCCAATGATTTATAGATGTATCATATATGATGACTCCTTGCTCTTGCAGATGTTGTTATAATATCCTTCTCGTTAAGGGGGAGTGTTGAATATTGTAACTTCAAAGAATATTATATTTGTACTTTATTATTCCGGAGATGATACATTCCTCCGAGGTAACCCTATCATGTATCTGGAGATGTTTATTCCTCCAGGGGTTTGTATTAACTAGGGTTATTAGACCCACCATGGGTGGGTCGGCCCTGCAGTTATATTTTAGGGGTTATTAGACTTCTCCAGGTGAGGTCGGCCCCATTAGTCTTTTAGTCAGTTGGGAGTCAAGTATAAATAGAGGAGGTGAACTCCTCATTAGATCATTCACTCACTTGTGGAAGAGTGCGCACTAGTTGAGGAGATCTGCTAAGGAGTCAAGGATAAGGAGCACATCTTGTATTTTGGTTGATCATCTTATTGAGGAAAGCTTTGCTGGGTTTTCTACCCCATGAGGGTTTCCCAGGGTATATTGTGTGTCTATCTTGTGATTGTGTTTCTTTCAGAGATCTTGTTTGTCTATTTGGTTTAAACTTAACAATTCACAAGTTCTTCAGAAAACAAAGTTCTTCTAGCTTTCGTTGTCCACAATCATATGCAATGGATTGTTTTTAACCCATATATGTGTATGGAACAGACACTCTCATTCCTCCTCGTCGATGATACTCGAGGCTGCTGGAGTTGTCGATGTCGATGTCAAAAGAGTCGTTGCTTCTGGGTCAGATTCTAACATAGTCTTATCGAATGCATCGGATGTCGACACTTTTTCCAAAAAGGTCTTCCGAGCTTTACATTGAGACGTATCATGCAAAAATGAGTGATGGTAATCGCACCATTTCCCGGTAGATTTCTTGTTGCGTTCCTTTTTGTGAACAGGATTTTTGTCATGATCTGGCTTTGGCGGAGTTGGCTGAGAAGATTTTGACTTGTCGAAGTCTGCTGGTGCCTTCTTGTCGGGTGGTCATCTTGATGTCGGCTTTGTCATGAAGTGCTCTTTTCCCTTCTGCTTGGTTTCAAGTTTGTTGGCATAGTGGAATGCATCCGCAAAAGTATTGACAGTCAAAAACTCCAGCTCCTGCTGAATGTACTGGGATAATCCGTTGTCATACTTCATAATAAGAATTTTTTCTTCTTCTTGAACGCCAAGTCTAGCCATGAGATTATAGAAATCATTGGTGTAACTTTGTATGGACTGGTCTTTCCATTACCTTAGTTGCTACCACTTCTTATACTGCTTCTCAAGGTACTTGGGCGGGTAAAATTCCTTTCAGATGTATTTGAAAAATTTCTCCCATGTGTGTTGATGTATTTGTAACTTTGGAATGCATTTCATATATGTATATTGTATTCCTATGGAGATGTTATTATTCCTCTATACGGAATTGTTTGTATTCCTATAGAGATGTTATTATTCCTCTATATGGAAGTGTTGTCATTTATAATGTAAGTGTCGTAACTTATACTTGATGGGTTATTAGATTTGGTGGGGTTGGCCCTGTATAATTCATGTGGGTCAAAGGGTTATCAGACCACCTCATTGGGGGTCGGCCGTATTAGCATTATGTTATGTGGTTAAGTTAAGGCCGACCTAGTAAAGGTTATCAGGCAAGTCAAGTCAAGTATAAATAGAGTGCGGGAGGCACTCTATTTGATCATTCACTTTCTCACTCATACTCTCATTGGAGAGTGGAGCACTTGTGGAGGAGGAGAAGCTACTGCTAGGAGAAGACTATCTCTTGTGCTTGGGTTGTATCATTCTTCTATCTATCTCTGAAGAAGTTGCGAGGTTTTTCACCTTCTTGGTTTTCCCTGGTGAAACTATGTGTCTCTTGTGTGCTTGCTTTATTGTGTCCATGATTGATATGCTGTAGATATGTTGTACATTTTATTCTCTCAGTTAAGATCCTAGATCCGATTGTAAATTCTGAAAAACTAACATGGTATCAGAGCTAGCCTGAAAGAAGGCATGGTATGGCATTTATGACACTTGGTGCACTTGCGAAGCTAGGGCTTGATATAGCAAAAACCAGTCATCGTAGAAATTTCGATATAAATCCATTTTGGCAAAGTTTCAGGATTTGAAAATTCTACAGGTCAAAAAGAAGATCCGAATGTACCTTGTGTCCGAAGAAAAACTACTAATTCATTGTAATTTGTGTTTTATGATCTGTACAATCTAGGGTTTCTGCCTCTTCCAGATCTCAGTCATAAACAGGTGACCCAGGAAAAAAGGTCACAAATTGGGTTAGGAAGCTACAAATGAAATTTCATAAAAACTGACAAGTAGGGCATGGATTGTAGTTTCACAAGCCGAAGGTTCAAAGGCCGAAAGTGAACCAGTGACACGTGGCACTCCGTACAAGTTCGCTCTCCTGTTTTATCCCATAAAAAGGTCACGTTGCGACACTTGGCATAACTCTCTCTTAGAGAATCCAATTGAGGTCAGAACTATGGGGTTGGAAAGATGATAGGTCAGAATACCATAGATCGTAGTTTCAGACCCCGTAGATTCGTAATTTCGGATTTACACCAGAAACAATCAGGTGCATATTTATTTCAAAACAGAATTGGATTTTGAGCACCTTCATTCATGGCTCCAGGAATTTAGGGTTTCAAAGAATGTTGAAATTTTTGTATTGGAAACCACGACTGGATACTCCTCATCAAAATAGAAATTTAGAGACCAAGATCAAATTTTTTGGTTGGGTAGAAGACCAGGCTTGATCAAAGCCTAGTTCGAGACTTTGATCGAAAAGGTGAAAAATTAAGGCTTCTGCAAAAATGGGAATTTTTGAAATATGTGACCATAGATGGAAGCTCCTTGGAAAAATCAAAGTTTAGAGCTTTAGATCAAACTATTTGATTGGGTGAAGCTCTGGGAAAATCAAACCCTAATTCAGGGTCCTCCCTAATGAATCCAGAAATCTAAAAAGCAATTTTGAGGGGTGAAACTTTGCAGTTTTCAAATTCTGAGTATACCAGCTTGATCAGCTCATCAAGGCGCATCTTTCTATCCTTTCAGAAGTTTGAAATTCAAAGTTTGAATTTTTAGGGTTTCTCTAACAAACCCTAATTCAGCTCCAAATCCAGTTTCTGCAAATCAAGTGGATTAGGTTAATCCTAGAAGAGAATGGCTTGGTCACCTGCATAAGTGAAGAAGTTCTTGTCTCAGAGGGAGATGAGGCTAAGGCCTTACATAAGAAGATTACAAGCAATCTCGACAGGTATGACTTGTCCAAGTATGTCTCGAGATCTGTTCATGATTAAGTTTATGGTATGTTTGTCTTCATTAAGGTTAGTACAATCTTGCTTAACTTTAGACTTGTCGTATCACCTTAATAAAATTTATGAATGCATATATTCATTGATTAGGTTTTTGACACTTATGATTGTACTAATGCATTGTGGTGTTGTATGAGGTTGATGTTGTCCGCTAACATGAAAGGTACATCAAGAAAGACAAATCATGTTCCAGTTCAAGAACATATGACCATGGTGACATGAAGACAAAGATTCATCCATTGTCATGGATCACATAGAAGCTCTACTTACGAGGTATGTGTAATTTCGTTCTACAATGCTTAACCTATGATATATGCAGGTTACTAGCACAAGTCATTGAAGAAAACAAGAAGACATCATGTGGGTATGTTAGACATAACTAACTAACACATTAATCCAGGTATGTTTTCCTATATCAAGTTAGAATCCTACCTTGTGTTAGGATCTTATACTATTGTATGGTTGATAATGATTGTTCATGAAGTTAGAAATGTAAGTAATCAAGGGTTTATGCATATTATGTCTCTTACATTGATTGATGATATGACTAACTAGAAAAGTCTTTTGGTCAAATAAAGAATATGCATGAGTAAAAGAAGTATTCCCTGAAACCTTGAATACTAATGTTTATTATATGTGCTTGAAATGATCATGACTATACATGTTTAAGATTACTGTGTCTTGATAGTATTGACATTATACTAATGAATGTATGTATGAGACCTCTAGAATAACACATGATGATACTAGTAAGTATGCATAAGTGATCGAGGATGGATATAAGTTCAAGGACAGGTAATACAGGAAGCAAAGATCAAGAGGGAGCACACTCCAGTAGTTCCTGCAAGGAAGCAAATATTGAGAGGGAGTCCACCCTACAAACCAAACAAAGATAAGTATTTGAATTGTCATTTCTTGCATATTTGTTTGTTTAAATAATATTGTTCAATGATGTATATGCTTATGTTCCTAGACTTAGGGTGTGTATTATGCATATTAGAATAATTGCATTAATGAACAGTATACTACTAATATGCATGTGATGGGTAAGTGGCCTATGGCATTGTACAACATTCCATTGCTACTTATCTAGAATGAAACCTCTTTGTTGACATGTTGGGAGTAGTGCAAACTCTTAACAATGTTCTGGTAGAGATTGGAAGGCATCTAGAAAGTTACGGGATATGGATAAATGTTGTATTGAAGCATTGGCTAAAATAATTGCATGGCTGTATGACATATTTCTTTATGTGTAAGAATTTGTTCTAAAAACTATGAGAAGTTTCTAATCATGCAATTTAACTTGTTTTGTAGGAAAGATCATATACGAGCACCTACAAAAGAATGACTACAACATTTGTTCCAGCAACAAAGTTATCTATTGAAGATATTGAATATATTGAAGTTCCCAGGATCCAGGAAGAATGCCATGATCCGTCGATCATGAAGAATGATGTTTGGGATGTGGTCCCAAGACCTAAAGGGAAGTCTATTGTGACTTTCAAGTGTATCCATAAGATCAAGCATGTTGCAGAAGTCATCATAGAGAAATACAAAGCAAATGATGAAATGGAAGATACACCAGATGGATGTCAAGACAAGATTCTTGCTTGGTGTTCTTCAGATTGACGACACTTCGAGCAAGAAGTGATGTGTTAAATTTTCTGAATTTACTTCAATCTGATCTAGGATCTTAACTGAGAGAACAACATGTACAGCATATCTACAGCATATCAATCATGGAGACAATAATGCAAGCACACAAGAGACACAAAGATTTACTTGGGGAAAACCATAAAGGTGAAAAACCCCAATAACTTCCTCAGAGATAGATAGAGCAATGATACAACCAACCAAGAGAGATAGCCATAACCTAGCAGCAGATCCTCCTTCTCCATAAGTGCGCCACTCCTCCTTGAGTTCATGTGTGAGAAGTGAGTGAGCAAATAGAGTGCCTCCCGCACTCTATTTATACTTGACTTGACTTGCCTTTTTACCTAACTCATGTAGGCTCGAACTTAACCACATAACATAATGCTGACTGGGCCGACCCCCAATAGGGTGGTCTAATAACCCTTAGACCCACATGGCCGACGCGCAATAGGGTGGTCTAATAACCCTTCGACCCACATGACTTATACAGGGCCGACCCCAACAAGGTGGTGTAATAACCCATCAAGTATAAGTTACGACACTTTCAATATAAATGACGACACTTCCGTATAGAGGAATAATACCATCTCTATAGGAGTACATACAACATATATGAAATACATTCCGAAGTTACATATACATCAACACTCCCTCTTAACTAGGAAGGTATTTCTCAGCACAGTTATTCTAGCACAAGTCATCTTCTCTGGATCATCGTCACTGGATAATCGTCATCGAGTCATCATCATCATCGTCACTGCTGCTGCTATCTCAATCAATCTCTGAATCTACTCGTCATAGGAAGTTCTACAGAGCCAGTCCTTTTTCATACTGGATGTAGGCCCACCACCTGCAGGTCTTCGTCATCACTGGCCATACTGTGGAATCCTCAGGACTTTTACGTGCGTCACAAAACCTCGCAAGAGCATCCCAGGCTGTTACGAGCACACAGCTCTACCTATAGGATCTCCCAGGGCAACGAATTACATGTGACCTCACCACAAAACCTTGCAAGAGCATCCCAGGCTGTTACGAGCACACAGCTCTACCTATAAGATCTCCCAGGGCAACGAATTACATGTGGTCATGGCAAAACCTCGCAAGAGCATCCAAGGACTGATTATGGGCACACAGCCCAACCTATCGGATCTCCCAGGGAAATGAATTACATGCCATAGGACAAAACCTCGCAAGAGCATCTGCCAGATATCCCAGGGCAACGAATTACATGTCATAGGCAAAACCTCGAAAGACTATCTGCAGATCTCCCAGGGCAACGAATTACATGTCCTCCTAGAGCAAAACCTCGAAAGAGCATTTGCCAGATGTCCCAGGGCAACGAATTACATGCCATAGGCAAAACCTCGCAAGACCATCTGCAAATCTCCCAGGGCAACGAATTACATGCTCATCTGCACAACCTGATCCACGGCCACAGAGTATCAACCTGATACTCACCATACATCATCCTGATGTATCCATGATCATTCTGATCATCATTACTGCAACATCCTGCTGCATGCCATCTGGAGCAACATCTTGAAGCTCGTCATCTATGATCGTCCTAATCATCACTGCAACATCCTGCTGCATGTCATCTGGAGCAACATCCTGAAGCTCGTCATCTATGATCATCCTGATCATCAATGCAACATCCTGCTGCATGTCATCTGGAGCAACATCCTGAAGCTCGTCATCTATGATCGTCCTGATCATCAATGCAACATCCTGCTGCATGTCATCTGGAGCAACATCCTGAAGCTCGTCATCTATGATCATCCTGATCATCAATGCAACATCCTGCTGCATGCCAAGTATCTACCTGATACATATCATCATACATGATCCTCCTGATCATCAATGCAACATTCTGCTGCATGCCAAGTATCTACCTGATACATATCATCATACATGATCCTCCTGATCATCAATGTATCCACCTGATACAAATACAAAACATATGATATATATATCACCATACATGATCCACCTGATCATACAATGTATCCACCTGATACATATACAGAACATATGATATATATCACCATACATGATCCACCTGATCATACAATGTATCCACCTGATACATATACAGATACATGGTCCAAGCATCCAACATGATGCATATACAATATATACACATGATCCAACTGATCATATCCAGCATCCAACATGATGCGTACATACATACATAAAATGATCCAACTGATCATATCCAGCATCCAACATGATGCGTACATACATACATAAAATGATCCAACTGATCATATCCAGCATCCAACATGATGCGTACATTCATACATAAAATGATCCAACTGATCATATCAAGCAGAAACTAGAACATCATCCTGATGCTCATCATCCAGCGCTTACATCCACAGCCATGTGAAGGATCCTCCTTCCAACATGCTTGGAATGGCTTTCAGCAAATGTGTCCATCACTTTTTCCTCAAAGTATCCTCGATCTGAAGCACGCCAAGCCTCTCTCTGAAGTACTCGAACTTCACCCTGGCTAGTGGCTTCATCAGCACATCTACAATCTGCTCGTCCGTCGCAACATACAGGAGCTTCACAGCTCCTCTCTGCACCATATCCCTGATATAGTGATATTTGATCTCTATGTGTTTCGACCTGTCATGAAACACTGGGTTCTCGGACAGCTTCACACAACTCTGGTTATCACAGAAGATACCAGTAGCCTCCAACGGGAGATCAAATAACTCATACAGTAGCTTCCGTAGCCATACTGCCTCACAACTAGCTGAACAGGCTGCAACATACTCTGCGTCAGCTGTACTCAGTGCTATGCAGGACTGCTTCCTGCTAAACCAAGAGATCACACCTGATCCCATACTGAAGCAACACTCAGATGTGCTCTTCCTATTTGCAGCACTGCTAGCCCAATCTGAATCAACATAACCCTGCTGGTTAAACTTTTGATTCACCTCATACCTGAGCCCATAATCCACTGTACCCTTTCGGTACCTCAGAACATGCTTTACAGCAACCAGGTGAACACTCCTCGGATCCGTTAGGAATGAGCTCAATGTGTTCACAGCAAGGAAAATGTCTGGTTTCGTGTTCGTCAGGTACATCAAGGACCCAATCATCTGACGATACATAGAGACATCAATTGGCTCAGATGAAGCATCACATAGAAGCTTCAGATTTGATGCCATAGGTGTGGCCATGGCATTGCAATCCATCATCCCGAACCTCTTCAGGATCTCTACTACATACTTCCCTTGTCCAAGGAAGATTCCATATGCACTCTGCCACACCTCCATGCCAAAAACAAATAGTGCATCATCCCCAAGTTCTTCATCTCGAACTTGGAAGAAAGCTTCCGCTGCGTGTCGGCAATCAATCTATCTTTACCTGTAACAAACAGGTTATCTGCATACAAAAGTAGTATCACTGGATTGCCTTCTTCAACCTTGTAGAAAAGGTTGGAATCTGCTTTACTCTTGGTAACGCCCAAACTGGATAGAAAGATGTCTATCCTATCATACCAAGTTCTGCACACATATATGACTACACCATGATGTCTTGAGATCCATTTGGTGCATCTTCTATTTCATCACTTTTATATTTCTCAATGCTGCCATCTGCAACATGCTTGATCTGATAGTTCCATTTGGAAGTCATAACAAACTTCCCTTCACATCTTGGGACTACATCCCAAACATCATTCTTCATGATCGACGGATCATGGCATTCCATTTCTTCATCCCAGATCCTGGGAACTTCAATATCTTCAATAAATAAATTTGTTGTTGAACAAATGTTGTAGTTCTTTTGTAGGTGAAGATATACGGTCTTTCCTACAAAACAGGTTAAATTGCATGATTAGAAACATCTCATAATTTTCAGAACAAATTCTTACACATAAAGAAATATGCCATACAGTCATGCAATTATCTTAGCCAATGCTTCAATACAACATTTATCCATATTCTGTAACTTTCTAGATGCCTTCCAATCTCTACCAGAACATTGTTAAGAGTGTGCACAACTCCCAACATGTCAGCAAAGAGGTTTCATTCTAGATAAGTAGCAATGGAATGTTGTACAGTGCCATAGGCCACTTACCCATGTATATTAGTAGTATACTGTTCATCAATGCAATTATTCTAATATGCACAATACATATCCTAAGTCTAGGAACATGAGCATATACATCATTGAACAATTTTATTTAAACAAACACATATGCAAGAAATGATAATTAAAATACTTATCTTTGTTTGTTCGTTGGGTGGACTCCCTCTGAGTCTTCGCTTTCTTGCAGGAGCTGCTGTAGTCCTAATCTACAGTAGCTTCTTCTACACCTTTCTGTTGTGGAATGTAGAGAGATGGTCAACTCCCTCTGAATATCTGCATCCTTTCATAAACCACTGGAGTGTACTCCCTCTTGATCTTTGCTCCCTGGATTACCTGTCCTTGAACTTATATACATTCTCGATCCCTATGCATGCTTGTTAGTATCATCATTGTGTTATCCTCTAGGTCTAATATAAAATCATACATTCATTAGTATACTATTAAAACACAATAATCTCAAGCATGTATAGTCATGATCATTTCAAATAGAAAATAATAAGCATTAGCATTCAAGGTTTATGTAGGATTCTTAAGGTTAGTCAAATCATAAGAAACATAACATGTCTAAACCTGTAATTACTCAAACCTATGACTCTTCAGGTTAGTTGAATCATCAATCAAGATACGAGATATAATATGCATAAAACCTATGATTATTCAAACCTATACCTTCATGATTCTTCTGGTTAGTTATATCATCAATTATGGTAAGAAACATAATATGCATACAACCATGATTATTCAAACCTATGACTTCATGAATAATCATTATCAACAACAGTATAAGATCCTAACACAAGGTAGGATTCTAGCTTGATATAGGAAAAACATACCTGGATTAGCATGCTAGTTAGTTATGTCTAACATACTCACATGATGTCTTCTTGTTCTTCTTCAATGACTTGTGCTAGTAACCTGTATATCTCATAGGTTAGCCATTATAAAACCAAGTTATACATACCTCGTAAATGGATCTTCTATGAGATCCATGACAATGGATGAGTCTTTATCCTCATGTCATCATGATCATATGTTCTTGAACTGGAACATGATTTGTCTTTCTTGGTGTACCTTTCATGTTAGTAGACAACATAAACCTCATACAACACCATAATGCATTAGTACAATCATAAGTGTCAACACCCTAACCAATGAATATCTTCTATCATGCATTCATAATTTTGTTAAGGTGATACGACAAATCTAAAATCAAGATTGTACTAACCGTAATAACATGAAGACAAACATATCATAAACTTAATCATGAACAAATCTCAAAACATACCTCGATGAGTCATACCTGTCGAGATCGCTTGTAATCTCCTTATGTAAAGCCTTAGCCTCATCTCCCTCTGAAACATGAACTCCTTCACTTATGCAGATGACCAATCCATCTTCTTCTAGGATTAACCCTATTCACTTGATTTGCAAGAAATGGACCTGGAGTTGGATATGGATTTGTCAGAGAAACCCCAAAAATTCAAACTTTGAATTTCAAACTTCCGAAAGGATAGAAATATTCGCCTTGATGAGCTGATCAAGCTGGTATATTTAGAATTTGAAAACTGCAAAGTTTCACTCCTCAATTTTGCTTTTGAAACTTCTGGATTCATTGGACGTGACCCTGAACTGGGGTTTGATGAAGCCCACTCTTCTTCCCAATCAAAATGTTTGATCCAAAGCTCTAAGCTTCTATTTTTCTGAGGAGATTCCAGCCGTGGTAACCGATTTCAAAAATTCCCATTTTTACAGAAGCCCTAATTTTCCACTTTTCTGATCAAAGTCCCGAACTAGGGTCTAATCAAGCCCGGCCTTCTGCCCAACCAAAAATTCTGATATTGGTCTCTAAATTTCTATTTTGATGAGTAGCATCCAGCCGTGGTCTCCGATAACAAAAATTCCAACTTTCTCCAAAGCCCTAAATTCCAGAAGCCATGAATGAAGGTACCAAAAAATAATTTTGTTTTGATAGAAATATGTACCTGATTGTTTCTGGTGTAACTCCAAAATTTTTGATCCACAGGGTCTAAAAAAGTTTCTTAAGATAGTCTGACCTGTTATCTTTCCATCCTGATAGGTCTGACCTCAATTGGATTCTCTGAGAGAGAGTTATGCCAAATGTCGCAACGTGACCTGTTTTGGGATAAAACAGGAGAGCGAACTTATACGGCGTGCCACGTGTCACTGTTTTAACTTCGGCCTTTGAAAACATTTTCTGAGATATCTCGGCCTGTTACCTTTCCATCCTGACAGGTCTGACCTCAATTGGATTCTCTAAGAGAGAGTTATGCCAAGTGTCGCAACGTGACCTGTTTATGGGATAATACAGGAGATCGAACTTGTACGGAGTGCCACGTGTCACTGATTCACCTTCGGCCTCTGAAACCTTTTTCTGAGATAGTACAGTCTGTGTACTACCTGTCACTTTTTACGAAATTTCATTTGGAGCTTCCTAGCCCAAGTTATGACCTTTTTCCCAAGGTCACCTGATTTTAACTCAGATCTGGAAGAGGCAGAAACCCTATATTGCACAGATCATAAATCACAAAGTACAATGAATTAGAGGTTTTCCTTTGGACACAAGGTACCTGGAGATTTTATCTTCGTCCTGTAACAATTTCAGATCCAAAAAATTCGTCAAAACGGATTTATAGTGAAAGTGCTACGATGACTGGTTTTTTCTATATCAAGCCCTAGCATCGTAAGTGCAACAGGTGTCATACATGCCATATCATGCCTTCTTTCAGGCTAGCTCTGATACCATGTTAAATTTTCTGAATTTACTTCAATATGATCTAGGATCTTAACTGAGAGAACAACATGTACAGCATATCTACAGCATATCAATCATGGAGACAATAATGCAAGCACACAAGAGACACAAAGATTTACTTGGGGAAAACCATAAAGGTGAAAAACCCCAATAACTTCCTCAGAGATAGATAGAGCAATGATACAACCAACCAAGAGAGATAGACATAAACTAGCAGCAGATCCTCCTTCTCCATAAGTGCGCCACTCCTCCTTGAGTGCATGTGTGAGAAGTGAGTGAGCAAATAGAGTGCCTCCCGCACTCTATTTATACTTGACTTGACTTGCCTTTTTACCTAACTCATGTAGGCTCGAACTTAACCACATAACATAATGCTGACTGGGCCGACCCCCAATAGGGTGGTCTAATAACCCTTAGACCCACATGTCCGACCCCCAATAGGGTGGTCTAATAACCCTTCGACCCACATGACTTATACAGGGCCGACCCCAACAAGGTGGTCTAATAACCCATCAAGTATAAGTTACGACACTTTCAATATAAATGACGACACTTCCGTATAGAGGAATAATACCATCTCTATAGGAGTACATACAACATATATGAAATACATTCCGAAGTTACATATACATCAACATGATGGACACATTTGTTGGAGCCATTCCAGGCATGGTGAGAGGAGGATCCTTCCCATGGCTATGGATGTAAGTGTTGGATGATGAGCATCAGAACGATGCTCCAGTTACTGCTCTGTATATGCGTCATGTTGGATGTTTGTTATGATCAGTTGGATCATGTATATGTATATGCATCGTGTTAGATGCTTGTTATGATCAGGTAGATCATGTATGATGATATGTATCAGTTGGATACATTATATGATTAGGTAGATCATGTATGATGATGTGTATCAGGTGGATACATTGTATGATCAGGTAGATCATGTATGATGATATGCATCAGATAGATACTTGGTATGCATCAGGTGGATGCAATGTATGATCAGGATGATCATGGATCATGAGCTTCAGGGTGTTGCTCCAGATGATATGCATCAGGATGATGCTGTGATGATGATCAAGATGATCATGTGATGATGTATCGTCAGATGATTGGGTCCTTGATGTACCTGACGAATACAAGACCAGATATCTGCTTTGCGGTGAACACCTTGAGCAAGTATTTGAAAGATCTAAGACATGTTCACCTAGTAGCTGTAAAGCATATTCTGAGGTACCTGAAGGGTACAGTTGACTATGGGATCAAGTATAAGGAGAATCAAAAGTTTAACCTGGAGGGTTATGTTGATTCATATTGGGCAGGCATTGCCATTGATCGGAAGAGAACTTTGGGGTGCTGCTTCAGTATGGGATCCGATATGATCTCTTGGTTTAGCAGGAAGCAATCTTGTGTGGCACTGAGTACAACCGAAGCAGAGTATGTCGCAGCTTGTTCGGCTAGTTGTGAGGCAGTATGACTTAGGAAGCTACTGTCTGATTTGTTTGATCTCCAGCTAAGTGCTACTTGTATATATTGCGACAACAAGAGTTGTGTGAAGTTGTCAAAGAACCCAGTGTTCCATGACAAGTTGAAGCACATCGAGATCAAGTATCACTATATCAGGGATATGGTGCAGAGAGGAGCAATGAAGCTTCTATATGTTGCGATGGACGAGCAGATAGTCGATGTGTTGACCAAGCCGCTTGCTAGAGTGAAGTTTGAATACTTCAGAGGGAGACTTGGTGTACTTCAGATCGAGATACCTTCCAAAGGGAAGTGATGAGTCTGGAGACACAGATGCACATGAGCCATTCTCACATAGTGGTAGGTATGGTCCTCCTATGGTGAGATGTAAGGGCTGGGGCCATTCTCACATGGTGGTAGGTATGATCCTCCCATGGTGCAAATGTAAGGGCTGGGCCATTCGAGCATGGTTGAGGTGTGTCTTCCCATGGCTGCGATATAAGTGTTGGGCCATTCGAGCATGGTTGAGGTGTGTCTTCCCATGGATGCGATATAAGTGCTGTGCCATTCCTAGCATGGTTGAGGTGTGTCTTCCCATGGCTATGGATATAAGTGCGGTGCCATTCCTAGAATGGTTGAGGTGTGTCTTCCCATGGCTATGGATATAAGTGTGGTGCCATTCCTAGCATGGTTGAGGCATGTCTTCCCATGGCTATGGATATAAGTGCGGTTCCATTCTCGCATGGTTGAGGTGTGTCTTCCCATCGCATAAATAGAAGGGCTGAGCCTTTCACGGATGGTTGAGGTGTGTCTTCCCATGCTGGTGAGTGTAAGTGTTGTGTGATGTGCATCTGGGTTGTGCTCCGTGGACGATGACGATGATCTGAAGACGATGATGTGACAGTATGGTACACAAGTTTTGCAAAGGCATATGATCAGTTCTGAGATGCTCTTGCAAGTTTTGCAGAGGCAGTGTAATCAGTCCTGGGAGATCTTGCAGGTTTTGTAGAGGTAGTGTAATTAGTCCTGAGGTGTACCTACTTGATGGCTTGCTCGCTGAGATGACATGATCAGTATGATCATGAGTATCAGGATGATACTTTGTGGCCATGGACAGGTTGTGCAGTTGCATGTAAAAGATCCTGGGAGATCCGATAGGTTGAGTAGTATGCTCGTAATCAGTCCTGGGATGCTCTTTCGAGGTTTTGGCTTAACGCACGTAATCAATCCTTCAGATTCCCCAGTATGGCCAGTGATGATGAAGACCTACAGGTGGTGGGCCTACATCCAGTATGAAAAAGGACTAGCTCTATAGAACTTCCTATGATGAGTAGTTCAGAGATTGATTGAGATAGCAGCAGCAGTGACGATGACGATGATTCGATGACGATGATCCAGTGACAATGATCCAAAGAAGAAGACTTGTGCTAGAAGATCTGTGTCGAGAAATACCTTCCTATTTAAGAGGGAGTGTTGATGTATTTGTAACTTTGGAATGTATTTCATATATGTATATTGTATTCCTATGGAGATGTTATTAGTCCTCTATACGGAAGTGTTTGTATTCCTATAGAGATGTTATTATTCCTCTATACGGAAGTGTTGTCATTTATATTGTAAGTGTCGTAACTTATACTTGATGGGTTATTAGATCACCTTGGTGGGGTCGGCCCTGTATAAGTCATGTGGTTCAAAGGGTTATTAGACCACCCTATTGGGGGTCGGCCCTATCAACATTATGTTATGTGGTTAAGTTAAGGCCGACCTAGTAAAGGTTATTAGGCAAGTCAAGTCAAGTATAAATAGAGTGCGGGAGGAACTCTATTTGATCATTCACTTTCTCACTCATACTCTCATTGGAGAGTGGCGCACTTGTGGAGGAGGAGAAGCTGCTGCTAGGAGAAGACTATTTATTGTACTTGGTTTGTATCATTGCTCTATCTATCTCTGAAGAAGTTGCGGGGTTTTTCACCTTCTTGGTTTTCCCCGGTGAAACTCTGTGTCTCTTATGTGCTTGCTTTATTGTTTCCATTATTGATATGTTGTAGATATGTTGTACATGTTATTCTCTTAGTTAAGATCCTAGATCAGATTGTAAATTCTGAAAAACTAACAATGTGTCGATGGGGTCTCTGCTTTTCTCCATCTTTGTCGAGATATTCTCCCACCAGCAGTGCACAAATGTTGACATCTTTAAGGATGTAGTGGTGATCTTGTTGGCTTCGGAGAGTTGATTCGCAGAGTAATAGGATTCCAATTGTTGTACCCAATTGTCTACTAATTCCGCGTCAATCTTGCCTTCTAGATTCGGTATGTCCAGATTCATTTGCACTTTGAAGGGGCTGATTTTGTCGGAGTTATTTCTCATTGGAAATGCTCCTGAATTCGAAGCAAATCGTGTGAGAATATCATTGAGCTGGGTGAAAATCTCAGTTCATTGTCGAGCGGGCGCTTGCTCTATGAGATGCTGTGTCTCATCGATTGCATGTCTATCTCTTGTTTCTTCTGCCATCTCTAGAGGTAGTGTCTTCTTGGATTGTTGAGTCTGTGAGCGAGTTTGAACCGGCATACATCAGGTAACTTCGATGGAAGTGTTTACGCAAAACTTAAGAATGAACAAAGATGATGCGCTCTGACGAAGATCTGAATGAGATCCGATACCAATGATCTACAAGTGGCCAGGAAGCACACGGGGGACAACAGTTCGACTGAATGAGTCTGCTCTGTTATGGAGGAATCATAATAAGAATAATAAAAGTAGGAATACACTACGCAGATAAACACAAATACACACAGACAATATGCAGGAATGCAAACTGATCTTTTCTATTACTGGAAATGAGATCGTAAGATTCTATGTTGTATATTACAATAGCTTACATGCTTATATAGAGAGTGTTGAGACGCTTGGGTGCCTGCCCATTATGTTCAGTTACAAGATAAGTTATAATGGTTCAGAAGTTCAAATGTTACAGTCGACTGGAAGTCAGAGAGTCATTCTATCAAAGTTCGATAGTCACAAGTCACAAGTTGGTGCCATGCAAGTCGGAAGGCGATGTTGTATGTCGACGTCACGAAACTGTTGAGGTCATTGAACTTGTCGAAGGTGCGGAGTTTGTCGAAGTCGTAACTTGTCGAAGTTGTGTCGACACCGATGACTTGTCGCGAAACTGTTATCCTTCGAAAACAATGCCAACTGCAATATGGATCAGAATCTATTATTCCCTTGCCATAGTAGATCATAATCTCTAATCTCATATCCCTGTATATTGGAAATGTTTCCCTCAGACAATTTCTACCCTTTTGCATGTGGAGATTTGGTGGGATTTGTGGACAATTTGAGCAAGAGAGACCTTCAGATCCGTTTTTCGTCAAGGTGGTGAGCATAGCATGGTATGGATTGTACTATTTGATTCTATTTAATATAGATTGGACATCTTTCCGTTCCCTATTCAATGTTTCAGATTTGGATTATGTATTGTTATTCATTCAGTTAACTAGTTTCCATTTATATGTTGTATTTGAATTTCAGTTATTTTCATGTAGCCAATATGTTTGACGAAGATTTTTTGTTTGTTTCATGGGTTATTGGGTTGAATATTTGAATCAGATCCGAGGTGCAAAGAAATCTAGGACCAACTGTCATAAACAAGATACAAAATATTTCTCTCTCTTAAATTGTTAAGATATGTTTGTTTGACCTTTTATTGTATTAAAGAGTCTAGTTTGCTTGTAGCCAAACCTTAGATGTTTATCCTAGAAACCCCAGTATGTTGGTGATAAATCCACAATCATTTAGATAAATTCCTTAACAACACACTTCATATGGACTACAGGCACCTACTAAAAAATTGGGATGTATTCTAGATGCTTCATATATTTTCCTTCAGGAGTGGTGGGCATTTTCTCATTACATGGTGAACATTTCCTCACTCCTTGAGGGAATTTCCTCTCCATGTTGGGAATTGCATACATTTCATTCATGAGTAGTAGGAATTTCTACATGCATGGAGGGCATTTCCCATGGCCTATGGGAATTTTATCATGGCATGCGGGCATTCTCTCATAGATTGTTGGCATTTACCTTTCCTAGTGGGAATTTCTTATAGCCTGCAAGCATGTCCCAATGTATTTCGGGAATTTCCTCATGTTTTGCGGGAATTTCTCATGGTTGGCGAGCATTTAACTTGATTATTGGGCATTTTTCTTAATTGGAGGGCATTTCACTTGGTTGGCAGGAATCTTGGTGACCTTGGCGATATTTGGCAAGCATATAAGTGCATTGGAGGGCATTTAACTTAGTTTGGTAGGAATATTTTTAGCTTGGTGGGCATTTTCATCTTAGCTTCACGAGCATTTTACTTCTTCATTCTAGACTTCTTCTTCATGCATGCTATCAATAGCACAACGTATTCATTATATTTAGCTATTGTCAGGTATCCATTCTTTGTAATTGAATCAACTAACATGTTATGGGAATTAAACAAAATCCCATTAGCCTCTCGTCTTCTTCAATGGATTTCATTTGACACTTAACGGTTGCAACAACATGATGATAATTTTGCAACTGCACTATTCCTACAATTTCTTTTGTTAGGAGTTTTTTCTTATTCATTTTAAATAAACCTTATATATATTCTTGGATTTTCTTATGCATTATAGCAATTCACTCTTCCTCCACATCATCTTGGAGACTAACTTCTTCTCTCGTATCTGAAGGTTCTTTTCCTTCATCACCTTCAACATTATTTCCATCATCTGGTACACATCTCTATTGAGCCAACCTCATGGAATCCAACCTCTTCATCAATTTCTGCAACATTTACTCACTTATTACATCTCATTCTTCACTGATCCTTCTACATGGCTTCTAAACATATTCTTCTTCATCACGGGTCTTTTTTTATTTAACTATTCCTCTTCTTTTCTATCAAACTAGATGAGCTTTGTTCATAAGTCCAATCAGGTTATGTTGTTCATTTGATTTTATAACTGTTGTTTTTTAGTGTCCAAGATATAAATTATTTTTACAAAAAAAATACCTCTAATTATATTCCCTTTTGTATAGTGCTCTTGTTCTCTTAAATGTAAATTCTCTGATCCAATATTGGGCCCTTTAATCTTCTATATTCTTCTAATGTCAAGAATGCCAAAAATAATCTCTCCTCTCTTCTATGCAACTTTCATTCTTCACCAAACTCTATCTTCAACTTTTTCCAAGACCTTGAAATATCTACCAAAATTGTCCTTCAAAATCCCCTCAAAACAAGTTAAAATACAATCCAAAAAATCTATATAATCGACCTTGAATCCTGTGATAGGAGAGTACTCAAATTTGCTTTTAGACAATCCAAAACTTACCTTCAATTATGTTCCAACATTATCCTCATATGCACCTTTAAATTGACTCTTAGGAATTCCTTAATCAGTCCTGAAAACGATGTCAAACCAATCCTGCAAGACAGTCCTGAACTAGGTTGAAATTGATGTACCTTTCTCCTTCATTACATGCTTACTAAGAGAGGCCTTAATCAAACTTTCAAAACTATCACTAGAAAAATCAGAACAACCCTTAAATTTGCAATAGATCTATGTGCCAAAGTCAGCCCTAATACACATGCCCACTCTACTCCTTTGTTTGCTTCCTCTTTCTTTTAACCAATACTCTTGATCTCTTTAAAGCTCGAAAACTTCAAGCTTGCTACAGAAACTTCTTTTTCTTTTAAACAATACTTAGACAAGGATATTTTATTTCTACCTTAACCTACCCTCTGTAATTTCCATAAATGAGGGTCAAAAGAGAGTATTGAGAGGACCGTCTCTCAGTTCTTCAGAGTAAAACACAATCTATGTTTTATTATTAGTTTTAGGGGAGCTCTTGATTTCATTCATCATGATGCCCATCTTCAATATTAAGGGATTTATCTGGTTCCTTGTTATGATCCTTGAACCTTCATCATCAACATAAAGGACTAATCCATTGACTTCTTTCTTCTGCTCTTCTGACTTCTTCTTCCAAACTTTTGAGCATTTTTCATTCTTTTGCTTATCAATAGAAACTCTTCTGTATTCATTTTTCTTTGACTCTTGTTGACCATGACTTCTTCCTTTGAATTTTTCTTTTCTTTGGGAGCTTCTAGGAATATCTGCATAACTATTAGCATTTTCTTCAACTTTCTTCAACGCTCTTTTGTTAATCATAACCCAAACCAGTCTTATCATATGGTGATCTTTGACAACTAAGGATATGATATAATATCATGGTGCTCTTCTCAAACTTTAAATTTGTCTCCAACTGAGAAACTGTCTTATCCAAATATTCTTTTAGTGAGAGGATCTCAAGCTCTTGTCTTTGACAAAACTCTTTCTTCTCTTGAATTTGACTTGTTAGCTCTTCTTCAATTTTCTTGGCCTCTACTATTTGATTTCTTAGACCAACAAATTTGATCTTTTCACCTTCTTCATTTTTCTTATGTATTTCTTATAGCTCTTTTCTTAGGGAGATAATTCCTACTTCTTGCTTCTTGCAAATTTGTTCCTTCTCCTCTAGTTGATTTGTCAGGGTTTGTTGTGTCTTTTCAATTTGTGCTTTCACACCAATAATAGTCTTTTTAGTCCCTTCTTTTGAAATCTAATCTTCATCTGGATACTTTTGCAATTGTTCCCTTAATGATTGGTTTTCTCTTCCAGGTTTCCTTAGTTCAATTAGAGCACTAATAAATTCTTCCTCAAGATTTACATCTCCTTTAGCTTCAGAGTCTTGTTTATATTCATAAGCATTTCTTTTTCTCTCAATGAATTCATCATATGTTTCAAGATGTTCTTCATTTTTTGTATGACCTTTCCATTTAATGTTCTTGATCCACGGGTTTTGGTTTTTTTGTCACAAGGAAATATTCCTTCGTGTAGAGATCTTATAGCTCGTCCCATAGCTCTTTAGCTGACTTACACTGTCCCACTTTTCTCTTCTTAGAATCTGATAGGCCACTCAAAATTGAATTTATTGCCTTTGCATTGTCTTTGTGTAGCTTCTTTGTTGATGAACCTTTTGTTATAGTCTTTGGAGTTGTGTAACTATTCTAAAATACACTCCAAATGTCAATCCCAAGAGCTTGTAAATATGCCTGCATTCGTATGCTCCATGGTACATAGTCTATTCAATTGAACAAGGGTGCTTTGTTAAGGTCTACCCATTGACAATCTATGAGTATTCTATGGGACCTACCTTCTAGTGCTCAAATTGTCTGAAGGAAAATGCTTTGATACCAATTGTTGCAACACACAGTGATACTGAGAGGGGGGGTGAATCAATATTATACACTTATACCAAATTTTACTTCATTAATCATGTAACATTATCAACCGTAATCAACAAATAAAATACACAAAATCATTATATGGAAACTCAATTTAATGAATTGATAAAACCATAAATTAGAATCATTTGTAGGAGACACCAATCTCCAATAATGGTGTGAGCACCCACTCACATATTTTGCAGACTCCCAATCTGACAGGGACACCACTCCCTCGTACAAGAACCAACTTGCAACCTATAGGAACCAACCTGTGAGGACACCAATCCCCTGCAAGCACCAACTTACAATCTATAGGAACCAACCTATTTGAATGAGGACACCAATTCTCTGTAAGCACCAACTTACAATCTATAGGAACCAACCTATTTGGATGAGGACACCAATCCTCTCCCCTGCACCACCCTGCCACCCTAAAATAGTTTCATACAAACTTCAAAACATAGTTGTCATAGTCCATACCGCATTCATACACAAACCTTTTTATATGCTCAACACAAACTTTAAGATCCTTCCTTAAGTAATTCTTCAAATATGCCATTGGCTCGTTATCCCCTCATAGAATATTCACAAAGATATTTCACAGTCAACACACCTATCACTTTGTACCCAGAAAGCATACCTCACAAAAGTAAGCTTATCTGTACCATCGTTCTGTTTCTATAACACTTTATTTTTTGTAGCGTACATCAATTTATATAACACTGCTCAATTTTTGTAACACTCACACGTTTGTTTTATATGACACTCATTTGTTTGTGTGCCCATATATTTCAAACAATGGAGATTTCATGTGATTTCACCACTCTGTAATTTTGTACCCAAAATTGTAATATGTGACTTATGTTCCCTAAGAATCGAGTCACTTTGTCATTGTGAGGGTGTGTATTAGTGTTTTTTTGTGTTCAACACAATCTCTGTAATTTCTTGTGTGGTAGAGAAAATCCTTGCAGTCTCTAAGTGAATGTAAATATATTAATAAAAAACAAGATCTAGTGCTTTCCATTTCATATCAAAGTAAGTCATTTGCCATTTCATAACTAATAATTGACACTTCATAATAGACATTTCATAATAGAATTATAAACATAATTTGAGACTTCAAATGCATGATGTAACATAAATAATTGACATTTCATAATTTGAGACTTCAAATGCATGACATAACATAAATAATTGGCATTTCATAATAGAATTATAAACATACATATTCAAGGCATGCATATTTATGAAAAGGTCCACCAACTAGTTGCAAGTGAAGGATGTTCCTCCTAGCCTTAGGCACTCTGTCACACTTATCCTTTAGGCCACCCCTACTCTGGGGCTATCAATATACAAGGGTAAAGTTCCAATATCTTCTACCCAACCACAAATCATTCAACACTTTGGTATAGAAACCCCCTCCAAAACTATCCCAATCCACTACCACTCCTCCCCCATCAACTTACACAACACAAGGAATGGGATATCCTTCTCTACATCGTAGTCCCTTAGGATATCCCCATTCCCTTCCAATGCTCCACCACGAGATAACCAGGGAATCTCCATGCCGGGACTTCATGGACATCAACTATAGGACAAGTTACTCTAACAAGGGCACCAGGCCCATTAGCACCAGTTTCCATGGTAATTGACATAAGGAGGTAAGTGAACTCAAGTTCTCCTCTCTTCTCTTTTTGTCATATACCAACCAAACCCCAAATTAGAATGATGGAGTGACTAACTGAATGGTGGAAAGAATGAATGATTGGCTAACTAAATGAATCTCTAACTCAATTTCCACATTATATATGCATGGTTTCCACATGACATGAGGTTCCTTATGAGGAAGCCACTTTTCCCCCTTCAATCCCCTATTCAAATAATACACAAGAGTTAATTTTGTCATGGTATCTAATTAAGGGTTTAGCAGTTTCGGGGTAAATTTTCTAACCAAGGTTGACAAGTAAGGCTAAGGAATTAGGTTAATACCAACTAAGATCACATGTGGATCACGTCCCCCTTAGCCCTCTTTCACTTCCCCAACTTGTGGAATCATAGCCCCCCATCTTTTCTCCATCCTTATTCATTGTAGTATCAAGGATTCTTGTTTTTCTATATTAAAGAATAGATATTTACAATGTATTTGGTCATCCTATACAATTTGTGTCTGACTTCTAACCTATGCATCATTAAATACATAATTACAACATGGGGTCAAAAACGGGGTGTTACAATGGGTCCCATTTGCAAGTTTTGAGCACCATAGTTGGGTTTTAAGGCCTCTAAGTTGTACCTCAATGCCATTAGGACAATTTTTACACTACAAAATGCACTTGGTCCTTAAACATAGGTAGGGAAGGAACACGAGGTGCTAAAGCCCTATTTGATTCCTGTCACGATTAAGCTTCAGGGGGTAGTCCTTAAACAATCACACAAGACCTATACATGGGATATTTGGACTTTGTAAATTGTGAGGGATCTTTAGCACCATTAGTACATTTTGCATGATAAAAAAGGGTTATGGTCCTACATCTCACAAGGGGAGGAAAACAAGCAGATTGGGCTCCAAAGCAAAGCTTCTTGAGCTCATGACCATGAACACCCACACAAATCCTATATAAAGGATCTATGGAATTCGAGTGGGATATTGATACCATTATGATTTTTTTTCATAACACATATGGGATTCAAGGCCTATACCATGATAGGGTGGGGGAGACAAGGCATGGAAAAATTTAACAATCCTTACTTAAAGTGTAGAAACATTGACAAATCTTACTAATTCTTAAAATACCAAACATAAAAAATTTACAATATAATTGTAAAAATATTCAAGAAAATTTTGGCAATTTTTAGAGTAAAACACTTTTAACCTATAGAATTTGGCACCTCATTTTAGAAAAAAAGTGGAAATTGGTGAATATTTTTTGGAAAAAAAATGTAAAATTAGCCCACGGGAAACAATCCTTGAAACAAGGGTCTTGGGCCCAAAACAAATATTTCTCATGGATGGCCATGAATAATGCCTCCAACTAGGAATGCATGCACCATTAGTATGTTTTGCACAATAGGAATGGGTCTCAAGTCCCCTACCATGGTAGGGGGAGCAAAACAAAGGCCCTTAGGCCCTAAAAAAATATTATTGAGCTTCATGACCGTGAATGAGGCCTTTAACCACCACAATGATTGTTTTTAAGGAATCTTTGGCCTTCAGGTCGGATATGGGTGCCAGTCACAGGTTTTGAGCACCACATTTGGGTCTTGATGCCTCCTGGTTGGACCTCGATGCCATTAAGAGGTTGTGTGCAGCATGTAATGTACTCAATGCCTTGAACATGGTTAGGGAAGAAAAATAAGGTTCTAAGGCCCTATAATTTGAATCTTCTCAAGATCAAGCTTCATGTAGTAGTCGTCAAACAACCACATAAGACCTCTATATGGGATCTTTGGTCTCTACGGGGTGCCTTTGGTGCCATTATTGTGTTTTGCACATTAAAAAATGGTAATCGGGCTTATGCCATGGCAATGGGAGGAAATCAAGGAACCTAGATCCGAAACAAAGCTTCTCGAACTCAATGGCCATGAAGTAGGACTCAACCAACCACACCAATCATTTATAAGGTGTATTTGGACTCTAGGTGGGATATGGGCACCATTAGAAGTTTTTCATAACAAATATTGGAATCAACACCTATACCATGGTTAGGGGAGGAAAATAGGGGCCTCAACCCCTAAACAAATATCTTCCATGCTCCATGTATATATAATGTATATTGATGAAAGTATATATATGTATCTAACCGGCTTATGAAATTATAGAGTGACATTTTTAATTATGTATCTATATCAAGCTGATCGATGCCGATGATACAAAGTTGGCATGAACAAACTGTTTTTTAATACAAGTTGAAATTCATCAAGACGAAGTATGTATAATAGAGAAAATAGTATCTAGAGGTAATTAAAGTTGTATGGGATATTGGATGGTAATAACAGAAGTATAAAAGAGACTATGGTGTTGTATGGATGAAATGTGAACGAATGCTTATGATAACAATTATCATATGCCAAAGATGAAATCCTTAAGTTAGAATGGACACCTGAATCATTTTTAGAACATGCTCGCGTGTGATGTATTCTATTATTATGTTAAGACTTGAGTTAGCATATTATAAATAAATGGAAGGAATTGGAAAATTTAAGAGTACGACACATATCTTACCTAAATGCATTACATGTCCATTGGAACGTTTACTCTTATATATAATCGGTTTGAGGATTGGTATAAATGATAGTGGAATTAGACTCTCGATGTACAAAAACAAATTAAGGAGAAGTTATTAGCATAGACTTTATTCAAGAAAAACTCTATGAATGAATTTATATTAAAAAGACTTATAAAGAAAAAGTGGATAGAATTATTTTCGTATGAAAATATTATCATTGAATAATCAAGTAAGGTTATACTAGGAAGATATTAGAAATTATATGGATAAACATCCTAGCTATTATGTGAAACTACCTTTCCAAAGAAATACCCATGAACCATGAACTTATGGTATTGAATTAAGTTGATATCTTATATTAGATAGCAAATGAAAATAGGGACTTGGTTATGTGTAATTGTATCAAGTGAAACGAGGTGCTCTACAGCCCAGTATGGGGGAGATGTTGTAACGTGTATGTAGCGTTACAAGTAGCATTACATCTAATAAAACATAAAAGTAATTTTTTAAATTAAAAAAATTCATGTCAGCTCATAAAATAAAAAATTATGGAAAGTATTTAAAAAAAATCCATGTTGGTTCATAAAATAAAATATTATGAAAAGTAATTAAAAAATAGATGTTTGTTTATAAAATAAAAACTTAAAACTTAAACCGGGATCTATAAATCAAGAGAGATCAAATTTCTTGAGTTTAAATTTAAAAAAAGAAATACACCTTAAGAAATTGGTCCCTCTCGGTACTTGATAGATACAGGTTTAAGATGGATCTATGCTGGTTATATGAATATAAGTATGTGTGAATAAGAGCCCAGCTGTATGCACAATTATACTTAATTGGCTTATGAGATTTGCAATAAAGATGAACGAGTATCTCGAAGAATAACCGTCAAATGAAGAGAAAAATTAAAACCCCAAGTTCGCACCAAGGAATAGGTTATGTTTTATTTTGTATAAAAGTTAGGATTAAATTTGGAAGTCTCATCATGAATTGTATCATGGTGGCTTATTTCGTATTTAGGAGATTCATGATATTAGTGTAATGCTAATAGGATTTCTTTCAAAGAATAACTGTATACTGTCATGTATTTCTCCTTGGCCAGTTGATTGTCCTCTTATGTATTAACGTGTTAAGGAATAGTTGGAGTTATGGTTTTATATATTAGTATCCATTTGCTTATGAGATCGGTGCTAACAAGTTGATTGTCCTCTTATGCATTAATGTGTTAAGAAATAGTTGGAGTTATGGTTTTATATATTAGTATCCATTTGCTTATGAGATCGGTGCTAACAAATAATAGGAGATACATAAAGTATATACGGATGGCTAAAGCATGAAATGTATTACGTTACACTTTTATATGTGGAAATCCATGTGGTTTAATTATACATAGTTAAAGGAAAACAGGGAGATAATTCCTTATGATGTTAAAGTTAAAAGAAAAGAAACACATATATGTTTAAAGGTGAGAAATGGTTGAAATATTGTTACCATGAGTAGTTATGTAGGATATCGTCCAAATAAGGTATAAGAGATGCAATATTACTAGTTTTACATATAGGTGTTAATCATATATATATATGAAGATATGGTAAAGGACTTATTAAGGGGTTTAGAGATAAGTATTTCTTTTCATATATGAAAAACAATGCCAATGACCATGATGACTAATCTAATGAGAAGCTTGTATTAAATGTGAATGATCCCAAGTAAACAAGGATTCATAAGTATTATGTAGTAAAACATCAACATCAACATGAAGGGTTTTACATATTCGATTTCATAGGGTTTAAATCCTTATGAGAACAAGGTTATACTTTATAGATCTTGTTTATAGTTATTAGGCATTGGTAAACACCAGTATTATTATTATACTCATAAAAAGCTTAGTGTTTAACATATAAATAAAAGAAGTGCTTCCGAGAGAAGTTTCTACCATGCCTAGAAGTCACAAGGCTATGGTTATATGTCTTTTATACATCTTGATAAATAGTAGATGTTGTGTCTCAATTTGATAAGTTTATAGGTGATGTAAATGAGATGATTATTATTACACTAACGTGCTCACTTATCGGATGATTGAGGCAAAAAAAATTACAACCCATTTTCCCCATAATATTAACAGGGAATAAATGGGTATGTCACAGCTACTGATAAGAGTAGCAGAAGAGGCAGATGCCTGCAGATCCACAACAAGTGTGCCCCCAATCATTTGTGTATTCCACTAGGCTTGGGATACGCATTACATTTGCAAATTAGAAATCTAAATCTTTTCCTCTTCAGAGAGCCTCCAACAAGTGCTCAAATAGGTGGACATACTCTATATCCATGAGTCCACAAGTTCCCCATTAATCTGACCTTAGAAGTTTGGGAGATTAAAATGGGCATTCAACTACAGGGGTGTTGGTTTCTATCACTATAAATAGATAATCTCATGAAGGGCCAAGGTGAGATCTTGAATAACCGAGGATTTAGTTGAAGAAGCATCCTCCTCAGAAGGTTCCCTGCCTAGAGGCATTATCTTCATAGAACAAATACTAAGAATTGTGGTGTCGCACGTTCAAAAGGAAAAACTCTAGCGCCCTTCTTACTTTTATAATGAAACTGAAGAGAGAGGGAGAAAATATCCCTAATTCCCATGCAAATCTGTGGTAGACTTAGGAGAGGAGGAGGGATTGGAAACCCTAAGCACACCTCTTTAAAAATTGGATTGGATGAGAGGAGTGTGAAAACCCTAGTGCCCCTCTATGATATAGAATGTAGAAGGGAGAGGAGGGCATGGGAGCCCTAAGCACACTCCTTGGAATCTTTCACTAAAGAGAGAAGGAGGACCTTTCCCTAGCACACCTCTAAACACCAACACGTAGAAGAAGAGGAGGACGTGGAAGTAATAAGTGCACCCCCAACAACTTACTAAGGAGAAGAGGACAACATAGATACCCTAGTCACACCTCTGTAAATGAAACTGAGGAGAGGATGGTGTGGACCCTAATGCTCCTATGAAAATGAGGTGTAAGAGAAGGAGGGAAAACCCTAGCGCATCTCTTAGCCCAAACAAACCTTCCAAAACCCTAAAACTTTGTAGAGAAACCCATAAAAAATTCTACCTGATCTCACAAGTTCACTAGATTCTAGTACTTAGATCACAATGATGATATTAAAACGGCTGAAGAATTTTGAGAAAAGATCCTCCGATCGGAACTCTGATACCCATTGATCTGTCAATAACTCAGAAAATATAGAGAAAAATTATAATACACAACAAAAAACATGGATATAGAACACACAACAATCATCTTATTTAGTATTAGAGGCAACATTATATAGAAAAGAGTTGCAATTATAGATGATTTTAACAAGATCAAGACATTAATGGCCTAACGGTTAGTTGAGATGTTCCCACTCTGCATCATTCCTATTGTAGTGTCTTAACTTGCTTGACCAGGGCCCTTGTGGAGTGAGAGCTCTAACTCGTTGGAGGGAACATCTCCTTGGCGTGGATGACCTAGTCTAGGAGAGTGATCCTTATTATTGCCGACAAATTGGGATAATCTACAGAAAATATATTTCTAGGTATCAATTATGTGTTTTGTGTGTCATTATAGGGATGAATCTAATTCTCATATATTTCACATGTGTAATTTTATTATGGGATAAGGGTTATATAAGTGAATGCCTCATGGATTTATTCCGGCATCCTAGGATCCAACCAATTCAATCACTTCCTGTATTGGTGAGTTTGGACATGTAGTTATTGCATAACTCACTTATTTTTCAAGATAAGATGATAAATAGTAATAAGGTGTCACTACAAGTTTTATCTATACTTAAGTATTATAGCTAGCTTAATAAGAACAAGATTATTCATATTATCAACCCTTTACAAGTTTACAAAGAGATCGTGTGTGGATATTTCAAAAGGGCATGTCAAGGAAAATATAAAATATACAGATCAGGTTTTTCCTTCACATTTTGGATGTGAAATGGATACTCATTTATTTATTGATAAGGTGAATCTTAGGGTGGGCTCCAACAACATTGGGGAACTCAATGCAATTTAACAATTAATGAAGTTTTCTATTGATCGTGGGTTCACTCAAATTCAAATTTCCGGTGATTCCACACTAGCAATTGATTGGATGAAAGGTGTTACACATATTCAAAAGACTAGGTTACAAAAAATGGTATCTTTTTCCCATATCTAATGTGATCTTAACATAGTAGCAACATATTTTATTAAGAATCTATGACTTGAGATATGGGGTGGTTACATTTGTCTCAACATTTGGATGGGGTGTTTCTTTCATTCTAAATGGACCTTAGATCTTTTTGTGATATTCAATCGAAGGTCAAGATATTAGCAATATCATTTTTAGTATTTTTGTTAACTCAAGATAGACTCCAAAATTTTAGATTCCCATGTTATTATGTCAAAATAAATGTCATCCCTAGTTCCTCAACCTCATCATTGCCATTGGAATTCATACGTGAAGGGAATTTGAGCCATATACATTATTCCATTAGGTTATAAAGTAGCATACACCAGTGAGTGTATCAGGTGGCTGAGCACACACCTGCATGTGCAAGGTGGTTAATGCATGAAGAGCATTTTAGCCATGAAGCTATCATGCTAAGAGACATGTTAAAGCACTTTTGAATCCTAGTAGTATATATTGTTGAATGTATATATATATATATATTATAAAAATTGCATTTTTTTATTATTCTTAATTATTATTCATTTATTTTAATAACCTAATTAATTCTCTATTGAATAGATAAAATATGTCTTTTTGGTAGGGAGAATATATATATATATATATATATATATATATATATTATACAAATTGCACTTTTCTATTTATTTTTAATTATTATTCATTTATTTTAATAACCTAATTAATTCTCTATTGAATAGATAAAATATGACTTTTTGGAAAAAATGTATCACTTCATTTTGTTTCTCAAATATCTTTTCAAGTGATCGTCACGAACCAATCCATTATCGTCAATATCGTCATCAACATTCCTCTTTCTACAAGTATCATGAATGACACTGACATAAATGCAAGCAAATAAAAGTGACTATCTAATCCACTCAAGAATGAAATCCTGTTACTAAATTACAATGAAAACATATGTCATGCTTGTAGGCACTTTTGCATTTGTCATTAAACCTTGTCATTCCTCTTTCTATTTGTATTTTATTTCTTCTTCAAACAAGTTATAATTACCTCCAACAAATTTTTCTTTAGATAAAAACTAATCTAAACGACTAAAATTTCAAGAAAACTCATATGTATGTTTGCAAGTAATAATCCATTAAAGAATGTTCGTCATGAACAACCAGTGCAATATTTATATTAACATTTATATTTCTATAATTTTCTTAGATTGCATTAACATACATGCAATCAAATAAAATTCCCCATCTCATTTTTTCAAAAAAAAACCTTTGATCTAAATAAACACATGCATTCTCCTCAATATCATTACATAAAATACTTAAATCCATTACTATAATTGAAAAACAAACAAACAAATGCCATGTTTGTAGATTGTGGGATAAGGGTTGTATAAGTGAATGCCTTATGGAGTAATTCCAACATCCTAAGATCCAACCACTTCAATCACTTCCCTTCTTGGTGAGTTTGGACATGTATTTATTGCATAACTCACTTATTTTTTAAGATAAGATGGTAATTATTAATAATGTGTCACTAAAAGTTTTTTCTATACTTAAATATTATAGCCAGCTTGATAAGAACAAGCTTATTCATATTATCATCCCCTTACAAGTTTACAAAGAGGTGATGTGTGGATATTTCAATAAAATTCTAGGACTAAAATTTCTAAGAAAACAAAAATGGTATCTTTCAAGTGATCGTCACTAACCAGTCCATTATCGCTAATATCATTATTAACATTCCTCTTTCTACAAGTGTCATGGATGACATTGACATATATGCAATCAAATAAAAGTGTATATCTAATCCACTGAAAAATGAAATAATGTTAGGTTAAATGTACATTGGGAATTAAAACTTCTTGCTCCTCCTCTCCTTGCATAAAATACTTAGTTACAAATCACTAAATTACAAAGAAAACATATGTCATGCTTGTAGACACTTCTGCATTTGTCATGAATCCTTGTCATTCCTCTTTCTATGTGTATTTTTTCTTCTTCTTTTTCAAACAAGTTAAAATTACCTCCAACATTGTTCTTTAGATAAAAGCTAATCTACATGTCTAAAGATTCAAGAAAACTCATAGGTATGTTTGCAAGTAATCATGCATTAAAGAATGTTGGTCATGAACAACTAGTGCAATATTGATATAAACATTTTTGTTTTTGTAATTTTCTTAGATTGGATTAACATAAATGCAATCAAATAAAATTCCCCATCTCATTTTTTCTAAAAGAAAACCTTTGATCTGAAAAAAACACACGCTGCGTCCTCAATCACATTACATAAAATACTAAAATCCGTCACTAAAATTGAAAAACAAACATATGCCATGTTTGCAGATTATGGGACAAGGGTTGTATAAGTGAATTCTTTATGGATTAATTCCAGCATCCTAATTTCCAACCACTTCCATCACTTTCCTTCTTCATGAGTTTGGACATGTATTTATTGCATAACTCACTTACTTTTGAAGATAAGATGGTAATTATTAATAATGTGTCACTATAAGTTTTGTCTATACTTGAGTATTATATCCATCTTGATAAGAACAATTTTATTCATATTATCATCCCCTTACAAGTTTACAAAGATGCCATGTGTGGATATTTGAATAGGGCATGTCAAGGAAAAGATAGAATATATAGATCAAGTTTGTCCTTCACAATTTGAATGTGAAATCGAAACTCATTTCTTCATTGATAAGGAAAATCTTAGGGTGAGTTTCAACAACATTAGGTAACTCCATGCATTTTATCAATTAATGAGTTTTCTATTAATCATGGGTTCACTCAAATTCAAATTTTCAGTGATACCAGAGTAGTAATTGATTGGATGAAAGGTGCTACACATATTCAAAAGACTAAGTTACAACAAATGGTATCTTTTTTCCAAAATATTATGTGATCTTAACATAGTAGCAACACATTTTATAAAGAAGCTATGACTTGATATATGGGGTGGTTACACTTGTCTCAACATTTGGATGGGGTGTTGCTTTCGTTATGAATGGACCTCAGAGGTTTTTGTGATATTCAATTGAAGGTCAAGATATTAGGAATCTCATTTTTAGTGTTGTTGTTGACTCGAGATAGACTCCCAGAAGTATATAGGGAATTTTGTTTTCCTAACATATCCTCTTGCATGGTCAAAATGCATCAGGCTTCGTTTCGTTTCTCAAAAACTCCTGGATCCCATTTTAGATAAAATGCTAGGACTAAAATTTATAAGAAAAAAAAAATGGTATCTTTTCACTGTGATCGTCATGAACCAATCCATTATCGTCAATACCATTATTAACATTCCTCTTCTACAAGTGTCATGGGTGGCATTGACACAAATGCAAGCAAATAAAAGTGTATATCTAATCCACTCAAAAATGAAATCTTGTTAGTTTAAATGTACATTGGACATTAAAACTTCATCCTCCTCCTCTCCTTACATAAAGTATTTAGTTACAAATCACTAAATTACAAAGAAAACATATGTCATGCTTGTAGGCACTTCTACATTTGTCATGAAACTTATAGGCACTTCTGCATTTGTCATGAAACCTTGTCATTCCTCTTTCTATTTGTACTTTATTTCTTCTTCTTCAAACATCAACATTGTTCTTAGATAAAAACTAATCTACATGACTAAAATTTCAAGAAAACTCATAGGTATGTTTGCATGTAATAATGCATTAAAGAATGTTGGGCATGGACAACCAGTGCAATATTGATATTAACATTTCTATTTTTGTAATTTTCTTAGTTTGCATTAACATACATGCAATCAAATAAAATTTCCCATCTCATTTTTTCAAAAAAGAAAACCTTCGATCTAAAAGAAACACACGCATTCTCCTCAATCTCATTACATAAAATACTTAAATCCATCACTAAAATTGAAAAACAAACATATGCCATGTTTGCAGATGTTCACTAAAATTGAAAAACAAACAAATGCCATGTTTACAGATGTTCATGCATGCATTTGTCGAGAAGTTAGCCAAACAAATTTTGTTGTTGTCATCCTATTTTATGTGTAGTATTTTTTGAGATACACAACAATTTTCTCCAAACCTATTACACAAAAGGATTTCCATTGGATCCAAACCTATTACATAAAAAGATTTCCATTGGAACCAAACCTTCTACATGGTCATTATATCCTTCATAAAGCTACGGAATTATACATTAAATGTGAAAATAACATCTTAAAAAATCTCGAAAGCTAATACTGAATATATCTAAGTAGCCAAAGGCTTTACAATAGTCTTGAAACCTATTTGGTTGCTCTTGATAATGTGATGATGCATATGAAATACATTCCATATTTCATATCTTGCTCATTGTCATATGCCTATATTTATGTAAAATTATGCTATTATATAGACATAACAAAGTTCAATAATTTTTATTAATTCAATTTAACAATATATTCCAAATATCCTAGGTCATTAAATGTTCAAAACTTTATTTATTTTTTATTCCACTTCTTTTATTATACTTTTTTTTTTAATTTCATCCGATATTGTGATGAATACAACATATAAAGTAAATCCAAAGAGTTTCCAATAATATAATTCAATATTAAATTTTCTTAATTATTTTCCAAATTTTATTCTATTTGCATTCTTTTACAATGTACGAGGGAAGGGGACAAGGGAAGGTAGAGCGGAGGTGGGGATGTGGGTTTTTTTTTTTTTTTTTAATATTTAATATTTGTTAATTTTTTAAAATTTTGTTTTAAATTTTTTTTTTTTTATATATTTTTATAATCTTAAAAAAAATTGTAGTTTTTTAGTTAATTTTTTCCCATTTTTAAACAAAAATTAAATGATAAGATAGTTTTTAAAAAAGAAATTGTAGATTAGTGTAAGAAATATAAGTTAAAATATTGTAGGGTAGGATACCTTAACCTATCTTAACTAACACATACACTACCAGTCTACCTTAACATATCCATCCTAACATACCTCAATGAACCATTCTCTAACGTACACTTCCCAAGCATAACCTACCTTAACCAACCCTACCTAAGGTTAGGGTAGACTGTATTAACCTACCTTTAAGTACACCCTACCAAGTCTACCTAAGATTAAACTACACTAAGCTACCTTAGCCAACCCTACATGGAAATCCTAACTTAAATAACTTAACAACCCTACCCAAGACTCGATTTCCCCTAAGCTACATTATCCAACCCTACAAGATCATCCTCACTTAAGTAACTTACCCTACCAAGCCTAATGTATATTTCCCTATCCTATTGTATATTCTTACTATTTTATCCTAGACTTAACTATGATTACAACCCTCCTACCTTAACCAACCAATCTTACCTACCCTACTAATATCCCCAAACTCTAACCTATATTAAAACAAAACCTACCTTAGAGAATCATACCTTATACAAAACCTATTCTAACTACCCACCTACCCTCCCCGAGGGTACACTTTTCTACCATAAATTACTTCATCCAAACCTAATTTACCCAACCCTACTAAATTACCCTAAGATATATCTATGAATAGCTTACTAAGTTTTCCCAAGACTATACTCCCTAGCCTACCTTACCAATGCTACAAATGACTAGGCTACCAAGCTTCCCCTCCCATGCCTACTAAAGCATACATTAACATATCCTATAACCTAATCTAACTTCACCTCCTCTCATAACCAAATCCTTCACCTAACCTCAACTCTCTCATAGCCCGACGTCAACACCTTTCATAACCACACCCTAGCTTAGCCTTTTCTAGAATGACCTAACCTAACCTTCCTTTGGATAAACTAGCTCTATAACATTCCCTAGCTTAACATAGCCAAGACTTTCTTACCGTAACATGAGACTAACATTATGTTGATGCTAGTAAAGACTTAACATACCCTATATTGAAAAAGCCTAAACTTTCCTACCCTAAGTTGAAAAGTATCATTTTGTTCATCCTAAGAAAACTTAATTTACTCTACACACATACCCTACCTTGACGCCTAAACTTTCATACCTTAAATTGAGATTGATTGGCATTTGTTCATCGTAACTTAATCTAATCTATCTATTACTACACTACACCCTATCCTCGCTAAGCCATACATACTCTATACTATCCTAACCCAACTTTAATGCAAATTTTAATAGAAAGATATAAAATTACAAAAACGAAGACAACACAAAATAATACGAAATAGCATATTTATATGTAAAAACTATATGCACATACAATACGAAATTCAAATACATCAATCACAAACAAAAGCTAAATATACTTTAAAACAAGTTTGTACAATGATGTCATTTAAAAGTCATTAACAAAGTAGCATAAAAGTACAATTTGAAAATATCATGATTCGAAACTATTACAATTACAAAATTATGAACAAAATTCATTAAAAAACAAAAAAAATAATAAATGGAATCAAAAACAAAAACAAATAAAAAAACCCAAATAGCATGTTTATATGTACAAACAATATGCACATTGCAATTTAGAAGTCATTAACAAAGTAGCATAAAGTACAATTTGAGAATATTATGACTAAACCATTGCAATTACAAAATTATACATATAAAATTTAAAAAAACACAAAAATAAGAATAAAATCATAAAAAAAAGTAAATACAAAACTATAGTTATGACAAACTATAAAATTAGAAAGAATATGATTATATGAATTCATAAAGAAAACAATATAAACAAAATAACTTACAAATAATAAAATAACAACCAAATCATATGAAAAGAAATCTATATAATATAAACAAACATTAACTTTCAAAATACATAATAAATAATCACCTTTACAAACAATAACTTTCAAAACACAATTAACAAACCAAACAATACACTTATAACCATACAATTAACCTTAATGAATATAGTATAGAAATTGACAAACAATACATTCTAACCTGCTCTAACCAAGCGTATAAACACACCAAAACAATAACACATTGTAACCAAATATACAAGTGTAATATATAAGCAACAAACATAGAATTATAAACCAACAATCAAATTTGAATAATACATACTAAAGTAAAGGACCTCATGCATGCATTATAAATGCATATACAAACACAACTAACCAAACAATTATTATAATTAAATATGAAGGGATTGAGATATATTTAACAAATCAATCAAGCATGCATATATATGTATAAAAAAAACACATGAGTGAAGCAAATTTATATTATAACCCATTCAAATACAAAAATATATAAATCAATATCTTGTGAGACCATACAAATCAATTATACACATAAATATCAATCTTTATAACTAAACCAAATACAAATAGATGTATATAAATCAATATTTTGTGAGACCATACAAACCATTCTACACATAAAACACCAATCTTTAATATTCATTGTAAATAATAAAATAACATATAAACTGAAGATATACATTGTAAACTACACCATCAACATGCACATGGATAACAATAAATAAAAAAAACACTTGTATCAATGTCGAAAGAAAAAACAATGATACAAATATATTAAAAACCTATTTTTAATGAAATATAAATAAATTAACATATGATCAGAACAAAATAAAAACTTTGAGAAGGGGTATTTCAAAAAAATAAGAAAACAAATTCATGTATGCATGTTTAGATATTGCATTAACTAAACAAATTTACATGCAGACCATACAAACCATTCTACACATAAAACACCAATCTTTAATATTCATTGTAAATAATAAAATAACATATAAACTGAAGATATACATTGTAAACTACACCATCAACATGCACATGAATAACAATAAATAAAAAAAACACTTGTATCAATGTCGAAAGAAAAAACAATGATACAAATATATTAAAAACCTATTTTTAATGAAATATAAATAAATTAACATATGATCAGAACAAAATAAAAACTTTGAGAAGGGGTATTTCAAAAAAATAAGAAAACAAATTCATGTATGCATGTTTAGATATTGCATTAACTAAACAAATTTACATGCATTGAAGTGTTTTATATTATTTTTAACCGGGTCAATTTTAATAAACAGAACCATTTATGAATTTTAATAAACAGAACCATTTATGAATTTTAATAAACAGAACCATTTATAAATGTATAAATTTTATGTGAATATGCAATGAGATGGTTATCCACTCACAAAAATGACATCAACCTATTGGTTATCCACTCTTAAAAATGACATAGAAAATATCTTTTAATAAATAAAATCAAATTTACACAAAAATAAAATAAAAACCATATGGACATCCCTTTATAAATGTGAGTTAGTAGGAATGAGAACAGTTTCTAATAACATGATAAATCATAATAATAAAAATAAAACTATTTATATAAAAAAGAATTATTTACAATCTATTTATTATTAATGATAATAATAAAAATAAAACTATTTACAATTTAATCTTTGCATATATAAAGAAATCCAAATCCAAATTCTTTCCATGTTCATAAAAAAACATTAACCAGTATGGAATCTACAAATACTCTATATAGATAAAACAATAAAAATAAAAATAAAAACATTTGAAACATAATTTTTTATTTTTTATTATATCTTTGTATAAATATATCAACATCATAAATGGTTTTTGGTTTTTAAAATCAAAATTCAGATTTTCATAATATGGAGAAAACTTTGATCCATAAAATCAGAATTCAGATTTTCATAATATGGAGAAAACTTTGATCCATAAAATCAAATTCAAATTTTTATAATATGAAGAAACATAAGAAATCCACATATTGCTATGTAGAAGTGAATATTAAAAAACAACATTCCAAACTCAAAAAAAAAAAAAATTAAAAACGGCATATGAAACTAAATGATAAACATAACTAAACTTTCATCCATAAGAAATCCACAAATTGCTATGTAGAAGTGAATATTAAAAAACAACATTCCAAACTCACAAAAAAGAGAAAATTTAAAAACACCATATGGAACTAAATGATAAATATAACTGCGCTTATGAGTAGTAACTGATCACGGTTGATGTCTAAAGTATGGATGTTCCTTATGTGGGATATTCCTTGCAACAAATCCATGATACTGGGAGTAAGGTGAACACGTACAATAGAGCTGGTTTTTTTCTTATGTAAGCATACAAAATAAGATTTTCTTATGATGTTTTTTAAAAAAGTAATTGAAAACATGAAAAAAGAATGTTTTTTAGTCCCGAATTTCTTATGATGTTTTTTAGTCAAGATTTTCATGATGTTTTTAGTCAAGATTTTCATGTGTACCAATTTGTCTAATATAAAATACATGCTGATGACATCATGAGCATGTTAGTTTGGAATGACCATATAACACTAATGGTAATACTAATAACTTAACAGAACATGTTAGTTTGGAATGACCATTTAATACTATTAAATGGTAATACTAATAACTTAACATCTGACAGTTCCTCTTAAAGCCATTAATGCCTAATTTTGTAATTTTGCATATCACAAAAAATGTGAAAAACATAACATAGATTACATCTCTTTGTGCGTGTTTCTATCACAGCCATGGACTAGTGGTGGGCATGGTGTATTGTATTTAATCTAGTGACTAATTTAATTCTACTACACAAAATATTAAATATTGATGACGGTTTCAGATTAGAGGATATTTAGTATTTTGCCTCAAAATATGGTACATTTATTCTATTTCCATATATTGTTTTCTATAAATATAGAATAAATGAGCTTTGAGAATAATGTTGAAAGGAAGAAATAATAAATACCTGAATTACAATTCTCTATCTATCCTCCTTTGCCTCCGCAGGAGCTCTGTATGTATCCTCCATGCTCCTTTGTGTCTACAGACTTCACCAACGCTCCTGTACAAAATTTCTACTTAGATGTCAGAAAAAAAACAACAGAATAACAGAGAATTAAAATACATCCAAAGAAGTTGTATATACGTCCTCTATTGCCTCTTGGTTTCCGCCATGAGAAATTATCCATGGATTTTAGCGAGACCACCGACCATCATTTAATCTTCCTTGTGAAACCAAATGCAGACAGTAGGTCAACCAATACAAAAGACCAATACGAAACAAACCCAAAACCCCCAAACAAAAATTATGAATAAAGGAGAAAAATAGCATGGCCATGCTATGACAACTGAAAAGAGTATTAAAAAATTGAAAACGCAAACAAAAACATAAGTACACAACCAAAAAATAAAGAAAAAAAATTAAGAGAGGGTTGAAAACAAAAAAGGAAAGGCAAAACAGCACCGAAGAAAACACAAATCAGTGCAGCTTAACAACCCATCAGCCTCTCAGCTCTGCTCTGCAGCAGTAGTTTTCTCTGCTCAGTAGATTTCTCTGCTCAGTTTCAATGCAGAAGAAACAGTGGCCTACAGAATAACAGAATAAAATAACGAAAATTGTGTTCATGAAAAGAGGTAGCCAAAAGATATACCTATTCAGCGCGCGGAAGGGAGAGTGTAATTTAAAAGATACCTTTCAGGAAAAGGCCTTTCTTCATCTCCAAAATCACCCTCGACAACAGGGACTGAACAAGTTCCAGAAATCAGAACCTCTATCAGCGTAGGGTTTACCAAGTGCATTCATTATATAAGACTTTCTAATTCCAACAGGAGCTTCACAATTGGTGCCAAAGTAACTTTAAATTTCTAATTCCAGCAAGACTTTCTCATTCCACCAGGAGCTTCACAGCTGATGCCAACATAACTTTCAAGATGAACAGGTGACCTTGGACCTTTACTAGCCAGCCGGCCATGCCCTGCCCATAACCAGCCGTGGACGCCACTAACGATGGCAGCATATAGACAAGGCTTTTGCTGGCGGGCACAGAATTTCACTTCCTTTGCTATATAATTAGAATTTTCTATATAGCCTCCTTTGCCTCTACAGGATCTCTGTCTTTATTCTTCTTTGTCTCTACAGATTTCTACACATGAATCTAGACATATTAAAACCCTTCAATCAGTATAAACATACACATATGAAACACAACAAAAATACACCAGAAAGAAGTTGTGCATACCTCCTCTATTGCCTCTTAGTTTCCACCCATGAGAGGTTATTCATGGGTTTATCGAAGCCACCAACCATCATTTAATCTTCACTCTGAAATCAAATGCGTGTGGACAGTTGGTAAACCCATAGAAAAGACCAAAAAGAAGCAAACCCTAAACCTTCCCAAGAAGAAAAGCACAAAAATAGTGTTCATGAATAGTGGAAATCAAGAAGGATACCTACTCAGCGCGCAGGAGGGATAGGAAGAGGAAGAGGATAATTAAAAAAAAAAAAACTGTTAGGAAAAGCCTTTCATCTTCTCCAAAATCCATTTCCCGGTAACCCTCTCCAGCAGGGACTTGACATGTTCCAGAAATCACAACAAACCTCGGCATAGGGTGGCCTCGAACCTTTACTAGTCAGCCGTTCATGCCCTGCCTATAACCAGCCGTGGACGCCACTAACATTGGCAGTATATAGACAACGCTTTGATGGTGGGAGCTGAGTTTCACTTCATTTGCTTTATGTTGCACCAGAGGATTATGGGCTCCGCTTTGTAGCAACTACAACACCTATGCTCTGTTCTGTGCTGCTCTCCCACCATCAAATCTCTTACATTGAATGAAAAACAACCCAATTCATTCCACCTCTGGAATCGTAATCATCAAGACTGCACCAGAGGATTATAGGTTCGACTCTTTAGCAACTACAACACTTCTGCTCTGCGCTGATGTCCCAGTTCCCACCATCAAATCCCTGACATTGAATGAAAAACAAGCCAATTCATTTCACCTTTGTAATCGTTGCTCGCAACAACTTTTTTTGTGGTATTTGCTTTTTGCTTGCTATGCGCACAACCGTTTTTTGTTTTTTTCTAATTATTGTATCCCACGTTCTCACATATCCGCATTTTCCGGTCTGCTCTAAAACTCGTGCTAAAGTTGTGGAGCCCAGCTGCCATCATCGTACAAATGTATACAATTGGAAAACTCGTAGCCTACCCAGTACCCACATTAAAAAGTTCTCTTAAAAATGAAATGGGCTAAACTTTAGACCGTGTGCACTTTTATTGGCAATTTTCATCGGAATTCGGTGAAGGGGAAATTGTTAAAAGTGTGATTTGGGTTGCTTGAATTGCAATTTTGGTTGCAGGAATGGATTCAGTGACTTCGATTACCCTGGGGCACCCTGATTATGCAGTTCTAACAACCCAAAACTGTCATTTAAGCAATTTCAGCCAGATTCTTGGTGCAAACGATGTAGAGTTTAGCTTACTCTATTAAAAATTGATATTCATAGTAAAATATTTGTATTTCTTTTTGCTTTCTACCGTTATTGTACACCACGATCAAATTTCGAAGTTGTTATGGCCCGTCTAGAACCTTCTAGCTTGTCCTAGGGTTAAAAAATTTTCCAAGGCAAATAAAATGTAAATTAAAAAATTAATATTTTCCAGCGAAAAACACTACTATTGATATTCGATTAGAATCAAATAGTACAATGAAAGACAAGATTCTGCAGACGAATCTTATGATAGAGTTCTGCACAGCCAGCCTGTACAATTCACAGCTATAGTCTCAAAATGAACCACTGTATCGCGGTCATTTACTATCAATAGTACACAATTTTTCTTCATAAATTCAGATATAAACTAGTACCTGACAGTACAAAATATACTAGTAAGAACATCCAGTAATCAGTCAAAAAAATAGATGGACCCACAGTCCTGAAGACAGCCATCAAACCATTCCTCCCAAATCAAATGGCCTTCAATGCCAGATAAAGCTTGCTTTGAGAGTTTATCAGCAAGAGAATTAAATTCTCTATATATATGTTCGAAACTAATCTTTTGCTGCTTGGAAATCTCCAATTGTGTCCGGAGTGCCCAGTGACGAAGATTCAGAACATTTAGACTGAATTCGCCCGCTGCCCATTTGATGGTGACCCTAGAGTCCCCATAAACCTATATATTTACTAAACCAAAAATATTGGCAACTTTGAGAACGCACCAGAGGGCCATTAACTCTGCTTTCATGTTAGATCCCGTACCACAGTTGAGTCTGAAAGTGAAGTAATGTGACTCGTTCAAATATATAACACCACCTACCGCACATAATCCATGTTGAGAAGCACCATCAAAAAATAGAACAGGTTGTTCTACTTTGAAATTGAATGTGCTGATTCTGTCAGTCTTTGAACTGTGTTCATCCTCCTTACAATCAGCAAACATATTTAAGGCAGACATACTACACTGTAGAATATCAGGAATTTTGTTCTGAAAGATTGCGCAATTCCTGGAGTACCAAATAGCCCACGGAATGCAGATAGCCACATAGAAGTGTTGTTTACAATGTCTATACCAATACAGTAAAGACTGATTAAAGTCTCCATCACCCCAGCACTGTGAAAAATTCAATGCAGATGCAACCACATCCCAGATCTTGCATGTAAACTCACACTGTACAAAAAGATGTTGTTTAGTTTCAGCATTCTTTTTACACAGGATACATAAACCTGGGCCATTCCACCCACGTTTACACAAGTTTTCCCATGTTTTTAATCTATCCTGTAATAATAGCCAATAGAAGCATTTAAGTTTCATAGGAATAGCCCAATGCCATAATCTTTTATACCACCATTCCTGAGGATAAATAAATTTGTGTTGGACAATTCTAGAATATGCAGATTTTGCAATAACGTGCCCAGAAGCAGAGTTTCCTCCCCAAAATAACTGATCTAGCTCATGGTTCAGACAAATACCCGCTGAATTTAAATTTGAGATATATATATCCCAAGATCGGGCTAAAAAACCAGACAGACCCAAATCTCTTGAGGTCATCCACTTAGGACAAAGGACGAAACCATTGCTACGTCGGTGAATTTTAAAATTAATTATCAAATTGGAAATAAATATTTTTTTTTTATTTAAAAAGTAAGGAAATTTATTGTAATATATAATACTTTTCATTTTTTTAATAAAATTTTATATCTGCTCCATTGCAATAAAATAATAATGTTTCTATTTAAAACAAGCGCTGCATGCCGCAATGTCCGTGACAATAGAGATTGCATATGCATAAGGTGGAGGCTTGCTCTAGTGCCTTGGCTCTTGCAAACTCTTGAACTCTTGCACTCTTCAACCCCGTGAAACTATCCTTGGGCACTGTCACCAAGAAATTTATGTCGAGCTAGAGCGTGAAGGTTCCCATCGTTGTCCCAACACGAACACCCCGTAAGCCTCCCTGCAAAGTTGTGAAGATGCAAAGCATGCCATCATCACTGTGGTGGGAAAAATAAAAGCCAACCATACCTTTCATAACTAACCACCATAGGATATAAGAGCCAATGCCGCAGATGCATTTATGTTTCAATGTGCCATGCTCTCAAAGCCTTTCTTGCTACATTGTTACAAGGCATCAATACACTACCATGAGTATGGGTTTAGCAAGGAATTAACAATCCCACTCTAATTTGGGCGATTTTTGCACCCCCTTGGAGACCATGAGACTTGAACAACAGACTGGATCGTGGTGCCAACGCTAAGACACATACAATGGCCCTTCAAACGTCTATATGCAACAATGGCTTTAACGTTGTATAGGAGATAAAGGAGTACCCAACACGGAATCAATTCTTCTACACATTGCAGATGGTCCTTGTGGCGGTTGTTGGTAATTTACGATAACATCTCACATCCCACCGGATTTTGCACCATCTCCCAGGCTTCTGTTGATTGGTGAATTATGCCACCATAAGCAGATTTCTTCACTATTGAATCCATTGATTGTGCCCTCCAGATTCACTTAATAGAAGAGGCAAGACAACCTTCATTTAAAAAATCCGAGTCATGTAACTGTAATCTCCTGTTATGAATCTCTGTGTTAGTATGAATTCCGGGAAAGTTGTGCAGAGCTTCTTCTTTTGGGTTATGTTTTTGTTTCCTTTGGCATCAATTATGGTGGAGGTATTTAGCATTTCATCCGAAGATGGGGCTGGAGTTGGAGATTTGGCACCATATTGTCCACTGAAGATAAGTGCAAAGCTTGACGTTCACCCATTGATGCTTCGGCAATGTTCTGTTCCAGAGAAATCTCATTGCTACGAAGGCATCAATGATTTAATCAAGATCCTTCACTTTTCATGGATGCACAACACCAGTTCCTTCGTCTTGCCCATCAACCACACGACGAATTTATGTTTTTATGAATTCCCATGGCAACTACAAGTCCAGACTAGGAAAGGAGCCAAGATGTTCAGGAGCTGCAATGTGAGGTCTGAAAGCTTCGTCTCCGATTCAGGTACCTGCCTCAGTATTGACAATCTAAGGATCTTTGAGAGCAAGGTGGATACGTCTGGCATGAAGCTTTACTGTAACGGATCTCGCGCGGCAGATTTTCAATGCTACAAATGCTTCAGTGCCATGGCCATAGCACTATGTTCGTTGATCGAAGGATCTGGAGGAAAATTGAATTGCCCATTGTTTATGATGATATATGTGAGCGGAGGCGTCAATTATTATGACGATCTCGGCCCGAATGCCAATTTATTCCTTCTGAGCGCAGATAATTTAACAGAATTGGAAACCGAGCCTAACAGAAGATATAGATTTATGAAACCCTATTTCCTTACTACTATTCTTGGGATGGAAATACTCATCATTGGATTGAGCATATGCCTGTGCTTTTTGTTTAAGTAGGCGAAAGTCCCATCTCTGGAAATCAAAGAATACACGGGGAATTTTGCGGCATTGAACGTGATCGGCGAAGGAGGTTTCAACACTATATACCCAGGAACCATGTCAAACGGATCGCAGATAGCCGTAAAGAGATTAAAATACTCCACAAAGATCAAAGGAGAAGTGTATTTTAGCCACGAATCACATGTGATCAACACGATTAAGCACCACAACCTTCTTCCTCTCAAAGGCTATTGCGTCGGATTCGACAAAGGCGAGGAGGTTAGAGAGCAGCTTCTTGTTTATGATTTAATGGAGAATGGCAGTCTGATCGACTGCCTCTTCGATGCCAATAGATTAACACGGCTGCCATGGCCTGAGGGGTACAATATTGTAGTGGACATAGCAAGAGGGCTAACTTATCTGCACGAATTCGCCCCTTGTGCCCCAGAAATATTACGAATTAAAGAGAGGGAGGTGAGCAAGGAACTAGAGGCAGTCGATGTTGTCTTGTAGTATCGTCGTTCCAATTGGATGTCAACGTCCGCCCATGTCCTCCAACCAGAAGAGTAATACCTTGTTGTTCTCTTCAGCTTCTCACTCAGAAACATGTATCAGAAGTGTTGTGTCATGTACTTCAGCTCCCTGCACATCCAACGTGAATGCCTCTGCTGTCTCCAAGCAAATATAATAAGCAATTAGGATAAAGCATCTACCATGAATCATATAAATTAAATATCCATTCGTTATAATAAGAACACTGGTGATAAAACAAGTGATCAATAACCAGTAGGAATCCAACTACTATGTTGGTTACTGCAAACCAAGGGCTGGCAAGAAGGCTTCACAAGTAATAAGAAATTGTGGACCGATTTATAGCTATGCTACCCATGCGAATATCATTTAGTGCTAATCCCAGTTGCTATGCCGAACTAGACTTGGGAAAGATCCAGCATATCCATGACAGGGATGTCCTCATGGTAAATAGACATCCAGGCACTATAAAATAGATGAAACTACACGTAAGGGTTATACTTATTACCAAGCACTGGTTTCACATATTCCTTCCCTTGGGCCTCTCCTTTTCATGCAGAGCTTTGTAATAAACAAAATTTAAACAAAGTAAAACTATTCTGCTCAAACCAATTAGATTTATGATTGTTTATACCTGAGAATGTGAACAAATAGAGACTATATCAATAAAATGCCACATAAACGTCTATGAAATCTTGGAGATTTTCATCTAATAATGAAATTTAAATCCATGCCTGAACCGACAAATCTGAACAAGGGTTGCAGGCCAACACATAGCAGCAAGTTCAATTTTTTAAAGATCCCTGCCCATATAAACCCCAATATCTGCATATCCAAAACATGGAGCAATATTGCAGACAACCAAACCTAGGAAATTTAAACTTCACAGAAAATTAGGGCCAAAATGGTCAAAAAAGAACCTGGGTTGTCATGACAACGAGAAAAGCAACGAAAAAATTGAGCTTTTCCTTGTAGATATCTTAACTAAATTGACAATATGAATAACCTGCACACTTTTAGCCCCTGTATTGGAAAACATTGCAATACGAACACGCCCCTTCATATTAAAGGTCCTTGAATTTAATGAGAACTGTCATTTGCTCCCTACAACAACAACAAAAAATCCGTTTATGGTTGTTGCCATTAGTTGGCTAAGAGGAACGACTACAGTTTGAGCAAAGATTATAGTAATCGTGAGAGGTTCTCTTCTATACCCAAATAACTGATTGGGAAACAATAATATGAAGTGCGACATAATTCAAAGAACCCACCTCCTGAAAGCCATGATAGGAATGCCTGGAGCGTTCGTCTTTGGCACACTGAGGGCCACCTGCTGGATGGGAGATTGGTCGTCGTACTCATCGTCTGCAAATCTTTTTTTGGGGGGGGGAATAAGTATATATAGAGACGGGCATAGGGCCAAGATCAAGTTTGCACTAAGAGTTCCTTTTATCCATGTCAAGGTTTAATAAATTTGGGTTAAGATGAAATTATGCTAATTATTTCCAATAATAACATTTTATCCATGTCAAGTCTTAATAAAGTCGGGTTAAGATGGAACTATGCTAATTATTTCCAATAGTAACATTATGTTAAGATGGAACTATGCTAATTATTTACAGATCAAGTTTGCATCTTGCAAACTACTGCAACATGCAGAAGTTTATTGTGGCCAAATCAAATCATTTTGATTTTCCTTATCCAACCGCTTATATTAGAATGGATACTCTAGCAGTTGGACATTGCCATTGAGTAGGAGCATAGTATAGCTATAGAGGAATTGGTAAAAACATCCCAGGCATGTTATAAGAAAGTTTGCCTGCTATTTAGCTCTCAAGTGGAGTGGTTAAGGAAGAAGCAAAAATGCAAGCAATTTGAAGCATAAATAAACATTTTCAGCTGCACAGCAGTTTTTAAAAGATAACCAAAACACGATAATGTTTATATTCTCTTATGTTCATCTAGAAGCAAACATTTATTCAAAAGCCATCGTTTAGCTTGGCGATGCATGAAGCTACGTTTTGGGTTATATACCATTGATTGTCACAGCTTCATAGAGAGGCAACCCATAACATGTAATCTGTGCCAATGCACTTGCCCATCTCTGAACACTACATCACATATAAATACTGCTTTGGAAAACTTACAGTTTTGGGGCTCCCTTAATATTTTTTTTCATGTAACAAGATTGAGATGTTGGATATATATTTAATGTAAGGTCCGCTTTACATATCTAGAACAAAAATTGGTAAATCATAGGCTACCAATCAGTCCTGGTGTATATTAACAAAATATATGGAATGCTCCTAGTGTATATAAACAAACTACATGGACTGTAAAGAAAGAAGCCTGGAAATTATAAATGGATTTCTCAAAGAGTCGATCAAATACATATAATAATCACCCACATTACTGTATGAAACAAAACCCCACACACCCATAAACAAATATTTGCTAGTCTTATAATTATTTCTATGTTCATACAGACGGTTTAATTTCTGTGCCATTGTATAACAAAGTATGTTAATCCCATTCCAATGCAGTTTTCAGTGCTTTAATCTAACATTACTTCTTACTAGTTAGCCCTCTAGGTCTGTAATTGTTTTTATGCCCATAAAAACGGTTTAAGTTCTGTGCCACTGTAGAACAAAGTATGCTAATCCCAATTCAAATGATAGTTTTCAATGCTTTAATCTCACATTATTTCACACTAACTAGCCCTCTAGGATTATAATTGTTTCTATCTCCATTCAAACGGTTTAATTTCTCTCAAACTATAAAACAAAGAATGCTATAATTTTCAGTGTTTTAATCACACATTACTTCATACTAATTAGTCCTCTAGGATTTTGATTGTTTTCATGTCCATACAAACAGTTTTTTTTATTTATTTCTGTGACACTGTAAAACAAAGTTTGCTAATCCCATTTCAAATGATAATTTCCAGTACTTTAATCTCACAATACTTCATATTAACTAGCCCTGATTGTAATCACTGATATATGCCCCCTTAGAGGGTTAGGGTTTAAATACCTCTAGGCACTAGACTAATCAGGGATTTACGATCAGTGTTATAAATATTCCTAGATGCTACATGATCAGTGATTTCTGATCAGAGCTAGAGTAGTAGACCACTGCCGTAATAATTATTTTTCCGAACAGGTTCACAAAAGAGACAAAATCAAATTTTACAGTTAAAAAATGTTGATAGAAACAAAGAACGTTACATTCTGAACATAAAAATACAAAGACCTGCGCAATATCCACAAGATCACGGGCTCTATTTTGTGTTCGTGGACAAAGTACCCAACAAAACGACCACAAAATTTGACCCTCTAGAAGAAATTATGTGAATCCCATTAAAATGCGTGCTTTTAATCCTTCTATTTTGCAGTACTTCATTAAAAATATAATGATATGGGGACATAATAAACGGAGTTATGGGAACACTGGCATCACAAACAAGAAAAGGAATAACAGAATCCAGATTTTGAGAATACATAGTAATACACTGATGGTACCCAACCCCCATCAGTAAAGAAAGATGAAGTTCAGATTAATTCAGGTGTGTTAGTTTATCAAACAACCCTCCAGTGAGCAACAATGAATTAAGAGCCACTGCACACCAATTGATGATGAACAGAAAACCTAGGTTTCAGAGGTCTCAAATGGCAGTAACCTAGGAAGAAATCAATTACTTTACGGTTCTGTGCCAGAAAATAAAAAGAAAAATTGATTTGAGGCGAAGTTACTATGATTTTTTGCCCAGCGTGCTCTTTGTCAATGACTTGCACATCTATATGTATCTCTTCTCCATCATATCAACGAGGCAAGAACATCTTGACGGAAACAGTTGAACGGTAATGGAAACAGTTGAACGGTAACGGAAACAGCAAGCCAAGGACATAGAAAGATCCACTGGAAGATTGGAAACAGCACACCATGACAGCGAATCAAGATGGCGTAGGCGTATGAGCAAGGACAGGTGCGGGGGACAGGCGGCGAGCAAAACCCCCGCACCAAACTATGAGGCAACAATTTCAAATTCAACTTTGGAAAACTTTGTGAAATTTTACCCATCTGACAAAATTTACTTGCACCGACAGATTCATAGGCCCAAATCCGTTACAAGATGTCACGGACATAATAAATAGAATGGTATTAGGATAGTGTTACTCTAATTGTTACTTATTTATTCAGGTATACTATGAATCTTCTTTATTTAGTGGTACTTGTTCCTTACTCACACCTATACAGTAGGCAACAAATCTTCCTTACTCACACCTATACATTAAATATATTTGGGGCTCCCTTAATATTTTTTTTCATGTAACAAGGTTGAGATGTTGGATATATATTTAATGTAAGGTCCGCTTTACATATCTGGAACGAAAATTGGTAAATCATAGGCTGCCAATCAATCCTGGTGTATATTAACAAAATATATGGAATGCTCCTAGTGTATATAAACAAAATACATGGACTGTAAAGAAAGAAGCCTGAAAATTAGAAATGGATTTCTCAAATAGTCGATCAAATACATATAATAATCCCTCACATTACTATATGAAACAAAACCCCACACACCCAGAAACAAAGATTTGCTAGTCTCATAATTATTTCTATGTTCATACAGACGGTTTAATTTATGTGCCATTGTATAACAAAGTATGTTAATCCCATTCCAATGCAGTTTTCAGTGCTTTAATCTAACATTACTTCTTACTAGTTAGCCTTCTAGGTCTGTAATTGTTTTTTTGCCCATAAAAACGGTTTAAGTTCTGTGCCACTGTAGAACAAAGTATGCTAATCCCAATTCAAATGATAATTTTCAATGCTTTAATCTCACATTATTTCACACTAACTAGCCCTCTAGGATTATAATTGTTTCTATCTCCATTCAAACGGTTTAATTTCCCTCAAACTATAAAACAAAGAATGCTATAATTTTCAGTGTTTTAATCACACATTACTTCATAATAATTAGTCCTCTAGGATTTTAATTGTTTTCATGTCCATACAAACAGTTTTTTTTATTTCTGTGACACTGTAAAACAAAGTTTGCTAATCCCATTTCAAATGATAATTTCCAGTACTTTAATCTCACAATACTTCATATTAACTAGCCCTGATTGTAATCACTGATATATGCCCCCTTAGAGGGTTAGGGTTTAAATACCTCTAGGCACTAAACTAATTAGGGATTTACGATCAATGCTATAAATATTCCTAGATGCTACATGATCAGTGATTTTTTATCAGAGCTAGAGTAGTAGACCACTGCAGTAATAATTATTTTTCCGAACAGGTTCACAGAAGAGACAAAATCAAATTTTATAGTTAAAAAATGTTGATAGAAACAAAGAACGTTATATTCTGAACATAAAAATACAAAGACCTGCACAATATCCAGAAGATCACGGGCTCTATTTTTTATTCATGGACAAAGCACCCAACAAAACAACCACAAAATTTGACCCTATAGAAGAAATTATGTGAATTTCCCATTAAAATGTGTGCTTTTAATCCTTCTATTTTGCAGTACTTCATTAAAAATATAATGATATGGGGACATAATAAGCGGAGTTCTGGGATCACTGGCATCACAAACAAGAAAAGGAATAACAGAACCCAGATTTTGAGAATACATAGTAATACACTGATGGTGCCCAACCCCCATCAGTAAAGAAAGATGAAGATCAGATTAATTCAGGTGTGTTAGTTTATCAAACAACCCTCGAGTGAGAAACAATGAATTAGGAGCCACTGCACACCAATTGATGATGAACAGAAAACCTAGGTTTCAGAGGTCTCAAATGGAAGCAACCTAGGAAGAAATCAATTACTTTACAGTTCTGTGCCAGACAATAAAAAGAAAAACTGATTTGAGGCGAAGTTACTATGATTTTTTTCCCAGCGTGCTCTTTGTCAATGGCTTGCACCTCTATATGTATCTCTTCTCCATCATATCAACAAGACAAGAACATAGAAAGATTTGAAAGAACTTGACGGAAACAGTTGAACGATAACGGAAACAGCAAGCCAAGGACACAGAAAGAGCCACTGGAAGATTGGAAACAACACACCATGACAGCGAATCAAGCTGGCGTAGGCGTATGAGCAAGAACAGGTGTGGGGGACAAGCGGCGAGCAAAACCCCCGCACCAAACTACGATGCAACAATTTCGAATTCAAATTTGGAAAACTTTGTGAAATTTTACCCATCTGACAAAATTTACTTGCACTGACAGATTAATAGGCCCAAATCCGTTACAAGATGTCACGGACATAATAAATAGAATGGTATTAGGATAATGTTACTCTAATTGTTACTTATTTATTCAGGTATACTATGAATCTTCTTTATTTAGTGGTACTTGTTCCTTACTCACACCCATACAGTAGGCAACAAATCTTCCTTACTCACACCCATAAAGTAGGAAAATGATCTGGTTAAAAGCATCCTACAATTTGGAATACAGTTTTGAATGTATCATTTTGTAATTTTGACTGTTGTTGCAGGCCAGCCTAGAATATGAAAAGGGGAAGACCGTGCTCTTCACCTGTTACTCCATGAGAGGAACTATTCTTTGGCCAAATTATTCATGTTAGATGCGAGCATAAATATGTTTTCTGCATCACACTTGGCTTCCCTTTGGTTGGCAATGAAGTTCTCAAGCATGAGTTGTTTGTCACAAGAGGTCAAACTCATTACATATGCAAGTAATTTTCTTTTCAGTCTTTAAAGTAAATTTTAGAGATAAATGTGATTTTCAATTTTGCACGGACTATTTTAAAGAAATAATATATATTTTTATTTTGTACACCTGAGTTCAAATCATAGTTACCAAGTTTAGATTCGATACCATAAAAATTTGAATGAAGAATTTTCAATTTGGAAAAAATTGACAATATAATTCACACCCTATGTAACATACAAGCCTTGTGTTCTTAGCTCATAGTTTAGATCGGCCACATAATTCCAATTCAAAAACCAAAAAAATAGTGAATTGAAGGACATCGAAACCTGATTCCAAATCAGACCCGATCGTCTAAGTCTCTTGTAAATCGATGTTGATTTCATGGTGTTAATCATATTTATAATCTTTCTAAGTCAATTTTAAACCGATGGTGATTTCGTGGTGTTAATCGTATTTATAATATGCCAACGAAACAACAAAACATAATATAGTGTGAAGCGTTGAAATTGTTTTTTGTATATGTAATAGTTCTTCTATGCTGGTGTGATTCGAGGCTGGGAGAACAGGGAATGTTTAATCCTGAAAGTTTATTGCAGAACGTGTATATGAAAGTTGGTAGCATTAAATCAAAACAGTAGGGACAATGCACATTGGAGGAACTCTGGGCATTGAATCTAGTTGCCAGACCTCAATCCCCCTGCCATGCAAATCGATCATAAAACCTCATGAAGAAAGAACACAAGGGTGTATGTTACATTGGTTTTAGAACAGAAAGAGTGGACTCATAAGTTCTAAGTTTTACTTTCTACATGAACCATTTGTGCAGACAATGCAATTTTTGGTTTACCCCCACATCATAAATACAATAACCAGTCATGCAAATCGTATCGGATTTAAGCAAGCTATTCACATTCTCAATTCGAATTATTGTTAATTTCCTAATTGTTTGGTCCAATTCGGATGAATTTGGTAACTATGGTTCAAATGCGTGGTTTCCATTATTATTAGATAGTGATGTTATTTGATTTTTATTTTCTTAATTGAGGTGGAGATTTTCGAAATTGAAATATTTTCTCTTTAATTTAATAAAATAATATAAAAATATAACTATCATCAGAGTTTTATACTTAGCATTGAATATTGTTTGTTAATTATGTAATATAAGAAATATAAACATATACTGAAAAATTCATGTTTAAAGAAATCTTTTTAATAAATAAGAAAACGAGTTTCACATTGAGAATAGTAGTGAGGTTATTGTTTTTTATTATGGATTTAAAACTTTAAAATATGTATTTTTCCAGAATTATTAATGTGTCACATATCCAAAATCTGAACATTTTATGTTGTGAGAAAAACATTATGTTATAAGTTATTGTAAAGTTTTTATGATTATTGATCAAGTGAGGTCAAGGATGACTGTAATTAAATACTCTAATATTTTATTATTAAGAAATAAAAGAGGAGACAAATATACAAAGGAGGCTGTTAAAGAGTGTTCACTGACCCAATAGGAGGAATGAACTGGGGTGGAGAGCAAATTGACACTTGGCAGCATCATCGTTCACTTATAGTTGTTGCAAGGGGAAACTTCCCTATATTTGTGGTCATGTTCCCCATGAAAGTGGAACAGAGCAGGTGGCTCGATAATTATGAAACTGACCAAAGACCTACGCAATCTATTTGTTAAATTTTCAGTATTAAATCACAATACTATAGGATCTTTGCTGAGAGAATAACATCTACAGTATATCAATGCATGACAATCATAATATGACAAGCATCACAAGCATCATAAGAATCAAAAGCATAGAGACAAGAGACACAGAGTTTCCGTGGGGAAAACCCTAAGGTGAAAAACCCCACAACTTCCTCAGAGATAGAGAGAGCAATGGCTCAACCAAAATACAACCAAATAATATAGAGATAGTCTCCTAGCAGATGATCCTCCTCCTCCTCACTAGTGCGCCACTTTCCAGAGAGAGAGATAGATACTTTTCCGAGTAAGAAAAATAGAGATCTCCTATCTCTATTTATACTCACCTTTTTGCCCAGTGACCTACTGGGGCCGACTTGTCTACTTGAGTACATCCACATTATATTATATATTAATTAGGGCCGACCCCATAAGGTGGTCTAATAACCCATAGGCAAGTACACACACTTGCGACACTTGTCAATCCACATGACGACACTTCCTTATAGAGGAATAACACATCTCTTATAAGGGTACAATAAATATATATATAATACACAGATGAAATACATTCCGAAGTTACATATACATCAACACTCCCTCTTAACTAGGAAGGTATTTCTCGACACAGATCTGCTAGACAAGTCTTCTTCTCTGGATCATCGTCATCGATGCATCGTCATCATCATCGTCACTGCTGCTGCTATCTCATCCAATCTCTGTCTCTACTCGTCATAGGAAGTTCTACAGAGCCAGTCCTTTTTCATACTGGATGTAGGCCCACCACCTGCAGGTCTTCGTCATCACTGGCCATACTGTGGAATCCTCAGGACTTATTACGTGCGTCACAAAACCTCGAAAGAGCATCCCAGGATATTACGGGTACACAACTCCAACCTGTAGGATCTCCCAGGGCGCTATTACATGTGACCCCACCACAAAACCTCGAAAGAGCATCTTAGGATGTTACGGGTACACAACTCCGACCTAAGATCTCCCAGGGCACAAATTACATGTGGTCCACCACAAAACCTAGCAAGAGCATCTCAGGATGTTACGGGTACACAACTCCGACCTGAGATCTCCTAGGGCACAAATTACATGTGGTCATGGCAAAACCTCGCAAGAGCATCTCAGGATGTTACGGGTACACAACTCCGACCTGAAATCTCCCAGGGCCCAAATTACATGCCATAGGACAAAACCTCGCAAGAGCATCTCAGGATGTTACGGGTACACAACTCCGACCTGAAATCTCCCAGGGCACAAATTACATGTCCTCCCAGAGCAATGTCTCGAAAGAGCATCCCAGGCTGTTACGGGTACACAACTCCGACCTATAGGATCTCCCAGACATGCTCATCTGCACAACCTGATCCACGGCCACAGAGTATCAACCTGATACTCACCATACATCATCCTGATGTACTCATGATCGTCCTGATCATAATCACTGCAACGTCCTGCTGCAAGTCATCTGGAGCAACATCCTGAAGCTCGTCATCCATGATCGTCCTGATCATCAATGCAACATCCTGCTGCATGTCATCTGGAGCAACATCCTGAAGCTCGTCATCTATGATCATCCTGATCATCACTGCAACATCCTGCTGCATGTCGTCTGGAGCAACATCCTGAAGCTCGTCATCTATGATCATCCTGATCATCACTGCAACATCCTGCTGCATGATCTACCTGATCATCAATGCATCTTCCTGATGCATACCAAGTATCATACATGATCCTCCTGATCATCAATGTATCCACCTGATACAAATATATGATACATATCATCATACATGATCCTCCTGATCATCAATGCATCTACCTGATGCATACCAAGTATCTACCTGATACATATCATCATACATGATCCTCCTGATCATCAATGCATCTACCTGATGCATACCAAGTATCTACCTGATACATATCATCATACATGATCCTCCTGATCATCAATGCATCTACCTGATGCATACCAAGTATCTACCTGATACATATCATCATACATGGTCCAAGCATCCAACATGATGCATAAACAATACATACACATGATCCAACTGATCATATCTAGCATCCAAAGTGATGCGTACATACATACATAAAATGATCCAACTGATCATATCCTGCATCCAACATGATGCGTACATACATACATAAAATGATCCAACTGATCATATCCTGCATCCAACAGGATGCGAACATACATAAAATGATCCAACTGATCATATCCAGCATCCAACATGATGCGTACATACATACATAAAATGATCCAACTGATCATATCAAGCAGAAACTAGAACATCATCCTGATGCTCATCATCCAGCGCTTACATCCACAGCCATGTGAAGGATCCTCCTTCCAACATGCTTGGAATGGCTTCAGCAAATGTGTCCGTCACTTCTTCCTCGAAGTGTCCTCGATCTGAATAACACCAAGCCTCTCTCTGAAGTACTCGAACTTCACCCTGGCTAGTGGCTTCGTCAGCACATCTGCAATCTGCTCGTCCGTCGCAACATACAGGAGCTTCACAGCTCCTCTCTGCACCATATCCCTGATATAGTGATATTTGATCTCTATGTGTTTCGACCTGTCATGAAACACTGGGTTCTCGGACAGCTTCACACAACTCTGGTTATCACAGAAGATACCAGTAGCCTCCAACGGGAGATCAAATAACTCAGACAGTAGCTTCCTTAGCCATACTGCCTCACAACTAGTTGAACAGGCTGCAACATACTCTGCCTCAGCTGTACTCAGTGCTACGCAGGACTGCTTCCTGCTAAACCAAGAGATCACACCTGATCCCATATTGAAGCAACACCCAGATGTGCTCTTCCTATCTGCAGCACTGCCATCCCAATCTGAATCAACATAACCCTGCAGGTTAAACTTTTGATTCTCCTCATACCTGAGCCCATAATACACTGTACCCTTCAGGTACCTCAGAACATGCTTTACAGCAACCAGGTGAACACTCCTCGGATCCGTCAGGAACTGGCTCAATGTGTTCACATCAAAGCAAATGTCTGGTCTCGTGTTCGTCAAGTACATCAAGGACCCAATCATCTGATGATACAAAGAGACATCAACCGGCTCAGATGAAGCATCACATAGAAGCTTCAGATTCGATGCCATAGGTGTGGCCATGGCCTTGCAATCCATCATCCCAAATCTCTTCAGGATATCTACTGTGTACTTCCCTTGACCAAGGAATATCCCACCTGCATTCTGCCACATCTCCACGCCAAAAACAAATAGTGCATCATCCCCAAGTTCTTCATCTCGAACTCGGTAGTAAGCTTCCGCTGCGTGTCGGCAATCAATCTATCTTCACCATACCAAGTTCTGCACATATATGATTTCATATCATGTGTCTCAGAACGAAGTGTCTGCTTCTTCTTCAACTACACCATTCAAGAAAGCTGTCTTGAATCCATCTGGTGTATCTTCTATTTCATCACTTTTATATTTCTCTATGCTTCCATCTGCAACATGCTTGATCTGAAAGTTCTATTTGGAAGTCACAACAGACTTCCCTTTAGCTCTTGGGATCGCATCCCAAACATCATTCTTCATGATCGACGGATCATGGCATTCCATTTCTTCATCCCAGATCCTGGGAATTTCAATATCTTCAATAGATATCTTTGTTGCTGGAACAAATGTTGTAGTCCTTTTGTAGGTGAAGATATACGGTCTTTCCTACAAAACAGATTAAATTGCATGATTAGAAACATCTCATAATTTTCAGAACAAATTCTTACACATGAAGAAATATGTCATACAGTCATGCAGTCATGCAATTATCTTAGCCAATGCTTCAATACAACATTTATCCATATCCCGTAACTTTCTAGATGCCTTCCAATCTCTACCAGAACATTGTTAAGAGTGTGCACAACTCCCAACATGTCAGCAAAGAGGTTTCATTCTAGATAAGTAGCAATGGAATGTTGTACAGTGCCATAGGCCACTTACCCAACACATGCATATTAGTAGTATACTGTTCATTAATTCAATCATTCTAATATGCACAATACATATCTTAAGTCTAGGAACATGAGCATATACATCATTGAACAATTTTATTTAAGCAAACAAATATGCAAGATAATTAAAATACTTATCTTTGTTTGTTTGTTGGGTGGACTCCCTCTGAGTCTTTTCTTCCTTGCAGGAGCTGCTGGAGTCCTTCTAAACCTTCTTGTTGTGGAATGTAGAGATATGGACAACTCCCTCTGAATATCTGCACCCTTGCAGAAACCACTGGAGTGTGCTCCCTCTTGATCTTTGCTTCCTGGATTACCTGTTCTTGAACTCATATTCATCCTTGGTCCCTATGCATGCTTATTAGAATCATGATTGTGTTATCCTTGTAATCTCATACAAAATCATACATTCATTAAAACACAATAATCTCAAGTATGTATAGTCATGATCATTTCAAACAGAAATAATAAGCATTAGCATTCAAGGTTTATATAGGACTCTTATGGTTAGTCATATCATAAGAAACATAACATGTATAAACCTATAATTACTCAAACCTATGACTCTTCTGGTTAGTCATATTATTAATTAAGGTAAGACACATAATATGCATATGCCCATGATTATTCAAACTTATGACTTTATGAACAATCATCATCAATCATGCCATGCATACTTATATGATAGATCCTATGATATAAGAAACACATACCTGGTCACCATATTTGCTAGTTATGTCTAGCAATGTGTTCTTGTTCTCTTCAATGACCTGCATAACTCATTAGTTAACTTTTGCAAAAACAAATTATACATACCTCTATGTGATCCATGACTATGGATGAATCTTTGTATTTATGTCACCATGGCATGTTCAGGTTGTCCCTTCAAAATGTACAAACCTCCCTCTTGCTTTCCAATCACTACTGCATCATCTATGGTCTTTCCCTTTGGCCACATTAGGACTTGGCCATCCACAAATGCAACCCTCATACCTTTTGCATCTAATGCAGAAATGGAGAGTAAGTTCTTCTTGAGCCCAGGTACATAAAGTACTTCTTTCATCTTCAATGATTTTCCAGAATCTAGATTGTAGGAGGCTTCACCACTTCCTTTGATTGGGTATTGATAATCATCCCCAAGTTTCACTTTATGGGGTGATTCATGTTCAGAAAGATTCACAAAAGATTCCTTGAACCTAGTCATGTGTTTGGAGGCCCCACTATCAATTAACCAATCATTACATCCATGGGAGATGGTACCTGTAAGAGCAGAGATCAGAACATACTCTTCTTCACTTGATGAGTCATCATCACTATCACTTTCTACCCTAGCCTTCTTCTTTGGAGGTTCATCATCTTCGGCAGCATGAGCATGAAACCTTCTTTTGCTGCCCTTCTTTTTCTCACTGGAGTTGTTCTTATTATCCCTTTTGTTCTTGGGACAATCTGAAGCAAAGTGACCCTTCTCATTGCATGTGAAGCATCTTAGGTCCTTCTTATTCTTTTGATGGAATCTTTTGGGGTGAGGGTGATCCTTCTTGGTTTTGCTTCTTTTGGTGTGAGCTGCAAGAGCTTGATCTTCACCTCCCATCTTTTCCTCACGAGCTATAAGTCTAGCTTCTTCTTGAGAACATTCTTCCCGAAGTCTACTGAAGGAGATCAACTTCTTCCTTGCACAAATTCCTTGAATAAAGGAATCCCATGACCTGGGTAGGCCATTTAGAGTGGTCATCACCACTTCACCATTCTCCACCATTTCATCTACTGCTTCTAATTGTTCCTTGATCTGAGAGACCCTTGAAAAGTAGGATTGAATGGTTTCCCCATTCTGAAACTTTACTGCTTTCAATTGGTTCCGCAGGGTCATCTTCCGATTTATGTTCTTTCCTTCAAATAGCTTGGTCAAAGATTCAAACATCTCTTTGGGTGTCTTGAGAGAAGACACATGGGGTATGAGATGGTCTTTGATAGAATCAGCAATGATTCTCTTTGCCTTGACCAAGTTCTTCTTGTGCAATACCTTGGCCTCTTCATCCTCTGGGATAGGGATGTCTTCTTTCACATATGAGTCCAACTCATTCTCTTCCAGGATTAGCCCAATCCTATACTTCCAGGCTCGGAAGTTATCATCCCCTTCAAGCTTATCCTCAAGCTTGGTGTGAAGAGACATCTTTAAGAGTACTTCAAATGGAAATAGAAAAGATTTAGAACTTACCACTTGAAGTGTTGAAAACTGGATCTGGTCCCGGATTAGGGTTTGTCAGAGAAACCCTAAAAATTCAAAATGTGAATTTCAAAATTCCGAAAGGATAGAAAGATGCGCCTTGGAGAGCTGATCAGCCTAGTACATTTAGAATTTGAGATCAGCAAAGTCTTGTCCTTCAAAATTGCCTTTTTGTCCTCCCGGGTTCACTGGGGAGAGCCCTGAATTAGGGTTTGAGTTTCCCGGAGATCTACCTAGCCAAAAATCTCGATCCAAAGCTCAAACCTTCGATTTTTGCAAGGAGCTTCCAGCTGTACCTTCAGTTTCCAGAAATTCCTATTTTTGTGGAAACCCTAATTTTTAGGGCCAAAACTGAAAATGCTCGGAACTGAAATCTGATTGGACAGAAAGATGCGCCTTGATGAGTAGATCCAATCTACTATACTGAATTTCAAAAATCTATGGAGAGAAACCCAATAAACAAGGAATACAAGCTTCCGTCACTGCAAAATGTCTTCTTCTCAGTTAGGCTCTGATACCATGTTAAATTTTCAGTATTAAATCACAATACTATAGGATCTTTGCTAAGAGAATAACATCTACAGTATATCAATGCATGACAATCATAATATGACAAGCATCACAAGCATCATAAGAATCAAAAGCATAGAGACAAGAGACACAGAGTTTCCGTGGGGAAAACCCTAAGGTGAAAAACCCCACAACTTCCTCAGAGATAGAGAGAGCAATGGCTCAACCAAAATACAACCAAATAATATAGAGATAGTCTCCTAGCAGATGATCCTCCTCCTCCTCACTAGTGCGCCACTTTCCAGAGAGAGAGATAGATACTTTTCCGAGTAAGAAAAATAGAGATCTCCTATCTCTATTTATACTCACCTTTTTGCCCAGTGACCTACTGGGGCCGACTTGTCTACTTGAGTACATCCACATTATATTATATATTAATTAGGGCCGACCCCATAAGGTGGTCTAATAACCCATAGGCAAGTACACACACTTGCGACACTTGTCAATCCACATGACGACACTTCCTTATAGAGGAATAACACATCTCTTATAAGGGTACAATAAATATATATATAATACACAGATGAAATACATTCCGAAGTTACATATACATCAACACTATTACACCCATCGAATGGAGCAATAGGCTCACCAATTTTTCCTTGTGACAATTCTGAGAGCAGAAAATAGAATGCACAAGAGATTCGATGAGGGGAAGGCTAGGGAGTGGATGATTGAATTAAGTATGCATAACTGAGCTAGTACTGCTAAATGTAGAGTTCAATATTGCTTAATGCAGAGACATACTACTGAGTACAGAAAACATTACTATTGAGTTGTAGAAGTATAATACTTGCCTCCTGTAATACTTGTATACATGCGATGTATGTTTCTCTAGCGTGGATCTCAAGGCCAAGGTCCTGCTAGTGTATGCTCATATTTTATTTAGAAAGGAAAGTATTCGATATTTTCTTATCCATGTGCTATTAAGCCATGGAATATTGTAATTGATGTAAATATTAATATTTCAATAAAATACCAAAACTGGCTATTGAAGCAACTAATGAGAAGGGGTCATGTGTATACACTAGGGAGTGGTGATGGGGTTGTGGGATTGAACCATGTGCTTCCAAATGTCATTTTGAGAACCCATTTGACTTTCCTTGCTAACATTTATTTCAATTGTAAGGAAATTGTTGAGAAATCAGTCCACGGCTTCAATGGAGCATGGGCATCCCAGAAATTCGTATGGAAGGTATGGGCTCTGTTTTTCTTGTACCACAAGTCACCCTACCTCACGGGAATTGGTTCTTCCTCGTTCTCATTCCATTGTTGAATATCCCAACATCAGTTTTCATCTATTACACATGCCCAGTAGTGAGAAAAACCAGAAATCGCAACTTTGCATGAACCCACGTTTTGAAGAGCCATAAACACCCAGAATTTGGTATAGACAGTAAAATCCAATGGGGTATCCATAGATATGAATATTTGGGCAAATTTGAGAGTATTAGATACACCGAAATCCATAGAAAAATCCAGTTTTTATAGCCCAGAATTCCAGTGACGGGATTGAGTTATTTGATCACCGAATTGAGAAATTCCAAGTGTGAATTCTAGAACATAGGTTGGGAATGCTTGATTAACCCAATGAAGGCTGAATCTCAAGTATTTAGTAGCTTGGACATTTCGATGCCCATCCTGAAGAGCACTGGAGGGAAGGGATGGCCGATGGATTGTGCAGCAGAAAATGGAACCTTCCTTGTGTTGGGTGTGGTAGGTACTGTGGGTTCCTTGACCATTTGAATTATCTTGAGATGCCTGTAGCTCTGTGGTTGAGATCATTGGCTTAGCATTTCCCTCCTTTGTCTTTTGTATGCTTGATAAACCCAACTGTGTGTTGGCTTAGCATAGCTATTGAGTGAAACCATGGCTGTGAGTGAGCCCATCTAGTTCCTCCTTAGTGGATACACAACCCAGCTCGGGGGTGATCTCTCAGTTGAAAGAATATAGGTTGGAAAGAGATCTATGGTTGGGTGGAACATTGCTCTCACATAGCCAGTTGTCTGGACAGCTTCATTTCAAGATAAGTATTCTCTGTTGTTTAAATTATATGCATTATGTGTTCTGCAATGTTTGAATTAATGATTGTTGTTTATATGCTGGATGCATGATGAAATTGTGTGTATATATAGTGTTTAATTCCGTTGTGTTTGTTGAGTATGAATGTGTATGCATAAGTTTTATTTATCCATGAATTTTCTTAGTAATGTATGGGGTTGAGATTGTCAATAAGCCCGGTATGTTTGGTCATGTTTCGTTCCTTGCACCGCATTTGACGGAAGGGGACGTGACACCTCCACACAGTATCTTCGTCTCGGTGGTTCAGTGAATAAGCTCGAGGGTCCTAAGGCAAGTGACTTGACTGATTTCTGGAGAAGGTTGGGTGGAATGGGCTCCTTTGGGTGTTTGTCCCCCTCCACAATTATCAGGTTCTTCATTGTTTCAATTATTTAATTCTAGATTGTTAGTCTATTTTTGAAAGACATATTTTACTTATCTGTTTACTTAAAACACTGCACTGTTGGTTAATTTTTGAATGAATGAATGATTGATTGATTAGAAGTCCATCTCTGTATTTTTCCACTCACAATGCGTGACGTACTCTAGTATAGAGAAGTTGGTTTAAAGAATTAAAATAGGATGATTTCCAGAATTACGAATAGAATGTTGTTCATTCATTTACAATAGCTATGTCTCTAAAATATATGTTGAATAGATCACAGAAAACCTTAAAATATTTAGTTTATAACTTCTTTACAGTTAGACTAAATTGAAACAGAAGTAAACAAATCATACATGTTCAAAGAAATGTTGTTATTTCATTTCCAATATTATGCTAAGATTTAAAATACTTAGACAACAATGATTTCCAAATAGAAATATTTAATATGCATTTATATACTCAATATAATCCGTATCTACTATTATTTAAATTCTATTATTTAATAAACCTATTCAAACTAAATATCTATATACAGATTTCCAATAATGAGGGACATAGTTTATAATTATATTAAAACATTGAATCTTTGTCTAAACAGAGTTTATACAGAATTAAACCCTGTGTAACTATTACAATACCTTAAAATAAATAAAACAAGACGAAACTATCTCGACAGGGTAAAACCAGCTTTATAGCAACATTATTTATAAGATATTACCGGCTCAAATATTATATAAATATTCCAATTTATAATCTATTATTTTCAGCATACGAAATTGATGAATTATTAAACTAAAACGTAGAATAACGACTAGGGTATAAACTCGGTTATAATAAGTAGAACACAATTAGTGTTTGAGACCCGCAGGATTCACCTTTTAATATTACAAATAAACTGGGGTAAGTCCCAGTATCGAATCACATGTAGTTATTTTAGGCTCAATATCAACTTAAAGGGTAGCAGTAACAAAATAGTTAAGGGCATTGCCCAGATATTTTTCTTAACCTATAGAATGCGTATCGAAATAAAACATTTTTAACTATGCCTGAAAACGACATGATCTTTATAGGTATCAACAGGGTTTAGGTTTTTAAAATAAAACACAACAGGCACATAACCAAGCATAGCCAAATATTTAAAATGAAAATATTATTTCAAAATAGAGCAACCTACATGGAGTTAGGGCTTATGCTCAAACAGAAGTTAAACCATTAGTATCTAAATCAAATAACACAGGGATGAATGAGTTCTCGTAACTCTGCACTTAACCCCATTCTTTTAAATTATTCAAACCAAAAACAATTTACGCATTTGCACATAAAGATAGGGTTTTAAACCCAGAAATTTATATACATTATCACAACTGATACACCAAAAAAAACATACTTTTTAAAGTCCCGTATATTCATTTAACTCATTGAAATTACAAAGAGCCATGGCTCAGGGTTATAAACCCTCTAGTTATGGTCGTCGATCCAACCATCAAAACTATATAAAACTTGAAACAAACAAAAACTTGCAATAGCGAGTTGGTGTAGGGATTTTTAGGACCGACCATAGCATCAACAATCACCATAACACTTCGAGCAAGGACAAAGTCACATATAGGGGGTCCAAGGAACTGCCCGAAGCTTACCAAGTCTGTGTGCCATCATTTAAAGGAGAAACCCCCATCACTTTACGGCCACAAAGCTCAGTTGAAGAGAAACCATGGCACTCATCACACAAAACAAACCCAACATTACAGCGGTTAGTTCCAGTATAAAAATAAATAAGATACAAACTTTAAACTAACTATTTCCAACCCTGCTCTTAGGCATTGGTGTGAACTTACTTGTCATGAGATATCTTCTTTTCATCAAATATCTTTTGAACATATATTCCGTGAACACAATTCTCAAGCCGATCAACTTTCAAAACAGGAATTTGAAGGTTCAAAAGGTACTTTGTTTTGGGAAGAATGGCCGCATTCCTGTTTGATGGACAAGGGTAACTTATGTTTCTTCTAGTTTTGATATCATGTAATGTCGGTTATAAGACTTCATGTGAATTTTTGTTTTGGGAAATTTCTTTTTTGTAGAAGCTGTCAAGTTGGATGCTATTTTTAGATCAAGTTCTTGAGACGATGACTTGAATCTTCTATGTATTTGGGGTCTATCTTTGTACTATTTGATTCGGAATGAATAGCAATAGTACTTTTTTTTTTTTTTTATGGAAAAAAAAAAAACTATTTCCAACCCTGATGATGAGCTTACCTTCGAAGCACCATTGATTTTCAGAGTTAGCAACACCAAGCCCACGATCGAAACCCTAGCATGATGGAGCTTGCCAACACCCTAACTATCTGGAAGCCTGACGGCCTCACTGTTGAGCAAACATTGAAGATTAAAAAATTTATTGTTTTCACGATGAGGGTTTTGTCAAAACCCTAAAGATTCACGTGATTTTGGCCACGGTGGACAAGCCAACAAGGCTTTCCACTATGCTTTAAATTTTCATCCGCAGGCTATAGTGAAACCGGTCAAATAATCCAAAACACATTTGCAACATTTAATGTTTAAACTATGTTATTGGATCAAGTGACTTCATAGTTAATATATGTATTATATCAAAATTCAAGCCATAGTTTATAGTTTAGTGCCAGTTGAATTTATTAGAATTCATAGTATCACTATGGTATAGTGATTAGATTTAAAAACTCAAAATACCCATTATTTTTTATGCCATGTTATAAATGTTCAATCCCAAACTATAAATGTAAGTATTGTTTTGGATTCATAGACATGATGACAAATAAATTATGGAAACAATTCCATAATTAACCTTGATTAATCGCTTGACATGAATACAAAATTATCATATAGATGGTTTTGTCCATCAAGAAGGAAACTCTAGAATATAGGTGCATAAAATTATGTTTATACCCCAGGTCTCAAATAAACAATTTATGTGCATGACCAGAATGTTAATTTCCATCCCCCAGTGCTACATAGTCCAAATAACTAATCATTCCATTAATCTTGATCTCCAACCTTGAGTGACTGAAATGAAACCCTTACTTCCGAACCTGGAATAGGAATAGTAAGAGCATTAGCTATCTGATAGCTAAGTAAGCCTCGGGTCACCCATAGGACCCCTTCCGTAAAAGAACAAATAACAGTCAGCATTCATAATCATAACTAGAATAACTGTACATATGAAATTGAGAAGTTGACAGATAGTAATTAAACAAGTATTCTGAAAGTAAATAATAAGATGAATTAATGCATTAATTAAGGCACGACATAAATCGCTTCAGAAATAATTACGACAAGATAACATATACAAATTGTCGTTACGACACAATAATTACCTTGAAGACTGTGATACTAATAGACATGTGCATACACTATAAGATTAGTTAATTATTATTAAAGGGTTAAATGTCTTCTAGCATACTCCAATATAGTACATTTTAGCATTTAATGCTATACAGGAATTTTTTTAATTTTTATGAATTTTTGGGATGTTACATGTGGTACCAGAGCGCAAGTTCAAACACTAGGCCTGAAAATGGCTCAACTTGCGCAATTGAAACTGAAAAATAGAAAATACAATTACTAATTTTTTTTTTAATTTGTTTATGTTCAGTACATTTTATATTTATTTTGTAGGTATGGAAGGATCAGAAGAGTCAGCTAAGTACAGATCCCATCATAATGAACAAAATAATAATGAGCAGGAACACACTAATGAATAAAACTTTTATGTTGAATTAAATGATAATTCATTTGAATTACTAAGAACAGTTAGAGATTTAAAAACTGAGATAAGACTTGTTAAGGAAGAGAATGAGCGGCTTTTAAAAGCTCAAGAAGAACTGAATCAAATCTTGTTGAATAAATTCCATAATAATGAAAAAGATAAAAGAGTAGAAATTAATTTTGAATCTGGAACCATGTCCTACCAACGTAAGGGTAAGAAACTAAAACTTATTAATTATGAAACTAGCTCTTCTTATGAAATTAATGTTAAATCACGTAGGAAGAAGCATAAGTATTCCAGTGACAGTAGTGATGGTGATTACTAGTCTAAAAGGAGAAAGTACAGACCATACGAAGAAATTTCCGGAGAGTTTAAGAATATTAAGCCACCAACTTTTAATGGAGAAACAGAAAAATGAGAGGAAGTCGAAGCATGGTTGTCCGGTATGAATAAATATTTTCAAATTACAACTACTCAAGCCAATTAAAACGAAAATGGCAATTTATAATATGATTGGGAAGGCCGACATCTAGTGGCAAGATCTAAAACATGTAAAAGGCATAAAAGAGAAACACGTAAATTGGAGTATTTTTAAAAAGTATTTTCAAAAGAAATTTCTGTCAGAACAGTATTATGAGGAATGAGCTAAAGAATTCTACGATTTAAAATTGGGTTCCATGAATATGAAGGAGTTTAGCAGCAAGTTTCTAAGTTTGTTGAGATACGTACCTTACATTACTAATGAAAAAACCAAGGTACAGAGATTTCTAAGCTACCTACCTTTCCATATAAAGGATAGAATTTAGTATGACAATCGTAAGACCCTTGAAGAGGCCATGAGAAAGAAAAATTTATGTTATGAACAGAAAGAAAAAAATGGAAAGCATACCTAGTTGGAAGGATAAAAGGCCCAACAATTTTGAACAAAGAAAGAAATTTTTTACATATAATCGAAATTTTAGAAATAAAAATTCTCGCAACTTTCCTAACAAAAAATTTCAAGGAAATAATTCAAGAGGCAATGTACAACAAAATTTTACAGCTGCAAGAAACAGATATCTGCCTAATAATTATGCTAAAAAGAATGAACAAAAGGAACCTGTTAAATGTTGGGAATGTCAAGGACCACATTATGCAAACAACTATCCTAAAAGGAAAAGGAACGTCAACAACCACCATACAGTGCAAGAGGAAACAACTATTGGTGACTTAGCGAGGGAAATGCCCAGGATAAATGCAGCCTTGGAAAATAGATAGGTTGATCGTCAAACTTCAATGGTTGAAGTAGAAGGTATGCTGAAAGATAAACCCATTTCTATTTTAATTGATCCAAGAGCTAGCATAAGTTATGTATCTCCAAGTATAGTAGAAAAATGTAAATTGCAAGTTGAAAAGTTTGAAAAGTCGTGGTTGGTTCATCTAGCTACAGGGAGTAAAATAAATGTAGTTGATTTTGTTAAAGATTGTGATTTGTTTATGAATCAGTTTAGAACACAAGTAACGCTGAATGTATTACCGTTAGGATCTTATGATGTCTTAATCGGAATGGATTGGATGAAAAAGCATAGGGTAGTTCTGAATTGTTTTGAAAAGACTTTGCATGCCTGAATAATAAATGTGAAACAGTAACAGTAAAAGGAATCCCTAGAAAAACTTCAGTTAGACATATTTTTGCTTTGCAAATGAAAAGGGTTGTAAGAAAAGGATGTAAAATGTTTGTTGTAAATGTAATTAACGATGAACACACAACTAAAGAAAATAAGCAAAAGCTAGAAGACATCCCAATTCTAAGAGACTTTTCAGATGTATTCCCGGAAGAAATTCTAGGATTACCTCCGAAAAGAGAATTGGACTTCACCATTGAGCTAGTACCGAGTGCGGTACCAAAATCAAAAGCTCCTTATCTGATGAACATCCTAGAGCTTAACGAATTAAAATCACAATTAAAATAATTAATTGATAAAAATTATATAATACCAAGTGTGTCTCCTTGGGGAGAACCGGTCATTTTCGTTAAAAAGAAGGATGGTACCTTGCATTTACGCATAGACTACCGTTAGTTTTAAATAAAACTACTATTAAAAACAGATATACCTTGCCCCACATAGATGATTTGTTTGATCAAGTACGCAGAGAAACGATATTTTCTAAAATAGACTTGAGATCTAGGTATCATCAAGTCAAAAATAAATATGAAGACATCTTTAAAACTACTTTCAGATCTCGTTACGGGCACTACGAGTTTGTGGTTATGCCTTTTGGGATAACCAACGCTCCGATAGTTTTCATGTGTCTAATGAATAATGTTTTACATAAGTACTTAGATAAAATTGTAGTGGTATTCATTGATGACATCTTAATTTATTCAAAGACTAAGGAAGAACATGACAAACACTTAAAGATAATTTCACAAGTACTAAGAGAACATCAATTGTACGCTAAATTCAGCAAGTGTGAATTTTTCAAATATAAAATACAGTATTTAGGGCATGTGATATCCAAGGATGGAATTCCAAATGAACCTAAAAAAATAAGAGCAATTAATGAATGGCCTTTCCCTAATGACGTAACCAGTGTACGATCGTTTATGGGAATCATAGGTTACTACAGAAAATTTATAGAAGGATTTTCAAGAATCGCAAATCCCATAAATTCTTTGTAGAAAAAGGGAAAGAAATTTGTTTGGGATCAAAATGTGAAAATTTTTTAAGAAATTGAAATAACAGTTAACTACAACACCTATATTAAAAATTGCAGACTCAAACAAGAACTTCGTTGTATGCACTAACGCATGCAATGACGGCCTTGGCGGGGTCTTAACACAATAAGGTCATGTAATAGCGTATGAGTCAAGGAAGCTGAAAATTCACGAAAAAAACTACGCTACCTATGATTTAGAGTTGGCTACTGTGATGCATGCTTTAAAGATGTGGCACCATCATCTAATCAGAAGGAATTTTTCATTAATGAAAGATAATAAATGACTGAAATATTTGTTGGATCAACCAAATCTGAACGCAAGGCAAGATAGGTGGTTAGATTTCCTTAGCGAATATGATTTCGAGATTCGGCACATTAAAGGAAAAGAAAATAAAGTGGTTGATGCCTTGAGAAGAAATGCGAAATTAAATTTTATGGCAGCAATCAACACTTATAAAACAGATTTAGAAAATCAAATTGATGAAGGTATAAAATTGGATGAAAATTAACAGAAATCACAACAAAAGGTTGTTGAAAATATATCTGAAAATTTAATAACAGATTATAGTCTGAATGAAAAAGGTTTAATGTTATATAAAAACAGACTGTATGTACATAATGTACCTGAAGTTAAGCTGCTGATTTTAAATGAAATACATCAAAGTCCTTATTCAGGACATTCGGGTTACCAAAAGATGATAACAATGTTAAGAAAATATTATTTTTGGCCAAATATGAAGAATGAAGTGGTTGAATACATAGCTAGATGCATTGAATGTAAGCAAGTTAAATATGAGCATCAACACCTAGCTGGTTTATTACAGCCATTGCCCATTCCAGACTGGAAGTGGAAAATAATCAACATTGATTTTATAACTGGTTTACCTAAAAATCAGAAACAGAATGATTCTATAATGGTATTTGTGGATAAGATTAGTAAAATAGCTCACTTCATACCTATTAAAACAACTTACAAGGTTCCTAACATTGATGAAATTTTTATGAAACAAGTTTTTCGCTTGCATGGAATTCATAAAGTCATAATTTATGATAAAGACTCTAAATTTGCGGGAAATTTTTGAAAGTCTTTGTTTAAAGGTTTGGATACAACATTAAATTTCAATACAACTTTTCATCTGCAAACGGATGGACAAACAGAAAAAGTAAATCAGATTCTTGAAGATATGTTAAGAATGTATGTTAGTGATCAGCCAAGCAAATGGGAGGATTATCTGCACTTAGTTGAATTCGCTTATAATAATCATTATCAAGCTTCAGCTAAACTGAGTCCATTTGAAATTTTGTATGGTAGAAAGTTTAATACTCCTATTTCATGGAGTAATCTGGTTGATAGATTGATGTTAGGACCTGAATTGTTAAAAGAGATGGAACTAACACTGAAACATGTACAAGGAAATTTGAAAATTGCACAAGATAGACAGAAAAGTCATGTAGATCTCAAAAGAACTCAGAAAGAGTTTTAGGTTGGTGAGCATGTTTTCATCAAAGTAAAACCCAAAAAGACCTCCTTAAAATTAGGAAGTTGTGCTAAACTAGCACCAAGGTATTGCGGACCTTTTGAAATACTGTGAAGGGTTGGACTGGTGGCATACCAGTTGGCCTTGCCACCAAATCTTAAAGTACATAAGGTCTTCCATATCTCTATTTTGAAAAAGTATGTGCAGGATGCTACTCATGTGATAAATTGGAATGATGTACAGGTAGAACGCAAAGGAGGATTTCTATTAGAACCAGATTGTATCCTCAACAAGAGGGAAATTTTACTTTGGAATCGCATCATTAGATAGGTAAAAGGTGCAATGGAATCACCTTAGTCCAGATGAAGCAACCTGGAAATTCGAGAGTAATATGCGGGTGGCATATCTAATTCTGTTCCAGGAAAGCTCAAAGGATGATGAATAAAGAAACATCAAGGACGATGTTGAACTTAAGAGGGGGTGTATGTCACATACCCAAAATATGAACATTTTATGTTATGAGAAAAGCATTATGTTATAAGTTATTGTAAAGTTTTTATGAATATTGACCAAGTGAGGTCAAGGATGAATGTAATTAAATACTCTATTATTTAATTATTAATAAATAAAAGATGAGACAAATATCCAAAGGAGGTTGTTAAAGAGAATTCACTAACCCACTAGGAGGAATGAACTGGGGTGGAGAGAAAATTGACATTTGGCAGCATCATCATTCACTTCTATCTATTGCAGGGGGAAAATTCCCTATATTTGTGGTCATTTTCCCCATGAAAGAGGAACAGAGCAGGTGGATCAATAATTATGAAACTGACCAAAGACCTAGGAAATCTATTACACCCATCGAATTGAGCAGGAGGCTCACCACGTTTTCCTTGTGACAATTCTGAGAACATAAAATAGAATGCACGAGAGATTAAATGAGGGGAAGGATAGGGAGTGGATGATTGAATTAAGTCTGCATAATTGAGCTAGTACTGCTTAACGCAGAGTTCAATATTGCTTAATGCAGAGACATACTACTGAGTACATAAAACATTACTGCTGAGTTGCAGAAGGATAATACTTGCCTCCACACAGTATCTTCGTCCCGGTGGTTCAGTGAACAGGCTCGGGGGTCCTAAAGCAAGTGACTTGGTTGTCTTCAGGAGAAGGTTGGGTGGAACGGAATCCTTTGGGTGTTTGTCCCCCTCCACAGTTATCAGGTTCTTCATTGTTTCAATTATTTAACTCTAGATTGTTAGTATATTTCTGAAAGATGTATTTTACTTATCTTTTAGCTTAAAATACTGCACTGTTAGTTAATTTCTAAATGAATGAATGATTGATTGATTAGAAGTCCATCTCTGTATTTTTCCACTCACAATGTGTGACGTACTCTAGTACAGAGAAGTTGGTTTAAAGAATTAAAATAAGACGATTTCCAAAATTAAGAATAGAATGTTGTTCATTCATTTCCAATAGTTATGTATCTGAAATATATGTTGAATAGATCACAGAAAACCTTAAAAGATTTAGTTTATAACTTCTTTACAGTTAGACTAAATTGGAACAGAAGTAAACAAATCATACATGTTCAAAGAAATATTGTTATTTCATTTCCAATATTATGCTAAGATTTAAAATACTTAGACAACAATGATTTCCAAATATAAATATTTAATATGCATTTACATACTGAATATAATCCATATCTACTATTATTTAAATTCTATTATTCAATAAACCTATTCAAACCAAATATCTATATACAGATTTCCACTAATGAGGGACAAAGTTTATAATTATATAAAAACATTGAATCTTTGTCTAAACAGAGTTTATACCGAATTAAACCCTGTCTAACTATTATAATACCTTTAAATAAATAAAACAAGATGAAACTATCTCAACAAGGTAAAACCAACTTTATAGCAACATTATTTATAATCTATTATTTTCAACATACAAAATTGATGAATTATTAAACTAAAACATAGAATAACAACTAGGGTATAAACTCGGTTATAATAAGTAGAATGCAATTAGGGTTAGAGACTCGCAGGATTCACCTTTTAATATTACAAATAAACTGGGGTAAGTCCCAGTATCGAATCACACGTAGGTATTTCAGGCTCAATATCAACTTACAAGGTAGCAGTAACAAAATAGTTAAGGGCACTGCCGAGATATTTTTCTTAACCTACAGAATGCGTATCGAAATAAAATGTATTTAACTATGCCTAAAAATGACATGATCTTTATAAGTATCAACAGGTTTTAGGGTTTTAAAATTAAAGAAAACAGGCTCATAACCAGGCATAGCCAAATATTTAAAATGAAAATATAATTTCAAAACAGAGCAACCTACATGGTGTAATGCCCCTCAAACTCATCGACGACTATCGATGTTGATAACAATTATGGGTAAGTGACCCAGTTAAAGAAACCGAGATAAATGACTGTGTACATGATGATTAAGAATAAAATTGGCGACTGACTAGCGATGTATGTGATAAACTTATATGTTTCTAATGATGGATTTAATGATGATTTTGGATAATTGTGATTTGGGCTAATTGATTAACACATGGGAAATCTTATGATGAATATCGTATTTAGGCTGAATTATGGAAATGAAATTATGAGGGTGATTATGATGTTTGCTTAACGATTAGAGAATGTGTAATGCCCTAGAATGACTGTGGACCTTAAGGGAACCTGTCAAGGAACCCGACTGAACAACTTCGATATAGTGGTCTCTTGAGCCTTGTTTTATATGTGTGGGGTGGTATAATTGATTGATTACATCATGCTTAATGATTAGCCCTGATTGATCAAGTCAAAGTGCAGTAGGACAGTTACAGTCCTAGCTCTGCGACTTGGGAGAACGCAACTGAGATGCGTCGTAGTTTTCCATTTTTATTCTGAACTTCGGGACGAAGTTCTAAATAAGTAGGGGTGTATGTAGTGCCCCTAGACTTGTGTAGACATTGAGGGCACCTGCTGAGTGACCCAGCTGATTGAAACATTAAGTAAATAACCTTTTGACCTTATTTTTTAGTATGTATATCTGAACTGTTGAGGTAAATGAATAATTGCATATGTTAAACGATTAGCTATGACTATGGAAAATTATGTTGATGGATAATGCTTAACGACTAGCTTTATGGTGATTATGTATTTGGCGACGAAATGTATATTTGATAAGATGAATGAGAGTTTGAATAAATCATAAATGTTTAACAAATGCTAGAGTTAGAAACTAGATGATGATTGTTGAGAACAGTGCTACTAATAAATTGTGGTGAGAAGTGTGTGTAGAAACAAGTGAGACGGTTCACCAACGGACACACAAAGGAACATGGAGGGTCGTAGAGTACGGGTAAATCACACACAGGGGAAGCGACGACGATGTCGACTTTCGACAAGAATACCACGCATGAGCAGATAAGCATTGATCCGCTTGCTCAAGAGGAATGCGTGAGGGCATACGAGGTGGGCCACGACGGAGCTGGTCACGTATGAGTTGAGGGGCGCGCAGTGAGAACGGACTCACTCCTCAGTGCCATTAGTCCCTAGATAGCATGTAGACGGAGGATGGATGGTAACAATTCCTAAAATCCCTACAAGAGTTCCCGCAAGTCAAAACGGAAAGATGGTGGCAGAAGGGCCCAACGATGCGGTACCCTGTCAAGAACGGAAAGAATGGACGCAAGGAACCAACGAGGTGGTACCATGCCAAGGAATGGAAACCATGGATGATTGGACCCGACGGAGTGGTGCCATGTCAGGGGATAAAAAAATTAAGGAACCAGGAGCCCAACGACGCGGCACCGTGATCCTAGTGAGTTTGATGGTTAAATTAAACTGCATAAAAACTTAGGAGAATAACTCTAGATTATTACTTAGCAAATGCATAAGAATAGCTTAGACATTTGCACATGAATAGTTATTTTGTTGAGCATTTAAAATAATAGAAATTATTATTTAAGAGCAAAATAGATTAGACACCTAGTCAACTAAAAGCTAGGAGTTGATTAAAATATCTGGGGGACAAACTAGAGCAAACTTAGGGGTGTAGGTGCACTTCCCAGAGAAACTGACACTTGGATGGGTGAGTGTTTTAATTAAATAGTTAATTAAAAATATTTAATTATGCATGAAGTGACACGTGTCGCACGAGATTTTCCTTTATAAGGAAGGCTCAGGGAATGGGTAAAGGGCCCATAATTTGGACGATTGTCGTAATTTTTGAATGCCTCAAAGACTTGCTGCTATCTAAGGGTTTGGCTTAGAAATCCTGGTGGGAAGGGAAGCCCAAGCTGAATTTCTGAAATACTTGTGTGAGCTCTACGACCCAAAGCTCGGGGGAGGCCATGCGACTGAAAGCATGAGCCTATGGTTGGGTGGCGAAGCTAACGGTTGCTTCGCCTATGGTTAAACGAGCTTTGCTGGAGGGATCCTACGGAAGACGCAGACAACAATGGACTAGCTGGATCGGGTTGACAGGTTAAGGTTTCGCTTATTTTTGTTAAGTTATTCACTCTTTTATTTTATTTTTCCAATAACTATAATGGCTAATTTGGTTGTATGAAGTTGTTCAAGTTTCAGGTTCAGTTCAAGGGGACCCTAAAGGAGGGGTCTTACACATGGAGTTAGGGCTTATGCCTGAAAACAGAAGTTAAACCATTAGTATCTAAATCAAATAACACAGAGATGAATGAGTTCTCGTAACTCTATACTTAACCCCATTCTTTTAAATTATTCAAACCAAAAAACAATTTATGCATTTGCACATAGAGATAGGGTTTTAAACCTAGAAATTTATATACATTATCACAACTGATACACCAAACAAAACATACTTTTTAAAGTACCATATATTCATTTAACTCATTGAAATTACAAAGATCCATGGCTCAAGGTTATAAACCCTCTAGTTATGGCCTCCAAGCCAACCATCAAAACTATATAAAACTTGAAACAAACAGAAACTGGCAACAGCGAGTTGGTGGAGTGATTTTTAGGACCAGCCATAGCGTCAACAATCACCATAACACTTCGAGCAAGGACAGAGTCACATATAGGGGGTCCAGGGAACCTCCCGAAGCTTACCAGGTCTGTGTGCCATTATTTAAAGGAGAAGACCCCATCAGTTTACGGCCACGAAGCTTAGTTGAAGAGAAACCCTAGCACTCATCACACAAAACAAACCCAACATTACAGCGGTTAGTTCTAGTATAAAAATAAATAAGATACAAACTTTAAACTAACTATTTCCAACCCTAATGATGAGCATACCTTCAAAGCACCATTGATTTTCAGAGTTAGTAGCACCAAGCCCACAATCGAAACCCTAGCATGATGGAGCCAACCAAACCCTAACTATCCGAAAGCTTGTTGGCCTCACTGTCGAGCAAACATTGAAAATAAAAAATGAAATGATTTAAAACAAAATTTATTGTTTTCACGACGAGGGTTTTTTCAAAACCCTAAAGCTTCACGTGATTTTGGCCATGGTGGAAAATCCAACAAGGCTTTCCACTACGCTTTAAATTTTCATCCACAGGCTATAGTGAAACCGGTCAAATAATCCAAAACACATTTGCCACATTTAAAGTTTAACGTTTAAACTATGTTATTGGATCAAGCGGCTTCATAGTTAATATATGTATTATATCAAAATTCAAGACATAGTTTATAGTTTAGTGCCAGTTGAATTTATTAGAATTCATAGTATCACTATGGTATAGTGATTAGATTTAAAAACTCAAAATACCCATTATTTTTTATGCCATGTTATAAATGCTCAATCCCAAACTATAAATGTAAGTATTGTTTTGGATTCATAAACATGATGACAAATAAATTATGGAAACAATTCCATAATTAACCTTGATTAATCGCTTGACATGAATACAAAATTATCATATAGATGGTTTTGTCCATCAAGAAGAAAACCCTAGAATATAGGCGCATAAAATTATGTTTATATCCCAGGTCTCAAATAAACAATTTGTGTGCATGACTAGAATGTTAATTTCCAGCCCCAGTGCTACATAGTCCAAATAATTGATCATTCTATTAATCTTGATCTCCAACCTTGAGTGACTGAAATGAAACCCTTACCTGCGAACCTGGAATAGGAATAGTAAGAGCGTTAGCTATCTGATAGCTAAGTAAGCCTCGGGTCACCCATAGGACCCCTTTCGTAAAAGAACAAATAACGGTCAGCATTCATAATCATAACTAGAAGAACTATACATATCAAATTGAGAAGTTGACAGATAGTAATTAAACAAGTATTCTGAAAGTAAAGATTAAGATGCATTAATTCATTAATTAAGGCACGACATAAATCGCTTCAGAAATAATTACAACAAGATAACATATAAAAATTGTCGTTACGACACAATAATTACCTTGAAGACTTTCATACTAATAGACATGTGCAGACACTATAAGATTATTTAATTGTTATTAAAGGGTTAAATGTATTCTAACATACTCCAATATAGTACATTTTAGCATTTAATACTATACAAAAAAAAATTATGAATTTTTGGGATGTTATATGTGGTATCAGAGCGCAAGTTCAAACACTAGGCCTGAAAGTGGCTCAACTCGCGCAATTGAAACTAAACAACAAAAAATACAATTACTGATTTTTGTTTTAATTTGTTTATGTTCAGCACATTTTATATTTAGTTTGCAGGTATAGAAGGACCAAAAGAGTCACCTGAGGATAGATCCCATCATAATGAACAAAATAATAATGAGCAGGAACACACTAATGAAGAAAACTTTTATGTTGAATTAAATGATAATTCGTCTGAATTACTAAGAACAATTAGAGATTTAAAAACTGAGATAAGAACTGTTAAGGAAGAGAATGAGCGGATTTTAAAAGCCCAAGAAGAACTGAATCAAATCTTGTTGAATAAATTCCATAATAACAAAAAAGATAAAATAACAAAAATTAATTCTGAATCTAGAACCATGTCCTACCAACGTAAGGGTAAGAAACTAAAACTTATTAGTTATGAAACTAGCTCTTCTTCTGAAATTAATGTTAAATCAAGCAAGAAGAAGCATAAGTATTCTAGAGATAGTAGTGATAGTGATTACTAGTCTAAAAGGAGAAATTACAGACCATACGAAGAGATTTCCGGAGAGTTTAATGAAGATTAAGCCACCAACTTTTAATGGAGAAACAAAAAAAGGAGAGGAAGCCGAAGCATGGTTGTCCGGTATGAATAAATATTTTCAAATTTACAACTACTCAAGCCAATTAAAAACTAAAATGACAATTTATAATCTGACTGAGATGACTGACATCTGGTGGCAAGATCTAAAATGTGTAAAAGGCATAAAAGAGAAACACGTAAATTGGAGTATTTTTAAAATGTATTTTCAAAAGAAATTTATGTCAGAACAGTATTATGAGGAACGAGCTAAAGAATTCTACTATTTGAAATTGGGTTCCATGAATATGAAGGAGTTTAGCAGCAAGTTTCTAAGTTTGTTGAGATACGTACTTTATATAACTGATGAAAAACCCAATGTACAAAGATTTCTAAGCTGCCTACCTTTTCATATAAAGGACAGAATTGAGTATGATGATCCTCATACACTTGAAGAGGCCATGAGAAAGGAAAATTTATGTTTTGAACAGAATAGAAAAAGGGAAAGCATACCTAGTTGGAAGGATAAAAGGCCCAATAATTTTGAACAAAGAAAGAAATTTTTTACATATATTCGAAATTTTGGAAATAAAATTCTCGCAACTTTCCTAATAGAAAATTTCAAGGAAATGATTCAAGAGACAATGTACAACAAAATTTTACATCTACAATAAACAAAGATCCACCTAATAATTATGCTAAAAATAATGAACAAAAGGAACCTGTTAAATGTTGGGAATGTCAAGGACCGCATTATGCAAACAACTGTCCTAACAGGAAAATGAACGTCAACAACATCCATACAGTGCAAGAGGAAGCAACCGTCCATGACTTAGCGTGGGAAATTCCCAGGATCAATGCAGCCTTGGAAAACATACAGACTGATCATCAAACTTCAATGGTTGAAATAGAATTTATGCTGAAAGATATACCCATTTCTATTTTAATTAATCCAGAAGCTAGCCCAAGTTATATATCTCCAAGTATAGTAGAAAAATGTAAATTGCAAGTATAAAAGTTTGAAAAGTCATGGCTGGTTCATCTAGCTATAGGGACTAAAAGAAAGGTAGTCAATTTTGTTAAAGATTTTGATTTGTTTATGAATCAGTTTAGAACACAAGTAAAGTTGAATGTATTACCATTAGGATCTTATGATGTCTTAATCGGAATGGATTGGTTGGAAAAGCATAGGGTAGTTCTGAATTGTTTTGAAAAGACTTATACATGCCTGAATAATAAATGTGAAACAGTAACAGTAAAAGGAATCCCTAGAAAAACTTCAGTTACACATAATTCTGCTTTTCAAATGAAAAGGGCTGTAAGAAAAGGATGTAAAATGTTTGTTGTAAATGTAATTAACGATGAACACGCAACTAAAGAAGATAGGCAAAAACTGGAAGACATCCCAATTCTAAGAGACTTTTCAGATGTATTCCTGAAAGAAATTCCAGGATTACCTCCGAAAAGAGGATTGAACTTCACCATTGAGCTAGTACCGGGTGCGGTACCAAACTCAAAAGCTCCTTATCTGATGAACATCCTATAGCTTAACGAATTAAAATCACAATTAAAAGAATTAATTGATAAAAATTATATAATACCAAGTGTGTCTCCTTGGGGAGCATCGGTCATTTTCATTAAAAAGAAGGATGGTACCTTGCGTTTATGCATAGAGTACCGTCAATTTTAAATAAAATGACTATTAAAAACAGATATCCCTTGCCCCGCATAGATGATCTGTTTGATCAAGTACGTGGAGCAATGATATTTTCTAAAATAGACTTGAGATCTGGGTATCATCAAGTCAGAAGTAAAGATAAAGACATCTTTAAAACTGTTTTCAGAACCCATTACGGGGACTACGAGTTTGTGGTTATGCCTTTTTGGCTAACCAACGCTCCGACAGTTTTCGTGTCTAATGAATAATGTTTTACATAAATAGTTAGATAAAATTGTAGTGGTATTCCTTGATGGCATCTTAATTTATTCAAAGACTAAGGAAGAACATGACGAACACTTAAAGATAATTTCACAAGTGTTAAGATAACATCAATTGTACGCTAAATTCAGCAAGTGTGAATTTTTCAAAGATAAAATACAGTATTTAGGGCATGTGATATCCAAGGATGGAATTGCAGTTGACCCTAAGAAAATAAGAGCAATTAATGAATGGCCTGTCCCTAATGACGTAACCGGTGTACGATCATTTATGGGAATCACAGGTTACTACAAAAAATTTATAGAAGGATTCTCAAGAATCGCAAATCCCATAACTTCTTTGCAGAAAAAGGAAAAGAAATTTGTTTGGGATCAAAAGTGTGAAGAAAGTTTCAAGAAATTGAAAGAACTATTAACTATAACACCTATATTAAAAATTGCATATCCAAACAAGGACTTCGTTGTATGCACTGATGCATGCAATGACAGCCTTGGCGGGGTCTTAACACAATTAGGTCATGTAATAGCATATGATCCAAGGAAGCTGAAAATTCATGAAAAGAACTACACTGCCTATCATTTAGAGTTGGTTGTCGTGATACATGCTTTAAAGATGCGGCGCCATCATCTTATCGGAAGGAAGTTTTCATTAATGACAGATAATAAAGGTCTGAAATATTTGTTGGATCAACCAAATCTGAACGCGAGGCAAGATAGGTGGTTAGCTTTCCTTAGCGAATATGATTTCGAGATTCGGCACATTAAAGGAAAAGAAAATAAAGTGGCTGATGCCTTGAGAATAAATGCGAAATTAAATTTTATGGTAGCAATTAGCACTTATAAAACAAATTTAGAAAATCATATTGATGAAGGTATAAAATTGGATAAAAATTATCAGAAATTACAAAAAAAGGTTGCTAAAAATATATCTAAAAATTTAATAACAGATTATAGTATGAATGAAAAAGGTTTAATGATGTATAAAAACAGTCTGTATGTACCTAATGTGCCTGAAGTTAAGCTGTTGATTTAAATGAAATACATCAAATTCCTTATTCAGGACATATGGGTTACCAAAAGATGATAACAATGTTAAGAAAAGATTATTTTTGGCCAAATAAGAAGAATGAGGTGGCTGAATACATAGCTATGTGCATTGAATGTAAGCAAGTTAAAGTTGATCATCAACACCCAGCTGGTTTATTATAGCCATTTCCCATTCTAGACTGGAAGTGGGAAATAATTAGCATTGATTTTATAACCGGTTTGCCTAAAAATCAGAAACAAAATGATTCTATAATGGTAGTTGTGGATAAGCTTAGTAAAGCAGCCCACTTCATACCTGTTAAAACAACTTACAAGGCTGCCAACATTGTTGAAAGTTTTTCGCTTGCATGGAATTCCTAAAGTCATAATTTCTAATAGAGACTCTAAATTTACAAGAAATTTCTGGAAGTCTTTGTTTAAAGTTTTGGATACAACATTAAATTTCAGTACATCTTTTCATCCGCAAACGGATGGAAAGACAAAAAGAGTAAATCAGATTCTTGAAGATATGTTAAGAATGTATGTTAGTGATCAGCCAAGCAAATGGGAGGATTATCTGCACTTAGTTGAATTCACTTATAATAATCATTAACAAGCTTCAGCTAAACTGAGTCCATTTGAAATTTTGTATGGTAGAAAGTTTAATACTCCTATTTCATGGAGTAATCCGTTGATAGATTGATGTTAGGACCTAAATTGTTAAAAGCGATGGAACTAACAACGAAATAGGTACAAGGCAATTTGAAAATTGCACAAGATAGACATAAAAGTCATGCAAATCTCAAAAGACCTCAGAAAGAGTTTCAGGTTGGTGAGCAAGTTTTCATCAAGGTAAAACCCAAAAAGAACTCCTTAAAATGAGGAGGTTGTGCTAAACTAGCACCAAGGTATTGCGGACCGTTTGAAATACTGTCAAGGGTTGGACCAATGGCATACCAGTTGGCCTTGCAACCAAATATTAAAGTACATAATGTCTTCCATATTTCTATTTTGAAAAAGTATGTGCATGATGCTACTCATGTGATAAATTGGAATGATGTATAGGTAGAACCCGAAGGATATTTTCTGGTGGAACCGGATTGTATCCTCGACGAGAGGGAAATTTTACTTTGGAATCGCACCATTGGATAGGTAAAGGTGCAATGGAATCACCTTAGTCCAAATGAAGCAACTTGGGAATTGGAGAGTAATATGCGGGTGGCATATCCAATTCTGTTCCAGGAAAGCTCAGAGGATGATGAATAAAGAAACATCAAGGACGATGTTGAACTTAAGAGGGGGTGTATGTCACATACCCAAAATATGAACATTTTATGTTGTGAGAAAAACATTATGTTATAAGTTATTGTAAATTTTTTATGATTATTGACCAGGTGAGGTCAAAGATGACTGTAATTAAATACTCTAATATTTTATTATTAATAAATAAAAGAGGATACAAATATCCAAAGGAGGTTGTTAAAGAGTGTTCACTAGCCCACTAGGAGGAACGAACTGCGGTGGAGAGCAAATTGACACTTGGCAGCATCATCATTCACTTCTAGTTGTTGTAGGGGGAAACCTCCCTATATTTTTGGTCATGTTCCCCATGAAAGTGGAACAGAGCAGGTGGCTCAATAATTATGAAACTGACCAAAGACCTAGGTAATCTGTTACACCCATTGAATTGAGCAGGAGGCTCACCAAGTTTTCCTTGTGACAATTCTGAGAACAGAAAATAGAATGCACAAGAGATTCGATGAGGGGAAGGCTAGAGAGTGGATGATTGAATTAAGTCTGCATAACTGATCTAGTACTGCTAAATGCAGATTTCAATATTGCTTAATGCAGAGACATACTACTGAGTACAGAAAACATTACTGTTGAGTTGCAGAAGGATAATACTTGTCTCCACACAGTATCATCGTCCTGGTGGTTCAATGAACGGGATTGGGGGTCCTAAGGAAAGTGACTTGGTTGTCTTTAGGAGAATTTTGGGTCGAACGGGCTCCTTTGGGTGTTTGTCCCCCTCCACAGTTATCAGGTTCTTCATTGTTTCAATTATTTAACTCTAGATTGTTAGTCTATTACTGAAAGATGTATTTTACTTATCTGTTAGCTTAAAATACTGCGTTGTTAGTTTATTTCTGAATGAATGAACGATTTATTGATTATAAGTCCATCTCTATATTTTTCCATTCACAATGTGTGACGTACTATAGTACAGAGAAGTTGGTTTAAAGAATTAAAATAGTATGATTTCCAGAATTAAGAATAGAATGTTGTTCATTCATTTATAATACCTATGTCTCTGAAATATATGTTGAATAGATCATAGAAAACCTTAAAATATTCAGTTTATAACTTCGTTACTGTTAGACTAAATTAGAACATAAGTAAGCAAATCATATATGTTCAAAGAAATATTGTTATTTCATTTCCAATATTAATATGCTAAGATTTAAAATACTTAGAAAACAATGATTTCCAAATAGAAATATTTAATATGCATTCCCATACTGAATATAATCCATATCTACTATTATTTAAATTCTATTATATAATAAACCTATTCAAACCAAATATCTATATACAGATTTCCACTAATGAGGGACAGAGTTTATAATTATATAAAAACATTGAATCTTTGTCTAAACAGAGATTATACAGAATTAAACCCTTTGTAACTATTACAATACATTTAAATAAATAAAACAAGACAAAACTATCTCGACAAGGTAAAACCAGCTTTATAGCAACATTATTTAAAAGATATTACCACATCTAGGGCTTGGCTCAAATATTATATAAATATTCCAATTTATAATCTATTATTTTCAGCATACGAAATTGATGAATTATTAAACTAAAATGTAGAATAAAAACTAGGGTATAAACTTAGTTATAATAAGAAGAATGCAATTAGGGTTCGAGACATGCAGGCTTCACCTTTTAATATTACAAATAAACTGGGGTAAGTCCCAGTATCGAATCACATGTAGTTATTTCAGGCTCAATATCAACTTACAGGGTAGCGGTAACAAAATAGTTATGGGCACTGCCCAGATATTTTTCTTAACCTACAGAATGTGTATCGAAATAAAACGTATTTAACTATGCCTAAAAATGACACGATCTTTATAGGTATCAATAGGGTTTAGGGTTTTAAAATCAAACACAATAGGCTCGTAACCAGGCATAGCCAAATATTTAAAATGAAAAAATAGTATTTCGAAACAGAGCAACCTACTCAGAGATGAATGAGTTCTCGTAACTCTATACTTAACCCCATTCTTTTAAATTATTCAAACCAAAAACAATTTACGCATTTGCACATAGAGATAGGGTTTTAAACCCAAAAATTTATATACATTATCACAACTGATATACCAAACAAAACATACTTTTTAAAATACCGTATATTAATTTAACTCATTGAAATTACAAAGAGTTGTGGCTCAAGGTTATAAACCCTCTAGTTATGGCCGCCGATCCAATCATCAAAACTATATAAAACTTGAAGCAAACAAAAACTTGCAACAACGAGTTGGTGGAGCAATTTTTAGGACCATCCATGGCGTCAACAATCACCATAACACTTCGAGTAAGGACAGAGTCATGTATAGGGGGTCTAGGGAGCTACCTGAAGCTTACCAATTCTACGTGCCATCATTTAAAGGAGAATCCTGCATCACTTTACAGCCACGAATCTCATTTGAAGAGCAACCCTGGCACTCATCACACAAAACAAACCCAACATTACAGCGGTTAGTTCCAGTATAAAAATAAATAAGATACAAACTTTAAACTAACTATTTCCAACCCTGATGATGAGATTACCTTTGAATCACCGTTGATTTTCAGAGTTAGCATCACAAACCCACGATCAAAACCCTGGCATGATGGAGCCATCCAAACCCTAACTATCCAGAAGCCTGTCGGCCTCACTGTCGAGCAAACATTGAAAATAAAAAATGAAATGAGTTAAAACAAAAGTTATTGTTTTCATGACGAGGTTTTGTCAAAACCCTAAGGCTTCACGTGATTTTGGCCACGGTGGACAAGCCAACAAGGATTTCCACTACGCTTTAAATTTTCATACACAGGTTATAGTGAAACCGATTAAATAATCCAAAACACATTTGCCACATTTAACGTTTAAACTATGTTATTGGATCGAGCACCTTCATAGTTAATATATGTAGTATATCAAAAGTCAAGCCATAGTTTATAGTTTAGCGCCAGTTAAATTTATTAGAATTCATAGTATCACTATGGTATAGTGATTAGATTTAAAAACTCAAAATACCAATTATTTCTTATGCCATGTTATAAATGTTCAATCCCAAGCTATAAATGTAAGTATTGTTTTGGATTTATAGACATGATGACAAATAAATTATGTAAACAATTCCACAATTAACCTTGATTAATAGCTTGACATGAATACAAAATTATCATATAGATGGTTTAGTCCATCAAGAAGTAAGCTCGAGAATATAGGCGCATAAAATTATGTTTATACCCCAGGTCTCAAATAAACAATTTTTGTGCATGACCAGAATGTTAATTTCCGGCCCCAGTGCTACATAGTCCAAATAATTGATCATTCTATTCATCTTGATCTCCAACCTTGAGTGACTAAAATGAAACCCTTACCTGCGAACCTAGAATAGGAATAGTAAGAGTGTTAGCTATCTGATAGCTAAGTAAGCCTCGGGTCACCCATAGGACCCCTTCCGTAAAAGAATAAATAACAGTCAGCATTCACAATCATAATTAGAAGAACTGTACATATCAAATTGAGAAGTTGACAGATATTAATTAAACAAGTATTCTGAAAGTAAAGATTAAGATGCATTAATGCATTAATTAAGACACGACATAAATCGCTTCAGAAATAATTACGACAAGATAACCTATACAAATTGTTGTTATGACACAATAATTACCTTGAAGACTATGATACTAATAGACATGTGAAGACACTATAAGATTAGTTAATTGTTATTAAAGGGTTAAATGTCTTCTAACATACTCCAATATAGTACATTTTAGCATTTAATACTATACAGACAAAATAAAAAAATAAAATAAAAAAATAAAATAAAAAATAAAAAATAAAAAATAAAAATAAAAATAAAAATAAAAAATAAAAATAAAAAAAATAAAAAATAAAAAAATTTAATTTTTATGAATTTTTGGGATGTTACATAATGAATACCATATTTAAAAGACTCCTTGAAAACTAGTGGCACATTGAGAATAGAGAATAGTGAATTTACTAATTTTTTATTTTTAAATTTTTTTATTATTGTAAACCCTAGTGCCGTGCATTCTGCGTAAACCCTGGTTCTCAAGCTCGGCTCCCCCGCGGGCTCCTCCTGCGATGGTTGACTTGGATCCGCTGCCCCCTTCTCCTGAGGAATGCATGCATCTTCTGGATGTTGCCCCCTTCTCTTGAGGAATGCATGCATCTTCTGGATGTTGCCCCCTTCTCCCTAGGAACGTAGGCGTCTTATGGACGCTACCTTCTGGGTGCTGGTGGACTCCACCCCTCCTCTCTCCGTCTCCTCGGATCCGTCTAATGCCATTTTTATCAAGCGTCCTACTGCCCCTCGTATCCAGATCCTGTTGGCAACTTCAAATCTTAAAGCCCTTGCGTTGAGTGATCGCATGTTGATCAGGAAGTTTACTGGAATTTGGTTGTCACCAAAAACCATAGACACATGGATCAATAAGAACTGGATGCCTCTGATCACTGGTGGTCTGCAGCACTTTTTCTGTGGTAAGGGTTTCTTCACCTTTCTTTTCGAGAATAAGGCTGATAGGGATCTTATCTTTAGAATCGGCCCCTATTTCATGCGCCCTCGTGGTCTTTATTTAAATCATTGAAGCTTATCCTTCGACCCGGAGAAGGATGTTCCTTCTGTTGTTCCTGTTTGGGTCCGTCTTCCCCACTTGTCGCTCCATTACTGGAATGATGATACACTTAAAGCTATCAATAACTCGATTGGGAAGTATATCGATAAATCTGAGCCGAAAGGACCCCTCTTCTCTTGTGCTAGGATTTGACTAGAAGTCGATCTGGAGAAAGGCTTACCGGAGGAAGTGAACCTCTTCATGGATGGATGGGAGCACATGCAGAAGGTGGATTATGAACAGTTTCCCTTCAAGTGTAAGAAATGCCATGAATATGGTCATTTCGTCAAAAACTACCCTAAGATAGTCCAAGAAGCCCCGGAGAAAGTTCATGAAGAGGGGTGGCAGCAAGTTAAAAAAGGAAAAAAAACAGCTTTAGATCCTCCTCCCTCTAAGGAGACTCAACCTAAAATCATCAAAGAAACCACGCCTAAAACTAGAGAGGATGCAAACATCAATAGTTTCCAGGACTTGCCCACTGAAGAAGGGGAAATAGCTATTATTGAGGAAATTGTTGTTGAACAAGGTAGGGAAGAAAGCATCATTCCCATCTCTTCGCCCAGAGAAGAGATGATCAGAGCTAATGTTGGGGTTCCAACACCCCGGGTGGATCCTGGGTAGACAAAGTCAAAAGAAAATTTGTGCCATCTTCCTCGTCTCTGGATGTCTCCTCGGAATCTCTTGAGGAGACAGAAGAAGTGTAGCCACCGAACACTAGAGGAAGTAAGTCGCTTAGGTATCACAGAGAACTCGAGGTCGAAAGAGAAATAGAGTTGGGTAGGAAAAAAATCCTGGAAGATATGAAGCTGCTTCAGAATTCAAAAGCTCAGAATGATGCTAAAGAGGGTAGGTCCTGAGCAGGACCTCATCCAGCCAAGAAGTAATGCTAATTGCCTCTTGGAACTGCAGGGATTTGGGCGGATTGAACAAAGTAGAATCCCTCAAAAGTATGATCAAATCCGAAAATCCAGATCTCATGCTAATCCAAGAGACTAAAATGCAGGATGTGGAGGTCATGGCCCTCTCACATTCTCTCTGGAAATATTGTCGTGGCTCTACCCTCAATTTTTACCGAGCTGCTTGGGAAATTATTAAAGAGGACTTAAAACTAATGCTCAATTGGACCAGGAAAAAAGACAAAATCGGAGGGGCAACCAACTCCTCCTTTCTTTCCCTCATTCCAAAATATAAAGCTCCCTGTTACATTGGACGCTTTAGACCGATATCTCTTTGCAACACCTCCTACAAAATCCTCTCCAAGATCCTTGCTACCAAAATGAAAAAAGAAATGGGAAATCTCATCTCTAAATCCCAAGGGGGATTCTTGGCTGTCCGTCAAATCCTGGATAACATTATTATGGTGCAAGAATCCATCCACTCCAGCACAGAAAATAAACACCAAGGTATGGCAATCAAGCTTGATATGGCTAACGCCTTTGATCGAGTGAATCACAATTTTCTTTTCGCTGCTGTGCTTAAGTTTGGTTTCTCTAGAAGGTTTGTGTGATGGATCAAAGCATGCATACACAGCCCTTGGATTTCCCCGTTGGTTAATGGCAGACCCACTGATTTCTTCCTAGAATCTAGAGGCTTGCGCCAAGGTTTCCCCTTGTCCCCTTTCCTCTATCTTTTAGTTGTTGATTCCATGAGTAGAAAGCTTCATTCTCTTCAAGCCTCGGGAGATCTTAAAGGAATAAAATTTGTTAGAGGATTCAAGCCGGTTAATCACTCCCAATTTTCTGATGATACCATTTTGCTCGGAGGTGCCTCCACGATTATTGCTGAAAGATTCAACCTCGTTCTCTCCCCTTTTCTTCGGGCCTCTGACAGCAAAGTCAATTCAGAAAAGTCCAAAATCTACAACTAGAATTGCTCCCCGGGAACCCTAGCGAGAATATCTAGGATTATGGGTTTTGAAGGAATTGGGGATTGGAAGTCCTTCAATTATCTCATCATCCCTATCTTCAAGGGGAAAAAAAAGTGGCAAATTGGCATGGGTTAATTGTAAAGTTAAAAAAAAAATTAGCTCCTGGGGTACCAGATGGCTCAATCCTGCGATAAAATTGGTTCTTAACAACTCCATTCTCGTAGCTTATCCTCTATATGCTTGCTCCATGTGTCTCACCCCCAAATTTGTGATGCTTAACATTATCAAAGAGCTCAGAAAATTCTTATGGCAAGGAGGGATATCTAACAGCTCAAAAAAATTCCATTTGATAAATTGGGACACTATGTGTAGACCTAAAATTTATGATGGAGCTAGGATCAAAGATCCTTCACTGATGAATTTAGCCCTTGGCACCAAAATTCTCTTGAGGATCATCTCTGGCAAGAATGCTTGGTGGAAGGAAATCTTCTATAATAAATACATGCCTGGAACAAGGAAAAGATGTGTGGATAATATTGATCCTGAGAAAAGGGGGTCTTCTATTTGGAATCTCTGCAAGCGAGCAGCCTTTGTCCTCCAAAACAACCTCTTGTGGATCCCTGGAAACAGCAAGCAGATTAAAATTTGGAAGGATAAATATTGCTCAAACCCACCTGCTAACTATCTTTCGAGCTTCGTGATTTGAAATGTTGGATGGAGCAAGCAAACAAGCATTATAGGGATGAGTCTAAATTTAATTGTTGCGAACAGGTTTGGGAAGAATAACTACATGTTAAATTTACCATCAATGCTCATGGTTCCACCACCTCGTGACCATTACTCAGGGTTCCACCATGATGCTTATGGTTCCATAAATATAGCTCATGGCTCCACCATAACCGCCCATGGTTCCACCAACAATGCTCACGGTTCCATAAATAGAGCTCATGGTTCCACCAACAATGCTCATGGTTCCACCAATAATTCTCATGGTTCCATTAATAGAGCTTATGGTTCCATAAACAAATCTCTTAGTTCCACCAACTATGCTCATGGTTCCACCTTAAAGCAGATTTAGAAAAACAACCCCCTTCAGCTCATAATATGGATCTGGATTTTATTTGGACCCTACGAGTGCCATGTGAACAGTGTGACATGGTGGTTCCACATGGATCCAAAATGATGTGGAGATGTGACATGGAAGAGAATAGGTGACATGTACCATCCACATAAAACGAGTACACAAATGACCGCATGTGAGTAAAGACATCAGGTGGGAACTTATCATCCCGTTGGATGGTTGCGGAGATCGATGACACATTATGATTTTGGCTCATCAATAAGCATGAGAGTTAACGTAATTAGCATGAGAAAAAAATTCAAAACTGCTTTGTTGACCAGCTCATCAAGGAAGTTTTGAGAAAGCACTTTTGTGTCAAGCTGAAACCACTTTTCTACCTTTGTCAAAATCGTTATTGGGGGTGAACTGAGTAACGACGAAATGATAGGTGGTATGGTGACATGGAAGCAAGTGAAGGGTGACATGTCTACATATGGGGGTGACATGTAGGACCCTACTAACACATAAGTAGGCATGTTTCATGCCACATCAACATCATCCACATTAGCAGAAAAATGAGAAAGATTATTAAAAAATTACAGAGCCTAAAAATTGATTTGGCCATAATAGGAGAAGAATTGATTAGAATTAGGTGAAACCAATGCCATTTACAGAGGCCACAGAAATTCCGTAGAAATATGTCAACCTATTTTGCTCCAATTTTTATGAAACGTGGAAATAGTGTTTTTTCTAAGACCAACACCCAAAGGATGGATGCGGTCCCAAATTGGGCTAGAAATTTTATAGTGCAGTCATTTTCCAGTTTTCTTGCTAAGGTTGATTTCCTTTTTCTTCCTTTGGTTTTGAATTCTTTGCTTGATTGTTTAGATTTAGTTTTTAATTTTCTTCTTTATTTAAATGATGCATACGCATTTACTACTTTTTAGTTGAGAGACTTTTTCTACTTTTTTTATTGAGTTGAAGTGAATTTCATTTACTTCTCATCATTGTATGGCTTTTGATCCTCCACACCCTTTGCAATTCGATTAATCTAGGAAAGTTTGTATGTCCTGTTGTGTTTTTTTCTAGATATACGTCATTTAGGCTAGAGAGCTTCATCCTTGTCTACATAGACGAAGTGTCTTCAAACAAAATCGGCAACTCCACTGGGGATCGAACCCATGGGGTTAAGAAGGTTTCCTACACCAAACACACATGGCCTCTTAAGAGTATCATTGGCTATGATTGAGGATGTTGGTGCAATTATGTGGTTTTGAGTAGTATGTAGGCATCTTAGGGCCTTGGGAATGGCGTTCCAGGGAAGAAGACCATACCTTGGGTCTCGGGCCTTAAATAAACCCTTGAGGTATCCAAAGCCATGGGAAATTCCTCAAAGCACCATCCATGACATTTTAGGGGTATCCATGGCACTATGTATCTAGGTCTTGTGGCCTTAGTTTTCCAAATTTGTGTGTGTGCAATGCCCTAATAACCTAGTGAACCTCCACTCAAATAGAAAAAAACGCCTTCCAAAATCTTTCGATCTAGACGGTCATCAATCCAAAAGTCACAAGCTAAAAGGAAGAGTTATCTATAAATAAATTAATGATGTGTTGTTTATTTACATATAAGATAATCTGGTTCAAAAGCTTCAATTGCATTGTTTATTGTAAATGGAATAATGAAAAAATATGACAAAATATAAAATTTGTTTTATTGTGGATGTGTACTTTGTTCTCATTGTATCAACAAAAACAAATTTATTAACCAAATAGATAAGAGACAGATAATTTTTATTTAAAATGTATATTTGAAAGTAAAATTGTTTCCGCGTAGATGTTTACATTGTTCTTATTTCTATCAATAAAAATAGAATTTATTAATCAAACAAATAAGAGAAACATATAATTTTATAATTCATCTAATGGTTGTTCGAAAATAATGCACTTACTTTATGATTTTGACAAGTACTTATCTTTAATAAAGGAAGAATGATTGTAATAAGCAAAAACAAGAAATGAATGGTCTGAAGGCCAAAAAGGGGAAAAAATAGAGTATACACTATTATATGTGACATATATTTAATACATCTTTTGGTAATTGTACATGATCATGTTGGTGGATAGTGCACACTAATCACGTTGAAGTAATATATGAGTAATTATTAGAATGGTATTAATAAATGGATTGAGTGTAAAAGTAAGATAATAACATTCATCAATAATAGTAATCAATAATAGTAGGAATATTTACATAACTTGCATAGCTAAAATTATATGAATGAAGTTGTGACATATTAGGAAATTATAAAGATTCTATAATGTAAACAATGTAATACTATGTTAAATATTTATTGTCATTATTAATTATAATAGGTTAGTGGTTAGGGGTTCAATAGTTATGGGATGTGAGCTAGGGGTTATTAGCTCTTAGTTGTTGGTTAATGGTTTCAAGTTATGGTAATAGTTAAGCTTAGAATTTTAGTGTGTTAGATTATAATTTATTCGTCAATGGATTAGTGGATAGATAAGGGTCAAAGAGTTATTATTGGGTTAGGGTATTAGTTTTTTAGGGGTTTATTTTTATTTCATATTTTTATTGTTATTTCTAAGTACATTTGGTTATGATCTATCCATCCTCATGTAAACCTTTTGAAAATATTTTTCATTTAAATTGTTGTTGATTACAAAAGATATTAATAACGACATTATATGCATCAATATCAGAAACTCTAGTTCATATTGTGGGTTTTCTTATTTTGCAATTGGTTGATATTTTATTAGTTGTCACCTACCCAAATTTTGAGATTATTTATTTTATTGCAAAAACATTATGTTATATTATTATTACAAAGTTTTGTAATTATGACCAAATCTGGTCAAGGATGATTGTAATGACATATTATTATTATTTAATAAATTAAAATAGGAGACAAACAACCAGGGAACTGTTAAATGAGTGTTCACTGACCCACTAGGAGGAATGGAATCTGTTAGAAGGCATGGGATAGATGTCAGCATTTGCACTCCACCACTAGTTGTTGGTTATGGGACAACTACCCCTAAATTTGTGGCATTATCCCCCAGGTGGGTGGAACAGAGATATTAGTTCATTAATGACCAGGTTAACCACTAAAAAGGCCTAGGCAGCCTAGAGAAGGCAATTCGAATTGAGCAGGGAGCTCCATCATTATTTTCTGCAGAAATAATTCCTCAAGTGTATCAGGTGATCACTGAGAGATTCGAATAGGCAGTCTAAGTGTATGTGCATTGTGAGTCTGCTGGAATTATTCTGAGAAGGAAACCAAAGGTGCTGGTGCAAATATCTTTGACTGCTAAGTCTATATGACTGAATGATCTACACTGTTGCTGCAAGTTGATGACCTAAAAATTCTACAAATTCTTCTTCATAGTGGTTCAGTGAACAGAATCGGGGGTCCTAAGGCAAGTAATTTGGATGCCATCAGGAGTAGGTTGGGTGGAACAGGCTCCTTGGGTTGTTTGTTTCTCCTACTTTCATCAGGTTCTACTGTTTTGTCTTGTTTATTTTCAGTTGAATGAACGAAGTTTTTTATTAAACCTCTAACCCTTTTCCTGATTTGATAATGAAGACTTATTGACTAAATTATTTAAGTTGAATTGTTTATTCTGTTAAGTTAGGATAGAAAATAATATTTCATAATACAGGTATTTTAATATTTTTCTTTTACCTACTGTCAGAAAATAAATATTCCATTTCTGTATAAAAATCTGGGGTTTACATTATTATTCCAAAATACACATATTATGCATTTTTATTATCATTTCATTCAAAAACTGTAAAGGACTATAAGCAAAAATAGTTATCACAAGTCTTGTAACACTTTTCATTATTTTCTCCTTACTGTACTTAGGTTTTTGAAAATTAGTTGTAATACCAACTTAGAATATATATATGATATTTCCATGCTTTAGTCTTCTATATTTATGCAGCATTTTATTTAATTGAATTTAAATCTTACATGTAATCCAAATTCTTGCAGTAAGAATGTCTTTTATGTTAAATGTATTATCTTCTTTTGAATTCCTAGATGCTAATTATCTTCTATAGAAAACATTTATCGTTCTGCAAAAGAATTTACAAAACTGCTTTCATCAATAACAGAGTTTGCAGATGTTTATAGTTTTTCATTTTTAAAACCCTAAGACTATCATACAGACAGTTAAGATCAAGCACTTAAAAACGTAAAAATCAAATCCTTACATCAGTTTTCCAAAACCAAACGTATTCTTTAGTTCAACTCTTACATTACGATAGCTATCTATACAAGACAAACTCATACAAGAGTATTATTATTTTTACCAACTATAATATTTATTTAAGTGGTGGTTCAATACCAAAAACTGAATCTCATCACCATTCCAACTTAAACTTAAACAACACAAACACAGAGTTTCTCTTTGGTGAAACAAGTTATCCCATGGCTCTCGGCCAGAAATCAACATTGTATTTCCTAGTCAAAACATCGATTTATGTAAACATAGAAACCACTCAGAAACTATTATTTTAGTTTTCTTAAACACTGTATTTTCCATTAAATTGACTGAGGGTTCATCCCTTAACAGTTACATCTTCGACAAGTTTACATTCTCAACAAGAGTTACAGTGAAACGATGTAGAGTAGAGTAACAAAACAAGCCGAGGATCCCAACCTCTAGACACTTATCTTTGGTTCTCAAAAATTACAAACACTGGCCAAAAACCTTTGCCAGGAATCAAATACCAAAATCTCGTCAAACATCAAGCAGTGGCCACAACAAGCCAAGAGAACCTATGAGGAAAGAACCACCGAGGCGTACCGGGTGGTAGAGCAGCATTTCCTCCACCGAGCTTCAAGCAAGTGACCCTTTGACGAAGTAAAACCTGCCACAAGAACCCATCAGAGGTTAAATGAGAAATTACAGAGATAGTTATATACACAACAGATAGCATTAACACTTTAAATTCGAAAACATTACCTGTGTAATGCAACTCCAATCCATAGAAACGCCTGTAGCAAACGACGATGGATCCATCTAGCAAACGCAGCGAAAATGGAAATCAATTATGTGAACCATTATTAAAATGCTTAGAGAATCAACCAGTGTTCAACTCCACTCTCAAAGACCAGCAGAAAAACCCTGAAATCTACTTCCTAAAAACACATCAAATGTTACATTGTGGCTTGGCTCTAAAGGAGGAAAACAAACACCTGCAACTGTTAAGTTTGCCCAACAGGTCAAGGGATCGAACTCGAGGAAGGAGTCCTCCGAACCACAACTAACTAGCCCTACATTGTAGCAAGCGGTCGGCCTCTCCACCTTACCACTACCAAGAAAAATGAAGGCCAAAGAAAACACTTCAACGATAAACATAACAAAATATTAGGGTTTCAGTCCAAAGCCCAAAAACATATGAGATGAACGAATGAGATGATGCCAAACAGGGACGTCGAGAATCAACAACTACATTTATTTCATATTGATTATCAATTCCACCATGACATCCAACTCAGTAGACCCAAGGCTAAAAGCAGTGTACAGCTCGACGTTTTGGTAGAAGTTGTAAATTCTTTCATGTGAACCACAGCCACGATGGCATCCAATAAGACTTCCATTCAACGTAGAAGGAAGGTGACTTAAATGCCAAGGCCAGTTATGATAGTCTGCCAGCATGATAGCACCAATACATTCAATGCCCTGTCATATCACATGTCAGTGCCAAAACTTATGGTCACAACGTATAGTTCATTTCATTTCCAAAGTATTGGTCATCGAATGCATGGTTTATGTATATTGTATATTGTTTCTCAAATGACAAAGGTCGCATTTTATAGAAGGATTTCGATACTTAGTGTATAGTTTAGAATTCATTTTATGCACAGTGTAATGTTTGTTCATATTGCCACCTCTTTTTACAAGGTTACATAACATATCACAATGTATAAATATTAAATTAGAAAGGTCTAATCCTATAGTGTGGCAAATTCACAATATAATCATCATAAATATGATGGTAGTATTATAGTAAACATTGCTATATTAGTATGATTTTTTTTATGCATTTATAAATTGAGAAATGCATAAACTACTAAAGTATATTTATGATTTCAAGTTAATCCACGTATTTAAACTTAACATTTGGCTCATGTTTCTATAGTGTGGAGTAACATATAAGTTGAAACATTCACGAATAAATATACATGATAATACTACTCTTTGTAAAATGGAGAAATGATGACAGGATTATAATAGCACTTATACATTGTAATCTAGCACATAATTGAGAATTCATAGTGTAAGTATCTCTTCTTTGACGATTCACTAAAGAGTCTAGTGTAGATAGTAATAGTTACGACTTCTGCGACTTGTAAGTATGTTTAAGGTAACACTTACAGAAATAGGACAGAGGTCCATACCATTAATAACTCACATGCAAGGAAGTACTTAGAGTTATCATAAAGCATTGACGGCTAACTGAAAACATAATTAAATTTACTTGTAACACTTGAATTGTCGTAATACTCTTACTTGCGTATCTGCGCAAAGAAACAGGTTCAAATGCTTTAGCTAACATAGCTAAGTAAACCTCAGGGTACCCCGTAGAACCCCTTCATCATCATCCAAAAGCAAATTGTCAGTATTATGTCTAAATGATTGTATCGCAAGAAAATTTAAATACAGCATATAGATTTATAATTAACACAAGCAAAACTAATGTCGTATTTTGTGTTAAGAAGTATGAAGTGACGTCATTATATTTTGTTATTAGTTAAAAGGATTAGCATTTAATTTATTTCCGCATTAGTAAGTACAGCATTTAATGTTATTTTTAAATTTTTGTAAATTTTCGGATGTTACATTAGTAGCATTTGGTAAAAACAATTGTGCTCATGATAAACGTTTCATTTATATGACATTTGTTCTAAATCTAGCTCATGGATGCCAACCCACCTATCTAACCAAAATTCAAGTGCTTTTGGTAGGCCTTTCACGGAAGGAATTTGACATAAATTCTCATGCAAGCATGGATCCTAAATTTGGTCTTTTAGCTATCTAGATATTGGCTCAATTTGTTTTTTATTGATTTTAGAAGCTTTCATCCCACAAATTCAATAGAAAGAAAGGAAGGAAACACCAAACAAGCATTGTCGAAAGGCTATGGCTTCTAAATAAATGTCTGCTAGAGTCTCAATCCTCTTTTAGTTTAAAGAGGATAGAAAATAAGCCAATTCCATTCTAGGTCTTATGTCTTGTCTAAATTTTATGAACACGCATATATATAAGTTTTTGTTTTGGATCAGTTCTCTAAACTATGGTTAAGCGTGAGATTGGCTTTGTCTTTTGAACCTATATTATGTAATTAATAGCAAGTATATGTTTTTTTTTAAATAATGATAACTTTGTATATTTATTATTTGTATATCAACATAATTTATTTTTCTACCAAACTATTTCAATTTAATATTTTTATATTTATATTTTGTTATATTAATATTATATGAACTTTATTATTTCAAATTATATATAAAATTATTATTTTTATATAAAATAAATTATACATCCATTTTAATTTATATTTTCAATAAAAATTAAAAGATAAACATTTTTAAAATATTATATTTTAAATATACATGGTGTCAATTTCTTAATTAATAAAATAACTTAACCAAATATAACTTCAAAAACAAAATAGTATAACCAAATATAACTTAAAAAACAAAATAGTATAACCAAATATAACTTAAAAAACAACCGCATTAACATGTCTTTGTTCTCTTGATTTTATAACATTGCTTAGAAACCATGACGACAAACTACCCTTTTGTAAAATTTTAAATGTTATATATCTTATTTTTTAAACAGAAACTTATTTCTAGTACTAGTCACTTTGCAAACCTGAGAAAATTTTACATTAATCTATGCCACTATCAATGAAGAGTTAAGATTGCATTATTGACCACCTACTAATAATACTAATAATCTTTCAGAAAGCATCGTGATCTGCAAAAGCATATTTGACTTGTGTATGGGGTGGTTTGTCCTTGGTTCTCTTAGGTTCGGTTCGTTTCCTGATTTGGTTCTTAGTGGTTTTACGCTCTCTCCTTTTCTGTCAAGTCTTTTGTTAATTTGATCTGAAGAAGATGATTACATTACTTCTTTAATTTTTTTTAATTCAAAAAATTCTGCAAAAGCATTCCTCCTGCCTAAAAACTACCTCCATACAAAATTTGACCTGATCCGCTTGCCTCTTAATTAATATATTGCTGCCATACCTCATGAGATGGATGGTATGACACTTGACAGGCTCGCTTTAAAGGCGAGTCTGTCTGTTGCATAAGGCTGGCCTCCACTACTTATTTGCTGGATTTAATGGTCCGATGTTTAAGTATCTTTTTTAATTCAAGGATCGTTGTCATCAAAATCGATAACTCAAATTGGTAAGAATGGAAAGGTACTTCGACATTACTACAAAATTATTAAATGATTCATGAACTTTGAAAACATCATTTTAAAAAATATTTACGAACTTACCATTCTTTTTCTATAAGTAGGAAAAATAATTACTTTCTTTATATTTTCTACTTTCTTTACATTTCCTACTTTATTTTACATAAATTGAAAATTAGTAACTTAACTAATAACTATTTCATTAGAGCATTTTATATCAAAAGCAAATTATTATATTAACCATTGTTGTATAGCAGCAAATTCTTATGTTGAAATCTTTAAGTAAAGATAGTACAGGGACAATTATAAAAATATAGTTAGTCATATGTAAGACCAATTTATTTGAGCTTGATAAATTGTATATACTTTTCTAAGACTATTTATTCAATGGCAGAATGCACCCTAATGGGTTTTGAGTTAATATGCACAATGCACCCTAATGGGTTTTGAGCTAATATGCAGAATGCACTCATGAGAGACTATTGGTTTTGAGCTAATATGTAGTGAAGCCTAGATTTCTATGCAATGTGAAGCAAAATGGTAGCGCAAAAACTTTGAGTGTTAATGCTCTTTATTCCATGGCAAATGCACTTTAGAGATTATGTGTTTTGAGTTAATATGTAGTGAAGCCTATATTTTTATGTAACCTGAAGCAAATGGGTGGCATAACTTAGTACAAAAATTTCATTATGATAATGCTAGAAAGTATTTAAGGAAGTTGAATAGTACAAGCTTCAAATTTTATATTATAAATATACCTTAGTTGCTATCCTCTCATCTCAAGAGTCATTGGATGAGATAGCAAATGTTGAATATCTCAATCATGAAGGTAAATTTGGGTTCTCGTTTCTTGTGTACAATTTGCATTCTAATTTAATTAAATATAACTTATATTAAAGTTAGAAGTGTCTTGGCTATAATTTTTTTGGTAAGCTTACAATGGGTGTCATTGACATTGAAATACCAAGTCTCTTATTTTGTATAGTTGGCACTATTATGTATATAACAAGGTTCTATGTGGCTCTCTTCACCCATGTGTCTGCATTAGGTATCAACAATGAGGCTATTGTTTTACCGCACTCCCATGAAAATAATAATGGGGTAGGACAAAGGACATTTTCTTTTTAAGATCATAGCTTAAAGAGAGGCAATGGCCCATTCTCGGTATTCAAGGACATGTGTACATTAACCAAATTTATCATGGAATTTAGAGAGGACAACAATGGTTGTCAACGTGCTAGAGAGGATGCATTAATGTATGCTAGTATAGACGACATATAACAAGTGTACAACAACAAGTAAGAAATTTGAATTCTATAGGTGTGCCACTATCAGTTGAAAGGTGTGAAAAAAAAAATTAGGACACATTCACCCAAACCATGGACACCAAAATAGCAAATAGGTGTGCCACTATTAGTTGAAAGGTGGCATTAATAGTTTATCCTTAAAGGAATGAACTTTTTATATTGCTTCCACTAGTTGTGTACATTGTAATAACCTTTGCTGAGTATAACAAGGGGTGAAACCTAAAGCTGAACAAAAAGTGAAGCACAAGGGTCAAAGCTTGGAAAGTGAGTGTCAACCATCCCTCGATACAAAGGTCATTATATACTCCAAGATGTCTAACCGAAGGCCTCATGGCATTTGACATTCGGAACTACATCTAGTTGTTATTACATTTGGTTAAGTTGATCATCACCCATGTATTTACTAGTTAAGGGATAATTGATTGAATTCCTTCCCCTGCATTCTCTAAATAAAGGATAGTTTCTCCCTAAGGTTGATGCCATATACCAATGTATTGGTGAGTGTATTAGACACAAAAAGAGGGTGGTGGATGTTATTCGAGGCAAAGCTTGGATTCTCAAAATCGAGCATGCCATGTTTCCCTTGACTCGCCTTTGTTTGGAGTTGGATAAAGTGTATGTAAGGGGTTATGACGTTGATTAAAATGCACAATGAAATTGAAGAAGAACCTATTAAACCTAGCAAAGGTCAAATAATTATGGACAAGGAAGGACTATTAATTAAATTGGTTCAATTGGTGATACTAAATTTGACCTTGGTTGTAAAGGTACCCTTGCCCTTGTAGGAGAGTGATTACTGCACAAAGTTCTACCTCTTATGCTTCTAGGATTTTTATTGAATCAACCATTGCTTAAGCGTTGGAATGAATGGAACGACTATGGTGAATTTTATCCAACAACCAAGCTATAAGGTACTTTCTAACTTTGCATTTTTTTTTGTCATGAAGCTTATTTTCCTATTTTATTATCTTTGCGTGGCTTCTATGCAATATAAAATTTGAAATTCAAAATTCAATCCATATAGTGTATCCTACGAGTCTATGAATTGGGCAATCTATTAAAGGTAGATGATTTATTGAAACATATGATAGTGGTGGTTTTCAAACTATTGTTCATGCCTAACTATTGCATGGAAGGAATACTTTTAGGGCAAAGTTAGTTATGGAAAATTTGCAGAGAAGCCTTTTGATATTTAAGGTCTTACCTTCATGGAGCTCCACCTTGAAACCTTTCCATGATGTTAGGAACTCGTGTCAACCCTTCTCTTTACTTTGTTAGTATATTGTTGTTGGATGCATATGCTTTGTAAGTCGTCCCGTAGTATTTGTTGATCCATAGTTTGTATTAGCCCATGGTATTGACCCATAGTATTGGACGCATATGCTTTGTAAGTCGTCATGTAGTATTATATGACCCATAGTATTGGGAATAGACTTAGTATATAAGTGTGTGTTGAGGCCAATGAAGGTACCGTGAAGTTATTTGTATTGAGCTTTCTTAAAGGAGGTTTCCCCCTCGAAGTGGCCTGTGATCAATAAAGTGATTATGAGTTCTGTTATTACTTTTATCTCGTGTATTTTCATTAATTAATTGTTGCAGGTTCCTTACATTTGGTATCAGTGCACTTTCTTGGGCTCGTTGGGTGGAATTTCTGCCAAAAACAAAATTTTCACATCTGTTGCAGGTTCGGATCTGGGAATAATCCTTATCAGCTTAACTGTGGGAAGTACTTGGGCATAAGCCCTAAAAATCATTGTGAGGAGTACCACAGGAAACCCAAAGTAGCTGGCCCATTGAGAGGACATGCCAGCAAAAAGGGAAACGACCCCTACCCGATCGACTAGTTCCCACCCATGAGGTAAACCAAGAGTTGTCGTTTGTGGCAAAGTGGTTATCAGTTTCACCTTAGCCGAGGAGTGAGGGGTACTGCCCCAATACGCAAGCTGTCATACAACATTGGTGGTCAAGTGAAACCCCTAAACTGTTAAGAAGCCTAGCACACCTGGGGTCCATATCTATTTTCAGCTGAACTATTGCCGATCACTTCCACGCAGTTGCAGATCCATCTGTTCCCGATCACTTCCGCATTGTTGCATATCCATCTGTTGTTGATCCATTCTGTGTCGTTTCAGATCCAGTCATTTCCGATCCATTCTGACAGCCGTTTCAAATCCAGCCATTTTTTATCCATTCCGAGCCATTTCAGATCCATTCTGAAAGCCATTTCAGATATCCATTTCAGATCCATTCCGAAATCCGTTTAAGATCCATTCTGAAAAAGAAAAATAAATAAATAAATGAAAATAAAAATATGTTTTTCCACCATATCTCCCTTGTTTTCACTCTGTTTCCCTTGAAAATTCCCTGACACCCTTGTAATCCCATTCTTCATATTTCATTCCTGAGGACCCTATCCCAAATTCCACTTCCCAAAGCCAAAAATCTTACATTTGTCTATTTTTAGGGTTTGCCATAACTTCTTCGACTTTCACCCAATCACATTCAAATTTTACCACAGAGTTCCTTTCATATTTCTGCTTCTTTGTCCCTCTCTGCCAAATTTTCTCATTCTTTCACCCCGCTTCTGAAATCCTCCTTTTATGCTTCCCTGTCCCTTCGAAAGTGTCCAAAACCCAGTCAAACCCAAATTACCCATTAGATTTTTTTCCCAAATCCAGATTTTCCTTTACTGAAACGGTTTATGTTTTTGTTTTTCTACCCACTCAAAAAAAAAAACTCTTGGTTATGGTTGTCACCTGCGCAGGAGCAAAAACCATGGAGGAAGCACTTGCAGCCATCCAAACCAAACTCCAGAATCTAGATGAAAAATTTCTCGGCCTCCATCCTGAGCATTCCGCTATGAACAAAAACGACAGTCCGAGTCTTCATCAGACAATGGGTTCTCTTCTTCCAGCAATTTCCGTAGTCCGAAGCTTGATTTTCCTCACTTCAATGGTACTGATCCGACTGGATGGATCTATCGTGCAGAACAGTATTTCATTCTGCATAATACTTTTGATGTCAACAAAGTTCCACTTGCATCCTTTCATTTGGAACAGGAAGCTCTTCAATAGTATAGTTGGTACATCAAGGCTCATGAAGAGCCAAAATGGCCAGATTTTTGCTATCTCCTTTTGAAACGATTTGGTACTAGTTCTTTTGATGACATCACAGGAGCACTCACTAAACTTCGCTAAATTGGCACTATGAGAGAGTATCAAACAGAATTTGAGAAATTAGTCAATCACACAGAAGGATTGTCTGATGAATTCTACAGGAGTTGTTTCATCAGTGGTCTTAAAGATGAAATCCACTCAGAGGTCAAAATGTTCTGTCCCAACACAATGATGGAAGCCATGGGGTTGGCTAAGTTGGCAGAAGACAAGATTGCAACCCAACAGTGCTCCAAACCCACTTTTGTTCCCTTCCGTAATATGGGTTCTCAACGAGCTCCCATCCTGCCAGCTCCTCGACCAACTCCTATCAAGCATTTGTCTAAAATAGAGATGCAGGCACGCAGAGAAAAAGGGCTTTGTTATAATTGTGATAAGAAATTCACTTGGGGACATAGATGTGTTCAACAAAAGCTCTATCTCTTGGATGTGGATTCTTCGCCTGCCTCTAAAATTGGTGAAGAAGCTCCAGATACACTGGATGATCATGTCGACATTCAGCAGCCGCCTGTTGACCGTCTGTCTCCGGATGACCACCCAGAGATATCTCTCCATGCTTTAGCCAACATCACCACCCCACAAACAATGCGAGTCAGGGGTTACTTCAAGAAGATCCCTCTTACAATACTCCTTAATTCTAGTAGCACTCATAATTTCATTGACCATCGGATCGCCAAATAGGCTGATTGTTTTGTCCATCCTTGCTCCAGATTTGAAGTCATGATTGCCAATGGGGGCACCTTACCTTGCAAAGGGAAGTGTCACAATGTGCGTATCTCTCTAGAAGATTATAACCAACGCTCTGACATGTTTGCATTGTCCTTAGGTGGATGTGATGTGGTTTTGGGCGTTCAATGGTTACGCACACTTGGACCCATCTTATGGGATTTTGCGAAACTTTGGATGCAGTTTTCAGTCAAGGGGAAACAACACAAATTTACGGGATTACAACCAGGGTCTCTCCGCATCATCATTTCACATCGCTTGGAAAAGCTCCTTAAGAAGAATTCACATGGTGTCATCGCTCAGCTCCATTCCATTTAGATGCACCCATCAACGGTCTCCACTACTTCCTTGGATAGATATGCAGGTGTCTTTGTTGAACCAGTGGGCTTGCTGCCTTCAAGAGACCTTTCCGGTAAGAATTTAGCCACATCTACATCTCAGAAGGAAATGATGGCTATTTTGCATGCAATACAGAAGTGGAAGCCATACCTATTAGGTCACTATTTCTTCATCAAGACTGATCTCCAGAGTCTGGAAATTTCCCGACTCAACAGGTATTCTCCCCGGTATACCTCAAATGGGTTATCCAACTCATGGGTTATGCCTATGCGATCACTTATCAGAAGGGTAAGGACACTATGGTGGCAGATGCTCCTTATCGCACATTTGATGACCCAGTTTCTCTTACAACTATTTCTTTGCTTGTTCCAAATTGGTTGCAATCTATTCAACAGGGCTATCTCTTCTATGAACTCCATGCTTCTCCATCAGCAGGGAACTTTGGGTTCTTCAACACGTATGACCAAGAACAATGTAACTTCTTTTGGTAGGGATTGAAAATGACAATTCAACAGATGGTGGCTGACTATGATACTTGCCGGTTCAGCAAGGGTGAAATGACACTCCTTTCAGGACCACTCGAACCCTTGCCTATCCCTACACAGATTTGGACAGTTATTTCTATGGATTTCCTTGAAGTGCTCTAGTGGTACAATACCACATCTAAAATGACACCATACGAAGCAGTCTATGGATAGGCACCTCCAGTTCTTCTTCCATACACCCTCAACAGTTCACCAGTTCAAGAAATTGACTCGGTTCTTCGAATCCGCGATCAGATTCTTCTCATTCTGTAGGACAATCTTCACATGGAAAGAATTCGATTGAAACAACAAGCCGATCAACACCGTTCTGAGCGCACTTTTCACGCAGCTGATATGGTTCTTCTTCGTTTACAACCTTCCACGCAATCCTCCCTGAAACTCAGAAGGCGTCAGCATCTCTCTCAATCTATCACAGAGGTATTCATTCAGTGGCACGGGATGCAACCCGAGGATACTCCAGGGGAACCACTCCTTCAAATTCCGCATCAATTTCCACATCTAAAGCTTTGAGGACAAAGCTTTTTCTGAGGGGGAGGGGATGTTAGGAACCCATGTCAACCCTTCTCTTTACTTTGTTAGTATATTGTTGTTGGATGTATATGCTTTGTAAGTCATCCCGTAGTATTTGTTGATCCATAGTTTGTATTAGCCCATGGTATTGACCCATAGTATTGGATGCATATGCTTTGTAAGTCGTCCTGTAGTATTATATGTCCCATGGTACTGACCCATAGTATTGGGCATAGACTTATTATATAAGTGTGTGTTGAGGCCAATGAAGGTACCGTGAAGTTATTTGTATTGAGCTTGCTCAAAGGAGGTTTCCCCCTCGAAGTGGCCTGCGATCAATAAAGTGATTTTGAGTTCTGCTATTACTGCTATCTCGTGTATTTTCATTAATTAATTGTTGCAGGTTCCTCACACATTCCAACTCTTGGAGTTCTAGGAAGTATGGTAAGTTACTTGCTAAATTACACAATCATATGCATGAAATACCTATCATTTCTTTAAGGATACAAATGCTCTAGCCTAAGCCAATATAACCCATGCATACCATGATAAGAAGAGTGAAGAAAGGCCAATAATTGAAGCACTTATGAAATACAAAGTGCCATAAGCAATGACCTATTTATAGAGAAGGGATAAGGAAGTCATTGTCTTGGCAGTGCAGTGACCAATTTGTACACATGGCGAGCATGCCAATGGGAAAAACTAGACACAACCATTGTCACAATGACAAGTATGACAAACTTATCCACATAAAAGAATGCATCAACCAACCTTTTCTCTTATGTATACTGCCATTGTTAGAAGGCCACAGTTTAAAAAAATCCTCGTTACAAAAAATGTTAAATAACTAATGTTAACTTTGAGATAGCATCAATGCATCTCTAAATCTAATATTCAGAGTTAAGAATTCCTAACTTGAATCATATGAAAAAATGATTGATAAATCACAATTGCCTTAATATGAGGCTAAATAAAGCCTCATAGTTTTACATGCATCAAAATAAGTGTTCGAAGTATATGATTTTTCAACAAAAAATGTTCCATGTAATATCAAGCTAAAACTTACACTATCTTGAAAATAAGAGTGTGGAATTGTATGCAAATTCTTGAAAAAATGGCAAGCCAATTACTAGAGACCTTGCAGTCTAAAAGGAAGGGCTAACAAGAGTATCTATAGAGCAGCAAGTCCCTACCTTTATGGGAAGGGGTTGTTAACTTCAAATAAAGGTAGTCAAGTGACAATTATAAATATACATGTAGTTAATTGTAATGAGCATAACTTCTCTTTAGACCCTTTTTTTTAATCGATAAGATGTATTTACTTCTCCTCATGAAAATGTTGAAGTTAATGCTCTTTTAACTTTGGTGGAATGCACTTCAGATACTACAATTTTTGAGCTAATATGCAATGGAGCCTTGATCTCTATGAACATGGAAAAAATGGTGTCTCGTAGCTTGGTGCAAAAATTTACACATTGATAACACTATAAAGTACTTAAAGAATTTGAACTTAAAATTTGAGTACAAGATTCAATTTTTTTAAGAGAAACCAGATTAACCACAGTTGCCATTGTAATGTTAATGTTTTGACCTCAATAATCAGGGTCATCATCAAGACTAAATGGATAAAGAGCAGCAAGCAGATTTGCGACCATTAATACACGAGACCGGGAGCAAAGGATTTGAACAATCGCCATTGATACAAAGACATGAAGACCAAAAACCCTTAAGAACAAGAAAGAACAACAACCAAAACAAATACCCTAAGCTTACAAATCTTTTAATTAATTATTAATTATTAATTTATAAGAACTCTATAAATAAACAAAGTAATAAATTTAAATAATTAAAAAAACATAATTAAAAGCAAACAATGAAAATTACTAAATAATTATTAATTCTTCAACAAGCCATAAACAAAGTAATAAAATTGAAAAGAAAGAAGAAGAAAAACATAATTAAAAACAAACATACAAAAGAAGAAATTTAATAATGACACCTTACCTACTATTAAGTACTTAATAGTTCACAAGTAGAGATTTTGTCTCAAAAATCTTGTAGGTTGAAATGTCATCCTCTCATCAATGAATGGCCATTGGCCATTCCTCTTGAGGTGCAAAGAGAAAGCAAAAATATAGAAGTGGATGAGCTAGCAGTTGTTGAAAATCTTGGCCACACAAAGGTAAATTTTGTTTATCGTTTCTTGTGTATGGTTTGCATTCGAATATAGTTCAATATAATTTACTTATATTAAAAACTAAAAGTATCTTGCCTATAAAATTCTACGGTGAGCTTATTGTCTACGTCATTGACATTGAAATATCAATGTCGTTTTTATTATTATTATTTCATAGAGTTGTTGCTATTACATATATAACAAGGTTGTTTGTGTCTCTCTTTGCCCTGGGTATGTCTTCATTAGGTATCGATGGTGATGTTATTTGCTATACCACACTCCCTTAATAATAGGGAAGAATGGGAGAAAATACATTTACCTTTTGAAAATGTAGTTTAAGAAATACATTGCCCTATTCTCTATATTCAACAAAAAAATATTATTTTTAGTATTCAATAATATTTGTACATTGGTTACATTTATTTATGGGAGCTTTACTTAATAAACCGTTATCATAGTCCATTTGTTTGTGACATATGAAACAATACTCTTAATTTCACTAAATATTGGAAAATACCTTCCAAAATTGTTTTTTTTAACCCTCTCCCAATATGCCTTCCCAATTAAAAAAAAAAAACCCTATTTTCACTAGATATTGTATGTATCATTTTTTTCATTAACATTTCTCATACCTGTTGTGCAGGAAAATACCTTATAGTGGGGAGACGACACTACCAACTTCTGGGATGACAGGTAAATACATTCTTGTTTTGCATTAGTTACTACAAATGGAAAGAGATTAAGATTCTGAAAACCGTACCTTTTTAACGATGGTTGGTCCTAGCTTTCGCTTGATCTTCCACAATGATGAACCTGCAAAACAAGTTAACCTTCCTTAGCGTATCTTGATTGTAATAATAATGATGAAATTGAAAACAATTAAACATCAATCATAATCATAAATTTAACCAAATAGACATTCAATCAAATAGAGATTCAATTTGGGACAGGAAGGGTATTTCCACCTTTTATTGTCAAAGAAATGAGATAAGTACAAATATACCTGATCTGTCCAGACACCTCTGCAACCGAGTCTTGGGCTCCTGCTCCTCACAATGACTTAAGAATTCCTCTAGCGTAACAACAGTTAAATCATTCCTTCCAGGTCCCTCTCTCATGGCTCCTCCTTGTATTTATGGGGCAAGGTAGGCAATTGCATTCGAGAGGTGGTTGAATTGGGAGGTTGGGGAAGTTGCAGAACTAACTTCAACTAATCCCAATTCGTAATCTTAATATATTTTTTTATTTCATCTTAAGATGTGCGCAGGTTTCATACAACCAGACTAGCGCATAGTATGCAACTCTTGCACTTTACAACCAGCTTTTGCAACATTTTAAGGGATGTGCACAGGTTGTCTTCAATAAGACCAACGTTCAGAATGCTATATCACTGTGGCAATAGTAGCGCACATGTTATGAAAACTGTAGAAAAAATATGTTTTTTAGCTGAAGAGTGTGATCTCAGCAATAACTCATCCAGGGTCAATCTAGCTCTTCCATCCATAGTGTCCTTTTGTGTGATCAACAGAGCAATGTGATCACGGACGGAGAAGCGCAGATTTGACCTATAACAGATGCCCCCTAATGTTCGAGGTTAGAGGGAAACGATGACCGAAATACATTATAATTCCAAGTCAGAGGAGGAGCAAGAAACCACATGACCAAATCACAAAAGTACCTGAAAACAACGATCAAGGTCAGCGAGAAATTACAATCTTGACATCATATAGATGTTCAACATGATCTCTGATACATAACTGGGAGATGTATGTATAGCATGGCCACTGAAATACAAGCGTGGACCCATGTCGAAAATGAAAGATCATAGCCATAACAACAAACTGGATCTATGTCTCATGAAGAGCCAAAATGAGTGTAGCTCAGTCTTGCGCAGCTTGGATGATAACATAAATATGGTGATGCTATCAGAGTCCCAAGGTCTTCATCCAAACAACCCAAGGTACAAACCCTAACCATGTGAATAAATGAGTTGGAGTCGAACATGGGGGGTATCGTTTGATTACTGGTCATTGATGTATATCGTTAACAAATGCGAGGGATTCCATCAATGATGATAATGGGGCCCAAGGTACCCAGTACGACGTTCCAACAAGTGTGAATAAATGGATTTGAAGTGGAACTCATGAGGAACTTGTCGAATAAGAGACATTGATGTATCCCCATTATTCAATAGCGAGGGAAACTGCCACTGATGAATGCAATCCCCAAGGTACTAACCGAAACTCTAAACTTCATTCCCAGAGCATAATGAGTTGAAGTCGATGGGAAGAAGTCCGCTGGAAGGGAGGCCTTAAGGCATCCTCCATCATCCAACACGAGGAACACTCACAAGTTTGAGCTGATTTGGAGTAGAACAAGTAACAAGATGAAACAAACTGACACTAGGATGGCCGACACATGAAGTCAAGGTAAACTGCGGAATGGCCGACACAGGCTGTATCCTTGAACAGTGAGCATGACACAAAAGTGACTTAGGCAGTTTTTAGCATAAGGGGAAAGTGATAAACCTGCAATGTAGGAGACATTAGCAGATCCTCCATATGATTGGAAGAATAACCAATCGGGGGGAGTGAAAACTCGGAGATCAGGTTCACCCTAAGGTCAAAAACTAAAACCCAACTGAATGATGGATTCAAATAGGTGTTGTGTTCAAGGACATGACTGACTTAACTGCCTTTGAAACTGAAAAGACGTAGACATACCCTTCTCTCCCCTTACTCTTTTTGGTAAAAGAATGTCCTTCTTGTTGTTTTAATGAGTCAAAGAAAGGAAACTCAATAAGACCAACCATGTAAAAGTTTAACGATCCCATGGAGGAAGACTCGAGACCTTCTTCATTGTTTACAGAGTTAGAAGAATACTCTATAATATTGATCTCTGGATTTTAATATCAAGTCGATATCTGTTCTTGCTCGCCGGTGTTTTCAATTTCAAGGAGTCTGAAAAACTTAAACAATAACTCCATACACCTACCCGTGGATTTTAGTATCGAGCTCGGGTTGGTATATGCTCGCTGGTGTTTTCCTGTTTATAGAGTCTAAAAAAATTGAACAATCCTCTATATACCCTCTCGTGGATTTCACATCGAGCTCGAGAAGGTGAATGCTCGCTTGGTGTTTTCATATTTCGAGAGCTTGAAAAACCCTAAAGAAGGATCCAAAAGTCCTTTTTCATATAGTTAGTCTCCTCCCCCGAAAAAGTGTAAAACGATGAGAGAAGAACTCTTCTAGCCACAAATGACTAGAGTATTCATTTTTCGTAAGTAATCCGCAAAAGTCCAGAAAATGGTTAAACTTATACTTAAGCAGATGTTCCTTCAATTCCTTTAACGAGTCTGAAGAGAACAAGTATACTTGGCAATCTTGTTTGTTTTTGAAAAGTCAAAACAAGGGCTTAAAACGACTAAAACAGCTTCAGGGATCGTAAGTTCATGACCTGCCAGAGAATGAAATCTCAACAACCAATGTTAGTAAGTAGGACAAATTTTCTAAAATGACAAAATATTGAAACAATATGGTACCTATACTGATCCTGTCAATGAAGAAAACAAGTCTTAATAGTTCAATGTTTTGAAATTATAGTGATAATTTGAAATATATAGTCAGTCTAATCCATTAAAATTTGAAAATATTAATGAATTAAAACAACATTTTAAAGACAAAATGAAACTATACCCTTTTAAGAAAAGTGGGTAAAAATTAAAAAGCAATTTCTATAAATAGTATCATTTTTGAAAATCAAAATATCACAATTTGGAAATTAGGGCAAAAGTGGAGAAAAACCTCAAGCTACCTTTGCTCGTTGCGATCAAACCGGGTCACCAATCCAAATTCTACTTTCACCAAGTAAGTAGTCTCATCCTTAGCTTGCATTTACATACAAAGTTTTTAATTTTGGTGGTCAAAATATTTTTTTAGCTAACTTTTAAAAACGTTTCTGCACAAGCACTGGTTTGTTTGCAAGAGACTAACGCACTTCACAAAAGTGCGCTAGTATACCTGTAATACAATCACATTCGGGACGATGTTGTCTATGATAGACAGTAGCTCTAGCTCTTCCATCCATAGTGTTCTTTTGTGTGATCAACAGAGCAATGTGATCATGGATGGAAAAGTGCATATTTGACCTATAACAATACCCCTTTATATTTCTACCTAGTATATTGATATGATACCCCTCTTATGACCCCACATGCATTCTACAATGCACCTTGATTCTTTCAATGTATATTGTGGATGCACATTGCTTCACCCACAATGCAATTACTCAACCACATATAATTTTGATTTGCAACATCTAATGGTCTAATGAAGAGATAGGAGATCACTTCTTGTATGTCACTAGAGCCAATGCACATAGTACAACATTTAGATTGCATGTTGCAGTTCCCCAATCGCTAACTAGGCCTGTTGTGGGATAGTTATCCAAGCCCCCAGGGCCTGTAACAAGCTCTAGGAGATTGACTAAACCTCCCAAGCCCTGTAATAGGCACGAGTGGTTGGGAATTCAAGCCCCAAGGTCTATCGAGGGCCTATAACAGGCCTTGGAGGCTTAGAGCCTCCCAAGGATAATTGTAACAATTGGTTGAGTGCTATTGGTAAAAATTGGTTGTCAATTACCACTGTCTCTCGACTATGATCGACTGTAAACCCTCTTCACGAAGAAACCCTTGGCCTAAATCATGCCTCAAAACATGATTTCCCTGCATACTGGTAAGCCCGAGCCTTGCCTCAACCCGATTTCTCATCCGGCTGTGCTCCCGCCATCTCCATTTGGCGGATATTTGTCAGCCCGTCCATATAAAAAAGACACCAAAGTATTTTTGTATTGTTACATTAAATAAATAAATAAAAAACCTTTGCCCCTTAATATATATAAAATATAATTTTTAGATTTTCATGATTATTTAATACCCCAATATGAATGAACGTGATATTATATTGCCTTCTAGTGAAGCCCCAGTGCATTTATCATGTCATAGAGAGGACAACAAATGGTTTTCAACATGTTAGAGAGAGGGTGCATTGTTGTATCCTAGTAAAAACTACTCATTACAAGTGTACAACTATAGGTAAGAAGTTCAAATTCCAGACTTAACTTTTGATTTTCATAAAAACGAGATTTGATCCTTTAGTTAGAGTTTTTGTTGATCATAGACCATAAGCCTAGATCAACTGTTTTTTTCATCTAGTGCTATTTCATTTTACGAATTAGGAATTTGTTTTTATTCTCTATACTTGTGTTGCAATATCAATCAATTAATGTGGCGAAATTATTTATGACACATTCACCCAAACAATGGACGCCATTGTAGCAAATTATATTTGTGCCACTTTTAGTTGAAAGCAAACATTAATATTTTAACTCCAAAGGACTTAACCTTTCATATTGGTCCATCCATTTGTGCATACTGCAGTAAACTTTTCCTAATATAAGAAGGGGCTAAACCTAATTCTAAACAAAAAGCGAAGCACATGGGTTGGATCTTGGAAAGTGAGTGGTGACTTTCCCCCTATACAAAGTTCATTATCTATTCCATGCCATTGAACCTAAAATGCCTCATATTGATTTAACAATAGGAACTACATCAAGTTGTCTTTGCATTTGGTTGAGCTTAGCATCACCCCCCATGTTTATAGGTTAAGGACTAACCAATTGATTTTCTTCCCTTGTTTTCTCTCAGTGAAAGAATAGATGCTCATTGAGGTTCATGCCATACGCCAACCTATAGGCAAGCATGTTAGACACAAAAAGAGGGTGGTGGATGTTGTTATAGGAAAAGATTGGATTTTCAGGAATTACATAGGCCATGTTTCCCTTGAGTCGTCCTTATTTGGAATTGGTGTGCACAGAGTTATGATGCTAATTAGAATGCACAAGGAAATTGGAGAAGGACCTTTTGAAGATGGAAAAGGTTAATTAATCATGGGAAATAAAGGATTGTTAATTAAACTAGTTTTAGTGGTAGTACTGAAGCTACCCTTGGGTCCTGAAGTTTCCCTTGCCCCCAAAGGAGAGTTATTACTAACACATAGTTCTATTTCTTATGTTTTTAGGCAGTATTATGGCAAATTTTAGCCAATAGCCAAACTATAAGGTATTTTGGAACTTGCATTTTTTGTCATGAAGCATATTTTTCCTATTCTATTTATATGTTTGGCTTCTAATGCTAAAGTTAGAAATTTAAAATCAATCCATGGTGTAGCCTGCAAATTGAGCAATCTATGAAAGGTAGATGTTGTATTGAGATACATGATAAGGGTGGTTTTCAAATTATTGTTCATTTCTAACTGTTGCATGGAAATCATTTATTTCAAGGTAAACTTAGGTGTGGGGAAATTGTAGAGAGGAAACCTTTTGATAAAATGTCTTACCTTCGGGAAGGTCCACCTTGAATCCTTTCCATGTTAACTTTGGGAGTTTCAAAAAGTATGGTAAATTGCTTATTGAATTACACAATTGTATGCATAAAATACTTGTCATTTATTTAAAGATATTAATGCCCTAGTCCTAGACGATACAACCTGCACATGATACCATGATAATAAGCGTGAAGAAACACCAGCAAGTGAATCACTTATGAAATCAAAAGTGTCATAAGTAATGATCTATTGATAGCGAAGGGCTAAGGCATTCCCCATCTTGGGGGTTCAAGAACCAAACTGTACACATGTGACCAACATGCCAATAGGCATATCCACTATCGCAGCAACAAGTGTAACAAACTTAGCCACACAAAAGAATTTATCAATTAATCTTTGCACTTATCTATACTTCCAATGTTATAAGCCCAAAGTTTGAAAAAATCATCATAACAAAAAATGTTAAAGAACAAATGTTTACTCAAATGTAGCATTAATGCATCTCTAAATCTAACATATGGAGTCTCACAATTCTTAACTTGAAACATAAGAAAAAATGATTAAAAAGTGATAATCACATCGACATGAGGCCGAATATCACCTCAAAGTTTTACATTCATCAAAATAAGTGTTCGTAGTATATGATTTGTCAACAAAAAGTGTTCCATGGAATATCAAGATAAAACTCAGGATATCTTGAAAATAAAAGGATGGCCCATTGGGTGAAAATTCTTAGGAATCCGGTTATTAGAGCCCAAGTAGCCTAAAAGGCATGGACTAATAAGAAAAGTATACCAACTTGAGCAGAAAATTTTCTACAATGTTTTTTTTAAGTGTGGCGACAATTTTGAATGAGATAGTTGAATTTGTTTCTTTTTTCATTAATAGGTTTTAAGGGGTAGGCTAGATATGGTTTGTCTTACACATGGATTTGTAAGGGGATAGTCCTTTCCATAAGTTGTATTTTAATATGATATATCATTGTACATGTTGGATTATAATACGGTTGTGATATGTTAATACCACTTGTTAAGGACAATAATATATTTAAGAAGCGAAGATACATATAGTTCGCTTTAAGCATGAAATTACGAGGGGCATAACTTTTTTTGTATTTTATACTTATATTAGCATTTTATATACAATTTTGAAAATTCTCATCCATAAAAAATTATGGTTTTAATCATTTAACCAAATATTTTTGAAGAAATGATTGTTTTTTTTTACAACTAACAATAACTATTGATCATATTTGATCGATAAAATAATTCATGATGAACATTTTCCAAATCAAATTCCAACACTAATACAAATGTAACATACTGATACCACTTCACTTACGTAGACAACCATAACCTAATACATAAATCCCCTACAATTTCAACATATCCCACTCTATTTTAAGAACATTCCATGACCTACCAACATAGAAGGGGAGTTGAAGAGAGCATCAAATTTCTTAAATATTATTAATGTATAGTACATTGTGTTTTCAACTATTTTTCCTTTATTTCTTTCTCCCGCATTATTGTTTGGTGCGTACAAGAGATTACAACAAAAAATGAGAAACACAAGTAGGGGAGGGATGCCAGTTGTTGGACACCCCACGTGGCTCCCTCCCCCATGCCACGCTGGAGAGTCGACACGAACGCAGCCCGGGCCCAGATGGCACCGCCACCTGTCGTGGTGGGTGGTATAATTAAAGCGGCCTTTATGGCACGCTTTTTCCCGCTTTTTCGGCGCTTTTCCCGCACACTCTCCTTCCTCCCGTGTATTGTTGCTCGGGCCCTGTCTGTGAATGCTCCGCCACCCCACTTCCTGTTCACGCCCGCTCTGGTTCTGCACCACCCCCGCTCTGGTTCTGCACCATGGGCGCTCTTGTTCTGCCGGTATCGTGTTGTGCTACTGTTATATGGCGGACACTTGTTTCCTTACCCCCCGACGGATGGCGTTCGCCGCTGCTGTGTGTTCTGTCCGCTAGCTCTCCCGACGTTCACACTCGCTCCATGGCCATAGCGCACCACAGGCCCTCGAAGTTGTCTGCGGCGGACCCCGTTGGAGGTTTTCATCAGTTCGGTGGTAGTGTTGTTGGGTTGCCTCCCGGCTGGTTTCGCTGGTGGCGATGGTGGCTTCCATCAGGCTGTTCTTGCTCACGGCGGTGGCGTTGGTTGTTCCTGCTCACGGCGGTGGCGTTGGCTGTTCCTGCTCACAGCGGTGGCGTTGGTTGTTCCTGCTCACGGCGGTGGCGTTGGTTGTTCCTGCGTTGGCTGTTCCTGCTCACAGCGGTGGTGTTGGTTGTTCCTGCTCACGGCGGTGGCTCGTCCCTTCACGCTTCTTCGGTTTTGGTGGTAGGTTTCCTACCAGCCATTCCCTGCATAAGTGTTTGTCAACACTCTCAACCTTCTGGGGATTTCGTGGACCATTTCTGTTGCTTTTAAAGGTTAAATTCTGGATTTTTGGGTTGTGAATTTGTGCATTTCTGGGTTGTGAATTGGTTTGGTGCCCTCCTTCTCTCACTTTGAATTGTGTAGGGTGGGTTTACATTGCGTTTGTGGCAATGGTGAAATGAATTTCGTTTATGCTGCAGCAGTTTAGGAATGGTTTATAATGCAGTAGGGTTTATGAATGGTTTATGATGCAGTAGGGTTTATGAATGCAGTAGAGTTTATGAATGTTTTAGTGTTTATTCATTTATTAGGTTGGAGGTGAATTTGTTTCAGCTGAATTACTGAAGGTTCTATGGTTTACGTTGCACTCGTAATTAAGGTTCTATGGTTAATGTTGAAGCTGCGTTTAAATTTTTTTTAGGGTGTATGAATTAGGGTTTTGTAATTAAGGTTCTGTGGTTAATGTTGAAGCTGCGTTTAATTTTTTTTAGGGTGTATGAATTAGGGTTTTGTAATTAAGGTTCTATGGTTAATGTTGAAGCTGCGTTTAAATTTTTTTTAGGGTGTATGAATTAGGGTTTTGAAATTAAGGTTCTGTGGTTAATGTTGAAGCTGCGTTTAAATTTTTTTTAGGGTGTATGAATTAGGGTTTTGAAATTAAGGTTCTGTGGGTGTATGAATTAGGGTTTTGTTGCAGCTGCATTTAAATTTTTTCTAGGGTTTATGTTGCAATCATAGTTTGGGCAGAATTATTGCAGGTTCTATGGTTTGTGTTGCAGCAGGTTCTATGGTCTGTGTTGCAGTAGGGTTTGCAAATTTTTTAGGGTTTATGTATTTGTTTCGGCTGAATTATTGAAGGCTCTGTGGTTAATGTTGCAGCAGTGTTTATAATTTTATTTGGGTTTATGAATTTCATTTGTTGCTGGTTTATGTTGCCTTATGTTGTAGCAGGGTTTGTAATTTTTTGGGGGTTTATGATTTTAGTTTGTTGTTGGTTTATGTTGCAATCATAGTTTGGCCTGAATTTTCTATCTTCTATGGTTTATGTTGCAACCGGGTTTGTAATTGTTTTAGGGTTTATGAATTTAGTTTGTTGTGTTGTTAATGTTGCAATCATAGTTTCTGCCGAATTATTGAAGGCTCTATGGTTAATGTTGCAATCATAGTTTCTGTCGAATTATTGAAGGCTCTATGGTTAATGTTGCAGCAGTGTTTATAATTTTATTGGGGTTTCTGAATTTGGTTTGTTGCTGGTTTATGTTGCAATCATAGTTTGGGCTGAAATATTGAAGGTTCTATGGTCTATGCTGCCTTATGTTGTAGCAGAGTTTGTAATTTTTTTGGGGTTTATGATTTTAGTTTGTTGCTGGTTTATGTTGCAATCATAGTTTGGCCTGAATTATCTATCTTCTATGGTTTATGTTGCAGTCGGGTTTGTAATTTTTTTAGTGTTTATGAATTTAGTTTGTTGTCTGTTAATGTTGCAATCATAGTTTCGGCCGAATTATTGAAGGCTCTATGGTTAACGTTGCAACAGTGTTTATAATTTTATTGGGGTTTATGAATTTCGTTTGTTGCTGGTTTATGTTTCCATCATAGTTTGGGCTGAATTATTGAAGGTTCTATGGTTTATGATTTTAGTTTGTTGCTGGTTTATGTTGCAGCAGTGTCCCTAAATTTTATCTGGTTTATGAATTTAGTTTGTTGTTGGTTTATGTTGTTGGTTTATGTCGCAGTGGAATGGTAATAGTTAAAAGGCAAAACTGCATCATACAGGGGATGGATGGCAGTTGACAACAATGACTTATCCATTGTCTCATCTAATTGGAAGAATACCCATAATTCAGTTGTTGATATCAGCAAGTTTGCCAAATTGGCTATTGTTGATGCATTTTACAAGCGATCTGCTCCACCTTATGATCTGCTGTTGTTAATGCAGTTTACAAGTTGCATGCTATTGTTAAATTATAAGTGTATGATGCAGTTTTTACTTTTACCTATTAACATGAAGTGCTCTGCTGCATCTTATCTGCTGTTGTATGATGCAGTTTTTACTTTTACCTATTAACTTGAAATATTGGGCAAAATAGAAGAAGTTAAATTAGTTGTTGCATTATGGGCAAAATAGAAGAAGGTAAATTAGTTGTTGCATTATGGGCATTTATATAGACATAGTTTTATTAAACAGTTTGTGTGCTTGATTATTGTTGTCTATTGTTCTAGCCTTCAAAAGGATATTGAATTTGTTTATAGGAATGTACATACACTGGATCTAATTTAGGCCTGTTATGTTGATTAGTATGATACTGTATTAAGTTGTAATAAGTCATGCATGAGAGCCCTCCATGGAACATTCCTTATAGAAGCATTATTAATAGTAGGAGAGAAATATGGACCATGTTGCAGTACAGTTAGCATCGAATGGATGGGTATCACACCCATGCAATGGTTCAACCCCATTCCTAACTGCTAGTTTAAGGAAAATATAGGGGTCAAGAGTTGTAAACCATAGAACCAACTGCACCATAAACCATAGAACCTTCAATAATTCATCCCAAACTATGAAACTTCAATAAACCTTAGACCCTGCTGCAACATAAACCATAGCCCACGATATCATCTAGGATGAAGCTATTATAGTGGTCTTGGGATTCTTCTATCTCCCTTTGAATTTTGGGCATATGGTTGTAATCCCATGTGGTTGTAATTCAGCCGAAATGACTGCAACATAAACCATGGACCCTACTGCATCATAAACCCTAGAATTCATAAACATTAACCATAGAGCCTTCAATAATTCATAGAATTCATAAATTCAGAAACCCCAATAAAATTATAAACACTGCTGCAACATTAACCATAGAGCCTTCAAGAATTCGGCCGAAACTATGATTGCAACATTAACAAACAACAAACTAAATTCATAAACCCTGAAAAAATTACAAACCCGGCTGCAACATACACCATATAAGATAGATAATTCAGGCCAAACTATGATTGCAACATAAACCAGCAACAAACTATGATTGCAATGGTTGGGCATATGGTTGTAATCCCATACTACTGCAACATAAGCCATGGACCCTGCTGCAGCATAAACCCTAGAACCTTCAATAATTCATCCCATACTACTACAACATAAGCCATATACCCTCTGGGTGGCGAAGTGTTCACAGACATGGCCCGAGCAACAATACACGGGAGGAAGGAGAGTGTGCGGGAAAAGCGCCGGAAAAGCGGGGAAAAAAGCGTGCCATAGAGGCCGCTTTAATTATACCACCCACCATGACAGGTGGCGGTGCCATCTGGGCCCGGGCTGCGTTCGTGTCGACTCTCCAGCGTGGTACGGGGGAGGGAGCCACGTGGGATGTCCAACAACTGGCATCCCTCCCTTATATAGAAATACAACAATGTTTGTTTGGTTGTAGAAGATATTTTGATTCCATCAATAATGATGATTAATCATTTTGGTGTGTATGTGTTGGTCTTTCATAATGGTAGTGATGACAATAAGTTTTTTGGGTTGTAGGTGCATAAACCCTAGAACCTTCAATAATTCATCCCAAACATAAATTGCAACATAAACCAACAACAAACTAAATTCATAATCCCGCAAAAATGTTAATGAAATGTTTAATCAGAGTACATTACAGCTTTCTCTTGAAATGATGAAATTGTATATTAAACCTTATGATAAACCCCTGATTACAATGCTGCAAACATCAGGGAACGATATGACCTAGGATTGTACCCCAAAATGTATAGGATTGTATACAAAATGGCCATGTTGTAGTAGTTAGACCCAGTGATTACAAAATCCACAATGCAATGTGGTCACATCAAAAACTTTGGCATCCCTATATGACATTCCTATGCTTGATGTCGTCCAAGATCTTCACTTCCCAATATTGTTGAGTTTCCTGCTTGAGCCAGGTTGGTTGGCATACCTAACAATGGCTGATCAGGTTATGGATGGTTGCCTCCATATGCTATCCAATTTGCTTCTTGTAGCCATGGAGGAATTGAGTAGCCACAGTGCACACTTGTCCTACTAACCCCTGCATTGGGTTGAGCCCCCCGATAATCATACATATGTCTGACACCTGCACTGGTAGGAGGGAATAAAGTTGTTGGGGCCAAGGTCGCAGCTATAGTAAAAGCTGCGAATTTTGGGAAAAAGCACGAGTATGGAAGGAAAGTGCTAATTTTGGGACAAGCACTAAGCTTTGGATAAGAAGGAGACGGTGCGCAGTACGGTGCCAGATGGATGATCTCAGCGCAGATCACGGACCGGAAATTGCGGAGCTCGCGCGCACGTCATCGAAGAATGAAGGTGGCTCAGCTACCATAATAAATAAGGCGATGGAGTAGAGGGTTCAGCTACCCTCATTTAAAGGATCAGTACAGAAGTTATGGTTGCTCGGATCAAGGAGGAGCAACGGACCAGAGCATTGAAGGCGAAGGACGATCGCCCATACCCACAATCTGCGCCGGAATTCATGGAGCCTGCAGGAAGCGGCGACGTGACTGCAAGCGGCGCCTACAGTACACCTAGCCATGTGCGTGGTTAGGGTTTTTGGGAATCACTGTTGGGAAAGGCCCACAGTTTTGTAAAGGTGTGACCGTCATGGCCACCTATATATATGAATAATTGTAATGGATAGATGTTGGGTTAGAGAGTTAAAGAGAGCTAGATGTTAGACTGTTAGATAGCCAGTCTAAAGGATAGATCATGTGTTGATTATCCTTCTGTATTTTCTACCCAGAGTGTAGAACTAGAGAGGAAGTAGGATAGCCGAGGAGCTAATCCCTGAGTTGCCAGACAGTCTGAGTCGACGTCTGTGCCTTTGTAATCTCCATAGAGAGGAGACAAGCTTGAGAGAAGGGCTCCCAGCTGTGTGCGTGGAGTTTCCTGGAAAGATCTAAGGCTGCAGCTGTGTGCGCAGCATATTGTATAACTCTATCATTTTCTGGTTAATATAACACTCCCGTGGACGTGGTTTTTCCTCGAGGAGATGAGCTTCGCATATATCTTCTTGTTGTAATGTTTGCGTGAATGATAAACTGTTTAAGGTCACTACCTGTGTGTACGTCTTTTGCATCATCTTTGCGACTGTTTAAGTGAGAGTAGGAAGATCCTTTATTGTTATAATCCTTTATTGTTATAATCGCCAAGTATAGAAGGAATAGTGGAACGCTGTCGTTGCAGCGACCGAGTTTCGCACGACTGCGACAAGTGCGCAGGGCGAGAAGGTATTTGAGCGCGTCGACGCAAGGAGTAGGCGCCTTCTACGCCCGGAGGACGAAACTGCGCAGTGGGTCTGCAGGAAGGAAGGCATCCGCGCAGTTGCGTCGCGAGGCCTTCGGGAAAGTCCGACCGCCGATATTTGAGGGAGAAGAAGAGTTGAAGAACAATCTCCGCGTCACCACGGTTAAGGAAACCTGATTCCTTAACCCCCCATAGCCACTTCGGGTGAGACCTCGAGCTGCCGCGCAGCTCGTTGCCGAGAGGGCCAGTGCGCCAAGGGGTTTTGTTGCTGCGCTTCATTAAAACCCGGGTCTGCCCAGTAAAGCAGCCAACAAATGGTTCCGTTGCTGCGTGAGCGAAACTTCTTATTCCAGTGACGCGCGAGATGGAGCAGCCAACAAATGGTTCCGTTGCCGCGTGAGCGAAACTTCTTATTCCAGTGACGCGCGAGATGGAGCAGCCAACAAATGGTTCCGTTGCCTAGTGACTTGTTATTTTAGAGACGCGCGACATCGCAGCGAACAAATGGTTCCGTTGCCTAGTGACTTGTTATTTTAGAGACGCGCGACATCGCAGCGAACAAATGGTTCCGTTGCCGCGTGAGCGAAACTTCTTATTCCAGTGACGCGCGAGATGGAGCAGCCAACAAATGGTTCCGTTGCCTAGTGACTTGTTATTTTAGAGACGCGCGACATCGCAGCGAACAAATGGTTCCGTTGCCTCATGACTTTTTGATCACGTCACTTCCGTTGCTCTGAACCTTGTTGCTCAGCCAACAAATGGTTCCGTTGCCTAGTGACTTGTTATTTTAGAGACGCGCGACATCGCAACGAACAAATGGTTCCGTTGCCTTGCGACTTGCTGTTGTGAGACTTGTTATTTTGGCGACGCGCGAGACTGAGAAGCCAACAAATGGTTCCGTTGCCTAGTGACCAACAAATGGTTCCGCTGTCTTATGACTCTTTGATCACACTACTTCCATGACTTTGAACCCTGTTGATTGAGCCAACAAATGGTTCCGTTGTTACACTGAGACTTGATCAGTTAACAAATGTGCTACTGGAATCCTACAGCTAAAGAAATTGGAGATTGGTTTGATTTAAAGGCTAAAGAGTTCGCTGAACAAGAAAATAGAAGCCTCACGTTTCAAACAGAAGACTGGTTACAGAAGTATATTTATGCTGACCTTTACGAAATTTTCTTTGTTACGTTTGCCTTGGAGTTACACGCTTGGATAGCCAAGTTAACAGATTTTACACCTACGCTGCATGTTGATCGACCTGTCACGTGGACGCCTAAGCTAGTCAGTATTGTGAAGCGGATCGACAACTCTGTTTCCCGCGCAGTAGACTTTTGGTTGAATAGTCTACTGGAAGGTTTCATTACCGAATTTGCAGTCGATACAAGAAAGAGTTTCAGTGAAGCTGAGAGGAGTTTCTTCCAAGTACACAGAGGTAAGTTCTTAAATTCTCTGAACTTATGGATTAAAATGCTTCTGTATGAAAAAGGAAAGCTATGTATTGCTTCTGATGAATAGCATAGACAAGTAATGTCCGTAGATTTTGATAGTGATCCTGAAGTTATTGGTTGCACTCGTAGTGGAAAACGATATAAAGTAGGCCTTGACCAATATTCTTTTGAGCCTAGCCCAGACGATAGCCAAGTCCCTAGAGCAAGCCATATAGAACGACAAGGGAGTGCTCATATCCCTTATTACCCCTTTACACCGCAAAAACCAGACGGAGCTCAGTATAATCCTACAGTAACACCTTCTAGTAGCCCACACGGTACTTCTAGTACCTCTGTACCACCTTTGTTTAACCATCCCGGAGGCACAGCTACAGTACCTCCACCTCAAACCCGCGCAAGAAGGATGGGTGATGACATGAAGCTACCAACTTTTAGAGGAACAGGGATAGAGGACCCTGAGCAGCACTGGTTCTTATGTGAAGCCATTTGGACAATTAAGCAAATTAATGACGATGCTGTTAAACTGGTTCAGTTAGCAACCACACTAAGAGAAAGAGCCTTGACTTGGTTCATGAAATACTCAGCAGCACAGAATAGGACGCTTGCTGAGGTAAGAAATGCTATGATTCGGGAATTTAAGAAACCTAAATCAGAATCACAGTGTATCACAGAGCTCAAAGACATCAAACAGTTACCTACAGAATCAGTATGGGACTTTGACCAGAAGTTCAAAGCCTTGATAGATCAAGTAAGCTTCGAGTTTGCACCACAGCAACATAAAGAATGGTTCATTGCTGCGCTGCTCCCACACATTAGACTTCCTCTTATGCAACAGAATCTCAATACTCAGGAACAAGCTCTAGAGATGGCTATGAAACTAGAAGCTTCGCCAATTGCAGGAACAAGCAATGATGTTGCGCATTTACAGAACCAATTAGCAAACTTAACCTTGCAAGTGCATGATATTAAGAAAGGCAAGGAGATTAAGGAAGAAATTTGGTGTACAAAATGTAAAGCCCAAGGTCATTCAAAGGACCATTGCCCCGTTTTCATAGACTATATTGCGACTGGAGCACCTAATCCTTTACCACAGGCACAAGGGCCTTGGTGTGAAATCTGTAGAACTAGAGGTCATAGACCACAAGAATGTCACTTACTCCAGAAATATGTGCAAACTCCAAAGAATCTATATTGTAATTTCTGTAAATCAGTAGGTCATGATGAGAACAATTGTAGAGCATATGATCTTATGATAGAAAGAAAGCATGATGTTTATAGGGTACAAGCAGAGACACAAGGACCCACAGTAGGTCCACCTTATGACCAAACTCGGGACGCCCGAGCAACAAATTACAGAGGACGCGGACGTACAACAAATTTTGGTCGCGGAAGAGGACAGATCACTTGTTATAATTGCGGAACACAAGGTCATTTTGCTAGGGATTGCCAAAATCCTACAACCCTCTGCAGGTATTGTAAATCTTCTGATCATATCATTGAAGAATGCCCTCAGTTACAGGCTAAGATGCAAGCAAAGACACCACAGGTCAATCAGAATATCCAGTTGATTGGAGCAGAAAAAAGAGAACCAGACCCTACAGTTAATATAGTGACACGCAGTGGAGCAACCACTGGTGCGCAAGAGATGGGAATGGGAAAGCAAGCGACGCAATGGGTGCGCCGCGCTAACATTAAACCAGCCCCACTTAACCTGCAGAAGCAAAAAGAAGCATTTAAGCAAGCTCAAGAGTATTTCTCAGATCCGAGAGCTTCAAGTTCTGCCGCAATCCCGCAGAACGTTAGTAGATCGCAAGTGCTAAGACAAGACAACCTGGTACAAGAACAGGCCACTACAGCTGGAAGGCCTGATGATGATGAGGAGTATGCACTAGGCAGTGTTCAAGCATTCCTGCGACAATGTTTAAAACTGTTGCGCAATGAAAAAGCAACTCTAGAACTCCAACACCTGTTGGATCAGTGCCAACACTCTGCTTCGATGAACACACCGCAGTGTGCTGTTCACCAGATCAGGAGTCACATACGAACTGGAAAAGAGATGAGGCTCACAGCACAGATTGGAGCATTTGAAATGGATGAAGTCATGTTAGATTTGGGCTCAGAAGCCAATGTTCTCACTATGCAGACATGGGAACAGATGGGAAGCCCTCAGCTTACAAGATCCCCTATCCAGCTAAGACTCACAAATCAGCAACGAGTCTCTCCATTGGGCAGATTACCCAATGTACCTATTGATATTGAAGGAGTAAGAAGCTCTGCAGATTTTGAAGTAATCAAAATTATGGATGATAGTAGACCATACCCAGCGCTGTTAGGAATAGACTGGGCATTTGATAATTTGGCTGTCATTAACCTGAAGAAAAGACAGATGACCTTTGAGGATGACCAGATCAGGGTCATCGCACCTCTTGATCCTATTCAAGGACCAAGGTATATAGAACCCATTCGCGCAGAAGAGGAAGCGCGCCACATGGAAAGCTTGTATCAGATGACCACTAACCACAGTGACTATGTCAACCCCACAGCAGACGGCCATATCAGCTGGCGATGTGATAGCTCGTGCACATCAGATTCAGATGCAGGATTGGAAAACTGGCAGAATCGTCTACATGAGGTTTCTGCAAGACGTTGCGCCATGATGACTAAATCCATTCGATGGATTGGCACAGAATTAATTGATACTCCAACTTTTGATGGCTTAACTGAAGTAACTAAATTCATACAGGAATATGAACAAAAGCTTCCAGAACCGCAGCGCATACAGGCACTGGATGTAGCATTGCGCGCTACACCCGCAAGATGGTGGATTGCGCACAAGGAGAATATTCATACATGGAAAGACTGTCGCAGATTGATACTGCGCAGATTTCAGGACACCACAGCCGAAGCGCTACGCAAATATGAAGGACAGAGTGACCCCAGGTCACACATTGAAGCATGTATTCAGCAATGGTCAGATATTCCGGAAGATGAATGGGTTCACCAATTCATCCACACATTGGATACAATTCCAAGGAATTGGTATACTGAAACAGAATTGCGCAGAGGCACTCTTACTTGGGCTCTTATGATAGAAAGTTTTCAACTTACCTTCAGCTTTGAGTCAGAACATCCAAGCATTGATCAGGCTTTGAAGTGTATTAGAAAGAAGGTATTTGAACACTATCCAGTAACAGAGTATTCCCAACCAGATTGGGCTGTCCAGATAGAACATGCCCTGGAATGCTATAACTTCACCGCTGAAGATGAGGACGATCCTCGCAACATCAATATCCCAGAATCAGAAGGGACGCGCAATATTGAAGGTCCTGAGCTTGATATTCCTGCCATCACAGAACACGTCAAGCTCAAGAAAGTTAACATTGGTACAGAAGCTGACCCAAAGTTTGCTTCTATAGGAGATTATTGGGATGATGAAACTGTTGCGCATGTTTCAGATTTATTACGTGACTACCAGGATATCTTCCCTACCAAGTTCACAGAAATGAAAGGTATCCTAGGAGACTTAGGAGTGATGCGCATACCTCTGAAACCAGATGCCAAGCCAGTAAAGCAGCGCCCATACAGGTTGAACCCGCGCTACAAAGAAAAAGTTAAAGAAGAAATTGATAAGATGCTTGCAGCAGGTATTATTGAGCCAGTAGAGGAAAGCGATTGGATTAGTCCTATGGTGGTCCAAGAAAAGAAAACGAAAGGTGAAATAAGAATTTGTGTCGACTTGCGCAAACTCAATGATGCATCAGCGCACGATCCATTCCCCACTCCTTTCACAGATGAAGTACTTGATAATGTTGGAGGACAAGAGGCTTACTCCTTCACTGATGGTTTCTCGGGATATCATCAGATCAGAATCCATCCGGATGACCGCCACAAGACTACTTTTGCAACTGAATGGGGCTCATTCCAGTATACGGTAATGCCCTTTGGTCTTAAAAACGCACCTGCTATCTTCTCTAGAGTTGTTGTTGCTGTTTTTAAAGAATTTATCCACAAGTTTTTAGAAGTCTATTTTGATGACTGGACTGTATTTGGTTTACTAAAGAACCATATTGCGAATCTGCGCATGATGCTAGAAAAATGTAGACAGCATCAGATTTCCCTTAACTTGAAAAAATGTATATTTTGTGCGCCCTTTGGTATTTTGTTGGGACATATTGTATGCAGACAAGGACTTCTGATGGATCCTGCGAAGGTTGCCATCATTTCTAATTTACCGGCGCCCAACTCAGTTAAGCAATTGCGCACTACATTGGGACATACAGGATACTACAGAAAATTCATCAAAGGATATGCAAGGATCACAGCACCTATGGAAAGATTGCTGAAGAAGGATTCAAAGTTCCACTGGACAGAAGAATGCCAACAGAGCTTGGACACACTTAAAGAAAAGATGATCACAGCGCCTATTCTAGTTTTCCCGGATTGGAGAAAACCTTTTCATGTTCATGTTGATGCTTCTTCCATAGCATTAGGAATCGTGCTTACACAGTCTGTAGAAGGAAGTATTGACCACCCAATTGCTTACTCCAGCAGAAAGCTATCTACAGCTGAGAAGAATTACACCACTACAGAAAGGGAAGGATTAGCTATGGTGTATGCCCTACAGAAATTCAGACACTACCTGTTAGGAGCTCACTTTAAAATGTATACTGACCATTCTGCTTTGAAATATTTGGTCAATAAACCAGTTTTAGGAGGAAGAATTTGCAGATGGCTATTGCTCTTTCAGGAATATGATTTTGAGGTTATTGTAAAGCCAGGCAGATTGAATGCAGGGCCTGACCATCTATCTAGGATAGAGTCAGGAGAGGAACCTACAAGTCTGGAGGACAATCTGCCTGACGCACAGTTGTTTTCTATCCAAGCAGCAGACGAATATTATTCTGATATTCTTGAGTTTCTCACTACCGGACAAGCGCCGGCTGAGTTTACAATCCAGCAGAAAAAGCAACTTGTTGTTAGAGCCGCAGACTTTACTTTGATAGCAGGCCAGCTTTATAAGTTGGGCCCTGACGAAATTTTGCGCAGATGTATCTTACCACATGAAAAGAGCTCTATCATCGCAGAAGCGCATTCAGGTACCGCAGGAGGCCATTTCGCAGGAAAGCCGACTGCGCAAAAGATATTAGCCGCAGGCCTTTGGTGGCCGACATTGCACAAGGATACTAAGGAATTCTGTAAATGTTGCGATGTGTGCCAGCGAACAGGAAAACCATCAAGGAGAGATGAAATGCCGCTAAGACCCCAGATCACACTGCGTGCTTTTGATAAATGGGCCATTGACTTTGTAGGACCTATTAACCCACCAGGAAAAAGAACTGGCGCAAGATATATCATTACAGCTACTGAGTACCTCACCAGATGGGCTGAGGCGAAGCCAGTTAAGAACTGCGACGCTGCTACTGCCGCGCAGTTCATTTTCGAGAACATTATCACTAGGTTTGGATGCCCAGTGATCCTCATGAGTGATCAAGGTACACATTTCCTCAATGAGACTATAGAGGCCCTTACTGAAGAATTTCAAATTAATCACCATAAGAGTACACCCTACCATCCTCAAGCTAATGGTACGGTGGAAGCATTCAATAAGATCCTTGAGAATGCCCTGACGAAAATCTGTAATCAACAAAGAGATGATTGGGACCTTAGAGTCACAGCTGTATTATGGGCTTACAGAACCACTTGCAAGAAACTAACAGGTCACACACCTTTCAGCTTGGTGTATGGACAAGAAGCAGTTATGCCCATGGAATACATTGTTCCCAATCTCCGAATTGCGCAAATTACAGAAATGGCAGATCCTGATACTATGAATGAAAGACTTTCGCAACTGCTTGCCTTAGAAGAAGACAGACTTTTGGCCGGATTTCATCAACAGGTACAGAAGGCAAGACAGAAAGCTTGGCATGACAGGCACATTAAGCATAAGCACTTTGAAGAAGGAGACTTGGTACTCCTTTATGATAGTAAATTCATCAAATTTCCAGGCAAGTTTCGTGTGCATTGGTTAGGCCCTTTTCAGGTAATAAAAATAACAGACGGAGGCGCAGTTCAGCTTGCAAAGCTGAATGGAGAACTACTACCTACAATGATAAACGGGAGTCGGCTTAAGCTTTATTGCGACGGCCACTCCGCCCTGTCGACATAATATATTGCTCAGAAGTGCAGATGTCCGGTGTAGTTGAAAGAGACATCGCATTCAATCTACACGGAAGCTGCGACACACCCTCAGTTTCCAGCTTCCTGCGCAGTTCCTTGAAATATCCGCGCATCCTGAATAAAAATTGCTTGAAGAGCGCTTATCGGTGCGCTCTGGCGAAGTTTTTTTTTTGGACCATTGGACTATCGCTCTTGCGAAGTCCCCTGTGATAATTTGCCGCTTGAAAAAGTTTTGTGTGGACCCATAGAGGCACAGTTTCCTAAGTTGAAATGACCCGCCGGAAATTTTGAATTCAAGCAGTTATGTAGCCGCGTTTGAATAAATGAAGGATAAGGCCGCTATTTAAGTCTAGCCGTTCTGACGGATTCGGCTTAATCTCCGAAAGATTTGCAGTTAATTCAGGCGCCGAAAGCATTAGCTTCTCCCGGAAGGCTGTCAGAACCCGTCAATCACACTAAATGCACCGCTACGGCAAGGAGGATAGCGTGTTGTCAACTCATCTGTAGCCGCCTATAGCTACGTTACCCCACTTGGTCGCATTTACTATCCCCGCTGGCTATAAATACCTCACACTTGTATCATTTACGGGTTACTGTCTCGAGTTGCATAGTTGTGTTTGAAGGTCCAAATTATTATTTTCAGAGCCGAGTGTGCAGAGTATTTCCCCTTGTTTTCAACATCCATACCCTACACAGGACCGCCATTTGCTATCCAGAGTTTTGTTATTTACATTGGTTCACAACGGAGAATTTATCAACTGAAGAAGTTGTTCGTCAATTTCTGCGCCGAGGCTTAGATTTTGGCATGGCCACTCCGGTGACGGCTTCGACCTATGTACACCCCGGTGCTACTGATCCCAGAACATCTCCAGGCACAAGAGCATCTCAGCAGCAGCCGGAGGAACCTGTTCCAGAGCCGCTCGCGTCTATGGTGAACTATATCCCGCCGCGTCCAGATGATGCGCCGGATGTACAGATTCCGAAGAATGCAAAGTATCCAATTCCGCTACCGCCACTACCGGCTAGTGTGCGGGTAGAAGGCCAACTATTGGGAAACATTCCATTGGTTAAATTCTCTGATTTTAACCTTGGAGACTATAAGACATATCCTCAGTTCCAGTTGGACCGATATCTGGATATCGTCCATAATCCCACCAGAAAAGTTGATGAGTTTATCCCAAAGGGATTTGCAGCAAATCTTGAGCGCCCTGGACTCTTGAATTTGTTGAAGCTACCGCACTTTGGGCGTAGCAATGAAGTGAACGCAGTCGTTAAAACACTGCTATCCTGCGTTCATGGAGGTTACCTTTGGCTCGGGAGGCCAATTGATCTAAATGTTGATTTGATACACCGCATCACCGGTCTATCTAAGGTTGGTAAGGATCCCAATATCCATTTTGTGGGAAAGGAGAAGGACCGCAAATTGGCTGCAAAGCTGGTCCAGAAATATAACTTGACAAGAGGAGGTCGGGCTTATGACCTCACGACAGTAGAAGATGAGGCACTTCGCTTCACAGGAAGTCTGCTTGCAGGCAGACTTCTCACAAAGTGCTGACCAAAAGAAGTTACTGGAGCTATCGTGGAGCTCGCTATCGCAGCTGCGGAGGGAGAACAGTACAACTGGTCTCTCTTCCTGCTGAATTCTTTTTTGGCTGATTGCCTGAATGTGCAGGACAATGCAGCCCAATCATTCCATTTTTCGTGGCTTTTAATTTTATGCGCTCTCGTCGGGTGGAAGGAGCCCCCGAATACTCAGTTCCTTCCACGCCGCGCAGGAGAGGTTGCCGGCATGCGCTACATCAACCTCTGGGATTCCCCTAATCCCGCGAAGCGCAAGATGAATCGCGCTGTCTTTTGTGAGTACTACTATCTCCTCCGAGATACCATACAAGATATGCCAAGGCTGAGCGAGGAGACAGCCACATTGTATGAAGGGAAGTTGGCTTTTACTGCCGACATCCATCAACTCTACCTTCGGCCTTGCGACATTCCAGGTGACTGGGCCCTAGGTCTTTACAGGATGACCACAGAAGATGTCGAAGAAACCATTAAGTCGTGGTCGGACGAATGGAGAGCAGCAGCTGACATCGCACCTGCGATGCCACCCGCCGCTGCGCAAGAGAAGGATAAGGGCAAGCAAGCCCCTGAGCAAAGAAGCGATGAAGGCTCAACAGAACCAACCACCAAGAAGCAGAAAGTGTCGCATCCCACTGAGGCCATTCCCTCGGAGGTCGACAAATACTTGAAAGAGCAATTTCGTGAGATGAGGAACATGCATGCTCACATCCGAAGTGCTCTAGACTTACAGTTTGTAGAATTGAAAGGTCTCGCAGGAAGGATTGCGCAGACCCATGCGCCAGCATCTACTTCACAGGCGCCACAAGAAATTCCAACTGATGAGCGAGTTGAAGAACTCACAGAAAGGCACACTGTCGTACATATTCCGCCTACCAGCATGACACTTCCAGATCCTCTAGCTGAACTACAGGTAAGCACAGTTGGACCTGTAGAAATAAATTTGTCTATGATTCCTATAGAAACCCTACAGCTTGTACAGGAGAAAGTTTCTATTGAGTTGAGAGCTAGAGAGCTCTCTACTTTCCAGGCAAACCAACGACTGCAATCGCAGGAGATAGAGCTGAAGGAAATTCATAAGAATATCTCTGCGAAGCTTGCACTCTATGAGGCGCAAGACACCGGCATCAGAAACGCAATAGAAGAGATTTCCCAGGAATTGCCGGCTTGCGAGATTCAACCAGACCTCCCTCTGGTTGCAAAAGTTCAAATTATTGGCGAAAGGGCGAAAACCCTGGAGCAAGAAATAATTGCTATGGCAGAAGGCCATAGAACCCAGATTGCTGAGCTAGAAGCTCGCGTTGCTGCGCATCTTACGGATGATGCGCAGATACAATTTGAAGCACTGAGCAGAGCTTCCACACGGATGAAAGATCGAGTACAGGAAGCCAAGAACCTGATGGACCAGGCTATGGAAGCTTGGTCAGAGCTTGTGAACCTCCCTTTTAAAGTGGGACTGTCAGAACAGGTACAAGCTGCAGAACAGTCTCTCACTGTTCTCAATGAAGAAGCTAAGGCCCTAACAGGCCTACCAAAAATGAAGAAAATGGGCGAAGTGCGCAAAATGCAGCAGCAACTGCACAAGCTCAGAACTGAAGATGAGAAGCTCACCAACAGCATTCAGCCATTCATGGATGAGTATGCTGAAATCGTTGGCCAGGTTGAGACAAAAATCAAAGAGATTACCGAGTCTCAGGAGATCATTGACACACTCACTAAAGACGAAGCGACCGCAGAAACAGTGCAAACAGCTGATGAGTGTATTGAGGAATTGGACTCCGCTATTGCAAAGTGGCAGAAAACATTTGCGGAGATTCAAGCAAAAGCAGATGCGCAAATCAAACAACCACGCGCTAGTGCGAGTGGCTCGAGGGTGAGCCACAAGTGAGTGTTGGGGGCCTGTTGGGGCCAAGGTCGCAGCTATAGTAAAAGCTGCGAATTTTGGGAAAAAGCACGAGTATGGAAGGAAAGTGCTAATTTTGGGACAAGCACTAAGATTTGGATAAGAAGGAGACGGTGCGCAGTACGGTGCCAGATGGATGATCTCAGCGCAGATCATGGACCGGAAATTGCGGAGCTCGCGCGCACGTCATCGAAGAATGAAGGTGGCTCAGCTACCATAATAAATAAGGCGATGGAGTAGAGGGTTCAGCTACCCTCATTTAAAGGATCAGTACAGAAGTTATGGTTGCTCGGATCAAGGAGGAGCAACGGACCAGAGCATTGAAGGTGAAGGACGATCGCCCATACCCACAATCTGCGCCGGAATTCATGGAGCCTGCAGGAAGCGGCGACGTGACTGCAAGCGGCGCCTACAGTACACCTAGCCATGTGCGTGGTTAGGGTTTTTGGGAATCACTGTTGGGAAAGGCCCACAGTTTTGTAAAGGTGTGACCGTCATGGCCACCTATATATATGAATAATTGTAATGGATAGATGTTGGGTTAGAGAGTTAAAGAGAGCTAGATGTTAGACTGTTAGATAGCCAGTCTAAAGGATAGATCATGTGTTGATTATCCTTCTGTATTTTCTACCCAGAGTGTAGAACTAGAGAGGAAGTAGGATAACCGAGGAGCTAATCCTGAGTTGCCAGACAGTCTGAGTCGACGTCTGTGCCTTTGTAATCTCCATAGAGAGGAGACAAGCTTGAGAGAAGGGCTCCCAGCTGTGTGCGTGGAGTTTCCTGGAAAGATCTAAGGCTGCAGCTGTGTGCGCAGCATATTGTATAACTCTATCATTTTCTGGTTAATATAACACTCCCGTGGACGTGGTTTTTCCTCGAGGAGATGAGCTTCGCATATATCTTCTTGTTGTAATGTTTGCGTGAATGATAAACTGTTTAAGATCACTACCTGTGTGTACGTATTTTGCATCATCTTTGCGACTGTTTAAGTGAGAGTAGGAAGATCCTTTATTGTTATAATCCTTTATTGTTATAATCTCCAAGTATAGAAGGAATAGTGGAACGCTGTCGTTGCAGCGACCGAGTTTCGCGCGACTGCGACAAGTGCGCAGGGCGAGAAGGTATTTGAGCGCGTCGACGCAAGGAGTAGGCGCCTTCTGCGCCCGGAGGACGAAACTGCGCAGTGGGTCTGCAGGAAGGAAGGCATCCGCGCAGTTGCGTCGCGAGGCCTTCGGGAAAGTCCGACCGCCGATATTTGAGGGAGAAGAAGAGTTGAAGAACAATCTCCGCGTCACCACGGTTAAGGAAACCTGATTCCTCAACCCCCCATAGCCACTTCGGGTGAGACCTCGAGCTGCCGCGCAGCTCGTTGCCGAGAGGGCCAGTGCGCCAAGGGGTTTTGTTGCTGCGCTTCATTAAAACCCGGGTCTGCCCAGTAAAGCAGCCAACAAAAGTGGGCATGCGCACTTGTTGATAGCGGGGGGACTTGGATGTTTAGGAGGTCTTGGAAACATGGAGTATTATCTGCAAGATGTTCCAATGTGTTTGGCATCATCCTACTCCCCTCCACTATGTTTGCATCAATGGCAGAACTTTTTGCCACCCCTTGTTCTTTTTGAAGCAATTGTTGAGCCTTTCTCAATTCCTTTTCATGCCTTGCCATTTGTTTTTTATGAGCCTTTTCTTGTCTTTCTTTCTCTCTGTCAAGCCTCTCCTGTGCTCGAATTTCTGCTGCAGCAATCCTTGCAACCTTCTTTTCTTTAGCTAAGTCCCTCTTTTTCTGCTTTAAATCCTGGAGTTCAAGTTTCCTATGCTCAGACTCAACTAATAGTTTTATATAGTCCTCTGAGGTGAGTAACTGTGAACTTCGGCATAGACGAAGATTGTCTGCTGTAAATTGCCTTCTTTTTGCTGACACTCTCTCTACCGGTAGCTTTAGAAACCGACCAAGCAACTGGCTCTTCTTTGACACTTGCTGCTCCTTGCTTGACACTTGCCTCTCAATATTTGGGTCAATGTTCTCCTGCTCTATCTGAACCATATTATCCTCTTCAGCTGGAACCTCGTTGTGGACACTATCTTCTTCCAGTTCTCCATTGTCCACAAAATAATGAACAATTTCTTCTTCCAATTCTCTGGGCTGTGAAGGCATGTTCATGCTTTCTTCATTTGTCCTTGACACAATATTTTTGTCCAAATTCATCATGGCTTCTACCAGCTATGATGGTGGGGTAACCTGGCTTGGCAAAGTCAATTCTCCATTGCTGCTTCCTGGTGCATGGTCAACGTTTTCATTGAAATGAACAGAAGCAGAAGTTGCAACTGTTTCTTGCATAGAGACATTAAGAAGATTAGAAGCAGAATTTGTAGTTGTCTCAGTTGGTGTATGTACCTCCATGTTACTGTCAATTGGTTCATTGTTATACTGTGTTTCACTTACCTGTTCTTCTTCATCACCACAGTATGGTCCACCTTGAGAGAGGGATATCATATTATCAGCAGCAACAACGTCTTCCTCTACCTCCACATCTTCTTGGCCAGCAACATGTGCTTGGACATCCCCTTCTTCCTGACCATTCAGATCAAATCCCAGACTACAACTAGTATCATGCATGAGAGCCTCAGAATTCAGTGGCCATATTCTAGTCCTCCTAAACCCAGCCTTGATATTCGAAGGTGTGAGAGCCCTTTTAAAGGCTTTACTTGCAAGCTCGGCTAGCTCAAACCTTTTTACCTCCACCCCTGGATTCTGTGCCATCCACGAAGCTCGCTCACCCATGAAATAGTTCTTGAAAGGCCCGAACACACTGACATCTAGGGGTTGCAATCTGTGAGTGGTATGAGCAGGCAGTGTCAACAGGTCGATGCCCAAATTGTTAGCCTCCTCGATTGTTTGCACAGCAATGTGGCTTCCATGACCAGCTAAAACCAGCAGGTGTCTATTTACAGGTGAGACACCGCCTAGTATAGATGCAGCAAAGTGAGTAAGCCAATTCAAAAAGAGTTATTTGGTCATCCAATCATGGGGATGTGCAGCCATGCATGCACCTGGTTCACAATTGTGTATATAGTTTTTGAGTTGAGTTTTACCTTTAAATAGATAAAATCCTAGGATTGAAGCACCAATTGCATTGACACAACATAGAATAGTGATCCACTCCCTGCTTCTAGGCAAAATATTTGGCAAGTTACGACTCCCTCTCTTGGAAATTACACGCATGCCACAGTTCCTTCCTGCCTGTAAACCTGTTTCATCACAGTTCCATATATGGTCTGGAGCATACTAATGGTTCTCATATGCACTAGAAAGGGTGGCATAGAACTTAGTCAGAATTGCAGGTCGTAGATTTAGAGCCTTGTCTCTATCTAGGCCCTCAGCTGTACGCAACACAAGGTCTGGATGCCTTTTTTTAAACCCAAACCACCATGACTTACCAGGAAACCCATCTTTGAAAGGGTTTGGCCTCCCTTGACAGATTTGAGCTACTGTGGATTTTAGCTGTATCAGCTCTATCCCATGTCCCATTTCAGCCATCTCCTTACACCACTGAACCACCTCGGCCTCCTCCTCTTCACTCATAACTATAACAGGCCCTCTGCGCTTTGTATGTGTGAGTCCATTTATCCAATAATGTACTGAAGAGGTAGCAACTCCATGTTTTTTAGCAGCAACACGAATGGAATATCCATTGAACTCTATATCATCAATAGCAGCTAGCATGTCTTCTTTTGTCCAACCTCTTATTGCACTGATTTTGGTGACTGAACTTGTTCCTTGAACTGTGGTTGGAAGTGACTGTGTGGTTGGTGGTGGGACAACAATGTCCTCTTCCACCACATTGTCATTCTCAACAACATTGCTGGGAGCATTGTTGGCATTTGTATGATTGGGCGTCTCCTCATACGATGAGGTGCAGCGTAGCTGGGCACCCCTACTCAGTCGACGACTTGTTCTCCTTGCATTGCTGACTCTTGCCATGCCTACAACAACCTGCACATTTAGAAGGGAGGCTGGTTATGTAGAAGAAACTGGAAGTTGATTATAACAGAAATGTAAATAACAGAAACAGAAACATAAATAACATAACTGGAAACATAAATAACATAAATAATATGAATAACAGAAACATAAATAACATGAATAACATGAATAACATAACTGGAAATAACATAAACAGAAACATAAATCACAGTAACAGTAACCTGAATCTACTGTGCACACAGTTCTGCTGGTATGCCTCCACTGTGCACACACTTCTGATGGTATGCCTCCACTGTGCACACACTCTGTTGTTCAAATTTCTGAAATGCAACTGTACACACACTCTGCAGGTCGAATTTATGAAATGCATCTTCATAAGGGTTGTGGTTCATTTATAGTTGTTTGCTATTGAATTGGGTTGTTAAGAAGGTTGCACATGGATTGCAATCTCTCAAATTTCAATGTGTGTTGTGGATTGATTTGAAAGTGAGCCAATGGTTGGGAGATTGTCATTGTGGATCCCTGTGCCTTCATCTGTTTCATGATCTGTGTGCTTCCATCTATTTAATGGGTGCATTTAATGGGTAGGTGTCATTTATTGAATACAGTGGGTTGGAATGTTGAACAATCTTGCAGTTATGGCTGACACTATCTTTTCTGATGCTTGAACAGGTATCAATGAATGTTTGAACAGGTTTCAATGAATGCTGGGATATTTAGGCTCCATTAAATATTCGTGGGTCCTCCTTTGATAGGTACCTTGCAGTAGGTGGCAAAAACGAGTAGGGTTATTTAGTTGTTTATGTACTTCTGGATATTTGAGCAGATCTGTACTTTGTTGGGACAAGATGTTTTGTACAGTTTGTCATATAAAGACTATTTATTGACAGCTATTGGCCCAGTCAGTTAATGGGCAATTTTTGGACATAATTTAAATATTTTCTGCACTTAATATGGAATGTGTATGTTTAATTTATGGGTTTATTTGTGTCAATATATGGTGGTTATGTGGGACCAGTACTATGTCAACTACTGGTCCTTGTTCAACAATAGACAACTCTCCCCTAGTTCAAATCAAAGTCACAATTTGGTTGGCGCCTATTTAGTTTTCTCCCTTTTCAGCGTACTTCGTGTTTGATAATTTTTCTCTTACTTTCTTTTATATCTTAAACTTTTAAGTATATCGAAGTTTGTGTTTTAAGTTTTTCTCATCGATGAAGATAAATTCACCCTAAGGAAATTAATATAGGACAACAACATTGAAACTTACAACTCAAAAGTTTTATCAATGAGATGAATATATGATGATGTAATATTAGAAATTGCCCATGTAAATTAATATAGGACAACTACAATGAAACTTACAACTCAAAAGTTTTATCAATGAGATGAATATATGATTATGTAATATTAGAAATTGCCCATGTAGTTGCAAAAAGTACACCATTATAAGGTGAAGAGGTCACGATGTATTTTAAAATTTTGTTGGTGATTAGAATGATGTGAAAATGTAAAAGTTAAAAACTTATTGATTCACTTGAAAAATTTTGCGATAATCTTTAATTTTTCTTTTTGCTACCAAAATTAACAAAGGATTAAAACCATTGAATCAATTTCTAGTGCCACAATATTATTTGTTAAGGGATTCAACCTCCACAATTGATCTTATAAACTCAATAATGATCTCTAACTCTATGTACATCGAGGAGTGAATGCACCCCCATGAGTCAATATTGAATATATGCAATTTCAATTATTTTAATTACTATATGGTGTAGATATTCTCCACGTATATAGTTGTGATAATTTATGTGTAAAAATACATACATATTGGTGATTGTTTTTGTGTCCACCTTCTAAGATAGATTGGTGTAAATATGAACAAATTGGACATGGATTATTCTAAAAAATAAATGGTGACTTAATTTTCATAATAATTGGAATTGAAAAATTGGGTCATAACAGATTTTTTTAGAAAAACAAATAGTTTTTAAAGCTTGTTTGATACACAAAGTCCATAAAATCATCCTAATAGTTTGGGAAGGAAAATCCATGTAGATGAACAAAGGGGAGTATTGAGCTTGAATATCATATAGATAAGCAAGTTGCACTCATTTTAATTCCATTCAAGGAGGTGGGTGAGATGAGATGCCTTCCTTAAGGAAAATATGTGCCAGTTGTGCTCATTCAATTCCATTCAAGGGGATGGGTGAGATTTGTATGCTTTCCTTTATGAAAATCCATGCAAATGAACATATGAAGGGTATTGTGCTTGAGTGTTAGATGGTTGAACATGCATAGTTCATTGTAATTCTGTTTGAGGATATGGATTAGATTGGGATTCCTTCCTTACTTGATGAAGCTAGTACGTTTTCAATGTTGGAGACTACAGAGGTCAACATGCCCTTTCTTGTTGTCTGTGAAGGAGGGGTCTTCCCATACCAAAATTTCACTAATTCCACCTTAGGGACATAAAATTAGCAAAAAATAATAACCATTAAGCTCTCTTTTCACAAAGAATTGAAGAATTGATTTTAATATGTTACCAATAATATGATAGGTAACAAAATAAACAACAACAACAACAACAACAATTAATATTTCTTTTGGGTGGAGAGTCCAATGCATATTCAATAAATTATTGGTTTGTTATATCTAACAATTTGCATGGATTTAGTACTCACACATCTTCCCTGTTTAGTGAAGCCTAGATGCATGCCATGCCTAAATCAACCATCAAATAGAGCTTTTAGCTTCACGTTATGCTTGTACATTTATGTGTTTTGATATGTTAATAGTTTCCCATTCTATCAATATTAATATGCACCTCCAATAAATGTAGAAGAAAGGCGATGACAATGAAAGTGACAAAATTATGTCAAAGCGTGATAAAAAAGGAAGAAGAAGAAGTCAAGGTCTAAAGATGGAGAGAAGAAGGTCCCTTATTTGAGTCATCAATCACCACAAAGGGACCAATGCAATGTTGGATAATGTCCTTTGGAGAGTGCCTAGGGACAAGGGGTGGTGAAGCTTAGAAGCATGTTATATGCTTAAATCAACCATTCAATAAAGCTTGAAGCCTCATGTTATGCTTGTATATTTATGTCTTTGGATATATTTAAGTGACCCTTTCTATCAATGTCCCTTTGCACCTCCAATGAATTTAGAAGCAAGACAATGATAATGAAACTAGAAAAAGTATGCTAAGGCATTATGAAATTGCGAGAAGAACAAGAATCCAAGGTTGAAAGAGGGAGAGAAGGAGACTATAGAGCATTACATCATCAAAATTATAACAATATTGTGCGGACTCCTTTCCATATAACTCTCTGATCAGTACAAAAAGTTTCCAACTATTTTCTCATCTATTTCTATAGCATGGGTGTTATATATATTGACAAACTGATTAAAGAAAAGGACACCGAAAAACATAAAAAAAAAGGAATTTAAGCAAAAAAACTTTCATGCATATCAATAATGTCCTCTAAGTGGTTGGATTATTGAGACTTCATCCATGGGCTTGGATTCATTTGACGAAGATGCTTGGCAATGGCTTCAATGATTTGTCTTCACTAGTTTCTCCAAATCCGTTTTTACATTTTCCATCAAGGCAATTGGCTCATGCATATTGTCCTCCAAGTCATCAATTCGAGACTCCAAGCAAGCAATATTGTTGTCGTTGTAGCACAATTCCTCAGTCAAGGTGGCAATTTTCCGGTGCACTCCCACGACCCCTTCTTGAATGACCCACAACATTCATTTAAAATATTCCAGATACGCTTTGAAGCTCGCATAAATTTCACACTAGGAGGGCATGGTTTCTTCATTTACAATGAGAGAAGAAGTACTTCAAGCTAGAGGAAGACTCCCACAATCCTGAACACCAAATCAATCTAAGTGGTCGAAAGAGAACGACCAGAAAGAGCTCACTAGAAATTCAAAAGGGGCAGATTCAGGCTCTTTTTCTCGTCCTATAAGAGAAAAGATGCGAGGGGAAGGGAATTTGTTCCACTTAGGAACTACAAGGCCGAATGCAGACAGGTATTGATGGATACTTTCTTCCTCTGAGCGACTGTCTTGCTGAGAATTCCTCCAATTCTCAATTTCCTCCATCAAATACATCTGGTTGTCTCCCTTTTCAAATCTCAAAGCCTCGCTTGTGCAATCCTGAACTAAGCGCATGGAGAATGGGATTACATTCGTGGAATTCCTCCAATTCTCAATTTCCTCCATCAAATCCTTCTGGTTGTCTCCCTTTTCAAATATCAAATCCTCGCTTGTGCAATCCTGAACCAAGCGCATGGAGAATGTGATTACATTCGTGGCGGCCTTAATGCCACAATCACTTCGAACATTAAACTCATTTACTCTGCCATGTATCCTCGCATGTAGCCTGCCACTTGCCCTGCTCACATGCCTGTTCTCAGGGATGGTGTCTAGATGGGAGTGCCAAGTTACTCCTCTTCAAAGGCTTGTATTCAAGTGGGTTACTTTTCCCACGACTCCCATGTTTATGCCTTGGGATCTCCGTAGGCCGACGACAATGCCTTGGGTTCTCCCTAGGTCACCAACATCCATGTTAATGCCTTGGGTTCTCCCACATGACTTCTAATTTAGAAGCACATTTTATGTTCGAAATAATAAATTAATATAATTTATAAATTAATTTTAATTCACATATATAATTTTAATAACAAATTTGACTCTCATTATGAGAGTGGCTTTGCCATACCCCCTTATGATGTCATTTGTAAATCATAATTTATTTAAGAAAGCTAAATACAAAGTTATTTTTAGATTATATTTTATTTATAGAAAAACAAATAAAATAATATAAACAATTTTGTTAGGAGTTGTTTAAAGATTAGATAATTTTGATTTTTTTTGTTATTATTAATGAAGTCCGATGATTTAATTTTTGGTCACACATAATTTTTCATTGTAAAAATGAATTCAACGCCCTCAAAAATTTATGTTCCACTTTAATTGTACAATCTCAACACCTTATATATACAATTCCAATCATCTTTAAAAAATTAGTAAAAAAATAACACCTTATATATGCAATTTCAACAATCTTAAAAAAATAGTAAAAAATAAACAATTTAAATTATCTAAGCTTTTCCTTTATTGCATTAATATTATGAAAAGCGATAGCCACCTCCTTACAAAATCTCAAGGGAAATAGTTCATAAAAACCAACCAAAAAAACAAATAACATGACCCACAGTAAAAAATACATGGATCCCACAACATAGATCATTCAAACAGAAGAAAAAAAAAACTAGCCAAAAATACTAGATGGTAGATGGATATACACTTTACCACCATAAAAACAAATAACATAGCCCACAGTCAAAAATACATGGATCCCACAATATAGATCGTCCAAACAGAAGAAAGAAAGAAAAAACTAGCCAAAATTACTAGATAGTAGATGGATATACACTTTACCACCATAAAAACAAATAACATAGCCCACCATCAAAAATACATGGATCCCACAACATAAATCATCCATACAAAAGAAAGAAAGAAAAAAACCAACCAAAAATACTAAATAGATATACACTTTACCATACATCATAAACTAACTATAAAACATACTTTATAAAACATACTTTGTAGAGAAGGAAAAAAAAAAAAAACCAAAAATACTAGATGGTAGATGGATATACACTTTACCATACATCATAAACTAGCTATAAAACATACTTTGTAGAGAAGGAAAACACTTTACAACACATCACCATATCATATCAATTAGAAAAGTAAAACATACTTTGTAGAGAAGGAAAACACTTTATAACACATCATATTTGGACTTTTCTAAGTGTCATTACTTTTTCACACACGAAAAAAATAAAACCTTATAAATTCACTTTTTAATATTAATTTTTTTTTCATATGAATTGTCAAAATACGGAAGCGTAGTTTGGAAAAGAATTTACCTTCTTATATCATTTGTCAAAACACAAATGTGAAAGGGAAAGCGTAGTTTGGAAAAAGGTGAGGGCGTACACTCACACTTTGGCACGAGCATATGCAATTTTCAACGATAACAAACTCCTCACGTAATTACCTACCATTCTTGGCCGTACAAAATTCATGAAAGTATTTTTATTTTATTTTGTTTTTATGACTAAGTAACTATTTAGGAAATGATCTTATTCTCTCTAAATATCCGTGGGGTGGGGGGACTACCCAAACAATTGGCCCTCAAACGTGTCTTAAACATTACTAATCCGGATCTTATACTCTTACAAGAGACTATGGTGAATGGGGAAAAAGCCCGATCCTTTTTTAACAAAATCAAGCCGGGATGGATGATTTGCACTGTGGATGCCGTAGGTCTCTCTGGTGGCCTGCTTGCGGCCTGGAATCCTTTAGTTTTCAAACTTTGTCCTTCTGTTACCTCTCTGGGTATTCTCTTATCTGGCAACATCAGGGGTTTGGACAAAAACATTAATATTATAAACTGCTATGGACCATACTCTAACCGGAGGGATTTCTGGGACCATGCTGTCTTGGATCATTTACTTGAATTGGAAAATTTAATCCTTGCTGGGGATTTAAATTTCACTTGGGGTAATGAAGAGGTCTGGGGCAGTGTGGCTCGGAGCGATCCACTGGGCCCTTATTTTGAAAATCTCTTCAATAATTTTTCACTGGTAGATATGGCCCCGTGGCCTTTGGCACCTACTTGGAATAATGGTCGGTTGGGTGATATGACGATTAAGAAGAGAATCGACCAGTTCTTTATTGCTGAAGCACTCTTGGGCTGCCTACATAACTACAGATCCTGGATACAACAAATAAAAATTAGTGATCACCTGCCCATTATCCTACAGTTTGATGTCGAAGATTCAAAACTTTATTATCCGTTCAAATTCAATTCTACTTGGCTTGCGGACGAGGATTACACCCTGGGTCTGCGGGCGGAATGGTTAGCGGTGGATGTCTCGGGGGAACGCACTGCTATGGATAAGTTGGCGGTAAAACTTAATTCTATCAAAAACTATACTATTTCATGGGAAAAGAACAAGAAGGCTGGGATGAATAAGGAACTTGTTGAAATTGAGACTGACATGAAGATTCTGTTGACGCGCAATCCTGATAACGGATTATGCCCTGGTGACGCACTCAAATTATCTTCTTTGGAAAGCCGTAAGCTTAAAATCCTCCTGACTCATGAGGAGACTTGGCGACTAAAGAGTCGTGCTATATGGCTCAATGCTGGGGATCTGAACACAAAATTTTTTCACCGGTATGCGGATTCAAGAAGGATGCATAAGGCAATTTGGGACCTGAACGATCATGGTGGTCGGCGGATCTGGGGGAATGATGAACTGATGGGGGAAGCTACTCGACATTTCCATGATTATTATTGTGATCCAAAGAACACTTCTTTAGCTGAACAATTCAAGGTAATTAAGGAATACCCCCGAATGTTCAGCGATGAGGAGGGGATGGAAATTTATAGAGAAGTTTCGTTGCTTGATGTGGAAAATACTCTTCATGGTTTTGCCAAAGATAAATCACCTGGGCCAGATGGGTGGACGGTGGAAATATTTAAACATTTCTTTGATATTATGGGGGAGGATATCAGACTGGCTGTGGAGGAATCCAGAAAATCTGGCACCGTTTCGGGGGCATTAAATTCCACATATCTGACTCTTATCCCGAAAACATCTCACCCAGACAGTTATAATGATTTCAGACCTATCGCACTCTGCAATCTTGTGTACAAAGTTATTGCCAAGATCATTGCTGATCGTTTAAAACCCATCCTGTCAAAATATATCTCGATGGAGCAGTATGGTTTTTTGCAGGGCCGTCAGATACATGATGCGGTGGGGGTGGCACAGGAGATTCTTCATTCTGTAAAACAGAAACGTCTGGAAGCTCTTATACTTCAGCTGGATTTAGTGAAAGCATATGATAGGGTGAATTGGGATTTTCTGAGACTGATACTGATTCAGATTGGGCTGCCCTGGCAGGTTATGAAGTGGATTATGGCTTGTACAAACTCGGTAAATTATGCAATATTGATTAATGGACACCCCACGGATTTCTTTAAAGCGTCCAGGGGACTACGTCAGGGATGCCCACTCTCGCCCCTCCTCTTTATATTGGTTATGGAAGGTCTGAGTCTGACCATCAATAAAGCAAAGAGGGATGGGCTGATAGAAGGCATTAAGATTACCATAGATATTGCTGTTACTCATTCTTTGTTCGTGGACGATGCTATGCTGTTTGGTAAGGGCACTCTTGATGAGTGGGTACATTATAAGAAAATCCTGGACTTATTCTGCTCGGTAACTGGCATGAGTATTAGTTACACTAAATCTCAGTTTATAAAACATTCTCTTGAGTTGGAGGCGGAAGCTGCTATTGGATCTATTTTCCCCCTCAATTTCCTGGAGATGGAGACGGGAACAAAATATCTTGGTTTTTATTTGAAGCCTGATAATTACCGGTCACATGACTGGTCATGGCTTATTCGAAGATTTGAAGGTCGTATCAGTCACTGGAGCTTTCGTTATTTATCTTTGGGTGGCAGACTTACGTTGGCTAAAGCCGTTCTGCAGAATTTGGGAGTGTATTGGTTCACTCTCTGCAAGGTTCCTAGATCTATTCTTTGCCTCATTCACAGAAAGATGTTTAATTTTTTATGGTCGGGTGGTGGTGACTCTACTAAATTTCACCTTGTTAGCTGGACTGTCCTGGCACGCCCTTGGAAACTGGGGGGATGGAATTTAAAAGATTTAGACCTTTTTGTACAGGCCTTGCATGCAAAATGCCTCTGGCGTGCTCTATTTGACAAGTCTGTATGGGGCCGGATTATTAGGGCCAAGTATCTGAAATGTATATCAGTAGCAAACTGGTTCCGGCTGGATCGTCACTCGACGGTGGGGGTATCAAATTTTTGGAATGGTATGATGGGATCATACAAGATTGTTTCACAATGGATCGCTTGGAAACCTGGAAATGGCCGTGACATCAAATTGGGCCTTGACCCGATCGTGGGAGGTCCTATGGAATATACACTCTCGGCGGATTTGAGGATGCATCTCACACATAAAGGATATTGCTCTCTGGCCCATGCCTTTGACCACTGCAGGGAAGGACATCCTCGATGGATCACTGCTTCACAACTGGGCTTATCTAGAACATTGGAAACTGAATGGAATGTATATACCAGATCATTGTATCAATCTAGACTTCTCTTATCTGACGAGGCTGACAGCTTATATTGGTCGTGGGATGTGTCTGGTGGAAGGGTCTCGGCACATCTGGCATACGAGTCAAGCCTTGCTGGGTCTATCACTATGGATACCTGGTGGAGGAAGGCTATCTGGAAAATGAACATGCCCCTCAAGATAAAATGTTTTTCCTGGCTCGTGCTTGCAAATCGGGTGCTCACTTGGGACAACCTATGCAGGCGAGGTTACATTGGTCCTGGATGGTGTCCCTTATGCTGCTCTGTGGGGGAGACTGTTGAACACCTTTTTTTGAATTGTGGCTTCATACGAGACCTGTGGAAATTGATTGCTGATGGTGTCGGTGTACAATACTGCTGGGACGCACACTCACTTGGTGACTGCTTGGAAACTTGGTCACATCTGCCTGTTGTTTGTAAAGAACTCCCATACTTCATGATCTGGGAGGTCTGGAGAACTCGCAATCTTTGCATATTTGACGATGTGAAACCTTTCTGTGCGGGTTTATGCTACAAAATCATTGCTGCATACAGGGAATTCACAAACACTGTTAAGCCTGCTGTGGGTAAGAGTACTTGTCGGCTGAATATTCGATTGTCCCCCCCCATTTTGGTATTCCCTTGTGGTTTTTTTGACGGGGCTGCTACTGGATGGAATGGCACGGGTGGCTCGGGTGCAACTTTACATTTTACATGTTCCATCACTGTGCATCTGTGGTTAAATCTGGGGATGGGAACTAACACGAGAAGTGAGGTTTGTGCTCTCTGGTTGCTTTTATATTGGGCTCGTCTGCGGGGGATACACTCTCTTGTTACTTTTGGAGACTCTAAGACAGTTATCTCCTGGGCAAAGGGTAGAGCCCGCCTCAATGTTGCTGGCCTGACTCATTGGCTGGAAGCGGCGAGGAAGCTCATTCTGGAATTTGAACATATCCATTTTGAACATATTTATAGGGAGGTAAATCAGGAGGCTGATATGCTTTCCAAACGAGCTCTCCATTCTCAGGCTGGAACCATCATGTGGCAGGAATGGCGGGATGATACACTTTTTGCTCATGGGTCCCATTTGCTTCACTGGACATGATGATGTGTCACTTTTATGCTTATCCATATTTTGTTTTCATTCTGATGTAGGCGATATATATTATTTTCATTTGACTCCTTGTATATATGTGCAGATCTTTGATATATCATGCGTCCAACCCCTTGTTGGACTATCTATTACCTATTATTATATTTGCGGCAGACTATTGCAGCTGTGGTTGTTTGGTAGCAGCTGTCTTTCCTTTTTGGGACCCGCTCCGGGGTATATGTGCCGGCTGGAGTTTGTTATTTTTTGACATTACTTACAGGTTTTGTTACAATATATGTGGGGATCTATATGCTTTCTGTGGCTGTGATATGAGATCATGATTGATCTTTTGGATACCTCACTATCTGGATAGATTATGGGATATAGCATGGATTTGATATTTTTAGACACTTGCACTCTGGCTTTTAAAAAACCGGTTTGTCCCGGGGTTATATTGATCATATTGTATAATGTGAATTTGTGGTTGACAATTGGACAGATTTTACTATTTCGCATATTAATAGTAAGTTATATTTTCGTGTGAAAAAAAACTATTTATCTTTTCAAACAAGTTAAAGAAAAAAAAAGTGAAAACTTATTTTTTTTCATGTCTTCACGTTTGTTTATCTTAGCATTTACTCTCAACTCTAATTTGATATTTGGATTGGTTTCTTGCATTTTAAGTTTTTTGATGTTAGAGTTTTGGCATTATGTAAAAAGTAGTTTCAACATTTTTTATTTTTTTTCACACAGAACAAAACACTTCAACATTTTATTATGGGTATTTTGTGAATACGTGTATTATATATATCTTTTTCTAAAGATAGTGATTGCCATTTTAGTTATGGTACAGATATAATGTTTTTCACCATTTTTTTCAAGTATTAGAGGTGAATTTTCATTATGTGTGTGTGTGTTTTTTTTATTAATGTTATCATTATCAATATAATTTGGATCATCTACTTATAGATAAAGGCCTCTTCATGAAAACATATTTTCTTCTAATATTAAAGAACTATGTGATCATCAAACAAAAGTTTATCTAGAGTTGAATAAAAATTGATATATTATAGATATTAATAAGCAATAATTATGCATCCAGATGGAATTCATGAGCAGTTCTCCAACTAATATTACCATAAGAATAGTTATAATATTTGTTAGGAAAGAGAGGGGAATCTCTTTGAAGGTGGAACCCTTTTAACTCATCATATCATTAATGAATATCAGTCATAAAGCCTCTCTTGTTGTGAGAGGAATAGTAATTGTTAGGAAAGAGGGGGGAATCTCTTTGAAGGTGGAATCCTTTTAACTCATCATATCATTAATGAATATCAGTCATAAAGCCTCTCTTGTTGTGAGAGGAATAGTAAGACGGATAAAGAAAGGGGTATTAATTTCTTTCCATTATTATTTGTTCTTCCTTTTCCCAAACCCATCCATAGTTGTTATTATGTGGTAATATGTGTTTTTTTTAATAGATTCCCTTTGTGGCTTCTCATGGAATGGATGAAGGCGAAAAACTATTGGATTTTTTTTGGTCTTTACATAAAACTATTTAAGATCAAGTGCAATCAAACATGATCACTTACAAGGAGAGTCGCTTCATACTTTCTTCATGTTTTTTATCGACCTTTTTAGTGGAACGATTTTGAAAATTACATTTATGTTTTTTGCTTTTTTAAACATAAACATATACATTTGTATTAAAATAAAGTTGCAGTCAAACTATCCAAAAAGATAATACAAAATACGTAGACCTCCTCTTTATTGTTCCAAAAAGAGTCCAACAAAGGTTTTAATTGCTAATTTCCTTAACTCGCTTGATAGTACTACATCTATTACATTCTAAATGGCATTTGAAATGCTTGACAAACCATCCTACTAACAAAATATACTTACAAACCATGTACTAAGAATGAAATTTTAAAAGGCAGTTGCCCATAATGGATCTTTCCACCAATCTTGGAGTCATAGGTCTCTTCATACTATTTTAATTCACAATGCTTTGTGTGTTGCACTATTGCCTCCTTTGTTTCTCTCCACTACTCTAGCCCATAGAATCCATTAGAATGTGACGACGGAGAATTCATGTTGCCCACTATAATCTCTTTAGTATCCCTTTCAACCTCTCTTCCATTTATTCAAGATGGATATTGCCATTGCCTCCTAGAATCTCAGTCCTCTATTGCCTCAATTTCAAGCTTTCTAGTTGGGATTCCACATCCTCCAATTGTTGGTTCCATGAGTATTTTTCATCATCTTATCCTCTCTTCCAAAATTTCCTCCATTTATTTTATTTTATGACTAGCAAACCATGGAATTCCTACATTTCTCCTACATGTCTCTCATAATGTCTAATTCTACTACATAGGTCAGAGACTTCACACAATGCGCATCAATTCCAGTGGAAATGGTTTTCCATAATGTTATCCCTAACCAAAGATCCTCCATAACGGTAACAAGATCCTATGAAAATCCCAAATTCTCCATCATACTTGAGATATCCGATGTGAATTGAAAGCAGAAATGGTCTTTTATGTACAATGGTTAATCCAACATCAAAGATACCCCTAAACCAAACATGGAACATGCCACTCCTTTCGCAGACGACAAAACCCCCTTGCAATCTCCTTGAAAGGAACACCAAATTTGTCTCTGTGCCTTATTAGGTTTTTAAACACCCTAAAAATTGAAGTTGATTGGTTACAGGAAGGTCGAAAAAGCGATTGTGTTGATTAACAATGGCAAAACCCACAATTTTATTCATATGAAAGGAGCCGAAGAAACCCGTTGTTATGTCCATCCCATACTTGATTTTTAAATTATGATAGCCAATGGTGGTATGATAGAATGTGGTGGCTGGCGTGGAAAGGTAAAACTTCAAATGGGTGAGTATCATATCAAATCTCACATTTTTGATATTGAAATGGGTGGTTGTGATGCAGTTCTCGTGGTAAGATGGTTATGCAATTTGGGACCTATCACCATAGATTTCAAGGCTTTATACATGAGCCACTAAGTTTGAAACATAACCTCAAGGGGATTACATATAATTTCCTTGAAATTTTCACCTCCCATGTTATGAAGAAGTTATTGAAGAAATGTTACTCATGCATTATTGCACGATTCAATGCCATACAAGTAGTGGACACCCCATCATAGGGCATTCATTATGCTTTGTAGATGGTCCTCTCTAAACATCAATAGATGTTTGAAACTCCCCATGGTTTATGACCTTCACATGGGGATCATGACCATGGAATTTCCTTGATTTTGGGTATTCAACCACCCAAGGTGCATCCTTATATGCACCATATTTTTTCATAGAAGAATGAAATGGAAAATATCATTTAGGAATTGTTGGAGGCTGGAGTCATACATCCCAATATTATCCCTTACTCATCACCAATGGTCATGGTATTAAAGAAGGAAGACAATTGGCACACGTGTCTTGATTATTAGGCTCTCAATTAGTTGATCATCAAGGACAAATACCCCATTCCAATTATTGATGATTTCTTCGATGAACTTCATGGAACCAAGTTTTTCACTAAACTTGACCTTACGGTTCTGAATACCACCAAATATGTATGAAAGAGGAAAACATCTATAAGACAACTTTCCACACACATGAAGGTCATTATAAGTTTTAATGATCCCCTTTGGCCTTTGCAATGTTCCATCCACCTTTCAGAGCTTCATGGACAAGATTTTTTAGCCCTTCCTATGCAATTTTGTGTTCTTCTTCTTTGATGATACCTTGTTGTACAACAAAACATGGGAATCCCACGTAGAGCATGTCTCTCAATTCTTGCAACTATTGTGGGACCCCCAATTATTCCTAAAATATTCCAAATGTGATTTTGGGATTTAGAGATTGAATACTTGGGCCACATTGTAAGTCAAGGTGGAGTATGTGTAAACCCCAAGAAAGTTGCATCTATGCAAGATTGACCCCACCCCAAGACCTTGAAGAGTTTGGATGGGTTCTTTGGACTTATAGGCTACTACATGAAGTTTGGAAAACTTGTGGAAATTTTTTTGCTCCCTTAAATTCATTGCTAAAAAAGAATGCCTTTGTATGCAACAAGGTAGTTGAGCATGCCTTCTCAACTTTAAGGGATTCCATGCACACTACTCTAGTATTAGTAGTGCCAAATTTACTAAGACTTTTATCTTCGAATGTGATGCCTTGGGGAATAATTCTTGCAACAATATTGATGTAAGAAGGGTGGCCCTTGGCATTCACTAGTATTCATAATTTGTGATAGCCACAATTTGGGAAAATCCATAGATGAGAAAGAGATGATGGCCATGCTTCATGTCACGTCCCCATCCATCAATCCAACCAATATAGGGGGACATGAACGAATTAAGGACTTCTAAATTTCTCCCCATAACGATATTATGAATTCATAACAATTAAATTGTGTGTGCAGATGCAAAATAAAAATACACAGTGGAAATATACTCTTTCCACACACACATAGCATGCATATATAAGCATAATCAACACAACCATCAAATACACAAAATTCTTAGTCAAATACAAGAGAATACTTATCTTTAAACAACGTATATCCAATCAACTGGCTGTGTAAGAGTGATTTTCCACCCAATCGTAGGCACTATGTCCAACATATACTCTTTCTGCTGAAATGCCACCCCCAATCCGGGCTATGAGGCCACCAGGGCGAAGGAAAAACCTACAGGCTTCTCTCTCTCAACCCACAACCTATTCTGCGCTCTTTTTTCTTAGCCAAATGCTCATATAGATATCTATATGGATCTCACTCAGCCATCACAACCTTGTCTCCAACAATACCTTCCCCACACAAGAGCCTTATGGGCTCAAGCATCTCCTTCATAGTTCCACGATTCTCTTGGGAAATCTATCTTGCCAAGTGCTTTCAGTGTGTGCATAGAAGGAGACCGACCTACTATATATTGTTGGAGAACCACCTATAGACTTCATCATGGATTCTTAAGCATTTGTGAGTAGCACAACTCCATGGGTAAGGGTTCCTAGCTTGCCCAACCTCTGTGCTCACCTACAACCATATATTTTTCCCTCAAATCTGTAGGACTGTCTCTCAATTCGAATTTATGGGTTATAAATAGTTCGGTAATGGTCATGGACTTCAATGGGGATCTCTACATAGTGTAGATCTACATGAGAGAATGATAGAATGAGTGTTGACTCTATAGGATATGAGATATTGGTGAAAATACAACTGACGTAACTTCTAACCATAGAAGAAATGAATCCTAACAACTACAAACTGGCTTCTGACATTTGATAGAATTGTCACAAAAGTGCATTCAACTCCATTCTTCAATAATTACAGAGGTGGCTTTTCCCACCAACCTCACACATGCATTCAATGATTGGATTCAATAGTCAAAATGAGGTAATTGGCTCGTTTAAAAGTACATGGAGGAATTTGGATGGGTTCTAAGTTTAACACTTGGCAACAAAGGATTTAGTCTCCCATAAGCCCCCTTTCTTCTTCCCCTCTAGTGGAATCATAGCCCCTCTAGTGCTCTTTGCACAACAACCATTCTTGGACCATTTTATTATTTATGCAACATAACAATTTACATAGATTTCGAGTTAGCATGGCAAGCAAACCATATGGTCCAAATAACAATATTTACATCATACTTGCCTAGCTATTCACTAGTCAGGCCTTGGCCTTGAGCTCCACACTAGGAATCAATACTAGCATATTTACATCATTTACATTATTTTGATTAAATACATTCCAAGTCAAAATTGGGGATATTACACTTCATGCAGTTGAGACTTGGCACCCATGTATCTCATAGGGAGGTGTTTCCTGATGAAGACTGACCATGATGATTCATAGTTCGAAGTATTTCCTAAAACAAAGGTTATCATCACCATAGCAACATAAATGAGTCACTAAGATGATTGGGTATGATTATGATATTATGTATAAGAATGGTAGAGAAAATGTGGTGGTCGATGCTTTATCCAAGTAATTTGAGGAGGATGGATCCCTCTTTGCCTTATCCTTACTCGTCCTAGGTTGGCTCGAGGAATGCCGTTGAGAATGGATGGTAGATGACACTATAGTTCAACTGATTCACAAGCTTCAAGAAGATCCAAACCCTCCTAAAGGGTATGCATGGCTCAAAGATACATTGAGGCATAAAGGGCACATTCTTGTGGTAAAGAATTCTGCCTCAAAGAAAAGGGCATTAAAGAGAAGTTGCATTTATCACCTATAACAAGCCACTCTAACTTTCATAAAACCTATGAAAATGTTAAGCAATTGATCATTTGGGAAGGCATGAAAACATACATTGAGAATTTTTTTGCAGCCTATGACACTTGCCAAAGAAACAAGGGTGAGACAGTGAAGACACCAAAGGAGTTGCAACCAATATTGAAAAAAACACATATATGGACTGACATCTCTATGGATTTTATAGTGGGACTCCCAAAAGATGGTAACATATTCATCATCATGGTGGTAGTCATCAACCTTTCCAAATGCGCTCATTTTTGTGGCTTATCACACCCATTTACCCCCTTAGTTTCCCAAGTCTTCATGGATCAGATTTTCAAGTTACATGGCATGCCCACTCCCATTGTCTTGGATCAAAACCCCACATTGACTAGCAAATTTTCACATGATTTGTTTAAACTTCTGGGCACCATACTAAACATGAGCGCTACATATCATCCCCAAATAAGTGGTCAAACAAAAGTGGCCAACAAGTTCTCAGAAACTTATTTGTGATGCTTCGTTGTTGAAAATCCATGCCAATGGGAACAATTGCTTCTCCTTGTATAATGAGTGTATAATACATGTATCATGTGTTATACTCTGAGTCCTTAGACAATCACAAAGTTTGATATCTTTATGAGTGTCATCCTTATCCTTAATGAGGTGGCATCCTTATCTAATGATGAGCATGTACTATATATTGATGTCATTGGATGAATACATGTGTTGAGAATGGCCTTGAGACTTTTTTGCCAAGTTGTTGTGGCTCATTGCGTCTACTATATTTATTAATACATATCATAACCCCTTTAGTCTTAAGGGACTAGTAGCTCTTCATGGTAGTCATCCATGAGAGATAATGTAGCTAATATGAAGATTCTCCATGGTAGTGATCCATGAATCCATTGTCAAAAGAATTAAAGGTGCAACCACAATCTATTGAGCAAAAGAACTAAAGGTGTAGCCACAAATATAATGTGCTGACCAAGAATTTAGCAAGGATAAAAACTTAGTAGAAAATTGATCTTTTAAAAAAATTCCACATAGATCTATTATCAAATCATTGAGATAAGAGGTTGATTATCAAGTTATCCATATTAAATCTCCATTATGAATCTGAAATTTGGATTTATCTAAATCTACTTCAAAAATTCTTTATTTACATCATAAATTTGAAATCCCAAGCAATCTAAACAATAACCATTCAACTCATCAATCATTCGATTTACATATATATCACCATGAATATGGTTCCACATTTCATTGTACATGTATAACTCTTCAATAGAACCAGCTCACATCAACTGGACGGAGCCTATGTACAACAAAACCTGCATTAGCGTGACAATTACGAATCTACACCAACAACTACAACTTTCATTTGTGGTTGCTAGCTTCTTGAAAAATCTATGCTAAGCGATGACTACCAAGTCCCGGAGGATGCAATGTGATCTTGTGAAGAAACGATGGTGCAGCTCACGTGCATAACTTAGGGACCCCACGCCCAACAATAAACAAAAAAAGGGAAAAAGGTCCTCGTCATATTTTCTTTCTTAATTTCATAAGCAAGTTGAAAGTGGTTCGGAGAGTTTGTTGAATTAATATTTGTATGTTTGGTCATTATAATAGAAAATGTGAATGGAGGGGTAAATTATTTTTAAAAGTTAATATGGACGGTCAGTGATATTGGGCAATATAAAATCATTATTTAATTCAGGTCAAAGTGAGAGGTATTTAGTTATGCATGGTTTGTTCATGCTTTGGTAATGATGTGATCAACATGGATTATGATTCATTATGATTGTGGTTGATCAATTATTTGAAAAGTATTGTAAACTTTTGAGAAAAGAATTATTATAATATATTGGGTGGAAAATCAAAGAGGTATTTTGAAAAAGAATGATGGCTATTGAAAAATATTTTTGAGAAAAGTGATGACTTTTAATTGTATTTTGGTATTGTGATTGCAAGATGATTATCGATAATGAAAATTTTTTTTTTTTCTAGACTTAAAATTAAAATAAGGGGTATAAGAATACCTGTATGTACATGTATGTACATGATAGTGGATGATTTATTTTGGGATGTATGATGGTAGAGAAAATTTTAGGGATTCATATTTTTCTTAAAGTGTGAAAATTTTGGCCAATCTTATTAATTCTTAAATTTATAACCATATATTTTGTGGTGAATTTTTTATAAAAATATTCAAATTTCTAAGCACTTTACATAATTTTTAGATAATTTTGGCTGTTTTTAGAGTAAAACAATTATCCCATGGAATTTGGGTGAGTAATTGTAAAATAAAGAAAGAATTTGGTGAATATTTTTATGGAAAAATACATCGAAAAATAGCCCATGGGCTAAATTTAGCCCCTAAAATTTTCCCTGTCAAGAGTTGTTTGACTCATTGAATGGTAAAAGTTGAAGAAGTTATAAATTTTACAAAAGGTGCAGTTACAAACCCTTTCAGAGTCAATTAGGGGTTTTCTCAATTGAAAATTTGTCTTGCCTGAAATCTAAATAAGAATGTCAAGTGAGTTATCATAGTCAATTCATTGTAATCACAGTTTGGGGTGCACGATCGGTAGTACTTGACATACTGAACTTAACATAAAAGCAGGAAAGCATGAAATAAGAGCAAGCAAACATGACACAATTGAAAATAAAAAAATGGGTAAGGGAAGAAAGCATATGCAAAACACTAATCAATGAATCAAAGAACTACATGACAACTTAAATTATTTGGATAATATGGTTCTTAATGTTCAAAAGAAAATTGATTGGAAGGATAAATTGATTGAAGCACTTCAAGTAAAATTAATTGAAAAATATGAGCAAATTGAGAACATGGTTGATGCAACTTGTGACAAAAATTACACCATACAATTGGTTGATGTTACTTGTAATGCACATTACTTAATGCAACTAATGAATGTTATTTGTGACACACATGATCTAACACAAATGCTTGATGCTACTTGTGACACAAATGATCAAATGGAAATGGTTAATGACTCCTTACTAGGTTATGAAGCATAATTATTCATTAGCAACGAATTGATGAAGGAATTTTTTGTAGAAGATGAGTCACAAGGATAAACAAACAGTGATAACAACAATAGTAAATGTGAATTGAAAGAAAAAATTTGATGAAGAACATCAAGAAATACAAAATGATATTTCCAAGATGATTGTTAGACCTTGGGAATAATTAACATCCAACAAGAATCGACATGGCTAAGGATATGAAAAAGGAATCATCTTTCATATTCGACATTACTCCAAACCAATTTAGTTTTTGAGTGCAACATTGATTGATGAAAATTTAGAGGCTCCATAAGCTAATGACGAAGTTACGAATGTTGATGATAAAAAATTTGAGCAAATTCTTGATGGCATTGTCATAATGTTGGCCATATGTATATACATAGTATTTTTTATCTCCATCCTTGTCTTCTTCATTGTGGGAAGACAAATCATTATTTAGATAGAGGTCAAAAGAAGAAGAAGGACAAAAAGAAAAAAAGTCATTATGGTTGGATAACTCTTGGGAATGGAAACTAAAATCCAAGATCTTGCACAAGTTTTACATCAAGTTTTGACACATGTAACACAAATTTGCATGAAGAAATTGCAAAAGTGGAAGGCTTTCAAACATTTGTTCCAAATGAATATTTTGGGCATGATTAACACCCAATTCTACATGTCTTTTGAATTTGAACATGAGCGAAAGTGAACGGTACTCTCTTGCACTCAAAGGGGACATTACACTGATGAAGATAAAATTGAACTCTCTTTAACCTTAATGCGGAGGAGTAAATTGATGAAGAGATTGTTTAGTGGACTACCAAAACCTCCATAGACATTTTTCAAGTGAAAATGGTTATTGCTCAACCAAAACTACCAAATATAAGGTATCAAATTTAGTAATGAAAAATCTATTGAAGATGAGTCAAAAGATCAAGCCTGGATCTCGTCCACATACTTCTCACCTTGCCCCTAGAACTTCATTTGGGTTCTATAGATGGGAGACACCCAAAACAAGGCGAGTTCAGGGCATATGCCGACACACACATGCTCTATCCCCTAGTATAAAGAAAATCAAAATGTTTTGTGGTTAGATAAAGTGGTGTTCACATGGAATTAAACGTTTGGTCGAATCATAAAAGAAGGATTTCTTCTATGATAAAATGGCTTTGTCCAATAGCTAGTATATTCTTTCAAGCCCTTTGTCACGGAATTTGTCCTAATGAACCATAGTTCAACATAATGTTTCCTTTGTTTAGGATTAGGGCCTAGAAACCATGTTGGGACTTTAATGCCCATCATGATTCTTTTTATCTAACTAATAGATGCACCAAAAGTGCCCCAACTTCTTTGTCTTCTTGCCTCTCCACCATATTGAAATCCATGCAAATAATCCAAGGAGCATAAAGGAGTTCATCAAACATACAATGCCAAAAGGTTGCAATATCACCAACATCATTGGAGGCATAGATGTTGGCCAATCCTAGAAGTCAATATTCTAGGTTAAGAAACATTTTCACATTTCTTTGGGAAGGGTTAGTTCCTGGGAACTCAATAACAACATTGAAAAATTGTGGAGAGACAAGGAGCATTACTCCCCATCTTTTGTCAACATGTGATGAATAAAATATCTACCTTTGGGCCAAATGACTAGCATGGTAGTATGAAGCATAAAACACAATTTTTAACCTCTTGTAAACACAAAATATATGTCCCTCGTAGACAAGCCACCAACTAGCATAGAATGTGTTTTTTGTCAGGATCATTTAGGCTCCAGACATTCTAAAACATCAATTTCATTAAAAACTAAGGACTTTGGCATATGTCTCTGTTTCATTATTCTCAAGGTCTCTAATAGTGATGTAGGAATGATTAGAGGACATATTTCCAATCCAAAAATCATCAAGGGTACTATGTTTTGGTCATTTGGAGAGCCCATCTACACAAACCTATATAATTTCTTAAGAGTTCAAGAGTAGCGGTGGAGAGATAGCTCATTAGATCCCACCATCAACATGCATGGAACCATAAGAGACCTTGGAGGCCTCCACATTTGACAACCTAGTGGGGTTAGTTGTAGATAGATCTTGAAGGTTGAAGCTTAGGAGATTGTGGTTTCACATGCTAATATTTGGTTGTAATGTCAATTTTCCCCTTACATGCAACTTTTGTCCATACACCTTCACTTGTTTTGGAAAAGTGCAAAGGATTTAGAGAGGGAAGACCAGAGAGGGAAATGCCATTTCAATTTCAAATTAGGCCATGAATGATCAACAAGCTTGAATGAGATGGTCTTTCCTCTAGCGTTGAAAGAAAATATTGGTAAATTTTATATAGCAATCTAATTGGTGATGCACCAAATTACAAATCCTAACTTACATAGATTACTTCAAGGCACGAGAGAGGTTAACCTGCACACAAATGCAATGTTGAGGTTGAGCATTGACAATATTTCAAGTTATTCACAAATAAACTCCTCCCAAAGGGGAGGCAATTAGTTATATAGTTAGCCAAAAGTGTATGGCTAGGATTAGGTAATATTCACAAACTAAGTAGGCAAGTCGTGTTTCTTTGTCAACTGAGAAGTCATTGTTCCAATGGTCAACGACCACCATGGTGTTCATACATATCCAAAATGGTTTTCATACATATCCAACGGCCTTGATTCATAATTATATCCTTCACATGGAAAGGGTCATTCAATTTAAAGAGGAAAAGCCCTTAGTTGGGTTCTGCATGTGTCTGTAGTGCCAACCATTGGACTCCCATACATTGCGAACTTGGGTTTGAATAATCACTTCAAGGTCCACTCTTCCAACATTGAAGTAACCAAGAATGGAACATGCCCAAAACTCATGACATACACTATCATACTTAGGATCAAAGAATTCGATATCAGAAGGAGATTCATTACGTTATGGTCCATCTTGGGGACAAACTTCTGGGGAGCCTTAGATCACATCACTAGTCATTCTTGTGAATGATCATGCAAAGTTCATGTTACGCCATTATGCGCAACCTTATGGCAAAAGGTCATAGACTAAGTAGCTGTTGTTAGGGAAAGTTTCTTATGGATGGGGTGAGGCCACCAACATACTGGGGTTGAAAGACAAACATCTAAGGTTCTACAAATACAACAAATAAGCAAAATATTTAGGGTTTAAGAGGGTGTTCACCTTACTACATAATGTTTATCCAAACCTTTCCTTGAGTCCTCTTCTTGCTCTTCAATCCAGGAACCTGCAAAACCATTCCAAAAAACCTTCCTTAGACCAATTTGACTACAAATAGAAGATTGACATTTAAAAGAGCATAAAACATCAAATTGAAATCAAATATGAAATAAACATGAACAAAGCTATATGGAAAGGAAAGAATGTCTAGTGTTTCATTAATGGATGAAGCAAGCACATCAAATTACCTTCCTTCAAGCATGGCACTTCATGAAACCAAGATCCAAGGTCTCCTGCTTCTCTTCTACAAGGATCCCAACCTCTGACCAAATGTGCTAGGGTTTAGGAGCAATTAGGGCACAAGTGAGGGGGATGTGAGTCAAAATTTCTCTAGCATAACATTATGTGGGCTAAGATTCCCTTTAATGGTCCCTCTCCCTCTCTTTTATAGTGAAAGGAGAAGGTTTGGTCGAGGAAGGAGCAGTTATGACCGGAAGAAGAGGTTCCAAAACCACCCAATTTTCAATAAATTTTATATTTTTTGGGTTTTTCTGAGGCACACACAGGTAGTAAAGGAGCAAGGTGCGCGCAACACACAGGTCTTCCATGTACAAGCTACGCGTGGGTGGAAAAATGAGGAAAAACTGCCATTTCTAGGGTTTTTCAGGAGGAGTTTTGGTCTCCAAATATGGTCATGAGCTCCCAAACTACTGAATGGACCATGAATAAGTTAAGGCGAACCTATTAAGCTCCCAAATATGGCTCTTCCATCCACAATTTCCTTGTGTGTGACCCACAGCAGCCTCATGAAGTGTTGTCATGAGAGCAAAACATGCCAGTGTCGTCACAGACAAAGAAGTGCCAAATTTAGTTATAACAGTAACCTAACAAGGCCACACTCATTGCTAAAAAGACAATACGATCATACCACACACGCAAATATCACAATCTTCAAGTCATTTATAAAAAAAATAAAAATATACATTTGAGATTAACATTTTATCTAAGTTATTTTTCATATATTTTTTAAAGAATTCAATAAATATTCTCTAAACTTTAGAATTGGTATCTTATTAACCAGCCTAGATCCAAATCCCAGGCTCTATTAAGGGCTAAGAGGGATCAAATCTCTCGAGGTGCAAACCTCTTCTCACTTATTGCACTCAAGGAGATTTTACAAGATCTCCCTCATATTATTACTTTTTACTTTTTATTATTACATTTTATTTATGGCTGGCAATATTTACTTTTTATTATTACATTTTATTTATGGCCGACAATATCGACAAACATATCGACAAACACTCGACTCACAAGATCTCCCTCATATTATTACTTTTTACTTTTTATTATTACATTTTATTTATGGCCAACAATATCCACAAACACTCACTCACAAGATCTCCCTCATATTATTACTTTTTACTTTTAATTATTGCATTTTATTTATGGCCGACAATATCGACAAACACTCGACTCACAAGATCTCCCTCATACTGGGTTGTAGAGCACCTCTCAACGCAACTATGTTTTAGTAAAAGGGGTTGGTCAACTTTTGGTGCATTGAATAGCTTCATAATGATAATATATTTGGAAAATTATAATCAATTATGATAAGTTGTTAAATGATTGATCTACATACTTGTGTTTAAAAAAAAATTAATTATAATCATTTTTTGAATGGATTGATCTACATACTTGTGTTTAAGAAACTATTATTTTGCATTCTTGATATATAACATTATTTTGCATCCTTGTTCTTCATATATATATATAAGACCATAATGATTGTTGAAAAGCCAATATCAACAAGGTGACATTTTGGAAAAGACAATCTCAACAAGGTCACACTAGTTGTTGAAAAAACAATGCAATCATACGAGAATCTTCAAACAATCTTTAAATATTTAAAAATGTTCATTTAAAAATAACATTTTACTTTTTTTTTTTAATTTAGTAAATATTTTCTAAATTTTAGATTTGTTTTTGTTATTAACTAAAAAGTTGGTATTAACTATTTTTAATAAAAATAGTTGATGACCTTTTATTACATTGAATAACTTAATATTAACATATATTTGGAAGATTGTGATTAATTGGATATTTTTTTTTTTGAGTAAATTAAGAATGTATTATTATACACATTACTTTATATATTTGTGTGTGGATAAAATCACTCAAACTATCTCATTTATAATAAATTTTATCATAATTATTATTTATTTATGTTAAAAAATCCTTTAATAATAACAATATATTTAACATATTTTGAATTAAAAATAATTAATTCATTAAAATTTAAATAGATTATTTTATTAAATTATAATATAAATGACTTTTTTTTTTAAAATTAATAACTTATTACTTTTATTTATATAATATACTTCCAACTTTTAATAGTAATATTTATATGCAGCCTATGATAAACATGGTTAGTATTACCGTCGGTACACTTTGATTAACTCAATAATCAAATATTTAAGAAAACAACAAATAAACTCCGACAACACTGATCTAGATGTTTATGCTCTGTATAAACACATCTGACTTATAATTTTAAATTTTAAAATTTATTATACTCACCATAGAATATTTTTTTTGATATGTGTGCATGTGTGTAAACATCACTTAGATTGGGAAAGTTTACAAAATATCATCATTAGAAACAGCCAAAAGGTTCATGTCATGGAAAAACAATAATCCATTTACACGTCCAAACTTCAGTGGCTTTGAGGGCAAAACAACCTTGTTATGGAATTGAGAAAATGATATATGAACGAATAGTATTCCAGGGAAAATGCTATAATGGACGAAGTGACTGACAGTAAAAACTACATTTTCAAAACAAAATTAACTGTGCAAATTTATTTATAGAACTGCCATGAAAACTAGTTATAATTAACTGTGCGAATTTATCTATAGAACTGTCATGATAACTGGTTAAATTATCATCTGGCTGCAGCGATTTTTGTGGAAGGAATGGTGAGAATGGATGCAAATGATCCGCCAGCGCCGACGCTATTCCCAACTAGGGACGCCTCGTCCTGTTCTTCATCATTATCTCCATCTCCATCTCCATCTGCATCTTCCATGGGGTCGTAGCCATAGCCTTCCAAGAACTGGGGGCCTCTCTGTAACAGCCACATGGGCGCATCAGGAATATCCCACTCTCCCTCCAACATCTTCAGAGCAACGCTCATCCATGGCCTTTGGTTGGGATTGTCCTGAATACACCAGAAGGCAACCTTTGTCATCCTGGTAACACCCTCTGTGTCCACGCTGTTATCCCCCAGCCTTTTATCAACCAAATCTATATACCTCCCCTCCAGCGCCCTCAGCATGGCCCATGCCGGGAAATAACAGAGCCGAGGATCGGCTGCCGAGGGATCAAAGTTCTTCCGCCCGGACACCAACTCCAGCAACACCATCCCGAAGCTGTAAACGTCGCATTTCTTGGTAGCGATTGAGTAACGAAGCCACTCGGGCGCAAGGTATCCGGGCGTCCCTCTCACCGCTGTCACGACCTGCGTCATGTCGTCGTTCAGGAGCTTCGACATGCCGAAGTCGGAGACCTTGGGCATGAAGCTTTTGTCCAGCAGGATGTTCTGAGGCTTTATGTCCAAGTGCATTATGGGTTCTCTGCACTGTTCGTGCAGATACGCCAGACCCCGGGCAGTACCCACAGCCACGTTGTAACGCTGTTCCCACGTCAAACACCCTCGGTTGTCGTCCGGACGCGGGAAAAGCCATTTATCCAGAGAAACGTTCTCCATGAGCTCGTAAACCAGGAGCCTCTGGCGGGAATCGGCACAGAAACCCCGTAATCTCACCAGATTCATGTGGCTTATGCTGCCGATTGTCGCTACTTCGGCTCTGAATTCCTTGTATCCCTGTTTCGGTCCGTCCAGCTTCTTAACCGCAACTCCGGTCTTGTCCTTCAAAACGCCTTCATATACAGATCCAAATCCGCCCGTCCCGAGCTTTCTACTGAAGTTATCAGTGGCTTCTTTGAGCTCGTGATACGTGAACCTCGGCGGAAGCCCCGGAAGCGTCTTCAAGAAGGCTTCCTCCTCCATTTCCTCCTGATCGATCTCTTCTTCTTCGTCTATCACCGACTCCTTCGTTCGGCTCCTTCGCACGCATAGGAGCGTTATCAGGCTGAGGAACAGAGCCGCGGCTGCCGAGCTCAAAGCGATCCCGGCAATGCTGCCAAAGCTCAGGGAACTAGTAGATTCTGAGGTCCCGTTACGAGGCAATCTAGTGAGGACCTTGATGTACGCCTTGTATGTCTGGTTCGCAGTCAATTTCAGGCTCGACAGCGGGCCGTCTGCAAGGTAACACGACGAGGAACTGTTGCGGAAGAAGGCGGCTGTGCAGGAGCAACTGGTATTGCACAGGCTCTTGCATTTTTCGACTGTGGAGACGTTCGCTTCAGGCTGCAGGTAGTCGTTCGGATAGTAATCCACGCCGTCGAGGCTAATGAAATGCCGGGCAGCAGATGGCTGGCTGCACGTTGGCTCCCCCTGTCTGCTGTAACATCCCTGCGTCACATCCAGGGTCTGGATTTGGTCAAATTGATCGATTGTCCCGGAGCCCGGGCAGGTGCACTGGCCATTGTCACAGATGCCATAAGGCCCGCAGGCTCTGGGCAGTATGCACTTCTTATTAGATGGGTCCAGTTCAAAATCCGGGCTCCAGGTTTGGACATCGTTCTGTCCGGGCATCATAGAGATCCGGTAGACGCGAAGGCTGCCATCGGTGTCCAGTCTCAGGAATCTATAATCGTTTCCATTATTGAAATTAGGAGGAGCCATTGACAGCAATTGAGTCCCATTACCGCAGGAAGAAGAAGACGCCGATTTGCCGATATTTCCCTTGCGAGAAACCGTCAAATTCTGACCTGTATAGACGGCTTCGGAGACGAAAGCCGAGGAATTATAAAAGCAAGGCCTGAGAATGCCTTCGTAGTCCAGACCTTGCAACCCCATAGTCCAATAAGGCTCCTGGCTTGAGCTTGTGTAGAACAAAACCAAACCTCCCGGTTCCATAACGAGCTTATAAGATCCAGCACTTGTATTCGTCGCAGATGAATTCGAGACAAGTGCCTGCCCCCTTTTCAGCGCCTGCCCGGGCACGAGCGTGTTCGTGGGATGATCCCAGCTCTGCCATACGAGATTCGAACTCACCGACACAAGCGAAGAATTCGTGGTATTATAGATCTGGAAATTACCGTTCTTCGCCATTAAAATGCCTATAGACTTACCAGTACCTATACTCCAGACCACGGTTCCATCGGAGTCTTCTAATACGAGGTTCCCAGGACTCCCCAGCTTGAGCAGCCCACCCTTTGAGACCGTCCTGTTTCTGTTTGCTGTCCAAATCTCCGTGGCAGGGAACGAGGTGAGATTCAATCCGATAACAACAGACAGAACAAATTTTCCAGAAGAATTGACGTCAATGAATCCCAGCCCAAATCTGTGATTCTCGCTAACAATGGCGTTCCCATTTCCATCTGTGACTGCTCTGAAGGGCCCCTGCTCGGTGCTGTACCTAGGAAGGCTGGAGTTATTGATAGCCACTTTCCAATTGGAAGGCAGGGCAAAGAACGTCCCTTCACTTGCCCCGATCAAACACAGCAAAATCAAAATACAGTGAGAGTTCCAGGACTCCATGGTCTCTCAAAAAACCATTCCTTTCTGATTTTCTTTACGATTTTCTCCAGCGATTGACGATATGATAAATGTTATGTGTTTATAATTCCAATTCTTTCTTTTATTCCAAGGAAAAATTCCAATTCTTTCTCAATGTCAGGCAGACACGACAAACCCACATGAATTACATTCGACACGCTGGTTTCCTGCCTTTTGACTTTAACCACATAAAATTAAAGAAAAGTACGTCAATCAACTGTTGAATTAATGGCAATTTAAAAGCAGCCGTTAGTCTGAATGTGTCGCAACAAATTTCAACGAGGTAACTGGATTAGTTTTCTCCCCAATATAGATCGATTTGAAGTATCGGGTACTTCACGTCCAAAGATTGTTGTTATTGTTATAAAAATTGAAAGGTATAAAACCATTTTTAAAACTCTAGTAAATAAAAATATTGAAATGTATTAAAATAATTTAAAATTTTTAAATTTTTATATGAAATGAAAATATTGAATTGTATAAAATTTAAAATTAAATTTAAAAAAATAAAGGAAAGAAATAAGGATTTTTTAAAAACAAAAAATGGATTTTTCAGTAAAAGAAATAGGAATATAAGGCACAACTACTGTGCTCATGATAAATGAGGGTGAGTATTTGAATATAAAAATGGATGAATAATTTGAGAATTATCACAAATGGAAACATTTTATTTTTATGATCACACTTAACAATTTGGAAGTTGTTATTTAAGTGCCAAGTTGTTTGTGTGTTTGTGTTGGTTTATCCACCATAAGAAAAGAAACTAAGATGGTGAACTAATTCTGATGAAAGTTGATTGGAAATTTGTCTTGTGCAATTGGTCCTCTTCCAAATGAATTTATGTTGTGCAACTAGTCCTCTTTCCTCTTCCAAATGAATTTCGGGCTGTGCAACTAGTGGAAGAAATAGGGAATGTAAGGCACAATGGCTATGTCATGATAAATGGGGGTGAGTATTTAGATATAAAATGGATGATTAATTTGAGAATTATTACAAATTGAAACATTTTATTTTCATGATAACACCTAACATGGAACTTGTTATTTAAGTGCCAAGCTATTTGTGCAATTTGGAAGTTGCTATTTAAATGCCAAGCTATTTGTGTTGGTTTATTGACCATAAGAAAAAAACTTAGATGGTGAACTTTATGTAGCCTCAAATTCTGATAAAAGTTCCTTCCTGATTTTTGTTGTGTAATTGGTCCTCTTCCAAATGAATTTATGCTGTGCAACTGGTCCTCTTTCCTCATCTAAATGAATTTTTGTTGTGTAATTAGAAAAATTTCTTATATTGATCTACCTACCTATACCTCATAAAAAGCTTTAATGACAGTTTCTAAAATATATCGACAGTCTAAAATATTTTTTTGACAAAAAATTTAACTGTGTAACAAGAAGTTTTATTTATCATAATATTTTTATTGCATATTTTTTAAACATTTAAAATATACAATTCTAATAATATATTATAATTTCAACAATTTCAACCAGAATTTGGTTAGAAAAATCACTCCACGTATAATATGAAACATAAAAACATTTAACCTACTTAACACGTCTTTGTGGTTGGATGTTAGAGATAATATCTCAATACATAAATCCTCTGCATCTTCAATGCATATGAATCTGTTTCGAAGGTTCTCAACGAAGTTGGGTACCGACATAGAGAGCATCAAATATGTCAAAATGATTATAAATGAACAGTAGTACAACGCGTTTTCTTGCATTTCTTTCTTACACGGCATTGTTCGGTACGTACAGCAGGTTACAACAAGACGAGTAACAACAGTAGTTGAGATTAGATGGAAAATCACAATCTGGCTGGGACCATATTCTGCTGTTTGTGTAGACGCGGCCTACTTCCAGTTGGAATAAGTTGCTGTTATTATTCTTAAAGTTTACGTACATCGAAGTTTGTGCTTCGAGTTTATCGCATTGCCTGGGAAAAAGATGTATGATTATGTAATTATTAGTTAGTGTTCCCATCCCAGCATATCACATCAAATCAAATCTTTCCAAAGGTATCTTGACTTAGAGCTTAGGAATTTTTTTTATATGAACGGTTAACACACACACGGACTTACTGTTTGGCATTAACCAACTCCTCACGTAATTACCTACCACCCTTGGTTGTACAAAATTCATGGAAGTATTACATCATTTAATATATTGTCTATGTGCGCTAATGTGATGACAATTTACATATCCTTTATGAGGGTAATCACATAGTCCATGGAGGGAAATGACACACTCTAGTGGGAACTTGGATAAATTGGAAACAATTTGTTTACCATGAATTACTACCAAGTCAATGTTCACCAACATCTTTATGACTTGAGGTACATTGATCACATTCACCAATATCTTTATGATTTGAGGTACATTGATCAACATTCTTAAACAACATTAATATGATACTTGATATTTAAAAGTTAGGATGAGAGAGGTCGATAGAGGGAGAGACTAGCACTCATTCTTCATTGTCACACATCAAATAATAATTATAAGAAAACATAAAATTTCTAAGTTATTATTATTAATTCAATTAAGGACTCGAACAACATTCACATTAATCTCAATAATAAGAAGATATACATGATATTTAGTTAACACAACTAAGAAGATATACATGATATTTAGTTAACACAAGTGCGTTTTTAATACCATATTTAACACCTAAATTATGGGAAGTTCATTTCGAAGTAAGATTAAATTCATCATCCTATCATATTTTAATTAGTGGGATATTACCTTTATGAAATTGTATAGGTTAGTTATGGAAATGTTAGTGCAATTTTATTTTTGAGTCAAGTACACTTACATTCTCCTCAATCCTATTATGGGAAGTTCATTTCGAAGTAAGATTAAATTCATCATCCTATCATATTTTAATTAGTGAGATATTACCTTTATGAAATTGCATAGGTTAGTTATGGAAATGTCAGTGCAATTTTAAGTACACTTACATTCTCCTCAATCCTATAATAAAGAAGGAGCTTAGTCATCTACTAAACCATGAGGTTGTTTAAAGTCATATTGAGAATGATCTTAAAAGTAACAATTTCTTGCCTTGAACTTTCAATCCATTTTTACAGGCATTCCCATAAGAAAGAGGAAAAGTTACGGTCTAGCAAGGCTCCCTTTTTTCCGTGTAGTGCAACTTCATCTCCCTCAACATTCACACTTAGCCCTAACTTGATGTTAGGTTAGAATTATTGTGTCTTAGGGTTTATTTTTCTCCTAAGGTTTTGGCATTATGATAGAAGGTATGTTCAATCACTTGTTATCATGCATTTTGTGAATGAGCATAACATACCCATCTATTCTTATAGGAAACAACCACCATCCTAATCATTGTATCAATACATTGTTTTTTACATTTATTTGAGTAATAGAATTTCGATTTCTTTGTATTTGTGTGTTTTTTTGGTACGTTAATGCTATCATTATTAATATTATCTAACCTCATTTACTTACAAGCAAAGCCCTCCTCAAGAAAACATATTTTCTCTTATTGTTGAAGAACCAAGTAACCATCAAACAAAAACTTGTAGAGTTGAAACAAGATTCATATATTTTAGATACTAATATGTAACAATTATGCATCTAAAGCGAGTCCATCAAATTTTATTCTCCAACAAAAGTTACCCTAATAATAGCTACAATCTTTGTTAGGAAGAGGGGGGAATGTGTGTGAAGGTGAAACCCTTCTAATTCATCATATCATAAATGGAAAACATTCATAATGTCTCTCTTGATGTGAGAGGAATGGTAAGAAGGAGAAAGAAAGGGGTATCAATGTCTTTCCAACCTCCTTCATTGTCACATTCTCCTAATCTATAGATAATTTTTATTATGCAACAATACATGGCCTTTTAATTCTAGATTTCCTTCATAACTTATCAAGGAATGGATGGTGGAACAACATCATAATTTTTTGGGTCTATTTACAAGCCTATATGGGATCAGTTGCAATAAATCATGATCACTTGTAAGTAGAAGTATTGCATAGTTTCTTCATGTTTTTTTTACCAACCTTTTTGGTGGGACAATTTCGAAAATTACGGTAATATTGACATTGTTGACATTATTTGTGGCTTTATAAAATATATCATTTGTACATGACTTCTCTCTCTATAAGATGCACAACTTTTTTTGTTTCTAGTAAGAATATTAGTAGTATTTTGACAGAGGTTGTGTGAAAAGAAATGTTCAACCTTTATGTTTATTTAGAGATCTTATTTGTTTGAGATCCAAATACAAAGTTAAATTGTAAAATATGTTATACTCTCAATATTTCAATTGTATTTTGATCTACCAAAAACAATGTAACAAATATTTTATCAAGCTTGAAAACTATCTATTGTGACATAGTAGGCAATATTGATGGTAATTAATATATTTAAAATACCATCAAACTAGTAGATGCATGTAGTGCAGCAAATATAATCAAACTAGTAGATGCATGTAGTGAAGCAAATATAACAATGATTATCCTAATGTACACTAACAAATGAGATTGGAACATACATGAATTGCGATATATCATTTCTTCTTATTCCTTTGGCCCTCTAATGGGAATACCATATATAATTACTAATAGTAATTTCTATAAAAAAATGTCATTTTATTTATATCAAACATTAATGCTCATTATTGGGTTTACCCTATTTTACCAACTAATTTCTAAATATATTTAGGTTATTTATATTTTATAGCATATATTAAATCAATAAGGGCCGTGTCCTTCCTTAGAATGGAAAAGAATTGGAAAAATCCAAAAACCACCAATAAGTTTGAGTCCTTGTATTAGAGAAGGAATTAGATACAGCTTTGATGGTGTTACTAAAATAAATCCAAATCTAGTTGAGGGAGTGAGAGTCTTTAGCGACCATAAAGGGTACACTAACACTCCAAAGGTTTAAAAATGGATAGGTAACAAACCAATTAATCAGATTAAACCAAAAGTTCTAATTTATGGCATCATAGAATAATTAAAAGAAATATTTTGGGAAAATGTTGTTGAAGATGGGAAACTCATATAACCTCAGTGGGAAGAGGAAAGATTCATCTTAATAAATTTGTGGCCATGGATCAACACTATTATAATGAAATTTGAACTTTGCAAACTTTTGGGGAAAGTATTTTTGAAGGTGGAAAACTCATTTCACCTGAATTAACTAGTAGAAAAATGGGTGATAAATGACCAGGCGATCAAAAGCATTGGTCACCATGCGAAATAAATGACTAAACCACCAAAACAGTTGCTCACCACAATATTTTTATGTGAAATATGACCAAATTTGAGAAATTTTAAGTGATTACAACTAAAAATGACTAAAATAAATAACTAATTTAGTCATAGGGTAGAAAATAACTAATTTAATCATGGGATAAAAAATATGACTAGACAATCTAAGTTAATAATTATATAAGATGTCCTGATTATTAAATATTTCCTTATGCATCACACACAAATTAAGTGTCTCTATATATAATATAATATATGATTTTATAATTATATATAGCATGTTTTTATACGTCTCTAGATATAACAAGTTATACAACTTGATGAGAAATTTATACTCAAAACGAGAACTCTAGCCATAGAAACCCATATTTTTGCATAAAAAACACAAAAAAACCCCAAATAAAAAAGTGGTGCTACCAGTAGCACCACTTTTTAATTTGGGGAACCAAAACATTTGTTATTGTTGTTTTCAAAAACCTTAAAATCAAGCTCTAAATTGAAAACTAATGCTACCGGTAGCACACTTTTTCAAAAGATGGCATTATTACATGATTTTATCATAATTGAAAATTGTGCTTATTTAATCTCTTAGTAACACTATATAAAACTTGCACTGAGTTAAACACAAATTATTCAAGAAATAATTTGACCACTCTTTTCATATAAAATAAAAAATTTATTGTATTCATCATAAAATCATATGGTAAACCATAAGACGTAGAAGTAATTCATATAAAAATTCAAGCACTCCTTTAGAGTTTCCATACAAACAATGACATATTAATAAAAAAGACAAAATGTTTAATGTGCAAATATTCAAATCAACACATGGATTCTGACACACCATCTGAAGCTACATTTTCTTCAGATGAATGATTGGATGAACATATAGATGACCCATATTCTTCTCTACTATCAATGGGTGCACCATTTGAATCTTCATGTAAGCCCAACATTTCATATGCCATATTCCTACTAGATCTACGCCTTGGTTTAGCAGACTCCCATGTTGCAACTATGTCTGGTGCCAACAATCCTTTGATAATCCCTATAGTCTTGGAGTGAAGAGTGCCTTTATTTGTCAACTGGAATTCATAAACTAGTATGTCAACATCCTCTAATTTCAAAATCTCTATGCAATGATGATTTACATTTTGACCCTTTCTTGTTCTCTTTTTGCAAACCTTTTTCTCAATCACCATCTCCGGCTTGTACACACCATCAAATGGGTGTGTGTCTATTGCATACCAATATACTTCAACATATATAACTTCTTAATTTTATTTATTGTTCATAACTTTTTCAATCCAAAATGGATAACCACGTGGATCTTCTGTGGCCAAAACTGGAATCATGCAACCCTCCTTAATATCTTGTGCTAAGCCTATGTAAAGTTCTTCCATCGCCTCACGCCGTGCAAATGATCTTCTAGACCCAATGTACATTTCCATTTCTTCTGGTTGAGAAGACTCGACACCTTCAGGCTCAAGATTTCTCTCCTCATTTTCATTTGACATGCTTTGTGGCCAACTAAATGGAGTGTTCAAAAAAATATCTCCATTTGTAGAGTTTGAAATTATATCATTTTTCTCCATGAAAAATGACTCCCACCAAATAGAATCAACCGACATCAAAATAGTCATATGTATCTTTGATAGACTTTTTTATTTCTTCCAAGCATCGAGAAGAATCAACATCTCTATTATGCCAGCGTGCATTTTGAATCTCAACAACCGATTGCAACAAAAATACCTTTGAAGCATACATTTGACGACTTGGGATGAATTTCAGAAATGCTAAACCCTATATAGGCCCCCATCCTGCACTTGTTGACTACTTCTTACCCCATAGTAGTGTTTTCCCATCAATATTTTTTATACGAAATTGATGTTGAAAGCTAATGTCATTAAGTTTCTCAATGCACCTTTCTTCACCATGCGATCCCAAAATAAATCTTCGCATGTCAATAGTTTCTTCCAATGTTAGTACAACAGGCTCTGGACTATATGTTTTTTCTAATAATTTCAGTTAATGATGGCAAGCTCCCAAAATTCTTCCTCCCTAATGTCACTGCAAAATGGCTAAAAATTTGATCAATATGGTCATGTGTATGCCCAACAAGAAGGAAAACAAATTTACCCTTCTGAAAAATTCCCAATTCAACAAACATGTTCAGATAACCAAACACGATTTGATTTTTGTTTTCCTGGCAGGTGTTGTCTAATTACAGATATAGAACTCGAGGAAGATTACCATACCAATGAGTTAGCACATGGTTAATTATGGTAAGGTCATATTTGCATGATTATGAATATTGGGAGTTGTAAAGTAAACCCTTGGAGAATTTGACCATTAAAAACCATACAACCAACCAAGTGAAACTGAATAAAATTTTCCTCCTTTAAATTCTTTGGTACACGAAAAAATGTTGCAAAAGTATTTTTTTCTGCGTTGCCATCAATTATCAAACCCATATACTTATGTGGTTCATCATAACACTTCTTGCGATGTTTGTATAAATTTTTCCATTCAACTGATTGTTGATTGCGATGTGCTTGAAGTTCTTTAACAACATAATCTAAAAATAAAATAAATACAAAACATTGATGAGATTTCATAATAAATATTTATTCCAAAAAAGTAAAGTTGTTAGAGACATACCTCTCTCTATCCCTTCTGATTTATCCCTTATTTGTTTAAGATAAGCACATATACTGCAAATCCCCATCCTTGACCTCTTAGGAATACAAACATTGTTGAACTCCGTTTTCCATAGTCTTGTAAAATATGCATCTCTAATGAAATTGTTATTTCCTTCAACATCTTGAACAAATTCCTTGTACAAGTTGTAGATTTCCTGCCTTGAGAAATTATATGGATTGTGTATGGTTTCTCTATCTAGCATACTCTCTCCATGATTAGAAAATAAGTCACGCATCCATGACATTGCAATGTTTGTTATCGACCCACTAGCTTGTGCATGATATTCTTTAGAATAAAATGTAGGATCCTTTTCTAGCCTTGTCTGGATTCTTGATAGTTTAAGATTACCAATTGAGTGGATTATTTTGAATGCCCTTATGCAAAGAAAAATACTTCCAATGCGATAATCATAACCTACCTTTGTAGAAATCATGCACACTACCAAATATGAATTTTGCACATTTTTGTTCATTGAGGAAAATCATCATCGCTACCATCATAATCATTGCTTGGAGGAAAATCATCTTCACCATTATTGGTGCCTTCATCCTCACCAAAATCATCATTTGTCCCATTAAAATACTCACTTGGAGGAAAATCATCATTAGAGCCATCAAAATCCTAGTTGGAAGGAAAACCATCATTAGAGCCATCAAAATATTGGCTGGGAGGAAAACCATCTTCAACATTGTTGTTGCCTTTATCCTCATCAAAATCATCTTTGTCCCATTAAAATCCTCTCTTGGAGGAAAATCATCATCTGTTCCATCAAAATATTTGCTTGAAGGAGAAACATTATTAGTCCCATTAAAATCCTTGCTTGGAGGAAAATCATCATCAATGCCATCAAAATCCTTGCTTGAAGAAGAAACATTATCACTCCCATTAAAATCCTCGCTTGGAGGAAAATCACCGTCGGTGCCGTCAAAATCATTTCTTGGGGAAGGAACATTATCAATCCCATTAAAATCCTCGCTTGGAGGAAAATCATCATCAATGCCATTAAAATCCTCGCTTGGAGGAAAATCATCTACACCATCATTGGTGCCTTAATCCTCACCAAAATTATTATTGATCCCATCAAAATCCTCACTTGGAGGAAAATCAAGTTTGTTGTCTTGTAAATCCTTGCTTGGAGGAAAATCTTGGCTTGGAGGGAAATCATCGTTTGTGCCTTGAAAATCCTCGCTTGGAGGAAAATATTGGCTTGAAGGAAAATCATTGTTAGTTCCTTGAAAATCATCGCTTGGAAGAAAATCATCGTTGGTGTCTTGAGAATCATTTTCTTGAGCAAAATCATCATTGGTTCCTTGAAAATCATCACTTGGAGGAAAATTGTCATCATCTTCCTCAGTGTCTTTAAAATATGCACATGGAGGAAGGTCCTCATCATCATCATCATTAATGACTTTAAAATATTCACTTGGAGGAACATCATCATCGGTGCCTTTGAAATCCACACTTCAATGAAAATTTCCACCATCCTCATCTACATCTTCAGACATTGAGATTGATTCAGATGAGTACATGACTTTTCACTAAAAAGTATAAGAGAATGAAATTTTCTCACACTCCTCACCAAAAAGTACAATGGTGCAACTGTCAGCGCCCAACAATCTTATAGCTAAAATAACGAAATTTTCCCTTCAAAATTTTCCTTCCGAAGCATTCCCTCCAAAATATCCCTTCAAAATTTTCCCTCCAATTATTTAATGCCTTCTTCGAAATTTAGAAATAATGCATTAGCTAATTACACTTTTTTAATCCCTTATTCCTAAAACGAATAATGTTAAACTTAATATTAGCCATATAAACTATTTTGGTTTTCTATTCTTCATGTTTGAAATTTCGAGTAATTTAATAGTGCTTTGAAGGTTAGTTCTATTTTTTTTTAAAATAAATCTTTCTATTTTATATTTCCTTTGACAGTGTTTTCTCTCTGCTTTTGTCAAATTTTTTTAATCCCACATTCATAAAGCGGTAAAAAAAAACTTATTTTATGCTATATTAACGCAGTTTGGTTTTCTATAGTCACCCTTTGCAATCAACGATCCATAAGGATTTGAAGACCATCGAAGAGCTTCAAACATTGTCAAGGTTAGTTAAATGATTTTTGGAATGTAATTTTTTTCCTTTGGGCTTCGACATGCCCTCTGTAAAAACCTAGGTAAATTTTTTTTTTTCTTTGGGCCTGAGAGCTCGTGCATCCAAAGGATGGACCTAGGGAATGCCCCTTTGGGCGCACGAGGGAGGAGATAAGATCCTACCCTCAAGATCCTTTGAATGGGAATTGGGCGCCCAAAGGAGTGGCCCAATGCATAGCCCATGGGTGATGCATAGCCGTCGGGTTATGCATTGGGCGCCCAAAGGGGCGTCCCTATGCATGCATCTCCATCGAGTTATGCATTGGGATCCCAAAGGGAAGGCCCTATGCGTAGACCATGGGCTATGCATTGGACTCCCTATGGGCCACCCATTGCATAGCCTGTGGGCTATGCATAGGGCATCCAATGCATAGGCCACAAGATATGCAATGGGATTCCCTTTGGGAAACCATTGCATAGCTCGTGGGATATGGATAGACCGTAGGCTATTGCATAGCCCATGGGCTATGCATTGGGCTCCCAATGGGAAAGTGCTATGGGTACCCAAAGGGGGCCTGGGGGTGAAGATCCACTCCCCCCAGGCCCCCTTTAGGCGACCAGAGCGCCCGTCTGCCTGGGCGGGCGCTGAGGGCACCCAAAGGGGGCCCAGGGGCGGAGCTCCGCCCCCCCGCTCCCTTTGGGCTCCCACAACGCTTTCCCGACAGGCGAGCACTGTGGGAGCCCAAAGGGGGCGAGGGGGAGTGGAGAATCACGCCGCTCGCTTGGGAGGGCGGTTTGTGCGCCCAAAGGGGGCTGGGGGGGAGTGGAACTCCACCCCCAGGCCCCCTTTGGGCGCCCATAGCACCCGCCTAATGGGCGCTACGGGCGCCTGTAGCATAGTGCAAGGGATATGTTGGGCATGGGGGTGTGCCCAATGCATAGCCCTTGGGATATGCTATGGGAGCCCTGTAGCATATCCCAAGTGCTATGCATTGGGCACAAACCGCAAATGCATAGCCCTTAGGCTATGCTACGTGGGCGCCCGTAGCATAGCCCAAGGGCTATGCATTATCGTGAGGTGCCACTACATAGCCCTTGGGTTATGCATTGTCGCAGGGCGCCACTGCATAGCCCTTGGCTATGCCAGGCCTGCAAATACATAGTCCTTGGACTATGCTATGGGTGTCCGTAGCATAGCCCGAGCGCTATGCATTTAAAAAAAAATCTCGAGCCCCCTCTACATTTAAAAAAAAGTTATGCTTTTTATAACTATATGTTAACATTTTTTTTAAACATATAGTAAACTTTTTTTTTTCTTTTTTTCTGACTATAGGGAAAATGGCATCAAGAAAGCTATCTGAAAACATCTATGGAGCGAGATCGTCGATGAAGTCATCGAAAAAAATAGTTGATCCATCTGAGAATGTTACACATCATGAAGTTGTATCCAACGATGATTTAAAAAACAAGAATGCTAGAGAATGGAAACACACACCAAATGAAGAGAAAATGGACTATTCTTGGTTTCTGAAAGAGAAATATCAAGGCAACCCAGATATTATTCATTTATATTTTGTTGCATTTGCATATCTTAAAAATGCTTATCACTCATTGGGATTGTTGCGAGATATTTGTTTGGTTCCAGGTAAAGACATTGTTTATGCACTAGTGAAACAAGCTAAAACCTTTGTCAAAATTCGATATTCTTTGAAGGTTTCAAACTATAAGGTCGATGAAATTTTCACAGAATCTTGTGTAGGAGTTGTGCACGATATTGAGCGCAAGAGTGTAAGTTTCTATATTTTTATATATTTTTGAATATCTTATAGTTTGAATCATATGACCATGTAATATATTTAATACAATAATGTTTTTATTTCGCAGGATTTTTCTATGCCACTTTCCCATATTCTGAATGGAATTTATTCTACAGAAGAAAATCTGGTGGATGTCATTAATGCCCCCCTTCATAAGGGAGAAGCACCAAATAAGGGATAAACACCAAAGCATAAATGAGTGCAAAATGTTCCTGGAGAAGTACAAGCACAGAAAGTAAAAGGCATCGAACAATCAAATGAAGTACCTAGGAAGGTTTCATTCAGAAGGATATCTCTCCCAACTGAACATGATCGACGAATTGTTGGTGATGAGGATGTTACTTCTGCTAGTAAGAGTAAGAGACACTCTTCTAAAAGACCTATGGATGAGGATTTTTTGATTCCTGATCAACAATTTTTTCTTCTAGATACAATTGCTTCAAGACATAAAAGGAGGAGAGAAGATGTTCAATCCAATGTTGAAATCATAGTGAAAACTTGGGGGACAGTTTGGAAATCATCACTCCAGGTGGTGATCTAAACGATGGTGTTGTTAAGACAACACAAAATGCTATTCGAGATCGACTGCGGAGGGATAAGTTGGTTCACAATGGGCATACATTTGATTTAAATGTGAAGCAACTTTATATACACACAAAAGGCCAAGGGAAGTATCAAATTAGGAAACCACGTCACTTGCATGTTCATAACTTGAAAGCATTGATGAGGTCGAATCCCTATGCACATGTGGTTCACTACCTAGTTCTTGTTGACCCAAAAGATGTTCCAGTTAGAGATGCATTTGATGAAGCAAGATGTTTTGATTACAAATACTATGTTTTGGGGGGAAATCATTATGCAGAGGCTAGAAAAGAATTGATGCAAGAGTTTCCCAAAAACCCTATTTTTCAAACAATGAAATGCATCATTTACGCTGGTTTAACAGATGTGGAAGAAAAACTATTGGAATGGGATCGCAACACATATAGTGACTATAGGATGTCCATGACATTAATTCAAAGGTTTAGATTTATCCACAATGAATTTGAACTAATATGTGGTGGGGATAGATCGAAAGTTGATGCAGATTTTTGGAAACAATGTTGTATGGAAATAGGTATCCCTATTAAAGAAGACAACGTGAAATAGAAAGGTTTGAAAGGAAGTGATGCATTCATAGCTATAGATAACTATTTTCAATTGGAATTTAGAACGGGGCCCATATGGGATTTGATTGATGAAATATTTAGCATGTGGGAGAATATTTCCATAAAAAATCAAAAGGTAAAAAAAATAAAGCAGTTGCATGGAGCAGTAGTCAAGGAGGCCCCGAAGCCAAGAATTTGCCAGAAGATATGACTATAACACCTTGGAGATCATTCCAAGGTGTGAAGGATGAAACACTTATATATACAATACTGTCATGTGTAAATTCAGGTGAATTATCCATGGAGGAAATGTGCAATGAATTTGAAAAGTAAGTTTATAGGTTGTTTTTATCTTTTAAAGTTTATTTTTCGAGTTAAGATTTTTTATTAAATAAGCATTGTGTTATTATTAGATGTCATTGTAAACGCCATTTATTTTTACATCATGTAGTCATAAGGTTTACATGAAAATACAAGAGGCTATGGTTATAATGTTGGGTGAGAAGAGTTGGGATGATGTCAGATGCAACTATCTAGATTCAAGCTCCATGGAAAACTTAAAAGGTTTTTTGTTGCATACAAAAATGTATGACGATTTATGATATTTCCTATTTTATTTATTTCTAAGTGAATTCATTTCTATTTTATTACTTAAAGACATAATTTTGTTTTCAAAGATGTCAAAGAAGAGGACATTACCATAGTCTTTCAAAATTCATATTCAAAGAGCCAAAATAGAACGACAAAGAAGACAACATCTTGCAAATGTTGAACTTGATGGCACCCTTGATCATCATGCTTGGACTGGACTCGACACTATGCAATATAAAGTGATTTTGGGTGATTGTGCAAACATTACAAATCTTGTTCCCAAAAAGGAGTATTCCCTAGTTATTGCAGATATCCCTCATGGATACAATATAAAAAACATTACTTATGATTGTGAGCCTTATACATACTAGTCATTCAATAAAGTGGATTTAGGATTTGTAGATGTCAAAACATCACCCTATGGATATTTCTTGTTTTCCATTCAGATGTACAAGGAGGAGCAGTGCTAATAACCTTCAAGGATAAAGAAAACTCAAGGAAACATCTGTATTGGTAATATATTTGTAGTATATTATTAAACATTTGAATTTAGAAACCAAAATTATTTTTCTATAAGTTAATTAGATTCTTATCTATTTCTGTTACAGGCATAGGACTAACATTCTTAGCTCCAACACTGATCCATTTATGAGTGATACTAAAAACATACATCTTGCATGTTGGACAAAATATGAGACCTATGAATCTCTTTTAATCAATGCAAAGAGTGAAGGAAAATATAGTCAAATATTGTCTTATAATGTCGTGGTTAACAAGTTGACATATGAATAAAGGGATTTGAAGGAAGAAGCTATAAACATCTACCAAAAGCCACAAGCATTGATTAATTATCTCATAGATACTTTTTCAAAAGGAGATTGGGGTTTAGATTTGTTCTCGGGATCAAATAATATTTCTGACATTACATATGAAACTAGTGCCATAATCTAAATTCGGTAATATATATTTTTTAAATTTATGTTTCAATATGCTATTTAATTGTTTTATATGTGGTGATTATGTACAACAATAGAATGTTCGTTACAAAAAGGAAGAAATTGCATATCCATTGTGAATGACATACTACAGAGCAATTATATCAAGAAAAGAATAATTCTATGAAAGTTATTCCAGATGAAATGCAGGAAGTTGGTTTGAAGAAAGGATGATTTAGTGAGTCACTTGTGGCAAAGATGTCAAAAGAACCTCAACCTCCTTTAAAAGGGATGTTCGGAAAATATCACTTTGGGCATTTTGCAGAAGTAGAGGACCCAATGGAAGAACACATTGATGTACAGGAAGAGAGCTAACCAACATAAAATGTCAATTTCGATGAAGATTTTGGGATGCATGATATTGTTGATTAGTTTCATATCATTCAGGAAAATGTCAAATTTGACAAATTTTTGATAAGATATTTTTGTAATGGTTTGAATTTAAGATTTTATTTTGAGAATAAATGTTATGTTTTTAATATGCTATTTAGAAATATATGGTATACGTTTTGTTGAGTTTATGTGAATCATCACTTTATGGAAAATAATGTTAAAGAATATCATTTTCATACATCAAATAACATAAAATACGCTGAAAAATGGTTTGAAATGTCTTTTTTTTTCTCATTTTGTTTTAAAATTTGCCCAAAAAATGACTTCTTTAAGATAAAATTTATTGAAAAAACTTTGAAAATGCATATATTTTTCATTCTAACTAGCTTCTAAATCTTAAAAAAATTCAAAAATGTGTGTATTTTTTTACTATAACTAGCTACTAAATGTAGATGTTTTTGTAAAGTTTGGAAAAAGTCCCTTGTAAATAAAAGTTATAGTTTTCTTATGACCAAGAAGTTTCAAAATCACAAAAAAATGGCTCAAAAAGAAAAACGGTGCTACCAGTATACACACTTTTTGAAACAGAGATAAAACAACTACTAAAATTAACCCCCCAGAAAATGAGAACAATGTCGAGTTCTTGTCAAGTTGTATAACTTGTTATATGTCAATATTGTAATTGACATAATAGACCTAATTAGTTTGCATTAATGAATAGAAAGGGAAGAATGCTCCATGATATTCAGCATGCTCCATAATTTACTTGGCAGTATACTAGTGTTGATATCGACATGATTATGAAGTGTCAAAACATGATGCCATAGGCGGACATACTGAACTTTTTCGCAAGATCATTCCATCTATCCCGTCACATCCAATTCGATGTGCTTATCATGTCCATATCTTATTTCACCAATTTTTCTTTTGTATTATCCCTTCGACTGATCTTCCAAGTTACATAATGTGCATAATCATAGTGTGTCGATTGAGTCGAGTCTTGGATATTTGTCACCTTTCCCTCTGGGCATTGTCATGAAATTGGTGCCATTATGTTTAGCTCATTGTATTGGTCGCATTCATATTTTGTTTGAACACAACCGTCGTCGTTTGAACCTCTCAACAATCTGTTAAAATTTCGGCAAGTTCATGTATTTTGCGTCATGTTATCTAAAAATTCTCAATTTCACAACCTTCATTAATTGTCCATATGCATCCATTCATCATGGTTCTCCTTGTGCCTAAGTTTAGAAAGTTCTAAAGTCTCCCCGGGCCCCTGCCATACAAAAAAAGCCAATATATATTAAATATATAATATCCTAATATATATATATATACATATATATCATATAGCTAATTTTTTAATATGCCATATGTTATATAATTAATATATTAACATACTATAATGTTAATATATTAATATCATTATCATCATCATCTATTTTTAAGGTCACCATAGAACGAGATACCAAGTTCGTGTATGAGACCCCCTTGTTTGTGGGACAAGGGACCTTCTTCTGTGCAATGATTTAAATATAATATTTAATATATTGGAAAAAAATAAATATATTAATATTATTATATATAAATAAGAGCCATTTGTAAATTGAATTTAACTATCCGCTGATTCAAGCGAACAATTTATCCAACGCATCATGATTTAGAGTTCCATTTTCATGTAAGCTAGGTTTTAAGGGATTCAAGGGAACAATATATCCAACGAAACAATCCTGATCTGCGCTTCCAAAGATTCTTTAGCTGATCCATATTGATAGTATATCAATTTAAAGAATAGCCTATCAAAGTTAAGAGCGAACCAAGCAATTATAATATACAATTTGGAGTTCTAATTTAAGCAAAGAGTCTACGAATTCAAGAGATAGTCTATTCGAGTTCCGAGCTCTCAAGGGTTTCACCGAGCATTTGAAATCTTATTCCTTTTCAGAGATGAAATTTTTTGAGATATGCTAGGGTTTTGCAGAAACACTAGGAAAAACTCAGAATATCCCGATCAGAAAGATATCAGGATAAATATTTGAGTCTAGGGCATCTCCGAATTTGTATCTTTGTGGCATCCGGGCATCTCCAAATTAACTCAGAGTCTTATCTTGTATATTCGTTAAGTAAACAAGACAAGAAATCATTATATATTTGGGATGAGAGACGATACGATTTTGGTCATCTATGCGACAAGAGTAAGGATCGAGAGTTTGGGCATGAAATCTACAGCTAGGGAATATTTTTGGACCTGTGGTTAAGGCATCTTCTAATCTACAAATCTATGATTAGGACATATTTTTATCCATGAAAATCAAATACATCAGGTGCACAAGTTCCTTTCTTTTCATTTTTGTAATTGTTCTTTTATTATGAACTGTGTTACTCTACCTATTTCTTTGGAAACTATTTCCTTGTATTCTTTATCCCAACTCCATATTATATTACTGTCAAATGCCCTTTACAAGAAGGTGTTGAATACATTGTAATTAGACTTTATGAATATGACTAGAAATGTTTTGATATATTTAATGTTTGATGTGTTGATCCGGGCATATTTGATTAGGTAGGTCATAAGAACAATATCTAAGGCTAATGGGGAAAGAACAGTATCTAGTATTATCTAGACAACAAATTTGCTAAATTGGTTACCTCCAATTGGAAATGCAAGTGAGGAGGGTGAAAAACTTACTCTGGATACACGTCTTCTAACAATACTGGAAAGGAATGATTTCATTTCCTTCTAGTTGGATTGGGAATTGAAATTAGAACTAATGGTGGGGATGCTTACTCAAAACTTGGAATTGGAATTGTAACGGGGACGACGATCAGGACAACTTTGAAAAATTTAAAACCCTAACTTAGGTGATATCTCCAGCAGGAATGATTTCTAATGTTTCTGGACGAGGGAGGTTTGGTAAGCCCTGGATAGTTGCCTCAAATCATGCATGTACGAAGACATAGGAGAAGCTTAAGCGGACGTAGAATCAAGAAAATAATCGGAAGTGATTTATAATAATCATAATATGGATCAGAGGAAGAAATAGATGCTTCTTCATCAGAGTATAAGTGATGTTGGAAAATGACCAATAAAATCTAGGATTTTCTATAAATCGGATGAGTGAGTTTTCAATTTCGTGGCTCGCTGATTTTGAATTCTCTTCAAATTCATGATTTTTAATGACTGATTGAGATTCCTAAGTGAAAGAGCCCTCTCCTCATGTCCTCACTTTGAATCTACTCATACAACTATGAAATTGTTTTGCTTGAGGTTGAGTTCAAGGAACAATAATGATTTGGAATTTTGAATTGCACAAGTTGAATCCTTCTTTAATTTCAATGATTCATGTATTAGAGCTATGTTTAATGTGCTTGATGTCTTGATCCAAGTGGTTGAATGATATCTAAGGTGGTCCGAGGAAAGAACATTATCTTGTATTCTCCTTGTATTCTCCCAGCAACATTTTTGTTAGACTAGTTGCCTCCAATGGACAATGCATAGTCCAATTGGATCAAGGTATCATTTATTCTTTGGGATGAGAGGCGCTTTCTATGGACAAGTGGGTGAAATGGTACAGATCCAAAAATATTAATATATACATATATAAAAAATCAAATTATATTTGATCCCAAATGAATTATCAATATCACTTGTATATCTTGAGTCATAGATCTTGAGTCAGTTGGCGTGAACTAAGACCAATAGCATAAGGAGGGATTTGTTGCTTAAGCAGTGGATACCAGGATGGAAGTAGCATAGCTGTAAGCACCACACCAAAGGAGAAAAGCATGAAGATTGGGTTGGGAGATGATTTCTTATTTAGGCAAATTCAGGGGCATATGTTGGGGGGGAATCCCTTGTATTAGATCTCCTCCACCCACCATTAGTTTCATATACGGTTCGACCTAGCATGGTACATATTTCACGCGTGAATTTTATTTCTTGATTAGCTCTAGAGAATTCTGATAAACTCTCTCATGACCACTTATTCAATGCCTTCATACTCAAGTCATTATACTACTAATCATTTCAATTTGTGTGAAAAAATACATCAACCGACATATTATATTAAATATTGTTTAGGCAATCCACTCAACTTTTAAGTTAGAGATTGAGGACACGGAAAAATGTAATATTTCATCTAGTTTAATTTTTCACCTCTGATTTCATATAAGTAAACTGTATTTTAAAAGTGAAGTGACTACTCTTTCAAACATTGAGGCCAAGAAAAAATGAATTCTTGGAAGCTGTGAGTGGAAAAATGGATGCCCATCTACGCTATTTTAAGTAGGTAACTCTACAAAAGTAATAATACAATTGCCAGGATAATTTATGTTCAAAACATGACACTACTTGCCTGGATATCGACTGCTTCTATTGAATTTGTCCACTAATTGCAATATTTTTATCTAGCATATCTGTAGGGGTACGCGTTACTACATAAAATGGAACCATATATTCCCTTGAATACCTTATCTGATGAAATCAGTGAGTTTTATAAAAATTTCCTTCTGAAAAAGTATGCCTGAAATGCTAATGCTGCATTGAAGGGAACGACATCACAACATCAAATGGAACTTTCAAAGCAATTGTGATATGGATTCAGTTTCTCTTGTGTCTTAATTAAGAGACTGTTGAGGCAAGAGTAGCCAACTTTTCATAACCAGTCTTATGGAAACATGACAAACTTGAAAGTGTAAATCTAGTTTTCATGTGAAAAATACTCGATGATATTTTTTAATGTCATGTAAATATTTGTATTGTATTTGACAAATTATGTATAGTTACAAGATGATTGTTTGGATAAGTAGTTTTTATTTTTTAAATGATAAGCTAACCTATTGAGAACTATGCATCTATTTAACTGATATTCTAACCTGGTGGCTATTGATGCTCAACATCGACATGTTCTGGAATGTCGAAACATGATGCCAGAGGCGGACTAATTAAAAAAGTTTGCAAGTCCATTCTATCAATGCTGTCGCATCTAGTTCGATTATATTGTCACGTTCATACCTTATTTGACCATTTCCGTTGTCATATGATCCCTTTGTCAAGTCCGCTAAGTCTCATCCCAAGCATTGTTATGTCATGGTCAAGTCAAGTCGAGGAGATTTGTCGTCTTTCTCTGCGCATGTCATCATATCATGAGTTTTACACCATTGCATTCATCTCGTCATATCGATCATTCTCATATTTTTTTTGGAAAATTCTAAGTCCGTTTGACCCTTTCAATAGTCTATAGAAGTTTCAACAATCATGAGTATTTTACGTCTCAAAAGTTAAATCCATCAATTTTGCGTCCACAGATAAAATTTCCAACTGCTTCTCTTAATCATTCTAGTCATCACGCTCATGTCTGGAAAGTTGAAAATCTTCCCCATATGCCTCTTCACATGAAAACGCCAATATCCTCCATTTTGAATGAGATGATAATTACCGCTCTTCATGCTTCTAACCTAACCTTTTCCCTTTTGTCTTAAATCATTATCCCTATTGATTACAAAAACCCTTTTTCCTCCTTTATTAAATCCCCATGTTTCCCTTATATTTAATTAAAAAATGCAAATTTCCTTCCACTTCCTCCCGTTGAACAACCCTCCAAGGATGTTTAACCTGTTGTTTCCATAACCTTGTGATTTTGAACATTAGCAGTGGCATCCATGAAGATGAAAAAAGAAACCAAAAAGAAATCCTAGGGTATTTATGTGTCCACTTAATGTTAAAATTATAGCATCATGAGTCATTATCCAAGTCAATCTTGTGTGTCAATATTGAGCCTCGTGTGTCAAGGTAGTGCCTTATAGGAGCAAAAGTTGGACTCAAGAAACTTGGAGAAGAATCTTGAGTTGGAATCAAGAATGAATAAGCCTCATGTGTTGAGGCAATTTCTTTGTATGTCAAAGTGATGATGCTATATAATCTTGCTTGTCAAGGCTAAGGTCTTATGTGTCAAGACAGATCCTCACGTGTTGAGGTGGTGCCTCATATGTTGAGGTAATGCTTTGAATTTCAAAGCATGAATGGTGTGTGATGTACTACTAACCATGGTTGAGCTATTAAGTCTCCTCTAGAGACTGACCACCTCTAGAGTGAATTATTTTAGCATATGACCACTTGGAACAATAGTAAAACAAGAAGATCACATCATTGGGAAAATATCCTTAGAATATTTGATATCATAATTAATTAAGTTGACACATGTGTACCGTGCATATAAGACAAGATATAAAGATAAGATGTGATAAGATAAGGGAGAATTTGAATTGCTCACTTCAGTGATGATAAAGACTTCAATTAAATAAAGAGAACTCGAATTGTTAAACTTCAGTGATATTAACAAAGAAGACTTCAGTCAATTAAAGGAGAACTTGAATTGATCACTTCAGTGATGTTAACAAGAAAGATTTCAGTTAAAAGAGTTATCTAAGTGATAACAAATAAGATCTATTTAACTAAGTGTTTGCATGATGATACTTGATTTACAATAATTGAGTTGTGAAACTTGCATGACGACACTTGAGTTGCAACACTTGCATGACGACACTTAAGTTAGCCACTTAACTTAGTGGTCTAGCATTCAGTTAAAGGGCGAGTTCATCCAGAATTTAGGACACCGAGTTAAATCTATTGCATGAGAAGTATGGCTCACTTTTCAATGTAGGATTGATGTATTCGATGTTGGAGCAAATTCTCTTGAAGTCAATTTGTGCATGTGACAAATATTAGCGAATTGGTTGAGTGGATATTTATTACTCTGAGTTTCTCTTCTTTGTCTATCTCTCTTGCTCTATAGTTGAACCAGGGGTGCTTGATGTAATATTCTCATTGTAAAGCAAGTCATTCTTTGCTATCTATAAAAAAACTAGGGAATATTTTTTTGGGGTTTTCTCCATCATGTCATAGAGGGTTTCCTCGGGGTAAATTTGTGTGTCATATGTGAATGCTTATGCTTATGAATGTTCATTGATTTCAAGTGCTATTGTATTTCCGAATTAAATATAAAAATTTATCATGGTATCAGAGATCATGGCATGAAGGAGCTAAGTTCAATGGTCAACCTTGAGCTTACGTAGATCTTGACTAAGAACAGTACATGAAGAATAATTGTTCAATCTCAGTAAGACCAGAAGACCGACTTGAAGGAACTTCAAACTTCAATACTTGGAAGGTCGAGATTTTGAATATCCCGGAAGAGAATGATCTAGATGGATACTTATCATGTTGTTGAAGAACCTCCTACTAACACAAGGCACACTAATTTCAAGAATAATCAAGCCAAAGAAAAGATAATAATTTACGATTCCGTGAAAGACAATTTGATGCCAGTGATCACTCCATTGAAGACCGCAAAGGAATGCTTCGACACTTTGAACAATCTTTATGAGAAGAAGGCACCCAGTCAGAAGAGAGAATTGAATAATGAGATTCGTAATCTAAATATGAAGAAGGACGAAGTTATTGATTCCTTCTTCACAAAGATGTCTCAAGTAAGATATCAAATCATGAGAATTTGTGTGACCGTTGATGATGTTGATCTCATTCAGACTGCTATCAATGGCCTTCCATCTTCATGGCAGACATTCTTGGCTGCAGTAAATGGTCGATAAGTGCCGCCAAACTTTGAGAGACTATGGCATGATTTCCTACAAGAAGAAGGGCGAATCCAAAGAAAATATACTTCCTCCAAAGAAGATAAAATTGCTCTTGCGGCTCGGATGAAAAGAGGAAATAAATCGTTCTCTCATAAGAAGTCTCATAGAAAGGAGAATGATTACAACAAGAACTTTGATAAGTCTAAAGTTAAATGTTTCAATTGCAATAAGAAGGGTCACTTTGAAAGAGAATGTCGTGCAAAGAAAAGAGGAAAGTTCAAGGGTATATTTCACGCTTCTATTGCTACTGAAGATGAACCTTCAAGAAATAATTCCTCTGATGATCAGGAGACAAGGAAGGAGTACTATCTTGTCTCATCACTATCTGGATCCATTACCACTAATGCTCAGACATGGCTGGTGGATAGTGGCGCATCCAAACACATGACTGGATATAGGAGTGCTATCACAGAGCTGAAGGAAAATAAGTTCTCCTATCAAGTGGAGATTGGAGATAATACCACCTATTTGATCCAAGGAGTTGGATCCACTTATTTTCAGTTGGATTCAGGATATGTATTGCATGCTGATGAAATATTGTTTGTTCTCAGATTGAAGAAGAGCCTCCTTCCTATTTCGGTTATAGAAGATACAAGATTTAGAGTAATATTTATGGACAATAAAGCACTCCTAGGGCCTAAGCATGCAGACTTGAACTTTGCATCTGTAATTGGAGTTAGAGAGGGAAGTATCTACAAAGTTCATGGAAATATTATTCAAGCCATGATCCATGACACAGTTAGTCCTTGTGAAAATTTGCATAGGAGGCTTGGTCATATCCATTTCAAAGCACTACCTGGATTGTAGAAGATGGTAAAAGGTATGCCTATGTTTAAATCTGAATATGATAGTGTTTGTAGAGGTTGCGCTCTTGGAAGGAACATAAAGAAGAGTTTTCCAAGCAGTACCAAAATATCCAAAGGGATCCTTGACTTGATTCATTCCGATCTATGTGGTCCTATGGCATCACCATCCTTGAGTGGTTATTTGTACTATGTGATTTTCATAGATGACTTATCCCGCAAGTATTGGATCTATTTCTAAAGGAAAAGAGTAAAACTTTCAACAAGTTTCAAGATTTTAAAGCACTGGTTGAGAATTAGACTGGAAAGCACATTCGTGCTTTGATATATAATATTGGAGGAGAGTTCGAGTCTCATGAATTTAATGAATTTTGTCAAGATGCAGGAATAAGAAGACAACTGACTGTACCTTACAAACCCTAGTAGAATGGGGTTGCTGAAAGAAAGAATAGAACAATCTGTGAGGCTGTAAAAGCTATGATGTGTGATAAATATATTCCCTCCTCCTTATGGGAAGAATCCTACATCACTACTGTTTATATACATAATATAAGTCCTCATGCTATCCTAGGAGAAAAGACTCATGAAGAGGTTTTCACCGGTGAAAAATTGGATGTTGGACACTTGAAGATTTTCTGTTTTCCTATCTACATTCATGTGCCAAAAGAGAAGAGGAAAAAGATTAATCCATCTGGAAAGAAAGGAACATTTTTTGGATATAATGAATCCTCCAAAGCTTATAGAATCTATGTTTCAGGACGAAGGAACATTGAAGTTAGCAGATATGTAACATTTCATGAAGAGGTTTCCTTCAAGCGATCCAAAGTGATTCATATATGGATGAGCATGAGATTCCCATGATGGAGGATCCAACTTATTATTCTCCCCATTTAGATGTTGAGAGGGAGAATCCATAAGAGTTCGTAGATCCACTTGATCCAGAAGACCCAGTAGATATGATAGAAAGATCTCTTGAGTAACCTCCTGCTAAGAGGATATTTGCATGGTGTTGAGACATTCTGCAAGAGGTAGAAAAACATGGAGAAACCCAAGGCTTATCCAGAGAGAGAAAGAGACTTGACATATTTTCACGATATGTAGCACAGATGAGTCGCATCAATGATTCAAAACCCTCTACCAATGAGGAAGTCTCTAAGAAGCAAGTATGGAAAGATGCCATGGTGGAAGAATACAAATCCATAATGATGAATGATGTGTGGGAAGTGGTTCCTAAACCTGAAGGGAAATCAATAGTAACTTCCAAGTGGCTTTATAAAATTTAAGATGCAGTTGATGGTAGTATTGAAAAGCATAAAACAATATTTTTGGTTCGTGGTTTCTCACAGAAATACGGGATAGAATATGATGAGACATTCACTCCTATGGCCAGGTACACCACTATTCGATCCATAATTTCTCGTGCCTCGGTTTTGGGGTGTAAAATTCAACAGATGGATGTGAAGACTACCTTTCTCAAAGGTGAGGTTGAGGAAGAAGTATACATACAACAAATTGAGGGGATTGTATTTCATGGGAAGGAGTCCCATTTATGCAAACTTAAGAAATCCTTGTATGGGCTTAAGTAGGCCCCAAGGGATTGGTATTCGAGGATTGATAGTTATCTTTAGATCTTGGTCTTCTCCAAAAGTGAAGCTAGCCCCAACCTGTACTTCAAGGTTGTGAAGAACAAACCACTGATCTTGGTTCTCTATGTTGATGACTTGTTCCTTACTAGAGAGGAACAACAGATAGCTCGGTGCAAGAGGGAGCTCACTTCTGAGTTCGAAAGGAAATACTTAGGTCTTATGCACTATTTTCTTGGTCTAGAAGTTTGGCAAAGGAAATATGAGATCTTTCTTTCACAAGGAAAGTACATAGTTGATGTGTTGCATAAGTTTGGTATGATGGATTGTAAATCCATGTCTACACCCATGGTTTCTAATATGAAGAAACTACATGAGTCAGATTCCGTATCGGATCTAGTGGATACTACCATGTATAGACATCTCATTGGTTCCTTGATGTATTTGATACATAGTATACCAGCCATATGTTATGCAGTGAGTATCTTGAGTCAGTTCATGTATGAGCCAAGACATAGACATTGGGTTTCTTCCAAGCATGTGCTTAGATACCTTCGAGGTACGGTCCCTTATGGAATTAGATATGATTCCACTGGAGGATTGATGCTACTTGGTTGTGTTGACTCTGAATGGGGTGGTAGTATTGTGGATAGAAATATTACATCCATATTTTTTTTTTAATCTTGGGATCAACTATGATCTCTTAGTCTAGCAGGATGCAAGGATCCATAGCCCAGAGTACTACAGAAGCAGAGTATATTGCAGCTAGTACCGCCTGCCGAGAAGCTATTTGGCTTAGGAAGTTAATTGCTGGGGTTTTCGGTGAGAGGATTGAGACTACTATCATTCTCTCTGACAATCATAGCTACATCAAGCTCTCAGAAAACCATGTGTTTCATGATAGATCGAAACACATTGAGATGAAGTACCACCACATTAGAGACATGGTCCAGAGAGGTGCAATAATATTTCATTGCATTGATACTAATGAGCAGATAATAGATATGTTGACTAAGCCTCCGTCCATGACGAAGTATAGGTACTTCTGAGACAAGATTGACATGGAAAAGAATGCCTCCCTCACTAAGAGAGAGTGTTAAAGTTACAACATCATGGTTCATTCTCCAATTCAATCTTGTGTGTCAATATTGAGCCTCGTATGTTGAGGTAGTGCCTTATATGAGCCCTGATTTGGACTCAGGAAACTTGGTGAAGAATATTCATGAGTTGGACTCAAGAATGAATAAGTCTCATGTGTTGAGGTAAGTGCTTTGTATGTCAAAGTGATTATGTTGTACAATCTTGCTTGTTAAGGCTAAGGTCTTGTGTGTCAAGACATATCCTCATGTGTTGAGGTAATGCTTTACATGTCAAAGCATGAATGGTGTGTGATGTACTACTAACCATGGTTGATCTATTAAGTCTCCTCTAGAGACTGGCCACCTCTAGAGTGAATTACTTTAGCATATGACCACTTGGAACGATAGTAAAACAAGATGATCACATCATTGGGAAAATCTCCCTAGTATATTTGATATGATAATTAATTAAGATGGAACATGTGGACCATGCAGATAAGACAAGAGAGAAAGATAAGATGTGATAAGATAAGAGAGAATTCGATTTTCTCACTTCAGTGATGATAAAGACTTCAATTAAATAAAGAGAACTCGAATGATTAAACTTCAATGACATTAACAAATAATACTTTAGTAAATTAAAGGAGAACTCGAATTGATCACTTCAGTGATGTTAACAAGAAAGACTTCAATTGAAAGAGTTAACTAAGTGATAACAAATAAGATCTATTTATCTAAGTGTTTGTGTGATGACACTTGAGTTGCGGCACTTGCATGGTGACACTTGAGTTGTGACACTTGCATGATGACACTTAATTTAGACACCTAGCTAAGGGGTCTATCATTCAGTTAAAGGGTGAGTTCATCTCGAAGTCAGGACACAGAGTTAAATATATTGCATGAGAAGTATGGCGCGCTTTTCAATTCAAGATTGATGTATTCAATGTTGGAGTGAATTCTATTGAAGTCAATTTATGCATGTGACCAATATTAGTGAATTGGTTGAGTGGATATTTATTATTCCAAGTTTCTCTTCTTTGTTTGTCTCTCTTGCTCTGTAATTGCACAAGGGGTGCTTGATGTAATCTGCTCATTGTGAAGCAAGTCATTCTCTACTATCTCTCAATATACTAAGAAAGATTTTGTTGGGGTCTTCTCCCTCATGTCATAGAGGGTTTACCCAGGGTAAATTTGTGTGTAGTATGTGAATGATTATGCTTATGAATGTTCATTGATTTCAAGTGTTATTGTATTTCTTAATTAAAGATAAAAAATTAACAGTTAATGAAATCTGATTTTTAGTCACCTCAACAACTACTCTCACTTAAGTATTTGAAGAAAATCCAACACCTAAGGGATTCCCTAAGTTCAACTAAGATTCAAAGATGTATTCTACATGAAGATGATTTGGAACAAGTGTTTTAAGTATTAATTCCCAAAAGAAACACTTGAAAACTAAGCTAAAAATACTAACCAAGAATTCAGATCTGGTTATTTTAACTGCAAGATTGACTAAGGGTGATATATTTTTTGTGTGAACTATGATTCAGTGTGAACTTTGATCTATTTAAGGGTGCTATCTCAATGGAAGAGCACCTTCCTTATAGGAAGGAGGTTGGTGGTTCGATTCCTCCATGCCCTATCTACATAAATCAATGACTAATTAAATGACTAGTTAACAACAATCAATGACTAAATAAATGACCAGTTAACAAAAATCAATGACTAAATAAATGACCAGTTAACAACAATCAATAACTAAATAAACGACTAAATATACTACCAAACAACGATAATTAATGACCAAATAGCGACAATTAATGACCAAATAAATGACTAAAAATATGACCAACTCATGAAGCAATCCAAACAATTTATGACTAAGTGATAAATGACCAATTTGGTTGGGTGATAAGTGACTACTAATTTATGACCAGTGGTCACGGGACCAATTGTAATCATTTATCTTTGATTTTTAGTCAATTATCACCCATTTTGTACTATTATTGGAAGAGACAAATTCCCTCTTAATAAATTTGTACCCATGTATCAAGATTATTACAATAAATGAAACTTGAATATTCATGTCGAAATGATTTACAACCAATTAGCTAATTGTCTTGCTAATACAAAGGTGATACAAAGCATGTAGTAGAGAACAAAAACTTGTGAATGTTATAAAACCTTCCCTAATGGAGAAACATAATTGAAAATATTGGGTAGATTATTAATCTCTAGTGGCCATGGTAATCCTTTCTCAATGTTGGGACCCCCTTAGTATCGAGGCATCAATTTTTTTATTCCTCTCATTACTTCATAAGTTTTCCACTCTTCCCAACTTATCTCCCATTTATGCAACGATTCAATAAGACAATATCTACTTCTTGTGATAGAAAAACCACACTAACCTCCACTACTATCTGTGACTCAATTTTCGACGACCATCCATTGCTATTTCGACATTTTTTTGTTGCACTTGCGACAAATGGAAATGTTATTATTCATTGGTAGTTTTTCATGGTTATGGCAATGTCTACGAAAAACCATCAAAAGACCGACCAAGAAGGATTGCCACATGATTTGTATTGGGTTCTTGACTTGTTTTTTTGTTTGTATTTTTTCGACAACTTTATGTTGATCCTGCGGCGTGATTTTCACTTTTTCGTCGATTTAGAAACGTCTAAGCGTAGATATTTGGACATCGTTTCCTCATCATTACAACAAATAACCACCATTGTTTCAATGACATATCGTTGATGTTGCAACACAAATTCTTGAAGAGACCGACGAGAAAACACCGGTATATAGATGATAACCCCATAGTGCTACAACAACAATGTTGTACATGTAATGAAAATTTGTAAAGAGAGCAATGATTTGTCATCGAAATAGAAACGTCTAATCGTCGATATTTGGACATTGTCTCCTCGCCATTACAACAAATAGTCGTCATTGTTTCAATGGAATAACGTCGATGTTGCAATGAAAATCCTTGAAGAGACCGATGAGAAAGCGTCAATAGAGAGACGATAACCCTATAGTGTCGTGTTGTACTGCTAATGAAAATTTGTAAAGTGAGAGATGAAATAACATTGATCGAGCAACAATATTTGTAGGATTTTATAAAAAAAATAGCCCAACAGAGCTAGATTTCCTATCATTATTCCAAGAAAAGCAGGAAATCTAGCTATGTTGAGCTATTGTTTCTTGTTATTTGTTCAGGAATTGAAATCATCTGATAGGTGGGATGATGACATCTAAGGATATATAATAAAAAATTTATCCCCACCAGATCCAAAAACTAATGGTGATCTCTCTATCTCTATCTCCACCTCAACTTCCACCAATCAATCCATGCGAAAAGCATTATTTTTCCTAACAATATCATTGAAGACACCTACACCAATATGTTTAACCACTTTTTTGAGTGTTTCAAAAGTCTCCTCTTCAAATGTTAAAACTCCATGAAGGAATTTTTTTAAGGGCTAGTTCCCAAATCACTTGGAAAACCTCTCTCACATGGAGTAGACAATATTTGACACTCTTCAAGAGGATTAACAGAGTAATCAACAAGATCATCCTTGTAAAATAAAAAATATGAAACCTAGAACTATTATGTTTATTATTATACTTGCATCCAATTGTATTAGAGTTTACACAACGCCTCAAAGTGGTGTATAATACATGGGATACTTATGTAAGAACATGTGAAATATTTTTAATTATTGTACTGGTCTACAACTTTACATAGGTTTTATTATATATGGGTTAAAAAGTGAAGGGTTGGATCGAGTCATATCATAAAAAGAAATCATCTTTGATGGTGCAAAGGATTATGTAAAAAATGTGATGTGTTAAAATGTAATATGTATTATATAGATTTGATTTCTTATACACTATGTCATTAAAAGGATTTATTGATTTGGGGATCTATATTTTGTTGCATAAATCAAGATTACCAATGTCGCGATTCAAGCAAGATGGATGCAATTTAAAAATACAAAATGTATGATGAGCTACATGGTAAATTTTTGTGGTTGGTTTCATTGTCTAACAATGCAAGCAAAGATCATTTAATTTCTCAATTCAAACACCATAAATTTGTGCCTAGGGAAGAGCATGAAAACCATTGTATCCATGCTCTCCAACTTGCAATGGTGGCACTATATTTTTTTTATTAATATCTTGTTAATAATATGGTTGGATGGCCACCTTCCTCCACGACTTACAAAACTTGGGTCGAATGGCAGTCATAATCTCTTAGAATGAAATTTCCTTGAAAATCAAGGTAAGAACATTTGAGATAAGCTCTTCCCATGGATGTTCTCTAGCCACTTTTAAGGATTTGGAAAAAGAACATATACCACACCATTTTGCATAAGATTGAAAATATTATAGATATATTTGGCACAAGTTGAGCCATCATGGTGGTGTACCTTGCATGGCCCTATGGGTAATAATAAACCTTGGACTTGATAGTTGACATTTGCACCATCCCTACCTATTTTGTACTAATAGTTAATTTTTTGGCTTCCATTTTCCTTGGAATAATTCATGCATAAGGAGAAAAATAGTTGCAATCCCACTATGACATCCCTTGATCCGCCCACTCTACTACAACCCAACCTTCCCTAGTGCAGTGGGCCCAATAAATTCCAAAGAAATTAAAACTGCACTACCTATTCTAGATTTTACTCAACATATTGCATCTTCATCTCATAGATACATTGACAACTATATATATTCCATTATATTTGAATTTGTTCAATGAATAACAACTAAAAAATGTTTAAAAGTATGACAAAGAAATGAGAGAAGGAAGCAAAGTTGGGGAAGATTGTTTGTATCACATGGAGGGATTTAAGTTGCAGTGACATTCAAATAGTGTTTGCAATCCATGGTGTCATCAAGATGTATTAGGGGTGCAGGTGGCATGCCAATGACATGAGAGGGAAGGAGGATGGATATGCAGATTGTTGGGAGGATGCCATCATACAACATCCAATGGTCATGTGTAACCAAATATTCAAATAAAGACACATATATCATATAAGAATACCTTACAATGAACAAGTAAAAAGTGAATATATTTACATTAAATGTTTCAAGTAAGAAAAATATCGACAAATGTGCCCAAGTAACATGTTTTCAAATCCAATTTTGGGAAAGAAATTGTTGAATATATGTTATGTGCACTATATATGGATGGCTTGTGGCAATGGATAGCCTACCATTAATGGATACCATTAATGTTGGACAATGTCCATTAGCTTTATAATAAAGATAAGTTATATGAAGCAACTTATGGATTAACCAAGGTGATCACACTTGAAAAAGAGCACCAGAAATACCATGTACATTGGGAAAAACACATTTAGTCGATTAATGGCCATTTTTAAAGTTCTTGGCTACATCATCATTGTTGCTAATAAGATACTTGTAATGGAAGAGATTCCAATAGGTATCAGTATGCCCCTTGTCTATAACATTCACCTCTAGATCTAACAATACTGCTTGAGGAAAATGCTTCCCAAATCTGGTTTTGTTGAAGAAATTGTTGAATGCATCATCTACACCCCTCGTATATAAAAGAAGGAATTAAGTTCCTTTCCATGAAAGACTATTTCCGATGGATGTAATGTACGCACCTACTGACTCAATGCAAGGAAGGGAACATGGCACTAAAATCTGGGCATTTCATAAAGCTCAGCCCACTAATTAGAATCGTAAGAATTTAAACATTAGTGTGCAGATACAATTAGGCAATATGCACAGCGAAATTTAAAACTAATCCACACACACAATTCATGCCCATCCAGCATATCAAAACAGTCATCAAATTGATGCATTGCAGAAGTAAATGCATAGACAGAAAACACTTAACTTCATTGTGCAATTGTCCCAAGCAACTAGCTATGTCGCTGCAACGTTCCACCCAGCCATAGGCTCTTCGACAACTTATACTGAGTCCGTCCGAAGGCCACCCTCGAGCTGGGCATGATTCTCACAAGGAAAGGGAACATTCCAGCTCACACATAGCCCATTAACCATTTCATCTCAGCCAAGCCAGTCCAACTGGGTTTATCAGGCTACACTTAAACAATGGATGCTTATTCTCAAGCTCAAGCCAGAACAATGGATTACCCATTACCCATACCCCAACATACTCTTTCTTCTCCCAGCAAAAATGATCATTGACAGGGTTACACATTTACAACAGAGGTGTTCACAAAACAAGGTCCACATTGGCTCTCCCAACTCGTGGTTCACCCAAGCGAACTGTGGAATTTCGATTTCAACCCCAGGGAGCAAAACCGACTTCTCCCCATTGGTTAGGATCCTTTCCAATGGCCTAAATGACCTCTAGGAAGACCCAAAAACGTTCTGTTTTCTTCCCCACTGGTAATCAATACAAAAACAACCCTTCCCAGGTAAAAGATGAAGGGAAACCCAGAAAAACCATGGAGGAAAACGCCCAGGCAGCTAGAGCTGCGTGAGGGAGCAAGACTGATGGTTGCATAATGGCTTAGAGAGCAATTTCGTGGCTCTATTCTTGCCCAAGGAGACAAACATGTTTTTCCATAAAGGGTGGCTTTCCCATACCCGAATTTGGACAACCATACCTCTCCATTCCCAAGGCATTAACTACCTCAACCAACTCTTGGGAGAAATCAATGGTTGGGTACAAAAGTCAACATGGGTAGTTGAAGGTTTGATGGGTTCTCTCATTGACACTTGGCTTGACCTGATTGGCTCAATGGTTTGAATGTTTTCCCTCCCAATTCCTTGTGAAAATCATGCCCCCATCTCTTTGTTGTATTGCATAGCTAGTTGTGGGTATTTTTATTAAAATACATATTACATGATATTTGAATTTCCAATGTGCATTGCTAGCACACAAACCATATGCATCACTAAATCGATGGCGGGGCCTTGGCCTTGAGCTCCTCACCATGATTTCATAACAATATTACATCAGTTATAATGTTAATGCCATGGGGTCGAACTAGGGACATTACAATGGAAAATTCATTTGAATGGTTTCTTCCTCTAGCATGGGAATTCTAGTTGTTTTTATGGTTATGATATGCACACCAAACACTATGGCATTTACTTACCATGCTTCCACTTAAATATTCTAGGTCTTATTATGGCTTATCATAACCAATGCATATGAAAATTTTAGATATGTTAATTGATGACTCCTTATATGGTCTCCATTAGTGTCCATCTACTCTCAATATTGATTTCCATGGTGTTATTGAGATGTATTAAAAGAGTAGGTGGTAAATGGAGGTGGCATGACAACAATGAGAGAGGTGGGAGGATGGACATATCATTGGGACAGTAAAATGATCTAACATCCAATGGTTGAGCATAATCAAAGGGTCAAATCAAGACATAGATATCATATAAGAGCTGTCTGCAAAGTGAAAACAAAGTATTGTGCATCCACCCATGAGTTGCATTTCCATCGCCAAGACTTGCAGAAATAATCAATGTTTAAAATTTTATATGACTAAATAATAATTAAACACAATTGGTTTTCATTTACGACATGCACTCAACAATCCTTTGTTTTTAAGATGCATCAGTCAAAAGGAAAGAGAAGAGTAAGAGTTTTCCCCCTCTTAGTCTTGTTCCAATCTGGAGCCACAGCATCACTGGTAGTTCTATGCTCCTTAGCCTCTTTCACTTCAAGGTGATTGCTTGACTTGCCCTTTCTTGGCTTTGACACTTTAGTGTCCAAGGTCTATCTAATGCATTTCAACTAGGGAACCCTTCCCCGTTGTTGCTTACAGATCCTTTGGCTGCTAGGATCCACACAGTACCACTAGCACCATCTTTCATTACTGCTCATACTGAGCTCCTTAGGACAGTCATATGTCCACATGCATCCTCCAGATGCTTTCATAGTCCTTGCTTCCAGCAATACCTACACTCAAACATTGAGTCAATTCACATGTTTAGCGTATTTTCATGGGGTTTATCTTCAAATGAGAATTTAAGAAATCATAATTAAATCATATACACATGTATATTCATAAGCAAGAGTTGCAAGATAACCAAATACTTATCTTTATTGGATGTCTTCACTTTATCCCACAGGATCCTTCTTCGCTTTCCAAGCATTGGATTTTCCGTGGATACAACAATGAATGTTGGGCCAGCACACAGGCTACTCCACAACCATTCGATCAGGCAATGCCAGGCTAGTACGCTGACTGGTTTTATCAATTGTTTAAGGGAATGTTTGGCCAACACGCCGGCTACTCCACAACATCAAGTGGTTAATGTTCCCACCAACTATTCTTTGAATTTACCAAGAATTTTATAGCGCCCAACCAGTTACTCTCTGGCTTTACCAAGAATTATAGTTCTTTCAGGGTCCTTGCTTCCTGTAATGGCCAAGGTTTCCAACAAAGAAACAACAGTGTATTAGCTTGGTTGTCATAAGACTTATACCTGAAGTCTTCTTTATTCCAAACAAGATATAAATGAAAATGAATACTTATCTGTATTGTGCATTTCTCCTCGCTACTCCATAGGTTTCCTTTTTTGCTTTACAAACCTTGGATCACCTGTGGGGTGGATGCTTGGCCATCACACATGCTGCTCCACAACATCATCCGAATAGGCAATGCCAAGCCAGTGCGCCGACTGGGTTTATCAGGCATCCCAAAGATCAGTATGCTAAGCTAGTACGCCAACTGGGTTTATCAAGCATTTCAAAAATCAGTATGCTAAGCAGTACGCCGACTGGGTTTATCAAGCATACGACAATCATTTCCAAGCCAGTTCTCCGACTGGGTTTGTCAGGAAATAACACCCAAATAACCAATACCTCCACAACATGCAAATAACCAATGCCAAGCCAGTACACCGACTGGGTTTGTCAGGCATCCAACAACCTTTTGCCACAACTCCCAAATAACCAATGCCAAGCCAGTACACCGACTGGGTTTATCAGGCATACAACAACCATTTTCCAAGCCAGTACATCGACTGGGTTTATCAGGCAATATGAACAACATAATATGATTATGTGGCTCCTTTTCTTATGCAACCAGTGGTTCCCTCCTGGAACTCCATAGGTGACTCACTTGACTACAGGCTAGCATGGCCCCACAATACCCACTCACACTACACAAGGATGATACCCCTTTTCTGCAACACAACTTCTCGGGCCTATCCATCTCTTCTAGTGTCCTTTAGTGTGAGCATAGAAAGGTTACCACTGTCCATACTGTCCTCTTGAGCACCATTTCTTCACTTTACCTCTTACATGCAACACCAAATTGCATCTGTGTAAGCTGATAGCATAAGAAGGATAAGCAGACTCATTAGTATTGCTGCTCTAAAATTGTAACCATATTTCATAACATTCACTATCAAGTATTGAAACACCAAGAATGCGTCCATTCCCTTAGGGTGTAGTCAATATTGAAACCTTAACATAACCCACCACCCGAAAGGTATGCATCCCTTTCCGATGTGAGCCATGTAGGCCTTAGTCACACTCAAGCAGTCTGGAACAATAATGAAATAATAAAACATGCTATGCATATTAAATCTAATAACCAGACATGTATATCCTTAGTTAGGGTTACCGAATGCTCATTCGTTTCACAAATGTATATTTTCTTCATTTGCGAAGAATGGGGGCTCCCTTCTCTGAGTCAACAGTCCTTCGGTTAGCCACCCCAGTCTTTTCACATGCCATAACCCACACATGCCTTCTTGGCATAATTTACTGTCTCACTCACATGCCTTACCAATATGCAGTTCGGTTGAGACATTATCAACATTTACAATGGCGTTTCACCCGAAACCCATTTCCAAAGCATGGGATCCTTCCCATCTAGTTTGGCTTCTGCAGGCCATCAGTCACACTTTATCAAATAGCCAAACAGTCAGCAACATTTAGCAATAAGCTTCAAATATGATTGTTCCATAACCAATCAATAGAATTAGTAATTAAATTCAATATGAATTTACAATTCTGTCTCCTACAGAAATTGATTTGCTTAGCAATGAGTCTCTCCTCATATTGTTTGGCTCTTGTAAGCGGTATCACTCTGCCCATTATGGTTTCACCCTTGCTACCATACCTGAACATCCACCTACAGCATGTCCTCCTGACACAATTCTATATAAGCCAAACAATCATTAGCAATTATAAGCAAATTCTCAAATCTGAAATTTGTAACTCTATTTTCCTACATAAATTAGATTTGCAACTATGAGACTATTCTCATAAACTTAAACCAGACAATTTTCAGATTCGTTTCATGCGTAAATTTACAACCATGAGAACCTTCTCATAACCTTTGGCTTTTGCACATGGTAGATCCCGGTCTTTACTATGGACTTATCCTTATTGCCATACACAAGACTTTTCTACCTGAAAACTGAAACTTCAATCAGCCAAACACGTTGTGAGTATTCAGAATTATAATACTCAATAATTCAAACACCTTCAGCTGTTTAACATTTGAAATGCAATGAAATATATATACATTTCTATATATGCATCATTATCACAATAGAATTTCAAAACATAGTCACACTATCCATGCAACTTAAATAAATTGTAAATACTCGTTATTTCACAGTCATATCATTCATACAACTCTGTCCTTCCACAGAGCATTCTAGCAGCCCATCGATCATGATTTGGCTCTTCATGTACTTACTATTCTGCATTACCATAATCAGGACCACCAGTCCTCACTTTCTTTGGTTATTAGGCACATAACCAACATACACATGGCATGATATAAATTCATATGAATGCATTGAGATTTCTAAACAGTCATAGAGTGTAAGGATCATTTCCTTCACTTACCCACACCTCACCAAGCTTGGTAGGTTAACAGTCCCAATCGGTATTCCATATCACATGCAAACTAACTCAACATAGCTCAAACATAGTTGAAGAGATCTTTCCAAATTCTCTTTCAACATTCATGCAATTTGACACCAATAATCATTACCTGCATGGTTACCATTAACATCGCCTGATGTTACCTGATCAGTTGGCCTCTTACCAATGCTGCTCAGTCCTTTTTCCAACTTTATGATCATAGATTTGTTGCACCATCCTTTCTGCATAAGGTTGTTGGCTTCATGCAACAACATCCTCAGCACATTTAGCCATGCTCTTTGTTATCTTTGGTCCTACAACCAATACCAACATCAATAGTGATTATCAACCACAATATTCTCCATTAGTGGTTCATTACATATGCAGACTTCATTATTCTACCAATATGCAATATCCCATTTATGCACAAGCATTTCCATATGCACTATGCAATGTTTGTTAAGGTACCATCTAATGCATATACATCTATGTAATCCCTTACATTTTTAACATTTTTATGCCATATGACAATTTCATAATTATAAGTATGATAACAAATAGGGGTTTAAATAATTCTTCCCTTTTCGATCCGTCATTGTAACATGGAATTCCTCTTCCATATCATGCAATTGTAAAAATTGTCCATATTGACAACAAAATTTGTTTGTCAAAACAGCCGCTGGCACTCTTCTGCTCTAAATATCTATGATATATGTAGACCTCATTCAAACTATGGTCATGCATCATTGTTCCCTGCTGGTCAAGCTTTCCAATGCCTGTATTCATGCTCCATTCCGACATCAGGTGCGGAAACTACATCTCTTCAAAAATGACAACTTTCACTCCAATTCTGCACATTTTACACAGTTGCATTTTGGTCCAGAATGCCAACTTTAGCCACCCGCGGAAGAAAATCTATGAGGAATCACAAAAACTTATCTCTCGGGCGAAGTTAGTCCATATAACAAGGAACACTCATCAATTCACGTATTTTAATTCCGATGCACCATTAATCTTCTATGAATTTCTGAGTTTTACTACTTCTCACTTTTCACATTTTTCCAAAATTCCAAATTTTGGGCCAAAAATGGCTATCTCCCAAATGGTGTATTTCTAGAAAATCTTCGTCTAACGGAAACTGTCCGTATTAATGAGAATATGAAATGTCTAGTTCAGTAATTTTTTTGATTCCCACATCTAGGGTCACTTTTACTGTCCACCAGCTTTTCAAAATCCCGAAAAAGTGGTCCGGAATAGTGCTTTTTGGCTTTCTTGCTCACCCTGACTTCACATCCCTTGGAGTTTGGCTCCAAGATTCTGAACTTAACATCGTTCCTGCTTCATGGCCGCGCCTGATCAATTTCGGCTCAAACCGACCTTCCGCCAAGCCTCGGGACTCCGTCCTTCAAAAGTCACTATTATCCATTTTCTGTCAAATCAGAGTGTAATGGGCTCGGGGTCTTCACTGGTTCTTTCATGGCCTTCGTCAATGGCCTCCGAGCCCCACAGGAATCATTCCATTCTGAGCCCGGATGTTCCTTCTATCCAAAAATCAAGTTTTGGTCACTTTTTTTTTTTTTCTCGCCGCCGTTGCGAGACGGTTCGCTAAACGCTCCCGCAATTGCGGAGCCATTCGGCGAATGCTCCCGCAGTTGCGGAGCCATTCGCGGAATGCTTCCACCGTTTCAGAACGGTTTTCCGAATGCTTCCGAAATTTCGGGCGATTTGGTGAAGTCTTCCGCAGTTTCAGAACGACTTGCGGAACTCTTCCGCAAATTTTCGGAACGATTTCCCGAACTCTTCCGCGTTGCGGAACGATTTGAGGAATGTTTCCTCAAATTTCGGGGAACTCCTCCGCGTTGCGGAACGGTTTGCGGAACTCGGAACGATTTGCGGAATGTTTCCTCAAATTTCGGGGAACTCCTCCGCGTTGCGGAACGGTTTGCGAAACTCTTTCGCAATTGTGGGAAGATTCATGGAACTCTTCCGCAATTGCGGGAAGGTTCGCGGAACTCTTCCGCAATTGAAGAAAGGTTCGCGGAACTCTTCCGCAATTGCGGGAAGATTCACGGAACTCTTCCGCAATTGCGGGAAGGTTCGCCGAACTCTTTCGCAGTTGCGGGAAGATTCGCAGAACTCTTCCGCCATTGCGGAAGACATTCCGGAATTCCTTCCGCAAATTTCGGAAGAGAATTCCTTCCGAAAATTTCCTTTCGACACCGACACTTAGAAATTTTTTCCGCTGTTTCAAAGCAGTTCGCCGAATTCTTCCGCGTTGCGGAACAACTCACGGAATCCTTCCGCAGTTTCGGAAGAGAATTCCTTCCGCAAATTCGGAAGAGAATTTCTTCCGCAATTTCGGGTAGAACTCATAGAAACTTAGAAAAATTTTGAAATTTTTTCTTAACTCCCAGTGCTGAGCAGGAAGCATACTTACCTTTGCACCTATGATAGGTAGCCCCATAAAGGCCCAATGCTGCAACCGGCAGCTCTGATACCAAAATGTAATGTACCCACCTGCTGACTCAATGCAAGGAAGGGAACATGGCACTAAAATTTGGGCATTTCATAAAGCTCAGCCCACTAATTAGAATCGTAAGAATTTAAACATTAGTGTGCAGATACAATTAGGCAATATGCACAACGGAATTTAAAACTAATCCACACACACAATTCATGCCCATCCAGCATATCAAAACAGTCATCAAATTGATGCATTGCAGAAGTAAATGCATAGACAGAAAACACTTAACTTCATTGTGCAATTGTCCCAAGCAACTAGCTATGTCGCTGCAACGTTCCACCCAGCCATAGGCTCTTCAACAGCTTATACTGAGTCCGTTCGAAGGCCACCCCCGAGCTGGGCATGATTCTCACAAGGAAAGGGAACATTCCAGCTCACACACAACCCATTAACCATTTCATCTCAGCCAAGTCAGTCCAACTGGGTTTATCAGGCTACACTTAAACAATGGATGCTTATTCTCAAGCTCAAGTCAGAACAATGGATTACCCATTACCCATACCCCAACATACTCTTTCTTCTCACAGCAAAAATGATCATTGATAGGGTTACACATTTACAACGGAGGTGTTCACAAAACAGGGTCCACATTGGCTCTCCCAACTCGTGGTTCACCCAAGCGAACTGTGGAATTTCGATTTCAACCCCAGGGAGCAAAACCGACTTCTCCCCACTGGTTAGGATCCTTTCCAATGGCCTAAATGACCTCTAGGAAGACCCAAAAACGTTCTGTTTTCTTCCCCACTTGTAATCAATACAAAAACGCCCCTTCCCAGGTAAAAGATGAAGGGAAACCCAGAAAAACCATGGAGGAAAACGCCCAGGCAGCTAGAGCTGCGTGAGGGAGCAAGACTGATGGTTTCATACTAGCTTAGAGAGCAATTTCGTGGCTCTATTCTTGCCCAAGGAGACAAACACGTTTTTCCATAAAGAGTGGCTTGCCCATACCCGAATTTGGACAGCCATACCTCTCCATTCCCAAGGCATTAACTACCTCAACCAACTCTTGGGAGAAATCAATGTTTGGGTACAAAAGTCAACATGGGTAGTTGAGGGTTTGATGGGTTCTCTCATTGACACTTGGCTTGACCTGATTGGCTCAATGGTTTGAATGTTTTCCCTCCCAATTCCTTGTGAAAATTATGCCCCCATCTCTTTGTTGCATTGCATAGCTAGTTGTGGGTATTTTTATTAAAATACATATTACATGATATTTGAATTTCCAATGTGCACTGCTAGCACGCAAACCATATGCATCACTAAATCGATGGCGGGGCCTTGGCCTTGAGCTCCTCACCATGATTTCATAACAATATTACATCAGTTATAATGTTAATGCCATGGGGTCGAACTAGGGACATTACAATGGAAAATTCATTTGAATGGTTTCTTCCTCTAGCATGGGAATTCTAGTTGTTTTTTATGGTTATGATATGCACACCAAACACTATGGCATTTACTTACCATGCTTCCACTTAAATATTCTAGGTCTTATTATGGCTTATCATAACCAATGCATATGAAAATTTTAGATATGTTAATTGATGACTCCTTATATGGTCTCCATTAGTGTCCATCTACTCTCAATATTGATTTCCATGGTGTTATTGAGATGTATTAAAAGAGTAGGTGGTAAATGGAGGTGGCATGACAACAATGAGAGAGGTGGGAGGATGGACATATCATTGGGACAGTAAAATGATCTAACATCCAATGGTTGAGCATAATCAAAGGGTCAAATCAAGACATAGATATCATATAAGAGCTGTCTGCAAAGTGAAAACAAAGTATTGTGCATCCACCCATGAGTTGCATTTCCATCGCCAAGACTTGCAGAAATAATCAAAGTTTAAAATTTTATATGACTAAATAATAATTAAGCAAATAAACAAGCATTTAAACATGTACAAGACTCTATAAATACTAAAGCGTAATACCTTAATGAGCTTCTCTTTGTTTCGAGAATAATTTATTCTCTACTAAACAAGGCCAACCACGTGAAGGTGGAAGCTCATATCGCCCCTCCCCCCCTCACATCGCTCTCAATTCCCCATGCCCAATCTATCTAGTTTGACATTGTACAGTGTGATGAAAGATGTGTGATCTTGGAATAGGTACCTACCTATTGTGATCTGGTTTTGTTATGATATGGTAAGAATCAAAAGCAATTACGCAATGGAATTTTAAATGTGATCCTACGTTAATGCACACTAACAACCATACAATGATATGCTCTTTGAACGTAAGGATATTTTTTTCTGCTTGAAGATGACATAGTTAATGAATTTTCCTTAATGAGAGTAAATAAATTATGCTCATAAGAGAATTATAGAACCAAATACCCAACCAATGATATGCTTACAAGTTGCTTCAACCATACGTATAGAATGAGTATACAAGGGATAACAATGCTTTACAATAAAAACATAGGCATGTATATTTTAGAAACATATAATGTTGAGGATGTTGTGTTTGTGATACTCACTTGCAATTTCCCTGTAAGAGTGGAAAATGTTTATGTGGTCCTTTCATCTCCATTAACTTCTTTGGTATACTTTTTTTGCACACTATCAAAAACTCTGTCAAGCACTACACATTACGTATTGGTAGGAGACTTCAATTTTTTCTTATTAAAAACCAATACCAAGCAACAAAGTTTAATAGAATTCATGAAAAACCAAAACATTGTGTTGCACATGAACCATGATTCAAATCTCTGAAATCAACACAATTTCTAATTTCACCATTTTCATAAGTAGGAATGGTAGCATAGGATAAATCCATTTCAATATTTCCTCCCAAGCTTGTAACCCACTCTCTTGATAAAAGCATCTTCTACCCATCCAAAACATCAATAACCACTATATCCATTGACATTGAGATAGCTAGATAAACAATGAGGTGAACCTTAAGATCATTGATTAGACCATGTAATTTAATAAAGATAGTCCTAAAAAATATGAGTCTTAAATTTATACAATCACATTTTTTTTTTTCAGTTTTGATTTTGTTTCCAAAAAAGTCATGATGGGGCAATCAATGATTTCATCTGCCAAGGTATTTGTTGTTTCCTCTCCTTGTGTTCATTCGGTTTACATGCTCTCATGTACCGTACTTATGGTACATCGATGATAATTGTGTAGAGGTCGCTACAGAGGGGCATCAACTGCAATAACAAAAACAATTATATAGATATTCTTGGTTATTATTGATATAAGTATTTCATTATTTCCAATAACATTACAATGTTCTTTACTTGTTGGAATAGCTGAGACAACTGGAATATTTATTGGTTGTGCCATTTGTTCCTCTTCCAGTTGAGCATCATCAACTACATGCTCTTCCATTGAAAGAAGAAAATTTATAAGTGCACGTCAGCAATTAAATATTTATAATCATAGTAAATACTTCTATTTTTATAGCATACATACCTAAATGGATAGATTTCTCGCCACCATCATGAGGTAGTTTCCCACTATCATCTGGTGCATGTTCAATACTGCTACCCTCACTACTTTTGTTGCTCTCGTGCTTAAAAAAAACAAACACATTTACCTATTAGTGTATAATCAATCATGAATAGATTTTACAAGTATATTTCAATGATGGCCTTATTGATTTTATTTACCTACATGTGCATTGATGGGGACAGTGGGGTCTGCCCCACGCTTTTTCGATATTCCACCACACATTGAAAACCATACTTGAAACCGAGCTTCATGTCTTCTTCGATGGCGGTCGATTGGACCACATTTCCTTGCAATTCATAACATCATGAAATTTGCTTGCAATAAATCATTTATTTGTTGGCTACAGTTAAATAAATTTGTGTACAATTAATCATTTGATTCTTACAATTCATGCTTTTAGTTTTTTACATCCACCCTAGCCTAGTTTGTGCTACCCGTGTTTTTCCAATCTCTCCTTTGTTTCTTTAAAGGTGTTGGGGAGCCTATGAAAAGTTTCAAATATGTTAGATATCGTAAATTTTATTTAAAACTAAAAAAAATTGAGCATATTTCATTGAAAATATCATATGCACCGTACCTTGTTGAACCAGGTGGAGTCTTTCCTTGTTTTCTCAGCACTTTCTCCTTTGCATCATCTATGAGGGCCTTCCACTCCTTCTCTGGAACCATAAGATGGCCCCCCCGAACCACTCACTAGGAGGAGTGTACAGTCCAATTGGGGTATATAGCACGACTGAACAACATGATCTCTAAATCAGGAAGATAATCAGGCTCCACATCCAACAATATCCCACTTGGAGATTGATCACAACAACTCCACCGCTACTACATCTGCTAGACTATGATCCAAACCTTGGACTTGGGAAATTTCTCATCTTCACCTTCATCCTTGAAAGCCGAATGATACTGAGTAGGAACTCAATTTCTCTCTAGTTACTACCTTTGTCAACATGTCTATAGGATTCTGGCTAGTATGTTTCTTTTCCAAATTCAACAGTTCATCTTCCATAGCATACCGTATGAAATGGTACTTGAGTTTTATATGTTTAGTCTTAGAATTGAAGGTTGAGTTCTTTTCAACATGAATGGCACTTTGACTATCATTGTACAGCCTACTATTCTCCTACTTCTTACCCAATTCCTCCATAAAACTTTGTACCCAAATCATCTCTTTACTAGCCTTTGTAGCAACAACATACTTTGCTTCCATTGTTAAAAGTGAAACAACCTTTTGCAGTTTTTAAATCCAACTTACCGTTGTTCCACATTCAGTAAAAACATACCCTGTGGTGCTCCTCCTACTATCTTTATCACCTACCATATATACATCAACAAATCCATGTAGAACAATGCCTGAACCTCCAAAACATAATACATGATTAGTAGTACCTCTCAAATACCTGAGAATCCATTGTACTTCATTCCAATGCTCTTTACCTAGATTGTTCATATACCTTCTCACAACTCCCACTGCATGTGCAATATCTGGTCTTGTGCACACTATCACATACATCAAGCTACCAACTGTTGATGAATAAGGTACCTTGGACATGTATTCTATGTCCTCTTGTTTCTTGGGACACATCTCGTTACTTAGTTTAAAATGGATGGCCAAAGGTGTACTCGCTGGTTTTGCATTCTGCATCCTAAACCTCTCCAACACCTTTTCTATGTACTCACCTTGAGACAATGTCAATTTGTGATTTTTCCTATCTCTTGTTATTCTCATACCAAGGATTTGCTTGGTTGCACCCAAATCCTTCATCACAAATGAATTAGATAATTTCATTTTGAGCACATTTATATCCTGCATGCCAGACCTGCAATAAGCATGTCATCCACATACAATAACAAGATAATATATCTTTCATTATCTAGCCTCCTGAAATAAACACAATGGTTAGAATAGAATCTACTATAACCTTGTTATGTCATAAACCTATCAAATTTCAAATACCATTGCATTGGAGCTTGCTTTAAGACATACAAGCTCTTTTTCAACCTGCATACTAAATTCTCCTTCCCCTTGACCTCATACCACTATGGATGATGCATATAAAAATCGTCCTTCAAATCCCCATGGAGAAAGGTTGTTTTTACATCTAACTATTAAGATGCAAATATTCTACCACCATTAGAATTAAAATAGTCCTAATTGAAGTCATTTTAACAACATGAGAAAATATTTCATCAAAATCTATAACTTTCTTTTGTGCAAATCCCTTTACAACAAGTCTATCCTTGTACCGCTTTTTGCCTTCATCTTCTTCCTTCAACCTATAAACCCATTTATTCTACAATGCTTTTTTACCTACAGGCATCTAAACCAAATCCCAAGTCTAGTTTCTTACCAAGGAGTCCATATCCTCATTCATGCCTTTCTCCCACTTCTTTCTAGTTTCCACCTACATTGCTTCTTCATAACATTCTGGTTCACCATAATCAGTCATCAATAAATAATACATTAAATGAGAGTACTGTTCAGGGGGTCTAGTTAACTTGGTAGATCTTCTAACACTTGCAGGAGTTTGAGGTACACGTTGTTGTTCTTAATTTTCTGGCACATTTGGAGTTTCATTTTCTTTGATTTCATTAAGCACTGTGTATTTTGTGTTGTCATTTTTCCATTTCTTTCCCTACAACTTATCTTTTTACATGACCTTTTCAGTGAATACTACATCTCTACTCCTAATTATTTTGTGATTTTCATAATCCCATAAGTGATCACCAAAATTATAAACCCCGTATCCAATAAAGGTACACTTCTTGGATTTAGCCTTAATCTTTGTTCTATTTTTTTTTATCAATTTGGATAAATGCTTCACAACCAAGATTTATCAAAAATTGGTAGTTTACCTTTTTACCTGTCCATGCCTCCTATGGAATTCCACCATCCAAGGAGCTTGAAGGCCCTCTATTTATTAAGTAAACAACAATATCTACAACATCTTCCCAAAACTGTAAGGGAAACCCTACATGCAATCTCATACACCTTACATGCTCCATGATTTCCATGTTCATCCTTTTTGACACACCATTTTCTTGTGGTGTTCCTGGAACTATCTTCTCTCTACGAATCCCATGGTATAAACAGTAATTATCAAAATCCTTGCTGTAGTATTCACCTCCATGATCATATCTGAGACACTTCAACCTTTTTCCTGTCTCATTCTCAACCAAAGCTTTCCACTTCTTAAAAGTAACAAAGACATCATATTTTTTTCGAATGCAATAAACCCAAGTTTTTATAGTTGCATCATCAATAAAAGTAACATAATAATGATATCCACCAAGATATTATACTTGATCGAGTACCCATACATCTAACGTATGCACAAGCTCTAAATTTTCACTCTTCTTTTGCTTCCCAACCCTAAGAAATCTCACTCTCTTTTGTTTTCCATAAACACAATTCTCACAGAATTCCAAACTAACCTGCTTTAATTATGGCATCAACTTACTTGAATTTAGAATATGCATACCCTTCTCACTCATGTGGCCAAGCCTATGATGCCACAATGTTTTATTTGTTCTTATGGAAGCTAAAGAGATAGAAGAGTCAGTATCATGAGTACATAAATACAATGTACCTATCTTGTCTCATTTTTCTATTACTAGTGGTCCTTTAGTGATATTCCACCATGTTTCTCCAAATCTAGATAAACAACAAACATCTCCCAACTTCCCTATTGAGATTATATTTCTTTTCATAGCAGGAATGTGCCTTACATCTTTCAGCAACGATTGGTTTCCATTCTTTAACTTTAACAATATCTTACCCATTCCAACAATTTTACATGGTTCATCATCACCCAATAAAACATGTCCAAAATCACCTTGAACATAATCATGAAGATATTTCCTATGGGGTGTAGCATGACATGAAGCCCCCAAATCTACTACCTAGTAATCACTAGTGGTATATAATGAAAGAATCAAAACATCTTGTAACACATCACCTGCTACATTTTCTTCTTGAGTAGTCTCTTTCTATCCATCTCCTTTCTTCTTTGGAGATCTGTAGTCTTTCTTCAGATGTCCTTTATTGCCACAATTCCAACACTCTATCTTTCCCATTCTGGATTTGGATCTTCCCTCCTAGACTTCCCATGATTACATGGACTCTTTCCTCTCTCCCTTTTTATTCCCCTACTCTCCATGGTAAACACATTACCTGATGTCTCAGCTGTGCTTTTCTGTTGCATTTACTCACTATGAATAAAACCAACAACATCATCGAATTTGAGAGTGTTTGAACCAGATACAGAGTTACTTACAACCATGACCAATCCGTTCCAGCTTTCTAGTAAAGAACACAAGATTAGAAGATCCCTAACCTCATCATCGAATTTCACACCTACAAAACTTAACTGATTTTTAACCGTATTGAATTCATTTAAATGATCAGCAATAGACCCACCTTTTGAAATCTTCATATTAAATAAATGCTTCATTAGAAATACCTACTTGGAGGTCGAGGGTTTTTCATACAGTTTATCCAATCCCTTCATAAGATCCTTTGTTGTCTTTTATTTCAAAATATTGAAAGCCACTGACTAATCCAGGAACATCCTTATTGTTCCTAGTGCCCTTCTATGAAGAAACTCCCATTATTCGTCCTCCATAGACATTGGCTTACTTTCTTTTCACCCAATAGTAGGAATAGATCCTTCTAATACAAATAGTCCTCCATTTGCATCTTCCATAACTTGTAGTTTTGGCTATTAAATTTCTTGAACCTAAACTTTCCTTCTTTCTCCATTGCTCCCACTCGAATAGGGAACCCTTATTTCCTGCGATTTTATAGTCCAAATAGTCCTTTGGATCTGACACCAATTGTTAGAATAAACAAGACCGCCGAGCAATAAAATAAACAAAATGCGGAAATAAAACACATAAGATCAAAATACAAGAGAGACACCAATATACGTGGTTCACCCAATATGGGTTGTTCCACAGAGAAATTTAGAGTACTTTTATTAATCTATCCAACAAATGAAGGGATACAACCAGTAGCACATCCGCTGCAACTTCCTCTTCACTTTCTCACAGTCTCTCTCACACAATCATAGAGATATTTTTCACAATACAATATTATACTACACAACCACACTACAATTCCTTCCTTTTAAAGAAGGATTACAATGGGAAAATACCACGGGATACCCAATAACATGGGCCCGTAAACTACCCCAAAATTTTCCTTCGGGGGTGTTTCCCTTGAACCCCCCACTAGGATGAGTGTACAATCCAACTGAGGTACAAAGCAGAGCAGAAAACCAAGATCTATGAATCAAGAAGATAATTAGGCTCCACAACCAACACTTAGCATTGTTGTTTGTAACATGAACCAACCTATCAAAAAAAGAGATTTGATGAGAATTTGTAAGATGCACAAGGCCATGTGCATCCCCAAAAATAGGTTGTTGTTGAGCTCTTCCCTTGAAGAAAAACCAAGAAAATTTGTATCTATAGATTCAATTTCAATTCTTCTTGCATTATGATGGGAGATCACCTGAGGAAACAAGTTAAATATTGAAAGACCCTTTGATGCACAAATATGGGGAGGAATATTTTTATCCTCAAATATATCTTGATTCCTAGAGGTTTAGATACACCAAATAATGATAACTTGCAATGCATTGAATAGATTGTTTACAGGATTAGAGATCCAATGATGAAAATCCCGTAGTATGGTCTCACCTTCCCATTCAAATAGTATGACCTTCAGGTATGATATATGATGCCAAACTTACACAGAGTAGCTACATGTTAGAAATAAATGATCTATGCTTTAATCATTTACCTGACAGAGAGTGCATATCCCTAGACCTGGCCAAATTTTCTTCATCAGAAAATCCCATACTGGCACTTTATTCAATAAGACCAACCATAGGAAAATTATACACTTTAAAGGACATTTTAACAAGCATATAATAGAATGCCACCAATTCCCTGGAGGGTGTTCTTGCTCTTATCTCAAGACTTGGTAACCAAGCCGAGGAAGTATGACCCACCATCTAGGTTTTGAACCCATAATAACTCATCCACTATGTTGGTAAGCCTAATATGAGAGTCTTTTAAGAATTTTGTGTAGATGTCCTGGGCACTTTTGAAGTCCCTTCTAACAATGCCCAGTTGATCTGCACTGAGCCATTCCTAAGTGAAGTATGTAGTATTGATAGGATCACTAACCTAATCCAAATATATATATCCCTATTCTATCAGGTCATCCAATAAATGAATAGGTAGTCTATGGTTCCCACCTCCACCAATCCAAGGATCATGACCAATTTTGACCTTCCCCCCACTTCCAATTTTCCATTCCAACTAGTCTCCTATGAGATCAAAAGCATGTAGCATTGCTTTCCACATTATGGATATATTCCTTTATTTCTTACCTCTGACTCAAAACCATTCTTCAATAGATAGGGAAGAGATGTACTTATTTATAATAACAACTGACCATAGTCCCTCACCTTTTAAGATTCTCCAGACACCTTTTGTTGCTGTTGCTTTTGAGAAGCAATGTAGATTATTTATCCCCCATCCTCCCATTGATTTTGTCCATTAAATGGAGGACCAAGTTTCCCAGTGAAAAGTTGTGGCTTCTTGAGAACAATTCTAGCTAAAATAGAAGCATATATTTCTAATTTGATCAAGGATTCCACTATGAACATATGCCAATGATACCTAGTATACTGGGATTACTTCTAGAACAAACTTTACTAGAATTAGTCTGCCACCTCTGCTAAGCCATTTATTACACCATAGCAAAAATAGTTTTTCAATGAGCCATGCCCAATCCCTTTTAGTTTTGCACCGATTCCTTTGGATATGTGTGTAACCTTTGAAGAAAAAATAGATTTTAATACTTGTGACTAAGGATTCATAGCTCTTAACTTGTACCTTACATATGTAATTTAATACTCCATAAAGTAACTTTATAATGTTGGGAAGGTGAAGAGTGCAGGTGAAGTTAGGGGAGCGAGGGTTTTGAGTGTTGCGAACTAGGGTTTCATACATGTGAGGGTTTTGAAGCCGTTAGGGTCTACAACAAGCAGGTTCAGATTGGGTTGCTCCGTGTCTCTGTTTCCTTGGAAATCTCCTTTTGCTATCACAGGTGACACCAACGGTTTTGGGTGTTTTCAGGGACCGATTTATTGGTTTATCCCTGTAATATTTCATTTTTCCATTTTAATCCGGATAGCGTCCAGTTTATACCTTTTCTATCTTCTCGGGGATCTATACACTTGGATCCATTCCATCTTGCATGTGACCTCTGACCGTGGTTTTGGCCAATTTTTTGGTTCCCCATTAGCGTGCGACTGCGGCGACATCCGGTTTGAGTGGGCGTCAACTGGTTTTGGGTATTAGCTGTGGTTATTGCTTCATTTTCACCTTACCCATTTCTTGTATTCTTTCGGGGGGTCATGGGTTCCAGCATTGGTTACGATTTTAACTCCAACACAGCAATCCCGAACTAATTGAAGGAGGCTTGCCGTGGTATTCCGGTAAGGTTTTATCCGGCCTATTTTCTGGTCAATTGGTTTTGGTTGGAACTTCACTGCCACTTGTTTTTCCGTCAAGGTTCTTCTTGTGTCAGTTTCACCCATTCTGGGGAACCGTCTCTCTTTGGGACCACTTGTCATTTGGTCAGAAACTTTTTCTGCTGTTGAGCCCCATTGGTGTGGGGGAGTTTCCGACACCTGGTGGCCCGGTTCTGCTACCCCCTACAAAAACAGATTTTTGGATAGAGGCAAACGACATCATGCGAACGGATGCGTACTATAAGGAATTTCTTAAGGGTAAAAAAGAAGTCGCCACAAGTGGCGAACTTGCAAAAAATTCTAGGTCTTGTCCACCTCTAGTTGCCAATAAAGGTCCCCTGTCAATGAGGGTTTTAGTTTCTGGTGATGGCGTTGGGGGTGATGCTTCGGCTTCAGTCAAAACTGTTTCAGTGACTCCTTCCCTCTCTGATGGTTGTGGTGAGATGGGGAGGAACTCAGGGGATGCTATCTTGCCGGCTGCACAACACATCATCAAGTCCAATAAACAGAAAAGGAAGTTGAACATGAGCCCTGGTGAACACTGGCTGAATGTTGGCCGCGACCTGGGTTTAGAGGATCTTGTCGAGCTTAATATGACCTCACTAGTAGGAAATTTTATCTACAATGCTATGCACCGGAAGGATATTGTGAAATAGGTAACGTGGACTTGGTTTCCCATTCTGGATTATATGCCCGGGGTTTCCATCTTGTCTAAGGGATGGTTCAGTTTTAAATTTCGGGAGGAAGCTCATGCCACCTTGATTTTGGAGCACCTTTGGCTTAAAGGGTCGGGCAGCTTCATCCTCCAACGATGGCATACATATTTCAATCCCGATCGGACCACTATTAGGATGCGACATTTGTGGGTTTTTCTACCTAGTTTTCCTTTGGCTATGTGGAACTGGGAGGTCTTTGAGGTGGTTGGCAACCGGTTGGGCCGTTTTCTCCATTTGGGTGAGGATGTGCTTAATGGTGTGGACAAGCACATTGGGTGCATCTTGGTTGAGGTGGACATGTCTCTTGGGTTGATCGATGTACTCCACATTAACTGGTGGGGTCATCAGTTCACCCAGACTATTGATTACTGGGGCATCCCGTTTCAGTGCTATAACTGCAAGGAGGTCAGGCACCTTCGACAAAATTGCAAGGGGCCGAGGGTATGTTTGGACGATATTTCTACTAATGAGGGTGATTCCTTATGGTCTTTAGATGATTACAACGGCCGGGATATTGATGTGACTGGTTCACTGGACGGTTTCTCCAATCGGATCTCCCCGCCCGTTTCTGCGGCTTCAGATATTCTGGGTAAGCTCAAGTTAAACGACCCATCTTTTTCCCATTCTTTGAATGAACTTGAGAAGGCCTTTATTATCTCATTAGAATAAAAAAAATATGACTATGGTCATATTGTAAATGATGGTGCTCCACCTTCAAATGGCTTGTCACATCATTCTTCGCGGCCTGCTATGAAAAATATATCTAGTTCCGAAGAGTCCTCTCCTAGGACTTTGGCGGGACCTGTTGGGTCTACTCCGCATTTAGACACTCATTTTTCAAGCGATGATTTTGGTTTCGGGAATCTATATCAAAATGATACTATTCATATATCCTCTGATCTAAATACTTCCTCTACGGTTACTTGGGACCCAACGCTGTCGGACGGGGATTTATCTACTTCTCTTTTGGGGGAGTCTCAGACGATGGTTGAAAATACCTCCCTGGATGTAGAATTTACACCTTTGGATCAATTGAGATGTATTCATGTGCCCTCTTTCTCGGAGGTGGTTAAAAAGAAACCTATCCCGCTGTTCAATAAGAACCGTGAAGTGCTTTTGGGGGTGGGGATGGAATCCGATCCATCTTCCGGTTCTCGTACTAAAAACAGGTTGGTTCAAGGGGCCAGGGAGGGGGGCTTATCTATGGACCTTTCCCTCTAAAAACCCGTAGTGCTCGAAAGGGCACTTCAAAATGGGCACACTCATGCCATCTTGTTGGTTCGTTGAGTCTTATTAGTGATACTCCTTCTTCTGATTCTGGGGTGCTTAGAGATATTAAATCCATTTCCAAGGTGAAGAAATGATCTACCTATCTTTGAACATGCGGGGAGTGGGGGGCCTCCCAAAACAAATTTCCCTTCAATGTGTTCTGCTTTTGAATAATCCTGATATATTGATGTTGCAAGAAACTATGGTCTCGGAATTAAAGGCTCGTGTTTTTTTACTAATCTCAAACCCAATTGGAAAATTTGTGCTATCAGTGTGGACCGCTTGTATGGGGGCCTTTTAGCTTCCTGGGATCCTCAGGTATTAAATTTGAGGCCTTTTGTGACCAAGGCAGGGATCCTTCTCTCTGGCATATTTGTTGGTTTTGATGCCGAGTTAAATTTCATCAATTGCTAGAGATGTGTAGGTAGACATGTATATGATAGACATGTTTATGGTAGAAGTTAAAGGACTAATTTTGCATGACCTTTTCCTACATAGGTAATACCCTTGACATCACTTATGTATTGGAGGCTATAATGTCATTTTCTTCTTTCAAGGTAAACACAAATTTAGAATTTTTTACAAGGCCCGCGAATACAAACAACTAAGAGAAAATAATAAGTGTGAATGGATGGGGGAATTGTTATCCTTGAAGTGTTGTGACAAGGTAATATAAGAACTAGGGGAAGAAGATCACCCCAAGAAGTTACACCTACTTTCCTTCTATGAATTTGAGGGAGAGAAGTCAGTAAAGGAAACATTAGAGGAACCTACATGTTAGATCTATCGAGAACCACTTAGGATAAAATAGGTCAACATTGATACTAAATAAAATCCTTACTTGGAATCTATCGGAGACTACTGAGATGATGTGACTATAATTGAAGTTACAAAACTGTTGCACGAATATAGCATGACTTCATTTTCTCATAACTTCATTGAAATGAGGGATATAAAAAGATAATTGGGATAAATTAATGAATATTTGAATTTGGATGCATGAACCATTAACAAGTTCCTATATAGGTTAAACCCAAGGATAAAATAAAATGTTAAATAAGATATTGACAAAATGATGGTAGTTGAATTAATATTCCCTACAAAGGAGTCATACTGGATCAATCCAATAGTAATTTAGAACAAGAAACAAGGGGCTAACATTTTGGTATTTGTAGACTTCCAAGTGTTGAATGTGACTTTCATGCATGAGCCTTTTCCAACACCCTTCAGCGATGAAGCCTTATACCAAATGGTGGGAAAGGAGGCATGCTCCCTAATAGATGGATTCTTACCTTACCACCAAATGTGCATAGAATATACTAACAAGAAAGAAAAACACTTTGGCAATTTAGTGGGGCTCCTATGCATACAACTTCATGCCTTTTGGGATAAAGAATGGACCAATAGTATTCTCCAAGACAATGGTTTCAACTTGTAGGGAATATATTCATAAGTTATAGGAATTATACCTAGATGACTCGAAAATACATAGTTTTTCTAGGGACCATGTTTCCATGTTATAATTGATATTTAAGAGAGGTAGGAAGTTACAAATCTACCCTTCTAAGCCATGGTATGTTGGTTGAACAAACTAATATAGATCCAATTGTAAATATGGAAGGTCCAACGAACATCTACACACTACGATCAACCCTAGGCCATACGAGGTACAACCATATATTTTTAAAGGGACAAGCATGCTAAAAAAGACTAAGAGCTTATACTAGGATGTTGAGTGTCAAAAATCACTGGACCCATTGAAGAAAAAATTAGTAAGTGCACCTATCCTATCCTAGGTTCATGTACATGTTGATGCATCTAGCATCATGTTGGGAGTGATCCTAGCACAACCCAAGGAATGAAATATGGATCACCTGATCTATTTCACAAATTAGAAACTATGTAAGGAAGAACATAAACTACACCATGATAGAAAAACAAGTACTATCAATGGTCTATTCACTGCATTTTTTTAAGCACTACATTTTGGATGATCATTTAAGTTCCTTATAGACCATTTTTCTCTTAAGTATTTAGCAAACAAACTAGTATTGGAAAAAATAATTTCTAAGTGGTTTTTTCTATTCCAATAGTTTGATTTTGAAGTCATAGTCAAGTTGGGAAAATTTAATGTCGAATGAGAACACCTATCAAGAATTAAAATAGGTGAGGCTAGGGGGTCATTAGAAGATCAACTAATTGATTGAGACCTTTTCAAAATAGAGGTCATACCATATTATTTAAGTGGCATTGACATCTTCCTCACCATTCTAGAATCACCACTATAGTACATGATAACACAAATGAAAAAACCTATTATAAGTTCAAAAAAATGCCAACTAATAGCAGGACAAATCTATAATCTAGGGATCAATGGAATTATAAGATGATGAACAATGTAGCATGGATGAGATATCATAATTTAGGAATACCATAGTGGTGTCATAGGTGGGCACAATGGTGGGAAGGATGCCCCTCAAAAAGTACTACAAGAAGGGCTCTAGTGGCTCACCATTTTCAAAGATGCAAAACAATACACTAAGTCTTGCGATGTATGCTAGAGAATAGAAAAAACCTTAAGAAGGGATGAGCTACCCATTAATGAGAAATGTGAAATATATTTCATAGAACCCATATATATACCAACATGGAATTCATGTGCTCAATACATTATCACAATTACCGACCTTACCAGATGGGTGGAGGACACACTAAATAGGGATTGTAGGACACAAATAATAGCTAAATTTATCTTTGAAAATATATTATCGATATTTTGGTTCCCTAGGAACTTAAGCAATGATCTGGATGGCCATTTAATGATCCACACTATTAATACCCTCGCTAAGAAATTTAGGATTCAACATCACACCAACAATTTGTATCATCCCCGGGCTAGTGGGATCGTAGAAGCATTCAACAAGATCTTGGAACACAATTTGACTAAGGTATGTGTAGTAAACAAGGATGACTAGGATGAAAGAATATCAATGGTACTCTAGGTGTACCAAAAACCAATAATTAAGCTCACAAAACAAATCCTTTCAACTTTGTCTATGAATGGGAAGTAGCGATGTCAATTGATTTTATTGTACCCAAGCTATTCATTTTCTAAACCACTAAGATGTTTGACAAATAATTAATTTAAAAGTGATTTCTAGAACTGGTGGAACTTGAAGAGCATATGTTTCTAGACTAGTACCATCAAGACATAGATAAGTCATGGCCAAAGTCTTGGCATGATAGGCATATCAAACACAAAGAGTCCAGAAAGGTGATCTAGTTGTTCTCTACGTCAAAAAATTACTTAAACATCTAGGAAAGCTACAAATGCAGTAGTTAGGAACCTTCTAGGTCATCAAAATATGAAACTTCGGAGAAGTACAACTAGCACGAATGAATGGAAACATTCAATATGGATGGGTAAAGAATACATGCTTGAAGCTCTTCCAACTTCCAATGAGTTGATTCCATAACATACTTCAAACCATGTACTATATTTAAACTTGGTAGAGTAAATAAGGATCAATCTTGCAAATGAGGCATTAGTTAGTTAAGTCAGTCATTTACTATAAAATAAGTAGGTTATTTCCTTTTCAATAAAACTCATATGTCACCTTTGTGTATTTGGGAGGGGAGTGAAATAGCAAAGTCAATTGTGTCACACCAATAGATTTGCATCAATGACCCTATAGCATAAATTGTTTTAGATTGAGTTAATATAATAGTCATGTGTAGAAACCACGATGTTGCCTCAATTGCACCAACAACCAAGTTTTGTCATCATAATAACAAATCCCCATTAGAACCCCCACTCGTCACATCGTGAGTTTTCAACCCTTGGTTAACAGGTGTCTATTTAATACTTCACCAATAATGCTACTAAAGTGATGTACATTATTAGGGTTCCAAAGGGAATTTATAGAGGTCAAGTTAAAGGTCATCTAGGTTATGTCATTATATGATTAGGAATTAGTGGCTCCAACAAGCACAACAACAATGGAAGCATGACATAATTGAATGAAACTATAAGAAGTCATGCTTGTTGCATGAACATGGGACCTCTTTTAGGATTTTTCAAGATTTAATTTATTTTTCCAATTAATGATTTTTTCCAGTCAAACATGGGAATTAATGAATTCCATGGAAAGCGACATGTTGAGGGATACGTTTAAATCATCAAAAAAATAATCCTTTCAAAATTATTCCAAAATTACAAAAGAAAATTGTAGAAAGTTTAGAGAAGAATACCGTAGAGATTATTGAGACATTTGTTCTAGTGTTGAGATAGGCTAGTAGAACTCTAAAGCCTTACTCAAGGGATACCACTAGTGTATAATCGACGAATATAGATTGACAACACCATGGGGAAGATCAGTGTATGAAAAATACTAGAAAGGAAGGAAGCCATGATTAAGGAATCGATATACCCTCGAGTGTTACAATGGGGAGAATTCAAGGGTAAATTAGAACAAATGATAATAAATGAGAATTATTTTACTAATGTCAAGAAATTACATGACTTGCAACCCAATTAATTTACACATAATCTTACCTCAAGCAATTCTGAGGTAAAATAATAAATTATTGATGAAGTCCTATCTTTGTAGGTGTCCTCACTGCTTAACATGTTGTGGGTCCCAAATTTTGGCACCTCAGTTGTCCAAAAATGCATCAAGTTATTATTGAATATCTGAGTAAATCATGGTAATATTTGGCTTGATCAACCCTACCCATTCACATAAGAACTAGTCCAAGACATCAATGTTCTTTCCTTGGGTGGACTCGATGTCAACACAACCTTTCAACAACATAAATGAGCAAAGAAAGTAGGAAAACAAGACTTATACCCATGGTATGGGACATGTCACAGAAATAAGGGGGTTTATATAAGTTTGACTAAATCACAACCTATTAGAATGGTTGTACAACTCCTGGCATCTCACATATTCATAAAGAAAAGGAAGATAGAAGGTGACCTAGACATTATTTTAGCGACATAATCTTAATCTCAGTGTCATTGGTTGAATTGGTGCAAGTTCATGAATGAGTTCATCAAGGCCACTCTAGAGGTGTAAAAAAACACTTCCACATTCAACTATGGTTACATCATCATAGAATTCACCATGTTCAATTGGGAAGAACCCAATGGTTGTCAACATGCTTACTAAGAAGGGATTCATCTTGATAGTTTTCACACCATGAAAGCAAGAAAGTATCCCAACCATGCTCATTTCAATGATACATCATTCAGAACTTGGTATTGGTCCATGGTCGAGGCCACAAAGGCAACAACCAAGTTCCCCACCAAGTTGATCAACCACTATCTCAAGTGGTTGCAGTTCAAGGGCACCAAAGACAATAGTTATGTGCGATTGATTTTGGAGGGAGAAGAAAGAATCGAAGTTGATCATTTTCCCTTCATTTTCATTTCCACTGACATCTGTGAGGAGGTCCACAACTAGATAGGAATTAGTGTTGACACAATCGAAGGAGGAGAGGTATTTATGTTTCCTAAAAAGAAACTACAAGAGGGTGATGAAGAATTTGACAAAGTTCTCATATTCTTTGAGAAGCATGCATTGTTGCCTTACATTCAAATATAAAGGAAGATAAAAGACATGGAATTGGGATAGTTATCCAACGAAGTAGTTTAGTAGGGACCTATAATAGCCAGGAATACCACCATAGTATGATCGATGAAGCTCCCAAATATTGTTACTACCTACAAGGAAACATGGGAATTTGATGAGGTCTAGAGAGGGGTAAAAAAGTCAATACAAATGTTGGCTAGACCAATTACAAAAAATCATAGGATGCACTCATTATAGTATTCAACAAATCCAACACTAGAATTCATGGAAACCCATCCCCCACTATTTATAAGTACTCTATCATCGTCTCGCAGTGTCCCAGTCTTACAAATTTAGCACTTGGTACAAAGAGAGGTCATAGACCTCACCCAGGAAGAACCACCCATCATTCTCCCAATTGTAACCATATTCGCAATGGACCTATGAGACATAGCAAAGGAAGGGAAATCTGAACAACAATATAAACAAAGGATATAACTAACCATTGAATAAAACATACATAAGTCACAACAACAACAACCAAATAGCCCAAATTTGTAGGCAACTATTGGAAAGGGTGATCAAGATCTCTGGAAAGATCTTGCTAGTGGGGTTAATTAGTCTAATAATGATAAAGTAAAGGATAAGAAAGAACAAGAATAGTAGGGAAAGCATCCCAAACAACCCTAATATACAAATCAACCAACATATGATCCAATGGAAGATATGTCAGCTGAAGGAGGTGGTGAATAGACATGACCAAGACTATCAATGTCAGGAATGGAAACTAAGTTAGATCTAGTCACATATTGGCATTTCATTTCCCAGTTGGATTAGGACCAACAATATTAATTGTTAATTATGGAAGAGTGCTAGGGAAATTTGGCATCGTGTAGTGCCTTTCTACTGAGGTTCATATGTGAGTATACACTGGGCACAATGCACCAATGGAGACCGATATTAGTAAAGTAACCAACGAAAAACATACCACCCCAAATATGCCACAACCTCTAGTAAGGATGGATCCTATAGTGATATTGCATTCCCATGATTCTCATCCATCTAATATAAGCCAAGTCCCAACAAAATATTTGATATTACAACACTTCATTTCAAGGAATGAAATCATGCATAAACTAAGCCTCACAGAATTAGACCTCATGCAAATGTGCATTGAAAATATAAATATTCATATTCATCTGGATGATGGTATTTAAGAATCATAGGAGTTGTGTTGAGATAAAATAGGACCAGGTTGAATCCGTCAACCATTGATTCATGCACATGTGGTCAACTATTTAGGAAGAATACCCCCATATTGGATACCTACCAATCAATGCCCCACTCCCACACATCATATACCAATTGCAGTAAGTGGTCGAACAAATAAATAAGGGAAAGGAAAATATGAAGGTGACATGGGATACATAATGATTGATAGAGAACTAGAAGATGGCCCTCCTGCTACAAAGTCAATAGGATGTACAAGAATCATCACCAAAAGCATTCACGAGGAACTATAGGAGGAAACCAATCAATCCCAAGAGATTGTGGCCACAACTCAAAATTGGATGTAGATTTTCAAACAACGCAAGTACCACCCCAAATAAATCTAGGAAAGAATAAACAAGATCTAATACGAGGGACAAATAGGTGATCCCTTTTTTAGGGATGGGAATTTGAGATACATACAAAATTTTGAGATACATACAAAGTCTACAAAGCAACTAGATTGGTTTAGTCCCAGTTGTGGAAACTTAGACTAGCCACCATATTTCAGCTCATTTCCTTATAGCAAATGCAACAACATAAACAATTAGAGCAAGTAATATCTGTATCTGAATATTCTCATGTTGCGGTCATGTCCGAATCACAATAAGACTATTCAAGTGAATAGTCAACCAATAGAAAGTAACTCCATTTGGAAAGAATAAATAATATTGAATATATATTGATGAGAAATGGTTACATTACAATATGATGGACCATTTAAATATGGTCTTATGGTCTTATGTGCCTTTTCAATGGAAAGGTACACCTCTCTCTATTCGATTAATTACATGTCAATTTTATTTTATAATTGTTTAATTACTTTTCTTTTATTATTTAATTATTTGTTTATTGATATGTTTATATATTATTTTATTTGTTACATGAACTTCCTCTTCAGAATGCTTTTTCCTCAAAGCATTAGTGATGAAGGTCACATCTTTCTTTCTATATACCTTATAAAATTATTTTATAATTTTAGTATACTAAGCAAAACCATGTGCGGTTTCATGAATGCTATTCTTTAACTTTTTTTTTACTCTTTTTTTTCTCTTGCGAATAATTCCCCTTTTCCACTTCTTCTTTGTAATATTTTTTTCTTACTTCTTGTTCTCTTCTTCTTATTTGCAACGGAAATAATTACTTATTTTCTTCTTTTTTTAAAAATTTCCCTTCTTGTATTCTTAATGGCTGTCTTTGAATTTTGCAGTGGAATAATATATATTTTTTATTAACTTGATTTGCTTCAAAGTTGTGACTGAATCTTCTTTGGGCCAAAACCCTAATTTTGGGCAAGATCCTAGATTTTGGGGAAACCCAAAAAATGATGGCCAAAAGCCAATGTGGATCAAAGATCCTTAATCAGAGAAGATTTGACAATGGTTTATGGCCAAAGGTCGGAATCAAGCCCAAGAAGGGGCTCTGATACCAATGTAATATCCATATCGGGATATTCTCATGTTGTGATCGTGTTCAAATCACAATAAGACTATTCAAGTGAATAGTCAACCAATAGAAAATAACTCCATTTGGAAAGAATACATAATATTGAATATATATTGATGAGAAATGATTACATTACAATATGATGGACCATTTAAATATGGTCATATGTTCCTTTTCAATGGAAAGGTACGTCTCTATCTATTCGATTAATTACATATCAATTTTATTTCATAATTGTTTAATTACTTTCTTTTAATATTTAATTATTTATTTATTGATATGTTTATATATTATTTTATTTGTTACAGAGCAGGTAGTGGTTCAAGATACTTGACCATGGATGTTATATCTTGACCATGCTAATGTCTATCTTGCAAGATTAATCATACTAGTTAACAAGCCTGGTCCAAGTAGCTTGAATAATTCACTAAATTTTGATCCAAAATTTTGGAGGTGGTCTTAGAGTTGGGCCCCTCATTTCAGAGGGACACAACCTTTGGGGAAAAAAAAGCAGAAGATATTGAGTCAAGCAAGCATGACAAGAGTTGACTCAAGGGAAAGTCAACAAGTTTTTTCAGGGCTTGTTGTGCCCCTTGTTTTGAGAGTTTTGGGTTTTGGTAACAATATTAGGAAAAGTAGGGAAAAAGAGCAACCAACAAAGTCAAAGTATGTGGAACCATGTAACAACAAGATGGTTGATGGTTGGACACAAAGGATGATGCAAGTAGAAGAGATTGAGAACATGCAGGATCCTAAAAAATTAAGGAAGAGGTAGCAACAAGAGAGTGCTACTTGGTCAAGGAAGAAGAAGAACATTGAAAGTCAACCAAGTCAAGATGAGTAGAAAGACAATAGTTATAGGAAAGTTTTCACCCTCCTTCTCACCACTAGGAAATTTTCTATATAATGTAAAGGCTCAGGCTTGGAACAAATGGTGATGGTAGTGGAAAAATGTTTGACATAAGTGATTGTAATTGTCTGTAATGTACTGGATTATTCTACACATCAATGAAATAAAGGGACTTAAAAAATATTTCCCTTTAAATCTTCGTCGATGATGTGGTGTTCTATATGCATATTGCATTATCATAGTAATGTGCTCGATTATGTTTAATTCATATGGTTTTTACAAGTAGGATACTTAGAATGAATGTGTTTTTGATGTGTCTATTAGTTCAAGGTTAATGGTTTTTGCGACATCTTGGTTAATTGATGGGAATTTCTAAGATAACCTACACTATGGATAGTTGCGGTAGTCATCCTACACGAGCCTCATAATTCCTCTAGTCCTGGCACATTGCTTCGGGTGAGACCTTCCCTCTTTGAGGGATTGAATATGCCAAAATTCATACTACAATGGGCCCCTCTTGTTAGACACCCCTATGGATCGTGGTCTAAAATCGAGCCAACAACCACCATCATTGTTCCACAAACACAAGGTATCTGTTATTTATAAATGAAATCTAGTATGAGGTAGACATTATTTTATGTGTGTTAAATTGGCAATTTATTTAATTTATATTATCTACCATTGCTAAACCTCCTTGTTTCTCTATGTAACATGTTGACACTTACCAAATTTAGTTTGAATGAAAATTGAAATTAGCACTAACTCCCAATTCCCCAACACATGCAAATTTCAATTTTCATTTTCTACATAGCCCTGGTTAATGTGCTTGGTTTTGACCCACACATTAATGTAGTGATCAACATTACTAATTTGATGTCATTATAGTTATTAGTGATTGAACTTGTGAAAAGATGCAGTTATATGTTCCATTTTTTTTTTACCATTTCATATATATTTGTTGTTTTCATTTCTTAATATACTTGGTTTTGGCACCACACATGAATGTGATATCAATATTATTATTTGGATGGCATTGTCGTTATCAATGATTTAACCTTCTAAAGACTCATCACAATCCATTGTTGCCATAGAAACTAATTACAAAGCAATCTCTACCATAATTGAACATATCTGACATCTTTCACAATCGTTGAAACAATCACTCATATCCATTATTTAAGATGAATTATAGTGACATTCACAATAACTATCTTCATAATCGTTGAAACAATCACTCTTATCCATTATTTAAGATGAATTTATAGTAGCAACCACAATAACTATCTTCATAATTGGAAGTGATATAGTCATCACATTGACATCTTAATAACTAAACAAAGCCATTTGCAATAATTATATATGTGTTACCGACGTTCCAAATCTTTGCTCATGCCAAATTATAGAACATTATGATAAGGTAGCCAAACTCACCTTGGATCAAGTTTAAATTATACACTTATTAGTTTCACCTTTCTTAGAAAAGTTAAGCTTACTTTTTAACTTAATAATACTAACTCTTACGATGCATTTATTTTTTATTTTCTTAGTATTACTATTAACAATAGTATAATTTATTGTATATATTTATTTTGTTCATTGTTATTCATCTATATGTTGTCACATAGCGTAATGTAATGTAACGTTATGCTACCAAAAATTTATATATATATATAAGATCAAATTTATGAAGGTGTAAATTTTGTCTTAACATGTAAAAAAGTTAAGAATAAAAAACATTACACCTTTAGAAATCAAATCCCTCTTATAAACGCATCACAATATTTGTGTATTATCATATTAACCACATAAATAATTAAATAAAAAAAATAAAACACACACATATATATCTATACACTCACACACTCACCATATCGTACACAAGTGATTTAAAATACATTCCACCATGCCAACCATATCGTGCTAATTAAACCCTCCTGGTACACTATTTCCTTTGTTAACGCAACGTATTTAAAAATGCAAGTTGATTTTCGCAACTTTTGAAGTATTATTTTCCGTAAACAAAGTATGATAATAATGATAGATAGATATTATAGGATATTCGCAACTTTAAAAAGTAATAATATACAAAATCTCCATTCAAGTGAGAATTTAGAAACCCTAAAGGGAGGGACACGTAAAGGGAAGATGGGTTTTCTTATTACGATAAGGGAAGATATAAAGTATGTTTTCTAGTGAAGGAAGAATCTAGAGATGTCTTTTTCTCAATAATACACCACGACGAATTGATAATACACTTATCCTTCATCTTTCATAGTTTCTCGGGCTCTCTAGAGTTCTTTGCACTTGGCCTTCGTCTTATTATAATGATTACACAAGGCCCAAAGGATTTTTAAAGGAAGAATCTAACAAATATTTGTTTATAAATGAAAGCATTGCACCGTTCCCCAAGTTGATTGACACACTTTACTTTATGAAACTTGAAGTGATCTTGGTTGGAGGTTGATAGTTGTCTTATGTGTCAATTCCTCTCCAAATGAGACACATGAGTGATCTTGGTTAGAGGTTGATAGTTCTTACGTGTCAACTCATGTTCCTCTCTTTGTCAGAGGAGACACATGATTAAAATAGAAACCTTTAAACATCAAGATGAAAAGCTGAAAATCTGAACAAGTTATCTCAAACTTAACACCATAGTTTTATAAAACTTACCATTTTGGTGTGAACAAATCATGAGTACTGAAACTAAACTTATAAGTAATAATTACCTCAAGTTATCCAAGAAATATTGTGATCAACTAACATGTACTTTAGTACACATATAATAGTGTTAATGCATAATTGGAAACTGCCCAAGAAATCAAACTGACTTTTGTTGTTTGTTTATCATTAGATGATGAGTTTTTTTGTTTCCTACTAAGCCTTGCAACTTTAACTATTATGTGATGTATTGTTTTTCAAATATGATAGGGTGTTCTCTCATATATCCATGTTTTGTTTTTTTAAAGATACGAGGGATCTTTTGAAGTGCGTCGAACTTATATGAGCTAACCATCCATATGTGTTTAGTGATGTTGAGTCATACACTCTGAAGAAATTAAAGGTGATTTTTATTGTTTGTTTATTATTTCAAAAATTAGGTCTTGTTGAATATGTGGTGCCATCTCACAAGGTGTGAGTGGTGTATCAATGTTATTGAGGATTCAATGAATATGTAATGGCATACAAGTAATTGAACAAAATATATATTCGTTAGATGTTTCCTCATATAGTGATGATAGTTATGAAAAATATGGTAAGGATGTGGAATGTTGTCTAAGAGCTTGGGATCAAAAGTGATTATAGGAGAGTATTTTGAATGAAAAAGACCCTTTTTAGTGTTCATGGAGGTTAGTAATCATATGATGATGAGACCAAAGGTGGTCAAGATGTTCCAACGAAGTACATGCATCTTTTGAAAAATGGAAACTCGATCCACTTCATAAATTGGACACTAATGTTTTACTTAACAAACATTTGTACTGCATTTCTCCATCTTCTACACATGGGATGAGACTCGTTCACATAAGCATTGTATCATGTTTTTTATGCTAGACAATTTGATTTAATAGAGTATGTTGTACCACTCTACACATATTGATAATGCTTAACTTTGACAGATTATTTGTAGAGTATGTAGATACATGTACTTTATGCAAATTATAACCAAATCAGGAAAACAAAGGAAGCTTTGCATATATTTGAGGTCCAAAATATTATGTAAATGTCACATGGGTTGTAAATAGTCCATGACCAACTGCTACAAATAAGCCTCCCAATTGCATATTTGTAGAGTGTAAATAAAAATGGACTATATTCTATGAAACAAACATAATAGCTGTTGGAGATGTGTTATATTATTTGTATGTGGATTGTGCAATCATGCATGAGGAATTAGCTATAGCATGCGGACTATATACTAATCCACGTGTGTGCTTTTGTGCCCTTTTCAACCCATTGTAATCTAATCTTGGTTAAGGGATTAGGGTTGCAATCTAATCCAAGTTAACAAATTACGGTTTTAAATGCTACAAAATACCTAAATGTCCTATTGTGAATGGTTAAGTAAATACACTAAACAAGATAGAGGTGCAACTCTAACCTAGGTTGGTGTTCCCAATTATAGGTTTCTAGGGTAAATATCTTACTATATGTGTGTCATTGTTGTTCTTTTTGTTTTGATTAAGAATATTTATGCATTTCTTCACTTGCAATGATTTAACTTACATTTGGTATCACAAAAAGGTTATTATCTTTTGGGGGGATGCCTTTGTTTCTAAGGTTTAACTCGTTCTTGATAAAGCAAGTGTATCTTAGATCTACAATAAACCTAGTTTCTATGGGAGCTCTGTGTAATGAATCTTTCATGAAAGAGAATGGTGAGTAGTTCTAGAATCGATATTGAGAAATATAATGATTAGAGCTTTGAGATGTGGAAGCTCAAGATGGAGGACCTTCTTGTAGACAAAAGATAACGGGTCATTTTGGATCATAGCACTGCACCTATGTCAGATAAAGATGGATGGGAATGAAACGATTTTAATCCAATTACGCATTTTAGATTTGGTCTTACTAAATGTCTTAAGGGAATCTAGAACCAACACATTATGGGATAAATTAGGCACTATTCTACATCCCCTAGTAAACAATTTTTTCCTTCGAAATAATTTGTACCTCCTAAGGATAAATGATGATGACTATGTGATAGAGCATCTCAATGCCTGTTGGGTGGATTATATATACTTTGTTCTTGTAATGACTCGGGTCTTGCGTATTTCAGAGACCCAACAATACCCCCTTTCACCATCCCTTTCACCAACAATCTGCGAACAGACTGAGGTCTCACCCGAGGCGAAGTTATGGGGTGGCTACAGAAGCAAGTTTCTGTAACCCAGTGATGCGCAGCTAGAGGACAAGTCCGCTGTCGGAGTTATACTTTCTCTGTGTCCACAACTAATACCACAATGCACTTCAGGACTGCGCTTTAAGCAGTAGTTACCCACACCGCACTAACAACGCAACTCTGGACCGCGCTGGATAGTGTGACTTCTTGGTTTACTTCAAGCTATGCAATTTACCATGTTATAGCAGTGCAAGTACATGACTACGCACTTCATAGACTTAACAACACAGACTTCACTGAATTATTGTATTTCTCAACTGCGCAACTACTATTCTAACCAAGCAACTACGTATTTAGCATATCAACACAACTTCATAATTTCCATGCATGTATCTCCTTATACTTAACATAACATTTCCATCCTCGTTTGTTAACACTTAGCATATCTGAGCATGTGTGTCCAACACTTAACATATTATTCTCATCAACATACACATGAAAATACATATAAAAGCATGGAGGTACACATACACAAGACAATCACACAAATGCAATTACACAACACAAGGATTTACATGGTTCACCCCTCGGATGGGAGATACATCCACAGGAACTGTTGTTTCTATTAACGAGAAGGGTCAACAGTTCCAGTCTGTGCACACAGCTGCAAACTCTTCTCTACAATAGGTCTTTGCGCACTCAGTTGCAGATCCTTTTCTCTCTTTGAGATCTCTTAGCATAGATCTTACAATAATGCTCTATCACTCTATCAAGATCTATGAAAATCTAACCCTTCCCTTTGCAAAATTGCCCCTTTTATAGACTGTGACTGAAGGTCAAATATTTACAATAACTATGGGATGAAACCCCATAGTACCTACCCTTAACCCCCCAAAAAGGCGTGGTTATCCTCGGCCATCCTTTGTGCCGCTTCCTTGTCTCTAACGCGCTTTTGACAGCCGCTCGCTCTGACCGCCCGGCTCTAACATTACTATGGCATGTCCTTTACACCATCATGTCTCTTTACTTATTGTACCTACAGCCCGATAGTCCGCCGCTTCTTCCTTAATTGCTCCAACTACTTCGTTGATCCTTAGTACTTTTCATTTACTAAGGGGGAAGATCCTTATCTGTCACTTCACCATGTTCCGCACCATGTTCCGCACCCTGCTCCCGAGAATTGCGGAGTCGTTTCTCCCAAAACTAGTTGTCGTTAAGTCTCACCTAGCTTGTACTTTCGACATCAAAATTGTCCTTTCACTTGGACTACGTCACCAAAACTGTCTCACTTGGGCTGTGCCCAACAGGCCCCTAACACTTACTCGTGGCTCGTCCCCGAGCCACTCTGACTATGTTGTTCCATTTGCGCACCTTCCGAAATGTTTGATTTCACGTGAAATCTTGAAAATTTGCGCTTAAATCTGCAACTGTATCCTTGGCTTCTTTCTCAAACTCCCTTATTGTTTCGAGCATCTCCTCTAAAATAGGTTCCAGAAGTTGCTCCTTCATAGCATCTTCTGTTTCCCGGATTTCTTGTAACTTCTTCTCAACGTCCTCCGAAAGCTCAAGCGCTTCTTCCTGTGGTGGCTACTGAGGAATATACTGTTGGATAACTATTGCTTTCATGGGTGAATACTTCATAATTTACAGGCAGTAAAAATTTAAAATTTGCGGTAAAACCCGTAAATGAGCAGTCTTTATTATTTATAGGCATTTTAACACTACGGTGTGCCCAAAAATGACTATCTTAGCATTAAATGCTACATCTGTTGGCCAAATCTAGCTGAGATCTTGGGTCATTTATTTTAATGAATGCATCTGAATGGCCAAATCTAATGTAGATATTGGTCCTTCCCCTTCATTGAATACACCTTCAAAGGATGAATATGCCTTAATTGTGGATACATGCGGTTTTCGAAACACTATATAACGACTACTTTTTTTACCAACAACCGTAACGGTAAGTTTTCCTTAAATTTGCGAGCGATCATGCAAATGCGAGGTTCACTGCACATTTCTTATTGTTGACTTCTAACTTCACAGCGCAATCCCTCTCTACAAGCGGATATGTGAGTTGCGAGGTTCACTGTGAATTTTTCTCTCCTTGATGCGAACTTTGCAGTTCAAATCTTCTCTTTAACTTCACAGCTCATCTTACTATGTGTGCCTGAGAACACAACTCCCGTTTGCATGAAAACTTCACATTTTACCAAAAGTGTGTGCAGACTCTTTATTCTGTCATTCTTAGTGTCCAGTTTCAACTGCACATGACACTTAGAATCTTCGCTTGGTGCTTAACTGATGAATGGGGGGTAGGACCATCCCTGTAGGGTTTTATTATACTCCCATTAACAAGTCCTTTCAAAGTTTCTCCAACTAGCGTGGCTAACTGAGCTGTGCCACCGCTAGTAACATGCTTGACAACATACGGTCCTAGCTAGTGCATTTTAAAATTTCTAGGAAATTTCATGAACTTACTATCGTAGAGGAGGACAAGGTCTCCTACCTGGAATAATTTGTACTTGATGTGCCTGTCGTGCCATGCTTTTTCTCTATCTTTCTGCACTTGTTGGTGAAAACTTGCAATGAACCGATCTTCTTCCAGCCCAACTAAGTGTAGTAGCAAGTCTTCCATTGTCTCTTCATCAGCCATATCTATGAATGCTTCAATTCTCAAGCTTGGTAGTATGTATTCCATGGGTATGATAGCTTCCTGTCCATATGCTAATCTGAAAGGTGTATAACCTGTCAACGTTTTACAAGTTGTTCTATATTCCCACAACACTATTGGTATTCACAAATACCAATCATCCCTATTTGTATTGCATACCTTGGTCAGCTCATTTTCCAGTATTTTGTTAAATGCTTCAATAGTGCCATTAGCTTGTGGATGATATGGTGTGCTCTTCTGATGGTAGATTTGAAATTCTTCGGGAAAAGCTTCAATGGTCCTATTCAAGAAATGCGTTCCTTGATCACTCTTTAGAATTCTTGGACATCCAAACGTTGTCAAGATGTTCTCAAAGATGAACTACGCGGTAGTAACTGTGCTACAATCCTTCACTGGATTTGCCTCTGCCCATCTAGTGAGGTACTCTGTAGCTGTGATAATATATCTCGAAACAATTCACTTTCCTAGTGGGTTAATAGGTCCCACAAAATCAATAGCCCATTTATCAAATGCTTGCAAGGTCAGTTGTGGAATTAATGGCATCTCATCTCTACAAGATGGCTTTCCTGTCCTTTGGAAAACATCGCAACTTTGAAAATGTTCCTTTGAATCCTTATGTAATATAGGCCACCATAGTCGTGATCTTAAAATTTTCTGTGCAGTATCTCTTCCTGTGTAGTGTCCTCCAGATACCCCTGAATGTGTTTCAGCAAGTATCATAGGTTTCTCATGCTCTAATACACATGTTCGCAATGCTTCATCAAATCCTAGCTTATACAATCCTCTAGCAATTATGGTAAAGTCAGATGCTCTTACCACTAACTGCTTCTTCTGCTGCATAATAAGCTCTGCAGGTGCTAGAACTGTAGTCAGGAAGTCTACAATGTTCTTATATTAGTCATCTAGTATGTGAATAGCAAACAACTACGCATCTAGTAAATTGTCTTCCAAGTTACTAGGTTCTTCGCCTAACTCGATTCTAGAGAGATGGTGAGGTCCTGAATTCAATCTTCCTAGCTTAACAATGATTTCAAAATCATACTCTTGAAAGACTAATATCCATCTGCATATTCTCCCCCCTAACATTGGTTTGTTGATACTTCAAAGTTGAATTGTCAGTGAACATGCAGAAATGCGAACCTAGCAGATAGCGTCTAAACTTCTGCAATGCATAAACCATAGCTAAGCCTTCTCTTTCTGTCGTGGTATAGTTCTTTTTTGCTGAGGATAACTTTCTACTTGAAAATGTGATGGGATGATCGATGCCTCCCTCGCCTAGTTGAGCTAGCACAATACCAAGTGCTATAAATGAAGCATCTACATGTACATGGAATGGCTTACTCCAGTCCGGAAAGACTAGAATAGGCACAATAACCATTCTCTCTTTCAATGTATCCAATCCTTTCTAGCAATCTTCAGTCCAAATGTATTGCGCTTCTTTCTTTAGTAATTTATCCATAGGTGCAATGATTTGTGCATATCATTTGATAAACTTTCTATAGTATCCTATGTGTCCCAATGTAATGCGTATATGTTTCACTTAGTTAGGCGCTGTTAGGTTCACAATAACTGCGATCTTTGCTGGATCCACCATCATTCCTTTCTTACATACAATGTGTCCCAGTAGGATTCCATAAGGAACACAGAAAATGTCTCTTTCTTTAGATTCAAGGAAATATGATGCTTTCTACACTTTTCTAACATCATTCTTAAGTTCGCATAATGGTTCTTTAGTGAGCCAAATACTGTCCACTCATCAAAATATACTTCTAAGAATTTATGGACAAAATATTTAAATGTAGCAACAACTACTCTGGAAAAGATAGCAGGTGCATTTTTGAAACCAAAGAGCATAACTATGTATTGATATGATCCCCATTCATTAGAAAATTTTGTCTTATGCCTGTCTTCTGTAGCAATTCTGATCTGATGATATCCAGAGAATCCATCAGTGAATGAGTATGCTTCATTTCCTCCAACGTTATCTAGCACTTCGTCTATAAATGGAGTAGGAAATGGGTCATGCATCAAAGCATCATTTAACTTTATGATATCTACGCATATTCTGATTTCGCCTTTAGCTTTCTTGTCCTAAATAACCATGGGACTTACCCACTCTGATTCTTCTACTGGCTCAATAATTCTTGCGTCAAGCATCTTATCAAGCTCCGCTTTTACTCTTTCTTTGTATCTTGGATTCAGTCTATAGGGTCTTTGCTTGATAGGCTTCGCATATGGTTTGAGAGGTATTTTCATAACTCCCAAGACACCTAAAATGCCTTTCATTTCAGAAAACTTGGTAGGAAATAGGTCTTGATATTCGCGCAGTAGGTCTGCAATATGTCCTACCGTTTCTTCGTCCTAGTAATCTCTTATAGAAGCAAACTTTGGTTCATTTTCAGTACCAATGTTGATCTTCCTAGTATTCATAGGACTACTGAGTTCTAGAATTTCTAATGGAGATCCTTCTACTTCGCGCTCTCCTTCTGACTCTGGTATGTTTACATCGCACGGATCTTCATCTTCATCTCCCTCTAACGTGACATTATAAAATTCCAAGGCATGTTCTGACTGTTTTCCCATTCTAGTTATTCAAATATTGGTAATGGGGTATCATCGAATACCTTCTTTTTAATGATTTGCAGAGCCTCAGTGATACTCGGACAATCATCCTTAAAAATGAAAGTGGATTGAAATTCAGTTATTAGTGTGTGCCAATCTACTGTGCCTCTACGAAATTCAGCTTCTGCATACCAGTTATTTGGGATTTGTTCTAATGTGTGTATAAACTTGTGCACCCATTCTTGCTTAGGTGTATGTATCCAATCTTTCGAACAAAGTTATATGTGGTCTCTAGGGTCAGTCTGCCCATTATATTTTTCTTGCACAATCTCAGTTTGTTCTGTAAATCTGATTTCCATCATGTGCTTACATTCTTCCCATGTATTCAATTTTTTTTTATGCGCAGCCCACCATCTAGCAGGTGCAGCACACAATGCTATCTCTAGAGCAGCTAACTTATGTTATACTGGAACTGAAACTACATATTCATGAAGGAATGCATGTATATTTCCAAGGACATCATAAGTAGGAATTGAGCTTACCTATGTTCCAATCCATCATAGTGACTTTTTGATCTTCGCACATCATCGCGCTGATACTTCATGCATTCTGCTCTGCCAGTTCTCCATTCCTGCTTCTGATTCTGATACGCAAGAACTGTCGCATCTCTAGCTCAATGTCCCATCATTAGTAGGATTGATGTAGTATTCTTGATTCACTTTCATCTTGTAGATCTGATCGAGATATTGAGCTATGCACTCTTCTTTTACTGGTTCAATATATCTAGGTCCTTGTGCAGGGTCCAAAGGTGCGATGACCCTGATATCTGATCCTTCAAATATCATCTATTTTTTCTTGAGATTGATGATCATGAGGTTATCAATTTCCCAGTCAATCCCTAACAGTGCAGGATAAGGATTTGTGTTTTCTAGCATCTCAATAACTTTGAAGTCTGCGTTACTTCACACTCCATTAATGTCAACAATGACATTCGATAGTCTCCCAAAAGGTATAACCTTTTGTTGATTGGATAATATCAACTGTATCGGTGACCATGATAACTTCGGTTTTCCCATTTGTTCCCATGTCTGCTTTGTTAATACATTCACCTTTGAGCCTAAGTCAAGAATGATCTGGTCCATTTCAAAGTCTCTAATCTGCGTGTTTAGTCTCATCTCTCTTTCGGTCCTTCTGTGATTCTTGATATGGTGAACTGCGCTATGTGCTTTGCTTATGGAATTATGTTGCTCATAATGGTTGAATAGGCTTTGTATCTCTGCTAAGTCATTTCCATGCTTTAACAAATTCATGCAGCTATGTAGGAACTGCGCAACAAGGATTATGGTTTCTATTGCAATATGTGATCCATCATATTAAATTGGCATATCCACCACAGGCGCTAATTCACTTCGCAACTGGGCTCTTGGAATCACAGGTTCTGAGCTTTGTAAGACTTTTCTGGTCTCCATGAAGACTTCTTTTTCTTTGTTAAGGTTGAAGGCAAGCATTTTTCCAATCGCTTTTCTTATCCAAGCCCCTTCATTAGGACTCTGATATCTTGTTCCTTATTTTTGCATAAGCACATAGTGGATGGTTAACCCCCTAAGATATACCTAAAATTGTTCATCAAATAATTTCTCATAGACTCCTAATTTTGGTAGATTCACTAGTTTATCTACTATAACATTTTCATTAAGTCAATGGATTAGTCAACTTGGTATTTTGTTGATTTCTTGTCAATTCCCTATGATATGACTATTGGTATTAATTATTCATATGGCTCTTGTGTAAACTCGCCAGAAATAGAAAATGAATTGCATCGATCACTCATTGATTACATCTATGGTGTGTGCTTCTGTACACGCTCTTTCTAAAGAGAACCTGCCAGAGGGTTGTGGACTCAAGCAGAGTTTCAAAGAAATTACAAAAAAAACTACTAAACTAAGAGTGCTAGTATAAAGAAAATGAAAATATTTTTATGTTCTTTGAATTCAATCAACAAGCATAGAAAGTCTAGATGAAAGAATAAAGAATCTTTATATTAAACTATGAAAAGAATTATAGGATCCAGGAGCACCTGAACAATTATGGAAGATGAGGCCCCCACAACTGTATGAGGGAGGGTTCATTGGTTCTCCTCATGTCCTTCTAATTCTCCGGCCACACGTCACGAGAAGAGGATCTCCTAGAGGTGAGAGGGAAGTGAGAAAAGTTCTACTTCAATCTTGACGAAAATCCGACATAGTGGTGACTTGAGAAAATGGAATGGAGTTGTGTGTGTAATGAGGGACCTTGGTGTCTCTTTAATAATTGATGATGGGAGTATAGGGTTGAGTTTTGGGATCTAGACTCTGTTAAATTTTCAGAATTTACTTCAATCTGATCTAGGATCTTAACTGAGAGAACAACATGTACAGCAAATCTACAGCATATCAATCATGGACACAATAATGCAAGCACACAAGAGACATAGAGTTTACTTGGGGAAAACCATAAAGGTGAAAAACCCCAATAACTTCCTCAGAGATAGATAGAGCAATGATACAACCAAAATACAAGAGATAGTCTTCTCCTAGTTGCAGAGCCTCCTCCTCCACAAGTGCGCCACTCTCCCAAGTGTGAGTGAGAGAATAGAATGTGTAAAATGAGAGAGACACACTCTCTATTTATACACTAACTTGACTTGACCTTTACTCAACTAGGTCGGCCTCAACTTAACCACTTAACATAATGCTGACTGGGCTGACCCCCACTAGGGTGGTCTAATAACCCTTTGACCCACATGGCCGACCCCCAGTAGGGTGGTCTAATAACCCTTTGACCCACATGACTTATACAGGGCTGACCTCAACAAGGTGGTCTAATAACCCATCAAGTATAAGTTACGACACTTACAATATAAATGATGACACTTCCGTATAGAGGAATAATAACATCTCTATAGGAATACAATATACATAAATGTGAAATACATTTCGAAGTTACATATACATCAACACTCCCTCTTAACTAGGAAGGTATTTCTCGACACAGGTCTTCTAGCACAAGTCATCTTCTCTGGATCATCGTCACTGTTGCTGCTATCTCAATCAATCTCTGAATATACTCTTCATAGGAAGTTCTACAGAGCCAGTCCTTTTTCATACTGGATGTAGGCCCACCACCTGCAGGTCTTCGTCATCACTAGCCATATTGTGGAAATCTCAGGACTTATTATGTGCATCACAAAACCTTAAAAGAGTCTCTTGACTAGGAAGAACCCTAAAGAGCATCTGAGGCCTTTTTCATCCTGTCCAGATCTGCAGGACTTATTACATGTGACCCCACCACAAAACCTCAAAAGAGAATCCCAGGACTGATTACGAGCACAAGGCTCAACCTATCAGATCTCCCAGGGCACAAATTACATGTGGTCACCACAAAACCTCGAAAGAGCATTTGCCAGATGTCCCAGGGTACAATTTACATGCCATAGGCAAAACCTCGAAAGACTATCTGCAAATCTCCCAGGGCAAAAATTACATGCTTATCTGTACAACCTGTTCCACGGCCACAGAGTATCAACCTAATACTCACCATACATCATCCTGATGTACACATGATCATCCTGATCATCATCACTGCAACATCCTGCTGCATGTCATCTGGAGCAACATCCTGAAGCTCGTCATCCATGATCATCCTGATCATACAATGCATCTACCTGATGCATACCAAGTATCTACCTGATACATATCACCATACATGATCCACCTGATCATACAGTGTATCCACCTAATACAAATACAAATACATGATCCACCTGATCATCCTTGATACATATCAACATACATGATCTACCTGATCATACAATGTATCCACCTGATACATATATAGATACATGGTCCAAGCATCCAACATGATGCATATACAAAATACATACAAATGATCCAACTGATCATATCCAGCATCCAACATGATGCGTACATACATATAAATGATCCAATTGATCATATCCAACATCCAACATGATGCATACATACATATAAATATAAATGATCCAACTGATCATATCCAGCATCCAACATGATGCGTACATACATATACATATAAATGATCCAACTGATCACATCCAGCATCCAACATGATGCATATATAGAGCAGTAACTAGAGCATAATCCTGATGCTCATCATCCATGATCCTCCTAATCATCATAGCATCGTCCTCTTTAGATCATGTCATTGTCCACGAAGCACAACCCAGATGCAAATCATCCAGCACTTACACCACCGACATGGGAGAACACATCTACCACCATTTGGGGAAGGCTCCAGCCCTTAATTTTTCACCATGGGAGAACACATCTACCACCATGTGAAAAATGGCTTCATCCCTTACATCTACACCATGGGAGAACACATCAACCATGTCAGAAAATCTCATGTCCATCTACATCTTCCGAACTCATCACTTCCCTTTGGAAGGAACCTCGATTTGAAGTGTACCAAGCCTCTCTCTGAAGTACTACACTCTGGCCAATGGTTTGGTCAATACATCTGCAACCTGCTCATCCATTGCAACATACTCTGCTTCGGCTGCACTCAGTGCTACGCAGGACGGCTTCCTGCTAAACCAAGAGATCACACCTGATACCATACTGAAGCAACACTGCCTGCCCAATCTGAATCAATATAACCCTGCAGGTTAAACTTTTGATTCGCATCATACTTGAGCCCATAATCAACCGTACCCTTTAGGTACCTCAAAATATGCTTTATAGCAACTAGGTGAACATCTCTCGGATCCGTCAGGAACTAGCTCAATGTGTTCACTGCAAAGCAAATATCTAGTTTCGTGTTCGTCAGGTGCATCAAGGACCCAATCTTTTGACGATACATAGTGATATCAACTGGTTCAAATGAAGCATCACACAGAATCTTCAGGTTCGATGCCATAGGTGTGGCCATAGCCTTGCAGTCCATCATCCCGAACCTCTTCAGGGTCTCTACTGCATACTTCCCTTGTCCAAGGAAGATTCCATCTGCACTCTGCCACACCTCCATACCTAGAAATTGGTGCATCATACCCAAGTTCTGCACATATATGACTCCCTGTCATGTGTCTCAGAACCAAGTGGCTGCTCCACATACACTTCTTCTTCAACTACACCATTCAAGAAAGCTGTCTTGAAATCCATCTGGTGTATCTTCTATTTCATCACTTTTATATTTCTCTATGCTGCCATCTGCAGCATGCTTGATCTTGATAGATCCATATGGAAGTCATAACAAACTTCCCTTCAGGTCTTGGGACTACATCCCAAACATCATTCTTCATGATTGACGGATCATGGCATTCTTCCCATATCCTGGGAACTTCAATATCTTCAATAGATAATTTTGTTGTTGAACAAATGTTGTAGTTCTTCTTTTGTAGGTGATGGCATACGATCTTTCCTACACAACAAGTTAAATTGCATGATTAGAAAACATCTCATAGTTTTCAGAACAAATTCTTACACATAAAGAAATATGTCATACAGTCATGCAATTATCTTAGCCAATGCTTCAATACAACATTTATCCATATCCCGTAACTTTCTAGATGCCTTCCAATCTCTACCAAAACATTGTTAAGAGTGTGCACAACTCCCAACATGTTAGCAAAGAGGTTTCATTCTAGATAAGTAGAAATGGAATGTTATACAGTGCCATAGGCCACTTACCCATGCATATTAGTAGTATACTGTTCATCAATGAAACTATTCTAATATGCATAATACACAACCTAATTCTAGGAACATCAGTATATACATTATTGAACAGTATTATTTAAACAATAAAATATGCAAGTAATGACAACTCAAATACTTTTCTTTGTTTATTTGTTGGGTTGACTCCCTCTCAGTCTTTGCTTCTTTTCTGCAACTCCATTCTTATGTGGATTGTGAGAAGTGGTCAACTCCCTCTGAATATCTACATCCTTGCAGAAACTACTGAAGTGTGCTCCTTTGTTTTCTTGCAGGAACAACTGGAGTGTGCTCCCTCTTGATCTTTGCTTCCTAGATTACCTATCCTTGAACTTACATCCATCCTTAATCACTATGCATGCTTATTAGTATCATCATTGTGTTATCTTTGAGGTATCATACATAATCACACATTTATTAGTATAATCTTAATACTATCAAAACACAATAATCTTAAACATGTATATTCATGATCATTCACAGATAATAAACATTAGTATTCAAGGTTTCAAGGAAGTCTTCTTTTACTCATACACATTCTTATTTGATCGTAGGACTCTTCTGGTTAGTTGAATCATCAATCAAGATAAGAGATATAATATGCATAAAACCCATGATTATTCAAACCTATACCTTCATGATTCTTCTAGTTAGTCATATCATCAATTATGGTAAGAAACATAATATGCATACAACCATGATTATTCAAACCTATGACTTCATGAATAATCATTATCAACAACACAACAGTATAAGATCCTAACACAAGGTAGGATTCTAGCTTGATATAGGAAAAACATACCTGGATTAGCATGCTAGCTAGTTATGTCTAACATACCCGCATAATGTCTTCTGGTTCTCTTCAATGACTTGTGTTAGTAACCTGCATGTCTCATAAGTTAACCATTGTAGAACCAAGTTATACATACCTCGACAGTAGATCTTCTATGTGATCCATGACAATGGATGAATCTTTTTCTTCATTTCACCATGAGCATATGTTCTTGAAGTAGAACATGATTTGACTTTTTTGGTGTACCTTTTGTGTTAGCAAACAACGTAAACCTCATACAACATCACAATGCATTAGTACAATCATAAGTGTCAAAACCTTAATCAATGAATATCTTCTATTAAGGTGATATGACAAGTCGAGTAATTAATCAAGATTGTACTGTAATGATATGAAGACAAACATATGATAAACTTAACCATGAAACATACATGTAAGCCATACCTGTCAAGATTGCTTGTAATCTTCTTATGGAAGGCCTTAGCTTTATCTCCCTCTGAGACAGGAACTTCTTCACTTATGCAGGTGACCAATCCATCTTCTTCTAGGATTAACCCAATCCACTTGATTTGCAAGAACTGGACCTCGAGCTGGATTAGGGTTTTTCAAAGAAACCCCAAAAATTCAAACTTTTAATTTCAAACTTCTGAAAGGATAGAAATATGCGCCTTGATGAGCTGATCAAGTTGGTATATTCAGAATTTGAAAACTGCAAAGTTTCACCCCTCGAAATTGCCTTTTAGATTTCTAGATTCACTTGGGAGGACCCTGGATTAGGGTTTGAGTTTCTCGGAGCTTCACCCAACCAAAATATTTGATTCAAAACTCTAAGCTTCGATTCTTTTGAGGAGCTTCCAGCCGTGGTCACAGATTTCCAAAATTCCAATTTTTGCAGAAGCCCTAATTTTCCATCTTTCCGATCAAAGTCCCGAACTGGGGTTTGATCAAGCCCGGCCTTCTGCCCAACCAAAAAATATGATATTGGTCTCTAAATTTCAATTTTGATGAGTAGAATCCATCCGTGGTCTCCGATTACAAAAATTCCAACTTTCTCCGAAGCCCTAAATTCCGGAAGCCATGAATGAAGGTACTAAAAAATAATTTTGTTTTGACAGAAATATGTATCTGATTGTTTCTAGTGTAACTTTGAACTTTTCAATCCATGGGGTCTGAAATTTTTTTTTGAGATAGTTCGACCTGTTATCTTTCCATCCTAATAGGTCTGACCTCAATTGGATTCTCTGAGAGAGATTTATGACAAGTGTCGCAACGTGACCTGTTTATGGGATAATACAGGAGAGTGAACTTATACGACGTTCCACGTGTCACTGGTTCAACTTCAGCCTCTAAAAACGTTTCCTGAGATAGTACAGTCTGTGTACTACCTATCACTTTTTACGAAATTTCATTTGGATCTTCCTATCCCAAGTTATGACCTTTTTCCCAAGGTCACCTGATTTTGACTCAGATCTGGAAGAGGCAGAAACCCTATATGGTACAGATCATAAATCACAAAGTACAACGAATTAGAGGTTGTCCTTTGGACACAAGGTACATGGGGATCTGATCATCGACCCATAAAAGTTTCTGATCTGAAAACATCTCCCAAACGGATTTATATCGAAAGTGCTACGATGATTAGTTTTTGCTATATCAAGCCCTAGCATCGTAAGTGCAACAAGTGTCATACATGCTATATCATGCCTTCTTTCAGGCTAGCTCTGATACCATGTTAAATTTTCAGAATTTACTTCAATATGATCTAGGATATTAACTGAGAGAACAAAATGTATAGCAAATCTACAACATATCAATCATGGACACAATAATGCAAGCACACAAGAGACATAGAGTTTACTTGGGGAAAACCATAAAGGTGAAAAACCCCAATAACTTCCTCAGAGATAGATAGAGCAATGATACAACCAGAATACAAGAGATAGTCTTCTCCTAGTAGTAGAGCCTCCTCCTCCACAAGTGCGCCACTCTCCCGAGAGAATAGAATGTGTAAAATGAGAGAGACACACTCTCTATTTATACACTAACTTGACTTGACCTTTACTCAACTAGGTCGGCCTCAACTTAACCACTTAACATAATGCTGACTGGGCCGACCCCCACTAGGGTGGTCTAATAACCCTTTGACCCATATGGCCGACCCCTAGTAGGGTGGTCTAATAACCCTTTGACCCACATGACTTATACAGGGCCAACCCCAACAAGGTGGTCTAATAACCCATCAAGTATAAGTTACGACACTTACAATATAACTGACGACACTTCCGTATAGAGGAATAATAACATCTCTATAGGAATACAATATACATATATGTGAAATACATTTCGAAGTTACATATATATCAACAGACTCATCAGCCACGTAGAGACTCATGTCACTTTTGTTTTCTTTTGGTTAGACACAAAGTAGAAACAACCTAAAGCTAAGTCGATGGTTGGGTTACATTTTTTTGGAGTTTTTATGTGACTTGGAATGCTCATATCTAATAATTATGAGAGACCTGTGTCTCTCTTATCGAGGGATTAAGAGCGAACAATGTTGTGGAGGATTTTTGAGGCTTAACATTCACTTTTTCAATCTTTTGATTAATTTTCGAAGTTCAAATGGACATGAATGAGGTGACATGATGACATATGAAGGTGACTGAGATAGTGACATGTCAGGTGAGAAAATTATGCTTGTTAACAAATTTCCCCTTGATGTGTGAGGTCAGGATCGCATCGTATGGATGACATACATCATAGGATTTTCATGGTAGGATAGAAGTGTGACAGTGGCATGGAGAAAAAAGATTGCTTTGGAGAGAACTCGCCTTCTAATGGAGATATAGAGGAATTTCCCTACAGATACAATGGTGCATATAATTTCAAATATATATGGACGAGGTGGGAATAACCATGCTCGTTTCAATGTATCAAAATAGAAGGGGATATAGACCCAGTGGGGATCAAATCGATACATGAATGACCATTTTATACATAAAAAAGCAAGATCCGGGCCCAGTGGGGGTTTAATAAATACATGAAGATTCATTGTGTACATCATAAGTTTCCAGGAGGGACTCAGAAAGGTATATAAGTAAGTTCCAACCCCATTCTAGAGGAATGTTCGATCACAATAAATGATGCTTTGCTGGAACTGAAGAGGGTCCAACAATCTGGGACAACTCATATAACTGAAAGTATGGAGTCATCATACTCTAGGAACTACATCTTTCACTGGATACGAAAGGGAGCCTGTAACTGGGGCTTCCACAACATTGTCACCTAACGCAGCCAAGATATCTCAAAAACACATAACTGTAAAGTAGACTCCACCAAGGGTAATAGTTAGGGATATCTTGGGTCTTCGACCAAATAATGAAAGGACCATCATCATGTACGAATCTCAATGTTACGATGAGTGATCTGTTGTCGAGCACATGAGAAACAACCAAACTAAAGAGCACTAGTGTCTCCTCTCAGTTGGTCCAACGGAATCATCAATGATCGTTATGAGACCAAGGTATAGGATTCCTATGGGTTTATGTTCTAGAATAGATTTGTTGACATCAAAAAAAGGAGACCTACAACTACTAAGGAAATGATGTTTCCTTAACAGAAGTGCGAGGGATATTTCCAAGATAAAAGAAACATTGGACAAGTAACTAAGACACTTCTTGGGATATGAGAGTAATTGAGTAAGGGAATCAAACTTCCTTTGTTCAAAGTATGAAGGAAAGGTTGACCTGGAAGCACATGTGGGACTTCTTGACGGGATCAAGGGAAGGATTCAATTGGGGTACCAAGGGACATGACTCATAATGGGGGAGGGACTTGTTACTCTTGGGAATGAGTATACTGATTAGGTATGACTCCAAGGGTGACTCATCGTAAAATACTTTGAACAAAGGTGACCAAGTACACTTCCATAATAAGAGAAAATGCATGATCTACATGAGTGCTAAGAACCACTTTTATTGAATGGTTTCTTCGATACATGGGAATCAAAGTGAGAGTAGAAATGACTACTCCAAAATCATAGCTTCCCAAATGTGTGATCATCTGGAAAAAGGAGGTGCTTTGAAACACCATTTGTAAACTATGGTCACTTTGGGTGACTACTCACCTAGTTAAGATGAGGAGGACTATTAAGGAGACAAGTGTCTAATCATGATGGTTTCATGTGGATCACTGAAAGGGTTGATAACAGATGGATTTTTTTTAAATGGTAGGGTGACAAATTGATGGTAATGTCCTTGCAGGTTCATGGATGGTGGAAAATAATGTGACATTTTGTTGTATGGATGAAGTGGTGGGATTATGAATGTGCAATGTGAAAGATTAATGTTCCAAAATGATCATAAATATGGGGGTTCGTGGGGTCAGCCAATGGATGATGTGAACATGGTAGATTGGGTTAAGTGTACAAGATCATAAACTAAATGGACTCCTAGCTCTATGGAAAGAAAGAACATCATGGGTATTGAATGGTAGGGGGTTCTATGTTGACACCTATGTTGGAGAGGATCTACTGTCGAGTAAGGGAGAATGCAAAAGGTGGCTAGGATGGGCCATTTACTCTGACGGGAGGGGAGGTCCTACAGGTGTAAATGTGCATGGAATATTGATGCATTAGATGGAGGATGTGCCTATATTTCAGTTACAGAGTTATACCTGTGCAGGATGGATTTCGGCAGAAACATGCGGAGTTTCTCGCAACAGGGACATGCACACAAAAAAGGTACCCAAGCATAAACGTGCGTATGGAAACCAAGTCAAATGTACTAGTAGATAAAAATCAAAATTCTAAATGAAGGCATGCAAATCGAGGTGAGAGGAAAAAAGGGCCCAAAAACTATCTCTTGATCACGGAAAGAGGTTCACATAATCAAGAAGATATTGGAAGCCCGATTCCAACGGTTTGAAGGGTGTGTAAAATGGATGTTTTATGAGCCTGAAAAGATCATAATAAAAACTGATGAAAACCATTTAAATAGGATTGGGGCCCACTCTGCCAACTGGCATTTGTATTGTGCATTGTTGGAGGAGAGTGTGGGACCCCAACAATTCAACTGCTCATTTCTTCCATTATGGGGATCAGCTTCAGATTCCGATAGTTGTAGGTTAATGTTCTCACATTTCTTTTCAATTTTAATTGTTTACTTTTTGAATTTGGATTTCAGAGATACCCCAACGAACCCCTAGGTGGTTTTTTTTCTAGTTCGCGCATTTGGAGGCATTTTGTGTGACTCATATCGCTCAATTTTGAGGGACAGGAGTGACTTGGGTCACACTTCTCTGAGAGACAAATGCGACCTAAATATCACCTGTCAAGAAAAATTGAGCGACTTGAATCGCTCGTTTTTGTACGACAAGAGTGACCTAGGTCACTTAAAACCCATGAAAAGGTGTGACCTGTAACGTCCCCCTCACCCAATCCGATCATTAGGAGGGGACATTGGCCAAACCGGGGCTCTAATAATTCTCCCCAAATGCATAATACAATTTTTCAATAGAAAAAATGTGTGCAGAACATAAATAAACATGCACAGTGGAATTTAAAATCTATCCACACACATCTAGCAAGAAAATGCAAGCATAAACATTACATGCATCAAATAAAATAGTTCAGATTCAAATACATGAGATTACTTATCTTTATTCAACGTAGATCCAACCAACTGGCTATGTAAGAGCACTTTTCCACCCAACCATAGGCACTCCATCCAACATATACTCTTTCTGTTGGGAGGTCACCCCCAAGCTGTGCTATGAGTCTACCAGGGCGAAGGAAGCACCTACATGCTTCTATCTCTCAACCCACAATCCATTCTTCTCTCTTTCTTCTAATTCGAATTCCTGAGTTTAATACACACTCTGGTAAAATGGACGTCCACAACAATGGAATGACTCTACGTAGTGTAGCAGCTTGCATGAGAGAATGAGAATGGAAGAATTATAATCAAAAGAGTGTTGACTCTAAGGATATGTGGTAAGGGTGAAAAGACAACTGACATGGATTCTGACCATAGAATAAATAGGACTAATGATAGCTCACATAGTTGTCACAAAAGTGCAGTCAGCCCCATGCTTCAATAACTACATGAGGTGACTTTTCCCGCCAACCACACACATGCATTAATGATTGGAAAAATGGTCAAAAAAATAGATATTGGTTTATTCTCATCACATGACAGAATTTTGGGTGAGTTTTAATGTTGACACTTGGCAGCATAGGATTTGATTTCCCATAGGCCCTTTTCCTCTTCCCCTCTGGTGGAATCATAGCCCCTTTGGTGCTCTTTACACAGCCATTGTTGGACCATTTTATTATTTATGCACATAACATTTACATATACTCTAAATGGGTATAAAATCCAATCAAACAGTCCAAATAATATATAACATCATACATGCATATCCATTCACTAGTTGGGCCTTGGCCGTGAGCTCCACACTAGGAATTCACACTAGCATATTTACATCATTTACATTTTTAATGCAATGGGGTCAAAATCAGGATATTACATGACCTAAGGGAAAGAGAAACCTTTTTTTATCCCGGATTGATCTTGACTACTTAGTACGAATGTAGGATTCCATGGGTCTAGTGGAGGGAGAGGGATGTTCCTGAGATCCGATGAGCCATGTGTGATGATCAACCAGTGAGAGATACACTAGTTAGATGTGGTTTACTTAAGTTCTTGGAGAACCCACTCATGCGTAACACGCCTCTACGACTCAAGAATATTGTTGAGTTTTGGGACCATGACGTAGAGGTTTTTATGGTTCAGAGTGAGTGTGTGGAGCTCACCTTAGAGGACATATACTTCATGACTAGCTTTCCCTGACTTGGGGTCATTGGGGACACACATCCCAAAAACACCTATGAGGTGGACATGAGGGGGGTCATGGAGTGCCACCGCTTTCTGGCTGCTTGTTGATGCCCCGGTTGGTCGCTGGAATAGATTGGGGGGGGAACGTTAAGGAAAGTGATCCCATCCAAAAAATTCAAGGAACTCTGTGCAAAGGTTACCCTATTTCCCAGTCATTGAAAATGACCACTTCCAACAGATTTAAGTCTATGTTGGCCTTATTGAGTTTTATTCTTCTCCTTAAGGGAGACTTAGGGTAAGGATGAAGTTGATCCTATGTAACCTAATATTCAAATGAAAAGAGTAATTATCAAGTTTTAGAAAGAGACAACTTCCCGAAAGGAATTAGCTTAATGGTTAAATTATGTTACTGATAATATCTTAAAAATAGATAAAACATGTAGATAAAACCTCCTATTTCATAAAACCCTTATTGATGAAAATCAATTGAAACATCAAATGATCAGATCAGTTTTAATATAACAGAAATAGAAAATTGAAATTAATGAACAAATTAAAGGAATCGATGATCACTAGATTAACATATCAATGTGTTGTTAATCCAAAAGAGAACATGCGATAACATGAATAATGAGAAAAGATTCTTATTACCCTGTAATCACAAAACATCAACAATGAAAACATCCAGATTGAACTCTTATGAATCATAACATTCAAGATTTTAATTAATTGAATAAAATCGAAGGAACAATATCAAAAGAAGAAAACTTTATCTTGGCACATGTAGAAACCAACTGCGGGCCAGATCCATCTTTCATTAACACGTTTGCAAAAAATTACAATTAGGTCTTAGAGAGATAGATTTTCCCAACAGGACTGGTACAATAAATTACATCAGAGCTTCCACAGCTTGTCCCTTTTTTCCCCTTTCCCCTCTCTTTTGATCATAATAAATACCATTACAAGTCAGGATATGGATCCACAAAAGGAGGCCAATTGTCCTACATATAAGGGATACAAATCTAATTTCCCTTATATGGATTGGTTAGGTGATATTTCCATGCATTGTATACATCCAACATGTGGGAAACATGAGGATAACCTGCATGCTCAAGTTGTATATGGGCCTTCCACAAATAGGATTTAATATCCTTATTGTGGATCTTAGACCATGAATCTAGGAAAGTATGCAAGGTAACCTCGAACTGATTTGGAAGCAAAATTAAGGATTTGAAAAGAGAAATGTCCAATTGAGCAGCATCACATATAGATTGGGAAGTTTTCTCCCTCTGGTCATCCATCTCAGCAAGCCTCAACTTAGCTGGTACTGAGTCTACCAACTTAGCAAAAACAGGTATTTCCATGCTTTCCAAATGGTTATCATTCAACATCCATTTCCTAGCACATATTTTCTGCTCCTTTTCGATCATCTGAGCAACTTCGTCACAAACAAGTCCCCAAGACCTGATAGAAATTCTGGTTCTCATTAATTTTACTTGATGAAGACAAGGAAGCGTCTATGGGATATTCTTTAAGTGTGCATGCCACTCACACAACTGCTCATAAGCTGAATGTGCTTTCTTCTTTCTATCCACATGGTCATATAGAAGGTATGTTAATCTCTCAAAGGAATTAAAATCATCATGAATTTCATTAAGGCCCAAAAAGTATTGAGTTTGAGTCTACTTGAGTTTATTGTTACATGAGATAGATTCATCTTTGAATTCTTTAACAGTCAGTTTGAAAAACTAAAAAAAACACTATTTTCTTTAGTTTGCTCTAGTTGAACCTTAAGATCAGCCAAAGCATTAACTTGATCCACTATCTCCTCTTCATCAATCTGCTTTTGTTGTGTCAATTGCTGGATTTGATTCTGAATATCCTGTAGGATAATATTATGCTCAGCTTCCAAATCTTCAATATGTATGGACAACGTTTGTTGCAGGGAATATTTCTATGCCTGGAGTTCCAATTTTTTAGCCTTTTCCTCTTCTAATGTAGCATTTAAAGTAGTAACGGAATCAAAATTGGATCCAAGGAAAGGTGCCATGGTAGAAGCAACCTCAATTGCCACTCTTTGAGGATCATATGTGACTTGTTTCCATATAACCTGATTTGGTGTTGGTCCAACTTGAACTTGCCCCGAGGTAGTACTCTTTGGCAATCTTTTTAGTATCTCCTTCCTTCTTTTATTAAAGCAATAATCTCCCAAGACTGCCACATCATCTTCACCAAAATATGTTGTGTCCTCTATTGTAGAAGTTAATAGCTTAGTCGATGGAAAAATAGGAACAGTTTGACTGACAGTAGGAGCTATGGACTAGGATGGATTTTGAGATATCAATGGATCAAGTTGAGAGGAGGAAGACATGGTATATAATGTGGCAAGAGGAAGTGTAACAGCTTGGATGTCAACTTGAGATTGTGAGGAAGTCACACTTGAAATTTGTGGAAGACTAGGTTGAGTGATTGTAGGTTGTTGAGAAGTGGTCTAGTCAGCTGGAGTATTCAATGTGGTAGTAGTGTGTGGATTAGAAACCTATGTGGCTGTGTCAGAAGGCTTAGATGTAGAAGATGGATTATCAGGTGAACTAGATACATTTTGCTGCATAGGTTCATCTATTGTATGTGTGTTTGACATACCACTATCATGGGATTGGTAAGGGCTATTACCATTGACAACTTTAGTGGAGCTATCAATAGATGGATGTGATGTTTCTTGAATCACTGGTGTTGGATTAACTACCTCTACAGGTTGCTATTTTTCTAAATCAATAATTTCACTAGTGGAAGTTTGCAAAGGAGGATTGACTATCAATTTAGCTGAATTTTCGGTTTTAATAGGGGCATCAAAGATTATTTTAGGAACAGAGGTGACATCATAAACAGACTGAGTATGACTAGATGACTTACTTTGGAGAGACTGGGTCTTATGTATAAGCATGTTCAAATTTTGGATAGGAGTGGTAGAAGGAACCTGTACCATAGGCTGCTTACCCTCCTCTTTTTCTAACTCTTGCTGTGTGCTAAGATGAGATACAACTGAGCTCAAAACTATATCTTTATTGGCAGCTTCCAAGGCTTCCCTAGCATAATCCTTCTGTTGTTGGAAGAACCTATTCCTTTCTTCCAATACCCCGACTTTCTATTGCTGTTGTGCTTCATGTACCAAAATCCTTTGGTCTGCATCAAGTAATTTGCTAAGTACTTCCTCAAAAGAATGAGCATTTTGATAGATGAAGTCATCTGGTTGAACTTCTTGTACATAAGATTTTTTGAGGTGGGCCTGGACAAAATGTTCTTCTATAAGACCTTTTGGGTCATGCATCCTTTTTACTGCAAACCCTAGCTTGAGCCGATCCATATCTTTGGCTAAGGTGATTCCATGGGTTTCATTTGAAATGACCAAATGTCCAATATACAGTGGACCAAGCTCTCCATTTTGAGGAATGGCACTGTCCATGGACTCCCTCTTACACAATTTGAAAGTCTACCTCTAATATCACCATTTGGTCTGGGACAATCCTTGGGAGGAGGTGAACCGATTTACTGCCCCACATATTGATATAGGTAAAATGTTCTCCTACATACCAGTCACCCATAGTGGAGATAAGGGAGATGGCCTCCTCTGAGATTCTAAGGAGAATCCCTTTTGACGATGGAATAATACACTGCATTGATGAATTTGTCGCAAATGTCATAGATGTGGGGGGCATAATTATCTTCCCATAAGAATGAGCAGTAAATATGAATGGGAGGTTTCTCCCTGGTCCAATGCTAGTTCATGGAAGTATAGGACAAGGATGCACACACAATGTCCATTATGTATGGTGACATGAAAAACATGGGTTTTTTTACTGCTGGGTTTTTTGCACTACCGCAATGGCATCCCAGAATGTGACGGGAAATATTTGGGCCCACTCGAATATATTACCTGTAACAGTCATGTAATAAGCTAAGGGGGCCCATTCCAGTTTGAAGTACTGGCAAGTATCGTCTACATAGAATCAACACAGCATGGAGGCCAGAAGTTTGTAAGGCTCTCTGAGAAGAGAAATAGTGTATTTCCTATTAGGTATGAGGATGAATGTGCCTGGGTCAGCCATCTAGGACTTGATAAACACGTCAAGTTCATACTTGGCCTTCAATGTCAGATAAAATCCCGCGTGAGCAACTCCTAGGGGTCTTCAAGCAGTAGATTCTAGAAAAAAATATATGGCTTGAAGGAGGCATAGAAAACTTGGTCCGAGTATCTGAAGGTGTTGGTAGGGATTTCGGCATAGTCAATCATCCACTTCACCAGGTCTGTGAACGACATTACTGTAGGTCGTGCAACAATTGCATGCAACTGGGAATTGCTTATGTTCTGATAAATTGTGGGGTCATCTTTAAATTCTGAGAAATCGTCCCCATAAAAAATTCTATAGATCCTCAACCAGTCAAGAAAGAGGGTATTTGAAACTCTGGTGTCTGTTTCTGAATAGAAACCAAATTTGGGGTCCTTGAACTTTAGTTCCTCGGCTGTGGCCTTAGACCTAGTTCTCTTGGACATTTTGAAAACGTTGGGCCTGCAAAAATTGGAAACCAACATAAGTAATCCAATCATGCGAAAAATTTATCAGAATAATAATAGCTAAATCATACCTACAAATCGAATGAGATAATTAAACTAATTCAGGAAGGATTGAACGTCGAATGCAGAGCTACTGGTGTGCTTAAGCAAGAAGCTACTGTGTTGTAATGACTGGGAATTTCAATTTCGATTAAGTAGAAATTAAGTTAGATTGTCATTAAGTATGCATTAATTACAATAGTTGGCCAATAGGATTGATAGTTAAGTTTTAAACTCTCGATCAATCTAATTGGTCAACACATAATTCAAATCTTTGGCGCGTGCAATGAGATATGGCGTATGACGTGTGAATTGGCTTGCCTGCATGGATCCCCACAAAATTCAAGAGTTGGGAGTTGGGGGGTGGATTTTTTAATAATACTGTAAGTACACCGACTTCGAACTTCCGCATTCATGGTCACACAATAGTCGGGAGTCGGGAGTCGAGGTGAATAATTTGTGACAAAACAAAAACCTGCCGACTGTCATTGTTTGAGGTGATGTAAATTCGGGAGTTGGGATTCGGGATGGAAAAATAATACCAACACGAAAACTTGCCGACTACCAACTTCCTCACTCATGTTTATGTAAAAGTCGGTAGTCGAGAGTCAGGATGAGAAGCTCAAATGAAGTGTAAGCCATCCCGACTTCCAATTTTTCGCCAATGTATGCTTTAAAGAAGTCAGGGGTGAAAACGTATATAAATATCTGTTAAATTTTGAGCATTAATTCACAATACTCTTGGATATTTACTGAGAAAATAACATATACAGTATATCAATGCATAACAATCACAATAAGCATGATAAGCATCACAAGAATCAAAAGCATGAGAGACAAGAGACACATAGTTTCCGTGGGGAAAACCCTAAGGTGAAAAACCCCACAACTTCCTCAGAGATAGAGAGAGAAATGGCTCAACCAAAGTACAACCAAAATACATTTGAGATAGTCTCCTAGAGCAGATGATCCTCCTCCTCACTAGTGCGCCACTTTCTGAGTGAGAGAGATATAACTTTTCGAATGAACCAAATAGAGATCTCCTGATTCCTATTTATACTTAACCTGTTTTCCCAGTTACACTATGGGGTCGACTTGTCTATATAGATACATCCACAATATAATATATATTTCAGGGCCGACCCCACACATGGTGGTCTAATAACCCATCGGCAAGTACACACACTTGCGACACTTGTCAATCCACATGATGACACTTCCTTATAGAGGAATAACACATCTCTTATAAGGGTACAATAAATATATATGAAATACATAGATGAAATACATTCCGAAGTTACATATACATCAACACTCCCTCTTAACTAGGAAGGTATTTCTCGACACAGTTCTGCGAGACAATTCTTCTTCTCGGGATCATCGTCATCGATGCATCGTCACTGCTGCTACTATCTCAACCAATATCTGACTCTACTCATCATAGGAAGTTCTATAGAGCTAGTCCTTTTTCATACTGGATGTAGGCCCACCACCTGTAGGTTTTCATCATCTGTGCGAACGGTCTGATAGAGGTGGCCTCTCAGGACTAATTTTATGTGCGGATGCAATACCGGAAAGAGTATCCCAGGAACATTTATGTGCCTAAGCACGACCGGCAAGATCTCCCAGGACTGATTACATGCATCTCCTCCATAATACCTTTAAAGAGCATCCCAGGAAAATTTATGTGCCACAGCACGACCGACAAGATCTCTAAAGAGCATCCCAGGACTTATTACGAGCACACAGCTCAACCTATTGGATCTCCAGGACTGATTACATGTGGATATACAAAACCTTTAAAGAGCATCCCAGGAACATTTATGTGCCGCAGCATGACTGGAAAGATCTCTAAAGAGCATCCCAGGACTAGTTACGAGCACACAGCTCAACCTCTCAGATCTCCAACACTAATTACATGTCTTCGTAGTAATACCTCATCCCAGGACTGATTACGAGCACACAACTCAACCTATCGGATATCTAAGGACTGATTACATACTACATAGCAATACTAGAAAGAGTACCCTAGGAACATTTATGTGCCGCAACACGACCGACAAGATCTCCCAGGACTGATTACATGCTATTTGCATAACCTACCACATATCATCTCTGACCTCCAAGTATAAACCTGATACTCATGATCCAACGAATCATCATCGCACGAGGCATCATCCTGATGCCCATGATCATACTGATCATCATCACTTGTACCATCCTGGTACATATCATCTAGAGCAACATCCTGAAGCTCATCATCATGATCAACCTGATCATACAATGTATCCACCTGATACATATACAGATACATTGTCCAAGCATCCAACATGATGCATATACAAATACATACAAATGATCCAACCGGTCATATCCAGCATCCAACATGATGCATATACAAATACATACAAATGATCCAACCGATCATATTCAGCATCCAACATGATGCGTACATACACATAAATATAAATGATCCAACTGATCATATCCAGCATCAACATGATGCGTACATACATACAAATATAAATGATCCAACTGATCATATCCAGCATCAACACGATGCATACATACATACAAATGATCCAACTGATCATATCCAGCATCCAACATGATGCATATACAGAGCAGTAACTGGAGCATCGTCCTGATGCTCATCACCCAGTGCTTACATCCACAGCCATGTGAAGGATCCTCCTTCCAACATGCTTGGAATGGCTTCAGCAAATGTGTCCAACACTTCTTCCTCGAAGTGTCATCAATCTGAAGAACACCATCCTCTCCCTGAAGTACTTGAATTGCACCCTGGCTAGTGGCTTCGTCAGCACATCTGCAATCTGCTCATCCATTGCAATGTACAGGAGCTTCACAGCTCCTCCCTGCACCATATCCCTAACATAATGATGTTTGATCTCTATGTGTTTCGACCTGTCATGAAACACTGGATTCTCAGAAAGCTTCACACAACTTTGGTTATCACAGAATATACCAGTAGCATCCAATGGGAGATCAAATAACTCAGACAGTAGCTTCCGTAGCCATACTGCCTCACAACTAGTTGAACAAGCTGCAACATACTCTGCCTCAGCTGTACTCAGTGCTATGCAGGACTATTTCCTTCTAAACCAAGAAATCACACCTGATCCCATACTGAAGCAGCACCCAGATGTGCTCTTCCTATCTGCAGCACTGCCATCCCAATCTGAATCAACATAACCCTGTAGGTTAAACTTTTGATTCGCTTCATACTTGAGCCCATAATCCACTGTACCCTTTAGGTACCTCAGAACATGCTTTACAGCAACCAGGTGAACACTCCTCGGATCCATCAGGAACTGGTTCAATGTGTTCACAGCAAAGCAAATATTTGGTCTCGTGTTTGTCAGGTACATCAAGGACCCAATCATCTGACAATGCATAGAGACATCAACCGGCTCAGATGAAGCATCACATAGAAGCTTCAGATTCGATGCCATGGGTGTGGCCATGGCCTTGCAATCCATCATCCCAAATCTCTTCAAGATATCTACTGTGTACTTCCCTTGACCAAGGAAGATCCCACCTGAATTTTGCCACACCTCCATACCTAGGAAATAATGCATCATTCCCAAATCTTTTGTATCGAACTTAGCAGCAAGCTTCCTCTTAGTATCTGCAATCAATCTGTCATCTCCTGTTACAAATAAGTCATCCACATACAGGAGTAGAATCACAGGATTCCCTTCCTCAACCTTGTAGTAGAGGTTGGAATCCGTTTTACTCTTGGTAAATCCCAAGCTAGATAGGAAACTGTCCATCCTACCATACCAAGTTCTGGGAGCTTGCTTCAAGCCATACAAGGCTTTCTTCAATCTGCACACATATGACTCCCTGTCATGTATTTCAAAACCGAGTGGCTACTCCACATATACTTCCTCTTCAACTACACCATTCAAGAAAGCGGTCTTGACTTCCATCTGGTGTATTTTCCATTTCATTGCTGCAGCCAGGGCAAGTATTGTTCTGTTGGAAGTATACCTGGCTACAGGTGCAAAAGTTTCTTCATAATCTATTCCCTCTTTCTGAGAGAAGCCACGAGCTACGAATCTTGCTTTGTATTTCTCTACACTGCCATCTGCAGCATGCTTGATTTTATAGATCCATTTGGAAGTCACAACAGACTTCTCTTTAGGTCTTGGGACAACATCCCAAACATCATTTTTCATTATTGATTGGTATTCCTCAACCATAGCATCCTTCCATTCTTTCTTTTCCACTTCTTCTTGATAACTGGAAGGTTCTTTGTTCATAATGTCACAGAGTAAAGCAACATAGCTTGTATGTGATTTGGTTCTCTTCTTTGCTCTGTGTTCTTCTTCTGGAATGCCAAATATTTCTGCATCTTGAATGAGCTCTCTAGCCCATGCAGGTTTCCTCTTGTGAGAGTTATCCTCACGGGGTGGATCTACAGGTTCTCGCGGATCTTCAAACTCACGAACAACTTCTAGAATTGCTTCTGTCATAGTAGTGTCTTGAAATCTAGTTTCCTTAAGTTCTTCATAAACTTCGATAGGTGCCTTCCTTGATTTGATGAATGTTGAGTTTTCATCAAATGTTACATCCTTGCTGACATCAATCTTCTTGAACCCTGGAAAGTATATTCTATAAGCCTTTGAGATTTCACTATAACCCGCAAAGATACCCTTCTTTCCTGAAGGATCTAGTTTGGTCCTCTTTTCCTTTGGGACATGAGTGTATACTGGACAACCAAATATTCTGAGATGGCTGACTTCAGGTTTCTTACCAGAAAATACCTCTTCTGGTGTCTTGTTGTCCAATATCTTGTGGGGTGTTCTGTTTTGCACATATACAACTATTCTAGCTGCTTCTGCCCATAGATGCATAGGTAGATCCTGGTCATGCAGCATTTCCCTTGCTGCTTCCATGATTGTTCTGTTCTTCTTTTCTACAACTCCATTCTGTTGAGGATTATAAGGAGCAGTCAACTCCCTCTTAATCCCTAAATCACTACAAAGCTTCTTGAAGTCACCTGAGGTGAATTCTCCACCATTGTCGAATCTGAATGTTTTGATCTTCTTGTCAGTTTGATTCTCCATCAAGGTTTTGAATTCCTTAAACTTATCAAACACCTCATCTTTGTTCTTCAAGAAGTATACCCAAGTCTTCCTGGAGAATTCATCAATAAACGAGACATAGTAAACATACCCATTTAGAGAACTGGATGACATAGGACCACATTCATTTGAGTGGATGATTTCCAGGATATCTTTTGCCTTGCTCTCACTGCTTGGGAAAGCCTTCTTAATATTCTTACCTTTTGCAAATCCTTTGCAAACACCTTCATGTTTGGTCTTGATTTCAGGAAGACCCTCTACAACCTTGCTTGCAATTGGAAGTGCCCTATAGTGCATATGAGCAAGTCTTCTATGCCAAAGTTCACTTGGCTCCATGGATTCATGCACCATGGCATGTTCAGGTTGTCCTTTTAATTTATACAAACCTCCCTCTTGCTCTCCAATCACTACTGCATCATCTATGGTCTTTCCCTTTGCCCACATTAGGACTTGGCCATCCACAAATGCAACCCTCATACCTTTTGCATCCAATGCAGAGATGGAGAGTAAGTTCTTCTTGAGCCCAGGTACATAAAGGACATCTTTCATCTTCAAAGATTTTCCAGAATCTAGGTTGTAGGAGGCTTCACCACTTCCTTTGATTGGGTATTGATAATCATCTCCAAGTTTCACCTTATGAGGTGATTCATGTTCAGATAGGTTTACAAAAGATTCCTTAAACCCAGTCATGTGTTTGGAAGCCCCACTATCAATCAACCAATCATTACAACCATGGGATATAGTACCTATGAGAGCAGAGATTAGCACATACTCTTCTTCACTTGATGAGTCATCATTACTATCATCACTTTCTGCCCTATCCTTCTTCTTTGGAGGTTCATCATCTTCGGCAGCATGAGCATGGTACCTTCTTTTGTTACCCTTCTTCTTCTTGCTGGAGTTGTTGTTGTTGTGTTTGTCCCTTTTGTTCTTGGGACATTCTGAAGCAAAGTGACCCTTTTCATTACAAGTGAGCCACCTTAGATCTTTCTTGTCTTTGTGAAAATGGTGAGAAGATTTCGTCTTGTGATGAGATGGCTCCCTTTTGAACTTGCCCTTCTTAGTGTGAGCTGTGAGAGCTTGATCTTCATTTCCCATCTTCTCTTCTCTTGCCACAAGCCTTGCTTCTTCTTGAGAACATTCCTCCCATAATCTGGTGAAGGAGATTAACTTCTTTCTGGCACAAATCCCCTGGATAAAAGAGTCCCATGACCTAGGTAGGCCATTCAAAGTAGTCATAACAATTTCACCATTCTTCACCATTTCATCTACAGCTTCAAGTTGTTCCTTGATCTGAGAGACCTTGGAGAAATAGGATCGAATGGTTTCTCCATTCGACATCTTGACGCCTTTCAATTGATTCCACAGTGTCATCTTCTGATTTATGTTCTTTCCTTCAAATAACTTGGTCAAAGAGTCAAACATAGCCTTGGGTGTCTTTAGAGAAGACACATGGGGTATGAGATGGTCTTTGATAGAATCAGCAATGATTCTCTTTGCCTTTACCAAGTTCTTCTTATGCAATACCTTAGCCTCTTCATCCTTTGGGATAGGGATGTCTTCTTTTATATATGAGTCCAACTCATTCTCTTCCAGGATTAACCCAATCCTATACTTCCAAGCTCAGAAGTTATCAGCCCCTTCAAGCTTATCCTCAAGCTTGGTGTGGTGAGACATCTTAAAGAGTACTTCAAATGGAAATAGAAAATATTTAGGTCTTACCACTTGAAATGCTGAAAACTGGATTTGGTCCCGGATTAGGGTTTGTTGGAAAAACCCTAAAAATTCAAAATGTGAATTTCAACTTTTTGAAAGGATAGAAAGATGCGCCTTGATGAGCTGATCAGCCTGGTGTATTCAGAATTTGAGATCAACAAAGCTTTACCCTTCAGATTTGCCTTTTTGTCCTCCCGGGTTCACTGGGAGAGCCCTGAATTAGGGTTTGAGTTTCCCGGAGATCTACCCAACCAAAAATATCGATCCAAAGCTCTAAATTTCGATTTTTGCAAGGATCTTCCAGCTATGTCTTCAGATTTCATAAATTCCTATTTTTGTGGAAACCCTAATTTTTAGGGCCAATTCTGAAAATGCTCAGAATTGAATTCTGATCAGACAGATAGATTCTCCTTGATGAGTAGAGTCAATCTACTATACTTCTTTTCCAAAAACTGTGGAGAGAAACCCAATAAACAAGAAACTCAAGTTTCTGTCACTGCAAAATGTCTTCTTCTCAGGTTAGGTCTGATACCATGTTAAATTTTGAGCATTAATTCACAATACTCTTGGATCTTTACTGAGAAAATAACATATACAGTATATCAATGCATAACAATCACAATAAGCATGACAAGCATCACAAGAATCAAAAGCATGAGAGACAAGAGACACAGAGTTTCCGTGGGGAAAACCCTAAGGTGAAAAACCGCACAACTTCCTTAGAGATAGAGATAGCAATGGCTCAACCAAAGTACAACCAAAATACATTTGAGATAGTCTCCTAGCGTAGATGATCCTCCTGCTCACTAGTGCGCCACTTTCTGAGTGAGAGAGATATAACTTTTCGAATGAACCAAATAGAGATCTCCTGATCTCTATTTATACTTAACCTATTTGCCCAGTTACACTATGGGGCTGACTTGTCTATATAGATACATCCACAATATAATATATATTTCAAGGCCGACCCCACACATGGTGGTCTAATAACCCATCGGCAAGTACACACACTTGCCACACTTGTCAATCCACATGATGACACTTCCTTATAGAGGAATAACTCATCTCTTATAAGGGTACAATAAATATATATGAAATACATAGATGAAATACATTCCGAAGTTACATATACATCAACAATATCATCACACCCTGACTTCCGACTTCTGCAACATTTTTGTTTTAGCGGCGAAGTCGGGAGTTAGGATTCGAGAGTCGAGAGACTTAAACAAATATTTGATAAATTTGCTCTAACTTTCGACTTTTCAGATTTTTCAACAAAACAAAGTAATGGGTTGGTTGAATGCATAAAAAATTAGTTTGCTTAAAATATGAGCATAATTGTGGTTTTAGAAATATTCAACCAAGCCTTAAACACGTGATTAAATGGTTTTTAAAAACTTAGCAACTTCTAAAAAAAATGGAGCTCCCGTCTTATTTGAATTAGATGGGATCTGTTGTGGCTACAACAAATGGCGGCTCACTGGGGAGAACCAATTATCTCTGTGTGGCCATAAAATTTTAAAATTTAGAAAGCATTACTTATTAGAAACAAAACTAATTTCTCTTAAAGGTTATAAATCCAAAGGCCTCTTATTAAAGATTCCCAAGGTGGTTGATATATAATCAAAGATGGTTAGAAAAAAGAGAACGAACATGTTTCATATCTAAATTAGCATAATAGAATAATGAGGAGACTGTAGGGAATTAAATTTGCTAAGAATGAGAAATAATAGATGATGAGAAAAATAATGGTGACAATGCTTAAGATAAAATCCCAATATCATAGGAATTCCCGCTGCTTCCAGCAAGAGTCCATAGCCCCGACAAGGTTTCCTTTTAATCCACAAGGTTGATTTTGTCCCATTCACTTTCAAGATTTGTTTGAATATCAATATAATATTTGTGTTTCCAAATCAAGACTAGAGAACACTGATCTGATTTGGTGATCAACTAGTGGCAGTGCCATTCACAAAAACTTGCAGAACGTGATCAGGCTGGCTCATAATGAGACCCACTGCCTTTCGAAAAAGCGAATCATCCTGGCTTGGAGACCATATATCAATAATGTCACTCCACAAGGATTCATGATCATGTTCAGTTCAGCTTGTAATAAGACATCATGTCCTCTATACATTTAAGATTTTTTCAAGGAATGACTGCAAGACACTAACCTGGCTTGGTGACCAACTAATGGTAGCACCATCCACCAGTCCTCTATACATTTAAGATTTGTTCAATGAATGATTGCAAGACACTAACTTGGCTTGGTGACCAACTAATGGTAGCACCATTCACCAGTCCTCTATACATTTAAGATTTGTTCAAGGAATGACTGCAAGACACTAACCTGGATTGGTGACCAACTAATGGTAGCACCATTCACCAGTATTGACAGATAATGAATGGGTCATCTTGCAATAATACCTCCCAGCTTTCAATTAAATCAAAAATGAAATCCATCTCCTAGCATGGTAACCAGATATCGATATGTCATTCCATCAGTACCTATGATCATGATGAGCTAGCTCATGATGAGACCCCTCACCTTGCAGCCTTCCCTGAGGTATTTGGGTTCAATTTATGATAAAATATCTAGTGAATGGAGAAGAAATCCGCATGATCCTTAAGATCAAGGAATGACGTAAAGGATTTAAGGATGCATTTTTTGCCACATTTTACCCATACCAGTCGAGGGAATTCTTATAAAAAAAAATTCTACCCACAGTAACCCAGGTTTTGTCGATCTTTAAAAAAAAACATGAGGTTACCCTTCCTTGATCATTCTGATAATAGATACTTGGAAAGGATATTTCAAAGGCTCTTTAGATAAATCACCTATAAGAGAAACAATAACTGAAATTTAAATTTTTAGATAACTCGTTAAAATCCATTTACATTCTTTTTTCCTTTGAGAAACGAGTGTCCTTAATGAAATAATTAAGCCACTTTATTTTGAAAAAGAAAAAACCAATGAAACAAAACAAACCAAGATATACCAAACAAAGAAAAACAAACACACTATGTACAGGCCTAGTGAATAGGGTCACTAAGCAAAATACTTCTTCAAAACTTGGGCATTCACTAGATAAGTCTCAAGAGAACCTTCCAGTGTCTGCAGCCGAAAAGTGCCAAGACCCAATTTTTTAGAGATATAAATGGTCCTAGCCAAAGCTGTTGGAATTTTGTGTGTTCACCTTTATCCTCGTGGGGTTTATCCCATTTAAGAATAAGGTATCCTATCTGAAAATCTCTCTTGGAAGAGGATTTCTCATTGAACCATCGTCTAACTAGTTGTTGATGCTAATGAAATTTTTCCCTAGATTTTTCTCTTCTCTCTTCCAGCTGGAGAAATTCATTGATTCTATGTTCCAAGGGAGAGCAATCATCCTCCTAAATAGATTTAGATAACTAAAGTGACAGAAGGAATAGGTTAGGAGGTAGTATGGCTTCTTTTCCATACATAAGGCAATAAGGTGAATTACAAAGGGCAGCTTTAGGGGTTACCCTATCCGCCCAAAGAGCATTAAACATATGAGTGTGTCAGTTCTTATGATTACTTGCTACAATTCATTTTAAAATTTTGATCAAGTTTTTATTGGTGGACTCAGCCAAACCATTCCCCTGAGGGTAATAGTTTGTTGAATATTTTATTTTAATACCTTTGTCTAATGCATATTGAGTAATATCAATTGAAGAAAAGTAGGATGCATTGTCAAAAACTTAAAACTCGAGTACACCAAACCTGGTAATAATGTAGTTCTCAAGGAAATAAATCACTTGGATGGTGTTAACCACCTTGAGTGGAATTGCTTCCACCCATCTGGTGAAAAAGTTTGTCGCAATAATTATATAATTTTGTTGTAAGGAGGATGGAGGGTTAATCGTACTGACTATATCCAGGCCCCATGTGGAACTGCAAGTTTCTTAATTCTTTCAGCAACTTTTTGACAATATTCACGCTTCTTAGCAAAGGGATGTGCGTCTTTGAACAGGTTTGGACAATAATACCCAACCCTCATTATTTTGTGAGTTGTGGTTTCTCCTCCATAGTGACCTCCAACAGGTCCTACATGAAGCTTTGTTGATATCTTTTCAGCATCATTTTTCTCAACACATCGTAATAGAACTCCATCAAATATTTTTATGTATAAAACATCATTAACCATAAAATAAGGAGCGACCTTCAGTCTAAGAGCTCTCATTTTCCTAGGTTCTAGGTTGAGAGGAGAATACACATGAGTCAAGAAAAACTTAATATCGTTATACCAGGAATCTTTAGGTACAGAGATGAAACAAATCTGACTTCCTTCCATATTTTATTCACCGCTTCATTGTGCTTCGTTGGCAAACTATGCTGCTAACTTGCATAATCCTTGACACTAACAATCTTGGTCGATCTGATTTCCAGGTCATATTCCTGTAATGCAGTCATCTAGTGTGCAAGATTATCCCCTAACTCTTTCTAGATTAAAATGTTTTGAACTGCTGAGTATGGAACTATAACTTTGGTTCGGGACTTGAGGACATATGGTCTGAAGTGTTTTACTGACTTGTCGACCACATAATCTTGTTTGTCCATTTAAGGATAACTAAGTTCTACTCCCTTAAAATTCAAGCTCAGGAAGGATATCGGGATCACACCACCTTCAGTATTCCATTGTGTAAGGACTGCAACATACGAAATGTTAATACCAAATCTATATAAAAGAAAATATTTTGCAAATTTGGGGGACATTAATGTAGGAGCTTCTGCAATCGCTTCCCTAATTCTATAAAAATATTCTTTCTAAATATCATCCCATTTGAATGTTGCGTCCTTTTTAATCATATGATCCGGATTGATGTGGGAAAAAAATGAAAGAGAAGATACATAATCATATACATAGATATATTGCAAAGAACACAGTGATATATGTTGGTTGTGGAGCCATATCTTCCAGTCTCATAGATGATATTGTCTCAGCTGTGCACCCCAGAGGATTGTACACTCATGCCCCAACCTTGGGGTTCAGGAGAAATTCCCCCGAGATACGAGGGTGGAGCCCCCGAGAAATGGGGGTTCGGGGGCAATGCCTCCGAGAAAAAATTTTGGGGCTGTTTTCGCCACCAGTTTTCGGGCCCATGGTTTTGGGTATCCCGTGGTATTTTCCCATTGTATTTCCCTTATAAAAGAAAGACATTGTAATACGTCTAGGGTTGATGTATTAGGTATTATGCATTGTAAAGATCTGTGAGATTAGAAGCGAGATTGTGAGACAGTGAAGAGGAAGTGCAGCGGCTGTGCTACAGGTTGTATCCCTTCACTTTGCTGGACGGAATAATAATAAGGACTGGCAACTTCAGTGTGGATGTAGCCCATCTTGGGGTGAACCACGATATATCTATCTCTCTTGTAATGTGTGTGTGATTATATTTGCATTTCTGTTTATTGTTATTGCTCTGCTATCCTGTTTTTCTAACAATATAGTAAACACATTCTATTAAATAGCAGAAATAGATCAGATTGTAAAATACAACAACTAGAATGGTAGTAGCTATCTTGGAGAAGAGATGTGGCCGCTGGGCTCATTCATGCCAAGATGAATACAAAAAGAGGCTGAAAGGGCCTATTTATCATAAGCATGAGGGAAAGAATCCCAAACATCCAAAAACCTCACCCTAGAAGATGAACCGTCATAAAGTTTACGGCCCCAAGGTGGTTAGTTGAACAGTCAACTTCCTGGGGTCATAACTTTTGCATACGATCTTTGTTTGGGGCGCTTGGTATCCTGTTGAAAAGGTCTATCACCAAAAAATGTCGTTTAGGGACTCAAAACGACCCCGGAAGTTTAGGACCCGAAAAAGCGTAGAAAAATTACAAGAAAATTGCCGAAATGGGAAACTGTTTTGAGCCAGTGGAATAGATGGGTGGCCACCGATATCCATTTGGATCATTCCTCCCCCCTTAGGAAGCAATCGTATTCATTGCGTCAAATCCCTTATCATATGTCGAAATGTGTGCTGAGTTGAGCTCCTAGTGCGGTGTTTGCTGAAGTGAAAAGGCTGCCTTACTTTGACATCTTCATAGGGTTGTAATTGTTGTTGATGGATACATTGGAGTTGTTCAACAGTTTTGGTTGTCGTTTTATCCTTGGTCTGAACTGGTGTGGGTGATTTCTTTCTGGAGGAGCACCTCAAATGCATGGCCTTGCACTGTAGAGGTACACGAGTAGGCGATGCTGCACTGACTTTGTGTTCTTCTTGTTTCTGCTGAGTAGAGGGATAATGTGCAGAGGTTGTGGATGTCTCTGCGATCTGATGTTCTCCTTCAGTGGCAATTGTGAATAGGAAAAATTTCCCAGTGTGGGATATTATCTTCTTGCCCTGCTTGGTTGGTGTAGGTGCAACTATATCTGGTATCCGATAGAGTTGTCCTCCCAAACTGACAACGACACTGCGAGGTCGTGATTCATATACAACATGACGCTTCCACATATATGGCTATCCTAAAATAACATCACATACTTCAAGTGGGGCCACATCGCACAGTACCTCATCTTTGAAGGGCTTGATGTTGTATGGTAGGCGACATTGATGAGTGATGCGGATCCCTCGTCCTTGGATCAACCAACCAATGGTGTATGGTTACGGGTGTGGTGTTATTGGTAGCTCCAATATCTTGATGACTTTTGTCAAGATTAGGTTCTTTTGGTTGCCGTTGTCCACGAAAAAATGTAGGGGAACTCCCTTCACCCACATCTGCGAGTGGAAGAGGCGCTCCTCTACCTCCAACTCTTCAGGTTCCTCTGGTTGAAACTGTTTCGTAGCAATAATGACACTGGGTTCTGCATCAATGATCCGCTTCCATTTGTTTGCAGCTATGGCATTGGGTTCTGAATTGGAATCGGAACTGGGATCTAATTTTGAAGCTTTGATCTCAGCCACCAATGACTGTTTTGAGCGACATTCACTAGTGTTGTGCCAGGGGCTTTTGTGGAACTCGCACCACTTCTCGGTGTCCTTCTTTGTCTTTTCGTTCCCCTTCTTCGCTTGTGGTTGGGACTTTCCTTGTTCCGTGTTTTGCGAGCCAGAGTTTACCTTGCCCTGCTTCTGTGTAGATCCAAAGTCGCGCTTGTTCTTTTGTTGAAATTTCTACTCAATTTTGACAGCATATCGATAGGCAGATCCGAGTGAAGAGATGTCCAGGTAATCCATCTCTGTTCGTATGTACCAGTGTAGGACACTGTGGTATTTTAGTACTAGGTGTCACTCAGATTCCTTGATACCCAGCTTTGTGCGCAAGGTATAAAAGTTGTTAGTGTACTCTGACACCGTTTCGTCCCTCTCTTGATGCAGAATTGTCCATTTTGTGTACTGGTCATCATAGTTTCCCACAGGGTAATATTGTTCCTTGACGGCATCTATAAAAGAGGCCCAAGTGGGATTGGCCTGAAACAATCTAGACTCGTCTGATGATTTTTGTTCACTATAAGTTTCCCACCAATTTTTGACGTGGGGGACAACCTGAAGGAGCGCGAAGGTGATCTTTTCCTTGTCGAAAAAATTGTGGATAGAGAAATACCCTTCTAGTAGATTCAAGCATTTATCTAGGGCATTAGCATCGATCTGACCTTCAAATGAAGGGATATCAAAGTTAACTTGTACCTTGAAGGGAGTCGCATCTCTGAAACGGATGCTCGTTGAAGGTGTATCTGCCGTCGTCGGCATGCATCGAAGGATCTGGGCAAAATTATCCATCATCTCGTTCCTCTATCGCGCGAGGGATTCCTAGAGAAACAACTTGATAGAATATCATGTTCCGCCGTCTCTCTTTTCTTCCTCCATGGGAGGCCATTTGGGGCAGCGAGAGTGATCTTCCCCAAGTGAAACTAGTTCGAGACCAATCAAAGAGCATATTGCTCTGATACCACTAATCCGGATTTATGTGGAAATGAAATAAAAGGGAATATATAGAATCATATACATAGATATATTGCAAAGAACACAGTGATACATTAAACACATATTCTATTAAAGCGGAAATAGAACAGACTGTAAAATACAACGACTATAATGGTAGTAGCTATCTCTGAGAAGAGATGTGGTCGTTTGGCTCATTCATGCCAAGATGAATACAAAAAGAGGCCGAAAGGGCCTATTTATCATAAGCATGAGGGAAAGAATCCCAAACATCCAAAAACCTAACCCTAGAAGATGAACCTTTATAAAGTTTGCGGCCCCAAGGTGGTTAGTTGAACAGTCAACTTCCTGGGGTCATAGCTTTTGCATGCGATCTCTGTTTGGGCCGCTCGGTATCCCGTTGGAAAGGTCTATCCGAGATTTAAAAATTTCAACTAGGGCCAAATGCATGGCATATATAGCCCCCAAAATCACTAAAAAAGGTCATTTAGGGCCTCAAAATGGCCCGAAAAGTTTAGGACCCGAAAAACCGTAGAAAAATTACTAGAAAATTGCCGAAATGGGAAACTGTTTTGAGCCAGTGGAATAGGTGGTTGGCCTCCGATATCCATCTGGATCATCATATCCTATAATGGTTTGATAATCTAAGCGAAACTAGGAATAAATCTCCTAACAAAATTAATTTTCCCTAAAAAGGATTGCATAGAATTTTTCGTACCATGAAAACTTAATTGGGAAATAACTTTGGTTCATTCAGATTCAATCATTATACCATGTTTGGAGACTAAAAACCCAAGTAAATTACCTTTAGTCACAGCAAAAATTGTCTTCTTGGGGTTGAGTGAGATACCGTATTTCCTACATCGTTCAAAAACATGCCTAAGATGTGAAAGGTGATCGAGCTTTCTTTTAGAAAAGATTGTGACATCCTCTAAATAAATCACAACACAATTATGAATCAAACCTATGAAATCAATATCCATCTCCCTTTGAAAAGTAGCACCTGCATTAATTAATCCAAAAGGAATCTTCATGTAAGCAGAAGTGCCCTAAGGGGTCCTAAATGCAGTTTTTAATTGATCAGGATGTCATACTAATACCTAGTTGTACCCAGAAAAACCGTCCAATAATGAAAACATTTCAAATCCAGATACCTTATGTAATATATGTTCCATTGGGGGTACGAGGTAATTATCTTTCTTAGAGGCCCTGTTCACATTATGGAAATCAACACAGAGATGTATATACCCATTCTTTTTCCATATTGGAACCAGATTCGCAACCCATTGGGTATGCCTGACAGGAAATATAATTATGGCTGAAAGAAACTTGTGAAGTTCTTTTTTGACCGCAGGTTCTCAAACTTGGGTGCATTTTCCTCAATTTCTGTTGATAAGGTTTGGTATATGGCTTCATGGGTATGTTGTGTTACATAATATTTGTATCAAATATTTTGAGATCGGCATAATTCCATGCGAAGATTTCCTTAAATTATTTAAACAATTTGATAAATGTGGCTTGCTCAGCAGGAGAACATTTTGTGCCAATATTAATGTGTTGTGGGTTGTGTTCAATTCCTAGATTCACTACTAATGATTCATACAAGAGATATTGGTTTTAGAATTAGTGACCTTTTTAAACTTGTTCTGTAGATTAGAAAAAAATTATAGTCTGATAATAGATTTAGGCATCAGAGCAGAAGTCATCTGAGTGTTTGAAGTGGACCAGATAGGATTTTGATGAGAATACAGCGATCGATTGTGAATCTCTTCGTCAATAGAAACGTCTTTAAATGTATCCTAAAGGTGAATAAATCTAATATATTTTTATCATCATCAAATACCTTCCCATTGGTGATGTTATCGGAATAGAGGGTCTATACATCAATTCTACAGAAAATGCATCAAGAGCAAATCCTTCTGTAGGCATGAGTTTAGAGGTAATGTTAGCCAGAAGATCTGCATCAAAGTTTTGAGACCTAGGGACATAATTGATATTTAAGTCTTGGAAATAGTTAATCAAATCCCATACCTCTCGTTGATAATTTTTTAAATGAGATGAAACACAATGAATTGCATTCCCGACTTGTCAGACAATTATTTTTGGGTTTCCATAAAGCGTAATGACTTTAATGTATAAATCAATTGATTTTTTCAAGCCCTAAATGAGTGCCTTGTACTCAGCTACATTATTTGTGCATTCAAATTCTAACCTAGAAGCTATCATGATTTTATTTCCCGTTGGTTCGATTAAGACACATCCAGCTCCAACTCCTTCCTTGGATCTGGAACCGTAAAAAAAAAAGGTCCAACAAGCCTTATCCAAACTAAAATTGATATTTACACTATATACATTACGTAACATAGTTTGTGATGACTCTACCTGCGCAAACTGCATTACCTCCAATTGGTTGTCAGATCCTGCATAAGGTGATATGTTTGCTGGTAAATCCCTGAAAAACATGTCCATAGTACAATTTCCAAAATTAGGAACAGGGACCATGGTAGGTTCACTTGGGTCATTAATATATGTGACTGTTTATTTTAGGTAGGGTTCCCTATCGACCCTGATCTTATTTTTTTTTCGTTATAAGGGATCCATAGGTGAGACCAATCTGTGGAAAAATAGCCCTTAAGCTTCTGAGACCAGTCTCGGCTCAGCCACATTCCATAGGATTCTGGAATGTCATCTACAATAATATCGATTGTCTGATGGATTTAAGGGATTGAGGATAACCTTATTATAACAGTTTTTAACTCCCCTACTACCTTCACTTTAGATCGATCTAACTGTACGATTTGAGTCGGTGATGGTTCAAGTTGCGCATTCAATTTCTTACATACAGAGAGAGGCATCACATTGGATGAATCCTTTGAGTCTATCATACAGTTATGTATGTTTATGTTGAATATTTCGAATGATAGAAGGAACGAAGGAGTCTTCAACTTCTTTCCTATATGAGGAGAAGTAGGCGATTGGTGTCTGTTATGATTGGTCGGAGTTTCAAAATTGTTATGATTAGATGCATCCCTGCACGTAAAAAAATTCAGAATATTTTCATGGATTACAGGAACCTTCATCAAATCAAATAGTGAAATGTTGGCACGGGTTTTTTTGAGGTCCTCAATGGGGTCGTAATCCATATCAGGCATTATATTTTCCTTGGGTGTTGTGACTCTAGGTTTTGTAGGAATGTTCTTCTTCGGACTTGATGTGGATGGGGAATCTTGAGCTAATTGTGCTTTTCCACAAGTATTATAAGTATGCTGCATGGCATAGACTATTTCAAATTCATCATCTGGAAAATTTTCTGGAAATTTCGAGAAATAATTAATAGTATCCTAAGGCTTTTGGCCATTGGGGGATTGGTCATAAAAAATTGTTTATTATCAGCAAAACTACTTTCCCCTTCCTCAGAAGGAGGTTGAGGGACATTAATCACAACATTCATAATGGAAGCCAGATATTCAATGTTCAAGCCCTCATAGGGACACATATTTTTATTTTGTGTAGGTATATAAGGCCTCCTGTAAGGATTCCTATAGAAACCTCGATTTTGGTAACCTTCATTTACATTTTTCTTGAGGTCAATGACTTCATTATAAACTTGTTGTAATACCTTATCTTGATTCTCCATGTCAAATGCTCCTTGTTCCTTCTTAGGGGCAGAAGGTTTGGGAGGAGGTTCTCGTTTCTTTCGGGAACTAGTGGGTTGTTCATTCGCAGAATTTGGGTTTCCCTTAAGGCTCAACATATCTTTCTCAAAAAGAATGGACTCACTAAATACTTCTTGGAGAGTGGTCTTGTGAGATTTTTTGAACCACATCACTATAGGAATAGGGAGACCTTTCGCATAGTAAGCTATAATCAAATTTTCTGCCAGCATGGACTCAATAGGAATTTTTTTTTCAAGGTTAAAAATCTTTGGTTAAAGTCTTTGATTCTTTCTTTAGTCTCCATTTTTAGGGTAGAAAAATCCATGACTAGATCCTCTAGCATTTTATCGTCACCGAATTTATCGATAAAGAGTTTCTCAAATTGCGCCCATGATTGGATGGCCTGAGGTTCCTACACAAAATACCAGGTTGAGGCTCTGCCTTCAAACGTGTAGAGGAAGAGTCTTCAAACTATGTCCTCATGTTCTACATTTCGTAACTGGATAGCCAACATATATTTCTTTATGTGATCTTCGATGGGATTTTTATTATCGGGATCGCATTTAGGTAGAAAATTTCCAAGATTCTTCGGAAGAGGATGTTGTGGACCTGGAACATCCATTGCATCCTAATCTAGCCACGGTATATTCTAATTGTTATCCATACATCGATTTTCTCTATCTTGATCGTCAGGGTCGTCAGAATAATTACCAGAATGATGGTCAGAATAAATCTCGTATGAACTGTCACCGTGATGTGACTTGGAAGGAGAGTCAGACGAAGAGGGTGGTACCATTGATCCCCCTATCCCAGGGATCGAACTGTGGTGATTGGGAGATGAAATTTCTTTGACTTGATAATCAGATTGAAGCAAGGTGTTGTCTGGTCCCAAATTAGGGCCTAGATCAGCTCATCTTATTAATATATCATGAAGTCATTGGTTTGTGGGTTCCAACCATGGACCTATTTCTGGTACGGTATCGATTTCACAATTAGTATTATCGATTGATGCATTTTGTAATCGTCGGGCTAATCATTCTTGTAGCTTGTGACACCTAGAAAGTCTAGGTTGTGACCTAACCAATATTTGTAATGAATTTTCTATATGTTCTCTGATTACAGGATCATCATGAAAAGGAGTGAGAAACTCATTTCTCATCTCAAGTTGAGTGAATTGTTCAAATGGTGTGGGGATGGTCTCGGGTTGCGAAGAAGTGATAGGAGCGTATGTGACAGGTGGGTTGGTATGGATTCACGTAGCGATTAGAGAACATGTTGGGGGAGGTCTCCTATGATTGTGTTTAGCCATTGCTCTAGATGGCCCTCCTTCTAGTGCCATTTGTTGATGCCACGGTTGGTCGCTGGAATAGATTGGGGGTGAACATTAAGAAAAGTGATCTGATCCATAAACCTCAAGGAACTATGCGCAAGGGTTCCCCTATTTCCCAGTCGTTGAAAATGACCACTTCCAACAGATTTAAGCCTATGTTGTCCTTATTAAGTTTTATTCTTCTCCTTAAAGGAGAATTAGGGTAAGGATGAACTTGATCCTATGTAACCTAATATTCGAATCAAAAGAGTAATTATCAAGTTTCAGACAAAGAAAACTGCCCGAAAGGAATGAGATTAATTGTTAAATTATGTTATTGATAATATATTAAAAATAGATAAAATGAGATAAAACCTCCTATTTCATAAAACCCTTACTAATGAAAATCAATTGAAACATCAAATGATCAGATCAATTTTAATATAACATAAACAAAACATATAAATTAATGAACAAATTAAAGGAATTAGTGATCACTAGATTAACATCTCAAAGCGTTATTAATCCAAAAGAGAACATATGATAACATGAATAATGAGAAAACATTCTTATTACCCTGTAATCACAAAACATCAACAATGAAAACATTCATATTGAACTGTTATGGATCTTAACATTCAAGATTTTAATTACTTGAATAAAAGAAAAGGAACAATATCGGAATAAGAAACTTTATCTTGGCACATATAGAAACCAACTGCAGGCCAAATCCATCTTTCATTAACATGTTTGCAAAAAAATTACAATCAGGTCTTAGAGAGATAGATTTTCCCAACAAGACTGATACAATAAATTACATTAGAGGTTCTGCAACTTCCCCCTTTTTTCCCCTTTTCCCTCCCTTTTGATCATAATAAATACCATTACAAGTCAGGCTATGGATCCAAAAAAGGAGGCCAATTGTCCTACATCTAAGGGATACAAATCTATTTTCCCTAATCTAGATTGGTTAGGTGATTTTTCCATGCAATGTATACATCCAACATGTGGGAAACATCATGATAATATGCATGCTCAAGTTGTATATGGGCCTTGCACAAATAGGATTTAATATCCTTATTGCGGATCTTAGACCATGAATCTGGGAAACTCTACAGGGTAATCTCCATCTGATCCAGAACTAGAATGAAGGATCTGAAAAGAGAAATGTCTAGTTGAGCAACATCACATATAGATTGGGAAGTTTGCTCCCTCTGGGAATCCACCTCAGCAAGCCTTAACTTAGCTAGTACGAGTCTACCAACTCAGCAAAAAATGGAATTTTCATGCTTTCCAAATGGTTATCAGACAACATCCATTTCCTAGCACATATTTTTTGTCCCTTTTCGATCATCTAAGAAACTTCCTCACAAAAAAGTCCCCAAGACTTGATAGAAATGTTGGTTCTCATTAATTTTACCTGATCAAGATGAGGAAGATTCTATGGGATATTCTTCAAGTGTGCCTACCACTCACACAACTGCCCATAAGTTGAATGTGATTTCTTCCTTCTATCCACATGGTCATCTAGAAGGTATGTTAAGCTCTCAAAGGCATTCAAATCATCTTGAATTTCATTGAGGACCAAAAAAAACTGAGTTTGAGTCTGCTTGAGTTTACTATTACAGGAGATAGCTTCATCTTTGAATTCCTGAACAATCAATTTGAAAAAATTGGAAAAAGAACTATGTTCTTTAGTTTGCTCTACTTGAACCTTAAGATCATTCAAAGAATTAGCTTGCTCCACTATCTTCTCTTCAGCAATCTGCTTTTGTTGTGTGAGTTGTTGGATTTGATTCTAAATATCCTGTATGATAATATTATGCTCAACTTTCAAATGTTCCATCTCTCTGGCCAAGTTTTGTTGCAGGGAATCTTTCTCTTCCTGGAGTTCCAAGTTTTTAGCCTTTTCCACTTCTAATGTAGCATTTAAAATAGTCACAGAATCAAAATTGGCTCGAGAAAAATCTCCCGTGGCAGTAGCAATCTCAATTGCCTCTCTTTGAGGATCATCTGTGACTTGTTTCCAAATAGCCTGATTTGTTGTTGGTCCAACTTGAACTTGCCCTGAGGTAGTACTCTTTGGTGCTTTTTTCAGTATTGCCTTCCTTCTTTTATTAAAGCAATAATCTCCTAGGACTACGATGGCATCTTGGCCAAAATCTGTTGTGTCCTATGTTGTAGAAGTTAATAGTTCAGTAGATGGAAAAATAGGAACAGTTTGACTGACAATAAGAGCTATTGACTGGGATGGATTTTGAGATATCAATGGATAAAGTTGAGAGGAGGAAGACATGGTAGATAATGTGGCAGGAGGAAGTGTAACAGCTTCGGTGTTAACTTGATATTGTGAGGAAGTCACACATGGAATTGGTGGAAGACTAGGTTGAGTGATTGTAGGTTGTTGAGAAGTGGTTTGCTTAGCTAGAGTATTCAATGTGATAGTATTCGGTGTATTAGAAACATGTGTGGTTTTGTCATAAGGGTTATATGTAGAATATGGATTAGGAGGTGAACTAGATACATCTTGTTGCATAGGTTCATATATTGTAGGTGTGTCTGACATAATACTATCATGGAATTGGTGAGGTTTATTACCATTGACAACTTGAATGGATTTATCAACAGATGGTTGTGAGGGTTCTTGAATCATTGGTGTTGTATTGACTACCTCTATAGGTTTCTCTTTCTCTAAATCAATCATTTCACTGGTAGAAGTGTGCAAAGGAGGATTGACTATCAGTTTAGCTGACTTTTCGGTTTTAACAGGGGCATTAGAGATTATTTTAGGAACAGAGGAGGAATCATAAGCATATTGAGTATGACTAGATGACTTACTTTGGAGATCCAGGGTTCTCTGTATAAGCATGTTCAAATTTTGGATAGGAGTGGTAGAAGGACCTTGTACCATAGGCTTCTTACCCTACTTTTTGTTTGACTCTTGCTGTGTGCTGAGATGAGATACAACTGAGCTCAAAACTATAGCTTTATTGGAAGGTTCCAAGGCTTTCCTAGCATCATCCTGTTGTTATTGGAAGAACCTATTCCTTTCTTCCAATACCCTGACTTTCTATTGTTGTTGTGCTTCATGTACCAAAATCATTTGGTCTGCATCAGGTAATTTGCTAAGTACTTCCTCAAAAGATTGAGCATTTTGATATATGAAGTCATCTGGTTGAACTTCATGTACATAAGGATTTTTGAGGGGGTCCTGGAAAAAAAATTCTTCTATAATACCTTTTGGGTCATGCATCCTTTTTACTGCAAACCCTAGCTTGATCTGATCCATATCTTTGGCTAAGGTGATTCCATGGGTTTCATTTGAAATGACCGAATGTCCAATATACAGTGGGAACTTAGGCCAAGCTCTCCTTTTTGAGGAATGACATTGGCCATGGAATCCCTCATACATAGTTTGGAAGGCTACATTTGAGAGCACCATTCGGTCTAGGAAAATCCTTGGGAGGAGGTGAATTGATTTACTGCCCCAAATCCTGATATAGGTAAAATTTTCTCCTGCATACTAGTCACCCATAGTGGAGATAAGGGAGATGGTGTCCTCTGATATTCTAGGAGAATCCCTTTTGAAGATGGCATAATACACTGCATTGATGAATTTTCCGCAAATTTCATTGATGTCGGGGGCATAATTGTCTTCCCATAAGATTGAGTAGTAAATATGAATGGGAGGTTTCTTCTTGGTCCAATTCCAGTTCATGGAAGTATAGGAAAAGGATGCACACACAATGTCCATTATGTATGTTGACATGAAAAAACTGGGGTTTTTTACTGCTAGGGTTTTCTACACTGGCGCAATGGCATCCCAGAACGTGAAAAAAAAATATTTGGGCCCAGTTGAATATCTTACATGTAACAGTGATGTAATGAGCTATGGGGGTCCATTCTAGTTTGAAGTACTAGCAAGTCTCAGCTCCATAGAATCGGCACATCATGGACGCCAACAATTTGTAAGGCTCTCTGAGAAGAGAAATAGGGTATTTCCTATTATCTTTGAGGATGAATCTGACCAGGTCAGCCATCCAAGACTTGAGAAGGACGTCAGGTTCGTACTTGGCCTTGAATGCTCTAATAAAATCCTACGTGAGCAACTATTGAGGGGTCTTCAGGCCGTAGATTCTGGAAAAAATATCTGCCTTGAAGGAGGCATAGAGAACTTGGTCTGATTCTCTGAAGGTGCTGGTTGGGATGTCGGCATAGTTGATCATCGAGTTCACTAGGTCCGTGAACGACATTATTGCAGGTTGTGCAACAATTGCATGCAGCTGGGAATTGTTGATGTTCTGATACATTGGGGCGTCGTCTTTAAATTCCGAGAAATTGTCCTCGTCGAAAATGCTATAGATACTCGACCAGTCAATACAGAGGGCATCTGAAAATATGGCGTCTGTATCTGAATAGAAACCAAATTCGGGGTCCTTGAACTTTAGTTCCTCAACTACGACGTTAAACTTGTTTCTGTTGTCCATTTTGAAAAATTTGGGCCTACAAAAATCGGAAACCAACATAAGTAATCCAAACATGCGAAAAATATATCAGAATAATAATAGCTAAATCATACCTGCGAATTGAACGAGCAAATTAAACTAATTCAGGAAGGATCGAATGTCGAATGCAGAGCTACTGTGTTGTAATGGTCGAGAATTTGAATTTCAATTAACTAGAAATTAAGTTAGATTGTCATTAAGTATGCATTAATTACAATAGTTGGCCAACAGCATTGACGGTTAAGTTCTATACTATCGATCGATCTGATTGGTCAGCACATAATTCAAATCGTTGGCGCGTGCAATGAGATATGACGTTCGACGTGTGAATTGGCTTACCAGCATGGGGCCCCGCATAAGTCGGGAGTCAGGAGTCAAGGGGTGGAGTTTGTAATATGAATGTAAGTACGTCGACTGTCGAATTCCGCATTCATGGTCACACAATAGTTAGGAGTCGGGAGTCGGGGTAAATATTTCATGACAAAACAAAACTGACCGACTGCCAACTTCCAATGTTTGTGGTGATGTAATGTCGGGATTTGAGAGTCGAGATGGAAAAATATTACCAACAGGAAAACCTGTCGACTGCTGACTTCCGCACTCATGTTTATGTAAAAGTCGAGAGTTAGGATGAGAAGCTGAAAAGAACTGTAAGCCATCCAGACTTTCGATTTTTTGCAAATTTATGCTTTAAATAAGTCGGGGGTTGGGATTCATGGGTGAAAACGTATATAAATATAAACACACCCCGACTTCTGATTTCCAATTTTTTTTGTTTTAGCAGTGAAGTAGGGAGTCTAGAGTCGAGAGACTTAAACAAAAATTTGATAAATTTTCTTTTACTTCTGACTTTTCAGATTTTTCAACAAAACAAAGTAATGGGTTGGTTGAATGTAGAAAAACTTATTTTGCTTAAAATATGATCATAAGTGTGGTTTTAGAAAGATTCAACCAAGCCTTAAACACATGATTAAATGGTTTTAAAAAACTTAGCAACTTCTAAAAAAATAGGGGGCTCCCATCTTAATTGAATTAGATGGGATCTGTTGTGGATACAACAAGACCTTACCAATAACTCGATATAGTTAGTGGACATTGAGAGCTTGGGTACGCGAACAATTGTGTCTAGGGTAGTTCGAGTTCTAGGATCTATTGTTCTGCACAAAATCTATGTAGGCTAGATGCTCATGGTGGAGAGAGTCCTGGAGGGGATTTACTTTGGGTGTGTGCTTTCACACACGCCTGTGCGAAAGAGAACCTACTAGAGGGTTTTGTACTCAATCATATTTTCAAAGAAATAAAACAAAACAAACTACCAAACTAATAAATTAAACTAAGAGTGCCAGTATAAAGAAAAGAAAAATATTTTTTTGTTCTTTGAATTCAATCAACAAGCATACCAAGAGATGAAAGAATAAAGAATATTTATATTAAAATATGAAAAGAATTACTAGAACCAGGAGCACCTAAACAATCATGGAGTAGGAGGCTGCTACAACTATCCGAGGGAGGGTTCATTAGTTCTCCTCATGTCCTTATGATTCTCCAGCCACACATCACGGGAAGAGGATCTCTTAGATGTGAGAGGGAAGTGAGAAAATGTCTACTTCATTCTCAATGAAAATTCTACAAAGTGATGACTTGAACAAATGGAAAGGAGTTGTGTCTGGGATGAGGAACCTTGGTGTCTCTTTTATAACTGATGATGGGATTCTAGGGCTGATTTTTGGTCTCTAGACTCGTCAACCACGTAGAGACTCGTGTCACTTTTCTTTTCTTTTTATTGGACATGATGATGAAGCAATCAAATGCTACTCCGATGTTTGGGTCTCACTTTTTTGGAGTTTTTAAGTGACTTGCATCACTAATATCGAAGGATTATGAGAAACCTGGGTCACCCTTATCGAGGAATTAAGAGTGGCTTGAATTGTGGAGGATTTTTTAGGCTTAACTTTCACTTTTCGAGATTTTTGATTGATTTTCCAAGGTCAAATGGACATGAATGAGGTTACATGATTACATGTGAAGGTAACTGAGCTGGTGACATGTCAAGTGAGAAAATTCTACCTTTTAACAAATTCCCCTTGATGTGTGAGGTAAGGAGCACACCATATGGCCAACTTACATCATAGGATTTTCATGGTAGGAGATAAGTGTGATAGTGGCATGGAGAATAGAGATCGATTCAGAGAGAACTTGCCTTCTGATAGGGCTACAAAGGTATTTCCACGGTATTTCTCTGTATATACAATGGTGCATATAATCTCAAATATATATGTACAAGGCGGTCATACCCATGCTCTTATCAATGTCTCAAAATAGAAGGAAATTTAGAACCAATGGGGATCAGAACGATACAAGAATGATCACTATATACATATAAAAAGGACGATCCAGGCCTAGTGGGGGTTATATTGATACATGAATAATTAGAGGAGAGAATCATTAAGGTACATAATTAAGGTCCAACCATATCTTATCTAGAGAACTGATGGTGGAACAATGGAATTCTGGAGGAATCCTTGATCACAATAATTGATTCTCTACTGGAACTGAAGACGGTCTAACAATATGGGACAACTCATATAACTGAAAGTATGGAATCATCGTACTATGGGAACTGCATTTGTTACTAGATACAAAATGGAGCCTGTAACTAGGGATTCCACAACACTGTCACCTAATGCAGCCCAGATATCTCAAAAACACGTAACTGAAAAGAAGACTCCACCAAGTGTAGGAGACGGGGATATCCAGGGTCTTCGACCAAATAATGAAAGGACCATCATATTATACAAATATCAATGGCACGATGAGTGATATATTGTCGAGCACGTGAGAAATAACCAAATTGAAGGGCATTAATGCCTTCCCTCAGTTGGTCCAAAGGACTCATCAATGATGGTTATTCCAGGTCTATCTTCTGGAATATATGTGTTTACGTCGAAATAAGGAGACCTACAACTGCTAAGGAAATGATGTTTCCTTAACAAAAGTGCGAGGGATACCGCTAAGATAAAAGAAACATCGGTCAAGTAACTGAGACACTACTTGGGGATACAAGGGTAACTAAGGGACTCAAACTTCCTGTGTTCAGAGTATGAAGGAAAGGTTGACCTGGTAGCACATGTGGGACTTCTTGAAGGGATCAAGGGAAGGACACATTGGGGTACTAGGGTACATGACTCATAATGGGGGAGATACTTATTACTCTTGGGAATGGGTATACTAATTAGGTATTAATCCAAGGGTGACTAATCGCATAATACTCTGAACAAAGGTGTAAAATTAAAACCAACAGAAAGTAACCAAGAGGGATGCCCTTCAGATTCTCCATTCACCCATTCTCTTCTTAATTGTTTTATTAAATAATTGTGTACTAAGGTGTTTAATTAAAGCTAGTAACTTAGTTTCCTAAAGTAAACAAATAAACCAAATACTAAAAATAGGGAAGTTATGCAGAAACTAAGTAAATTGAAATTGCTTGTTTCCCATAGTTAAATATTTCCAAGTAAGAGTCACAAAAGGAGGTTTTATAAATGAAACATTAACTATGGGAAATTTTGAGACAGTGTATTCATTTTTCATGTACATTCAAGGAATTAACTCTTTAAAATATGGGTATAATTTTCACTTTCAGCTACAGCTAAGACCAGGTTGGATATCTAGTTTATCAGGACTACAAAGCATAGTTGATTTCCTTTTATCCATGTATGCTTTATGGATAGATTTGCAACATACCATTGTCACTAGCTAGAGGCTACCTTCTAAGCACCTACCCTTTGCTATACATTTTTTGATTTCAGTATTTATATCGACCCCAATGAAAAAGTTATCCTCTAGCACCCAATTAGAGAGACAAAATTTCCTTACCATCATACGACCCATATAAATACTCCTTACCATCATACCATCATACCATCATACAACCCATATAAAAAGAGAGAAATAATCCTTACCATCATATGACCCATATAAGTTAATTAAGGAAAGATCCATCCTGAGCTATTTTGATCTTATGGCAGTGCAAAGAATTGTTTTAACAACAAAAGTGTTATTCAAAAGTAGGATAGGGAACCATCCCATGATGAGCCCTCCTGAGGCCCCAAAATCATCTAGAGCGACAAATTCCCAACACGAAAACAATTTTTTGAGATCTCGAACAAAAGGCTCCCCCATAGCCCAATGTTTCTTTTATAAATACAACCTTTGAATCTGTTTGTTGGTTAGCCTGCTCTCCTATGCCCCAATCATTTATAGCAAGAAGTTTCATGGTGAAACCTTGGAGGGTGTATGATTCTCTCTAAGGAACCTAACTAGAAGACATTGTTTTTCCTAACTGGCCTCTTTTAAGGCACATGCTTGTGATTTTTTGCTAGTAGGAATTCAACCAACTCTTGAATGTTTTAGGTCAGGAATATTTCCATATCCAAAACCACCCAAAGGTTTGATCTCTTTGTTAGGAGCTCGAGGCCAAAATCCATAGTGTCCCCCTTCCCTACTATGGCCGAATTTTACTTCAGAAAGAGTTTCAGACATAGAGATCCCATCACCCTCCACAATGGTATCCAAATATTTAACAATATTCACCACCACTTGGTTAGTTGTAACACTAGGCCCCGTATCCTCAAAATTGGAAGGGCATCCCCACATTCAAGTTGCACGAGAGAAGAAAGCACTAGAGGGTTTGGAGAAAGTAGGCCTTCTTTACCAGATTTTGAAGAAAACAAATTGTAATTTAGAAGAGTATTCATAAAGGAATTACCCATCTCCATTGAGCTTTGTTTCCACAAGGTTTCTACTATATTTAGTTGCGAGGGGTTGAATTCAAGGTAACTCAAGTCTTTGAAAGGCATCTCTTCATGAGGGCTATTGAAATGTATGTCTGCTACTAGAATAATTAATATGCCCCCTATCTTAAGTACCTCTTTATACGACTCCTAAAATCACTTGACGGAGTCTGATTTTTGTTCCCCACCCTCCTCACCAACCAAGATGTAAAGTTCCATAACATGCTCCCTCGAAGATGAGAATAAACCTATTTTTTGTTGTGCAATCATATCCAAAGATCCATTCCTAGGTCCCTCTAAGGCATTCAAATGCTTACCAATGAGGTTTCCAACAATGATCTTCTCAATTCAAATATCTTCTGACACACATCCACCTCCACCAAAATTTGTGCCACTTATCTAGATGAGGTTCTCTTATAACTGTCATTCGTTCTAATGAAAAGGACTAGAGTGTTGTCGATATCCGTTAAGGATTTATCCATCCATAATTCCATAGGGAGATTGGGTAATTTTACCCAAATCAGAGAGGATTTCATAAATCAACCTAAGATTCAAAGCAAGGGACCCATGGCTTCAAGGATAGGATCTAGGAAACCTTCTATGAAGAGTGTGAAGTTTCAATTTTGTATTAATTTCCCCATTGCACAAAATTTCAACACCAAGTAGAGTTATAAACCAATATATAATATAAGTACACTATTAGAAATTATTTATAAAGGGATACAATAACTCATTCATCAAACCCATAAATGTAGTTGATGCATTACTTAAACCAAAAGGAATTACCATGCATTCTTATAGAACTTTCCTTGTCTTGAAGGTGGTATTCCAAATATCTTCTTTTTTAACTCATATATGTTGGTATCCCAATTTCAGAGCCAACTTATTGGTATTCTACAAGTGGTCTAACAGGATTTATCATGGTTAAAGGGTATCAATTATTGAAGGTGATCTTATTCAAAGTTCTATAGTCAATACGCATTCTCCAAGTCCCATTCTTCTTGGGTACTATGAGGATAGGTAACCCACAATGTGAGGTGCTTGGTAGAAATACTTTGCTATAGTAAATATTGAAAATAAACTATGACAATAGAGCTAGAAGGTCCTTGGGTCTACACCCATGAAATAATCATGGACCTTAGAATACAAAATCTTCCTCTGTTCCAAGGGCTATTTCATATTGCTTTTTACTAAGGTGGACTATCAAAAAGTATTTTAACTAGGGGCCCTGGTTCTAGAGATGTTCAAGTCTTTTATTCCAATGTTGGTTTCATGAATTCAACCCTTTGACCATGACAAACATGACTACTCCTTTTTGATTAATACTTCCAAATCTACCCCTACACTTTTGGACTCTATATTTTTTGTCCTACATTGGAAACTCCTTAGGTTGTTTCATTAAGATTGATATTGACAAGGTTTCGAAGGGTATATTCACCTTTACCCACATCTATGTTGAGCTCTATATTAGCCGCGGGATACCATATAATATCATCATTGATTGGGAAGATGATATTTTTTCACACCCAATAGATTATGATAATACTTCTTTCCATTTCAAATCCTGCCATCAAACCGGACACCTTCAAGAAGATTGTACTTCTTTTCTAGCTTTCATTCATCCTTCTGGTGTCAATAAAATAAATAATGGTTGGTATGATTCAAAGATAAACAAGTGTAACCCCCCCCAAGCAATATTTCCATTTCCCTCAAAAATACTCTTCAACCAATATGCCTCCTTCAACTTCAAAGTGACCTCCTTCATCCTTGATCCATCCTCTAGACTATGTTGAAGCTCATAAATCTCCACCTTCAGCTCAACCCTCTCGAGTCCCCCTTGATGATGAAAAAATGAGTGATATGGATTTAGTTAAAACATCTCCCTTAGGTGGTTAGAAACAACCGCATGAATAAGACAACTCAGATAGTGATAAAGATTCAACTATTGTTGCTTACAATTTGATTTCTAGGATTTCTACTGAAAATATGGCCCTAGTTTCGAAAACATCCACTCTAGACAATTCCTTGGGTCGGATTGATGTCCATAGTAAAAATGGAATAAAGGAAACTTTTACTTCAACTTAATGACTTGGCCTCTTGCTTGGTATTGTAGTCTTATGATGCCCATCTTGTGTTTATTTATTTGTTGTCTAGTCTTATATTCATCTTAGTTTCTAGGTGTTTTATGTTCCACCTTGTTCTCCTCTGTTCAGATATGCTGATGTGATTTTTTGTAAGTCAAATATTGTATCCAGGAGGAGACTCTTAGAAATCCATCATTGTCAAGGGTTGGTGTGGCCCAGGATGGGTGCAATCCCTAAGTGATTTTGACAGCTTAGATTCCCCTGGGTTGTGGTTTCTTAGATCAAAGGCTAGTCCTACAAGTCACCGACATAGTAGAAAACAAAAAAAATCTTCATGATGCTTAATTTGGTTGATGATTGGTTTCCAAGTACTACTCAATATCACCCTGCCATCTCTATTTAATGTATTTTCTCGCTTTTCAATCTCGACTACTTCTTTCACTCTTCTTTTTAAATAATGCTCTTCTTTCGTAATTAATTTCGCATTTTCTATATAGATTTGATGGGATGGGTTGTGCAAGTGTTTTGTGAGGGATGATTTAAAATATCTATATTTCACTATGTCTAAGGCTTGTTCTTTTAGTTAGAATTTTACCAACTTCCCAGGCTCCCCAATTTAAACCTTGTTGCATGAATATGGTATTAAGTATACACCTTTCTATTGTCTTGGATCCAAAAAATACTTGATCGAGCTAACCATCCTCCTAATGGTATTTGGGGGGGTGAAAACCACTTGAATATTTGGTTTTTTGAGGACTTTGGAAATCTAGTTAGTGGTGCCTTTGATGTATGACAATGATATCTTCGGGATGTCCATTTTATTTTTGGTGTTTCTTTTGTTCTATGCTTGGTGTTTCCCTATATTGATGTGATTCTATTGTATCCATTCTTCACAAAGATATTTCAAAGGTGGTCTCATTCTTGATTTAGGTGCTTGGAATCTAATATTTGTGTGGCCCTTGTTGCAAGGGTTTTGATGACACCAACTTTTTAAGTTGGTTGTTGGTGGGAGTCTGCATGAAGGTATCTACTAGTGTGGTTCCTTTTTCTATATACCTATTACCCCAACATCCCATCTTTGTTTTTAGTGAGAAGTATGCCCAAGAAGGGAAATCAGTTGTCCTTATCCACTTCTAAGGTGAAATTTATATGCTTCGATAGGCTATTAAGATGCATCAAGAAATCATTCAACTTCTCCATTCCATGTCTCCATCTCACAAAGATGTCATCTACATATCTCTTCCACTCTTCTAGGGTTAGGGGGAAAGAGTTTATGGCACTTATTTCAAAGTGTTCCATGTAGATGTTCACCACCATATGGGATAAAGGTGATCCCATTACAACACCATCAATTTGTTTGTATATTATTCCCTTGTAGCTGAAATATGTGTACTTTAGACATATTCTCACTAAGTTGGCGGTCTCTCTAACTGTGATGCTTTTGATTATATCTATGGCTCCATCCATTAGAATCTTCATGTAGAGTGACACAATATCAAAGCTTAGTAAAATTTATTCTTTCTTTACTTCCTAGTTTTTGTATCCACTATACAAAGGATGATGAATCCTTTATGTATGAGGATGTATTACGAGCTAGGGGACAAAGCTTTTTCACTAGGAATTTTGCAAGGTGATAAGTTGGAGACCCTATGGTATTAACTATTGGCCTTAACGAGACACCCTCCTTGTGTATCTTAGGGAACCATATATCCTCGATATTATGGCGCTATTAGGAGTAATCCTCTTCATTATCGACTCATATAAGGATGAATGTTTGATTGATTAGTACCTGGAAACCAATCATCAACAAAATTAAGCATCATGAAGATATTAATTAAAATAATAATAATAGATTATTGAGCTGACACTCTCATCCTTCACATATCATTGTTATTTATAATTTCTCTCACATTGTAATATGAACCCATATGAATGTCGGCATTGTGATCCCATGATGATGGACTCACTTTTGAAGTCTGAAACGTTGGGCACAAAAACTCGGAAACAAGTTTTCCATGCTTTTCAGGGTCTTTGTTATCTCCATATTTCTCACCTAATCCAACTTATGAGTTAGAGTGACCAAAATCCCCAAAAGGCCCAAACTTATTCTCTAGAGCCACCATGATAAGGGCCATGTTGGGAGATATGTTAGTGACTTGTGCTTCTAGATTTGGAAATATCCACTCCGACTCATCCATTGAATTGTTATTGGTGTATTCATTTTCCATGGATAGAGTTTTGAGGATTCTTCCTTATGTCACTTCTTGGATCCTATAAATTCCCACAAAACCCCAATGAAAATTTCTCTAATACCAATATGATGTGTAAACTTCCATGGATATTCCATTGGAATACTTTGTCACAACATATCTTACCATATTTTAAAATCTCTTATTATGTAGTATTTTTACTCTCGATTTCAGATTTAATATCACTAGCTTAACACACAAGATACTAAAATTAAATAGGCTAAGCAAATAACACACCATCCACACAATGAATACAATATGTACCATGGGAAAACCTATCTAGAAGGTGAGGCTTATACTCTTTCTCTTGTCTTCTCAATTATGAAATGCAAGTACAAAGAAAGTACATTCACAGTGGAGTTGTCATGGACATTGTGGCTTGAATGGTTTTTATATAACCTTCTACTTCATTTTTTATGCTTCAATATCACACTCCTGGGTGCTTCAATCAGCTATGGAATAATGACAATACAATAATAATGGATTCCCTCACTTTGTTAGTGGCCCAGTATTTAACATGTCTTGATAGCCGTCTATTTTTCATCCCTTGACTCCCAATTAATGTTAGGGTTTTGAACCCTATAGAATCTTATTGAATGTCCACACTTAAGTAGTTCCATGTGTGTGAGTCATGTGAGCTAACGTGGCATCCACTTGGTATCAAGGTGTTCAACAGGATAGGTCAACTTGTGGGAGGCATAACTTTTGCATTCAAACTTCAATTGAGGTGGTATTTGCTTAGTTGGAGATCTCTTCATGTGCATAACAACATTGAGATCTAAGAAATTTGTTTGTAAAGTTTTAACTTGAAAAATAGTCATTTAAGACCTCAAATGGGCTCAAGAAGGTTCTGGACCCCAAATCACCAAAGTAGGCACTACCCACAAAATGGGCCCGACAAGCCAATGCCTCCAATTTTTCCATGTAGAAAGTACTAAAATAGATGAAAATTTATATAGCCAACATAGATCCATCTTAAACCCAGATCTATCAAGCACCGAGAGGGATCCAATTTCTTGAAGTGTAATTTTTTTAAACTTAAATTTTTTACACCATAATAAATTACACCTCCAAAAATTTGATCCCTCTCGGTGCTTGATAGAACGGGTTTAAGATGGATCTATGTTGGTTTTAACTTTTTTATTTTATGAGCCAACATGGATTTTTTTAAGTACTTTTCATTTGGTTTAATTTTTATTTTATGAGCCGACATGAATTTTTTTAATTAATTTTTTTTTTGGTAACATAACGCTACGTTACATGACAACATCTCCCCCATACTGGGTTGTAGAGCACCTCGTTTCTCTTGGTGCAATGATCCATTTCAGATCATATGTGGAGAAAGGAGGGAGGAGTGAAATGGGATTTATGTAAGAGGGGACTCCAATTAAGTTAAAGAGAGTTAAAGAATGGATATAAAAAATTTTATTGAGTATTGTATATAGATTTAGCACTTTCCCATACATCTCAAATGATTTAACAATCCCAAAATACGAACCATTTCTCTTGGACAATCATTGGTAAAATTTATATAGTGACAATGTCTTGAATGAATCATTGTCGATTGAGTAGTGTAAGTAGATACAACACTTGTTATCACCACTTAAACATTATGCATCATTATGTTGTATGCACTTTCCCATACATCTCAAATGATTTAACAATCCCACAATACGAACCATTTCTCTTGGACAATCATTGGTAAAATTTATATAGTGACAATGTCTTGAATGAATCATTGTCGGTTGAGTAGTGTAAGTAGCTACAACACTTGTTATCACCCCTTAAACATTATGCCTCATTCTGTTGTATGCACCATTTAGTGTGGACAACAATTAATGAAGTCAAGTGGTGAGAATGTTTTGTAGGAGTTATTGTTGGTGGGAATATATATATATGGAGTTCCATTTGTAAGAGTGTCGGAGTGTCTTCATTGCTCTTCTCATAAACAACTTTGTAATAAATTGTCTTGCAATATGGAAAGTGTCATGGTTGGTGTTAACAACCAAAATTTTCTCACCGACCTTGTTATCAGTTTCATCACCATTATACACTATAATTAGCAACATTTCCCATTTCACATAATCCATATAACTTGAAGAAGTGACCAAAATTCCCAAAAACTAAACACCAAAATTAGAAATTGAACATATCTAAAGGTTGTGCCTTTTCCTTCAAGAGGCATGACCTTGGTCACACATATTGCCCAAAAATACGTGACCGAGTCCCAAAAAGTGAAATTCTAATTGTCATTCAACATTTTGTGATTCCCCAAGGAAGTAGTGGCTAAAAGTGGACACATACCTTGACATGGTTGAAATCAACGATGATCTAACTTCCAAAACCCTAACCTCTCCACTAAGAAATCAAGGGAATGGGGAGCATCTACATTGGATTTAGGTCCTTATTTTTTAGCACTATTGTGCCTATAAAAGAAGCCATTAGTACCACCATTTAATGAATTCTAATTCTCTCAAAAGAAATGTTGTTATGTTGTCGGATTCTCTCCAGAAAAAGGATTCCATGTCACACTCTCTATTTTTTTCGTAAAGGAGGATCTACATAGAACACTTGGTTGGAGATTGGAGGTCACAAAGGATATCAACAAACCTTCCCTTGGATCCGTCGTAGAATCTCATTAACCTCTAGAAAATGTACCAAGGTGTGTTTATCATTGAATTCTTTGTGTAATCAATAATAAAAACATATTCTTCTTCATTATGCTTTCTCTTTTGATGGCTTGTTCTCTGATTTATACTTGCATGCATGTTTAAGAATGTTGATCTTCAGTTTAGTATAGTTTTATTTTTATTTCCATTTCTAATCTGCTACCAAGGATTACACAACCCCTTGGTAGGTTCATTTTTCACAAGTGTGTGAGAAATCACACAATAATTGGTCATTTGTGATAACGAAACCAATATTCCCAACCTATAGCTTTTATAATTTTTCCCTCCTTGAAGGAATTGTGTCCGTAGATTGTGCAAAAATATACTCAATGTCGATGAAGCATTTGATCTTAGTGGTTTAATAGATTGTATTAGGAATAGAGTCCTAGAGCAATAAAAATAAAAATGAATGCAGAAATAAAACACAGAAGAATAAAATACAAGTGAGACATTGATATACGTGGTTCACCCTATATGGTTTATGTCCATTGAGAAACAAATGATCGTTTCTTTATTTCATTCAACAAAATGAAGGAATGAAACCTACATCACATATTTTGCGACCTTCCACACTAATCGGGAAGATAATCAAGCTCCACGACCAACAAATTGCAGAGTCAACAATAGTTTTTTAATCCAACAAAAGATATGTGCTATCGAAACTAACAAGCCATAGGCATATTGTTTACAGGAAAATGAACTACTTGGTTTGTGTAGGGAACTCGCTTTCTTTGACAATACAATAGAAGTATGTATCCTTGTTATGGGGATTTCAAATTGTTTAATGTATAACTGGTCAAAATTATTTTGTGTGTTGATGTTAGCATCAATGTTGACCAGAGGATCCAACTATACAGTGCTCTATGCAAAAAATGGTCTAGAAGAAATACAAGCTCAATATTAAATGTTGGATGGATACCAAGGTGTGTTGGAAACTCAAGCTTGAAGGCATTGTTTCCACACTACTTGATGATGGTTTAAGAACCATTTTGAATGGGATGGACTAATACAAGGTGTGCGGGGGGGGCTAGTGTACAAATAGCTTGTGGGTGTACTGTAGGAAACCATCACAACCTCTAACACATAGTTTTGAATGACAAGACAATAATGATCACACAGACAATTGTGTGTGTGTGTGTGTGTTATATCATGATAGTGGTTGATGGGTGTAATAAGATTAATATATAATATTAATTATAGTATTATCTTGTTAGTATTTAAATTACATTGCATTAGTTAGATTCCACAGTATTAGACTCATTTGCATTAGTTTGTATTGATCACATTTAATTGTAATTGTATTAATTTCAATTCATTTAATTCTCATTAGTAAATGCATTCAAATTAAGAAATCTCATTACATTCTTTTAATTCTAATTAATATGCATAAGCTATTGACTGCATGTCATGTTATTTATGGGCCAATCAATGCTTATCAAACAATTAAGGATGTGAATGATAGTGGACTATCAAATAATAAACACATTAAATATATTTTATTAATTAATAATATTATTTCGAATCCTGGGGTGAGTTAATGTGATAAACCTACCTTGTTAGGGGGTGGGTGGGTGGGGACATTGTCAGATCCTTAAATAGGAAGGTGACTTAGTGATTTTTTAATTATATTTGACCTTCTTGGACCCTTCTCGAAGAGGGATGAAGGTTGTAGAATGAGGAGGATAAAACAACATTTGGAGGATGAGATGGGGGTTCATGATTTTGACAGGAAAGAGAGGAGTGGAGGAGGAAAAAACTCTGAGAGGCTTTGAGTTGGATACTTGATTGGTTACTGGAGTGGTGTATTTGGCATACTTGGTTGGTAAGAAGAAGTTGTTGTCGTGGTTATTGGAGTTGCGAGCACATAGGGCTCAGAAACCCCACATGTTTCCTAGAACTAATATCTTAGTTTTTAGTTGGCTAGGAGGAATAATCCTAGTTTAGTCAACATCACTAGATGGATTACTTGGTTGGGTTGGATCTATAAGATTGTTAATTCAACTAGATATTAAGGTAGTCTTCTAGACCTTACTCGATCTTTTTATTTTGATTATTATTGTATTTAAGCGATATTGCCATGCAATGAAATAGTACATTTATTATTTAATTTGTTAAATTAAAGAAAACATGCACAAAACCCTAGGATTTGAAAGTTTTGTATTTAGTGTTACATTAGCTAAAATTTCTTAGTTGTTGCTAGTTTAATTTTCTTAACAATTGTTTATTAACTTAACACCCATCACTAGGATGGGTGTTACAAAGTGTGTTGTGGGATTTCTTTATCTTGGAATTTAACATTTTAGATTTGCTCAATGAAGGGTGTAATTTTGTCAACTAATTCTCATGAAGAGACAGAAGTGGCTTGAGCACCAAGAATTGGGTAGGAAATGTTTGTAGGGTTTGTTAGTTGGCATGCATAGAAAAATTAAAAGGGACTCTCTTGTGTTTGTATAGTCATGAATAGGTGAAATGTTCTCATCCAACTTAATCTACTAGCTTGGTGTCTATTATTCTCAATAAGTGTGGTGTGTACTTAATGCAAGTCAAGTTTGTGGATGAATGTGTGACTAATAAAAAAATGAGACAATGAATGTGTGTCGCAAGTAATTGCACATACAAAAGAGATATTGTATGTTTGGGGTCATACTTGGAGAAAGAGATATTGTATGTTTGGGGTATCATAATTGGAGAAATTATTTATAGATTATAGGAATGACTACAGAGTTTTTTTGTAAACCATGCAAGCTCCACCATCATAATAAAGAACATATGAGGGAGAATTTCATGGTCATGTACTCGCTAGAAACTAATAAATGTTTATATATACTGTCAATATGAACCATTCAAAGTGTCACGACAAATCCACTGCATGATGGAGGTACTAGATTAGTCAAAATGATTTCATGCACTATGTTCAACCATAGAATCAATAGAAGAACTTGTTGTGTATAACTAATTAATTTTTGGCACTACTTGATTGAAATCAATGAGATATTCAATTTAGGTTTTACATTTGTTAAGTAGAATAATTTTGCATCAATCTTGAGGATTATGCTCTAAGGTCTCAACTCATAAAATCCATGTCAATCCCTAGGTAAGGTTAACCCCATAATACATAATATGTATAATACATCAAATATTTCCAAAGGTGTGACATTGCATGTTACCTTGTATTTCTAGAGGTAGATTGTGTACTGGAAATTTTATTTCCTTTTAACAAGTATCTCCTTTATAGACTAGAGTGATTTGATGTCATGCGATTGTGGGTGGGGTTGGGATGCTAGATTAAGTCATCGTACAATGGCCATGGAATTCTTCTAATTCCCATTAGTGAAAATGAAGTGGACAAGTTGTTGATGAACACACATTCAGATGTAGAACAAGCACTATATTTATTCCTCTGGTTCCATTATTATTGTTGAAGCAAAGTATGTGTCAGGACAACAACATTGGAGGATTTGGATGTAGAGGAAGTGAGATGCACAATCTTGTCTATTTTTGTGTAGAATAATCAATGAATTATTGCAAAAATATTTGTACAAACTAAAATCCTTATTATCATGGTTGGATGTATTATGAGTGTCAACCACATACATAAATATTTATTTTCCTTTTTGTGGTTCTTACTCATTTTTTCATCTTTTATTGGCATAAAGGAATCATCAAAGTATGAAGTGTTTCCTAAATTGTGACAACACTACTTTTTTGTATTTTTGGTCATGTTTTGGCAACATTACACTAATCACCAAAATAGTTGGAATATTGTTTGATTTTGTGATTTTGCTAAATCCTCTGTGTAAATCTTATTTGTGCATCTGCAAGTGTCTATATGTTAGTGATTATATTGAAAGGAATTTATTATGAGAACGGAATTTACTAGATATATCTAGTAAACTAGTGAAAAGGTAAAATATGACATCATCCAACCATTTAGAGGGAGGTTGGGTGTCCGCTTAGTCGTCCATATGTTGTCTTGGTCATCCTTTTTTTGGATTTTTGGCATGCATTAATCACTCATCGATCACTTGAGCATCACAAACAACTTTGTCGATGAAAAATATGTGGAAATGCTCCAAATTTAAAGAGGGGCCTCGAACATGATTATAGATTTTCAATGAAATGAAAATACATTGAAGAAAAAGTTAAAAATTCCTACCTTGAAATATTTCTCCATTCAAATCTCTAAATCTAAATAAATAACCAAACCTTAAATAAACTTGCATTATGAAGGAGAACTAGTCACACCTCGATTAAAAATAGTAGATCGAAACCTTGAAATTTGAACTAGATATCGAAATGTATACAAAATGTAAAATTACTGAGAGGATTCAATAATACTTGAGCACGACATAAAAGGAATCATAAATTAAAGCAAAGTTGCTTCATATGTTCAAACTTGATGCTTTAATATATTGTTAGAGATCTTTTTCTATAAATTTTGACTTATGTATACAGATCACATTCAAATCAAATAGGAGCAATTCTACCTCAAATAAACACACAAAATCCTATGTGTTTTATAAATTACCTTTTATTCATAAGCCTCCTCAAAATCACCATAATCTTCCTGGTCATCATAATCATCCTCTTCTTTAGGGAAAGATCACTATGGCTTGTTGAAATTATACCCATCATCATTATGGTCATCAATAGAAGCCTGAAGGGATCATGCTATTGAACTTGGCTTTTCCAATGCCTCCTAGATTAGAATTTTGGCACCAATTTCACTTTTTGTTTCTTTGAATGCATTCCATCTAGATGGAAATCTATAATATTGTCCAATTTTAGAGTTGTCCAACTCTTGGATTAGTGTGAATTGTGGAATATGTGGACAAGGAGAATGTAGGTTGAACGCATTCCATTCTTTGAAAGTGACCAATTGGTAGAGGTGCCCAAATGATGAAGGAACATATTCTAGATGTAGTATAGAGGAAAGTGACCAGTTAGCAAAGGTGCCCAAATGGTGAAGGAATGCAATTTAGATTCCTTATTGGTGGAGTGCAATACAAATGGATTATAGTTTTGGTGTTACTTCATGCTTTAGTTCGTGTTGTCCCAAGCATTTTTGGGGGATTAAGTGGATAGTGTGGTGTGTGTGCTTCACCACACATTTGATGAAAAACTCTATATCCTTGAAATATTGCACCCTATGCACATTAGGCATGGGACCAAAATTGAAGCATTGGTTGTTAGTGATATTCCACAACCTATTCAACCCAACCATGACAAGAATAACATGCCTGAAGGTATGGTGATGGGATGACTCAATGATTTTGACCTTGAAATTGGCAATGGGTCTCTCTCGCATGATGCTCATGGATCCCCCATGCATGATATCCACATCTTGGAAGGCCCTCATTTTTCTTATTGAATAGAGAGTGTTGTAAACATATGACAAATGGAAACTATGCATGCAAACATGTGAGAAAGTATGGTAAATTGAAGATATGCATGCATGGTATCTACATCTTGGAAGGTCCTCATTTTTCTTATCAAAAGTGTTTGTGCAGTTGACAATAAATAGGAAATTTTGCGCAACTGGTAGTAAACAATGATGTAATAAATAGGAAAGTTTGTGATTGGAACAAAAATAAAAATAAAACATGTAAATGTTTATAATTCCCAGTTTTCACTAGAGTCAAAAACTTATCAATCTCTAGCAAATGATGACGATGACAAACTTGCTAGGTTTTTCGAAGTTCAAGAATAAAAAGATCTTGGGCACCTAAGTGATGGAGTGTCTTCAAATATAGGAGATGTTATGAACTTCCAACTTTAATGATGCTTATTTGCTTTAGTTAAATGTAGAATTTAAAAAATTATATATATTTTTAAATTATTTTTAATCATTTTTGTTTGTGAGTAGTGGGATTGGTGCCATGTTTTTGTAGGTTCTCTTCTTTGTGGTTGTTAACTCTACAATATATCAAAGAATTGGTTGTTATTGACACATATTTAATGGTGAGATTCCCTAAATTATTGGTTGTTATTGACCCATGGTGAGATTGCCTTTCATATAGATTATTACTTAATCCATTTTACATATTTAATGGTGAGATTCCTTAAATTATTGGTTTTTATTGACCCATGGTGAGATTTTCTTTCATGGTGAGATTTTCTTTCATATTATAGATCATTACTTACTCCATTTTAGTTAGTGAGTTGTTAAACCATTCATTCTAATTTTATTTTTGTTTGTGGTTATTATCTTTACAATATATTAAAAGTAATAGTTCTTATTGAGCCATATCTAATGGTAAGATTGCATTTACTTCATTTTATTTTTGAAGTTGAGTGAAACCATTTATCTTATTTTTATTTTTGTTGTGGTTAAATTCCACTTAAATGACATGGTAAAAATGAACTAGATTAAAAGTAAATTGGTAAAATATATAGATTAAACCTAGTTTAACCAAAAAAACATATTATGAGATTAAATTCATATTTAAAATAAAATGACATAGTTTAAAAAAACAATTGTTACACTTAATTCAAATTTGATTTTATACACATTTCTATTAGACCACACACTAATGTCCAATATAGGTGTACAATGTTTTCCATGCATCAAGAGATAAACCCACAACTTTGGAAGTGAATATTTGTCAAATTTGAAGTTGCAAAAAGAGGAAACTTCACAATTGGATTGGACATCAAAGTTTTGGTGAGGATGGAACTTGAAACCTATCTCTAGCAATTTCTTCGGAAACTTATGTCCAATACAAGTGTACAATGTTTTCCATGGATCAAAAGATGAACCCAAAAAAATGGGAGTGAAGATTTGAAAGATCTGGAGGTTGCAAAAAAGGAAACCTCACAATTGGATTAGATATCAAAGATATGCTGAGGATGGAACCTAAGACCTATATCAAGCAATTTGTCCACATATCTAAATCACGGACTGAGGTCCAATACATGTGTGCAATGTTCCATGCATCAAAAGCCCATAAAGACGGAACTTTGGGAGTGAAGATTTGATAGATCTAGATGTTAAAAAAAAAAAACTTCATAATTGGACTGGGTATCAAATATAAAGCTCTTAGCAAGACTCAATAACCATAATAGCTTAGCAATGAGAGAAAATGGACCCATGAAGACTTTATATTATGAGAATAATGACAAATGAAATGTAAATAAGTCATGTATCCAAAAAAACAAACCTATAAGGTTGTGTAACAATCCACTGAGCTATCAACTATTAACTTATAACTTATAGGCTTTGGATAAAGCTCAAGCTTGCACACTTACACAACTTATAAGACCATAGTTGAATATAAATATCATGTTAACAAAGATGTGTGCAAATTCACTTTGGATTGTGTAACAATCCATGGATCTATTAAAAATTTGCTTAATAGCTTCTTGGATGAAGCTCAACCTTGCAAAAACCTATGAAGATCACAAATTTATAGGTAATAGAGTAATGGGATATTTTGAATAATAATTTAAAATCTATCTAAGAGGTTTTTATTTAACAAAATATATCATGCGCCTAGCAACAAATTATAAATATTGTTGTTCCTTTTGTCAGTAATAGGAAACAAGGTAATATGCGTTATTGTTACTTTAACAACATTGTGTTAATTTAAAAAAATGAACAAACGTTGAATCTCATTTTTCTAATTATTAATTTATATACATTGCTTCTTTTATTAGTGTGTCTTTGCACCTTCTAAGGCAATCGCTAGTGATAAATTTTGGTTGGTGGACTAGTATGACTCGTTATAGTGCTTGAATAGTATATTCATCTCCTCTTATTTAATGAATATATGATCCATGAGACATTCCAAATTGCCAAAACTAATACACAATGCTTGTCTCCCATTAGATAAAAGTATAAAGAGTTTACATTGCATCAAATAGAAAACAATTTTCATCTATGGAACCATGCATCAAACTCATTCATTTACAAGAAGGGTTCACAAAATCTAAATTGTGCACCTATTAGTAGCAATAGCCACAAATGAATGAAATCAAATAGAATTTCAAAAATAATTAACCACCGACTCATCTATCATGGGAATGGTAAAATCAAAACTGTAGGCACTAAGGTTTCCATCTTATGTTCCTTCTATCATGGGAATGGTCAAATCACCATTGCAGGCACTAAGGTTACAAGTTTATGTTATAATACATGCTTCTATCAACTCACCTAAGTATCTTTGATAAGTTTACATCATTTCAACATCTCAACAGGATCGAGTACCAATTGTTGGATTATCTAGAGTATTTCATAGCATTTCCGGCACTATGATAACAATGTTATAAACCACTGGGGATATTTAGTCACACTAAGCATGCAGTCCCTTCAATATGAGGAGATTAGTCAGGTATGTGACATACACGTATATCACATTGAGCACTTCAACCAAGTTTATCACATTGATTGCTTGCAATGGGTGGTGAGCTATCATTAACACCAACTTGACCTAGCTAAAGTAATTAATGTTATGGAGATATTTCAAGAGGTTGGAAAATATGCTATGTTAATTAAATGTAGTGCATAAATAAAAATAACCTAAAAAGGGAAACATATAGTTAACAAGATCAAAATAATGGATCATAAATCAAATTCAAAGGTTGTCTCAATTGTAGGTTTACTTTTGGTACAAAAAATGGAAAGGATCAAAATAACATAAGAAATTGTTGTGGTTCTAACTATAAATATAGTTGAGATAGAGACCTGTTGGAGGGAAGGGCCCTTCGGGCCCTTAATTGTCATCACTAACTTGTGTTAGTGATGAGAGTGTTAATTACTCTAATATATAATCTATGGCTTACCACAATCTGTCAAACATCAATAATCTATGTGTGGGCATCGACTACCAATCCAAGGGAAACCAGCTGGAGTAACTACCAATTATTTAATGACCACAATCTGTCAAACATCAATAATCTATGTGTGGGCATCGACTACCAATCCAAGGGAAACCAGCTGGAGCAACTACCAATTATTTAATCATTTTTTTAAAGGACTAGTTAAGTCATAAAAGAGATGGGATTACATGACGATCCAAGTTCCCATTCGATCACTTTTGCAAGAAAGTGTCATCAACGACCTATATAATCGATGAAGAATTACCATTGAATTCAAATTAGTCGGGATGAGTTAATTTGAAAGCTAAGATGGTGTTGAAAACGATCAACGATCTATACGGATACTTGAAGATGATTAGGTTTGTATGATATGCATGATATTGAGTATGCGCAAGTATTTTAGAATTGGGAAGGTATCTCGTCGGCCTCGACTGATGTCCACCGACTGTTGTTCATCGATGACCAAGAACTTGAATTGTCGACTCTCAGCCATCATCGAAACTATGTAAAGAGGAAGGGTTGTCGGTATTAAAAATATTCTAAATTAGTTGACCGACTCCCATGGTCGACTTCAATTCATCTATTGTCCATCTGCTCTGGGTTGGGCGACGTCTTTTTACTTCAGTCGACGATTAGAGTATGTGCGGTCTATTCTTTTATTTTTAATGCCTGCTTCGGTGATCAATGGTACAATGCGTCAATAAGTCTTGGCTCATTATTTTTTGGCAAGTTATGGCCTATGCTTTACGATATTTATTAAGTCAATGTAAAATAGTCGGTCCTTGTATTTGTATTATGGTTGTTATTTAAAATTTTAGTTGATATTGTCTTTCTTGGTCGAAGTAAAAGCATTTCTAATTTTTGAAAATATTAAAATATGGTAGATGAGTTCTAAGTCTAGTTGGACCAATTCAACAATGAATTGGTCGACCCTCATAGTATGGTCGAGTCATTTAAGTCGGTTATCAAAATATAATGATTGATAAATTTTCGACTGAGTTATGTATACTCATAAAGTGACTACTTTTAAAAGTTTTGAAGCGCAAAGAACACCTGAACTGATCGAGCCCCTCGATGCGGAATTGCAGAGCAGTTCATGAGTTGTGACTTCGGAAGTAGAAAGCAGAGAAATGGTACAGAAAGTCAAAGGGCCAAAAGACCTTTTCCTAGAGTCCGTGAGCCAAGAGTGTCAGACAGATGATTAAATGGTGAGGCTTTAAGCCAAGAGATTTCCTTGCAAGGGTAGTCGACTTCCTTTGTGAGAGGGTGAGATTTCGACCCACTACTACCAGATTGAAGGTGGATGTTGAAGAATTACAACTTACGGTTGTATTTTGCATACTTGTTCTCTTCGGGACAAAGAAGAGTTTTGGGGTGGGGGAGATGTTAAGGACCCTTCGAGCCCTTAATCGTCATCACTAACTTGTGTTAATTACTCTAATTAGAAGAGAAACTGAAGTGGGTGTAACCGCTCCAACCTCTTATCATAATGTACAAATATACTTCCAAGATTAATAATAACCAATTGAATGCATTTGACTCATTCCTTTTGTCTTTCAAGATTACTTATGTGTGTGGGTGCTTACCATTTGGTTGAATACAACAAGACCAATCACAAGAAAAGATGACCACTATAAAAATCCATAATGATTTACATATTTATACAAGTGAACAAATAGGATGCACATACAGTGCAATGGTTACAAAGTCCTATAGAAGAATTAATTCTAGTGTCATCAATACCAAGTTATATTTTTAATCATGAAGCATCTATGACAACTTATAGGAATCTTCTACCTTGCATTTCCATTAATGTACAAAGACTAGATTTGCTTCCATTTTAGTGTTGCAACATCTCTTAAAATTATGTCAAACCACTTAGAGATATGCTAGTGTCCCTTGAGTGGCAAAGGTGGAAGGTGTAGGAATTATAGAGGCAAGCGATTAACATAGTGACCATGATTGCTTTTGTTGTGCATGGCCTTTGCATGTTTGACAATGACAACCACGCTTGGGACTGGGGAAGATGCTTCACAACCCTCTTTATTCAGTAGCATTTTTACAAAAAACAAAATGGATTCATTAGAAACCAAATGGTGTAGAGGTCATGCAAAATTAGAACAATATTGTCAACAGGTGTTACAACCATGATGGTCACGCTATATGTTGATTTGCAGAAATATATGAGATTAAAGAGCTACTTTTCAATCATGGATTGTTTATATAACCATATGGGACTTGGGTCTATAGACTTTTCGAAGGAATATGGAGCCAATGTTGTCGTGGTTTGTTATGGCTATTGTTGTGCTTTGACAAGTAATTCTAAACCACTTTTGAATTTTATATTATAAAATTTAAATTTTTATGTATGTTTCTTGTTCACATTATTATTATTAAATGTTAATTATACTATGTACATTTCACTTTGAGTGAATAGTTCATCAAAATGTGAATGAAATTACAGTGAGCATTTGCTTATCTATTATGTGAAACAAAATCACCTACTCAACATTTGGCATATGCTCACTCAAATATCCACCAATTTAACGACTACAGTACCTTGTTGAACCCACTGGGATGTGGGAGTATGGTGTTTCTCCAAATGATGGTTGATGAACTACATTTGTAGTTTTGCATTTGAATAAGAGATGTGTTAGAAGGCTCCAATCACAATAATAATAATCATGGTCAAAGTAATGCCTTTGGCTCAACTTTGACATAGATGACATAAATGAGCAAACAATGACATAGATGAATTAAAATTTCAGTTTATTTGTAGGCTTGTAGATTCATGAACTTATCAATGAATATTTTGCACTAACATAATGATTTTATTATGAATATGATATTGAGGATTACCTAGTTTTAATTATGAAATATGACATATTTTTGTACTTATCGAAATTTGAATGATGTATTTTTTATTGTTAAAAATTACTTGTTCTTGCATATGTATTTAAAAATCCTAAAATATTTCTTCTTCCAAAAGCGGAGTTTTATCACTTCACAATACAAACCCCTTTCCTATTTTACATTTTGCTTCTAGAAACATCACATATATATTACATAACATATTTGTTAGCATGCATAAACACATCTCTACAAGGATATGTAATACGTGTAAGGAGATGTGCAGATGCACACATCCATATATATACATCACATAATTTTATAGTTGTGATTAACAATTACATAGAAATCTCCATACATGTACATATGTAGTAGTTGTAGATGTACACATTTGTATATACAATTATATGTGTGTGCATGCATAGAATACATCTGACCTATTTATAAACAGTCATTGACACATAATTACTTGTGCACTGAGAACTGTGTTTCTGATTTTGTTTCTCAATGTTTCGATAATCTTCAAGAGACAATTAAGCCCCTAATTACTTTTTGAAAAAGTTTTTATACACCATATCATGCTTGCATATTACCCTAAAAGTAATTTAATACAGCAATTTAGATTCATCCTAACCTCAAATCTTAAATCACCAAGACAGATCAAATGCCCAAAACTGAAAACTTTTTCTACAATTCAAATATTTGAGGCAAGGTTTGCACTTTGAAGAATTTGATCCATCTTGACACTTGATAGGTCTAGACTCTAGAGTTAAGATGATTCTAGATTGGGATAAAACATTTAATTTTTTTGTTGGGATAAAACCAACTTGAAAATACTTTCATTTTTTATTGATTCTTTTATAGTTCTTTTTCAAGCTAACATGTGCCATGTAAGTGTCACAAAGGTGACACATCTACTTTGGCTGTAGAAAGCATCTCTTGAGGTAACCCTTCATTTGTATGTGATAAATAAGTCAACATGGTCTTCATGAGCCCATTAATTGTCCTTTTAAATTGTGGTTCCTTCATGGTTGCTTATATATTTATGTATGTATTCCTGTTAAAGATAATGACAATGCATACAAGAAAAGAAACTCATTGCACGAGAGAAGAGATGTGCTCTACAGGCAACTGTGTATGAGATCTTAGTGTGTGATCACATGTGCATGTTTGAAGTGCTAATAATAAAAAATTGAAGTCGCTTTTTTAATTACCATAATGTTAAAAAAATCAACATATTATTTATCCTATTTATTATATTTAAACTATAAACCAACATGGATCCATATAACCTTGGATCTATTAGAAGGTGAGGATAATAAAAGCAAGTTGCAAACCTCAATATTTATTAAATAGTATATGAGGGTGCCAAAATATTGAGGATTGCACCTCAAATTTATTGATACCTATCCGTGCTTAATAAATCTGGGATTAAGATGGAGCTATGCTAGTTAAATAATAACCTGTCATTAATTACCACTGTAGCATCATGCTTTTAAGCTCCTTGTATTCGCATCTATACTGCAACTAAAACATTGGTGAGTTGGTATTAAGGAGATTCCTGCAACTAAAACATTGGTGAGTTGGTATTAAGGAGACTCCTATAAATGATCAGATGATTGCTCTATGAAAATACTTTTGCAAAGAACGAATTGAACTGCAAACTTGAGTTGTCCAGTGTAGTTTCCTTTTTTCTTAAAGAAATTCTGATACAAGGTCTTGCTGACATTCCGAGCTCCTTTGATGATCCATTTAACCAGTTGAATGTTTGTTATGTGTATTTCCTTGCATGGCCTTCCTCATTTGCTAACGTCTCTGCACACTACAAGTCGGTATAGGTTGCAAGCTTTCAAACTATAAGTTGGTCAATAAACAAGTCAATTACCCAAAAACTAGACTATAATGAGGACCTTTCAAAACACTTGCAACTTGAAGCATATACCGGAAATGCATTATAAAACTTAAACCATGTAGTCAAAAGCATATTTGCATGCTCTAAATGTAACGATGATAACGATAACAGATATTTCAATGATTCTGACTTATAACAGTTCCAGATATACTTGTCCCCAGCCAGTCCCACGTCACCAGAACATAACCCAATTATCATTTCTTCCAGCACTTAGGGTTTAGCAGGAAACGAATACAAATCAGTAAAAACTGAACCTGTTGAATGTTTGCTGTGTGGATTGTCTGGCATGGCCTTTCTCATTTGTTAACGTCTCTGCACACTACATCTCAGTAGAGGTTGTAAGCTTTCGACTATAGGTTGGTCAATAAACAAGTCAATCACCCAACAACTAGACTGTAACGAGTGACGGCCTTTCAAAACACTATTACAGCTGGAAGCATATACCAGAAATACATTATAAAACGTGTACCATTTGGTCAAAAGCATATTTGCATGCTCTAAATGCAAAGAAGATAACGATAACAGATATTTCCATGATGCTGACTTATAATATTTCCAGATATACATGATGCTGACTTATAATATTTCCAGATATACAACTTGTCCCCAGCCAGTTCCCCGTTACCTGAATATAACCCAATTACCATTTCTTCCAGCAAGTAGGGTTTAGCAGGAAACGAATACAAATCAGTAAAAGAATTTGATAGTGAACAGAAGCATTTTCTCAATATATTAATGGCATGGAAAGGTTGCTGCAATTTGTTAATTATGGCAACATTGCTGTTATCTGATAGAAAAATGTTTTTAATCAGGTGATGAAGACTCCGTAGCATCACTCTTACTCAAGTTTTGACGGGTGATACCAGATTCAGGTAAATCGGACCCAAAAATGTGGCCCATCTTTGAACGCTTAGTTTCTAGATATCTCTCGTTTTCTTTTGTTATTGGAGAGACAACAGGAACCCGACCAACTACAGCCAAACCATAACCCTTCAATCCAATGAATTTTGCAGGATTGTTTGTCATAAGCCTCATGGTTTGGACACCAATGTCCCTTAAAATCTGTCAAAACGATAAATGTGTCACAAACTGTTTAAGACTGATCCAACAATATCAAAAGCTCACAACATGGACGATATTTTCAAAAATGATTATCCAAACAGATAACATTTGCATATCCAAGTTAAGCAACATTCTTGATGATCCTAACTTTGACATGAAATTTGCCTGAATAAATTGGGAAAAATAGACTATATACAGTCCTGATATAAAAAGGAAAACCAGGAAAACAATAATCACTAATTTCAAAGCGTAAGATATTTCAACACAAAAGCACAGCATTGTGTATTATAATTGAGTACTCCAATCAATGTCTTCGGGTCTTGCTAGTAGCTTTGGCTGATTTGTGGGATATGTTTATAAAAGTGCTTGTTCTATCAACCCTCAAGGAAAAGAATCGAAAGATACATGGCAAACCCCTTGTCCTCCAAATAATCATACAAGATGTGGATTGCTGTTGAAGAAGGTCAATGAACTGCAGCATATTAGTCAAGAACAATCTTCTATCAACAACATTCTCCGAAACAGTTTCATTTCTGAATTTATTATCTAGGAAACCAGCCCTGGACAGTTGAAGTAACAGGACATTCTCCAGACAAGAAAATGAGCCTTCAGAACTTTGACATGTAGCTTTAGTTAAGAAAGAGGGAATACATTGTGAATTCTTATTGTGAGCAACTGCAGCCAAGAAGATGAATTTCAAATGCTGCTCACATGATTTGCACAAACGAAAAATCGCTATCTTTACTTTATTTATAGGATGTTTTAGTCCAGTTGAAGTTTCTCTATTTTATTTTAAAAAACCAATGTAACATATATTCTGGGATGCATCGAAGGCAAAAACCAGTGTTACCAGAGTACCATTTTTTATTCATGTTTGCCTATAATACATTTCTCTGAAAATGATCCAATCAGCAACCAAAGATGTCTCAAAGAACTAGTTTCATAAGCTTCTATATTTAATTTACTATTGTGATAGTGTATATAGTCACAAACGCACTTCATAAACTCTCCTAACTTACATGTAAGATTTTGTATACAGAATGTTTTGCGCTTAAATCTACCAATGTCCTAATCATATAAAATGGCTGCAGTTTCAATCATTTTTATCTATTAACCCACACACCTGTTTCATGACCACTTTAATTAGATCTGTTGTTTTATGGACCCCAGAGGCTGTCAATTCAAAATCTATCTGGCATAGGAAAAGATGCTTCATATCAGTACAAACTAAAGAGACGAAAAATTAAATTCTAATCACAAAGCAGGGTATAGGCAGATAGAAAACACAACTGGAACAGTGCGCAATAATTTTTACATCTATAAAATAACTGGTGTATTTGCTATTGACACTCTTTGGAGATGACTTTTGCACAGCCCTTATCGCAATTTGTTATGCAGTACTTCCTAGTCACATTGACCTATTTTGGTCATCAGTCTAAATTAATACAATTTCATTTCAATTCTGAAACTTTCAATATTGTGGCCATGATTTGGCATTCTGGATCAATTTTATTTGTTTCAGGTCATATGTGCTCCTTTATGTGCAGCTGAGTCCTTTCCCATCTTAGACCACCTAATCTCACATTGCTTAAGAAACTCTTCTCCAAAATCATTGTGATTTTTGTAGCAATTGTTGAATTGTATTTTCAGAAATCTCTTTATTTGAATTGTTGCATACTCACTCATACAATGTCTTCACCTTGATGCCGGAAGTTTACTATTTATGCATAACAAAACTCACAAGATTTCCTTCATGTACCACTTTCCTAACGAATTAAGGTGAATACCAAAACAGGTGGAAATTATATGTTAATGTACATAACATTCACTTATTTCCCTTTAGTAAGCCACTATATTATTTTAATAATAAAGTGTAATTTTGTTTCAGTTTTAGGCCACTGGCTCACTCCTCATGATCGATTGCATCTATATGTAGTGTATTTATACCAGTGTAGCACTTAGTGGCAATACATCGTCGATAAGACAACATATCACCAGTTTCTAGGCTCGGTGATATTATCACCGCTAAATATCGCGATAATTTTGATATAATGAACGTCACAAGTTGACGGAAATTATCACCCTGTCTGTCAAGCCAGCGATAAAAAGCTGGATTCGGTTTTTTTTCATTCATTTTGCAAATGTGAGTTAGGGGTTTGAGCTCTAGGGATGCTGTGACCATTTTCAGCCTAGCAAACAAGGGGAAATCTGTTGTTTTCATTGCCATCAACTAAGCAACTGTGGAGAGGATATTTGCTCCAATCTACCATATCCAAATTCCTAGGTATGTAAAACAACTTATGCTTCTGTTTTCTTTGTTTTGCAAGATCTAGTATAGGGTTTGCACTTTGCATTGTGCAATGTCCATTAGAATCTTAGATATACCTGTTCTTGCTATTTTTAATGGGAGATTTAAATTTTATATGCAGCTACCAACATTCTTTTGTGTTGATTAATCATTAAATTTCTCCATTTGTTTTGCCACTTGTGCCATAGGTTTAAACTTTAATTATTGAAAATGCCAAATCCATTGGACCCAATGTGGGAGTATAGTGAACCATTTAAGGGCTTTAATAGACTGAATCTGAGCTGCAAGCTATATGGAGCAATAATTTTTGGGAGGGTTAACCACTTGAAATACCACCTTGCCAAAATCCCAGGGCATGAAGTGGATATTTGCTCTGCATCTACCCCAGAAATTGTCCATATTGAAAATCAATCAATCCTTGATATGATTAGAAAGAGAGAGCAGAAGGAAGCATTGAGGATTGACCTTGCAAATAAATCTGCAAGAAACACAGGAACCACAAGCTACTCAAGGGTGGGGGAAACCCAATCATTGACCACAGCTTTCACAATGCCCTTGCCATCCTCACCTTTCTTTGTGTGAAGGTCAGTGCCTAGGGGACAACCTTCGCTAAAGCCAATAAGTAAAACAAGGAAGAAGGAAGAGGTTGGCAAGCTTCTGGCCAGATGTATTCTATGGAGTGACATTCCTTTCAACATTGCCAAGAACAACCCATTCTACAATTCCATGTTTGAAGCCACTGCTATTGGTGGCCCAGGATAAAAGGGCCCTTCCTATAATGACTTGAGAGGGACTCTCGTTCAAGGGGAGAATACTATTTTCACTCAGAGATTGGCTAAGATTAGGGATTCATGGGAGATCACCAAATGCACCGTTATGTCATAAGGTTAGACAGATGGGAAAGGTGGGTCCATTCTGAATTTCTTAGTTAATTGTCACATGGGGGGCAATGTTTATCAAATTTGTTGATGCATCTACATATGTTAAAGATGCACAATTACTATGTCAGTTGTTGGATGGGTTCATTCGGGAGATAGGTCCGTAGTATGTTGTCCAAGTCATTACAGATAATGCTACTAGTAGGTTGCTTATGGAGAGGTATCAGACCTTGTCTTGGACTCCTTATGCCACCCATTGCATTGATTTGATGTTAGAGGACATCAACAAAATTTCTCGGATCAAGGAAATTGTTGATTCAACTAGGAGTGTCACAAAATATATATATATATAATCATACATATGTTCTTACACTCATGGTGGGGGGGGGGGGGACAATGTTTATCAAATTTGTTGATGCATCTACATATATTAAAGATGCACAATTACTATGTCAGTTGTTGGATGGGTTCATTCGGGAGATAGGTCCATAGTATGTTGTCCAAGTCATTACAGATAATGCTACTAGTAGGTTGCTTATGGAGAGGTATCAGACCTTGTCTTGGACTCCTTATGCCACCCATTGCATTGATTTGATGTTAGAGGACATCAACAAAATTTCTCGGATCAAGGAAATTGTTGATTCAACTAGGAGTGTCACAAAATATATATATATAATCATACATATGTTCTTACACTCATGAGATAGTTCACAGGGGACAAGGAGTTGGTTCATCCTACAATCATGCGTTTTGCCACTAGCTTCATTTCTCTTCAATCTCTCCAAAATTCTATGTTTGCATTGCAGAGAATGTTTATTCAAATGAGTGGAATGCTTGTGCCTATAGCACTAAAGAGGATGGGAAAACCATAGCCCAACTTGTGAGACACAATTAGAATTTTTGGATGGGAGTGCAGGAGTTGTGTGACAAAAACCGCAATGGAATACTTGTATGAAGCCATGGATAGGGCCAAGGAAGCTATCCATCAGTACTATAAGGACAAGGGGGTGGATGTAACGCCCCATATTTCGGCCTTAAGCAATCAAAACTCAAATTTTATTCACCTTAGTAATTCATTCAATTAGTATTTATTTGGACTCAATTAGACTAATATAGAAATTACATGTGTACATGTGGACCTATTTATGAGCTGACAACATATGATTTTTCTGTTATATTCTCATGATGATGACAGTTATGTGATTCACTTTGAACATTTAAAATGAAATCCAAAATTTAGACGAGTGGATACTAGTTCAAATTTCTCACTATGGATGTGATGCATGGTACAATAAAAATATGTTGTTCACCTTAATTAGTAGTACATACTACATATCATGGGTTTCACATGAAATGGTTATATTTTATATGGTATTTAAGTCATTAATATCTAATCTAGAAGATGATGCAATATGTAGTAGTCAAATGATTGTAGTAATAAGGTAAATTAGATGTCATTGATATCATGAAAAAAAAATGTGAACTATAAAGTTTCTCTTATGATTTCAAGCACTACTATGATCTATGGGTAAGTGTGGCTTTGACAAGATGCATAGCTTGCCTAGAATGGTTGTTCGATGACGTGACTATTAGAACAATAATTGCATGGTATGGCTCAATATATGGTGTTGACCCTAGCTATATCAGGAAGGGTGGAGGAATTACCCACCATGTATCCTCTGAAACCTAAAGTCACGGGAGAGCTGTGCTGAGAGATGCTCCTCAAGTTGTGTGATGATGACTACCAGTTGCTTGCTGGGGAGGCTTGGTCGATATAGTTGACACTTCCACTTACGAGTTCTATTTGGATTTTGGGTCAATATAGTTCACGCTCCAGGATATTCCAGCAAAGGAAAGGATAGGATGTTGAAGATGGAAGTAGGTTAGGGAGTGTTACCGCTCAAACTAGCAGTCTAGGATTTGTAGCACAATGTGATGCAATAAGCTGGTGAATGGTTAGCATGGAAGAGATCTACACCTAATGTCACCTCAGCTTAGTCTCTCAACTACTTCGGGTAACTCCTAAACCCAGTAGAGAGCCCTATGAAGATACCTACAATCACCAACAAACAGATACCTTTCTACAACCTAATAGCATACATCAGTGCCTTAAATGGAGTCAAACAATGAGATAAAAAGACAACCAGATCTTCTGAGGAGTTAGTGCAAACAACTATTTGCTCAAAATAACAAATATCAATGATTTCCAACACAATTTCACGTTTACCAATGAATTTCACACAACCCAAGGGACAAATCAAAAGAATGCACCCTCAGGAGATAGACAAGTAGGGAGAAGTGAGGCCCTAGGAGGCCTCAAAAGGAAAATGTTGCCTTGGGTTTAGGAGATATAGGATTTCCATGTTTCCCGAGGCAGCTCCAAGAATGAGGACGCCCTTCAAGATATATGGACAAATCAACTAGGGCGAAATTGAGGGGTGGACCAGATTTAGCAAATTTCAAATATTTTTAGGTTTTTGAATTTATGTAAATTTTTAGGGCTTTTTTGACAATATATGATAAGGTTTTTTACACATAAAAATGAGGATGCCCTTCAGGATCCATGGATAAAATCATAAATCCATTAGGGCGAATTTGTAGGGAGGACCAGAATTACAAACTTGTCGCTATTTTTGGAGTTATGGATTTTCTAATTTTTAAGGTTTTGGGATTTTACAGATTTTTAGGTCTTTTACGCATAAAATTGCAACAAAAATATAATACAATAAATGTTGAAAAATAGAGTAAAAAGATGACAAGAGAAAGGAATATAATTATTGTCTCAATCCCTAGGGAATTGAGAGATCTATGGTTAACGTCCCTCTCTTAAGATGTTCCTCTAGCACTTGCAAGCTAGGGCATCACCTAGCAACCTCTAGGGTTTGGTAGGTAACCCTAACAAAGGCAAATGGAGTAGTCCAAGGCCCCAAAAGCAATAGGAAACCCTTATGCAAGATGTTTCCTTCATACAAAGTTGATAGAATATTGGTAACAAGCCCTAATTCAAAGAAAATGCAGCATAAAACTACCATTCAATCCACATAGTAACATTATTTACCAACATTCAACAAAAGATGAGCAAAGAAGACACCTTTAGGTCACACTTGTGCATGTGTTATTCCAACAAGTATAGCATCAACTATAGCATGTGCAAGAAAGAAGCCCTAGATTATTCATCCATCAACCATAAAGCAAAGAAGATCATCCCAAGAGAAGAGAGCATCACCAAAGAGACTCAAAGAGTAGGAGAAAAAGAAATAATTTCATATTAGAACTCTTTTCTTATGATTTACAATGAAGGTGAGGTGATTTATTTATCTCTTTCATCCTCTACCTAATTTTAAGTTATTAGCCTACAAGATAATGTAAAAAATATAACTTTTGGCTTGCTCACCCACAACTTTGGGGGCTAAACCACTATGAAAGACATAAAAGTAGTAAATAAAGTGCAATTAGGATACACCAAGTGCTAGGTGCGCCAAAAGAAGGACATCATGCCCCAACTAACTCCAACAGATGTGTGCCCTCAAAGTCCTCCTTCATGATCCTTGCAGGCTTCTTCAATAAGGAAGTACAAATTGTGGGTACACAACTCAGAAAAGGGGTAAAATGGGTCCATGAGCAAACAAGGTGTATTAAACAACTGCTATCACCTTTTACATGGAAAATAAACGAGCGTGGTCATGCATCCAAGTGATTAGTCCCCCAAGGGCACCAACCCCTACAGAGCAAGCACCCCCTGGAGGTGGAAATCAAGTAGACCATCCATGACATGATTAGAGTTATTTAGCCCCAAATCAACACTCTATGCTTCACCTTGGCCTTTATATCAAAATATATTTAGCCCCTTCCCCTGGTGGACCTGTTATCACACAACTTGTAGTTGCCCCTAAAGGTATCCCATCCGGGACGGTAGAGGAGTTAGGCAACTAAAGAGGTGACCTAAGAGATGCCACGGTTCCCAATGCAATGTGGGAGTCACGTCAACCGAGGCACTCTTCGCTTTAGGTCAAGGTATAACTAGACCAAGGGGGAGACCCTATACCCCAATCGCAGTTGATTGGACCCGAGCAAAGGTTTCAAAGGTGAATGAATGATGAGTTACGGAAACCAATGCAAGTCTAAGTGGACCTAATGTTTAGGGCATGGTTGAAGGTGGTACAAGGATAGTTAGTGTTTCAACCTATGTATGGTTTAGGCCACTTGATTGGGTATGATTATTAAGTATAGTACCATGTGTTTACACAAGTGTGTCTTATTGCCTTGGGAAGTGTGAAATGGTTTTAAGTGGGCCCACAAGGTGAAGCTAAGTGTGAAGATGGTACTATAGGCTAGATCTAGGTTAGATCTACAAGTTAGAGTTGGTTCTAGGGTTACCCATGTGTTAGATCTAGGGTTTGACACTAATCCCAAGAAGTGCGCCTTGCTTGGAGAAGGACTAGTGCCTTGTTGGATGGGCTAATGGGGTCAAGAAGGATGTCAAAGTGTAGATCGGGACACCTAGAAGCCAAGTCAAGTGGTTTGGATGAGATCCAATGGTTGGATTTTACTAGATCTAGGTTTTTAGGTAATGACCAAAAGTGGACCACAATCCCTTAAAACAAGGAATGCAATCCCCAAGGTGGATCGGGACAAAAGGATAGTCTAGACCTAGGTTTCAAGGCATGAGCAATCCAAATCCACAAAAATCTCCAACACCCACTTCCTAGAAGTGGTCCAACTCAAAATTCCCAAGGGGTGCGACTTTCTCAAGGAGAGGCAAAAAGTGGTTTTGGTGGACCAAACCAAGTCCAATGGCCACCAAAATGTAGATCCGGGATGCTAATACCCCGATCTATGCATGTTCAAAGTTTCAAGTGAATCCAATGGGTAGATCTTAGTAGATCTAAGTTTTAAGTTACCAATGAGGTCAAAGGGGGGTTTCAACCCCTCAAAACATGGAGAGATGTCCACAAGGTAGTTTTCACCAAAGTAAGGATACGGGTATGTGTTATCAAGTGTCTAGTTGTCAAATCAAGCGGGATCTCACATACCCATGTGCTAGATCTAGCCCAACAAGCCTCCCTCAAGGAAGTGCGCTTTAGGTCAAGGAGAGCTTTTGTCTTAGAAAATGGGTCAATTCTTAGCCAATCACCACCAAACTATAGATCCAACTAGGGGTGGATGCTATAGAGGTGGGTTTTCAATATCTTTTCAAATCGAGGGCTAGATCTAAGTAGATCTAAGAAATACCAAAAAAAAAGGGTTTTAATTTGATTAGGGTTTTTGTGATCTAGAAATTATGGAAGATTCAAGGAAGAGAAGATCATACCTCTTGGGACATACCTGGATGAAGAGATGAATGCTAGTTGAGACGAGGATTACTTTGCCAAAGATCAAATGGAGAATTGTTGAAACCCTCTTGCCAAATCGATTTTTTTCCAAGCCACATGTAATTCCTTCTAACCTGTCAAGCCAAGGAGCAAAGCATCAATTAGTTTAACAAATTGAAGGTAGATGCAAGCAAGAGAGAGAAAAACATAGAATAGTTGACACAAAGGCAAAACCACTCCCTGTCAAACCCAAAACGACTTCTTCCAAGCTTGAAGGGCAAGCCTCCCCACCAATTCGCACTTGTCAAAGTCGCCCTCTCAACCTGCAAATAAAGTATGGCAAATACGCAAGATAGCTACAATAGATCCTCCAGTGCAATGGACAATAGCATTTACAATCGAAACAACCAACATCCACTCCAATCCAAGCATGTACTCCAAAAGATAGAAATTTTATTCCAAGAGCCAAGAGCCAAAAATCTCTAGATGATCTTTACAATGAGGGGGTCTCCTCCTTATATAGGATAATAAAGACCAAAACCCTAGATCTCAAAACCACTTTTTGAAATGAGTGGTTGAGATTAAAAGATCTCACAACATAATCAATGGCTAAGATGAATCCATAACATAATATCACATGGATCACTCAACATAACAATAGCGCCCTCACTAAATGGTACAATAGAGGGTGACGTCATCCCACAAGAGGGGTATAAAGTACAATAATCCACCTCATGATGACTAGGACATGATAAAATAAGCACATGGTGGGGCTAGGAGGTATAAATCCTTGCTAGCTCACCCCAAGGCACAATGAAATAATAAAAATATGTCCAATATAATAATAATGACCAAAACTGTCCTCAGAATCCATGACAGTCGAGCAGTAAATGTCCTCCTGTGATCAATCTGGAGATACCCACATGGTGAAAAATGACTGGAAGATAGTGAGATCAACCTGGAAGACCTCTGTGAAAACCAAATGCCAAAACCTTGCCTCAATTGCCCAAATCGATTTCCTCAGTGACCACTTTATCCCATTTTTTAGCTGCCTCGGGAACTGTGAAAGTGCCAAAACTGCCTCCTAGGGTGCTAGCGCTGTCCATCTGAGCCCACCAGGCTCTCCGGGAGGGGGGATAAATGGTAATAACAAGTGGCTGGACCACCCCCTCCATCATCAGCGCCCTAGGTGAACTGGCCTCTCGGGGCCCCTGCTGCTCAGGCTGGGAAATCAGCCCCAAATCTGGTCAACAGGTGTAAAACTGCATCAATCACTGTCAGAAGTGCCCGGAACTGAAAGATAAGTGTCTCAATGGATCCAGAAGACCCAAATCCACTAGGAATGAGTACTCATACATCATGGGTTGCCCTAATGGGCCAACTGTAGGGTCCACCATATATGGACAATGTATAATCTGCTGATCTGAAATAATAATAAACCTGCTGAACTGGATCAAACATCATCTGCATCATATGTCCATCATATGATATCATCATCAAACATGTGGGACCATCGATAATCATCCATACATGGCCCACATCATCACGGATCCCAAGAATATATAATCAAGGATAAATCACATCAGTAGACTAAGACAATGTTTCTCTAATCATTCCCACAGCTAAGCTCAAAGTATAAATTCCATTCAGTGGCATTAATCAAGTTAACATATTTCGTGATTATATAAAATTACTTGCACAATAGTTCAAATGACAAACTCACCCATTGGACATGGTCAAACTGCTAGTGAAGGGTGAAGGCTAGGAGCAAGGTTGGGCCAAGGGTTTGACTCGTCTAACTTAACTCAAAAATACTTTGGACTGGGAGAAGGGGGAAGCTACAAACTCTGTGCTGGACAAAAGAACACGGGGAATGGCTGTGCCTCACAAATGGATAAGTTGTTTAGAGAGTGCTTATTCAACTTAGGCATCATGTCTACATCAAGTTGATCCAAGTTCATTAGGATCATTCAATTTATTTCCATGGCCTTTTTGGCCTACATAACCCTTCGGATTTCAGATGTGCTGAGAAGCACAACTAGTTGCAGCTTGCATCCAGGGCATGTTTTTTATATATTCACAAGGTCAGCAATTGTTTAGATAAAGCTTTTAAGAACTATTGCTTTTTGGACCTTTCTTTATACTCTTCGAAGAGTATTTTTAGCTTTTCATTGCTCTTGCCCTTTTTTGTTTCCATGGGCGAATTTATTTAGTTTCCACAGGTAGAACATGAGCTTTCAGTTTTAGCCAACAACATCTCAAGTGACTAGGGGGAGTTCGAGCCAAGGCCTACAATCCAACTCACCAAAGGCAAGTTCTGTCACCAACTCAGAGCCGAGACACTGAATAAACAGGGATGCGGTCCAAACACAGAGGTAGAAAAATAGGGAAGTCCTCAGTATCAGAAAGTCAAATGAGATAAGTCAGGGTTTAAAGTCAAACAGGAAGGTCATGTATGGATGGAGACAAATGGATATGGAGCCTACACTAGCAGACAACTGGTGTCGGGAAAGACCATGTCTATGTAAGGTGAAATACCAGTAAGTTTTGTTAGATGACCTAAAAGTGCAAGCAATTGTCCATTTTAAGGTTTACAGTTCATTTTAAGTAGTTTGCCACATCAGGAATAATATACCAAGCACATGCTATAATCATGACTAAATCAACAAGCTAATAATCCACAGTCAGTGAGAACATATCCATAGATCATACAACATCATCATAATAGCAATCATCATGCATCATCTGAAACACTGCTGAAGTACATCTCTAGGCACTGAACTGAAACTGTAATGGGATAAGTGGTCACATCAGTCATCAAATCTGAACTCTCAAGGCTCAGCCTTGACACAAGGTCAAACAATATCTGAATAATGTACTGCTCTGATCATGAGTGATCCAATATATATATAGCCATGCTCTGGAATAAATGAAGCTCTGGAATGTGCAGATATCTGCTGTACAAGAATAGTAGCCCTGCTACTATGGTGTGATAACATCTGGCTCCAGCTGGGACAAGTGCTCTAAGGGAGAGAGCGCTTGAGAACCTCAGAATCTCTGGTCTCGAACTGCTCTGCATCAATCTTTAATCCAGCACTGCATCATCCTTGCTTTCAGCTTTTATCTTGCACCTGTTCCTGCTCTCACAAACACTAGAATACCATCATGGAGCATGTATGGGACAAATATAAAATAAAACTAAAAACTAATCTAAAGCATAAACTGAAAATGTGTCAAAATATAAATATAAACTAACATGGCATATATTATTATCATTTTTATTTACTGTGCAGGAGGAAAAGGATACTTCTTAAATCAGGCAAATCTCAACTTGCACAGGCAGCCAATAATGTAAATGCTAACTATAATTTCTTAAAGATGTATGCAGGAGAAAAGACAAGCTTAGGAAGGAGCAAGACTCAACTCAGGCAGAAACAAGAAAACGGGACAATACTCAGTACACAGAAAAAGAAAAGTCACACAAATCCTACTGCTCAAGTGAGCTTATTCAATACCTACCTACTCTACTCTAACCAGTGAGCACAAATGTTAGGTAAAATCATAAATCCAGTGCAACCATTCATCAAATAAATTAATGATTCTTCTTTGATTTTTGTTGATGAAACAAGTCAAGATTGGATTAAAAATTATTGAAATTGAGAGCACAATCTTCTTGACTTGTTCAGAAATTGAAGAAGGATTTGAGTGGTGCAACATGAAATAATGCAGAGGAGACGACTGACTAGTGAAGCCATCCTCCATCCAAAAACTGATAGGATCATAAAATTTATGCAAGTTATTGTTTAAAATGGATGGAGGAAAAATACAAGGCATATGATTTAATAAACTACTTTCCTCATTCACTTCACTTGCATATTTAATTCGTTTCCCCTTGGGACTGATGATCAAATAAAAACCAAGTGGGGACAAATCAAGGCTTAAAAGACGAAAAATCAAAACTAGGCCCACTTGATGCTCAAAAATGGAGAAAAGATGAAATTGATCTTTAAACACCTTTTCTAGCCACCAAGAATGATTGATAATTTGACAACAAGCATTATTGTTCCAAGGTGACTGAAAAGGGAAATGAAGTGCTGTTTCTCCAAACATGTAATCATACATATACTTCCTATTGAAAAATTCCAAGGCAAAAAAATGACTAGAGCACCAACTCAAAGATGATTGAAAGAGTTGGGAAGGGAGGGTGGATTGCAAATATGAAAATTCTCCCAAATGGATAAACAAGTTTGACCTTGGACTTTGACAAAAGAAAGCAGTCTTTACTCTAGGAATGATTTTAACCTTTTGATCAAGTTTAATATTTACAACCTGAGGACAAGATTGCCCATAAATATCTAACTCTAAGTTATCTTGATTAAGGATGGAAAAATTTAAAGACTCATTATAAGAAGTGGAAAACAGATTAGAGCATCTAGTGTGATTCCCTAATTCATCCTCATCTTGATATTGACCTTCTATTGATTCATCATTAAAATTATAAGAGGATAAGTGATCATTTTCATTTATAATATCTTGATAATGATCACGAGAGATCACCACTAAAGGATCTTGGTCGGTGTTTTCACTTTCTTCTTTTTCAATAAGGTGATAAGGAATTGAATGATCATTAAATATGGAACGATTAATGAGTTTCTCTGAGGGAGGAACTTCAATAGACTGACTGACTAAAGGCTCATCCTCAGAAATTTCCTCCGGATCAAGACTAGGGCTACCTGAAAAGAAATTTGAAAACTTATGATGTATACAATGATTATGGATTTGACTATCAATCGACTCAAAAGTGGAAGACTTATCCTCAAAAGAAATTGAGCAGGATGGGTCATCTTCGGATGTTGACAATTCACTTGATGCTTGATTATTAACAGATTCAACAATAGGATCAAAAAGGGGAAGGTTTTGATTTGAAAAATATACATCATCGGATTCATTTCCCCATCTTTCTAAGAAATTTTGCTCAAACATGTCATACCCGGAAATGCTATTGGGCTTCAAATCTAAGAACCAGATCTCAGCTCTTCCTTTGAAGGATGAAGCCAATAGTTTCATACACACATCCTCATGGGTTATGGATAAATCTTTAATAATTTCCCTAAAAAGTTCAAGGTGTCTTTTAGCAGATACTTCATGACTTCCATCAAATTTAGACAACCTTTCACGGGCTTGATGAGGGATATGATGAGGATACCCAACAATTTTTGAGAAGTCAAAAACTTTCAAACGACCAAAAGTCCTAGGCCGCTCAGAAGCAGCCATGGGTGGCAAAAATTTATTTTTTTAATTTTTTAATTTTTTTTTTTTTTTTTTTTGTTATTAAATCAAGAACCTAAATACAAAAAGATGCACCCCATGGGTTCTAGATAATGATAGGATCGATCACCAGTGGAGTCGCTTATGTGGAGTCGCCAGGTAGATTAAAACTCTTCTACCAAGATGTATGTCGTTTAAAGTGCAGGGATAGAGTGAGACAAAACAGGTATGATGAACCAAGGTAGGCCTCTACCTCCCCGGCAACGGCGCCAAAAATGTTATCACACAACTTGTAGTTGCCCCTAAAGGTATCCCATCCGGGACGGTAGAGGAGTTAGGCAACTAAAGAGGTGACCTAAGAGATGCCACGGTTCCCAATGCAATGTGGGAGTCACGTCAACCGAGGCACTCTTCGCTTTAGGTCAAGGTATAACTAGACCAAGGGGGAGACCCTATACCCCAATCGCAGTTGATTGGACCCGAGCAAAGGTTTCAAAGGTCAATGAATGATGAGTTACGGAAACCAATGCAAGTCTAAGTGGACCTAATGTTTAGGGCATGGTTGAAGGTGGTACAAGGATAGTTAGTGTTTCAACCTATGTATGGTTTAGGCCACTTGATTGGGTATGATTATTAAGTATAGTACCATGTGTTTACACAAGTGTGTCTTATTGCCTTGGGAAGTGTGAAATGGTTTTAAGTGGGCCCACAAGGTGAAGCTAAGTGTGAAGATGGTACTATAGGCTAGATCTAGGTTAGATCTACAAGTTAGAGTTGGTTCTAGGGTTACCCATGTGTTAGATCTAGGGTTTGACACTAATCCCAAGAAGTGCGCCTTGCTTGGAGAAGGACTAGTGCCTTGTTGGATGGGCTAATGGGGTCAAGAAGGATGTCAAAGTGTAGATCGGGACACCTAGAAGCCAAGTCAAGTGGTTTGGATGAGATCCAATGGTTGGATTTTACTAGATCTAGGTTTTTAGGTAATGACCAAAAGTGGACCACAATCCCTTAAAACAAGGAATGCAATCCCCAAGGTGGATCGGGACAAAAGGATAGTCTAGACCTAGGTTTCAAGGCATGAGCAATCCAAATCCACAAAAATCTCCAACACCCACTTCCTAGAAGTGGTCCAACTCAAAATTCCCAAGGGGTGCGACTTTCTCAAGGAGAGGCAAAAAGTGGTTTTGGTGGACCAAACCAAGTCCAATGGCCACCAAAATGTAGATCCGGGATGCTAATACCCCGATCTATGCATGTTCAAAGTTTCAAGTGAATCCAATGGGTAGATCTTAGTAGATCTAAGTTTTAAGTTACCAATGAGGTCAAAGGGGGGTTTCAACCCCTCAAAACATGGAGAGATGTCCACCAGGTAGTTTTCACCAAAGTAAGGATACGGGTATGTGTTATCAAGTGTCTAGTTGTCAAATCAAGCGGGATCTCACATACCCATGTGCTAGATCTAGCCCAACAAGCCTCCCTCAAGGAAGTGCGCTTTAGGTCAAGGAGAGCTTTTGTCTTAGAAAATGGGTCAATTCTTAGCCAATCACCACCAAACTATAGATCCAACTAGGGGTGGATGCTATAGAGGTGGGTTTTCAATATCTTTTCAAATCGAGGGCTAGATCTAAGTAGATCTAAGAAATACCAAAAAAAAAGGGTTTTAATTTGATTAGGGTTTTTGTGATCTAGAAATTATGGAAGATTCAAGGAAGAGAAGATCATACCTCTTGGGACATACCTGGATGAAGAGATGAATGCTAGTTGAGACGAGGATTACTTTGCCAAAGATCAAATGGAGAATTGTTGAAACCCTCTTGCCAAATCGATTTTTTTCCAAGCCACATGTAATTCCTTCTAACCTGTCAAGCCAAGGAGCAAAGCATCAATTAGTTTAACAAATTGAAGGTAGATGCAAGCAAGAGAGAGAAAAACATAGAATAGTTGACACAAAGGCAAAACCACTCCCTGTCAAACCCAAAACGACTTCTTCCAAGCTTGAAGGGCAAGCCTCCCCACCAATTCGCACTTGTCAAAGTCGCCCTCTCAACCTGCAAATAAAGTATGGCAAATACGCAAGATAGCTACAATAGATCCTCCAGTGCAATGGACAATAGCATTTACAATCGAAACAACCAACATCCACTCCAATCCAAGCATGTACTCCAAAAGATAGAAATTTTATTCCAAGAGCCAAGAGCCAAAAATCTCTAGATGATCTTTACAATGAGGGGGTCTCCTCCTTATATAGGATAATAAAGACCAAAACCCTAGATCTCAAAACCACTTTTTGAAATGAGTGGTTGAGATTAAAAGATCTCACAACATAATCAATGGCTAAGATGAATCCATAACATAATATCACATGGATCACTCAACATAACAATAGCGCCCTCACTAAATGGTACAATAGAGGGTGACGTCATCCCACAAGAGGGGTATAAAGTACAATAATCCACCTCATGATGACTAGGACATGATAAAATAAGCACATGGTGGGGCTAGGAGGTATAAATCCTTGCTAGCTCACCCCAAGGCACAATGAAATAATAAAAATATGTCCAATATAATAATAATGACCAAAACTGTCCTCAGAATCCATGACAGTCGAGCAGTAAATGTCCTCCTGTGATCAATCTGGAGATACCCACATGGTGAAAAATGACTGGAAGATAGTGAGATCAACCTGGAAGACCTCTGTGAAAACCAAATGCCAAAACCTTGCCTCAATTGCCCAAATCGATTTCCTCAGTGACCACTTTATCCCATTTTTTAACTGCCTCGGGAACTGTGAAAGTGCCAAAACTGCCTCCTAGGGTGCTAGCGCTGTCCATCTGAGCCCACCAGGCTCTCCGGGAGGGGGGATAAATGGTAATAACAAGTGGCTGGACCACCCCCTCCATCATCAGCGCCCTAGGTGAACTGGCCTCTCGGGGCCCCTGCTGCTCAGGCTGGGAAATCAGCCCCAAATCTGGTCAACAGGTGTAAAACTGCATCAATCACTGTCAGAAGTGCCCGGAACTGAAAGATAAGTGTCTCAATGGATCCAGAAGACCCAAATCCACTAGGAATGAGTACTCATACATCATGGGTTGCCCTAATGGGCCAGCTGTAGGGTCCACCATATATGGACAATGTATAATCTGCTGATCTGAAATAATAATAAACCTGCTGAACTGGATCAAACATCATCTGCATCATATGTCCATCATATGATATCATCATCAAACATGTGGGACCATCGATAATCATCCATACATGGCCCACATCATCACGGATCCCAAGAATATATAATCAAGGATAAATCACATCAGTAGACTAAGACAATGTTTCTCTAATCATTCCCACAGCTAAGCTCAAAGTATAAATTCCATTCAGTGGCATTAATCAAGTTAACATATTTCGTGATTATATAAAATTACTTGCACAATAGTTCAAATGACAAACTCACCCATTGGACATGGTCAAACTGCTAGTGAAGGGTGAAGGCTAGGAGCAAGGTTGGGCCAAGGGTTTGACTCGTCTAACTTAACTCAAAAATACTTTGGACTGGGAGAAGGGGGAAGCTACAAACTCTGTGCTGGACAAAAGAACACGGGGAATGGCTGTGCCTCACAAATGGATAAGTTGTTTAGAGAGTGCTTATTCAACTTAGGCATCATGTCTACATCAAGTTGATCCAAGTTCATTAGGATCATTCAATTTATTTCCATGGCATTTTTGGCCTACATAACCCTTCGGATTTCAGATGTGCTGAGAAGCACAACTAGTTGCAGCTTGCATCCAGGGCATGTTTTTTATATATTCACAAGGTCAGCAATTGTTTAGATAAAGCTTTTAAGAACTATTGCTTTTTGGACCTTTCTTTATACTCTTCGAAGAGTATTTTTAGCTTTTCATTGCTCTTGCCCTTTTTTGTTTCCATGGGCGAATTTATTTAGTTTCCACAGGTAGAACATGAGCTTTCAGTTTTAGCCAACAACATCTCAAGTGACTAGGGGGAGTTCGAGCCAAGGCCTACAATCCAACTCACCAAAGGCAAGTTCTGTCACCAACTCAGAGCCGAGACACTGAATAAACAGGGATGCGGTCCAAACACAGAGGTAGAAAAATAGGGAAGTCCTCAGTATCAGAAAGTCAAATGAGATAAGTCAGGGTTTAAAGTCAAACAGGAAGGTCATGTATGGATGGAGACAAATGGATATGGAGCCTACACTAGCAGACAACTGGTGTCGGGAAAGACCATGTCTATGTAAGGTGAAATACCAGTAAGTTTTGTTAGATGACCTAAAAGTGCAAGCAATTGTCCATTTTAAGGTTTACAGTTCATTTTAAGTAGTTTGCCACATCAGGAATAATATACCAAGCACATGCTATAATCATGACTAAATCAACAAGCTAATAATCCACAGTCAGTGAGAACATATCCATAGATCATACAACATCATCATAATAGCAATCATCATGCATCATCTGAAACACTGCTGAAGTACATCTCTAGGCACTGAACTGAAACTGTAATGGGATAAGTGGTCACATCAGTCATCAAATCTGAACTCTCAAGGCTCAGCCTTGACACAAGGTCAAACAATATCTGAATAATGTACTGCTCTGATCATGAGTGATCCAATATATATATAGCCATGCTCTGGAATAAATGAAGCTCTGGAATGTGCAGATATCTGCTGTACAAGAATAGTAGCCCTGCTACTATGGTGTGATAACATCTGGCTCCAGCTGGGACAAGTGCTCTAAGGGAGAGAGCGCTTGAGAACCTCAGAATCTCTGGTCTCGAACTGCTCTGCATCAATCTTTAATCCAGCACTGCATCATCCTTGCTTTCAGCTTTTATCTTGCACCTGTTCCTGCTCTCACAAACACTAGAATACCATCATGGAGCATGTATGGGACAAATATAAAATAAAACTAAAAACTAATCTAAAGCATAAACTGAAAATGTGTCAAAATATAAATATAAACTAACATGGCATATATTATTATCATTTTTATTTACTGTGCAGGAGGAAAAGGATACTTCTTAAATCAGGCAAATCTCAACTTGCACAGGCAGCCAATAATGTAAATGCTAACTATAATTTCTTAAAGATGTATGCAGGAGAAAAGACAAGCTTAGGAAGGAGCAAGACTCAACTCAGGCAGAAACAAGAAAACGGGACAATACTCAGTACACAGAAAAAGAAAAGTCACACAAATCCTACTGCTCAAGTGAGCTTATTCAATACCTACCTACTCTACTCTAACCAGTGAGCACAAATGTTAGGTAAAATCATAAATCCAGTGCAACCATTCATCAAATAAATTAATGATTCTTCTTTGATTTTTGTTGATGAAACAAGTCAAGATTGGATTAAAAATTATTGAAATTGAGAGCACAATCTTCTTGACTTGTTCAGAAATTGAAGAAGGATTTGAGTGGTGCAACATGAAATAATGCAGAGGAGACGACTGACTAGTGAAGCCATCCTCCATCCAAAAACTGATAGGATCATAAAATTTATGCAAGTTATTGTTTAAAATGGATGGAGGAAAAATACAAGGCATATGATTTAATAAACTACTTTCCTCATTCACTTCACTTGCATATTTAATTCGTTTCCCCTTGGGACTGATGATCAAATAAAAACCAAGTGGGGACAAATCAAGGCTTAAAAGACGAAAAATCAAAACTAGGCCCACTTGATGCTCAAAAATGGAGAAAAGATGAAATTGATCTTTAAACACCTTTTCTAGCCACCAAGAATGATTGATAATTTGACAACAAGCATTATTGTTCCAAGGTGACTGAAAAGGGAAATGAAGTGCTGTTTCTCCAAACATGTAATCATACATATACTTCCTATTGAAAAATTCCAAGGCAAAAAAATGACTAGAGCACCAACTCAAAGATGATTGAAAGAGTTGGGAAGGGAGGGTGGATTGCAAATATGAAAATTCTCCCAAATGGATAAACAAGTTTGACCTTGGACTTTGACAAAAGAAAGCAGTCTTTACTCTAGGAATGATTTTAACCTTTTGATCAAGTTTAATATTTACAACCTGAGGACAAGATTGCCCATAAATATCTAACTCTAAGTTATCTTGATTAAGGATGGAAAAATTTAAAGACTCATTATAAGAAGTGGAAAACAGATTAGAGCATCTAGTGTGATTCCCTAATTCATCCTCATCTTGATATTGACCTTCTATTGATTCATCATTAAAATTATAAGAGGATAAGTGATCATTTTCATTTATAATATCTTGATAATGATCACGAGAGATCACCACTAAAGGATCTTGGTCGGTGTTTTCACTTTCTTCTTTTTCAATAAGGTGATAAGGAATTGAATGATCATTAAATATGGAACGATTAATGAGTTTCTCTGAGGGAGGAACTTCAATAGACTGACTGACTAAAGGCTCATCCTCAGAAATTTCCTCCGGATCAAGACTAGGGCTACCTGAAAAGAAATTTGAAAACTTATGATGTATACAATGATTATGGATTTGACTATCAATCGACTCAAAAGTGGAAGACTTATCCTCAAAAGAAATTGAGCAGGATGGGTCATCTTCGGATGTTGACAATTCACTTGATGCTTGATTATTAACAGATTCAACAATAGGATCAAAAAGGGGAAGGTTTTGATTTGAAAAATATACATCATCGGATTCATTTCCCCATCTTTCTAAGAAATTTTGCTCAAACATGTCATACCCGGAAATGCTATTGGGCTTCAAATCTAAGAACCAGATCTCAGCTCTTCCTTTGAAGGATGAAGCCAATAGTTTCATACACACATCCTCATGGGTTATGGATAAATCTTTAATAATTTCCCTAAAAAGTTCAAGGTGTCTTTTAGCAGATACTTCATGACTTCCATCAAATTTAGACAACCTTTCACGGGCTTGATGAGGGATATGATGAGGATACCCAACAATTTTTGAGAAGTCAAAAACTTTCAAACGACCAAAAGTCCTAGGCCGCTCAGAAGCAGCCATGGGTGGCAAAAATTTATTTTTTTAATTTTTTAATTTTTTTTTATTTTTTTTTTGTTATTAAATCAAGAACCTAAATACAAAAAGATGCACCCCATGGGTTCTAGATAATGATAGGATCGATCACCAGTGGAGTCGCTTATGTGGAGTCGCCAGGTAGATTAAAACTCTTCTACCAAGATGTATGTCGTTTAAAGTGCAGGGATAGAGTGAGACAAAACAGGTATGATGAACCAAGGTAGGCCTCTACCTCCCCGGCAACGACGCCAAAAATGTTATCACACAACTTGTAGTTGCCCCTAAAGGTATCCCATCCGGGACGGTAGAGGAGTTAGGCAACTAAAGAGGTGACCTAAGAGATGCCACGGTTCCCAATGCAATGTGGGAGTCACGTCAACCGAGGCACTCTTCGCTTTAGGTCAAGGTATAACTAGACCAAGGGGGAGACCCTATACCCCAATCGCAGTTGATTGGACCCGAGCAAAGGTTTCAAAGGTGAATGAATGATGAGTTACGGAAACCAATGCAAGTCTAAGTGGACCTAATGTTTAGGGCATGGTTGAAGGTGGTACAAGGATAGTTAGTGTTTCAACCTATGTATGGTTTAGGCCACTTGATTGGGTATGATTATTAAGTATAGTACCATGTGTTTACACAAGTGTGTCTTATTGCCTTGGGAAGTGTGAAATGGTTTTAAGTGGGCCCACAAGGTGAAGCTAAGTGTGAAGATGGTACTATAGGCTAGATCTAGGTTAGATCTACAAGTTAGAGTTGGTTCTAGGGTTACCCATGTGTTAGATCTAGGGTTTGACACTAATCCCAAGAAGTGCGCCTTGCTTGGAGAAGGACTAGTGCCTTGTTGGATGGGCTAATGGGGTCAAGAAGGATGTCAAAGTGTAGATCGGGACACCTAGAAGCCAAGTCAAGTGGTTTGGATGAGATCCAATGGTTGGATTTTACTAGATCTAGGTTTTTAGGTAATGACCAAAAGTGGACCACAATCCCTTAAAACAAGGAATGCAATCCCCAAGGTGGATCGGGACAAAAGGATAGTCTAGACCTAGGTTTCAAGGCATGAGCAATCCAAATCCACAAAAATCTCCAACACCCACTTCCTAGAAGTGGTCCAACTCAAAATTCCCAAGGGGTGCGACTTTCTCAAGGAGAGGCAAAAAGTGGTTTTGGTGGACCAAACCAAGTCCAATGGCCACCAAAATGTAGATCCGGGATGCTAATACCCCGATCTATGCATGTTCAAAGTTTCAAGTGAATCCAATGGGTAGATCTTAGTAGATCTAAGTTTTAAGTTACCAATGAGGTCAAAGGGGGGTTTCAACCCCTCAAAACATGGAGAGATGTCCACAAGGTAGTTTTCACCAAAGTAAGGATACGGGTATGTGTTATCAAGTGTCTAGTTGTCAAATCAAGCGGGATCTCACATACCCATGTGCTAGATCTAGCCCAACAAGCCTCCCTCAAGGAAGTGCGCTTTAGGTCAAGGAGAGCTTTTGTCTTAGAAAATGGGTCAATTCTTAGCCAATCACCACCAAACTATAGATCCAACTAGGGGTGGATGCTATAGAGGTGGGTTTTCAATATCTTTTCAAATCGAGGGCTAGATCTAAGTAGATCTAAGAAATACCAAAAAAAAAGGGTTTTAATTTGATTAGGGTTTTTGTGATCTAGAAATTATGGAAGATTCAAGGAAGAGAAGATCATACCTCTTGGGACATACCTGGATGAAGAGATGAATGCTAGTTGAGACGAGGATTACTTTGCCAAAGATCAAATGGAGAATTGTTGAAACCCTCTTGCCAAATCGATTTTTTTCCAAGCCACATGTAATTCCTTCTAACCTGTCAAGCCAAGGAGCAAAGCATCAATTAGTTTAACAAATTGAAGGTAGATGCAAGCAAGAGAGAGAAAAACATAGAATAGTTGACACAAAGGCAAAACCACTCCCTGTCAAACCCAAAACGACTTCTTCCAAGCTTGAAGGGCAAGCCTCCCCACCAATTCGCACTTGTCAAAGTCGCCCTCTCAACCTGCAAATAAAGTATGGCAAATACGCAAGATAGCTACAATAGATCCTCCAGTGCAATGGACAATAGCATTTACAATCGAAACAACCAACATCCACTCCAATCCAAGCATGTACTCCAAAAGATAGAAATTTTATTCCAAGAGCCAAGAGCCAAAAATCTCTAGATGATCTTTACAATGAGGGGGTCTCCTCCTTATATAGGATAATAAAGACCAAAACCCTAGATCTCAAAACCACTTTTTGAAATGAGTGGTTGAGATTAAAAGATCTCACAACATAATCAATGGCTAAGATGAATCCATAACATAATATCACATGGATCACTCAACATAACAATAGCGCCCTCACTAAATGGTACAATAGAGGGTGACGTCATCCCACAAGAGGGGTATAAAGTACAATAATCCACCTCATGATGACTAGGACATGATAAAATAAGCACATGGTGGGGCTAGGAGGTATAAATCCTTGCTAGCTCACCCCAAGGCACAATGAAATAATAAAAATATGTCCAATATAATAATAATGACCAAAACTGTCCTCAGAATCCATGACAGTCGAGCAGTAAATGTCCTCCTGTGATCAATCTGGAGATACCCACATGGTGAAAAATGACTGGAAGATAGTGAGATCAACCTGGAAGACCTCTGTGAAAACCAAATGCCAAAACCTTGCCTCAATTGCCCAAATCGATTTCCTCAGTGACCACTTTATCCCATTTTTTAACTGCCTCGGGAACTGTGAAAGTGCCAAAACTGCCTCCTAGGGTGCTAGCGCTGTCCATCTGAGCCCACCAGGCTCTCCGGGAGGGGGGATAAATGGTAATAACAAGTGGCTGGACCACCCCCTCCATCATCAGCGCCCTAGGTGAACTGGCCTCTCGGGGCCCCTGCTGCTCAGGCTGGGAAATCAGCCCCAAATCTGGTCAACAGGTGTAAAACTGCATCAATCACTGTCAGAAGTGCCCGGAACTGAAAGATAAGTGTCTCAATGGATCCAGAAGACCCAAATCCACTAGGAATGAGTACTCATACATCATGGGTTGCCCTAATGGGCCAGCTGTAGGGTCCACCATATATGGACAATGTATAATCTGCTGATCTGAAATAATAATAAACCTGCTGAACTGGATCAAACATCATCTGCATCATATGTCCATCATATGATATCATCATCAAACATGTGGGACCATCGATAATCATCCATACATGGCCCACATCATCACGGATCCCAAGAATATATAATCAAGGATAAATCACATCAGTAGACTAAGACAATGTTTCTCTAATCATTCCCACAGCTAAGCTCAAAGTATAAATTCCATTCAGTGGCATTAATCAAGTTAACATATTTCGTGATTATATAAAATTACTTGCACAATAGTTCAAATGACAAACTCACCCATTGGACATGGTCAAACTGCTAGTGAAGGGTGAAGGCTAGGAGCAAGGTTGGGCCAAGGGTTTGACTCGTCTAACTTAACTCAAAAATACTTTGGACTGGGAGAAGGGGGAAGCTACAAACTCTGTGCTGGACAAAAGAACACGGGGAATGGCTGTGCCTCACAAATGGATAAGTTGTTTAGAGAGTGCTTATTCAACTTAGGCATCATGTCTACATCAAGTTGATCCAAGTTCATTAGGATCATTCAATTTATTTCCATGGCCTTTTTGGCCTACATAACCCTTCGGATTTCAGATGTGCTGAGAAGCACAACTAGTTGCAGCTTGCATCCAGGGCATGTTTTTTATATATTCACAAGGTCAGCAATTGTTTAGATAAAGCTTTTAAGAACTATTGCTTTTTGGACCTTTCTTTATACTCTTCGAAGAGTATTTTTAGCTTTTCATTGCTCTTGCCCTTTTTTGTTTCCATGGGCGAATTTATTTAGTTTCCACAGGTAGAACATGAGCTTTCAGTTTTAGCCAACAACATCTCAAGTGACTAGGGGGAGTTCGAGCCAAGGCCTACAATCCAACTCACCAAAGGCAAGTTCTGTCACCAACTCAGAGCCGAGACACTGAATAAACAGGGATGCGGTCCAAACACAGAGGTAGAAAAATAGGGAAGTCCTCAGTATCAGAAAGTCAAATGAGATAAGTCAGGGTTTAAAGTCAAACAGGAAGGTCATGTATGGATGGAGACAAATGGATATGGAGCCTACACTAGCAGACAACTGGTGTCGGGAAAGACCATGTCTATGTAAGGTGAAATACCAGTAAGTTTTGTTAGATGACCTAAAAGTGCAAGCAATTGTCCATTTTAAGGTTTACAGTTCATTTTAAGTAGTTTGCCACATCAGGAATAATATACCAAGCACATGCTATAATCATGACTAAATCAACAAGCTAATAATCCACAGTCAGTGAGAACATATCCATAGATCATACAACATCATCATAATAGCAATCATCATGCATCATCTGAAACACTGCTGAAGTACATCTCTAGGCACTGAACTGAAACTGTAATGGGATAAGTGGTCACATCAGTCATCAAATCTGAACTCTCAAGGCTCAGCCTTGACACAAGGTCAAACAATATCTGAATAATGTACTGCTCTGATCATGAGTGATCCAATATATATATAGCCATGCTCTGGAATAAATGAAGCTCTGGAATGTGCAGATATCTGCTGTACAAGAATAGTAGCCCTGCTACTATGGTGTGATAACAGGACCTATAGGGAATGTTGCAGATACTTTGAGGCGTAACAAGGAGGAAGGATGGTTCGAAGTAATTTAGAAGGATGTTGTGAGTTAGTTATTTAACAACTTGGTTACTTTTACGTGCTAAAAGTCTTGCTTTACTCATGTGTAATGATACAAGTATGTTGTGTCATTTGTTTTGAATTATTGTAAACTACTGTGATTGTTAGATGTTGAAATTTCTATTTGTTATCTTGCATACTTGGATGAGAATGAGAACATACAAGAACTATGCATTAGAGGAATGATTGTTTATAATTAGTACACGCACAGATATGTATACACTACCTACATATAGCTACATTGTGCATGTACACTAGTATAATTAATTGACATATTAATTACTAAATGAATGGTTACTAATTGAAGGGAGTATATTAAATACATATAAATATCTAGTAGCATTAAATACGCTTCTTGACTTTCATTAATTGTTGGTATGATGAATAAAACAGGTATGGTGGGGTGCCATAAATTTTGGGGGGAAATGTCAAATTCATTTATAAGCTAGCATGAAGATAAAGATTTTCTATTTTCTATTTATTGTTATTCAATTCATTATTTTATTTTAGGTATATTTTCCCCTAAATTATAGAAGGGGTGGTTGATGGCCCATAAATGAGGCTGGTTGAGGAGACTTGGAAAAAGTGTATGGAAATTTGATAAATAGAAAGGGTGAAGAGGAGTTGAGGAGTTCTTTTTTGGGGGAGAGAGATGTGGAGACGTTGAAGCTTGATGAGAGGTGGAAGAATTCTTGGAATAAATATTTTCATGGAACAAGTTCTTAAAGATATTGTGCATTATTGTTCTTAGAGTCACGGGCATGAAGAGCCAAGAAACTAAGAGTTCTTAGAGCTAGGAATCCGGCTAGGCTCCTAGTTGGTAGGGAGGTTTAATTCAATTTTGGGCATCGAAGGAGGGTGAAGGCTTGTTGTTGCAAAATGACTACAACATTCTTGGACAATTCAGCATTTAAACACGTACTTTTCAGTATGTTAATGCTTAAATTCATGTTATACTTCAATTATTTGTTATTGTCGTGGGTATAAGCATGTTTCTCATATTAGTTAGTGTATTTATGATATTGAATTAAGGAAGTAAGGCCAAGAGGCCTTACAAAGGCGGAATTCACCAAATTATCCCAAATATGGAATGCGATTGATAAGAAATGGAACAATATGCTCCATCGTTCGATTCATGCAACAAGGCTCTATCTCAACCCCACATACTCTTATGCATGTGGCTTTAAATTTGATGTTGACGTGATGGATGGGTTTTTCTAATGTGTTCAAAGAATGGTATTGACTCCCATTGAACGCTCAGAGATTTCCAAACAAATGGAGATATATAGGTTGGGTTACTTGGACATTTGGTTTTGATATGACTATCCAAGACAAGACCACTAGGATACTAGGTAAGCTTTAGCTACAATTTGTTTCAAACTTTCAAATTGCAATGTCTTTCCTTTCTATCTATTTGTTACTCCATGGAAAATTGAAATATAATTTGTTGTCTTGACTCTTTCATTTTTGTTATTCAATGTAAATGTTTGGTGGACAAACTATGACAAAAGAGTCCCAGAATTACAAAAACTTGCCATTCAGATGCTTAGTCAAACTTGTAGCTCTTCAAGGTGTGAGCACAATTGGAGTGTCTTTGAAACAATACACTCCAAGAAGCACAACATGCTAGAATTTAGAACTGGTCAAATTAAACATTGAATTTTGTATATTATTAATTCCATTACTTTTAATAGTATGCCCATGGGCCATCATCCTCTAATTACAAAATGGCCCATGTTACCCTTTTCTCAGCAAGGGGTGATATGTTGATCGTTCCTAAGATGAGATCTGCAGCTTCTCCATAGGTCATAGGTCAGAGGTCTTTCCAGTGTTTTTAGATGGTCCATGTCCCTTGGATGTGCCTAGCAAAGATGGTGTCAGATGCGCTAGTGCTGTGAAATCTCTTACCCTCATTTACACTCGGAATGTTTTCTTATATGACGATATGATTTCATGGGATGTTACATTTATGCTTGTATAAGGACTCATAACACTTAAAACAGTTACTCATGTCTTAGTTTGACCATGGTGTCAGTCTGCTTTGGAAGTGTGTCATTCTGAAGATTAATTTGTACACTAGTGAACTAAGTTAAGTGATTTCACCCATTTCATAACATTTTACCTAGCCATTTTTCATTTCATTAGCTAATTCATCCATTCCCTTCATTTTCCCCTTTGTAAATGATTTGTCATCGATAACAACCTAAAGTCTCATAACTATTCCCATGTATGAATGCTTCAATAAAGCTAAAAGAGTCTAGTACTCTAAGGTCGATGCTGCTAAATTAAATTGGAAACATAAGGGAGATATTCCCCCTTGTTAAAAGCTAAATTCCTTATGTCCTAGGCTATCATAGCCAAATCTAAACTAGCCCACAGGGCATAGAATATAGAGTGAATGGGTGTATTGTTAAGGCACTCCTTGCGTAAGGTCACCGGTCCGAAACTCCGTGGGTATGAGCCTTAAAAAAAAGCCAAATCTAAAGTAAAGGGACTAAGCCAATGAAGGACAAGAAATGCAAATAAACGAAAAATAAAGTTAAAGGGATCACAAAAAAAGGCACTGGGATGGATGACCCATGACAAAACTTCCTTCTAAGGCACATGTGGAAGAAATATCTTAAACCCTGGCTCTTGAAAGTTAAGGGTAGACCTATAACACTCAATTGCTATGATGGTTAATTTGCAAAGACCCCTTTATTTTCATAAGTACACATTCACTTCTTGTACCCTCACTTACTTTAGAAATCTAGGCTATGCACCTTAACTTAGGGATTTCACATGTAATAAGGACTTAAAAAGGGTCACACCAATGTTAGACTAGATGAGTAAAGGTGAAATAAGTCATTGAGTTGTTAGAAAAGTGTAATTGTAAGTAAATTTCATTCATTATCTTCATATTTGTGAACATTTCCTAGGTTATATGACTAGGTATTCTATGTGGAGCACTTACCTTTGATGAGCTTCACTTGATAATTGTTAGGGTCTCTAGGATAGGGGAACCCCTTTCCATGTGATGAAGACCCTCACCTCCTTGGCACATGGAAGAGATTGTACACTTTGGACCATGCTCTACCAAATTTGGACCATCCCTACATCACAATGGACCTATTATCACATCCATAGTAGCTGGGCTACCATGATTGCAAAACAGTTTCTAGTATATTTTTGACCCAGTCCTTTACACAGTTTTGATGAGATCAGCCTATGATGAGCAGCATTTTGATGATCACTATATTCAGTGGATCCAGAGTTTGCACAATTATAGCCTTATGCCATGACTGAGCCTCATGACCTCAGATTTGATGACTGAGGTGACCATTTTCTTCCATACAATGTAGCGCCTAGAGTTGTAGAGCAGCGGTGTTCCAATGACGATTAATGGTCCAGATGACAGATACAGGTATATGGTTGTGCTTTGGATACTTTTATTATGCTCTTTTGCTAATCTTAGTAGCTTGACTAGGTATTTAGTGGTCATGATTTGACGATATATATATGTATGGATATGGTTATTGATTTGTTATCACACAACTTGTAGTTGTCCCAAAAGGTTATCCTATCTAGGATGGTAGAGGTGTTGGACAACTAAAGAGGTGACCCAAGAGATGCCATGGTTCCCAATGCAATTGGATGTCACGCTAACCGAGGCACTCTTCACTTTAGATCTAGCCTAAGAAAGACCAAGGGGGAGACCCTAGCTAGCCAATGAGGGCTAGCGAACCTAATCAAGACCTCCTAGGGAAATGTGAAGATGAAAAGGGAGAAAATCAAGAGAGGATAGATCTAGATCTAGGATGGATAAGTGGACCCAGAGTGTTAGGGCTTGGTTGAAGAGGCTTATAAATGGACAAATGTTCAACCAATGAAAGATAAGGCCAATTATAGGTTTAAATTAGTAGATCTAATGCCAAGTAAAAATATCCAAGTGGGGCCCACCCTTAAATTAAGGAAAATGGTCCAAATGGGGTCCACAAGGTGAAGATCAAGATGAAATGGCACTAGAGAGTTTGCTACTCAATGGATCTAATGATTTGACAAGGAACAAGCAATACCCAAATTGTGGATTTAGCAAAAGCCCACCTACCCAACAAGTGCGACCTCCCTTGGAGACGCCCAGTGCCTTAGATGAGGGAGTAAATGGAGTCGGATGCCCACCAAAATTTAGATCCAAGGTTTTTTAATTATTATATAGGTGGGTTTTAATTATTAAGCCCAAGCGATTACTAGATCTCTATAGATCTAAAAAATATAAAAATGAGGGTTTTGATTTTAAGGGTTTTTAGATCTAGAGAATAAATGGGTAGTGTTGCCGCCTAATACACACCTGGGGGGGACACGGCAGGAAACCTTCAAGCCACTCGGTGTGTCCTTGGGGGCAAGTGAGAGTCAAGTGTTGTCACCTGATTACTCGACTCCTCCGTCTAGGCTTACTCCTAGCGAAGCCAAGGGGGGTGGTACTGTTATCACACAACTTGTAGTTGCCCCTAGTGGTATCCCATCCGGGACGGTAGAGGAGGCAGGCAACTAAAGAGGTGACCCAAGAGATGCCACGGTTCCCAATGCAAGGTGGGAGTCACGTCAACCGAGGCACTCTTCGCTTTAGGTCAGGGTGTAACAAGACCAAGGGGGAGACCCTATAACCAATCACAGTTGATTGGATCCAAACAAAGGTTTCTAAGGGTAAGTAAATGAGGAGTTACGGAAACCAATGCAAGGTTAAGTGGACCTAGAAGTTGAAGTATGGTTGAAGGTGTATAAGAGATTGTTAGTGTTTCAACCTATGTATGGTTTAGGCCACATGATGGGGTATGATGACTAGGCATAGTACCATATGTTTACACAAGTGGGTCTTATTTTCTTGGGAAGTGTGAAATGGTCTTAAGAGGGCCCACAAGGTAAAGCTAGGTTTAATGTTGGTACTAGAGGTTAGGTAATGACTAGATCTATAGATCCAAGTTGATTCTAGAAATACCCATGTGCTAGATCTAGGTTTTGACACAAATCCCAAGGAGTGCGACTTGCATTGAGGAGGACTAGTGCCTTGTTGGATGGGCTAATGGGGTCAAAAAGTATGTCAAAGTATAAATCGGGACACCTAGAAGCCAAGTCAAGTGGGCTAAATGAGATCTAATGGTTGGATCTTGCTAGATCTAGGTTTTCAAGAAATGACCCTAAGTGGACCACAATCCCTTGAAACAAGGAATGCTACCCCCAAGGCAGATCGTCACAAAAAGATACCCTAGACCTAGGTTTCAAGGTATGGCCGTTCCAAATCTCCAAAAATCCCAAACATCCACTTCCTCAAAGTGGACAAACTCACCTTCCCCAGGTAGTGCGACTTTGTTCAAGGAGGGTTAAAAGGTGGGTTTGGTGGACCAAATCAAGTCCAATGGTCACCAAACTATAGATCCAAGTAGCTAGTACCCCGATCTATGCATGTCCCAAAAATCAAGTCAATCCAAGGGCTAGATCTTAATAGATCTGAGTTTTGAGGTGCCAAGAAATTCAAAAGGGGGTTTTAACCCCTTAAAACATGGAAAGATGTCCACAAGGTAGATTTCACCAAAGTAAGAATCTAGGGGTAGGTTATCAAGTGTCTAGATTGCAAATCAAGTGGGATCTCACCTACCCATGTGCTAGATCTAACCAAACAAGCCTCTCTCTAGGAAGTGCGATTTGGGTTCAAGAGGGCTTTTGCCTTGAAAAGTGTGTCAATTTTAAGCCAATCACCACCAAACTATAGATCCAACTAGGGGTGGATGCTATAGAGGTGGGTTTTCAAAATCTTCTCAAAACCAAGGCTAGATCTAAGTAGATCTAAGAAATACCAAAATTGGGGTTTTAATGAATTAGGGTTTTATGACCAATGAAGATAGAATGGATGAAAGAGGCACATACCTTGTAGATCTTACCTCAATTTCTTATGGCCACCTTGCAAATTGATAGCATTCTCCTATGTGTATATTCAAGAGTGAGATCCAAGAGCTCCAACCAAAACGTCCTTCTCCAAGATAGCCAAATCGTCCTCCTCCTACAAGACAAGATCAAAGAAACAAGTCAAGCAAGATGATTATGAAAATGGTAGAAAGATGTAATAGAAAGCATCAACTATGTCACAAAGATACAATAATGATACTCCCTGTCACAAGATCAACCCAAGAGAGAATATGTGGATCCCTCCAACAATAACCCTCATGAAGTCATCCTCCTCTCCACCAATTCGACTTTCCTGTCAAAATATTAGTAGAAGCACCAAAATCCACAATGATACATAGAAGAGATACTGTATATTCAATATGCAAGAGAATCCACAATACAAGAGAGATGTGCTCCACAAAGAAATCTTCTATTCCAATATTCCAGAGCTCCAAAGGTGAGCTATACAATGGGGGGTCTCCTCCTTATATAGGATAATAAAGACCAAAACCCTATACCACTCCACAATACTACATCAAATGAGTGGTTGAGATTAAAAGATCTCATCATACAATCAATGGCTAAGATGAACCATAACAATATATCACATGGATCACCCAATATAACAATAGCGCCCCCACTAAATGGTATAATAAGAGGGTGACGTCATCCACTAGAGAAACATAAGTACCAAAATCCACCTCATGGTGACTAGGACATGACAATATAAGCACATGGTGGGGCTAGGAGGCATCAATCCTTACTAGCTCATCCCCAAGGCACAATCAAATAATAAAATATGTCCAAGATAATACAAATGATCAAAACTGTCCTCAGAATCCATGACAGTCAAGCAGTAAATGTCCTCCTGTGATCAATGTGGGCATACCCACATGGTGAAAACTGACTAGAAGGTAGTGATGTCACCCTGGAAGACCTCTGTGAAGACCAAATGCCAAAACCTTGCCTCAATTTCCCAAATCGATTTCCTCAGTGACCACTTTATCCCATTTTTTAACTGCCTCGGGAACTGTGAAAGTGCCAAAACTGCCTCCTAGGGTGCTAGCGCTGTCCATCTGAGCCCACCAGGCTCTCCAGAAGGGGGGGTAAATGATAAAAACAAGTGGTTGGACCACCCCCTTCATCATCAGCGCCCTAGGTGAACTGGCCTCTCGGGGCCCCTGCTGCTCAGGCTGGGAAATCAGCCCCAAATCTGGTCAACAAGTGTAAAACTGCATCAATCACTGTCAGAAGTGCCCGGAACTGAAAGATAAGTGTCTCATTGGATCCAAAAGACCCAAATCCACTAGGAATGTGTACTCATACACCATGGGTTGCCCAAATGGGCTAGCTGTAGGGTCCACCATATATGGACAATGCATAATCTGCTGATCTGAAGAAGTAATAAAACCTGTTGAACTGGATCAATCATCATCTGCATCATATGTCCATCATATGATATCATAATCAAGCATGTGGTCCCATCAATCATCATCAATAATCATATATACATGGTCCACATCATCATAGATCCCAATAATATACAACCAAGGATAAATCACATCAGTAGACTAAGACAATGCTTCTCTAATCATTCTCACAGCTAAGCTCAAAGTATAAATTCCATTCAGTGGCATTAATCAAGTTAACATATTTCGTTGTTATATAAAATTACTTGCACAATAGTTCAAATAACAAACTCACCCATTGGACATGGTCAAACTGCTAGTGAAGGGTGAAGGCTAGGAACAAGGTTGGGCCAAGGGTTTGTCTTATCTAACTTAACTCAAAAATACTTTGGACTGGGAGAAAGGGGGAAGCTACAAACTCTGTGTTGGACAAAATAACACGGGGGATGGCTGTGCCTCACAAATGGATAAGTTGTTCTGAGAGTGCTTATTCAACTTAGGCATCATGTCTACATCAAGTTGATACAGGTTCATTAGGATCATTCAATTTTATTCCATGGCCTTTTTGGCCTACATAACCCTTCGGATTTCAGATGTGCTGAGAAGCACAACTAGTTGCAGCTTGCATCCAGGGGATGTTTTTTGATATATACGGTCAACAATTATTTAGATATAACTTTTAAGAGCCATTGCTTTTTGGACCTTTTTTATACTCTTCGAGGAGTATTTTTAGCTGTTCATCGCTCTTGCCCTTTTTATTTCCATGGGCGAATTTTTAAGTTTCCATAGGTAGAACATGAGCTTTCAGTTTTAGCCAACAACATCTCAAGTGACTAGGGGGAGTTCGAGCCAATGCCAAACATCGGGACAACCGACCAGAATGATTTAGGCCTACAATTCAACTCACCAAAGGCAAGTTTTGTCACCAACTTAGAGCCGAGACACTGAATACACAGGGATGCGGTCCAAACATAGAGGTAGAAAAATGGGGAAGTCCTCGGTATCAGAAAGTCAAATGAGACAAGTCAAGGTTTGAAGTCAAACAGGAAGGTCATGTATGGATGGAGTCAACTGAATATGGAGCCTACACTAGCAGACAACTACTGTCAGGAAAGACCATATCTATGTAAGGTGAAAAACCAGTGGGTTTTGTTAAATGACCTAAATGTGCAAGCAATTGTCCATTTTATGATTTACAGTTCATTTTAAACAGTTTGCCACATCAGGAATAATATACCAAGCATATGCTGTAATCATGACCAAATCAACAAGATAATAGTCCACAGTCAGTGATAGAATATCCATAGATCATACAACATCATCAAAATAATAATCATCATGTACCATCTGAAACACTGTTGCAATACATCTCTAAGCACTGAACTGAAATTGTATGGGATAAAGGGTCACATCGGTCATCAAATCTGAACTCTCAAAGCTCAGTCTTGACACAAGGTCAAACATACATCTGAATAATATACTGCTCTGATCATGAGTGATCCAAAATATATAGCCATGCTCTGGAATAATGGAAGCTCTGGAATGTGCAGATATCTGTTGTGCAAGCATAGTAACCCTGCTACTATGGTGTGATAACAGGTACCTATGAAAAATAAACTAAGGCTTTTAATCTACAACAAAAGATAAAAGTCTAATCTAGGAGTTATGAGATGATGAGATGAAAAATTAACAACTAAGCACTGCTTGCAAATTAAATCAATTGATTCACCCAACACAAGATAGATAAGCATTCACGACATTTATGATTGAAACTTAAAACATGGAAAATTAAAGACCAGTGCGGAGAATGTAAAAATGCTCGCAATTGCTGCTGTGTAGGGTTGCTTGTGTAGTCTCAGTGAAAGCATTGCAGTGTCTCAACTGGTAAATTTTATGATTATTAAATGAGTGGATTAAGGAGTGGGTTAATTCTTGGTTTGGCCCAAAAGAAACCTAAACTTCGAACTGAGTGCTCTAGCAACCTTACCAAGTGTCCAACCAGGCGAGGATGAACCCGCTTAAGAACCTGCTAACTCTGTGGATTCAGTCCATGCAACCTCCCAAGTTCTTAGGATTGGATTCTAATGGATTATACTATTAACACTAAGTACCTTGCACCCGTTTCTGATTGAGCCAACTGTTCCGACTAAGCTGCAGTAGTCAAGAGCATACTCCGGGTTTGGGGTGTTGTTCGTTTTATTAAAATGTGTGAGTGGATGATTAATCTACACTGAACCCCAAGCATATAACAAGGGGGGTTAATTTTAGGATTAAATTTTAAGAACAAAAAAATAATCGAATAAAACACAAAAGCATATAAAATGATAAACAGGTCCTCGGAGGACGTTGTGTGCTTGAGTGAGTTGTTTAATTACTACTGCTCAAATAAAATCTAATCTAAAATGAAAAATTAGAAAAAGTGCAAAAAACTAAAAAAGTGCGGATCCCCCCTGGGGGGATTGCGGTCAGGCACTGGAATTGCCTGCTGAGCTCTTTTTATTCTTTGTGTTACAATATGAAACTTGAAATAGAATACTGCTTTCCCTTTATGATTAGGGAACAAGACAGTTTACAAGTTTTTGTGCAAACGGAACACTGCTTTGAAAGCTGGTTCTCAAGGTGGTTCTGGGAGCCTTCGAGATATCTTTCTTATGAGTTTTTTAGCTCCAACCTGCCTTGGGGGATGAGCGTTTAAATGGGCTATGGAGTCTGCTTGCTGATGCACCGGCAATACTGGCTTCCTTGTTATGAATCTACTGAGTGTGAGGAGGAGCTAACATGCTCATCCGCTCCTACAACTTGAGTTACCTGCAAAATGGAATCAACATTGGCAAAGGGGATTAAAAATATTTGTGTAAACGATTGAGAGAAATAAGAAGAAATAACATACTCAAACAAGAAATATCATTACTTCTAGCATCCTAACATCACTCACAATAGTAAGAATTCTATAAAGCAATACTTACTATCCTAATGAAAAATAATTTCCTTACAAAGGCTAACACCCAACATATACTAGCATGAACCACGATACAGATTACCTCATTGATGATCAAAGAACATGACAATACACACCTCAAAATGGAAAATGTTGAAAGTTGCCCACTTGTGGAAGCACTCACATGTGAGGGCTGAGAGCGAGTAGATGTTTCCATGAATTGATTGGAAAGATGAGTGGGTTGGCTGCTCATAATTTAGAAATTTATCCACGTTGGTGCCAAGTCATTTGAGTTGGTAGACACCCACTCCAAAATTAACCCCACTCACAAAACCGTACGGCCGTGAGAGTGATGGCCCACGTGAGGGTTGGGCGTAGCATGGAAATGAACCCAATGTTTAAACTTTTAATTCAGGCATCCTTTGACTTATTAATATTACACTTTAAACAAGTCGACCACCACATACCACACTTCTTCTTCAATTAAAACACTCATGGCCATGTCACGAGTGAAGGCCCCACGTGAGGAAAGAAAGGCTGTACGGTTTTGAAATAATACATGCTCAAACCTTTTAATTTGACCTTTACATCAATAACTTGGTATTTGATTAAGTCGCCCTCCTTAAGTGATGTCATGCCACCTCAATTGGCATGTGAATTATTCAATTTTTTAATAATTTTGACTTTTGACCATAGTGCAATTTGATGCTCTTTTAGCATTAAAATGCTAAATTGCACCTCTAATAGGCAAAACTACTGCTCGGGACACTTTGATCACCCGAAACATAGGAAAATTGGGGACCGGGGTAAAGAGGATGCTCTGAGCTTGAAAACGAGCATCCCTGCGCCAAATTCCGACTTCGGATAAGACTTTTATCACCTTTTGAAAAATTTTAATTAAACCATTAAAAAAATGGCTTAAAAAATGCGAAAAATATTTTTTCTCAGAATCGACTGAAACTTCAAGGGAACCTAGTACATGACAAAACAATAAAATTCTAGCGCCTAGCATGTTTATACATGTTGTAAAATGGGCTCTAATAATCCCCTAAGGCCTAACCCCCACTTTGGTCATTCCAGCTTTGGAGGAGCAGGAGAAAACCTCATCGATTATACTCGGCTAAAGGCAAAGCATAATCGACAAGGGAAAAAACTCCTTGGAATACCTTCTTTGGTTGTCAAGTCCTAGGGAACCGAATCACTCAAAGACCAGCATGCTAGAACGCTTTATTACAAACCCCGTGGGGCACAGTCATGTACTACAAAAACTAAAAAAGGGGCCCTGAAAAGGCCAAACTTGGAACTTCTGAACACTGAAAAAGGCACAAGTAAATGTGCAATACTGGCGGCTCACTGAAGTCCAACTGTAGTGCAACTCAGTTGGTAACAGGTAGGTTAGAAGAATAAAATATGTACCTCTCAAGCATAACTGGATAATGAAGATGGATGCCGATTATGATGAGGATTACTTCCACACAGATCAAATGAAAGAAGATGTAGTTTCTCTTGCTTATGCGATTTGCCCAAGTCCACAAGTGCGCCCCTCTCTTCCTACAAAGCCGAGACAAAGCTCAATTAGCCAACAAAACGAGGGTAGATACAAGTAAGAAGTAAATGATAGAGAATAATTGGTACAAAGACAAAATCACTACCTGTTTGAACCAAAATTTGACAGAAGCTTGCAAGGTAAGCCTCCCCACCAATGTGCACTCCTCCCAAATCGTCCTCTTCACCTGTAAATCGATATAGTGGAAAAAGATACAAAATAGCTACAAAATTCCTTCAGTGCAATGGAAAAGCATTTACAATCATCACAATCATCATAACCAAACACCCATCTCAAGATCTGAGCATGTGCTCAAAAGATATTTCTTCTATTCAATAATCAAGAACCAAAAATCTCTAGATGCCTTTACAATAGGGGGGGGGCTCTTCCTTAAATAGGAGGAGAGAGACCAAAACCCTAACCACTTTTCAAAATATGTGGTGGAGATCAAAAGATAAAATAATACAATCAACGACTAAGATAAGCCGGTACAATATAACATGGATCACTCACATGAGGGGGGTGCACACTCACTAAAAGAAGCCCTAGGGGGTTGTGCACCACATAAAAGTGACTAGAAGACAAGTGTGCCACATAAGATGACAAGGACAAGTGACTAGGAGCACATGGTGGGGCTAGGAGGTTTTATTATCCTTCACTAGCATCACCCCATGGCACAATAATATAACATATGACTCAATAACATGTCCAAGTGAACAAATGATCAAATCCTGGCCCCCTCAATTTGAGAGAAAAATACATCAAAAGACCACCCAAAGAGTATGTGGACCCCACTGAATGCTGCAAGCTAATCTGGAAGGAGTAGGATACACCATAGATGACCTCTAAACAAACCTCATGCCAAAACCTTGCTTCAATAGCCCAAATCGATTTCTTTAATGACCTTTTTATTCCATTTTTATTCCACCTGAAAAACCATCAAACTGCCCACAGGCCACTGCCTGGTGCCCTGGCACAAAATCTAACTATACCATCATGTCCAGAAAGGGGGAAATATGGTAATAACGAGTGGTTGGACCACCCCTCTCCTCTGTAGCGCCCTAGGCAACAACTCTCATCAAAGCAACTGCTGGACAGGCCAAATCAGCATGGCCAAACTGGTCAATAGGTGAAGAACTGCTCATATCATCACTGAAAGTTCCTGAAACTGAAAACTAAGTGTCTCAATGGGTCCAGAAGACCCAAGTCTACTAGAGATGAGTACTCATACACCTCATGGAAACCTGTAAGATCATCTGTAGCATCCACCATACCCAAACAAATAAAAATATGATGGTCTAGAAGTAACAATAATCAATAAAAAGTGCATCAACCATCATCTGAAACCTGTGTCCAATATATGGAGTCATCAAAAGGTATATCAAGGACCATAGATCAACATCATACAACATCACTGGTCCAACTCATCACGGATCCCAAGGTTGACCTTGGTCAAACTAGGTTTGACCGGTCAAACTGATCAAAATATGACCCAGGCTAGAGAAACCTGTTGCTGCAAGTGCAAATGGTTAAGACATGCTCTTTTAATCATTCTCATAGCAAGACTTTTAAGACATCAAGCATCATTTCACTGGCAGTTAATAGATAATTATAATTAAGCATAGGTTAAAATAATAATTTACTTTCAAAAGAACCTCAAGGATATACTCATTTTGTAAACATGATCAATTTGCTAGCAGAGGGTGAAGGCTAAGGATGCAAGGCTAGGCAAAGGGGAATGACTTGACTGAGTCAACACTGTGATACTTTGGATAAGGGAAAGGGTATTACACATTTAAGCATATGTTGGATAAAGAATACACAGGGGATGGCAGTGTCTCACAAATGGATAAGTTGTTTAGATAGGTGCTTTTTCAACCTTGGCAAATGTCTACAAATCTCACCATTACATTTCATTTCCTTGGCCAGCAGTTCTTTAGATTTAGCATTTGTTTAGCCACTACCTCTTTAGGCCTATACAACCCTTTTGGGGATTTCACTTGTTCTTAGAAGCACAACTGCTAAAGCTTTCATCCAAGGTGTTTAAAGATTTTAATTCATTAGATTTGGCAACCCTTTTGGGGATTTCACCTGTGCTTAAAAGCACAACTACTAAAGCTTTCATCCAGGGTTCTTTTTTGAGTTTCCATTTCATTTCATTTCACAACCCTTTTGGGGATTTTGCATGTGTTTAGCAACACAACTACTCAAGGTCTCATCTAGGGTGTTTTTTATTTGAGTTCCAATTTAATTTCACAAGATATAACAGTACTTTCCATATGTAAATGATTGTAGTATTGCTTGCTTCAGGTTTTAGTCAACACAAATCAAGCAACTATGGGGATTTTCCACAATCAAGACCAAACATCGAGGCAACTGACTAGTGTGATCAAGGTATCAAATCCAACTCACCAAAGGTAAGTTTTGTTGCCAACTCAGAGCCGAGACACAAACTAACAGGGATGCTATCCAACATAGAGGCAAAAATGGGGAAGTTCTCCATATCTCAGGCTAAGGTGTAAGTCAGGTTAACAACCAAATGTGGGAAAGACAATGGATGGATGGAGAAAGTGAAGGTGATGCCTAAGCTAGCAAGCCATAAAGGCGGTAATGATCATGTCCACACTCCTAAGAGGGTAAAACCAACGAGTATAAAACAAGAGCGTCTAATTGTCAGTAATACAATCATTTAGATAATCAATAATAACCAATCTAATCTATTAAAGATGTGAACTTTGTAAATGGAATAGATCAGATTTTTTAGAGTAATATATCAGAATATAAAATTTGAAATGCAAACCACTATTACTCTATACTTGTAACCGGTGACCAAAGTGAAAGTATAAAGTAGAAGAGAAATAAATATGGAGAGTTTTATCAATTTATCAATTTTTTTCCTTGAAGAAGCCTTGGATCCTTTTTGGTGGTGAGTTGAGGGACTGTATCTACATAAGAAGTTAGAGAAGTAAAAGAAACAAACAAGATCTCCCACCTATCCACTTGAAGCAACCTGCAAAACACATCAACTTGCAACGCAAAGATCAAATCTAGAAGAACACATATGAGAAATCAAAGAAAATGTTCATAAACAAATAACACATTTAAATTAGATCTCTACACATGCATAGATAAAAGACTAAATAATAAACAAATTATTCAATCTCCCTTATAAACCAATAATGATCCTTCCCAAAGCTAGATTTGATTACAAAGATAAACAAATAACATCAATACAAGTTACCTCAGTTTAGATCAATACATTCATCCACTCATAAGAAGCCCAACACCATGACTGACCTCCAAAGTCTTATTTATTCATCAAGCAAAATGACAAGTAGGAAAATCGAATTACAATGTTAGCTCTAACTCCCAAACTCCAACTAGAGAAAATGGAGTGGGCAGCCATGCTTAAATAGCCAAAGATGGAGAGGAATGGGTGGAATGAGTGGCATAACTCGTGGAGAAAATGGGGCTGCCCACTCCCATGTAATGGGCTGCCAAAATCAACCCCAAATCAGCTAAAAATCAGCCATGTGACAATCCATAAACATAGCTGCAAATTCCATGATTGAAGGGGTCCAATTTTGGGAAATATGCCCCCCTCAAGTGGGGAAGTAATCCCACTAATATAGCTGCCCGGAATCTTTCCAAAATCAGCTCTTACAACTCCTAAAACATAGCTGAAATAATTTTGACTTCCAATCCCATAAAATTTGGAAGTTAATTTTTTGTCACTTTTGACTTTTTCCAATTTTCTCTCCATTCTTTCACTTTTTTATTTTTTTTGCATAAGTGAGAAATAAATGCCTCAACCACTATAGAAAGTGGGTTTAGGGGTAAGGTGGGTGCTCTGAGTTAGCAAACGAGCACCCCCAAGGCAAAAAAGACCCCTAGACCACACTTTTATGCCAATTACAAATTTTTTAATTAAACCATTAAAAAATGGCTCAATTACGAAAAAAACTTTTTTCACCGAAAATTAACAAACAACCTGTTGTTCGCCAATTTGCACACCAGCAGCAGAAACCTTTTGAAAGCTGTCTCCCTCACTGGAAAATGGGGAGAGGTGTGGCCTTGGGGGCAAGCAATGAGCCAGGTGATGTCACCTGAATCCCAGCTCCTCCGTTTAGGCAAAACTCCTAACGAAGCCAAGGGGGGTAGTCCCTATTAAAGAGTTATCTAAGGCTCTTTGTGTGTTTTAAATGTGTTTTTTGGTGTAGTGATGCGGATGGGTGTTGTTTAGGAGTTTTTTGAATGATGATTAGAACAGAATTAAATACGCAATCCACGTTGCAAAAATTACAAGATACAAATCGAAAAATGACAATATACTTTGACTTAGCAATTGAAGTGAAACATCCACAAGATAGATATTAAGCAAATGACAAGGACATATGGTCCAGACTTCAAAGATGTATAAAAATTAAAGACCAGTGCCAAATGGAGTCAAATAAAACTTGTGATGCTAAGATAAAATAAGTCGAAAGTAAATGTTTGTGAGGACGTTTTGCAATTGTTCTTGGTAAATTTTACGTGTTTTAGATGTTTTTGATTATTAGGCTAAGACCAAAGGTATCAAAAGATGGTGGAACCTTACCCAAGGAAAGTACTGGCAACCCTAAGTGATCTGTCGGAAGCACCCAGATTCATAAAGGATAGGTGTCCAATGTTTGAACCGCCCTTGAGTCTGACAGTGGATTCCCGGCACCACCTCTCGAGGGGAAGAACAGTAATTTGCCTTGGTTGAGGTTTTGGGTAAAAATTTTAATTAAGTTATCGATCATAAATTATCAAGTCTTCCACCTTTCTGAGTACTAGCCCAACCTTTTCAGGTTGGCAGAGCATACGGGTGTAGGACGAAACCAAGATAAATTAATTAAGGGGTGTGTGAGTGAAAATTTTTATTATTAAGAAACCTTGTTCAACTCTCCGACAGAGAGCGCTCTTGACTCGATCTTATGACCACAGTTCAAGAGACTTGCTAGATTAACAATGCCTAATGCAGGGAAATGCAAGAAACTAAAATGCCCTCCGATAGAGGGTGCTCGACTTGGATTCGGCCAAGTTCAAGAGACTCTGGTTTATTTTATGAAGCAGAAAGAAAGTAGTAGCAGTATATTTAACTTGAAACAGATTTAAACCATAGTATTGATCGACAAGATAAAAATTACTACTAACAATAATGCTTGCAAGATAAACAAATCTAGCGTTCTACCATACAAATTTTAATCTACTAGGTGGGATTGATCCCGGAAACAGGATCAACCACTAGAACCGCCTGCACTTGAGAACTTCCAGCTAGCTGAAAGCTCTGCCAAGGAAACCGACAGGGATGGAAGAGTAACCACAAATTATGTGGTCCTGCCCTTGAGACGAAATCTCAAGGATACAACTTCCGGCTGAGGGCTTTGGAAGAGAAGCAAGATAAAATGCAAAAATATAAAACTAAACTACCCAAGAATCTCTTTCAGGTCGAAGACCCTACTCGGGAGAGCATGGGGGTAAGTAGATATGGAATATAAACAAGATGACTTACTTGAAGCAAATTTTAAACTAAGAGCATGAAAATGTAAATCGAAGCTAAATCCAACCACAAGACCCAACACCCTTCCCCAAATGGGGAAGAAGACCCAAAAGTGGAGGCCTCCTCCACTTAAAAATCTTTATTAAACAATTACAAGTGCCTCAAGGGAAAATCCTTGAAAGGTCTTTAATGATTACCTAGAAACAACTTATAAAAATTTAAAGAATCGAAGCCCTTAATGGCTTTTACAAAGGATAGGAAGAAATATCTTGGAATATGTCTTATGATGCTTGAGTTCTTCTTCTCTCTTTGATTTGATCTTTTAATTTAAGAGATCTTTCTCTTCCCACAATCCTACCACAAGGATAAGCCAACAACTCATGCACCCATTAGCGTTAGAAATCTAATCAAACTTTGAACAATCAAGTCTAAGTTTGCAAAATAGGACTAAAACATGGAAAAGCATGAGATTTTGTCTTGAAATATTTAATAAGGTAAAACGGACCAGCAAGCTAAAATGCCCCAAAATATGGTGGGAATGAACATGCAACCATAAAAATTTGCCCTACTCTATATACCGACTTGCTTGTCTTTGAAATGAGATTACAAAACTTTTGGAAAGAAAGACTAGATGCAAGCCCTAAATGACCCTTTGATATGCCTAACTTAAACTTTCAATGCATAAATTTTGATTTTATGAAAGAGATCTAACCATAACCCTCCAAAGAAAACTACTAGCTAACAATTTGAGATCTTAAACAAATGACTAACAACTAACTAAGCATAAAAATTACACTAACTACTTACTAACTTGTTGTTTTTGTTGTTTGTTTTGTTTGTGTTTAAGGGACAAAACGAAAGGTGAGGAAAGGTGAGAAACAAGGATGGACGAGAGGGGACTTTCCCAAATGCTAGGATGCAATAGAATTTCCAATCACCATCTAAGAACACCAGATGCAAAGGAGACCACAAGAATTTCCACAAGAAAGTTTTTCTATATCAAGATTCCAAGAGCCAAAGACCCCTTCACAATGAGAAGCTCTCTCCTTTAAATAGGAATGAGTGAGTCCACAATCTAACCACTTTTTGAATGAGTGGCTAATATTAAAAGATCAAAAGATCTAATCAATGGTTGAGATGAGCTCAACAATACAATAACTGGATCACTAATAAAATATAACAATAAGTGGACAAAATCGCCCTAGGAGAGGGGATCCCACCAAATCATGATGACAAAACATAAAATATAGCTCATGGTGGGTCCAAGGGGTAATTTCTAACACCCTTGGTCAATCCCCATGGCACAATATCCAAGAATAAATTCTCTAGACACCAAATCGTGCCTCTTTGGAAAAGTCGTGAGCCTTAGGAGGCTCCAGAAATCATCAAAAAGTGCCATAAGTGATGGATGTGGGTCCCGATGAAGCTGAAACTGCTGGAGAAGGTGTGGAAGACATCCCACTCAGCATCACTGATCATCCCATGCCATAACATTGCCTCAGTAGCCCAAATCGAATTCCTCTGTAGCCATTTTTACCATTTCTGAACTGCCTTGGGAAGTGTGAAACTGCCCAAACTGCCACCTGGAGTGTCTGGCTCCAAAAATAAAAATCACCAAACTGTCTGGGAGGGGGGTAATATGGTAATAACAAGTGGTTGGACCACCCCCTCCAAAAATAGCGCTCTAGGTGAACCAATCATACCTCTGCTCTGCTCTGCCAGGGCTTCCGACAAGCCAAAACTGCACTAGGATAGCCAACTGAGGCTCAATCATCGTTGTAACTGCCCGGAACTGAAAACAGACTGTCACATTGGACTCAGAAGGTCCAAATCCATCTAAGATGTGTACTCATACACCATATAAACCTCTGCATGGTCCAAAATAAATACTCGTCATATCCGGCAAACCAAATAATAATAATCTGTAAAAGTGCTGAAAAGCACAAATCATCATCATAAGCCTAAAACCACTACATAAGCCCACCATGGTGACTTGTACCAGACCATATATCAACTATCTATAACATCTGAGGTCTGCCACCTCATGTCCTGTGGTTGACTTTTGGTCAAACTGAGGTTTGACCAAGTCAACATGACCAAAATATGACTCAAACTGTCATCAAGTTGCTGCAAGGTACCAAAGGTTAAAACATGCTTTACAATCCATTCATATAGCAATTATAACAAGTAGCAATCATTACTGGCGATCTAAATCCAAATATAATATGTCATTAATTATTATTTATTACTCAGACAAGACTTTCAAGGTCATACTCACTTCATAGTTGTGATCAGTTTGCTAGTGAAGGGTGAAGGCTAAAAATAACATGGCTAGGTTAAAGGATGACTTACTGACTTAACACTGTGACACTTAGGAAATGGAAAAGGGAATACACACCATAGCATATAGTGGACAACCAACAACATAGGGAATGGCAGTGTCTCAAAAATGGATAAGTTGTTCAAAGAGTGTTTATTCACCTTACACTGATGCACACAATCCATAATACAAATGAGGCCAGCAATCTTTTTGATATAGAGTTTAAGTTCCATTGCTTTTTGGGCCTAGAGTTTCCATAGCCTTTGATCTATGTGTGTTTATAAACACATTGCATAGATTTACATTTAATTTAGGCTTTTTTGTTGCAGGTGTGTTTTTAAGGCACTTGTTTACCTGAGCACTTCTAGGTGTGTCACAGACAGCTTGTTTACCTAGGTATTTACATTTCATAATAGATATAGCATTTAATATTTTCATAGCCATTTTCATTTGGCTTTCTTTTCATACAAGATATAACATTTCATTTTCATATTTTGTATTCATGGCAGCACTAAAAGTTTCAAGTTTAGCCAACAACATCTTCAGTGACTAGGAGGAATTCACAAGGAACACCAACTCACCATAGGCAAGTTTTGTCACCAACTCAGAGCCGAGACACAATAAACAGGGAAGCTTATCCAATATAGAGGCTACAGTGGGGGAAGGTCCTCCATGCCACTAGTCAAGTAGTAAGTCAGGGTAATGAACAAACTGGGTAAGTCATGGATGGATGAAGATAGTGAATAATGAAACCAACACTAGCAAGCCAAAATATGGTGGGAATGATCACCTCTATTCTCCCTAGGGAGGGTAAAACCAATGAGTATAGGCCAAGAACTTCTAAGTCTGAGTAGGGACAAATATATATATATATATATATATATATAAGTACAACTAGGTCCACATATCTATATGATTGCCAGATCATGATACTAAGTGCGAAGACATGCTAAGAAAATGAAAATAAAAGCAACATAACCACAACACCATAGTATACCTGTTGAGTCATATACCTGAATGCTCACCATCTGAACCAACATCTGTCCTCTGAAACTACTGCTGTAACTCTAGGCACTACTGACTGCTCTGATCAAATGGCTAAATAACTACATCAGTCATCTCTATGAGTGTCCTGAAACTCAGTCATGGCATGGGGAATATAACTGTTGTCCAAAATCTGATAGTGATCCATAATAGATGCTCGTCTCAGCATCTCAATGTAAGGAAACTGGCTGAATAGTGTACTGGAATCTGACAAAAAATGTATGGTAGCCCAGCTACTATATATGTGATAACAGGTCCCTTAGATTGGCACTAGATCTATCTAGATCTACTTGTTTAACTCCATTAGTGGCATACTCATTCCTTGGTTGAGCATTTACCCCTTTCATAAGCCTCCTCAAGCAAGCCCTAACTCCATTTGCCACTCATCGTCCTTAGATCTAGGTCTACTCACTCTTGATCTCTCTCTATTTTTCACTTCACTGCATCCTAGAGTGTCTAGAGTAGTTTCGCTAGCCTCCATTGGCTGGCTAGGGTCTGCCCCTTGGTCTTGCGTTAGCTTGATCTAAAGTGAAGAGTGCCTCGATTAGCATGACATCCAATCATCCTTGGGAATCGAGGTACTCTTGGGTCACCTCTTTAGTTTCCTAGCACCTCTACCATCCTGGATAGGATCATCTTTAGGGGAAACTACAAGTTGTGTGATAACAGGACCGTTGGAGATTGATCTAGATGCTTCTTGAGGACTGTTTGAGCTCATTCCAGAGGATCGTACCCATAGTTGTGAGCATTTGGAGGTGATTTCATGATGTCTTGGAGGAGCATTCTAGGGTTTGACCCTATGTTGGTTGATTTCTACCACTTGGCATTCATTTATTTGAGAGCGCTCCCTTCTTGAGGCTTGTACCACTCATTATTCCACCATTGGAGCCTAGACGTCACCTTGGAGAGAGGGTTTGACCCACACATGTGGGGTTTTTAGAGGAGCATTCTATGCTTTGGAGCTTGATTCATATATTTGGTTGTCCTTTGGATCATTTGGAGGAGACTGCTCCCCTCTTGGAGCTTCTTTTGCATCATTTCCATGTGTTGACCCTTGACTAGGTGGTGTGCACCCACTGTCTTGGGCTTCTTGTTGATCATTTTTAACCATGTCTAAAGGATGTTTTGAACCTCCGTAGGATAGATTTTTGGTTTTGGTAATATCTATTATTATTTTATTGTAAAGGAAGTTGAGCTACTCCTATATAAGAGATCCTCTTCCTCATTGTATCTTGTTGTTGTTCATTGGAGAATAAAGCCATCTTTTGCACTAAAGGGTCTTGGTTTCTTTGGGATCTTTCTTACATGTGAGGCACATCTTGGTGATTCTATCTTGAGGTGACATGTATCTTCTTGCATTGTCAAATTTCTAGATATAGTCCAATAGAAGGATAATCTTACTCCTTTGGAATTAAGTAGGGAAGAATTCTTTACTTGTTTCATGTTCTAGTCTTGTAGCTTGCTTGTGACTTGTCATCTTAGGAGGGGTTGCAAGTTCAACTTTGCATATGCTAAGGTATGTGCTAGAATCTAGATACTGAAGGTGTATGGTTTAGGGTGACCCTTCCTTGAAAGAATTTGTATGAAACTCCAAAGGCTTGGGAGGAAATTGTCATGCTTTACAGGAGTTCCAGTCAAGTACTTTCAAACAAGCCCTAAGGAGAACTATTCTATGGATCCAATTGCCCAAGGATCAAAGGCAATAGTCTACCACTCCATGTCATCAACCACAAAACTCCCAAAAATATTTTTCATTTTTGTTTGCTAGGGCGAAATCTGGTTTCTTCAAGGTTGTAATAATTTTCAGATTTCTTCTTCCATCAATCGAAGGTAAGCTCTCATACATTAACATAATTTTAGGACTTGATTCTCTTAGTTTTATTTCTGTTTTACCTTCATTTTATAACAAAAAAATGATAGAAGTAAAACGACCCTAATAACTCTATAAAATCATATTTTAAGGTTAGGGTTTTGTGCTAAAATAATCACATAAAATTTATTGGTTTTGCAATTATGTTTCATGGCTGATTGATATGGTTATATGTCCCAAATTTCATCTTAATTAATTCTTGAAATTTATAACTAATTTAAATTCTGGAATCTTTATGGGCATCTTGAAATTTTCATGGTTTAATTTGATATTCTTTCTCATCTACTGAATTATGGAAATTTATGTGTTTTCTTGCTTCAGTTCAAAACATCAATCATCTTCTAAAAGCAAGTTATCTTTAGTGTTCATTTGGTTAATATTGGGCTATGGTTTCATGTTTATCTAAGCACACCTATATTGAAATTTCTTTGTTTTCTTGTTTTAATACATAACATCAATCATCTTCTAAAAGCAAGTTATCTTTACTGTTCATTTGGTTAATATTGGGTTATGGTTTCATGTTTATCTAAGCACACCTATATTAAAATTTCTGTGTTTTCTTGTTTTAATACATAACATCAATCATCTTCTAAAAGCAAATTATCTTTATTGTTCATTTGGTTAATATAGGGTTATGACTTCATGTTTATCTAAGCACACCTATTTTGGCTAAATGGATCACTCTTAAATTTGGAAATTACTTGTGTAATTTGGTTCCTATTGCTAAACTTTTTCTTTCACGCAACTCTTGATATATTTAAAATGTGTATGGGTAATTTAATCATAGATAAAGTAGATATTGTTGTCTAATTTTCTGATTAAGCATTGGTATTAAGACATTGAATCAATTCGACATTTGGAGAAGTGATTCTCATCACTTCAAGAAATCTGGAATTTCATTTAAATCTAACACCTTGAGTGATACCTTGCTTCAAAAAATCCTTCTCAAGCAAGGTCTCACCTTGGGCCATAACTTCATATAATTTAAAGTATTAATTGGCAACTTATTCCACTTTTAGTTTCAATTTTGGGATGTGTTTATATTGCAGCAAATAAACCTACCATTGAGCCACTTTCGCATTTATCTATTGTGAATTTATCTTTTACAAACATATTTTAATTTCCAATATTGATGATCTAAATGTACATGGTTTTATAATTGTTCAAATGACATCTTGAGTATTTCCAGTTAAGTGTTTGATGTATTTGGCATTTTAAACTTTACATGTTCAAGCACTATTTGAGGAAATTAACTTGATCTAAATCACATATATCTAACTAAATTACATTCCAATCCCCTTAGCTCTCTTCTATAAATCCACAACTAATCAAACCCTAGGGAAGCCCCCCTTAACCTTGAGAATTGGTCAAAAGTGAGGTAAGTTTTCACTAAGGTGACAGTGGTTCATTTTTTCGAGGTTGCTCATTGATAGCACTAGTAGATTGGGACTTTTTCATCTGTTATCACAGATTTTGTATGGGGATTTATCCCTCATTTTTGCCAAAGAAGACCAAATTTTGATCAGTCCTTTATAGTGAGCATCAGAGACATATCATGTATGATTGACAGATTGAGATTATTATGAGATCACAGCTGGATCAGATCTTGTGGGCAGGGCCTTGGAGCAGGGACCCAGGTCATTTGTTGAGCCTCTTCCGTGATCCCCTGCTATACATTTTGGAACCTTTGTACAGTGGACTCCTACACTATTGGACATTAAGTTTGGATCCCAGTCTTCTGAGCTTCACATATGTGCCTATGATGTTCATCCTATAGCTTCAGTGGTAGGTCAAGTATATGCCTAGAGGTTTTATTTGGATTATTCTGACTTTTATTGATAAGTTGACTAGTATTAGGACTTACTCTACACTTGTGATCGTCCAGTGTATGTTGTGAGTAGGATAGTTGAGTAGCATGGTATGGAGTATTAGTTTTAGTTTTATATGGAGTATTAGTTTTAGTTTTATATACATATCTTTCTTTGGCATGGTCTCCAGTGTAATGTACGGATCACAACCTCTACCTTAGTTCCATACTTGGCCTTATCCAACTTCCATTCATTCACCTTGTTACAAAATCCCATTGACCTAGATATGACTAAGTAACTCAAGGACCCTCCCCTCTGTCACCTCTTTGTTTGGATGGCCTCCATGTCTTTCCCCGGTGTCTTGGCTCTGGTGTGTGTGGCAAAGGTTTCTAACCCCATTGATCTCTTTCTGCTTGTAGATCCCTGTGGATTGAGTGCGAGCTAAGCTTGGCCTAGTCACCAGAAGTGTATCCCTAAGGTTTGAAACAAGCTTCCTCATTCTTGAAATTGGTTTGTGGCTGGAAGGGTAGGTACTCCTTGAATTAAGAGGTAGTGCCTATTTTAAAAAAGCATTAATGTGGCAACTCCTTTGCACCTATGGACGATGGCTAGCAGCGAAGCTAAGCCCATGTCATAACTGGTGCCCAAAAGGTAATCCAAGGGCAATACCTTTCAATTATTAGCTAACTAAAGGATTGCGAATAAAAAAATGCTTCAAAGAAATATCCAAAGAAAGAAAAGGCATCAGAGAGAAAAATGGAATTGAAAAGCAAAATGTGAAAGTGAAATACAAAGGGGGGGATTGCTAAAGTTAAGGAGATACCTTCTAGCACATCATCCATCAGTGAGACACATTGTTCCCTAGTGTTTTCCAAACTAGCAAATGTCATAGAGACTTTCCCTATCTCTTGTATCCCCTACCTATTCCCTCCATTTCAGTATCTGAAACGTAGAACAGTGTTTCAAGTACCTCTGCCAGACATTCTTGGTAACTTAGCCTAAATCTATAAGATTCATTTGCAATAAGAGCATCTAGAAATTTTTTTATTACTATGACTATTGAAAAGTTTGTTTTTATGATGTACAATAGAACACTAAGTTTTATAGTTCGAAGATTAAGTTTCATAATGGAACACTTTAAGGTGATCAACTTTTCCCATTTGATTTCATGTATGGCTACGGCATTCATTCTCTAACCCAAGGTAGGGTTATAGTAGCTTTTGGGGTTACTCAAAAGTGTTTACACCATGTTTGGGGGTGCTTCATGAGATTTAGGGTACATGGTGCATTGGATGGTCTGTGATGGATTTGCAAATTGGAGATGGCTTACTCAATGGTTGCTTGAACTTAGTTGGGTGCTTGCATGATATTCTTCCCTAGGGCATTGGAGATCTCTTGACAACTTTGGTGAAATTCTACATGATGGCCAAATGGAGATGGGTTCTTGCTTGGAGAACACCCTACTTAAGAGAGTTTTGCATCCTGGAGAAGGGCACTGGGGCCTAGATAACACAAGGTAGCCTGGATGCTTGCATGGAATCTTGGAGTTGACTTGAGGACACCTAGGTTGCGATAATGTTCATGCAAGGAGAGTGGACCCAGTGGAGTACATGGCTTAGAAGGCTTGTTGGAGTCTTTGAAGGCTTGTAGGAGGAGCATTGGACACACCTTGAGCACTACCCTTGCATTTGGAATTTTGCTTGTGGATGAATCACCTTGGAGCTTGCTTGGAGAGCACCCTACTTAGGAGGACGGTTTTGCAACTTAGAGGAGGGAAATGGGCTTGTTATCACATATATAGTAGCCGGGCTACCATACATTATTTTTCAGATTTCAGAGCACTTTTCAGCCAGTTCTTTTACATTGAGATGATGAGATGAGCATCTATCTATGTATCACTATCAGATTTTGGACAGCGTATGTATTCCCCATGCCATGACTGAGTCTCAAGACACTTAGAGAGATGACCGATGTAGCCATTATACCATTTATGCAGAGCAGTCAGTAGTTGCCCAGAGTTACAGTAGCAATTTCAGAGGATAGATGATGGTTCAGAGGATGAGCATTCAGGTATATGACTCAGCAGGTATATCATGGTGTTGTGGTTATATTGCTCTTATATTCTTTCTTATGGCATGTCTTAGCACTTAGTGTCATGATCTGGCAATCATATAGATATGTGGACCTGGTTGATCTTATTATATATATCCTACTGTCCTTACTCAGACTTAGAAGTTCACTATTCATACTCATCGGTTTTACCCTCCCTAGGGAGAATAGAGGTGATCATTCCACCATACCTTGGCTTGCTAGTGTTGGCTCTGTTGTCCTCCGAAATGGCATGCGTGTCGTTTGAAAGCCCAAAATGTGCAATGCCAGCTGGATGACAACTCTCTCAGGAGAGAGGCCAATGTCACCACACTTCTCTCCTCTTCGCTTTAGGTTGGCTCTTCTCCAACACTAGGGGGGTATCCCTAAAATAGGATCGCTAAGGCAGGTATAGTAACGGGCAAGGTGATTGAAAGAGGCTGCCTTAGAGAAACGGATGTAACAAAGATAGTTTTGGATGGGTGATGGAAAGGAAAGGAAGATCAATCCTCAGGGAAAGACCAGTGCCAGTATCAGAGAGGGGCGAACGGAGTCAAAGGAAAACTCTAAAAGGACATTGCTGCCAGGTGAATGTAGTAACCAACTAAGAGCTCTTGCACTAGAGCATACCTGAAAGCCGCAAAACTTAAGAGAAAAACATGGGTCAAATGGTGTTGTGCTAGATTGTTAGCCTTCTATTCAAATGATCCCAGTTTAAGAGTCGAAAGCAAAGAGCTAAGAGAGGTAATGCCTCATACAAAATGAAAGATGGCATACAAAGAAACACGGCAAACAAGGAACGAAAGAACCCCCAATTTGTCCAAAGAATCCCATCATGATTTTTCTATTAAGTTCACGGGAAAAAACTCCCAAAATTCTCCATCCTTACAAAGAAGAAGGTCCGTCCCTTTTATAGACCAAAAAGCCTTCATACTGTTTTCAAAAAGGAAGAAAAAATAATAAAATATGTGAAAAAGGTGAATCCACCTACCCCATCGAATATATGACCAAACCTACTTTATTAATGGCACTGCTACACAACAGCCATGTTTACTAAGAAAAACCCACCAGCTACCCGTGAGTTACTCCACGTAACCATGAAGATACCCTCTACGCAGTTATTTAAATGCTGAAAATATGGAAAAGAACTGGCCGTCAGATAAAACCTCCAAACAGCCAAAAGTAATGTGACCCTGATCAGCGTTAATCACGAACCGGTGTCATCCTTTTGATAACTGTAAGACTCAGCGAAACCGCCGTGTGTTAACCCGATGCTATGGCCACAGTGGTTTGATCCAGGAGATGCTGTTGCGAATTGGAGCGATTGGTGATGACGGTGGACCTGATTTTTTTATTGACCATAAGTCACGGTTCTCTCCACGACAGCTAACGGTGATGGTTCTTTTAGTAAAACGAAAGTCTAGGGCAGCTGTCAATCGATTTATCCACGGTGCAGTCAGCGATCAATGGCGACCACGATATCAATGTGGAACTTCACGAAATTGGCGTGAAGGCCAAATTTCACCAAATTTTCACGATTCGGATGCTAATCGTGACCAGGTGTGTGACCTCCGATCAAAACTTTAAAGACTGCCGCGTGCTGATTATCTCACTGAAGCCTGAGTTTCGGCGTTTCATGTGGGTCGATTCCACCAGTGATGGCACCCTTTGATAATTGCTGAATGGATCGTGGTCGTCAAAGAAGTGAGACCCCATCTGCGTGAATGGCATGAAGTTCGAGCTCTGTTTTGAATGTAAATTTGTAACCAGATGCCAATGGGTGATGTCCTCAGTTATAAAAAACGCGAAATTTATTAGTGTGCTCGGCTGCCAACAGAAACTTCAGCTTGACAGTGCGCCGGATATGGAACGAAGAGTGTGTGGAGTGAATCCGCTCAAGAGGCCGCGAGCTGGCATTGATTCTATTTTTCTGCATCAACTCAAAATTTGCTGTCGGCGTGATCGTAGGTTTATCTTTCATCACTCGGCAATTCTGGCGATGATCTTCGACCATTTTAAACGGGCCAACTTGGGATGACCGACAAGGTGCAGATGAATCAGCCAATTCTGGCGATGATCTTCGACCATTTTAAACGGGCCAACTTGGGATGACCGACAAGGTGCAGATGTGACCCATAATTCTATATGCAACTCGATTTCCAGGTGCAGCATCAACTCGCCGTAGCGCTGAATTCGGGTGCGTAGTGTAGGATCCATCTCGGGGATCATAAAAAGATAGTCGTCACTTATCTGAAAAAAGTGCCGTAATCTTGCACTAGAATGCCCTGGCCATCATATCCATGAGGAAGCAAAACAACAAGTCCACTCTGGCGAAGCCATTTTGATTCCCCATTGCTTAAGAATTGATCAAAAATGACCTGAGCACCATTTGCAAAAATACCAAACTGAGCCTCCCACAGGACCAATGAATTGGGATTTTCCATTAAATAACCCACTTCAAAACCCGGGACACCAAATTCTGACTGAGAACTTCATATGCTCCAGTTGGAAGCCTCCATACATCACCTTACGAGAAATGATTGTATAGTTCCTCAAAATAACGATTGCTAGCACAACCTGCTGCTGGCAATTTCTGCAATGACGTTCCCATTTGTTAACAGAACACCTTTAGGTTTTCCTGCTGTTCCACTTGTATACATGATTGTACAAAAATCATTCTTCTTTGGTGGTGAAGGGTCACATTTTCTCTTCTTTCCCAGAGATAAGAAATCGTGCCAGGAGTACATTTTTATTTTTTATCCAACACTATCAGCTCAATCCTTGCATTTTCATCCCTTTTCTGGCTAGTAAACTCTGTATGCAAAAAATGACTTCACCTTGGCAAGCTCTCTAGCAAGTTTTGCCACAGAACTAGTCAAAACATTTGAGTCTATTGCAGCTGCCTTTTTATATTGCATAAGTCAGTGCTCAAGTTTGCAAGAATTTGCAAACCAAGCATTCAATAATAGTCTTCTCTATGCTCAGAACTCTCACTTTCACTGCTTTTGTATTCCAGACAGTGAGCCCCCCAAGCTGAGCTGCCTCATCAACAATCAAATAGTCACATGTTTTAATGTTATTCGCTGGTAAGAGAGGCAGTGGACTGGCATCTTTGTAAGACATACATTGAACATCAAAACAACTCGCTGGACAGATACATCATTTCAGCTTTGCATGCACTTTGACCTGTAACTTTCCTGTAGGTGTCAGCATCTTGATATGAAAGAAATTACATGTGGACACCTCTGTCAAAGTGAGGGGTAACATCTGGCTCCAACTGCGGGACGTGTGCTCGCCATCGGTGAGTGCATGAGAACCCCAGCTTTTCTCGGTTATCGCAGATCAAAAACAACATGGACAAATGTAGTGAGGATGGCTTGATTCACATCCCCAAAACACAGATTTATTACAAAACTAAATAGCATGCTAAAAATATTTAAATGCTCACGTGGGAGCTTATTCGACTACCTACCCTAACTAATCATGAGACAAAAGAATGCTAGGTATATTCATACAACCAATGTAACCATTTCAGCATCTTTCCTACGCCAAATTTCTCTTTCATGTGCTTGTTTAGAGACAGAGATAGGGATATATTTACCCCAAAACAGTGCTTTCCTGCAATCTGCTCACGAATCTGTAATAGCAAGCTGTTAGGATATAAAAAGCCATCGAATCTTTGGTATGAAATTTCAGACTGTGCACATAAAGCCTCTATCCATTTACTGATAGGGCTGATATAAAAACTTTCATCATAAATCTGCTCGGGCTGCTTTGCCAAATAAGTATAGTTGCCTTCAATAAGATGAACTTGAGGCAAGTTCAGATTTTTATCTTGAAGTTGTTCAGGAGTATTCTCAAAGACATAATCCAGGGGTAGCTCCAACTTTTCATGACAAGACTTTTCGTAAACCTGGGGCAGCTTCACATCATTTTCTGTCACGATAACATCAAAAGGCTCTTCAGCAATGTTTTCAAACAACAACCCTTCTGATGCTTCCTCGATTGGATCTTCAATATTTTTTTCTAACTCAAGATGGACCCTAGGGATGAGGGCATCATACTCTTTAGCAAGCTGTTCAATTTCTTCTACAGTTCCATCATGCCAACGAAGGAGAAATCTCTCAAAGAACCCTTCCAATGAATCTATGGATTCATCCCAAAGACCAAAGAACCAATTTACTGCATTTCCTTCTAAAGTTAAAGCAAAGATGATCATAAGGTCATCCTCACAATAAACATTGAAATCGACCATCAATTTGCAGTAAGAAGCAATGTGATAGATGGCTGAAACATCATTATTTCCATGAAACTCTGAAAAAGCGTCATGCACTTTTTCATAGTCATAGCACTCATTAGGAAATCCATGGATTTTTGAGAAATCCAATGGGGCGAAACCCTCGTGCCAAAAAGCAAGATCTTGTGCTTTTTTATCGTCCATAAGTCAAATTATGAAGTACTAAATCTGAAACACATATTCATACCTCATACCAAACTGTGGAGTCGCCAAGGTGAGCTTGAAAGCATTCCAATGAGTGTGCTCACCTCTACACCCAATAGGATCTTCAAATCTGCAAAAGGACAAGGGCTCTGTCCCTTCGTGGAGTCGCCATGTGAGAAGAAGAATCCCACAAATGTCGTTTTAATGAAACATAGTCTTCAAATTTCGGGAACTGGACTTTGTCCCCAGCAACGGCGCCAAAATGTTGTCCTCCGAAATGGCATGCGTGTCGTTTGAAAGCCCAAAATGTGCAATGCCAGCTGGATGACAACTCTCTCAGGAGAGAGGCCAATGTCACCACACTTCTCTCCTCTTCGCTTTAGGTTGGCTCTTCTCCAACACTAGGGGGGTATCCCTAAAATAGGATCGCTAAGGCAGGTATAGTAACGGGCAAGGTGATTGAAAGAGGCTGCCTTAGAGAAACGGATGTAACAAAGATAGTTTTGGATGGGTGATGGAAAGGAAAGGAAGATCAATCCTCAGGGAAAGACCAGTGCCAGTATCAGAGAGGGGCGAATGGAGTCAAAGGAAAACTCTAAAAGGACATTGCTGCCAGGTGAATGTAGTAACCAACTAAGAGCTCTTGCACTAGAGCATACCTGAAAGCCGCAAAACTTAAGAGAAAAACATGGGTCAAATGGTGTTGTGCTAGATTGTTAGCCTTCTATTCAAATGATCCCAGTTTAAGAGTCGAAAGCAAAGAGCTAAGAGAGGTAATGCCTCATACAAAATGAAAGATGGCATACAAAGAAACACGGCAAACAAGGAACCGAAGAACCCCCAATTTGTCCAAAGAATCCCATCATGATTTTTCTATTAAGTTCACGGGAAAAAACTCCCAAAATTCTCCATCCTTACAAAGAAGAAGGTCCGTCCCTTTTATAGACCAAAAAGCCTTCATACTGTTTTCAAAAAGGAAGAAAAAATAATAAAATATGTGAAAAAGGTGAATCCACCTACCCCATCGAATATATGACCAAACCTACTTTATTAATGGCACTGCTACACAACAGCCATGTTTACTAAGAAAAACCCACCAGCTACCCGTGAGTCACTCCACGTAACCATGAAGATACCCTCTACGCAGTTATTTAAATGCTGAAAATATGGAAAAGAACTGGCCGTCAGATAAAACCTCCAAACAGCCAAAAGTAATGTGACCCTGATCAGCGTTAATCACGAACCGGTGTCATCCTTTTGATAACTGTAAGACTCAGCAAAACCGCCGTGTGTTAACCCGATGCTATGGCCACAGTGGTTTGATCCAGGAGATGCTGTTGCGAATTGGAGCGATTGGTGATGACGGTGGACCTGATTTTTTTATTGACCATAAGTCACGGTTCTCTCCACGGCAGCTAACGGTGATGGTTCTTTTAGTAAAACGAAAGTCTAGGGCAGCTGTCAATCGATTTATCCACGGTGCAGTCAGCGATCAATGGCGACCACGATATCAATGTGGAACTTCACGAAATTGGCGTGAGGGCCAAATTTCACCAAATTTTCACGATTCGGATGCTAATCGTGACCAGGTGTGTGACCTCCGATCAAAACTTTAAAGACTGCCGCGTGCTGATTATCTCACTGAAGCCTGAGTTTCGGCGTTTCATGTGGGTCGATTCCACCAGTGATGGCGCCCTTTGATAATTGCTGAATGGATCGTGGTCGTCAAAGAAGTGAGACCCCATCTGCGTGAATGGCATGAAGTTCGAGCTCTGTTTTGAATGTAAATTTGTAACCGGATGCCAATGGGTGATGTCCTCAGTTATAAAAAACGCGAAATTTATCAGTGTGCTTGGCTGCCAACAGAAACTTCAGCTTGACAGTGCGCCGGATATGGAACGAAGAGTGTGTGGAGTGAATCCGCTCAAGAGGCCGCGAGCTGGCATTGATTCTATTTTTCTGCATCAACTCAAAATTTGCTGTCGGCGTGATCGTAGGTTTATCTTTCATCACTCTGCAATTCTGGCGATGATCTTCGACCATTTTAAACGGGCCAACTTGGGATGACCGACAAGGTGCAGATGAATCAGCCAATTCTGGCGATGATCTTCGACCATTTTAAACGGGCCAACTTGGGATGACCGACAAGGTGCAGATGTGACCCGTAATTCTGTATGCAACTCGATTTCCAGGTGCAGCATCAACTCGCCGTAGCGCTGAATTCGGGTGCGTAGTGTAGGATCCATCTCGGGGATCATAAAAAGATAGTCGTCACTTATCTGAAAAAAGTGCCGTAATCTTGCACTAGAATGCCCTGGCCATCATATCCATGAGGAAGCAAAACAACAAGTCCACTCTGGCGAAGCCATTTTGATTCCCCATTGCTTAAGAATTGATCAAAAATGACCTGAGCACCATTTGCAAAAATACCAAACTGAGCCTCCCACAGGACCAATGAATTGGGATTTTCCATTAAATAACCCACTTCAAAACCCGGGACACCAAATTCTGACTGAGAACTTCATATGCTCCAGTTGGAAGCCTCCATACATCACCTTACGAGAAATGATTGTATAGTTCCTCAAAATAACGATTGCTAGCACAACCTGCTGCTGGCAATTTCTGCAATGACGTTCCCATTTGTTAACAGAACACCTTTAGGTTTTCCTGCTGTTCCACTTGTATACATGATTGTACAAAAATCATTCTTCTTTGGTGGTGAAGGGTCACATTTTCTCTTCTTTCCTAGAGATAAGAAATCGTGCCAGGAGTACATTTTTATTTTTTATCCAACACTATCAGCTCAATCCTTGCATTTTCATCCCTTTTCTGGCTAGTAAACTCTGTATGCAAAAAATGACTTCACCTTGGCAAGCTCTCTAGCAAGTTTTGCCACAGAACTAGTCAAAACATTTGAGTCTATTGCAGCTGCCTTTTTATATTGCATAAGTCAGTGCTCAAGTTTGCAAGAATTTGCAAACCAAGCATTCAATAATAGTCTTCTCTATGCTCAGAACTCTCGCTTTCACTGCTTTTGTATTCCAGACAGTGAGCCCCCCAAGCTGAGCTGCCTCATCAACAATCAAATAGTCACATGTTTTAATGTTATTCGCTGGTAAGAGAGGCAGTGGACTGGCATCTTTGTAAGACATACATTGAACATCAAAACAACTCGCTGGACAGATACATCATTTCAGCTTTGCATGCACTTTGACCTGTAACTTTCCTGTAGGTGTCAGCATCTTGATATGAAAGAAATTACATGTGGACACCTCTGTCAAAGTGAGGGGTAACAGGCTCCATTATTCATTGTCTTCATCCATCCATTACCTACTTTTTAGTTGATCACCCTGACTTACTACTTGACTAGTGGCATGGAGGATCTTTCCCCACTGTAGCCTCTGTATTGGATGAGCTTCCCTGTTCATTGTGTCTCGGCTCTGAGTTGGTGACAAAACTTACCTTTGGCGAGTTGGATTGTAGGCCTAAATCATTCTAGTTGGTTGTCCTGATGTTTGGCATTGGCTCGAACTCCCTCTAGTCATTTGAGATGTTGTTGGCTAAAACTGAAAGCTCATGTACTACTTATGGAAACTTATAAATTCGCCCATGGAAACTAAAAAGGGCAAGAGCGATGAGCTGCTAAAAAAAAATACTCCTCGAAGAGTATAAGAAAGGTCCAAAAAGCAATGATTCTTAAAAGCTATATCTAAACAATTGCTGACCTTATATATGTATAAACAACATGCCCTGGATGCAAGCTGCAACTAGTTGTGCTTATCAGCACACCTAAGATCCGAAGGGTTATGTAGGCCAAAAAGGCCATGAAATGAAATTGAATGATCCTAATGAACCTGGATCAACTTGATGTAGACATGATGCCTAAGTTGAATAAGCACTCTCTAAACAACTTATCCATTTGTGAGACACCGCCATTCCCTGTGTTGTTGCTCATTCAGTATATACTATAGTGTGTATTCCCTTTCCCATATCCAAACTGTCACAATGTTAAGTCAGTCAGTCACCCTTTAGCATAGCCATTTTATTTTAGCCTTCATCCTTCACTAGCCAATTGATCACAACTATGAAGTGAGTATGGTCCTGAAAGTCTAGTCTGAGTCATATAAATAATTAATGACACTATATATTTGGATTTAGATCGCTAGTAATGATTACTTTGTGTTATAATTGCTATTTGAATGAGTTGTAGAGCATGCATTAACCTTTGACACTTTGCAGCAACTTCTGATTATAGTCTGAGTTATATTTGGTCAATATTGACCTGGTCAAACTTAGTTTGACCAAGGTCAATCACAGGACATGAGATTATTGGACCTTGTGATGATGCAGATAGATGATATATGGTCTATGTACATGTACATGATGGTTCTATGCATCAGATACAGGTTTATGATGATGATTTATGGTTTTCAGCATTGTTTGATCATTTACAGATTATTATTATTTCACCTGTTCCGGTATATTGGATATATTATATGATCATGCAGAGATCCATATGGTGTATGAGTACACATCTTGGATAGTTTTGGACCTTCTGAGTCCAATGAGACAGTCTGTTTTCAGTTCCGGGCAGTTACAGTGATGATTGAGCCTCAGTAGGCTATCCTAGTGTAGTTTTGGTCTGTTGGAGACCCTGTCAGAGCAAAGTTGGATTTTATTTGGTTCACCTAGGGCACTGATGATGGAGGGGGTGGTCCAGCCACTTGTTTTTACCATATTACCCCCCTCCCGGACACACTGGTGCCCTCACCTTGACAGCGCAGGCACTCCAGGAGGAAGTTTGGGGCAAGTACATGCTTCCCGAGGCAGTTTTGGATTGGTAGAAATGGCTACAGAGGAATTCGATTTGGGCTATTGAGGGAAAGTTTTGGCATGGGATGATCAGTGATGATGAGTGGGATGTCTTCCGCACCTTCTCCAGCAGTTTCAGCTTCATCGGGGCCCACATCCATCACTTATGGCATTTTCTGATGATTTCTGAGGCCTCCTAAGGCCCACGATTTGTCCATAGAGGCATGATTTGGTGCTTTGATGACTATTTTATTATTATTGTGCTATGGGGATTGACCAAGAGTGGCTAAAATTACCCTTTGGACCCACCATAAGCTTATTGTTATATTTTGTCATCATGATTTGGTGGGATCCCCTCTCCTAGGGCGATTTTGTCCACTTATTGTATTATTTTATTGGTGATCCATGTATTTTATTGTTGAGCTCATCTCAACCATTGATTAGATCTTTTGATCTTTTAATCTTAGCCACTCATTCAAAAAGTGGTTAGATTATGGACTCTCTCCCTCCTATTTTATTGGAATAGAAAATCTAACCACTTAAATAGGAGGGAGAGAGTCCATAATCTAACCACTTTTTGAATGAGTGGCTAAGATTAAAAGATCAAAAGATATAATCAATGGTTGAGATGAGCTCAAAAATTAAATACATGGATCACCAATAAAATAATACAATAAGTGGACAAAATCGCCCTAGGAGAGGGGATCCCACCAAATCATGATGACAAAATATAACAATAAGCTTATGGTGGGTCCAAGGGGTAATTTTAGACACCCTTGGTCAATCCCCATAGCACAATAATAATAAAATAGTCATCAAAGTACCAAATCGTGCCTCTATGGACAAATCGTGGGCCTTAGGAGGCCTCAAAAATCATCAAAAAATGCCGTAAGTGATGGATGTGGGTCTCGATGAAGCTGAAACTGCTGGAGAAGGTGTGGAAGACATCCCACTCATCATCACTAATCATCCCATGCCAAAACTTTGCCTTAGTATCCCAAATCGAATTCCTCTATAGCCATTTCTACCAATTCTGAAATGCCTCGGGAAGCGTGTAACTGCCCAAAACTGCCTCCTGGAGTGCCTGCGCTGTCAAGGTGAGGGCACCAGTGTGCTCGGGAGGGAGGTAATATGGTAAAAACAAGTGGCTGGACCACCCCCTCCAAGCACAACGCCCTAGGTTAACTAGATAAAATACATCTCTACTCTGACAGGGTCTCCAATAGACAAAAACTGCACTAGGATAGCCTACTGAGGCTCAATCATCACTGTAACTGCCCGGAACTGAAAATAGACTGTCTCATTGGACTCAGAAGGTCCAAATCTATCCAAGATGTGTACTCATACACCATATGGATCTATGCATGATCATATAATACATCCAATATACCGGAACAGGTGAAATAATAATAATCTGTAAATGATCAAATAATGCTGAAAACCATGAATCATCATCATAAACCTGTATCTGATGCATAGAACCATCATGTACATGTACATGTACATAGACCATATATCATCTATCTGTATCATCACAAGGTCCAACCATCTTATGTCCTAAGGTTGACCTTGGTCAAACAAGGTTTGACCAAGTCAACATGACCAAATATAACTCAGACTATCATCAAAAGCTGCTGCAAAGTGTCAAAGGTTAATGCATGCTCTACAACTTATTCAAATAACAATTATAACACAAAGTAATCATTACTGGCGATCTAAATCCACATATATAATGTCATTAATTATTATTATAACTCAGACTAGACTTTCAGGGCCATACTCACTTCATAGTTGTGATCAGTTTGATAGTGAAGGGTGAAGGCTAAAATAAACTGGCTAGGCTAAAGGATGACTTGACTGACTTAACGTTGTGACACTTTGGATAATGGAAAGGGAATACACACCATAGTATATACTGAATGAGCAACAACACAGGGAATGGCGGTGTCTCACAAATGGATGAGTTGTTCAAAGAGGGTTTATTCACCTTTAACAGATGCGCACAATCCATAATACAAATGAGGCCAGCAATTGTTTTGATACAACATTTAAGTTCCATTGCTTTTTGGGCCTGAAGTTTCCATAGCCTTTGATCTATGTGTGTTTATAAACACATTGCATAGATTTACATTTATTTAGGCTTTTTGCTGTAGGTGTGTTTTAAGGCACTTGTTTACCTGAGCACTTCTAGGTGTGTCACAGACAGCTTGTTTACCTAGGTATTTTACATTTCACAGAAGATATAACATTTTATTTCATTGCCATTTTCATTTGGCTTGCCTTTCATTCATGTATGTTTAAAAACAGATTGCATGAACGGGCTTTTCATACAATTTATAACATTTCATTTTCCAGATTTTGTATTCATGGCAGCACTGAAAGTTTCAGGTTTAGCCAACACAACTTTAGTGACTAGGGGGAATTCACAAGGAAATCCAACTCACCATAGGTAAATTTTGTCACCAACTCAGAGCCGAGACACAATAAACAGGGAGGCTCATCCAATACAGAGGCTATAGTGGGGGAAAGGTCCTCCATGCCACTAGTCAAGTAGTAAGTTAGGGTGATAAACTAAAAGGTAGGTAATGGATGGATGAAGGCAATGAATAATGGAGCCAACACTAGGAAGCCAATGTATGGTGGAATGATCACTTCTATTCTCCCTAGGTAGGGTAAAACCAATGAGTATGAATAGTGAACTTCTAAGTCTGAGTAGGGACAATAGAATATATATAATAAGATCAACCAGGTCCACATATCTATATGATCTCCAAATCATGACACTAAGTGCTAAGACATGCTGTAAGAATAAATATAAAAGCAATATAACCACAACACTATGATATACCATTTGAGTCATATACCTGAATGCTCATCATCTGTCGTCTGAAACTGCTGCTGAAACTCTGGGCACTACTGACTGCTCTGTACAAATAGTATAATTGCTACATCGGTCATCTCTCTGAGTGTCCTGAGACTCAGTCATGGCATGGGGAATATATATACTGTCCAAAATCTGATAGTGATCCAATATAGATGCTCATCTCGGCATCTCAATGCAAGGGAACTGGCTGAATAGTGTACTGGAATCAGAAAAATAATGTATGGTAGCCCGGCTACTATATATATGATAACAGGACCTAGTGGAGTACATGGCCTAGAAGGATTGTTGGAGTCTTTAGAGGCATCTAGGAGCATTGGACATACATCATAAAGTGCCCTTGTATTTGGAGCCTTGCTTGTGGACGACATCACCTTGGAGCTTGACATGTGTACTCTTGGAATGTAGTGCTCCAGATGTGTGAGCTTACATCTATTAGTATCTTACTATAAGTTTCTCGTAAACACATTGGCCCACATATGTATTGTCAGCCTCCCTTACCTCTCATATATAGAGAGGAAGGAGAAAGTCCCTTCATTCATCATCATCATTGCATTCCTCTTTGTACTTGTCTTCTTTGAGTGATTCACTAGGGTTCATGAGGAAACCCTTGTAGAAGTTATGAAAGGAGAAGAGGATGTCTTTGTTGGGATCTTGCTCTCTTGAGATACTAGGGTTCACTCTTGTGAAGAAGAAATTGGTGATGATCATTCATTCATTTTGTTCATAGTGTTAGATATGTGATCAAGAGGAGCACACCACTTCTCCTCTCTCTCTTCGATCTTTACTTGCTCTCTCTCTATTGGAGTTGCTAGGGTTTCTTGAGCTTGTTGAAGCATCTTGAAAACTAGGGTTAGAGTATCATCCCTTGGAGATTTGGAAATTACGGTTTTGAGATGAAAACGTAGGTTGCACTTGGTGAAAAGAAGAAGAGGAGACATTTTGTCTTGGAGGACTTGCTTGTTGGATCTCCCTAGTGTGAGCTAGAGTTTTCTTGGTTTTCCCTAGCTAGGGTTTTGGAGAGCTAGAGGATTGTACTAGCTTTGTGATAAGGCTACAATACGTACATGAACTTCATCTTTATTCATATTAATGAAGTTTCCAGCTGTCCACTACTTGTGTAAATTGCAAATTTAATTTTCAGCCATCTATATTCTTCATGGTTTGTAATTTCCAGCTCTATATGTGATCTAGGTGGATATTGGTGGCCACCCACCTATTCCAATTGGGGCCCCAACAGTGTTCTTTTAGTTTCCTTAATTATAGCACAGCGTACTATTTTTAGCAGTTTTTTGGGTCCTAAACTTCTGGAGCCGTTTTGAGGCCCTATCAGCGTAGTCCTCGGATAGATATTTCCAACAAGATATCATTTGCGTCAAACAGAGATTGTATTGCAAAAGTTACGGCGCCGGGAAATTGATGTACCAATTTACCCCAACGGGGCCCATAGTTAGGCATGGTTTCATCTCCTAGGGTTAGATTTTTGGATGTTTAGGGTTTTCCTTTGTTTCTCAATAATAGAGAGGCTTCGAGCCCCATTGTAGGCAGAGTTGAGAGGCCGGTAGCTGCCACATCTCTTCTCAGAGATAGCTACCAACGCTCTAGCTAGTTTTATTTCCATTATGTCTGTAAGCATATTTCCGTTATGTGATATTAATGAAATGAAGTCTTATTTCTGCTGCACCTCTACGTTTATGTGTATTTCTGTAACCCCTTGCATTCCTTCATAAGTCCAGATCAATATGTCCTGCTGATTTGGCATAAGTTAAAGATGAATATGTTAAGTGATTTATCATTATAATTGAAAAATATAAGGGCAGATTTACAGCTTAATAAGTGTTTTCAGATCTGCTATATGCATGATAAAATTGCCCTAGAGGGTATAACACATTGGTATTTTATGTCTTGAATTCTCTAGTGGATTGGGGTTGTTAAGAGTTGAAATATAGTCCATTGCTGCTGCTGTTATATTTCACAACAGCCCTATGGCTGAAAAGTCCCAGGATTAAGATCTGGAAAACCTCTAGGAAAGCGGTGAATTTCTGAGTTTCATTAAAAGCCATTAATTGCCATTTTACTAGGAAATTTCTACATGTTATTCTTTACTGTTTGAAATGGCCAGTTGCACAATTCAATGATTTTTTGCATAGAATAATGTTCTCTTGCATATCTGAGGTTTCATATTTAATTTGAAGATTAAAACACCAGCCTTTGTTGTCCCTATCTAAAATACTATGTAAATTTTAGCAAATGCATATATTTGTTGCCATCATTTTTCTAATGGAATTTCCAAATGCATTTCTATTGCACGGACAAAAATATGTACAATAAGCTTGTATGTATCAACCCTAAGAATACACAATTTGGCCAATGACCATTAAAAGAAGGGAGTGCCAAAAGTCTCAAGGACATTTGATCCAAAAATCCTAATCACTGCTAGACAACACAGTATTAGCCAAATTTCATTTAGGGGTAAGGCCTTAATGTACCAAATGTCAAATTATCGCTGAGGCATTGAGAGACATATATAAGACAAAAGTTGCACTCTTAGAATCTTTGAGGATTGTGTGACTCTATTTGGCTGTTTTCCAGCAAATGATGTACACATTGATGATCTGATATAATGCTTTCCCTGGACAAGTTTTGGCTTCTAAAGTTTTACAACCCACGGATTCTCATATGCATAGATGACTAAAGCTAGGGCATGAACTTCCTCATTTTCATTTTACCGAGGGCAACTTTGTGGACACCACAAACAGTATGATGTTTCTTTTCATATTCCCACCAAGTAAAGTTGGTTGTCTAAGGCTTAATATTTTGTGATATTGTGACCCAAATATCAAATGGTTTTCCATATCCTCTTTCTTGATCGCAAGTGTGAATTAACTCCCCTTTCCTTCCAATATGAAAAGTCCTTTTATCAAAACCTGTTAGATTTGCTCCTTTATCCTCCTCCCACTCTAGGTATGGATCGTTATTTTCAGAGATGAATATTCAAAATGTTTAAGGTAAGATTCTTAGAAATTATTCTTGGGCTATTCAACCTTTTGTTTGAACATTTGCTGAACCCCTGCCTTAAATACAATATTCTTTGCATTGTCTCATCTTCTGTAAAGATTGATTATGTCATCTCAATCTTTCTATGACCTGCTAATATTTACTTGCCAGAAAAATCATGTTGATCCCATTCAAGCAACCATCGCTAAAATCAAAACTGCCTCTGCTGATGGTGTTCAGACAAAATCCACAAAGTTCTCTTGTCAGATCTAAATTTGTTCCTGTCAAAATTATCATGCCTTCTGAAATGTTCTATGTTTAATCCCTACTTGAATGAATCAGTCCCTGACAATGGAGGAACTTCCAAAGATTTTTGTTTCATTTCAGGTAGTAAGATTATCAGGATTGAAAAAAGAAAATTGAATTAGATAATGTGCAGGTTACAACTACCTCAAATTTTGCAGAAATTTCTTCCCTTTCACATTATTATGACAGGTTTCACTTCATATTTACATTTTCTTCATTAAGAAAATCACAGGAATCATTTTTGCACAACATTATCATTAATCATGAGTGTACTTTACAGTTTGAACGTACGTTTCTCATATTATAAGAACTATTTCTCATTACACACTAAGCAGTTTTCCTACCTCATTATTTGTTTCAGCTATCTAGGCTCTATTATATTTCGTCTTCTGTTTTCAAGAATAACTCCACCACAGTTCTTGTCAATCAAAGATGTCATATCCATCTCTCAGTTCTAAAGTCAAGAGTAGTAGCTAGAGTCTAGACAAGAAGACCCAATGTTGCAAATATCATTTTGGGGAATATATCACTGAGGGTCCAGAAAGAAACTTAGAAGAAATATAGGGGAAAATATCGGCAAGCATAAACTTAGACCTAAAACACTTGGAAATATGGGCAACCTGAAAAACTAGGAAAAAATCGTAAATGCCAAGAGAAATCAGGGATATTTGCAATGCTGAGAAGACCAATTAAAACTAAGGTTTCCAACTCCAAGATGTCAAGAAAATGCTTAATAACTTGGTCAATTCACCAAGGATTCCTATTGCAATCAAGTTGGTAACCTGGTCAAACTGATCACAGTGATGCATGCACTGTAGAGTGATATGTCAATAAGTTCATTACCTGAGCACCAATTCCGTATTCACGAGAATCAACTGATAACCCAAGTTCCAAATTGGCTTCTACAGTATCATGACCTTTATCTTGGAGATTGTATGCATCTAGTTTATGACCCAACCCAATTCCTCTACCTTCATGGCCTCTCAAGTACACCAATACTCCTCTACCAACTTGGTCAATTTCTTGCATTGCTAATGCGAGTTGATTTCCACAATCACATCGAGCAGATCCAAAGATATCACCAGTTAGACATTCTGAATGCACTCTCACTATAACATTTTGTCCATCTCCAATATTGCCCTGCAATTCACCAATTTTAAGGACAGTTAGAATGAAATTAATAAACTATATCTACAACAAGAAAACCCTAAATCAGCCGAAGTGTTTTACATATGCAAAACACACTAAATAAACAGTTCAATAGAGATGAAGAAAAGGTAAAGTTCCCTCAAAGAAGAGTAAAACCGGAAAAAGATCTAAAGAATACAAAAACTAAAACTGAAGGGTCCTTGAAAGAGATACCAAGGAGAGTCCTTGAAAGAGATACCAAGGAGAGACGAGCTCCTTAATGTGATTAAGAACCCACTGTACTATCTTCAGATACAGGTCACAATGGATCGTGGAAAGAGGAGGTGTGTGAGAGAAATAAAACTAACGTCAACCTCCCAACTGTAGGCTATGGAATTTGGACTAACAAACTCAGTCACAACCAGAGGAACTCCATTAATCTGGGATTCCAATGCCAATCAAGGTCATATACATGTTAAGATGGCAAGATGCCAGTTACTTTAAGATTTAACATTTCCAATTGCACCAAAAAATTTAAAAGCAATAAGAAAACCTTTGATTCCAACCAAGACATTCCCTTCCCTTCAATGGCATCCAGTTCGCACATTAAAGAAACTAACTTTCAAGTTTCAACCAGATTCGATAGCTACAGTATCAAGATATTGCCAAAACAATCTTCTAACTAATTCAACTGACAGGTTCAAACCACTCAAATATTTGCAGTCTTACCTTTACCATTGCAACATGCTCAATGCCATCCAGCTTTGAACGATAGCAATAAACTTGAAAGAGGCCCCACTTTGTGGGTAAACACGAAACAGCAGTTTGTTCCACCAACTTCTCTCGTTTTCTCCTGTACCTGCATCAGAAAGAAAACTGACCAGTGAGATCAACATGAACAAATTCTAGACAAAATCAGAAAACAAATAAGAGATATTCACGACTTGTGAAAAGATAGCATAGAATGAGGAAAGAATCTGCCCCTTATTCATTCTACATTTCTGAATAGTTTGACATTTCTTAGCAATTTGTCTTTTACATAATTGAAATGAACAATAGTACAAACAACACACATTGAGATGGCATGAACTTTAAAGACATCATTTGTATTCTGGACAAAGAAGTAGTATGCATTAACAAAATTATGGTAATCTGATATTCCTGAAGAAACAAAAAGAAAGTTATCATATGAAGAAAAAGTTCCTAGGTAGAATTACAAGGGAGTCCAGATTAAAATACCTTACAAAAACACATATGGCAACAAAAGCATTGCCATGTGTTACCTCCCATTTTGCATGGGTGGTCACTTGAAGACAGGGTCAGAGAAAGACTGCTGGGACAGAGTGCAGAAGGCTGTTGTTCTGGTATCATATAACATGTTGGGAGATAGCAATGCTTCAAATCACAGTGACTTTTATTTATAAGATGCTTCAGGACATCCAATCCTTTATTTCAGGTTCTGAGGTACCTGCAATGAGACATCATTTAAGAGCTGCCAGAAGGTTCAGGGTCTCAAGCTATGGACTTCAATGGGGGTTGCAGTGAAGCTAAAGGGAATCAGAACACTGATGATAAAGAATCCGAAGAGAATAAAGAAAACTGCCTCTCCTCTCTCTTTCAGGAGATGTTTTTTCTGCATACAAAGAAGCTTATGTCGAGTTTATGAAGGTGTCATCGGAAGAAAGAGCAGTGATGCTCGGGGCTGGTTTCGAATATGGAGTTGCAGAGGATGTGTCTATAAATGAAAATAATGGTAGTCTGTGCAGCATAAACCCAGGAGAAATGATATCAAGTGTTCATGCGACAAGGTGGAGGGTTTTTTAGACCAAGAGTTATTTTCAGAGAGATGCCTCCTGCTTCAGATTCTAAATTTTTTCCTCCTAGACATTGAGGTTCCTATTCCATCAGTTTCTTCTCCATATTCTTGAGTTCAATCAATAACTGTGGCTCCTCGTTTAGCTGTTTCAAAACCCTTTGCTGATGGACGTCGGGTTCCTCTAGGCTTTCTAAGTTTGCATCGATGCGTTTTCCCAGTGACAATCAAAGAAAAGATTCTTTGAAACAAGGATTCAATCCTTGCTTCAATTGCATATATTGATGGATTGGTGAATGCAGAGACGGAGCTCAGTTTTCAAACGAGATGATCTACACACCAACATACAGCCGATTCTGCGTGGGCGTGAATCATTGCTGTTTCAACAGGCCATCGAGAAAACACGCATTTCTTATCCCAGATCACAAAATTGCAAACATTTACTTCGAGATGGCCCCTCAATATTTTTTAGCAGCAGTCAAAGAAGGGGCAGGTCGCAGTCACCACTTATGTTGCACGTGAAGCTCAAATCGGCAGGCTTTAAAATTTAAGCTCACCTACTCTAAATCATCCAGCAGTTTCGATTCAGTACCAAAACTCGGGTTTCAAACAATAAAATCGGCGCACGGTGGAGGTTAGCCTGTAGCTTACGGCTCTTGGTTGTGGCACCTCCATGTTTTTCCCGACCTCCCTTCACACTCAGAGCTCGTTTGATGAAGTATGGCAGCGATCAAAGCAGTAGTATGCACATCGACAGCGTGGATCACCCACGTTTCTAGGTTGTGTTGGGTTTTACTAATTACTTTAAACCCTAACCAAGATCTACTCCTATGTAAGAAATTAAACTTAATGCACAGCGGAACTTAGAAATCAAGCTTAATGTACAGCGGAACTTACTTTCCATCTTCAAAGGTCGCGGACAGCTTCTGGTCTTGACTTGAGTTGTTGGCTCTCGAATCCTTCCAAGAACTTGCAATCCTTTTCTCTGGAGAGTATCCTGTCTTCAATGGAGCAGACAATTTTTTTCTGGATGATTGCAAGCCTTGGAGACTCAGCCCTTTTATAGCAGTGCCAAAGAAAAAGATTCTAATCCTAGGGCTGCTGAAATTTAGCTAATACTTGGGAAACAAGTCCAAAAAGAAATCTGCAGTTTCCGATTTTATAAAAAACTTCAAATCGGGAAACTTCAGAAAAAACTGAAACAAATCAGAATAAATTCTGATTTCCTTATTTAGCTCAATTTATTACTGCTATTATTTTAATCAACTATAATCGGTCCATTAACAATTATAATTGATTAACATTATTCTATATGTATTTGTATCCAAATCCTTATTTAAATACGTATAATGCCATGACTTAATTAATCACATTGTTTGGCATGTTTTAATCATTACATAAATGTAATCTTTCGACAGTATTTGATATCATAATCATAATGCACGTATGTCCAACTTAATTATTGTACTTAGACGTCTCTAAATCCAACAATCTCCCACATGGACAAGTGCAACCTTTTGATTATATATCCTTAACTTTATTGCATGCAACTTTTCTGTCTTTCTTATCGTATTTCTTAAACAATTCTGTCCATCAATTATGCTAACAAAGGACTTAAGCAGCACTTGTCACATTTATTCGCAACTAAACCGACATAAATCACGCTGCCAACATAACTAAATGACATGAATCTGATTTGGACATATAGTTTAGAAATTACACGCAAGTGTGATTATACGTGCCTATTTCTAATTGAGTCACCTTTACTTTACTGTATGAGGTCAAAAGATCAAACTTTAAAGAAAGAAATAATGAAACTGAAACTGAATGCAATTTGTATATATCATGAAAATTGTTTACAATTGCATTACATAGAACATCCAAAAACAAAACTTAAAACATATTCAGACTCCCACATTTTCTAACTATCCTAAATAGATATTACACCCATACGGGCAACATGTTCGTGAAACCTTTTGGGTGGTAATCCTTTAGTAAGAGGATCAGCAATCATGGAGTCTGTACCTATGTGTTCTATACATAATTCATTATTCTGCACTCTCTCTTTTACAACCAAAAACTTAATATCGATGTACTTTGACTTTGACGAACTTCGGTTGTTGGTTGCGTATAACACTGCTGAATTGTTGTCACATAATAATTTGAGTGGTTTCTGAATAGAATCCACAATTTTCAGACTTGTGACGAAGTTCTTCAGCCATACGCCATGATTAGATGCTTCATAGCATGCAACAAATTCAGCTGCCATAGTGGAGGAGGCCACCAATGACTGTTTAGCGCTCTTCCATGACACGGCACTGCCTGCCATCATAAAGATGTATCCTGATGTTCACTTCATGCTGTCGACACATCCTCCAAAATCAGAATCAGTATATCCAATGACCTCGAGCTGTTCCGATCTCCGATACGTGAGCATAAAGTCCCTTGTTCTCTTTAGATATCTCAACACTCGCTTGGCTGCCTTCCAGTGTTCCATACCTGGGTTACTCAAATATCTCCCTAGCATTCCAGTGATGAACGCAATATCTGGACGCGTGCATACTTGTGCATACATGATGCTACCCACGGCTGAGGCATAGGGAATATCTTTCATGATGTTTTTATCTAAGTCAGTTTGGGGACATTGTTTTAGACTAAACTTATCTCCTTTTGATACAGGGGTATCTCCTGGTTTGCTGTTTTCCATGCCAAATCTTGTTAGAATCTTATCGATATAGTTCCTCTGGGATAACCTTAGAATACCTTGAGATCTATCTCTAAGTATTTCAATCCCTAGAACAAATGATGCATCACCAAGATCTTTCATTTCAAAGTTCTTAAATAAAAAATTCTTAGTTTGATGCAACATGTCCTTATCGTTACTGGCAAGCAATATGTCATCTACATATAAAACCAAGAAAATAAATTTACTCCCACAGAACTTAAGGTATATGCATTCGTCTACTATGTTAGACTCAAAACCAAATGAGCTAATAATTTTGTGAAATTTATGATACCATTGTCGAGATGCTTGTTTTAGCCCATAGATAGATTTCTTAAGTCTGCAAACCATAGACCCTGCATCACCTGATACAAAGTTCTCTGGCTGCTTCATATAGATCGTTTCATCAATGTCACCATTGAGAAACGCCGTCTTTACATCCATCTGATGAAGTTCTAAATCATAATGTGCTACAAGCGCCAATATAATCCTTAAAGAGTCTTTCGATGAAACTGGAGAGAAAGTCTCTTTATAATCAATGCCTTCTTTCTGTGTGAAACCTTTCGCAACAAGACGTGCCTTGTATTTTTCAACATTGCCTTTAGAATCCCGCTTAGTCTTAAATATCCATTTGCAACCAACGGGTTTCTTGTCTTTAGGCAACGGAACGATATCCCAAACGTCATTGTCATACATAGATTTCATCTCTTCATTCATGGCATTAATCCACTTTTGAGAGTTAGAGCTTTCCACAGCTTGTTTGATATTAACAGGATCATTTTCAAACATGCCAATGTCAAACTGATGTTCTTGAAGATATGCATAATCCTTAGATTGTGTAGATCTTTTCTCTCTAGTAGATCTCCTAATTGGCACAGGTACTAGATTTTCTTGAGGTTCATTTACAACTTGATCTTCAACAGGAGGAGGAACATCATTATCAATTTCTGAATCTCCCACAGGCCCTAGGCCATCAACATTTGTCATGTCAATGTCAGGGTTTGGGTTGGGTTCAGGTCCATTTGTGTTCTCTATTCCATGTTGAGTTTCTAACTGAGTTATTTGTGATGATGAAGTTTGCATATTGTCAGAAGATGTATTTCTAAACGCAATCGGAATTTGAACAAAACCAGGACTTTGGTCCATAGTCTCATTTCTAAACGCAATCGGAATTTGAACAAAACCAGGACTTTGGTCCATAGTCTCATTCGCATTCGTCTCTTCTTCTTCAAAAATACTATCTTTTGTCATATCTCCCCCCACAAACTCATTATCCTCAAAAAATTTCTCACTTCCTGACTCGAAAACTGTATGTTCTGTTCGATTATAGAATTTGTATCCCCTAGATCGTTCAGAATAGCCTATAAAGTAACAACTAATGGTCCTTTCGTCCAATTTCTTTTCATTTGGCTTATAAGGCCTAGCTTCACATGGACATCCCCAAACTCTCAAATGATTCAAGCTAGGCTTGCGCCCAACCCATAACTCGTAAGGGGTCTTGTTAGATGCTTTAGTAGGCACTCTATTAAGTATGTATGCTGCAGTCTTTAAGGCTTCTCCCCACAAATTCTCAGGTAGAGTTGTACGAGCAATCATACTTCTCACCATGTCTTTAAGGGTGCGATTTCGCCGTTCAGCAACACCATTCATTGCAGGCGAACCTGGCAACGTATACTGAGGCACAATTCCGCATTCCTCTAAGTATTTTGCAAAGGGACTGTTATCACCTAAGATGTAGTTACCCCTATGGATGGATCCAGTCATGGATAGCAATAGGGAAGGGCAACTCAAAGGTGCAACCACGATCACCTCGACCTCCAATATGTATGGTTATCACGCCAGTCGAGGCAACCTTTGCTTTATGTTATCTAGCCCAGACAACAAAGGGGGAGACCCGATCTACTCCCGACAGGAGAGATCAAAACCAAGACACCAAATCAGGGTATTTCTAGGTGAAGTTAGGTGTATGGTTTTTCCTAGACCTAAGGATGAAGTCACAAGCCAAGTGAGGGGTTTAATAGGTATAGCTTTGGTTCATAGTTGAATGTACGAGTGACTTATAATGTTTGTAGTGAGATCTAGGGCTAATGTACTAGTTCAATGTCAAAAGATCCACTGCCTTGGGAACCGTGTCCAATGCAGGATAGTTAAGGTTTGTATTGGGGCTAACTAGTACATGAGACAAGCTTGACCATGGTTCATGATGTCTTCAAAGGTATAGTCTACCATACATAGGTCAAACCACAAGTCAATCCAACAATGTAGGAAAGTTGAATTACCTTGTAGAGAAACCAGTGCCTTGGGAATTGGGAAGTGGAGTCAAAGTGGGTTTGACTTATGGTTTAGGACTCCTACAACATGAAATAAGTGGACAGTATAGGTCTTGATGGTTGAATGTGTCTAGATCTAGGTTTAACCCAAGTGGACCACAATCCCTTAAAACAAGGAATGCAGTCCCCAAGGCAAGATTTGACAAAGTGACAGTCTAGACCTAGGTTTTAAATTATTCCGGTTTCAGATCTGCAATAATCTCAAGTACCCAGTTCCTAGAAGTGAGTAAACTCACTTCTCCAAGGTGGTGCGACTTTACCCAAGGAGGCTTCAATTTGGGTTTAGGTGGGTCAAATCATGTCGGATGGCATCCAAACTTTAGATCCGGGTAGATCAGTCAAGTAGGAGTATGGATCTATAATTTCGTGGCAATCCACCGGTTAGATCTTTGTAGATCTGAGTTTAAATGTTCCAAGTGGTCCAAAATGGGGATTAAATCCCTTAAAATGTGGAATGGGGCCCACAAGGTGAATTTCAAGAAAGGGACAACCTGGGTGTATGTTATTTGATGTGTAGATGTCAAATCAAGTGGAATCTCAAACACCCATGTACTAGATCTAGGTCAACTTGCTCAAATGGTGAAGTGCGCCTTCCTTGGGAGAAGCTAAATTGGCTTGGGAGAGGAGTCAAACGGAAGCCAATCCTCACCAAACTATAGATCCGGGATGCCGTGGATGCTATAGAGGTGGGTTTTCAATATCATGCCCAACAACCCACTAGATCTCAGTAGATCTAAGAAAATGCAAAATTGGGGTTTTAATTAATTAGGGTTTTAAGTGTTTTTGAAAATTGGATAGATCATGGAGATAGAACTTACCTTGAGATCATACCTGAATGATGTGGATGAGATGCCTTGATGTTGAGGAAGATTCCCACAGAGATCAAATGAGAGATTGTTGATTTGCTTGCCAATTTGATGCCCAAGTCCACAAGTGCGCCTTCCTCTACCTGTCAAACCAAGAAATAAAGATTCAATCAGTAAGAGCAAGTATGGAAGAAATACAAGAGAAATGCAAATAGTAACATGAAATAGAAGGTCCTGGGACAGTAATACTCCCTGTTACCAACGAAGAGCTCCAAAGAAGAAGTAGGGAGAGTCTTCCCCTACCAATACCTCCTCCTCCAAGCAAATCGGCCTCCACCTGTAGATGCAAAATCGTGGTACAAAAGATATGGCAAACAAGATCTCCAATAACTCAGTGCAAAGGAAGAACCAACGAACGAACACCAAAAACATTCACCACAACATTGGAGATAGATGCAATAATAATTTTCTATTCCAATAATCCAGAGCCAAAAGTCCATTTACAATGAGAGGCTCTCTCCTTTAAATAGGAAGGAGAGGCACCAAAACCCTAACCACTTTTTGAATGAGTGGCTAAGATTAAAAGATACAAATGTCTAATCAATGGTTGAGATGAGCTCAACAACATAATACATGGATCACACATAAAATATAACATAAGTGGACAAAGTCGCCCTAGGAGAGGGGAATCCCACCAAATCATGATGACAAAATATCATAAGAGGCTCATGGTGGGTCCAAGGGGTAATTTTATCCCTCCTCGGTCAATCCCCATGGCACAATAACCAATAAATAATCATGAATGTACCAAATCGTGCCTCCAAGGTGAAGTCGTGGTCCTCAAAAGACCTCAACTATCCACAAAAAGTGCCATAAGTGATGGATGCGGGCCCCGATGAAGCTGAAACTGCTGGAGGAGGTGTGGAAGGTCCCGATCTATCATCACTGATCATCCCATGCCATAACTTTGCCTCAGTAGCCCAAATCGATTTCCTCAATAGCCATTTCTACCAATCCTGAAATGCCTCGGGAAGCGTGAAACTGCCCAAACAGCCTCCTGGAGTGATGGCGCTGTCAAGGTGAGGGCACCAATGTGTCCGGGAGGGGGGTAATATGGTAAAAACAAGTGGCTGGACCACCCCCTCCATCATCAGCGCCCTAGGTCAACCGGATAAAAGTCATCTCTGCTCCGACAGGGCCTCCAACAGACCAAAACTGCACTAGGACAGCCCACTGAGGCTAAATCATCACTGTAAGTGCCCGGAACTGAAAACAAACTGTCCCATTGGACTCAGAAGGTCCAAATCCATCCAAGATGTGTACTCATACACCATATGAATCTCTGCATGATCAAAATAAATATCCAATGTACCGGAACAAGGCCCATAATAATGATCTGTAAATGACCAAACACTGCTGTATCCCAAGAATCATCATCATAACCCTGTAGCTGCTGCATAGAATCATCCTGTATGTGTACATAGACCATATATCATCTATCCATATCATCATAAGGTCCAACATCTCATGTCCCATGGTCCTCCATGGTCAAACTAGGTCTAACCAAGACCAAATACAACTCAGACTATCATCCATAGCTGCTGCAAGGTGTCAAGGTTAATACATGCTTTACAATTTATTCAAATAGCCAATATAACACAGAGTAATCATGACTGGCGATCTAAATCCAAATATATAGTGTCGTTAATTATTATTATTACTCAGACTAGACTTTCAGGACCATACTCACTTCATAGTTGTGATCAATTTGCTAGTGAAGGGTGAAGGCTGAAATAACTGGCTAGGCTAAGGGATGACTTGACTGACTTGACTTTGTGACACTTTGGCAAGGGAAAGGGAATACACACCATAGTATATACTGAATGAGCAATAACACAGGGAATGGCGGTGTCTCACAAATGGATGAGTTGTTTAAAGAGGGTTTATTCACCTTCACAGATGCGCACAATCCATAATACAAACAAGGCCAGCAATTGTTTAGATATAACATTTAAGTTCCATTGCTTTTTGGGCCTGAGGTTTCCATAGCCTTGATCTATGTGTGTTTACAAACACATTGCATAGATTTACATTTATTTTTAGGCTTTCTGCTGCAGGTGTGTTTTTAAGGCACTTGTTTACCTGAGCACTTCTAGGTGTGTCATGGACAACTTGTTTACCTAGGTATTTATTTTTCCAAAAGATATAACATTTTATTTTTCATGGCCATTTTCAATTGGCATTTCTTTCACATACAAGATATAGCATTTTATTTTTCCAGATTTTGTATTCATGGCAGCACTAAAAGTTTCAGGTTTAGCCAACACAACTTTAATGACTAGGGGGAATTCACAAGGAACTCCAACTCACCATAGGTAAGTTCTGTCACCAACTCAGAGCCGAGACACAATAAACAGGGAAGCTCATCCAATACAGAGGCTACAGTGGGGAAAGGTCCTCCATGCCACTAGTCAAGTAGTAAGTCAGGGTGATAATCTAAAAGGTAGGCCATGGATGGATGAAGACAATGAAAAGATGAAGCCAACACTAGCAAGCCAAGGTATGGTTGAATGATCACCTCTATTCTCCCTAAGGAGGGTATGTACCAATGAGTATGAATAGTGAACTTCTAAGTCTGAGTAGGGACAGTAATATATATATAATAGGTCAACCAGGTCCAAATATCTATATGATCGCCAGATCATGACACTAAGTGCTAAGTCATGCTATAAGAATAAGTATAAAAGCAATCTAACCCTAATACCGTGATATACCTGCTGAGTCATATACCTGAAAGCTCATCAACCTGTACCATCATCTGTCCTCTGAGACTGCTGCTGTAATTCTGGGCAATACTGTCTGCTCTGTACCAATGGCATAATGGCTACATCGGTCACCTCTCTGAGTGTCCTGAAACTCAGTCATGGCATGGGGAATGCAACTGCTGTCCACAATCTGATAGTGATCCAATATAGATGCTCATCTCGGCATCTCAAATGTAAGGGAACTGGCTGAATAGTGTACTGGAATGAGAAAAATAATGTATGGTAGCCCGGCTGCTATATGTGTGATAACAGGGACCTTGACGTTGTTCTCCTGATCCATCATAACGACCGTAGTATTCACCACCACGATCAGAACGAATGGACTTTATACGTTTGTTAAGTTGTAACTCAACTTCCGTTTTGAACTTTATGAACACGTCTAATGCTTCCGCCTTTTCTTTTATTAAGTAAATATGACCATATCTTGAATAATCATCTATGAATGTGATAAAGTAACGGTGACCATTTCTTGTAGCTTTTGGAAAAGGACCACAGATATCCGTATGAATCAATTCTAAGACATCATTACATCTTTTTGCATCATACTTACGTTTATTAGTTTGTTTTCCCTTTATACAATTCACACAATCACTTAAGTTTGTAAAATCTAAAGGTTGGAGAATATCATTAGACACTAGACGTTCTATCCTTTTCATAGAGATATGTCCTAATCGCTTGTGCCATAATGTTGGAGATTTCTCGCAAGTTAATTTACGTTTTCTATTATCTACATGCAGTGCCTCTGAATGTGAAGTGTCTATATCTAGAAAATAAAGATTATCATAAGAAGACAGGATACCAGAAGCAAGAAGCTTAGAATTTTGACACAAACTGAAATTTCCATTACCAAATGAACATACATAACCATTTTTGTCCAAATACGATATAGAAATTAGGTTCCTTCTGAAAGATGGAACCACTAAAGCATCAAAACTTAAATAAAATCCTGTCTTACATAATAATCTAAATTTTCCTATGCTTTTCACTTCTACTTTATTGCCATTTCCTACGTAAACGTAGCGCTCCGCCTCACTTGGCTTGCGATGGCTTAGGCAACCTTGCATCGACATACTGATGTTAGTCGTTGCACCTGAATCTATCCACCAAGTATATCTAGATACAGAACTTAAATTAACTTCAGAACAAACTAAAGCAAGAGACATACCTTTCTTTGCCAACCATGCATGATAGTTAGTGCAGAATTTCTTTGTATGTCCTGACGCTTTGCAGAAAAAACAGTTCCTTTCTTCTGCTTTCGCAGAAGTATCTTCCTTCTTGCTTTTCTGCGCGGCATTGTTTGCAGCTACCTTGGCAACAAACTTGCGCTTCTTGCCTTTACCCTTATGATTAGATGTTACTACATGAGCACTTTCCCCCTTAGTCATTTTCTGTCTCTCTTCCTCCTGCACCAACTGAGCCTCAAACTCAGGTAGTGTCCATGTCCCTTTTTGACAATTATAAGTCATCTTGAATTGACTAAAGTTGGACGGGAGAGACAGAAAAATGAACTCAATGAGAACTTCATCAGAGATGTCATAATTATGCCCTTTCAAGGCACGTTGTAGTCTTGTCATCTCAATAACATGCTCTCTAACCCCTTCTTTTCCCTTGTATTTTATTGTTGCCAACTTCACAAAGAGTGTACTAACTTCAGTCTTTTTACTCTTTGTGAATTTCTCTTCAAGGGCCTTAAGGTATTTAATAGCGCCGGTCTCTGTATCAGGTATTATGCCCCGAAAAGTCTCATGGATCGTTTGCTTCATCACCATTATGCACATGCGATTTGAATGCTCCCATCTATCAATATCAGCCTTCTCTTGGGGAGTTTCTTCACCCTCTTTATTGGGCTTGGGGCGATCAAATCTCAGTGCAGTGTCCAATTGCATGATCCCTAAGACTAATTTCAGCTTTTCTTCCCACTGTTTGAAATTGTTCCCCATGAGGGGCTTAATTTGACTTAGATTTGACATTATGTTTAGATCTGAAAAATTGAAGAACAAAAGGAAAAATTAGATATTATGCATCACGATTTGATCTTTAATCATAATTCTAAAATCCATCTAAAGGCCTAAATTAAATTATGTGCTCCATTGAATCTTTTAGCCAAAACACCACTCAATAATGAAAAACACCTTTGGGCGCAATCATTACCTTATTGTCTTTTCCGCCTTTGGGCCAGATTGACATATCCATTTGCTAACTACCAGGCCAGTCAAGTGAGGAAGGCAGGTCACTAACGGACCTGGTGCACCAAGCCCCAAATGCTTTTCTAGACATTGCCAGCATATGTGTGTTGCAACTTATTTGTTATACATCACCCTTATGCACCAAACAACTTAGCAGGTGCCAACCCTCCTTTGGGAAAGCTAACACCTACGTCCATTGAGCTTGTCATGAGTCATCCTTGCAATCGTCTTACACAGAGCGGTTCGTTTTGCGAACATCAATGCTTGACTCATGCGAAAACAACACATGTATACATAAAATGCCTTTAGTTAGATTCCAAAATTATACCTAAAATCATCAATCTTAACAGTTGAAAATCCAAAGTATTAAAATCGTTTTCTGGCCATACAAGAATTACCAAAACGTTTTTAATCTTCCCAAGGGAAAATACAGAGTACTAAAAAAACATTTTCCAGCCGTGAGAGAAATACCCGAACGTTTTTTTTTTCATATTCCAATGGGAAAATACAGAGAGTAAAACAAATCATTTTTCAACCAACATACAGGTGCTAAATGCATTCACTCCAACAAATGAGCAAGACAGAAAATGAAGACAGAGAATGCCCAAAACGCCTTCATGTCAAAATCATTTAGATGTAAAGAAATCATGACAAACTTTAAGATTTTAAAACAATAAAAATGATCCCGAAATCGAGTTCAAGGAATGTAAATGCATAGTATTCATTGAACGCGTCATTGCATAAATCAAAATTTTAGCATTAAACAAATAATGAAAGCCTGATAATCGAGTTCAATGGAATGTTAATGCAGAGATTTTACTGAACGCATCATTGCACAGATCTACATCCATAATGACAAAAATTTTAAGAGTTAAACAATAACGAAAACCTGAAAATCGAGTTCAATGTAATGTATATACAGAGTATTCGTTGTTCGCATCATTGTACAGATCCAAAATTTTGAGAGTTTAAAACAATAACAACAACCCAGAAATCAAAATCAATACTCAGAGAAAAGAGAAGTTACATATCTAGGTTGGACGCCATCGCGCAGAATAAATAGATATTACATGTCTCAGCTGAATGCCATCATGCAGAGGGAAGAGATGTTACAGATATTGGTTTGAATTCTTTCTTGAAATGCTACCGCATAATTTTTAAAAAACAGAGTATTGATATAAAAAATACCAGAGATAAAATATATAGTAAACCGATTCGTTTCCTTCCTGAAACTTCTATATCATTCGGTTTCTGACAGGGAGATTCTATAAACGTCAAAATGGATTGCAACAAATTTAAAAAGCAGATCTGAAATGCTAAAAGGATTGCGACAGGGTTTGAATAACTTATTTCAATCGATTTCTAATAATGAGACCTGGAAACGTCAATGAAATTTGAAACCAGGTTTAAAATACATTAGAACCCCATCCGGCCTCTGATAAAGCAAATCTGGAGCGTTAAATGGATTACGACAGAGTCGAAAGAGCAGATTCGCAATTCATATCCACGAAATTTGAAAGCACGCCATCATTGGTGGCCAGATCGATTTTCTCAAAAAACGTGGCTCAAACAGAGATTACAAAAGAATTAAAAAAAACAATGCTTCATAAACGTTTTCACACACAGCATTTCTTACATGAGGGTGGCTCTGATACCAATTGTTGGGTTTTACTAATTACTTTAAACCCTAACCAAGATCTACTCCTATGTAAGAAATTAAACTTAATGCACAGCGGAACTTAGAAATCAAGCTTAATGTACAGCGGAACTTACTTTCCATCTTCAAAGGTCGCGGACAGCTTCTGGTCTTGACTTGAGTTGTTGGCTCTCGAATCCTTCCAAGAACTTGCAATCCTTTTCTCTGGAGAGTATCCTGTCTTCAATGGAGCTGACAATTTTTTCTGGATGATTGCAAGCCTTGGAGACTCAGCCCTTTTATAGCAGTGCCAAAGAAAAAGATTCTAATCCTAGGGCTGCTGAAATTTAGCTAATACTTGGGAAACAAGTCCAAAAAGAAATCTGCAGTTTCCGATTTTATAAAAAACTTCAAATCGGGAAACTTCAGAAAAAACTGAAACAAATCAGAATAAATTCTGATTTCCTTATTTAGCTCAATTTATTACTGCTATTATTTTAATCAACTATAATCGGTCCATTAACAATTATAATTGATTAACATTATTCTATATGTATTTGTATCCAAATCCTTATTTAAATACGTATAATGCCATGACTTAATTAATCACATTGTTTGGCATGTTTTAATCATTACATAAATGTAATCTTTCGACAGTATTTGATATCATAATCATAATGCACGTATGTCCAACTTAATTATTGTAATTAGACGTCTCTAAATCCAACAGGTTGAAGTTAGCACCACGGCAGCAATCACGGGGTATCTCCGTTGATTTCATGATAGACTCTGTAAAGAGGGCCACGATTCAGGTATCGGCGGAGTATTTGGCGTGGTTATGTAACCCAAACGTCATTTGGCAGCCTAGCGATCGATGCTGAGTCAGATCCAGCAAATTAATTAAGGCAGTGGAAGTTAAAGCTTGTCGGGGTTGTTTTTATTGACACATGGAGTTTTAAACCTGCAGTTTCATTCACACACATCAGCTCATGGATTGTTGGTGGCATCTTCTCTGCTACATGGCATTTTCATGCAGCAGGTCCATCATTCGGTTGACCCACGTGTTACTGGCCACCGATTGCATGAGGGCCAATTTCATAGCTCGACTCCAGATCTAGCAGTGTTTAGCCACCTATTCGACCGGTGTTTCATCTTGACAGCTGAAGCTCGCAGTTCTCATATAGTAGGTGTTGTATTTGCATAGGATAACCAAGGTTCTTTTATTATTATTATTTGATTAAGTGAGTTGGTCAGATATTCGTTGGAGCTAAAAAAGTGGATCTAGGATCCATCTTTTTTATTATTTTATTATTATTTTTCTTTTTGAGAAAGCTAGGGTAGGCTTCTTGGTCTTTTTAAGGGGCCAGCCTTCCCCTTTGTAAAGATGGAAAACTTTCTGGGAGTTTCTTTTCCCTTTGACCTTAATAGAAAAAATACCATGATGGGACTCTTTGGATGTTTGAGTATCTTTTATGTGGTTGCGCGTTTTATTTCAAGTTGTAGAGTAAATCTAGCGTAGAGGGTTTCCATCCCATTGGGCAAACATTTGTGGTTGTTAAGTTGTTTGCTTACGTCTCATTTTTGAACTATCTTAGGGGTAGCAGAATGTAGTCGGTTATACTTATGCTCCCCATGTCTTCGATCATGCAACGTCCTAGACTAATCTCCCTTGTGTGAAACGCCCAACTCCCTTGAGTTTCTCTTTGACTCCATTCTCCCTGCTGGTACTGGCACTGGCCTTTTCCTTGAGGACTGATCCTCCTAACTTTCCCATCACCCAAGTAAAAAAAAAACTTTTTTGTTACTATTGTTTCTCTAAGGCAGCCTCTTCATTTCACCTTGCCCTCCGTTGCACCTGCCGTAGCAATCCTACCTTAAGGATACCCCCCTAGAGTTGGAGAAGAGCCAACCTGAAGCGAAGAGGAGAGGAGTGTGGTGACATTGGCCTCTCTCCTGAGAGTTGTCATCCAGCTGGTGTGTTACATTTTGGGCTTCAACACACGCATGCCAGTTTTGAGAGACAACACCATGTAACAAACATTGGCATAATTCTTAGAAATAAAATTTGCAATGACTGCACAAAAATAGTGATACAGAGTCGCACACAATGCCAATAATAATTTATACAGTATATAAACATGATTTCTAAAATATATAACTAAATAAGGCAAAATGTTGGATGCAAAATTCACTTTTCATTTGCAGTTCTAAAGTTAGAAAGTAATCAAGATGCTTTCGAATAGTGACCACATTTTTTATCCACCTTACAAATCTAGTATGAGCTAGTAAATTAGGTCACGTCTACACAACATGGAAGACACTGTGTTCAAAGCCAAACCTGTATTAAATGGCAAGGATTTGACCTAAAAAGGGGGCATTCTATTGTTATAGGAATCAACCCCTTAGACTTTAAAATAGTAAAATATAAAATAATGGAACTATGAGGGTTAATATGAAATGATTAAGCATAATAATCTAGTCAGTGCACTATCTGCATAGTGGTTAGTCCTAGCCAACTCCCAAACCTCCATGTAGACACCCTAACTTCATGGCCCTTGGGTCATCACGATGACTTCTTTACCAATAGAATATAGCTCAATATCACTTACATCCAATGTTTTAAAACTTGGACTCAGATTCAGAATCAGACAAGGATCAACTCAAACCGGTTTGAATTTTATGACTAGGTTTACTAGTCAGTGCACTATCTGCATAGTGGTTAGTCCTAGCCAACTCCCAAACCTCCATGTAGACACCCTAACTTCATGGCCCATGGGTCATCACGATGACTTCTTTACTAATAGAATGTAGCTCAATATCACTTACATCCAATGTTTTAAAACTTGGACTCATATTCAGAATCAGACAAGGATCAACTCAAACCGGTTTGAATTTTATGACTAGGTTTACTAAAAAGAACGTAGAATATTAAAATGTTAATGAAAAAAATTAAAGATTTCAAACCATTAGAGACAAAATATGCAAAGTTTGCTCATGTATATAGTATGTACCATGTAAGGGTGAATATATCAAAATGGCACCAAGTGCAATACGTATCTAAAACGAAATACATAATCAACGAGGCTATAAATGGCCTCTAGAGTCCAAAAACCAACATGCTACTAGCCTACCACATATCACTGATGTAATATCCCTGACCCAGATAGGTGGTTTGCTTGCTTCTCTGCTGTGCTAATTTTGGTTTAAGGATTTTGTCAAGCACTTAGCTAACACTCTTCCAATGGAGTCAAACCTGAGTTTGGGTGTATGGATATTGCTCAACATTTTGCATATTATAATTTTTATACCATTTTCATCATAAACAATCACTTGAGATTCACTTGGCATACATTGATTAGGAGCAAAAATTCTTATAACAGTCACTAAACAGATCTGATATATATATAAAGAAAGACTGTTTTACATACCTACAGGTGTTTGATAACAGATCTGGAAGTACCTACCCTTAAACTCAATGAATGCAATCACTATCACGCTGTAGCAGACTTGTGTATTCTTCAGTACTGATATTAGAGAGTTGCTGTAGGTTACTATTTGTCAAATGTGTTGCCGCCGGATTACACATCGTCTTTGTCGCAGCAGAAATCTATGCTGCCGCTCGGTGTGCCCTTGGTGGCAAGTCTCAAGTCAAGTATGTCATTTGGTTCTTGACTCCTCCGTTTAGGCAAAATTCCCAACGAAAGCCAAGGGGGGTAGTCCCTATGGGAAGTTACTAAGGTTGTTAGGGTCTTCCAATTAAATGATGGGTTGTTTATTAATGTTTTTTGGGAGTTTTTGACTAAGGTTCAAGATGTCATTGCAACAATGGTTTAAGAAAGCTTTCACCAGCATAAACTTAGAATAACACTGTAAATTATAAAGATGCACAAATACTTGAGATTGATAAAAAGCAAATGAAATGTGCAAGGACCAGTGCCTTATGGAGTAAAAACACTGTGTAAAAATTGTAAATGTTGGAAAAGTAAATGTTGTGCAATTATATCTTGGTTGATTTTAAATTATTAAAATGAAAATTTGTTAGGGAAAGAAGGGAAACTCTCGATATACCGTAAAGGGACAGAGAGGAATGTCCAGAGTTCTAAAGATTGGTGCTTCCGTACAAGAACATGACGGACTGCCAATACCCTGAGCACGTGTTCAACACTACACCAACAAGGATGTAGTCTAACAGTGCCCTAGGGTCAGAGTATAGTGACCCGGCGTTCCCAGGCAGAATCCACACCAAAATTTAGTCTCGAAGTGCCAAATTTTCACCATGTTGTGGGTAGTTAATTTTATTAAGTGACTTGATTAAGTTAAATGTGAGAAATTAAGAAGTGCTTCCAACTACTTTTGATATCCCGCAGCTCAGACGTACTGCTGGTGGCTAGAGCATACGCAGTGTAGGCAAATAGTTTATTCAAATTTAGAAGCAAGTAACCATCGACCCTCCGACAGAGAGCACTCTTGACTTGCTTTTCAGCTAAGTTCAAGAGACTTTAAATTTGTAAACAGAAACGAAGGAAAGATATAACTTATGAAATAAAAGAGATCACAAGCCTATTTGTCACTTTTTTGATCATCCACCATTAATCGGCTAGGCCTTTAGGTGATAGCGGGAGCATAATTCGTGGCAACGAGACTATGTTATTTCTAAGCTATGCTTGCAAAAATTAAATGATTTAAAAATGAAATGCAAGTTAAAAGTATACACCCTGCACCAAAATTGTGAGTGTGTGAAAAAAAAGGTGAGTTAGAAAAATTTATCCACGAAAATTGAAAAAATGCAAATCGCCCCAAGGGGGATGGAATGTGGGTGCTGGGTACTCCACTGCTCTCGTTTATAAAATTTACAAAGTGCTGAAAGTTAAATGCTTCTTAGTCCATTAAATTTGGACCTAAGAGCTTATAATGCTTGGAAATTGAAAAGTAGAAATTTCCAACATCGGGTAAATCAAACATCCCTGGGTTCACAAAATGCACTCGAAAATCTCTGTAGCAGCATGTATCTTCTCAGGATAATCGACAAATTCGAGCTGCCTCCAAATGATAGCCACAGACCTTCCAAACTCAGTAAAATGAGATATATGGTGGACATTACAGACTTAGAATTCAACACTTCATTCAGTAGTCGTGAAATCTTGAGACTCAGGAAATAAGAATGTAAACTCACTACTCAGAATAAATGGACCAGCACTTGGTGGAGTTACTCCTGTAGGTGATACATATCAGACTTCACTGGAAGCTACCCTCCCAATGCAATACACAATAATAAATTCTCCCTTGTGGCCCAAGAATTCGACTGTGGAAAGAATTCTATCCTCAACAAAGACTGTGATCTCCTCTTAATGCTTGAACACACTTCCTACAACTCACCACATAAATTATCTTTGTCCACTGATGCCTTTCTCCTACTAGTGCGCCCTTCTCCTTACTGTGTGAATGTATTCTCAGCCCCCTTTTTGCCAGAAGATAGCTTAGAGAACAGGCAAAGATTTACCCCCTGCGCCCTCTTTCTCTAGATAGATGCAAACTCAACCTCAGCTCCGGACTGTAGGGAAAGGGTGAATGAAGGAAACAACAAGTGCGCCCCTCTCCACAAGGAAAATGTCCACAACCACAAGTGTGCCCCTCTCCACAAGGAAAATGTCCACAACCACAAGTGCGCCCTCTCCACAAATGAACACTGAAAACCCTGCCTTAAATCACAGATCTGATGCATAAAAGAAGATGGAAGACCACCACAGGTGCGCCCTCCCTACAGCTGCAAATAATCTCGATCTATGCTCAGACTCCTCAATCTTCTTTCGATATGAAGCGTAATGGTAGATCTGGATGATCTACCCCACAGATTGGCTAGGATGGATATGTCACCATCGAATCCAATGTTCGCCAAGGGTTTTCGTCCTCAACACCAAAGAAAACTCAAAGAGCTCTCCGAATCCAATTTGATAGGATAATAATCCATAATCCGCTTTTAGGGTTTGCTTTCCTCTTAAATTTACCTTTTCACCTTTTTCTCCATTAATTACTTAATTAAATGGCTTATTGACCTTATTCTGTCTTTAATTACGCATGCATGCCACATTAATTATGTATGCCGCTTTAATTACGCATGCATGCCACTTTAATTACCCATGTCACTTAAGTGACCCCCTTTTTCACTAATGACTTAATATCACCACTAATAGCATGCTTTTTATCCAAAGTGACATCAGTCATCAATTAATTCCCCAGCTTGTCAAAAACGGGACATTACAAGTCCTCCCTCGCCAAAGATTGCTTGTCCTCAAGCAATGCCAACCCAACTCCACAATCAATTAAACTAACCCAATTGAATCCAAGGATGATCCCAGGGTCCCAAATCATCCTAGGATATCTATAGCACCTTCTACTCAAAGCACTACACTACGAGGTACCATCACAAGAGATCTCATAGGAGCCTCCTATAAGTAGAGTAATCAACCAGGGTGTAAACCCAGTCAACCCCTCAGAGAATCGCTCTACTAAGCTCTCAATCCCCTGTGCCTAGAAATAAATACTGGTCCTTTCACCTCTATCGACCACTAGAACCACTGTACTACCAGTCACTGTAATTTCGGGATCCCAGATCAATCTAAGAACTGTGGAGTACCTACTGCATCCATTGTTGGCCTGCATAGTATCAATCATCTGCCATCTATGCTTGTATAATAAAGCAGCTGTCATATGCACCTGTATGCCTACACAAGTACCAGGATCCCATATGCATCTAAAGATAGCACCGTTATTCTTCTTCTGCCTCAGTACCAAATACACCAATGGAAGAGCATCATCACCATACAAGGCCTGACCCAAAGTCATACCAATGTTTTCCTCTCCCCCCATGGTGTGCTCCAACAATTTGTCAATCTCTATTGTATGTTGAAATGTCCCACTTGGATCCCAATGCAACTTGTGCATCTTTCATCCCAAATATCCAAGGGCTCTTGCTGTACTATACCCCTAGCTAGGAATGTCTTCCCATGAATCGCCCACTCAACAGGACACCAACTCTTAATCTCTCTCCAATTCAACCCCTAAAAAAGACCTTGTGCATGAGCACTATCACAAGGAATACTCCCACCAGGATGACACTACGCCCTTCTAATTTCAACTGGAATGCTTATATATTGTTGCCCTATCTCTTGGTCTTGAACAACCTGTTATCACACAACTTGTAGTTGTCCCTAAAGGTATCCCATCCGGGAAGGTAGAGGAGATAGACAACTAAAGAGGTGACCCAAGAGATGCCATGGTTCCCAATGCAAGCTAGAAGTCACGATAACCGAGGCACTCTTCACTTTAGATCTAAACAAGTCAAGACCAAGGGGGAGACCCTATAGCCAATCAAAGAAGATTAGCCAAAGCAATGGTTCCTAGGGAGATGTGAAAGTTGAGTTACGGAAACCAATGCAAGCTTAGGGGGACCCAAGAGTTATGATGTAGTTGAAGAGGCTTAAGAAGTGACAAGTGTTTCAACCAATGAATGAGTTAGGCCACCTAGGGAGATCAAAGGGGTAGATCTAGTACCATGAAATACACAAGTGGGACCCACTTCCTTAAAATATGGAAATGGCTCAAATGGGACCCACAAGGTGAAGTTAGGAGTAGTATGGCACTAAGGGGTGTTTGAAGATGTAGATCTATGGATCCAAAGTAGATTAGGCAACACCCACATATGGGATCTAGCACATGACACAATCCCCAAGGAGTGCGAATTGACCCAAGGAGACTAGTGCCTTGAAATGGAGGGGTAAATGGAGTCCAAAGTATGTCAAAATGTAGATCGGGGTAGTTAAGGCAATTAACAAAGTGGGTTTTAAGTGGCATGCCCCAAGGTAGGCTAGATCTCCATAGATCTAAGGTTGAAAATGCATCACCCAATGACCCAAGTGGGGCACAACCCTCAAAATGAGCAATGAGGCCCACAAGGCAAAAATCAAAGAAGTGAAGCACTAGGGGTAGGTTATCAAGTGAGAGGAGTGCAAATCAAGTGGGATCTCCCCTACCCATGTCTTGGAAATAGCAAAACTCACCCTCCCAAGGAGTGCAACCTCACCTAAGGAAGGCTAAGTGCCTTGGAAAGTGTGTCAAATGGAACCCAATCACCACCAAACTATAGATCCGAATTGTCGTGGATGCTATAGAGGTGGGTTTTCAATATCTTTCCAAGAGCCAAGCCAGATCCAAGTAGATCTAAAAAAAAGTAAAATGAGGATTTTGAATTTTAAGGGTTTGATGACCAATGAAGAAGAATGGATGGATCTAGGTACATACCTTGAAGAACATACCTCAATTGCTTGTGGCCACTTTCCAAATTGATAGCATTCCCCTATGTGTATATTCAAGAGTGAGATCCAAGTGCTCCAAGCCAAAACGTCCTCCTCCAACGAAGCCAAATCATCCTCCTCCTACAAGACAAGATCAAGTGAAACAAGCCAAGTAAGAAAATTATGAAAATGATCGAAAGATGTAATAGAAAGCATCAACTATGTCACAAAGATACAATAATGATACTCCCTGTCACCAAAATCAACCCAAGAGAGAATATGTGGATCACTCCAACAATAACCCTCTTCAAATCGTCCTCCTCTCCACCAATTCGGCCTCCCTACAAGAAAACAACGTGTAGCTCCAAGATCCACAATGATACATAGAAGAGATACTGTATATTCAAAGTGCAAAAGAATCCACAAGACAAGAGAAGTATGCTCCACAAAGAAGTATTCTATTCCAGTATTCAAGAGCTCCAAAGGTGCTTTACAATGAGGGGGGTCTCCTCCTTATATAGGATAATAAAGACCAAAACCCTAGATCTCAAAACCACTTTACAAAACAATAAGATGAGGTTGAGATTAAAAGATCTCATAGTCAAATCAATGGCTAAGATGAGCCAACATAAAATATCACATGGATCACTCATAATAAAGGTGATGTCATAGCCTAAAGTGACTCATGGAGGGTGACATCATCACTAGGAGGGGGTTAAGACACATGGGCCCACCTCATATGACTAGGACATGACTCAAAGAGCTCATGGTGGGGCTAGGAGGCATCAATCCTTACTAGCTCATCCCCATGGCACAATAATACAAAATAATATGTCCAAATAATACAAATGATCAAATCCTGTCCTCAAAATCTGTGACAGACAAGCAGTAAATGGCCTCCTATGGCCTCTGTGGACCCCACTAACTGATGATATCTTGCTGGAATATGGGGAGTTCACCCTGTAAGACCTCTGTGAAGACCAAATGCCAAAACCTTGCCTCAGTTGCCCAAATCGAATTCCTCAGTGACCCTTTTATTCCATTTTTAATCTGCCTCGGTAACTGTGATACTGCCCAAACTAACACCTAGTGTTCCTACGTTGTCAAACTCAGCCCACCAGGCTCTCTGGGAGGGGGTTAGAATGGTAAAATCAAGTGATTGGACCACCCCCTCCTCATACAGCACCCTAGGTGAACTGGCCTCTCATGGCCCCTGTTGGACAGGATGGGAAAACAACCTCAAAACTGGTCACCAAGTGGGTAACTACATCTATCTCTGTCAGAAGTGCCCGGAACTAAATGATAAGCGTCTCATTGGATCCAAAAGACCCAACTCTACTAAGAATGTGTACTCATACACCATGGGTTGACCTAAGGGGTCAACAATAAGGTCCATATTCGAACAGTGTATAAACTGATGATCTAAATTTTGAAATAATAATAAAACCTGCTAAACTGCATCAATCACCATCTGAATCATATGTCCACCATATGGTATCATCAACAAGAGTATGTGGGAGCATCCATCATCATCCATAAGCATATATGGCCCACATCATCATGGATCCCAAGGATGACCATAGTCAAACTAGGTTTGACTAGGTCAAAATACAAGCAAGGACAAATTATATCAATAGACTAAGACATGTTCCTCTAATCATACTCACAACTTAACTTAAAGTATAAACATCATTTAGTGGCATTTATCATTTGCACATTACATTGTTATTTATATTTACTTGCACAATAGCTTAAATGACAGACTCACCCATTGGACATGGACTAACTGCTAGCTAAGGATGAACGCTAAGAAGAAGGCTAGGTAAAGGGGGTGACTTGACCAAACTCAACCAAAAGATACTTTGGACGGGGAGAGGGGAAACTACACTCTGTGCTGGACAAATAACAAAGGGAAGAGTTGTGCCTCACAAATGGGTAAGTTGTTTAGAGAGTGCTTATTCAACTTTAGGCATCATGTCTACATCAGCTTGATCCAGGTTCATTAGGATCATTTATTTCATTTCATGGCCTTTTTGGCCTACATAACCCTTCGGATTTCATGTGCTAAGAAGCACAACTAATTGCAGCCTGCATCCAGGGCATGTTTAAACATATACAAAATCAACAATAATAGATATAACTTTTAGTAACATTTGCTTTTTGGACCTTTCTTATACTCTTCGAGGAGTATTTTTAGCATTTCATTGCTCTTCCCTTTACTCACGTGTGTTCAAAAACACGTTCTAGAGTTTACAGTTTCCATGGGCGAATTTATAAGAATTTCCAATATAGAGTAGTACATGAGCTTTCAATTTTAGCCAACATCTCAAGTGACTAGGGGGACTTCTGCCAGTGCCAAACATCGGGACAATCGACCAAAATGATTTAGGCCTACAATCCATCTCACCAAAGGCAAGTTCTGTCACCAACTCAACGCCGAGACACTAACAAACATGGATGCAGTCCGACACAGAGGTAGAAAAGGGGAAGTCCTCAGTATCAAAAAGTCAAGACAGGCAAGTCAAAGGTGAAAGCCAAATCGGGAAGGTCATGGATGGACGGAGTCAAATGAATGTGGTGCCTACGCTAGCAGACAAATAATGTCAAGAAAGACCATATCTATGCAAAGGAGGGTAGTAAAACCGGTGGGTTTTGTCAAGAAACCTAAGTGTGCAAGTAATAAGTCCATTTTATAATTTATAACAAAATCAAGATAGTTCATTTCATTTTAAACAGTTTGCCACATCATGAATCATATACCAAGCTAATGCTGTGAAGATGACTAAAGCAACAAGATAATAATCCATAGTCAATAATCAGAAGTCCACAGGCTATCTCACATCATAACAATAATCATCAATATCATCTGAAACACTGCCACAATAACATCACTGGACACTGAACTGAAACTGTATGGAATAAAGGGTCATGTTATCACACAACTTGTAGTTGCCCCTAGAGGTATCCCATCCGGGACGGTAGAGGAGTTAGGCAACTAAAGAGGTGACCTAAGAGATGCCACGGTTCCCAATGCAATGTGGGAGTCACGTCAACCGAGGCACTCTTCGCTTTAGGTCAAGGTATAACTAGACCAAGGGGGAGACCCTATACCCCAATCGCAGTTGATTGGACCCGAGCAAAGGTTTCAAAGGTGAATGAATGATGAGTTACGGAAACCAATGCAAGTCTAAGTGAACCTAATGTTTAGGGCATGGTTGAAGGTGGTACAAGGATAGTTAGTGTTTCAACCTATGTATGGTTTAGGCCACTTGATTGGGTATGATTATTAAGTATAGTACCATGTGTTTACACAAGTGGGTCTTTTTGCCTTGGGAAGCGTGAAATGGTTCTAGGTGGGCCCACAAGGTGAAGTTAAGTGTGAAGATGGTACTATAGGCTAGATCTAGGTTAGATCTACAAGTTAGAGTTGGTTCTAGGATTTACCCATGTGCTAGATCTAGGGTTTGACACTAATCCCAAGAAGTGCGCCTTGCTTGGAGAAGGACTAGTGCCTTGTTGGATGGGCTAATGGAGTCAAGAAAGATGTCAAAGTGTAGATCGGGACACCTAGAAGCCAAGTCAAGTGAAATGGATGTGATCCAATGGTTAGGTCTTACTAGATCTAGGTTTTTAAGTGATGACCAAAAGTGGACCACAATTCCTTAAAACAAGGAATGCAATCCCCAAGGTAGATCGGGGCAAAAGGATAGTCTAGACCTAGGTTTCAAGGCATGGGCATTCCAAATCTACGAAAATCTCCAACACCCACTTCCTAGAAGTGGTCCAACTCAAAACTCCCAAGGGGTGCGACTTTCTCAAGGAGAGGCAAAAAGTGGGTTTGGTGGACCATGCCAAGTCCAATGGCCACCAAAGTGTAGATCCGGGGTGCTAGTACCCCGATCTATGTTCCTTCAAAGTTTCAAATGAATCCAATGGGTAGATCTTGGTAGATCTAGGTTTTAAGGTGCCAAGAAGGTCAAAGGGGGGGTTTCAACCCCTCAAAACATGGAAAGATGTCCACAAGGTAGTTTTCACCAAAGTAAGGATATAGGTATGTGTTATCAAGTATCTAGTTGTCAAATCAAGCGGGATCTCACATACCCATGTGCTAGATCTAGCCCAACAAGCCTCCCTCAAGGAAGTGCGCTGTAGGTCAAGGAGAGCTTTTTTGTCTTAAAAATGGGTCAACTCTTAGCCAATCACCACCAAACTATAGATCCAACTAGGGGTGGATGCTATAGAGGTGGGTTTTCAATATCTTTTCAAAATGAGGGCTAGATCTAAGTAGATCTAAGAAATACCAAAAACAAGGGTTTTAATTTGATTAGGGTTTTTGTGATCTAGAAATTATGGAAGATTCAAGGAAGAGAAGATCATACCTCTTGGGACATACCTGGATGAAGAGATGAATGCTAGTTGAGACGAGGATTACTTTGCCAAAGATCAAATGGAGAATTGTTGAAGCCCTCTTGCCAAATCGATTTTTCCAAGCCACATGTGATTCCTTCTAACCTGTCAAGCCAAGGAGCAAAGCATCAATTAGTTTAACAAATTGAAGGTAGATACAAGCAAGAGAGAGAAAAACATAGAATAGTTGACACAAAGGCAAAACCACTCCCTGTCAAACCCAAAACGACTTCTTCCAAGCTTGAAGGGCAAGCCTCCCCACCAATTCGCACTTGTCAAAGTCGCCCTCTCAACCTGCAAATAAAGTATGGCAAATACGCAAGATAGCTACAATAGATCCTCCAGTGCAATGGACAATAGCATTTACAATCGAAACAACCAACATCCACTCCAATCCAAGCATGTACTCCAAAAGATAGAAATTTTATTCCAAGAGCCAAGAGCCAAAAATCTCTAGATGCCCTTTACAATGAGGGGGTCTCCTCCTTATATAGGATAATAAAGACCAAAACCCTAGATCTCAAAACCACTTTTTGAAATGAGTGGTTGAGATTAAAAGATCTCACAACATAATCAATGGCTAAGATGAATCCATAACATAATATCACATGGATCACTCAACATAACAATAGCGCCCTCACTAAATGGTACAATAGAGGGTGACGTCATCCCACAAGAGGGGTATAAAGTACAATAATCCACCTCATGATGACTAGGACATGATAAAATAAGCACATGGTGGGGCTAGGAGGTATGAATCCTTGCTAGCTCACCCCAAGGCACAATGAAATAATAAAAATATGTCCAATATAATAATAATGACCAAAACTGTCCTCAGAATCTATGACAGTCGAGCAGTAAATGTCCTCCTGTGATCAATCTGGAGATACCCACATGGTGAAAAATGACTGGAAGATAGTGAGATCAGCCTGGAAGACCTCTGTGAAAACCAAATGCCAAAACCTTGCCTCAATTGCCCAAATCGATTTCCTCAGTGACCACTTTATCCCATTTTTTAACTGCCTCGGGAACTGTGAAAGTGCCAAAACTGCCTCCTAGGGTGCTAGCGCTGTCCATCTGAGCCCACCAGGCTCTCCGGGAGGGGGGATAAATGGTAATAACAAGTGGCTGGACCACCCCCTCCATCATCAGCGCCCTAGGTGAACTGGCCTCTCGGGGCCCCTGCTGCTCAGGCTGGGAAATCAGCCCCAAATCTGGTCAATCAAGTGTAAAACTGCATCAATCACTGCCAGAAGTGCCCGGAACTGAAAGATAAGTGTCTCAATGGATCCAGAAGACCCAAATCCACTAGGAATGAGTACTCATACACCCTGGGTTGCCCTAATGGGCCAGCTGTAGGGTCCACCATATATGGACAATGTATAATCTGCTGATCTGTAATAATAATAACCTGCTGAACTGGATCAAACATCATCTGTATCATATGTCCATCATATGACATCATCATCAAACATGTGGGACCATAAATCATCACCAATAATCATCATACATGGTCCACATCATCACGGATCCCAAGAATATATATAATCAAGGATAAATCACATCAGTAGACTAAGACAATGCTTCTTTAATCACTTCATAGCTAAGCTCAAAGTATAAATTCCATTCAGTGGCATTAATTAAGTTAGCATATTCCGTGATAATATAAAATTACTTGCACCCTAGTTCAAATGACAAACTTACCCATTGGACATGGTCAAACTGCTAGTGAAGGATGAAGGCTAGGAGCAAGGTTGGGCCAAGGGTTTGACTTGTCTAACTTAACTCAAAAATACTTTGGACTGGGAGAAGGGGGAAGCTACAAACTCTGTGCTGGACAAAAGAACACGGGGGATGGCTGTGCCTCACAAATGGATAAATTGTTTAGAGAGTGCTTATTCAACTTAGGCATCATGTCTACATCAAGTTGATCCAAGTTCATTAGGATCATTCAATTTATTTCGATGGCCTTTTTGGCCTACATAACCCTTCGGATTTCAGATGTGCTGAGAAGCACAACTAGTTGCAGCTTGCATCCAGGGCATGTTTTTTATATATTCACAAGGTCAGCAATTGTTTAGATATAGCTTTTAAGAACTATTGCTTTTTGGACCTTTCTTTATACTCTTCGAGGAGTATTTTTAGCTTTTCATTGCTCTTGCCCTTTTTTTTGTTTCCATGGGCGAATTTATTTAGTTTCCACAGGTAGAACATGAGCTTTCAGTTTTAGCCAACAACATCTCAAGTGATTAGGGGGAGTTCGAGCCAAGGCCTACAATCCAACTCACCAAAGGCAAGTTCTGTCACCAACTCAGAGCCGAGACCATGAATAAACAGGGATGCGGTCCAAACACAGAGGTAGAAAAATGGGGAAGTCCTCAGTATCAGAAAGTCAAATAAGACAAGTCAGGGTTTAAAGTCAAACAGGAAGGTCATGTATGGATGGAGACAAGTGGATATGGAGCCTACACTAGCAGACAACAGGTGTCGGGAAAAACCATGTCTATGTAAGGTGAAATACCAGTAAGTTTTGTTAGATGACCTAAGAGTGCAAGCAATTGTCCATTTTAAGGTTTACAGTTCATTTTAAATAGTTTGCCACATCAGGAATAATATACCAAGCACATGCTATAATCATGACTAAATCAACAAGCTAATAATCTACTGTCAGTGAGAGCATATCCATAGATCATACAACATCATCATAATAGCAATCATCATGCATCATCTGAAACACTGCTGAAGTACATCTCTAGGCACTGAACTGAAACTGTAATGGGATAAGTGGTCACATCAGTCATCCAATCTGAACTCTCAAGGCTCAGCCTTGACACAAGGTCATACAATATCTGAATAATGTACTACTCTGATCATGAGTGATCCAATATATATAGCCATGCTCTGGAATAAATGAAGCTCTGGAATGTGCAGATATCTGCTGTACAAGAATAGTAGCCCTGCTACTATGGTGTGATAACATCTGGCTCCAGCTGGGACAAGTGCTCTAAGGGAGAGAGCGCTTGAGAACCTCAGAATCTCTGGTCTCGAACTGCTCTGCATCAATCTTCAATCCAGCACTGCACCATCCTTGCTTTCCGCTTTCATTTTGCACCTGTTCCTGCTCTCACAAAAACTAGAATACCATCATGGAGCATGTATGGGATAAAAATAAAATAAAACTGAACTGAAATATAATCTAAAGCATAAACTGAAATTCATCAAAATATAAACATAACTAACATGGCATTCATTTATCATTTTTATTTACTGTGCAGGGGGACAAGAGTATCTTCTTTAATTCAGGCAAATCTCAACCAGCACAGGCAGCCAATTATATAAATGCTAACTATAATTTCTTAAATGCATGCAGGAGAAGAGAAAAGCTCAGGAAGGAGCAAGACTCAACTCAGGCAAAAAAAAAAGAAAAACTGGACAATACTCGGCACACAGAAAAAGAAAAATCACACAAATCCTACTGCTCAAGTGAGCTTATTTAGAAGCTACCTACTCTAAACATGCAAGGCAAGGCATCATTCTAGGTTTATAGGTGGGAAGTAGTGTTTTAGTAACCTCCCATTTACAGGCAAATCCAACTCGTCTCCGTCTAAAGTCTCTAAGTACACTGTTCCTTTGCCAGCCATCCTACTTACTCGATAAGGTCCCATCCATATTTTCTCAAACTTTTCATGATTCCCAGGTTTCTCTTTGTGTTTATCCCATAACAAGACTATATCCCCAATTCCAAATATCACATCTCTGCTCTTTTGGTCAAATGTTCCCTTTATTCTTTCTTGCTCTATCACCATTTTATTCCAGGCTTCCCTTCTAGTCTCGTCTAGCTCTACTAACCTGTCAATTCTTGCTTGCAAGGCTTCTTGAGCCGAAGAACACTGTTGTAATAATTCATACACAGGGATTTGAAGGTTGATTGGCAGCCTACAATTTTGCCCATATACTATTTCAAAAGGAGCTTTTCCAGTTATTCTTTTGACTGTCGTTCTGTCTGCCCAGAGGGCATATTTTAACTTTACATCCCAAGTCCTTTTGTTCTCACCAATCATCCTTTTTAAGAGCCTTATCAAATTTTTATTACTTGATTCTGCTAAACCGTTTCCTTGTGGGTAGTAGTTAGAAGAGTGAGATAAAGTGATCCCATGATCAGTACAAAAGGTGGACATCTCAATTTTGCTGAAAGCTGGTGCATTATCAGTTGTAATTTTGTAGGGACAGCCGTATCTAGAGACTATATTCTCTTCTAAGAACTTGACCACTACTTCTGCAGTGCATTTCTTGGTAGGGATAGCTTCCACCCAGCGAGTGAAATAGTCTGTGCAAGTCAGTATGTATTTGTGTCCACTTGATGAACTAGGGTTTATAGGTCCTACAAAGTCCATTCCCCATTGCTGAAAAGGTTCTTCTATAATGACTGGGGTCAAGGGCAGGGCAGGTAGTCTAGGTTTTCCAGAATAGAATTGACACTCCTGACAGGCTCTGACGAAAATGTGTACATCCTTGAACAAGGATGGCCAATAATATCCAGCTCTCATGATTTTAGCAGCTGTGGTTCTTGGTGCGTAATGTCCTCCACACAATCCGGAATGCATTTCTTTGATAACTCTTTGGGAGTCATCATGGTTTACACATTTAAGTATGATTCCATCTGGATTCTTCCATCCCAACCCATCTTCTGTCAAGACATACTTAGATGCTTTTAACCTCAAAGCTCTTCTTTGGTGGTCTACAAGGTGGTCTGGACAAGTCATATGTCTGAGGTAGAAAATGATGTCTTTGTACCATTCGTGATCTTCGTTAATATACAGGACCATGTTATTTTGTTGTAGTTTGGAATCAGTTAACAGCTGTGCTAACCCTTGGCCTTTTACTATCTTGATCGGCTTGATTTCAATATCATACTCTTGAATCCTAGAAATCCAGTTTCCCCTAACACCTATGCCATCAGGCTGAGATAAGACATCTTTCACCGCTTGATAAGGGACATAAGCCATAATTTTGGAGTATCCGATATATGTCCTAAAATGTTTTAATGATTTGACCAAGGCATAAGCTTGTTTTTCAGTGGTTGTGTAGTTTAGTTCCGCATCTCTAAGGTTTTTACTCATGAAGGCAACCGGTTGTTCATGGTTTTCTTCATTCTTTTGCAACAACACCCCTGCTATGGTGTCCTCGGAAGCATAAGAATAGATCAAGAACTCCTTATTGTAGTTGGGGCTTACTAGGACAGGTGCAGAAGCAATGGCTTTCTTTAGAGACTCGAATGAGGTATCACATTTCTTATCCCAAACAAATTTCACATTCTTCTTCAGCAAATTATTCAAAGGTTTGGCCAATTCAGCTAAGTTAGGGATAAATCTCCTTACGAAGTTTATTTTTCCGAAAAATGATCGTAATGAGCTGACATCCTTTGGGGGAGTTATGGCTTGGATTCCTTGCACTCTTTCCGGATCAATTCTAATGCCCTCTTTGGACACAATGTGACCTAACAACTTCCCTTCATCCACCCCGAAGGTAGACTTTTTAGGATTCAAGGATATTCCAAATTTCCGACATCTTTCAAATATTCTCCTTAAATGCTTTACGTGATCTCCCCTGTCTTTCGAGAATACAGTTAGGTCATCTTGATAAATTGCAATGATTTTGCCAATTAGGCCCTCAAATGCATGATCCATTGCCCTTTGAAAGGTTGATCCTGCATTCAAAAGCCCAAATGGCATTCTTATATACTCGAAGGTTCCCCACGGGGTAGTGAAGGTTGTCTTCCCACGATCTTCCTTCTTGATTTGGACCTGGTTGTAACCAGAAAATCCATCAAGTAAGGACAACATGCCAGCCCCTGTTACACTTTGCAACAGATTTTCCATATTGGGCAAAGGATAGTTGTCCTTTAGAGACGCTTGATTTAGGTTCCTAAAGTCAATACAAATTCTAATTTCCCCGTTTTTCTTCCTTACAATTACAGGATTGGATACCCAGGTTGTATGTCTGACTGGTCTAATGATACCCGCTGCCAACATCTTTTCCAATTCCTTTTTAACTAAGGGAGCTAACTTAGGGTTCATGTTTCGCAACTTTTGTCGATATGGTTTGGCTCCCTCTTTAAGAGGAATAGTGTGTTCTATAATGGACTGGTCATAAGTTTTCAAATCATCATAGACCCAAGCAAAGATGTCTTTATACTCTCTGATTAGTTCAATAATTCTTCTTCTTTCTTCTCCTGAGGCATTTATCCCAATTCTGATCATTTTTGGAGAACAAGCAGACCCTACATTTATTTCAATGACCCCATCTACAGGTTCAGCTCTCTTACCCTTGTATTCATCATTCCTGTTGAAGTTTCTTTCAAGGGGGAAAGCTATTTCTGTGACATCCATACCTTCAATTGTATCACCTTTTATCTCATCCTCGAAATTTACCATTGGGGTTCTAGAAGCATTTAAAAATCGTATGATTTGGGCATCATTGTCAAAAACTTGCCAATGGTCTTTATTATCAGGGACAGAGGGTCTGAATAAAACTTCAAGTTTGCAGTTTTCTTGTTTTAGAGATTCAGAAGTTTGAAGAGTACTGGCCATTACGGATAGTTCATCAGCCAAAGTATTTTGTTCTCGGGGAACAGCCTTGATCCCGAAGGCATCGAAGCATTCAATGGTGTCCCAAACTGCATTTCTATAGTCTCTAAGTCTATTATTTTTAGCGGCGAATTTGTTTTTTATTTGGGACACAATGAGGTCAGAATCTCCTGTGACAGATATTGACTTGATTTTTCTTTCTCTGGCAATTTCTAAACCTAGAAGTAATGCTTCATACTCGGCTACATTGTTGCTGCAATCGAACTCTAAACGGAAAGAAAACAAGCTCTTTTCTCCTGATGGTGAAATTAAGACTATACCGGCTCCTGCACCATGTCGGGAACGGGCCCCATCAAAATGCATTTTCCAAACTTGTTCATGTGAAAAAAGTTGCTTTTTAACCTCCTCCCAGTAATTTGCTAAAATCATGAAGTTTCCAATTTCATCACTTGAATACATTGCTTCAGTGAATAAGTGTTCAGGTGTTTCAACATGTTCTCGCATAGGTGGTTCATTAAACAGAGTTATGAATGAACCTTCTTTGGTTGGGATTGTGGCGTAGGTTAAATCCATTTGGACACTTCCCCCCAATCTTGCCGACCACTCCCTGGATAGCAACATTCCCCATGCATCAGGGATATCTAGGACTAAAACATTCATTGAGAGCTCAATGTCAGAGCAGGCAGCTAACCTAACGGGCAGGTTTTCAATTATTCCAATAGATTTCACAGGTTTGGAATCCATGCCACATACATTTCTGTAGGGTCTTGTGGGTACTAACTCAAGTTGTTCCATGACTCTTAAAGGCATGACACTTACTTCAGCTCCTGAGTCCAACATGCAATTATGTAGTATTAAACCATTTACTTCCAACGCAACATAAAAGGGTGGGAAGTTTCCCGAGTTGTCACCAGAGACACTTTGGATCATGACAGGGGAATCCCTAATCTCTGCAACAGCTTTCTTAGGAGCTTGCTTCCTTGTTTGAATCCCAAGATGAGTGGTAGCTCTTTTGTGGAATGAAGGGATCTTAAAAATTTCACAAAATGGAATAGGCATGTTTATCTTTTCTAGGAAGCTTGTAATGTCTATGTTTAGGTTGTGAGGGTTTTCCTTATCCTTTTCATTTGTACCTAATCCTAGGATTTTCATAATGTCATGTTTAACAGCCGGGATCTTGATTAGGTCTTTTAGAGAAACCGAAGCAGATGAATTGGCTAGCTTACTTGGAATGTTTGTTCTAGGGAGTTCCTTGTTAGGTTTTAGAATCGTGGGAGGTTTTGGTTGCTTTCTCCAAAGGGTTGCTTTGGGAACATTAGTTTTAGGGGGAGGATCAATTTTTATTGCTTGATCTGTCTTTTTGTTTGCAGGAGGAGATTGGCTAGTGTTGGTTACAGTTTTACCCTTCGAGGTGACCTCAGGAGAAAGCTTTGGAGCTTTTGGCAAGATTCTTCGGACAGGTTGATGCACTGTCTTGCTAGGCTGTGGGTCAGTCGTTTTAGGTTGCTGAGTCTTGGGAGGACTAGCCTTTGGAGGAATTGAATTGTTACAGATGGATTTTAACATCTCTTTGGTTTGTTGATCACGTCTTTTGAAATCTTCATCTTGATTCTTAAGATATGTAGCAATGTTGGTGACCATTTCACACATGTTTGTCATAAATTCCATGGTCATTTCGGGAGAGATGTTATTTTGATTAGACATCTCTTTATGGGTTCTCTTCTCAGCGGAGTCACGATTAGGAGTCGCCAGGTAGAATTTTAAACTCTACTACCAAGAGATATGTCGTTTAAAGTGCAGAAAGGTAGTGAGACACAAGGATGTGTTGAACCAAGGTAGGCCCCTACCTCCCCGGCAACGGCGCCAAAAATGTTATCACACAACTTGTAGTTGCCCCTAGAGGTATCCCATCCGGGACGGTAGAGGAGTTAGGCAACTAAAGAGGTGACCTAAGAGATGCCACGGTTCCCAATGCAATGTGGGAGTCACGTCAACCGAGGCACTCTTCGCTTTAGGTCAAGGTATAACTAGACCAAGGGGGAGACCCTATACCCCAATCGCAGTTGATTGGACCCGAGCAAAGGTTTCAAAGGTGAATGAATGATGAGTTACGGAAACCAATGCAAGTCTAAGTGAACCTAATGTTTAGGGCATGGTTGAAGGTGGTACAAGGATAGTTAGTGTTTCAACCTATGTATGGTTTAGGCCACTTGATTGGGTATGATTATTAAGTATAGTACCATGTGTTTACACAAGTGGGTCTTTTTGCCTTGGGAAGCGTGAAATGGTTCTAGGTGGGCCCACAAGGTGAAGTTAAGTGTGAAGATGGTACTATAGGCTAGATCTAGGTTAGATCTACAAGTTAGAGTTGGTTCTAGGATTTACCCATGTGCTAGATCTAGGGTTTGACACTAATCCCAAGAAGTGCGCCTTGCTTGGAGAAGGACTAGTGCCTTGTTGGATGGGCTAATGGAGTCAAGAAAGATGTCAAAGTGTAGATCGGGACACCTAGAAGCCAAGTCAAGTGAAATGGATGTGATCCAATGGTTAGGTCTTACTAGATCTAGGTTTTTAAGTGATGACCAAAAGTGGACCACAATTCCTTAAAACAAGGAATGCAATCCCCAAGGTAGATCGGGGCAAAAGGATAGTCTAGACCTAGGTTTCAAGGCATGGGCATTCCAAATCTACGAAAATCTCCAACACCCACTTCCTAGAAGTGGTCCAACTCAAAACTCCCAAGGGGTGCGACTTTCTCAAGGAGAGGCAAAAAGTGGGTTTGGTGGACCATGCCAAGTCCAATGGCCACCAAAGTGTAGATCCGGGGTGCTAGTACCCCGATCTATGTTCCTTCAAAGTTTCAAATGAATCCAATGGGTAGATCTTGGTAGATCTAGGTTTTAAGGTGCCAAGAAGGTCAAAGGGGGGTTTCAACCCCTCAAAACATGGAGAGATGTCCACAAGGTAGTTTTCACCAAAGTAAGGATATAGGTATGTGTTATCAAGTATCTAGTTGTCAAATCAAGCGGGATCTCACATACCCATGTGCTAGATCTAGCCCAACAAGCCTCCCTCAAGGAAGTGCGCTGTAGGTCAAGGAGAGCTTTTTTGTCTTAAAAATGGGTCAACTCTTAGCCAATCACCACCAAACTATAGATCCAACTAGGGGTGGATGCTATAGAGGTGGGTTTTCAATATCTTTTCAAAATGAGGGCTAGATCTAAGTAGATCTAAGAAATACCAAAAACAAGGGTTTTAATTTGATTAGGGTTTTTGTGATCTAGAAATTATGGAAGATTCAAGGAAGAGAAGATCATACCTCTTGGGACATACCTGGATGAAGAGATGAATGCTAGTTGAGACGAGGATTACTTTGCCAAAGATCAAATGGAGAATTGTTGAAGCCCTCTTGCCAAATCGATTTTTCCAAGCCACATGTGATTCCTTCTAACCTGTCAAGCCAAGGAGCAAAGCATCAATTAGTTTAACAAATTGAAGGTAGATACAAGCAAGAGAGAGAAAAACATAGAATAGTTGACACAAAGGCAAAACCACTCCCTGTCAAACCCAAAACGACTTCTTCCAAGCTTGAAGGGCAAGCCTCCCCACCAATTCGCACTTGTCAAAGTCGCCCTCTCAACCTGCAAATAAAGTATGGCAAATACGCAAGATAGCTACAATAGATCCTCCAGTGCAATGGACAATAGCATTTACAATCGAAACAACCAACATCCACTCCAATCCAAGCATGTACTCCAAAAGATAGAAATTTTATTCCAAGAGCCAAGAGCCAAAAATCTCTAGATGCCCTTTACAATGAGGGGGTCTCCTCCTTATATAGGATAATAAAGACCAAAACCCTAGATCTCAAAACCACTTTTTGAAATGAGTGGTTGAGATTAAAAGATCTCACAACATAATCAATGGCTAAGATGAATCCATAACATAATATCACATGGATCACTCAACATAACAATAGCGCCCTCACTAAATGGTACAATAGAGGGTGACGTCATCCCACAAGAGGGGTATAAAGTACAATAATCCACCTCATGATGACTAGGACATGATAAAATAAGCACATGGTGGGGCTAGGAGGTATGAATCCTTGCTAGCTCACCCCAAGGCACAATGAAATAATAAAAATATGTCCAATATAATAATAATGACCAAAACTGTCCTCAGAATCTATGACAGTCGAGCAGTAAATGTCCTCCTGTGATCAATCTGGAGATACCCACATGGTGAAAAATGACTGGAAGATAGTGAGATCAGCCTGGAAGACCTCTGTGAAAACCAAATGCCAAAACCTTGCCTCAATTGCCCAAATCGATTTCCTCAGTGACCACTTTATCCCATTTTTTAACTGCCTCGGGAACTGTGAAAGTGCCAAAACTGCCTCCTAGGGTGCTAGCGCTGTCCATCTGAGCCCACCAGGCTCTCCGGGAGGGGGGATAAATGGTAATAACAAGTGGCTGGACCACCCCCTCCATCATCAGCGCCCTAGGTGAACTGGCCTCTCGGGGCCCCTGCTGCTCAGGCTGGGAAATCAGCCCCAAATCTGGTCAATCAAGTGTAAAACTGCATCAATCACTGCCAGAAGTGCCCGGAACTGAAAGATAAGTGTCTCAATGGATCCAGAAGACCCAAATCCACTAGGAATGAGTACTCATACACCCTGGGTTGCCCTAATGGGCCAGCTGTAGGGTCCACCATATATGGACAATGTATAATCTGCTGATCTGTAATAATAATAACCTGCTGAACTGGATCAAACATCATCTGTATCATATGTCCATCATATGACATCATCATCAAACATGTGGGACCATAAATCATCACCAATAATCATCATACATGGTCCACATCATCACGGATCCCAAGAATATATATAATCAAGGATAAATCACATCAGTAGACTAAGACAATGCTTCTTTAATCACTTCATAGCTAAGCTCAAAGTATAAATTCCATTCAGTGGCATTAATTAAGTTAGCATATTCCGTGATAATATAAAATTACTTGCACCCTAGTTCAAATGACAAACTTACCCATTGGACATGGTCAAACTGCTAGTGAAGGATGAAGGCTAGGAGCAAGGTTGGGCCAAGGGTTTGACTTGTCTAACTTAACTCAAAAATACTTTGGACTGGGAGAAGGGGGAAGCTACAAACTCTGTGCTGGACAAAAGAACACGGGGGATGGCTGTGCCTCACAAATGGATAAATTGTTTAGAGAGTGCTTATTCAACTTAGGCATCATGTCTACATCAAGTTGATCCAAGTTCATTAGGATCATTCAATTTATTTCAATGGCCTTTTTGGCCTACATAACCCTTCGGATTTCAGATGTGCTGAGAAGCACAACTAGTTGCAGCTTGCATCCAGGGCATGTTTTTTATATATTCACAAGGTCAGCAATTGTTTAGATATAGCTTTTAAGAACTATTGCTTTTTGGACCTTTCTTTATACTCTTCGAGGAGTATTTTTAGCTTTTCATTGCTCTTGCCCTTTTTTTTGTTTCCATGGGCGAATTTATTTAGTTTCCACAGGTAGAACATGAGCTTTCAGTTTTAGCCAACAACATCTCAAGTGATTAGGGGGAGTTCGAGCCAAGGCCTACAATCCAACTCACCAAAGGCAAGTTCTGTCACCAACTCAGAGCCGAGACACTGAATAAACAGGGATGCGGTCCAAACACAGAGGTAGAAAAATGGGGAAGTCCTCAGTATCAGAAAGTCAAATAAGACAAGTCAGGGTTTAAAGTCAAACAGGAAGGTCATGTATGGATGGAGACAAGTGGATATGGAGCCTACACTAGCAGACAACAGGTGTCGGGAAAAACCATGTCTATGTAAGGTGAAATACCAGTAAGTTTTGTTAGATGACCTAAGAGTGCAAGCAATTGTCCATTTTAAGGTTTACAGTTCATTTTAAATAGTTTGCCACATCAGGAATAATATACCAAGCACATGCTATAATCATGACTAAATCAACAAGCTAATAATCTACTGTCAGTGAGAGCATATCCATAGATCATACAACATCATCATAATAGCAATCATCATGCATCATCTGAAACACTGCTGAAGTACATCTCTAGGCACTGAACTGAAACTGTAATGGGATAAGTGGTCACATCAGTCATCCAATCTGAACTCTCAAGGCTCAGCCTTGACACAAGGTCATACAATATCTGAATAATGTACTGCTCTGATCATGAGTGATCCAATATATATAGCCATGCTCTGGAATAAATGAAGCTCTGGAATGTGCAGATATCTGCTGTACAAGAATAGTAGCCCTGCTACTATGGTGTGATAACAGGTCACATCGGTCATCAAATCTAAGCTCCCAAGACTCAGCCTTGGCACAAGGTCTAACATAAGTCTAATAAAATACACTGCTCTGATCATGAGTGATCTCAAAATATAAACTCATCATAGCCAAGCTCTGAATAATCCAAGCTCTGAAAAGTGCAAATATCTGCTAAGCAAGAATAGTGGCCCAGCTACTATGGTGTGATAACACAACCTATAAAAACCATCTGGAAGATTTCCCTCCTCCCTCATACCAAACTTCCTCTCCACTATGCAATTGTGGACTCAAGGTATTGTAAGCCTTGTCTATCTACTCCTGAAAAGGACTACTCTAAAATGCAAGAGTATGCTTCTTTTGTTGACCCAACAAGGAATCTAACTGCTCTTCAATACTAGAAAGCTTGGCAGTTGATTTGGCACATACAACTCGAAGAACTCTAAGCTCAACATCTCGTTGTAATATGGTGTCCCGAAATATCTTGGTTCTCTCTTTCATTACTAGAATGCCTTCTTTAAGACGTTCAATCTTCTCTCGGTGACTATCATTTGGGAGCTCTATAGCCCCGGTGGATGTCTTTATATATGCTTGTACTTTATCGATGGTTGTGTTGTCCTGTTGTGACCATCCATCCTGCAAGCTAACCACATGGTCATTGTCTATAACCTCCGTCCAACCATCCATCTCTGTCGTATGCTCTATTTCACGCATGTATAAACTCTCCCTAACCTCCAGGTGCGACTGCCCCATATATGGGTTGATGTGCTCACTTCCCTATACCTCATCCTCATCACTACCTAGTAGTATCTCATATGCTACTGCCTCCTCAAGTATCGCCCTGTATCCTATGTGTGATGCGGTATCCTCCCGTGCACTTACTCTACTGGTGTCATCTGAACCAAGATCCCACACATCTGTACTATACCCATCTCGGAAAACATGGGATGCATCCATGTCACTATCGGCTAGTCCCTGGAGTATGTCTCCCATCAACACATTTGCAACTACAATTGGAGCCATTAATGGCCCCTCCACAAGATATGACTCATAACCTCCATATTGCCCAACATGTATAGAATCAACCATCTCCGAGTCATGCCTCTCCTCTCGTGCATGTAAATCTAAATGGGGCTCCTTCACAGCATCACAAGTACTACTGTCCTCCTCATGTATCTGTAATGGCCCCTCCCATCATACCAACATGATAGAGAGGACGTGATGCTAAATCCGGGCATCTAGCCCATATCCATTAAGTAAAACTCATTGATAAAAAGAAAATATACATGTGCATGTTATAGAAACACAGTGGAATTAAAAATCATGTTTAATATCTAACATACATTCAACATTTCTGTGACAGCCATTAAATAAAGACATTTCAGAGTCAACACAAGAGAATACTTATCTTAACAAAGTAGTCCCAAGCAACCAGCTATGCATCTGCAACGTTCCACCCAACCATAGGCCAGTTGTGCTTATCAACCTCTTGATGCAATTGCCAACCCCGAGCTGGGCATGATTTCTACAAGGAACCAGGGAACAACAAACTCACACATAGCCAAGCATACACCAAGATGAGCCAAGACAATCTACAATTGGGTTTATCAAGCTGCTAGGAAATGGAAAGGAAGAATTGCTAAGCTAGTGAGCTCAAGCACAGAGCCAGGGATACCTCTACAAGATCTATCTAGCTTGGCACCCACAATGCCTACACACCCCACTCAAGGAAGTATTCCCTTCACCAATGCACAGTCCCTCAGGCCATACCTTCCAATCTAGAGTGTCTAAGGTATGCATAGAAGAGTAGCCAGCCCTCTTGATCTTCTTGAGAGGTTACTCCCTTCACTAGGTTTATCAAGCCAATTCTGTACACTACCACTCCAAGTCTCTTGCTCACAGATTCAAACCAAAACAAGGATGCACATAACAGCAGAACTACAATTATTGGGCATGATAAAAACGTTTTAACAGTGAGATGCCCAAAGATGGGGTTTTCATTAGCTTCAGAAAAACGTGGGAAACCCAAAAAACAAAATGGCAATTGGGGAACAACCCTGGAGAGCAGAAATCGTTTTCAGAAAAAAGCCCATGGTTATTTTGGGGCAAAAACGACCTTCATCACAGTCCCAAATCATGGCCCTTCTCTCCCAACTGCTATATAATGTAAAAACGAGCTCCCAGGCATGGAAAATGCAGGAAAAATGGTGAAAAACATGATGGGGAAAACCCAGCTAGCTCAGACTTGTTATCACATTTATAGTAGCCGGGCTACCATACATTATTTTTCTGATGCCAGTACACTATTCAGCCAATTCCCCTACATGTGAGATGCTGAGATGAGCATCTATATTGGATCACTATCAGATTGTGGACAGTAGTGTTTATTCCCCATGCCATGACTGAGTCTCAGGACACTCAGAGAGATGACCGATGTAGCCATTATACCATTGGTACAGAGCAGTCAGTAGTGCCCAGAGTTACAGCAGCAGTTTCAGAGGACAGATGATGGTACAGGTTGATGAGCAGTCAGGTATATGACTCAGCAGGTATATCATTGTGTCATGGTTATATTGCTTTTATATTTATTCTTATAGCATGTCTTAGCACTTAGTATCATGATCTGGCGATCATATAGATATGTGGACCTGGTTGATCTTATTATATATATATTATTGCCCCTACTCAGACTTAGAAGTTCACTATTCATACTCATTGGTTTTACCCTCCTTAGGGAGAATAGAGGTGATCATTCAACCATACCTTGGCTTGCTAGTGTCGGTTCCATCATTCATTGTCTCCATCCATCCGTGGCCTACCTTTTAGTTTATCACCCTGACTTACTACTTGACTAGTGACATGGAGGATCTTTTCCCCACTGTAGCCTCTGTATTGGATGAGCTTCCCTGTTTATTGTGTCTCGGCTCTGAGTTGGTGACAAAACTTACCTATGGTGAGTTGGAGTTCCTTGTGAATTCCCCCTAGTCACTAAAGTTGTGTTGGCTAAACCTGAAACTTTTAGTGCTGCCATGAATACAAAATCTGGAAAAATGAAATGCTATATCTTGTATGAAAAGCCCATTCATGCAATGTGTTTCTAAACACACATGAATGAAAGGCATGCCAAATGAAAATGGCTATGAAAATAAAATGTTATATCTTTTGGAAAATAAATACCTAGGTAAACAAGCTGTCCATGACAAACCTAAAAGTGCTCAGGTAAACAAGTGCCTTAAAAACACACATGCAGCAGGAAGCCTAAAACAAATGTAAATCTATGCAATGTGTTTATAAACACACATAGATCAAGGCTATGGAAACTTCAGGCCCAAAAAGCAATGGAACTTAAATGCTATATCAAAACAATTGCTGGCCTTATTTGTATTATGGATTGTGCGCATCTGTGAAGGTGAATAAACCCTCTTTGAACAACTCATCCATTTGTGAGACACCGCCATTCCCTGTGTTATTGCTCATTCAGTATATACTATGGTGTGTACTCCCTTTCCCTTGCCAAAGTGTCACAAAGTTAAGTCAGTCAAGTCATCCCTTAGCCTAGCCAGTATTTTAGCCTTCACCCTTCACTAGCAAATTGATCACAGCTATGAAGTGAGTATGATCTTGAAAGTCAGTCTGAGTAATAATAATAATTAATGACATTATATATTTGGATTTAGATTGCCAGTAATGATTATTTTGTGCTATAATTGTTATTTGAATAAGTTGTAGAGCATGCATTAACCTTGGACACTTTGCAGCAGCTTATGATGATGGTTTGAGTTATATTGGGTCATGTTGACTTGGTTAGGCCTAGTCTGACCATGGTCAACCAGAGGACATGAGATGGTTGGACCTTATGATGACATGGATAGATGTTACATGGTCTATGTATACATACATGATGATTCTATGCAGCAGCTACAGGGTTATGATGATGATTCTTGGTTTACAGCAGTATTTGATCATTTACAGATTATTATTATTGGCCCTGTTCCGGTATATTGGATATATATTTTGATCATGCAGAGACTCATATGGTGTATGAGTACACATCTTGGATGGATTTGGACCTTCTGAGTCCAATGAGACAGTTTGTTTTCAGTTTTGGGCACTTACAGTGATGATTGAGCCTCAGTAGGCTATCCCAGTGCAGTTTTGGTCTGTCGGAGGCCCTGTCAGAGCAAATGTGATTTTTATCCGGTTGACCTAGGGTGCTGATGATGGAGGGGATGGTCCAGCCACTTGTTTTTACCATATTACCCCCCTCTCGGACACACTGGTGCCCTCACCTTGACAGCGCAGGCAGTTTGGGGCAGTTTCACGCTTCCCGAGGCATTTCAGGATTGGTAGAAATGGTTATTGAGGAAATCGATTTGGGCTACTGAGGCAATGTTATGGCATGGGATGATCAGTGATGATAGATCGGGGTCCTCCACACCTTCTCCAGCATTTTCAGCTTCATCGGGGCCCGCATCCATCACTTATGGCACTTTTTGAGGATTTCTGAGGTCTTTTTGAGGCCTACGATTTGACTATGAAGGCACGACTTGGTACATTGAGGATTATTTTATGATTATTGTGCTATGGGGATTGACCAAGGAGGGATAAAATTACCCCTTGGACCCACCATAAGCCTCTTATTATATTTTGTCATCATGATTTGGTGGGATTCCCCTCTTCTAGGGCGATTTTGTCCACTCACATAATATTTTATTAGTGATCCATGTATTTTATTGTTGAGCTCATCTCAACCATTGATTAGACATTTGTATCTTTTAATCTTAGCCACTCATTCAAAAAGTGGTTAGGGTTTTGGTGCCTCTCCTTCCTATTTAAAGGAGAGAGCTTCTCATTGTAAGGAGTCTTTGGCTCTTGGATTATTGGTATAGAAAAACTTTCTTGTGGAAATTCTTGTGGTCTCCTTTGCATCTGGTGTTCTTAGATGGTGATTGGAAAGTCTATTGCAACCTAGCATTTGGAATTTGTGGTAAGATCTATCTATTTTGGAAATCATTGTCTTGTCTACAGGAGGGCAACTTCAACAAGGGCGATTTTGCAAGGCTTCTTCAAATCGACTTTCTTGGCATTCGCTTGTATCAGGGGGTTATCATTAGCATCATTGTGATCTATGCTATCTTTCTGTTACTTCTCTTGTGGCATTAGTCTTATCTCTTGATTACATCAAATCTGATATTGTTGACGTTTGTTGTGGAGGAGAGAGGGCGCATTGGCTTCTTGGACTAAATCGATTGCATAGAAAACTACCTCAAAGCTTCTCAAATTGATCGGGTTTGCATAGATAATCATCATCAAGGCATCTACAAGGTTACCCAGGTAAGATCCACAGGTTTGTTTCTCTTATCTTGATCCAATCCATTGACCTAACTCATAAATTGATAAAACCCTTATTTCTTCAAACCCTCATTTTTACATTTTTTCAGATCTACTTAGATCTAGTGGGTTGTTGGGCATAATATTGAAAACCCTCCTCTATAGCATCCACGGCATCCCGGATCTACAGTTTGGTGAGGATTGGCTCCCGTTTGACCCTCTTCCCAAGCCAAACTAGCTCTCCCAAAGCAAGGCGCACTTCTTGGTGGTAGTGAGTTGACCTAGATCTAGGTGGTGGGTAGTTGAGATCCCGCTTGATCCTTAACCTACACATCAAATAACCTACCCCCAGATTGTCACTTTCTTGATTTTCACCTTGTGGGCCCTATTCCACATTTTAAGGGATTTAATCCCCATTTTTGGACCACTTGGTATATTCAAACTCAGATCTAGTAAGATCTAACCGTCGGATTGCCGTAAAATTATAGATCCACACCCCTACTTGACTAACCTACCCGGATCTAAAGTTTGGATGCCATCAGACTTGTCTTGATCCACCTAACCCGCATTTTTAGCCTCCTTGGGTAAAGTCGCACCACCTTGGAGAAGTGAGTTGACTCACTTCTAGGACATGGGTACTTGAGATTGTTGGAGATTTGGAACGGGAATAATTCAAAACCTAGGTCTAGTAGGTCACTTTGTCAAATCTTGCCTTGGGGATAACATTCCTTGTTTTAAGGGATTGTGGTCCACTTAGGTCAAACCTAGATCTAGACCTATTCATCCATCAAGACTTTGATTGCCCACTTGTCCCATGCAATAGGAGTCCTTAACCACAAGTCAACCCTACTTTGACTCTATTATCCCAATTCCCAAGGCACTGGTTTCTCTCCAAGTCAATTCGACTTTCTTAGATTGTTGGATTAACTTGTGGTTTGACCTTTGCATGGTGAACCAAACCTTTGAAGCCATCATGTATCATGGTCAAGCTGGTCACTTGTACTAGTTAGCCCCAATACAACCCCTAAACTACCCTGCATTGGACACGGTTCCCAAGGCAGTGGATTTTCCAACATTGAACTAGTACTCTAATCCTAGATCTCATTTCAAATATTGTAAGTCACTCTCACATCAACTATGAACCAAAGCTACACTCTTTGAATCCCTCACTTGTCTTGTGACTTCATCTTAAAGTCTAGGATAAACCATACACCTTACTTCACTTAGAACTAACCTGATTTGGTGTCTTGGTTTTGATCTCTCCTGTCGGGAGTAGATCGGGTCTCCCCCTTTGTTGTCTAGGCTAAATAACATAAAGTGAAGGTTGCCTCGACTGGCGTGACAACCATATATTGGAGGTCGAGGTGATCGTGGTTGCACCTTTGAGTTGCCCTTCCCTATTGCCATCCATGAGTGGATACATCCATAGGGGTAACTACAGATTAGGTGATAACAAGACTGCGTGAGAGGGCAAAAGCCATGGGTTCAGAATGGCTTTGGGCACCATTTCGTGGGTGTTTTCTTGCCCAAGAAGCAAAAATACGAATTCTCAGGTTGATGGCTTGCCCATGCACGAAATTGGCTTCCATACCTCTCCATTCCCAAGGCATTAACTGCCTCAACCAACTCTTGGAAGAATTAAATGATTGGGTGCATAACCCAAAATGGGTAGTTGGTGGTTTATGGATCTTCTTATTGACACATGGATTAACACCATTGGCTCAAGGGTTTGAATAACTTCCCTCCCTATTCCTTGTAGAATCATGCCCCCATCTCTTTGTTGCATTGCATAGCTAGTTGTGGGTTTTTCATTAAAATTCGTATTTACATGATGTCTTAATTTACATTATGCCTATCTAGCACAAGAACCATAGGCATCTATTTCTTATTGTTGATACATAAAACGCTAAATCAATGGTGGGGCCTTGGCCTTGAGCTCCACACCATGACTAAATAACAATATTTACATCATTTACGATTTAATGCAAAAAGGGGGTCAAAATGGGGACATTACAGTATCCCACTTGTCATAGATGCCTGGACTCCTGCTGTAGATGATTAAGAGTGTACCAACTCCAACTCGCCAAACCACTTGTCCTTATGCATCCTAGTTTCCTGAAGATCCATCTGAGTGTTGTTCAAGGAATATCTAGTAACCATAGGCCCATAAGTGAGCTCCTCCACTTCCTCTTCAATGTCCTGTTTGCACAACTCCCTAAAGGTCAGCTTAACATCCAAGGGCAAACCACCCAACATCCCATCCTTGTCATATCTAGATGCTAAGACTCTCGGATCCTCAGAAGCACCACTATTGGGGTGAGATGATGAATCCTCAACATTGGCTGATCAAAAAACTGCATTACACGTGCTATCTTCCTATCCATCATGTTATCACATACATAGTAGCTAGGCTACCATGTCAACAGAGCAAATATTTGCACTTTTCTGTGCTTTTCCTTTACACTTATTCAGTGAGATCAACTATGATGAGAAGCACTATTTATGATCACTCACATATCAGAGCATATTTGTATCAGACATTTAGTAGACCTTATGCTAAGGCTGATCCTTGAGACCTCAGATTTGATGACCGATATGACCTTTTGTTCCATACAGATGTAGTGCAGTTTTCAGTGTTTCAGATATAGTCTTCTCGGTGGTTGTAGTTGGTTCAGATTACAAAAGTTGATATATGACCCAGTATATATGTGATGTGCACTGATGTTATTACCCTGTTGTTTAGGTCATTTTGATAGCACTGACTTGGTATATGGCAATTATGATCTGGCAGTATATTAATGTTAAAATGAAATTGGTTGTTATGGACTATATGTATTGGTTGTATTACTGACATTTGGAAACTCTTGTTGTATACTTGTTCGTTTTTACCTTCATATGAATGTGAACATGATCATTTAGTGTCCTCACGACCTGCTAGCTTAGGCACCATTTTCACTTGTGTCCATCTATCCATTTGTCCTTTCCCACTTATTGATTTTCACCCTGACTTACACCTTGACTTGTGACATGGAGGATCTCCCCGCTTCTGCCTCTGTGTTGGACTTGCACCCATGTTTATTTTGTGTCTCGACTCTGAGTTGGCGACAAAACTTGCCTTTGGTAAGTCGGATTTTATGTCGTTATCATTCTAGTCGGTTGCCCCGATGTGTGGTTTTGAGCGGAATCCCCCCCTAGTTGCTTGAGTTGTTGTTGGCTAAAACCTGAAGCAAAATGTACTACCTTGGAAACTATTGGAAGCTCAATGAAAAGGGTTGTGATGCAATGAAATGCTTTGAAATGTAAATGCACCCCGGATGAAAGCTGCGATTAGTTGTGCTTATTAGCGCATGTGAAATCCCAAGGGGTTATATTAGGCATAAAAAGCAATGGATAAATGTATGCTAAATATAATGATTGTTGGCTATGAAATTCAATGAAATGAAAGGTCTAAATAAAGCAGTGGTTAAACAAATGCTAAATCTAAATATTGTTGACCTTGATGGAAATATACCTCATTGAGCCTACAGGTTATGATTTGAGATGGAGTAAGGGACAGCTAAATCAAAGTGTCCCCTAGAACCCCAAGTGACGGTTCTAGTAGTAGACATTTTTGTCAAGGTTGAATAAACACTTCTCTCAACAACTCATCCATTTGTGAGACACTGCCATTCCTTGTGTACTCCTTGTCCAGCACACGCTTAAGTGTGTAACACCATGTCCTTCATCCAAAGTATCTCAGTGTCAAGTCAATCAAGTCATCCCTATTCGGCCTAGCCTTGTATTTTTAGCCTTCACCCTTTGCTAGCAATTTGATCATGTTTACAAACAAGTATATTCTTGAGATTCTTCTTGGAAGTAAATTATTTAACTAACCTATTATTACTCATTAACTGCCAATGAAATGATGCTTTAAACTCTAAAGTCTTGCTATGAAAATGATTTAGAGAGCATGTCTTAACCATTTGGACTTGTAGCAGCATGGCTTCTTTAGCCAGGGTTATACTTTGATCAGTTTGACCGGTCAAATCTAGTTTGACCAAGGTCAACCTTGGGGTCTGTGATGAGATGGACCAGTGTTGTTATATGATATTGATTTGTGGTCCCTTGTATACCTTTTGATGATTCCATATGATGGGCACAGGATTCAAATGATGATTGATGCAGTTTTTCATGATTATTGTTATTTTCAGATCATCATATTTTTACTTGTCTGAGTATGGTGGACCTTACAGATGATCTTACAGGTTATCATGAAGTGTATGAGTACTCATCTCTAGTGGATTTGAGTCTTTTGGATCCATTGAGACACTTATCTTTCAGTTTCAGGCACTCCCGGGCATGATTTGAGCAGTTGTTCACCTGTGGACCAGTTTGGCCATGCTAATGTGGCTTGTCCAGCCTGAGAATTGGAGGCCAGTCGTTGCCTAGGGCGCTACAGAGGAAGGGGGTGGTCCAGCTACTTGTTATTAGCATATTACCCCCCTTCCGTACATATGATGGCACAGTCAGTTTGACAGCGCAGGAACTGACAGTCAGTTACGGGCATTTTCATGGTTTTTCAAGAGGATAAAAAATGGAATAAAAAGGTCATAGAGGAATTCGATTTGGGCAATTGAGGCAAGGTTTTGGCATGAGCTCTGCTCTGACGTCATCTATGGTGTATCCCACTCCTTCCAGATCAGTTTGCAGCAGTCAATGGGGTCCACACAGTCAGTAGGAGGATTTTCATGCATTCTTCTCTCTGATGATGGGGACAGGATTTGATCATTTGTGTACTTGGACATGTCATTGAGTTATATGTTATGTTATTGTGCCATGGGGACATGCTAGTGAAGGGAAATAATACCTCCTAGCCTCACCATGTGCTTCTAGTCACTTGTCCTAGTCATATGTTGTGGCTCACATGTGTTTTAGCCACCCCCATGTAGTGCGCTTTCCCTTGGAGGCCTCTTTTAGTCATGACATCATCCCTTTAGTTAGTGATCCATGTCATATTATGTATTGGCTCATCTTAGCCATTGATTATATTGTTATATCTTTTGATCTCAACCACTAGTTTTCAAAATTGGTTTAGGGTTTTGGCCTCCTTCATCCTTTTTAAGGAAGAGACCCCCTATTGTAAAGGCACCTTTGGAGCTCTTCAAACTTGGAATAAAATACTATTTTGTGGATCTACTTCTCGTCTTGATGGATTCTTTTGCAAGTTGAATATACAATCTTTTTTTTGTGTATCATTTGTGAATCTTGGGTTCCAAGTCGTTTTTTACAGGAAGGCCGAATTGGTGAAGAGGACGACAATTTTGAGGGAGGCTATTGTGGGGAAACCCCATATCTTGCCTTGGATTGGCCTTTTGTTTCAAGGAGTGTCATTATTGTATCTTAGTGACATAGTTGATGCTTTCTCTTTCATCTTTTCATCATTATCACCATTCTTTTGCTAGATTTGTTTCTCATCTTGATCTTGTCTTGCAGGAGGAGGGCGAATTGGTCACCTTGGAAGGAGGACGATTTGGCTTGGAGCTTTGGATCTCACTCTTGAATATACACACAGGGGGGAGGTTATCAATTTGCAAAATGGCCACAAGCTTTTGAGGTATGTTCTACAAGGTATGTATCTAGATCCATCCATCTTTTCTCCATTGGTCACATAAACCCTAAAATCAAAACCCTTGCATTTTTTAATTTTTTAGATCTATGGAGATCTAGCAATCACTTGGGCTTAATAATTAAAACCCACCTTAATAATCATCTCAACTATCCCGATCTATAATTTGGTGGACATCCGACACCATTTGCCCCTCCATCTAAGGCACTAGTCCTCCTTGAGGCAAGTCGCACTCCTTGGGTTAGCGGTCTTTTGCTAGATACCACACGTGGGTATTGCTCATTTCTTCTCAAATCCATAGATCCATGCTATAGCATACCCCCTAGTGCCATCTCACTTTGGTTTTGACCTTGTGGGCCCCATTTGGACCATTTTCCACTTTTTAAGGGTGGCCCCACTTGGGTACCTTTTCTTGGCATCAGATCTATCTAGATATACTACTCCTAATCCATAAGTGACCCCATCCTACACTTGGTTGAACATTCGTCCTTCCCCTAAGCCTCTTCAACCAAGCCCTAACCATCTTGGGTCCTGTTGCCATTGGATCACACACCGTCTTTGTCGCAGCAGAAATCTATGCTGTCACTCGGTGTGCCCTTGGTGGCAAGTCTCGAGTCAAGTATGTCACTTGGTTCTTGACTCCTCCGTTTACGCAAAATTCCCAACGAAAGCCAAGGGGGGTGTTATCACATATATAGTAGCCGGGCTAGCATACATTATTTTTCTGATGCCAGTACACTATTCAGCCAATTCCCTTACATTTGAGATGCTGAAATGAGCATCTATATTGGATCACTATCAGATTTTGGACAGCAGTTGTATTCCCCATGCCATGACCGAGTCTCAGGACACTCAGAGAGATGATCGATGTAGCCATTATACCATTTGTACAGAGCAGTCAATAGTGCCCAGAGTTACAGCAGCAGTTTCAGAGGACAGATGATGGTACAGGTGATGAGCCTTTAGGTATATGACTCAGCAGGTATATCATAGTGTTTTGGTTATATTGCTTTTATATTTATTCTTATAGCATGTCTTAGCACCTAGTGTCATGATCTGGCGATCATATAGATATGTGGACCTGGTTGATCTTATTATATATATTATATTGTCCCTACTCAGACTTAGAAGTTCACTATTCATACTCATTGGTTTTACCCTCCTTAGGGAGAATAGAGGTGATCATTCCACCATACTTTGGCTTGCTAGTGTTGGCTCCATTATTCATTGTCTTCATCCATCCATTGCCTACCTTTTAGTTTATCACCCTGACTTACTACTTGACTAGTGACATGGAGGACCTTTTCCCCACTGTAGCCTCTATATTGGATGAGCTTCCATGTTTATTGTGTCTCGGCTCTGAGTTGGTGACAAAAATTACCTATGGTGAGTTGGAGTTCCTTGTGAATTCCCCCTAGTCACTAAAGTTGTGTTGGCTAAACCTAAAACTTTTAGTGCTGCCATGAATACAAAATCTGGAAAAAATGAAATCCTATATCTTATATGAAAAGCCCATTCATGCAATGTGTTTCTAAACACACATGAATGAAAGACATGCCAAATGAAAACGGCCATGAAAATAAAATGTTATATCTTTTGGAAATGTAAATACCTAGGTAAACAAGCTGTCTGTGACACACCTAGAAGTGCTCAGGTAAACAAGTGCCTTAAAAACACACCTGCAGCAGAAAGCCTAAAATAAATGTAAATCTATGCAATGTGTTTTTAAACACACATAGATCAAGGCTATGGAAACTTCAGGCCCAAAAAGCAATGGAACTTAAATGCTATATCAAAACAATTGCTGGCCTTGTTTGTATTATGGATTGTGCGCATCTGTTAAAGGTGAATAAACCCTCTTTGAACAACTCATCCATTTGTGAGACACCGCCACTCCCTATGTTGTTGCTCATTCAGTATATACTATGGTGTGTATTCCCTTTCCCTTTGCCGAAGTATCACAAAGTTAAGTCATTCAAGTCATCCCTTAGCCTGGCCAGTTATGTTGGCCTTCACCCTTTCACTAGCAAATTGATCATAGCTATGAAGTGAGTATGATCTTGAAAGTCTAGTCTGAGTAATAATAATAATTAATGACATTATATATTTGGATTTAGATCGCCAGTAATGATTGCTTTGTGTTATAATTGTTATTTGAATAAGTTGTAGAGCATACATTAACCTTTGACACTTTGCCGCAACTTCCGATGATGGTCTGAGTTATATTTGGTCATGTTGACTTGGTCAAACCTAGTTTGACCAAGGTCAGCCATAGGACATGAGATGGTTGGACCTTGTGATGATATGGATTGATGATATATGGTCTATGTACATGTACATGATGATTCTATGCAACAGCTACAGGGTTATGATGATGATTCATGGTTTACAGCAGTATTTGATCATTTACAGATTATTATTATTTGACCTGTTCCGGTATATTGGATATATATTTTAATCATGCAGAGACTCATATGGTGTATGAGTACACATCTTGGATGGATTTGGACCTTCTGAGTCCAATGAGACAGTTTGTTTTCCGTTCCGGGCACTTACAATGATGATTGAGCCTCAGTAGGCTATCCCAGTGCAGTTTTGGTCTGTCTGAGACCCTGTCAGAGCAGATGTGATTTTTATCCGGTTGACCTAGGGTGTTGTGCTTGGAGGGGGTGGTCCAGCCACTTGTTTTTACCATATTACCCCCCTCCCGGACACACTAGTGCCCTCACCTTGACAGCGCAGGCACTCCAGGAGGCAGTTTGGGGCAGTTTCACGCTTCCCGAGGCATTTCAGGATTGGTAGAAATGGTTATTGAGGAATTCGATTTGGGCTACGGAGGCAATGTCTTGGCATGGGATGATCAGTGATGATGGATTGATGTCTTCCACACCTCCTCCAGCAGTTTTAGCTTCATCGGGACCCGCATCCATCACTTATGGCACTTTTTCATGATTTCTGAGGCCTTTTGAGGCCTACGATTTGTCCATAGAGGCACAATTTGGTATATTGATGACTATTTTATTATTATTGTGCTATGGGGATTGACCAAGGGTGGCTAAAATTACCCCTTGGACCCACCATAAGCTTCTTATTATATTTTGTCATCATGATTTGGTGGGATTCCCCTCTTCTAGGGCGATTTTGTCCACTTATATTATATTTTATGAGTGATCCATGTATTTTATTGTTGAGCTCATCTCAACCATTGATTAGATATTTGTATCTTTTAATCTTAGCCACTCATTCAAAAAGTGGTTAGGATTTTGATGCCTCCCCTTCCTATTTAAAGGAGAGAGCTTCTCATTGTAAGGGGTCTTTGGCTCTTGGATTATTGGTATAGAAAAAATTTCTTGTGGAAATTCTTGTGGTCTCCTTTGCATCTGGTGTTCTTAGATGGTGATTGGAAAGTCTATTGCAACCTAGCATTTGGAATTTGTGGTAAGATCTATCTATTTTGGAAATCATTGTCTTGTCTATAGGAGGGCGACTTCAACAAGGGCGATTTTTTAAGGCTTCTTCAAATTGACTTTCTTGGCATTTGCTTGTATCAGGGGGTTATCATTAATATCATTGTGATCTATGCTATCTTTCTATTACTTCTCTTGTGGCATTAGTCTTATCTCTTGATTACATCAAATTTGATATTGTTGACGTCTGTTGTGCAGGAGAGAGGGCGCATTGGCTTCTTGGACTAAATCGATTGCATAGAAAACTACCTCAAAGCTTCTCAAATTGATCGGGTTTGCATAGATCATCATCATCAAGGCATATACAAGGTTAACCAGGTAAGATCCACAGGTTTGTTTCTCTTATCTTGATCCAATCCATTGACATAGCTCATAAATTGATAAAACCCTTATTTCTTCAAACCCTCATTTTTACATTTTTTCAGAACTACTAAGATCTAGTGGCTTTTTGGGTAAAATATTTAAAACCCACCTCTATAGTATCCATGGCATCCCGGATCTATAGTTTGGTGAGGATTGGCCTCCATTTGACCCTCTTCCCAAGGCATTTAGCCTCTCTAAGAAAGGACGCACTTCCTAGTTTGGTGGGTTGACCTAGATCTAGTATGTGGGTAGTTGAGATCCCACTTGAGTCATCATCTACACATCCAATAACCTACCCCCAGATTGTCACTTTTCTGATTTTTACCCTGTGGGCCCTATTCCACATTTTAAGGGATTTAATCCCCATTTTGGACCACTTGGTATCTTTAAACTAAGATCTAGTAAGATCTAACCATTGGATTGCCATGAAATTATAGATCCACACTCTTACTTGCTTAAAACACTTGGATCTAAAGTTTGGAAGTCATCGGACTTGTCTTGACCTCACTTATCCCACTTTTAGGCCTCCTTGGCTAAAGTCGCAACACCTTGGAGAAGTGAGTTGGTCCACTTCTAGGACGTGGGTACTTGAGATTTTTGTGGATTTGAAACGAGCATAATTCAAAACCTAGGTCTAGTGTGTCACCTTATTAAATCTTGCCTTGGAGACAGCATTCCTTGTTTCAAGGGATTGTGGTCCACTTAGGTCAAACCTAGATCTAGACCTATTCATCCATCAAGACTTTAATTGCCCATTTGTCTCATGCAATAGGAGTCCTTAACCACAAGTTAACCTTACTTTGACTCCATTATCCCAATTCCCAAGGCACTAGTCTCTCTCCAAGTCAATTCGACTTTCCTAGATTTGTTGGATTAACTTGTGGTTTGACCCTTGTGTGGTAAACTAAACCCTTTGATGTCATCATGCTTCATGATCAAGCTTGTCACTTGTACTAGTTAGCCCCAATTCAACCCCTAAACTACCCTGCATTGGACACGGTTCCCAAGGCAGTGGATTTTCTCACATTGAACTAGTACTTTAATCCTGGATCTCATTTCAAATATTATAAGTCACTCTCACATCAACAATGAACCAAAGCTATACTCATTGAACCCCTCACTTGTCGTGTGACTTCATCCTTAGATCTAGGATAAACCATACACCTTATTTCACTTAGAGTTAACTTGATTTGGTGTCTTGGTTTTGATCTCTCCTGTCGAGAGTAGATCAGGTCTCCCCCTTTGTTGTCTGGGCTAGATAACATAAAGTGAAGGTTGCCTCGACTGGCGTAACAACCATATATTGGAGGTCGAGATGATCATGGTTGCACCTTTTGAGTTGCCCTTCCCTATTGCCATCCATGAGTGGATACATCCATCGGGGTAACTACAGTTTAGGTGATAACAGGGGGTAGTCCCTATGGAAAGGTACTAAGGTTATTAGGGTCTTCCAATTAGTTGATGGGTTGTTTATTAAGTTGTTTTTTGGGAGTTTTTGATTAAAAGGTTCAAGATGTAATTGCAACAAAGTTTAAATAGCTTTCACCAGCATGAGTTCAAATAATCACTGTGAATTATAAAAGATGCACGATAACTTGATATTGATAATAAGCAAATGAAAAAGTGCAAGGACCAGTGCCTTATGGAGTCAAACACGGTGTGAAAATGACAATGCTGGAAAAAGGAAATGTTGTGCAATTGTCTCTTGGTTGATTTTAAATTATTAATTATGAATCTTGATTAGGAAAAAAGGAGAAACTCTCAAGATACCGTAAGGTACAGAGAGGAATGTCCGGAAATCTAGAGATTGGTGGCTCTGTACAAGGACATGTTGGATGCCAAAGCCTTGAGCGCGTGTTCAACACTACACCAAACAAGGATGTAGTCTAACGGTGCCCCAAGGTCTAAGTACAGTGATCCAATGCCCCCAGGCAGAATTTGCCCACACAAAATCTAGTCGAAGTGCCGGATTTTCACTTATCTTGTGGGTAGTCAATTTTATTAGGTGACTGATTAAGTTAATGTGGAAATTAAAGAATGCTCCCAACTATTTTTGTGTATCCCAAAAAGAGTAGAGCATATGTAGTGGTAGCGAAATTTTTATTCAAGTTTGAAACAAGTAACCATTGACCCTCCGACAGAGAGCGCTCGACTTGCTTTTCAGCTAAGTTCAAGGGACATTGGGTTCTTTTTTATTAAGCAGTTAAACTATGGAAAATAAAACAACACTAATGGAAAAATATATAGTGGCCAAACTTATGCGTCACTTTTCTGATCAACCTCCATTAATCAACAAATGCCTTTGGGTGGAGGTGAGAGCATACTTCGTGGCGACGAAGAGTGGTTTTATTTCTACTTTACTTTTGCAAAATAAAAATGGATTAACATATGAAATATAAATAAAATATACACCCTATACTTAAAAAGTGAGTGTGTGAGCTAGTGGAGTTAGAAAAATGCAATCTCACGAAATTTACAAAATACACAAATCCCCCCAAGGGGGATGGAGTGTGGGTGCTGGTTACCCCACTGCTCTCATTTAAGATTTTACAATTATGCTCAAATAAAAGTGCCTCTTAGTCCTTTTAGACTTGGATCTAAGGGCTTACAAGCTGAAACTTTGAAACAATGCTAAAATGGGTCCCCTGAAAGATGTTTTTGGCAAGTTTTATCAATTTTTCGCCAGAGCTTCCTACTCTTTTTCCTTGGACCTGATAAAAACCAGCAAGTAAAACTCTTAGAATGTGATGGCAAACACAATAGAAAAATAAAATAAAAATTGAAAAAAATTACACAGAAAAATTTCGAAAAAAATTCTAAGTATAAAACTTTCCAAATCTAGCTTAGATCTAATGCAAAATTTAGCTTTTTTAAAGTACTTAGATCTAACTAACAATATGCCAATGTGCTATAGGTCTGAAAGATAAGCTAAGTATGATAGATCTACACTTTGCAAAACAAAACGGAAAAGTAAGAGAGGGTTTGAATTTTATTTTGTAGAGAAGAGAATGGATCTATCCAAAGCCAAAACTTGCTTGTTGGAGTTGCTACTTGGAGAATCCTGTAACAAAATGTAAGTAAAAATATGTTGGCCAAAGTATAGAAGCTTCAACCGAGTTCTAATCCTGTGGGTTTCCTGTGATCTGCAGCTTACAAAGAACAAGCTCAACATACAAATCAATAGATCTAGTGTGTTAGAAATCAAATAAATGAAGAAGAGCCTAAGTCTAACCGAATACAGTTGGCTACTTCTCTACCTCTAAAACTCATCCACAATTAAACAAATTGACAACTACAAATGTTTAATCAATACAATATGCTAGATATATCAAAGTATGAAAGCATGAAAAAATAGTAAGAACGTTTCACCTCAATAAGCTCAATACATTTGCACAATGATGGACCTCCAAAGCCTTTCAACAATATATTCAGTAAACAACAATTACAATTTGGCAGAGGTTTTATGCATCCACACTATTTGAGAAAGATGGAGCATGAACTTGCTCTTATAGAAAAATGAGAAGGGGGGGTGCACTTCCCAAGATAGATCATGTTTGACACTTGGAGAAATGGATTGATACACTTGGAAAAGGCTTGTTGACACACGTGAGGGGTTTGGGGAGGTTAATGACACATTTCTCCAACGATTTGACACTTTTCAACCTCCACTTGACACCTCTCCAACCACAAATTCGACCCCCCTTTTGTGGATCTCCAATCTTCAATCAAATCATCATTTATTTCCTCAATATTCTCCCTGATTTGATTCCCAATCAAAGGAGATTTGATTCCAACACATTTCCTTGATCTGTGGGATTGGGATTTTTCCTTAAATGCAACTGCCAACTCAACTCAGCCAACTCCCCAGACCACCCACCATTATTTTAGGAGTTTGGATTTTCTCCAAATCCATTATTCTTGAATTAAATAATTCATTTTTAATATTTTTGAGAGAAAAAGATTTAAGTGAATACTATTCACTCAAAACTTAGGAAAAGTGGGTTTAGGGGTTTTATGGGTGCTCTAGGTTAGAAAATGAGCACCCCCATGTCCAATTTCACCTCCTAACCCATCTTTTATCACTTTTCTCATTTTTTAATTAAATTATTAAAAAAACTCATAAACTAAGAAAAATTAATTTTCTCATAATGACTCGAAAATCCTAGGGGACCTAGTGCATGTCCATATGACTCAATACTGATGGCTAGCATGTTACAAAAATACATTCCAGTAGGTTTTAATAACCCCTCAAAATTCACCATCATGGAAACACTCCAGCTTTGGAGGTGTGAGTGAAAAACTCGGGAATTATACGTCACTGAATAGTAACGTATAATCCCTAAGGAAAAAACACTCTAGAGTATTTCCCTCATAACAAACGTTGAGGAAGGCCAAACCTTTCATACAAAACTCATGCTAGACCAACTTATTACAAAATCCGCGCAGGGTCTAGACATGCAAATTATTACAAAGGGCAAAAAGAAAAATTTGATGGATCTCGGAACACTGATGATGAACATTGATCATGTTCACAACTTTAACGGTTCACTCGGAATCCACTAAGTGCAATTTAGTGGATAACAGATCCACTTATCATCCTCGATCTAGATCTATCCCTCTTGATCTCTTCATACTTAACCTTTCACATTTCCCTAGGAGGTCTTGAGTGGGTTCGCTAGCCTTCATAGGCTAATTATCACCAAACTTGTAGTTGCCCCTAGAGACAGATCCAAAATGGATGGCAGAGGGGATGGGCAACCAAGATAGCCTCGACTCCCAATGGATGGTTGCCACACCAATCAAGGCAATCTTCACTTTATGTTATCTAGCCCAAGACAACAAAGGGGGAGACCCAGATCCACTCCTGATAGGAGAGATCAGACCAAAACACCAAATCAAATCAAATATAGATGAAGTACGTAAGGTGTATGGTGAACCCTAGATCTATGGATGAAGTCACAAGATGAGTAATAGGTTGGATCAAGGGGTTTAAACAGTGTAGCTTTGGTCCAATATGTATATGTGAGTGACTTATGATGTTTGAAATAAGATCCAGAATCAGGGTACTAGTCAATTGTGAGAAAATCCACTGCCTTGGGAACCATGTCCAATGTAAGGTAGTTAAGGACCAAATTGGGTTTAACCAGTACCAAAGATGAGCTTGATGGAAGGATATGACAATGTCAAGATACTCAAGCAAACAAGACAAAGATCAAACCACAAGCAAACCCAACAATCCAAGAAAGTCGAATTGGCTTGGAGAAGATCAGTGCCTTGGGAAATGGGCCAAATGGAGTCGGATGTCCACCAAATTATAGATCAGGGATGTTGAGGTGTCAAGCTTGGTGGATCTTGAAAATTAAGGTCATCCAATGGCTAGATCTCAGTATATCTGAGATTGAAATGTATCACAAAGTGACCCAAGTGGGGCTCAACCCTCAAAATGAGGAATGGGGCCCACAAGGTGAAAATCACTGAAGTGACACACTAGGGGTAGGTTATCAAATATGGAGATGAAGGATCAAGTGGGATCTCACCTACCCACGTGCTAGATCTTAGCAAACTCACCCCTCTTAGGAAGTGCGACCTCCCTTGGAGAGACTGTTTTGCCTTGGGAAATGGGTCAAATGAAGGCCAATCCACACCAAACTATAGATCCGAATTGACGTGGATGCTATAGAGGTGGGTTTTAAATTTTATACCCAAAAGCCAAGTAGATCTTGCTAGATCTGAAAAAATTGTAAAATGAGGGTTTGAAATATAAGGGTTTGAAGTAACTTAGATAAATGGATAGATCATGGAATGAGAAATTACCTTGAGATCATACCTGAGTGATGGATGAAGATGCCTTGTTGTTGAGGAAGACTCCCGCAGAGATCAAATGAGAAATTGTTGATTTTGCTTGCCAAAGTGATGCCCTAGCCCACAAGTGCGACGTCCTCTACCTATCAAACCAAGGAAATCGATTCAATCAGAAAGATCAAGTACGGAGGAAATACAAGCAAAATGCAATAGTAACATGAAATAGAAGGTCAAAGATAGTAATACTCCCTGTTACCGACGAAGAAACCCAAGAAAGAAGTAGGGAGGGTCCTCCCCTACCAATACGTCCTCCTCAAATCAATTCGGCCTCCACCTGTAGATGACAAAATCGTGGTACAAAAGATAGCAAGACAAGATCTCCAAAAACCTAGTGCAAAGGAAGAATCAACGAATGAACTCCAAAAGCATTTCACCACAACACAACAGACAGATGCAATAATAATTTCTATTACAATAATCCAGAGCCAAAAGTTCCCTTTACAATGAGAAGCTCTCTCCTTTAAATAGGAAGGAGAGAGGCCATAACCCTAACCACTTTTTGAATGAGTGGATGAGATTAAAAGATCAAAAGATCTAATGAATGGTTGAGATGAGCTCAACAATACAATACATGGATCAATAATAAAATATAACAATATGTCGACAAACTCGCCCTAGGAGAGGGGATCCCACCAAATCATAATGATAAAACATAAGAAATAGCTCATGGTGGGTCCAAGGAGTAATTTCTAACACCCTTGGTCAATCCCCATGGCACAATATCCAAGAATAAATGATCTAGACACCAAATCGTGCCTCTCTGGGAAAGTCGTGAGCCTTAGGAGGCTCCAGAAATCATCAAAAAATGCCATAAGTGATGGATGTGGGTCCCGATGAAGTTAAAATTGCTAAAGAAGGTGTGGAAGACATCCCACTCATCATCACAAATCATCCCATGCTATAACCTTGCCTCAGTAGCCCAAATCGAATTCCTTTGTAGCCATTTTTACCATTTTTAAACTGCCTCGGGAAGTGTTAAACTACCCAAACTACCTCCTGGAGTGCCTGGCTACAAAAAATATAATCATCAGACTGTTTAGGAAGGGGGTAATATGGTAATAACAAGTGGTTGGACCACCCCCTCCATCAATAATGCTCTAAGTGAACCACTGATATCTCTACTCTGCTCTGACAGGGCCTCCCACAAACCAAAACTGCACTAAGATAGTCAACTGAGGCTAAAAATCACCGTAACTGCCTGGAACTGAAAACAGATTGTCTCATTGGACTCAGAAATCCCAAATCCATCTCAGATGTGTACTCATACACCATATAGACCTCTGCATGGTCAAAAATAAATGCTCATCATATCCGGCAGGCCAAATAATAATAATCTGTAAAAGTGCTGAAAAGCACAAATCATCATCATAAAGCCTGAAACCACTGCATAAGCCCACCATGGTGACCTATACCAGACCATATATCATCTATCTGTAACATCTGAGGTCTGCCACCTCATGTCCTATGGTTGACTTTTGGTCAAACTTGGTTTGACCAAGTCAACACGACCAAAATATAACTCAAACTGTCATCAAGCTGCTGCAAAGTGTCAAAGGTTAAAACATGCTTTACAATCCATTCAAATAGCAATTATATCAAAAAGTAATCATTACTAGTGATCTAAATCCAAATACAATAGGTCATTAATTATTATTTATTACTCAGACAAGACTTTCAAGGTCATACTCACTTTATAGTTCTAATCAATTTGCTAGTGAAGGGTGAAGGCTAAGAATAAAATGGCTAGGTCAAAGGATGACTTACTGACTTCAACACTATGACACTTCAGATATGGAAGAGGGAATACACACCATAGCATATAGTGGACAAGCAATAACACAGGGAATGGCGGTGTCTCACAAATGGGTAAGTTGTTCAAAGAGTGTTTATTCATCTTCACAGATGCGCACAATTCATAATACAAATGAGGCCAGCAATCTTTTTGATAGAGAGTTTAAGTTCCATTGCTTTTTGGGCCTAAAGTTTCCACAGCCTTGGATCTATGTGTGTTTACAAACACATTGCATAGATTTACATTTAATTAGGCTTCTTGCTGTAGGTGTGTTTTTAAGGCACTTGTTTACCTGAGCACTTCTAGGTGTGTCACAGACAGCTTGTTTACCTAGGTATTTACATTTCACCAAAGATATAACATTTGATATTTCATATCCATTTTCATTTGGCTTGCCTTTCACTCGTGTGTTGAGAAACACATTGCATGAATGGGCTTTTCATACAAGATACAACATTTTATTTCCATAGTTTGTATTCATGGCAGCACTAAAAGTTTCAGGTTTAATCTTTAGTGACTAGGGGGACTAAGCCAACTCACCATAGGTAAGTTTTGTCACCAACTCAGAGCCGAGACACAATAAATAGGGAAGCTCATCCAATATAGAGGCTACAGTGGGGGAAGGTCTTCCATGCCTCTAGTCAAGTAGTAAGTCAAGGTAATGAACAAACTGGGTAAGTCATGGATGGATGAAGACAATGAATAATGAAACCGACACTAGCAAGCCAAAGTATGGCGGGAATGATCACCTCTATTCTCCCTAGGGAGGATAAAACCAATGAGTATAAGCGAAGAACTTCTAAGTCTGAATAGGGACAAATATGATATACATATAAGTACAACCAGGTCCACATATCTATATGATAGCTAGATCATGATACTAAATGCTAAGACATGCTAGGAAAATGGAAATAAGAGCAATATAACCATAACACCATAATATACCTGATGAGTCATATACCTAAAAGCTCATCATCTGAACCATCATCTGTCCTTTGAAACTGCTACTGTAACTCTGGGCACTACTGACTGCTCTGTACAAATGGCTAAATAGCTACATCGGTCATCTCTCTGAGTGTCCTGAGACTCAGTCATGGCATGGGGAATAAAACTGTTGTCCAAAATGTGATAGTGATCCATAATAGATGCTCATCTCAGCATCTCAGTGCAAGGGAACTGGCTAAATGGTGTACTGGAATCAGAAAAATAATGTATGGTAGCCCGCCTACTATATATGTGATAATAGGCCTCCCCCTTGGTCTTGCTTAGGATTGATCTAAAGTGAAAAGTGCCTCAGTTAGCGTGACACCCAGCTTGCATTGGGAACCGTGGCATCTCTTAGGTCACCTCTTTAGTTGTTTACACCTCTACCGTCCTGGATAGGATACCTTTAGAGACAACTACAAGTGTGATAACACATCCATCTGCCCATCAGATGTGTTGGTGTCACTGGTCTCACATAACAACTCTATGGCTACCTCCACCTATCCTTCATGCTCCTCAATTGTAGTTTCGATAAGTGACACTTCTTCAATCTTGTAGCCATCTTGAAGTGTCTTGTGCCCCTCATTTGTAGATGCATGGAGTGATTCTTCTTTAGGGCCACCACATGTATGACTAGGTGTCCAACTATCTTGACATGTGAAACAAATCTACTATCTTCTCATTTGGTTCTTACTCTTTTTGGAAGATCCTAAAACCTATGAACCCAATGAAATTCGTTCTTTCTTCGTGAACTCCTCGATTTTCTGCTTCCCTTGATTCCATTGTTTTTGCTTTGGCTTTGTATGTTGAATTCCCATACAAAGCTCATCAACCTTTGCTGACTTTAACTCTTCCAAAAAAATTCTCCATAAATTTTTGCTAAGATGGGGGTTGGCACTGATGCCTGCAAGTTGTCCCATCGTCTCCTCGAACCCCTAGTGGATCCTCAAAAAGTTACCTACCAATGCATCGTCCATGTCCTCTATGAATCCTTGACTCTGTTGCCTAAAGGTCATGCTCTACATGTCGTTGGAATCATCTCCCTACTTTTAAATCCGTATATACTGGCATTCTCTGACATGCACGACCCCAGAACTATCATGCACTAAGATGCACTGGCATGCATCAACATGCATCGACATGCATTGCACTAGAACTGACATGCACTCACATGCACTACATGCATCAACATGCACTACATGCATCAACATGCACTAACATGCACTACTTATTCAACCTGCTTTAGCCTCATGCACCTGAAACAATCTGCTATGTGCCAACAGCTGGCGAGGATCATGCACTGATACCACTGTAATATCCCTGACCCAAATAGGTGGTTTGTTTGCATCTTTGCTGTACTAATTTTGGTTTAAGGATTTTGTCAAAGACTTAGCTAACTCACTTCCATTGGAGTCAAACCTGAGTTTGGGTGTATGGATAATGCTCAACTTTTTGCATATTATAATTTTTATGCCATTTTCATCATAAACAATCACTTAAGGTTCACTTGGGATACATTGATTAGGAGCCAAAAATCCTATAACAGTCACTTGACAGATCTGATATATATATAAAGAAAGACTGTTTTACATGCCTGTAGGTGTTTGATAACAGATCTGAAAGTACCTGCCCTTAAAGTCGATAAAGGCGATCACTATCACATTGTAGTAGACTTGTGTATTCTTCAATATTGATATTAGAGAGTTGTTGTAGGTTACTACTTGTCAAATGCACCCAAAAATATGGGGTAAAGGTGGTAGAAATCTTCAAGCCACTAAGTGTGTAATTGGGGGCAAGCCTCGAGTCAAGTACTGTCACTTGAATCTTGACTCCTTCGTTTAGGCAAACTCCTATCGAAGCCAAGGGGGGTGAACCCTAAAAGTTGCTAAGGCTGATTAAGCTAAGCTAGTTATGGTGGATGAGTTAGTTTTTGAGGAGGTTTTTATAATGACAAAACTGACACAAGAGATTTGCAATATAACTTGAAAGCATAACTGCATAGAAATTAAACATGATTATCAATTCATTCAACACATGATAGCAATTAAATATAAATTGCAACGATAAATCAAGAAAGACCAGTGCTGAAAAATGGAGTCAAAATGAAATGTTGTTTGTAATGTTGAAATGAAATGTTGTGCAAATGTTCTTGGTCAATTTTAATTTAATGTGGTAATGAGTTTTTATTATGGATGGAGGATTCCCAATATACCGTAAGGTACTGGAAATATGTCTGGAATTTGACAAGGTGGCTCCTCACTCAGAAATGTGGGCTAGATCGGAGTCTCTGGGAGGTGTTCAACACTATACCAAATGAGGGTATAGTCTAACGGTATCCCGAGGTCACTACCCAGTGGTTCCCGCTTCCTTTGAGAAATTTGCCCACCAGCGTCAATAATCGTTTACGCCGGATTTTCGTAAAGGGTGGTTAATTTGGGAAATGTTAAACTAATTACTAGTCGCTAAGCCCCTTTATGATCTGATAAGCATGTTCAGACATAGCTACAGTGATCCAGAGCATACTCGGGACAGAGCCTTGTTTATTTTAAAAGGTTTTTTGAACAAATATTTTACTTTTTATTCCCCATGAGTCTCTTTTCGGGGCAGTACTTGGGCAAGCCCTTATCCTGAAACCTTACTTCGGGAAAGCAAGGGGGTGTTTTGATAGTAGATAACTGAAAAATGAAATGTTTTCTAATTACTACACTACCGAGGTAGTGGGTTAGTATCCGATTTACTTTTTGCAAAAGATGAAAAATATTGTAGTGAAAAAGTATATGGTCTACAAAAATGAAATAAAAATGTTCCTAAGTCATGAGAGATTCAATGGCTCAATATTTGGATTGGACCATGACGTTAGATTTTATTTTAACTTGGTTGATTTTAAATTAATCTAATCTAATGTGAAAATTGTTAAAGTTTGAGAAAAATGACAACAATCACAAAATTTGAACCGACACCAATCCCCCCTGGAGGGATGAGAAGCAAGCTTTGTGAGCTTGCCTCTAAAACAATTTTATTACAATAATACAACGCCAAACTGGAAATGAAAGAACTCCTCTTTCTCCTTATAGATCTTGGAGAAAAGAGGTTACAAATGATAGAGGCAGAGTAAGGAAGGAAAGGTAAGGTTCAATGAAGGTTCTAGATCATCCAAATTGGTCAAAATGTGTGCTTGAAAACCTTCTATTTGCTGTCACAGTACAAAAACCAGCAAACTATATTAGTAGAAAAAGTGCCCAAAATCACTTTAAAAGTGATTTGGGCAAACACAGAAAATACTAAAAAAATTTCCAAGTTAAAAACTAGTTAACTGAAAAAATGAACTAAGATGGAATGGCTAAAAAGCCAACCTCTTAGGGTCTTGGACAACCTTGAAAAGGCATCCAATAGAGCACTTAATTGTTTGATATAAACCTTAAAACTTTTTAAAGAAGAAATCTTTAAACAATCCTAAAAATTTGACTTGCAAAAAATATTTAAAGACTATTTTCCAAGCAAGACCCAACAATGAAATAATAACTTTGAACTATCTTGGATCTATGCATAAAAAAATCAGATCTGATTTTATGATAAACTTGCTAAGAAGATCAGATCTGAAAGTACCCAAAAACAGTAACCAAAAAGAAATTATTTTTACAAGGAGAAAGAGAAAGTAGAAGAGAGCTTGTGCCAGAAAATATCAAACTGAGAAAGCTTCTATGTGGAGTGCTGAGGAACAATGTTCCTGAAGATTTGTTGAAAATGGAATGGAGTCAAGATTGATCCAATCCTCCTCCAAGCTTGACAACCTGAAAGCTAAATAACAAACACTTGCATACCCATGAGATCTTGTAAACATATATAAATCAAAAATTAAAATAGCATGCAAATAAATCTATTTAACATGCAAATTTTTGGTTTCCAATCATATATGAAAATAGAAAATGAAAGTAAGTTTACTAACAACTTCCTATTCCTGTTAATTCAACCGAATTATCAAGGCAAGATATACAATAAGAGTAAGAAAGAAATTTGCAAAGTAGAAACCAATTACCATATGAAGAGCATCACAATGTTGATCCACACACCAACGTACTACACCTTTAGCCTCCAAAGCTTTTTATTCTCAATGAAAAAATAATATATCAGATTACAAGAGAAAGTCTTCTCTCATCAAACTCTAACTAGTTTGGAATAAGAGAGGAATTCATTATTTATAGAAGAAGAAGAGAGGGGAGGGCGCACTTGTTGAGGGAGAGAGTGTGCCATGAGTTAAGGAGAAGATGGGGTTGCCTCCCACTTATTTGGATACCAAAAATCAGCATCAAATCAGTCCAAAGAGGACCTAAAAATCAACTGCAATAATCCCCAAATCGTGGGCACTCTTTTTGGGAAATGCACCCAAGTCATGGGGAAGTGATCCCTTAAAGGTAGCTGCCCAAAAAGTGTCATAAAATCTCTCTTACATGCCCCAAAACATAGGTGATCCAAAATCTCTTACACATCCCCAAAATTTAGGATTTTGATTTTTGACATTTTTTCACTTTTTTTTTTATTTTCTCTCACTTTTTGACTTTTTTTACCTTTAGTGAAATAAATGAAAAATAAAGTGTTCAAACACTTAGAAAAGTGGGTTTAGGGGTAAAGTGGATACTTTGAGTTAGAAAATGAGCACCCCCATGGCCAAAAAACTTAAAAAAACCCCTAAACCATAATTTTATCACTTTTTCAATTCTTTTAATCAAACCATTAAAAAATGGCTTGTTTTACGGCAAAAAAAAAAATTCTTAGAACTTAAAAAAAACCTAGGGGGACCTAATACATGTCCATACAACTCAAAAATAATGCCTAGCATGGTTTAATACATTGACACTTAGGCTCTAATAACCTCTTAAGGCCTAAACATTACGCCAACCACCCCAACTTTGGATGATTTAGTGAAAAACTCGAAAATTATTAGTGGTTTGTTCAACAACAAATAATTTACAAGAAAAAAAACACTCTGGGCTAGTCGGATTAACATTTAAGTCCTTGGAAGCCGAGTTTTTTACATAAAGATACCATGCTAGCACATTTTTGTAACGAATATAAATAAAGACAATAATTAAATAATTAAATAATTAATAGTTAGGCTATTAGGAAAAGTCGTGTCTCCTCATCTTAATGGTCCGACCATATTTAAAGGCGGCCAAACCTATGTAATAATTATCCTATCATCAATATATATTTTGTCCTAGTAATGGCTTATTTAATATTCCAAGTATTTTGGTAATATTGTGTGTGAGCGAACTATTGTTCGGCTCAATTTTATTACAAACTCCACAAGGGGGTATGAACATGTGGTTATTAAAAAAGGGGCTAAAGCTTGGTTTGATGGATCTCGGAACACTGATGATGAACAATTAGATTGTTCGAGTCTTCGACGGTTCACTCGGAATCCACTAAGTGCAATTTAATGGATAACAAGGTTCACTTGGGATACATTGATTAGGAGCCAAAAAGTCTATAACAGTCACTAGACAAATATGATATATATAAAGAAAGACTGTTTTACATGCCTGTAGGTGTTTGATAACAAATCTGAAAGTACCTGCCCTTAAACTCGATGAACGTGATCACTATCACGCTGTAGCAGACTTGTGTATTCTTCAGTACTGATATTAGAGAGTTGTTGTAGGTTACTACTTGTCAAATGCACCCAAAAATCTTTGTTGCAGCGTGTATCTTCTCAGGATAATCCACAAATTTGAGCTGCCTCCAAATGATAGCCTCGGACCTTCCAAACTCAGTAAAAATGAGATATATGGTGGACAGTACAGACTTAGAATTCAATGCTTCATTCAGCAGTCATGTGAAATGTTGAGACTCCGGAAATAAGAATGTAAACTAGGAAGAAATGGCCCAGCACTTGGTGGAGTTACTCTTGTAGGTGATAGATATCAGACTTCACTGGAACCTGCGCTCCCAACGCAATACACAGTAATAGATTCTCCCTTGGGGCCCACAAATTTGACTGTGGGAAGAATGCTATCCTCAACAAAGACTGTGATCTCCTCTTAATGCTTGAACACACTTCCTACAACTCACCACATAAATTATCTCTATCCACTGATGCCCTTCTCCTGCTGGTGAGCCCTTCTCCTTACTGTGTGATTGTATTCTCAGCCCCCTTTCTACCAGGAGATAGCTTAGAGAACAAGCAAAGATTTACCCCCTGCACCCTCCTTCTCTAAATGGATGCAAACTCGACCTCAGCTCCAGATTGTAGGGCAAGGGTGAATGAAGGAAACAACAAGTGCACCCCTCTCCACAAGGAAAATGTGCACAACCTCAAGTGCGCCCTCTCCACAAATGAACACTGAAAACCCTACCTTCAATCACAGAATTTATGCATAAAAGAAGATGGAGGACCTGTTGCCAACTAAGTTGTACTTGGTTGGACTGTCAAGTGAGTAGGAAAAGATTGAACATTGTACACGTTCATTTTTTATGATCTGATGTCTAGCAGGCCTTTTTCGGGGCCCTTTTTTTATTTTTTTCCACATGTCCATGCCCTGCGCGGTTTGTAATAAAATGTACTAGCATGGTGTTTTATGTAAAGAACTTGGTTCCCTAGGAATTTTTTACTAAGTCGAGTATTCCAAGGAGTTTTTTCACTTATTAATTATGTCTTGCATTCGTGCATAATATAATTTTTGAGTTTTTCTCTTGCTCCTCCAAAGCCGAAATGCCTGGTGAGGTTAACAGACCTTAGGGGGTTATTAAAGTCCATGGGTCAATGTATACGAACATGCTAGACATTATTTTGAGTCGTATGGACATGTGCTAGGTCCCCCTAGGTTTTTTTTTAATTTTCGGCGAAAAAAGGTTTTTTCCGTAATTTAGCCATTTTTTAATGGTTTAATTAAAAAAATTGTAATTGGCATAAAAGTGTGGTCTAGGGGTCTTTTTTGCCTTGAGGGTGCTCGTTTTCTAACTCAGAGCACCCACTGTTATCACACATATAGTAGTCGGGCTACCATACTTTCTTTTTCAGATTCCAGAGCACCTATTCAGCCAGTTCCTTTGCATTTGAGATGCTGAGATGAGCATCTATTATGGATCACTATCAAATTATGGACAGCAAATATATTCCCCATGCCATGACTGAGTTTCAGGACACTCAGAGAGAGGACTGATGTAGCCATTTAGCCATTTATACAGAGCAGTCAGTAGTGCCCAGAGTTACAGCAGTAGTTTCAGAGGACAGATGTTGGTTTAGATGATTGAGCATTCATGTATATGACTCAGCAGGTATATTTTGGTGTTATGGTTATATTGCTTTTATATCCATTCTTATAGCATGTCTTAGCATTTAGTATCATGATCTAGCGATCATATAGATATGTGGACCTGGTTGTACTTTATATATATCATATCGTCCCCACTCAGACTTAGAAGTTTTTGACATATACTCATCGGTTTTACCCTCCCTAGGGAGATTAGAGGTGATCATTCCCACCATACTTTGGCTTGCTAGTGTTGGTCTCATTATTCATTGTCTTCATCCATCCATTACCTACCCAGTTTGTTTATTACCTTGACTTACTATTTGACTAGTGGCATGGAGGACCTTCCCCCACTGTAGCCTCTGTATTGGATGAGCTTCCCTGTTTATTGTGTCTCGGCTCTGAGTTGGTGACAGAACTTACTATTGGTGAGTTGGCTTAGTCCCCCCTAGTCACTAAAGATGTTGTTGGCTAAACCTGAAACGGATAGTACTGCCATGAATGCAATGAAATATTGTGAAAAAGCCAAATGAACCTGGCAAAGAAATATCAAATGTTATATCTATGGTGAAAAAGCCAAATGAATCTGGCAAATAAATATCAAATGTTATATCTATTGTGAAATGTAATACCTAGGTAAACAAGTTGTCTAAAAACACACCAAGAAGTGCTCAGGTAAATAAGTGCCTTAAACACACACCTACAGCAAGAAGCCTAAATAAAATGTAAATCTATGCAATATGTTTATAAACACACATAGATCAAAGGCTATGGAAAACTAAAGGCCCAAAAAGCAATGGAACTTAAATTCTGTATCAAAAAGATTGCTGGCCTTCTTTGTATTATGGATTGTGCGCATCTTCTAAGGTGAATAAACACTCTTTGAACAACTTACCCATTTGTGAGACACTGCCATTCCCTGTGTTATTGCTTATCCATTATATTCTACGGTGTGTATTCCCTTTCCATATCCAAAGTGTCACAGTGTTGAGTCAGTAAGTCATCCTTTGGCCTAGCCACTTTATTTCTAAGCCTTCACCCTTCACTAGCAAATTGATCACAACTATGAAGTGAGTATGGTCTTGAAAGTCTAGTCTAAGTAATAATAATAATTAATGACCTTATATATTTGGATGTAGATCACCAGTTATGATTAATTCTTGTTATAATTGCTATTTGAATGGATTGTAAAGCATGCTTTAACCTTTGACACCTTGCAGCAGTTTGATGACAGACTGAATTATATTTGGTCTTGTTGACTTGGTCAAACCCAGTTTGACCAAAAGTCAACCACAGGACATGAGGTGGCAAACCTCAGATGATACAGAGAGATGATATATGGTCTGGTATAAGTCACCATGGTGGGCTTATGCAGTGGTTTCAGGCTTATGATGATGATTTGTGCTTTTCAACACTTTTACGGATTACTATTATTTGGTCTGCCGGAGATGATGAGTATTTATTTTGGACCATGCAGAGGTCTATATGGTGTATGAGTACACATCTTGGATGGATGTGGACCTTCTGAGTCCAATGGGACAGTTTGTTTTTAGTTCCGAGCAGTTACAGTGATTTTTAGCCTCAGTTGGCTATCCTAGTGCAAATTTGGCCTGTCAGAGCAGTGATGAGATTTTATTGGTTCACCTATGGCGCTGTGTATGGAGGGGATGGTCCAGCCACTTGTTATTACCATATTACCTCCTCCCAGACTCATTGGTGAGCTCACCTTGACAGCGCAGGCACTCCAGGAGGAAGTTTGGGCAGTTTCACACTTCCCGAAGCAGTCAATAAATGGTGAAAATGGTTACCGAAGAATTTGATTTGGGTTACTAAGGAAAAGTTATGGCATGGGATGACTTGTGATGATGAGTGGGATGTCTTCCACACCTTCTCGAGCAGTTTCAGCTTTCAATGGGACCCACATCCATCACTTTTGGCATTTTATGATGATTTCTAGAGCCTCCAAAGGCTCACGACTTTCCAAGAGAGGCACGATTTGGTGTCTAGCATGATTATTTTTGGATATTGTGCCATGGGGATTGACCAAGGGTGTTAGAAATTACCCCTTGGACCCACCATGAGCTATTTCTTATATTTTATCATTATGATTTGGTGGGATCCCCTCTTCTAGGGAGATGTTATCACCTAAGATGTAGTTACCCCTAAGGATAGATCCAGTCATGGATGGCAATAGGGAAGGGCAACTCAAGAGGTGCAACCACGATCACCTCGACCTCCAATATATGGTTGTCACGCCAGTCGAGGCAACCTTCACTTTATGTTATCTAGCCCAGACAACAAAGGGGGAGACCCGATCTACTCCCGACAGGAGAGATCAAAACCAAGACACCAAATCAGGGTATTTCTAAGTGAAGTTAGGTGTATGGTTTATCCTAGACCTTATAGGTTGAAGTCACAAGCCAAGTGAGGGGTTCAATAGGTATAGCTTTGGTTCATAGTTGAAGTGAAAGTGACTTGTAATGTTTAAAGTGAGATCTAGGGCTAGTGTACTAGGTCAATGTCAAAAGATTCACTGCCTTGGGTACCGTGTCCAATGCAGGATAGTTAAAGGTTGTATTGGGGCTAACTAGTACATGAGACAAGATTGACCATAGTTCATGATGTCCTTAAAGGTATAGTTTACCATGCAAAAGTCAAACCACAAGTCAATCCAACATTCTAGGAAAGTTGAGTTAACTTGGAGAGAGGCCAGTGCCTTGGGAATTGGGAAGTGGAGTCAAAGTAAGGTTGACTTGAGGTTTAGGACTCCTAAAACATGAGATAAGTGGACAGTACAGTTCTTGATGGATAAATGTGTCTAGATCTAGGTTTGACCCAAGTGGACCACAATCCCTAAAAACAAGGAATGCAGTCCCCAAGGCAAGATTTGACAAAGTGACAGTCTAGACCTAGGTTTTGAATTATTCCGGTTCCGGATCCGCAAGAATCTCAAGTACCCAGTTCCTCGAAGTGAGTGAACTCACTTCTCCAAGGTGGTGCGACTTTCCCTAAGGAGGCTTCAATTTGGGTTTAGGTGGGTCAAATCATGTCGGATGGCATCCAAACTTTAGATCCGGGTAGATCAGTCAAGTAGGGGTATGGATCTATAATTTCGTGGCAATCCACCGGTTAGATCTTTGTAGATCTGAGTTTAAGTGTTCCAAGTGGTCCAAAATGGGGATTAAATCCCTTAAAATGTGGAATGGGGCCCACAAGGTGAATTTCAAGAAAGGGACAACCTGGGTGTATGTTATTTGATGTGTAGATGTCAAATCAAGTGGAATCTCAAACACCCATCGCTTAGATCTAGGTCAACCTGCTCAAATGATGAAGTGCGCCTTCCTTGGGAGAAGCTAGGTTGGCTTGGGAGAGGGGTCAAATGGAAGCCAATCCTCACCAAACTATAGATCCGGGATGCCGTGGATGCTATAGAGGTGGGTTTTCAATATCATGCCCAACAACCCACTAGATCTCAGTAGATCTAAGAAAATGCAAAATTGGGGTTTTAATTAATTAGGGTTTTAAGAGTTTTTGACAATTGGATAGACTATGGAGATAGAACTTACCTTGAGATCATACCTGAATGATGTGGTTGAGATGCCTTGATGTTGAGGAAGATTCCCGCAGAGATCAAATGAGAGATTGTTGATTTGCTTGCCAAGTTGATGCCCTAGTCCACAAATGCGCCTTCCTCTACCAACGAAGAGCTCCAAAGAAGAAGTAGGGAGAGTCTTCCCCTACCAATACCTCCTCCTCCAAGCAAATCGGCCTCCACCTGTAGATGCAAAATCGTGGTACAATAGATATGGCAAACAAGATCTCCAATAACTCAGTGCAAAGGAAGAACCAACGAACGAACACCAAAAACATTCACCACAACATTGGAGATAGATGCAATAATAATTTTCTATTCCAATAATCCAGAGCCAAAAGTCCCTTTACAATGAGAGGCTCTCTCCTTTAAATAGGAAGGAGAGGCACCAAAACCCTAACCACTTTTTGAATGAGTGGCTAAGATTAAAAGATACAAATGTCTAATCAATGGTTGAGATGAGCTCAACAACATAATACATGGATCACACATAAAATATAACATAAGTGGACAAAGTCGCCCTAGGAGAGGGGAATCCCACCAAATCATGATGACAAAATATCATAAGAGGCTCATGGTGGGTCCAAGGGGTAATTTTATCCCTCCTTGGTCAATCCCCATGGCACAATAACCAATAAACAATCATGAAAGTACCAAATCGTGCCTCCAAGGTGAAGTAGTGTATCTCCAAGGTGAAGTCGTGGTCCTCAAAGACCTCAAAAAATCCACAGAAAGTGCCATAAGTGATGGATGCGGGCCCCGATGAGGCTGAAACTGCAGGAGGAGGTGTGGAAGGTCCCGATCTATCATCACTGATCATCCCATGCCATAACTTTGCCTCAGTAGCCCAAATCGATTTCCTCAATAGCCATTTCTACCAATCCTGAAATGCCTCGGGAAACGTGAAACTGCCCAAACTGCTTCCTGGAGTGATGGCGCTGTCAAGGTGAGGGTGCCAATGTGTCCGGGAGGGGGGTAATATGGTAAAAACAAGTGGCTGGACCACCCCCTCCATCATCAGCGCCCTAGGTCATCCGGATAAAAGTCATCTCTGCTCCGACAGGGCCTCCAACAGGCCAAAACTGCACTAGGACAGCCTACTGAGGCTAAATCATCACTGTAAGTGCCCGGAACTGAAAACAAACTGTCCCATTGGACTCAGAAGGTCCAAATCTATCCAAGATGTGTACTCATACACTATATGAGTCTCTGCATGATCAAAATAAATATCCAATATACCGGAACAGGGCCAATAATAATGCGCTGTATATATACAAACACTGCTGTAATCCCAGAATCATCATCATGCCCTGTAGCTGCTGCATAGAATCATCCTGTATGTGTACATAGACCATATATCATCTATCCATATCATCATAAGGTCCAACATCTCATGTCCCATGGTCCTCCATGGTCAAAGTAGGTCTAACCAAGACCAAATACAACTCAGACTATCATCAATAGCTGCTGCAAGGTGTCAAGGTTAATACATGCTTTACAATTTATTCAAATAGCTTCTATAACACATAGTAATCATGACTGGCGATCTAAATCCAAATATATAGTGTCGTTAGTTATTATTATTACTCAGACTAGACTTTCAGGATCATACTCACTTCATAGTTGTGATCAATTTGCTAGTGAAGGGTGAGGGCTGACATAAATGGCTAGGCTAAGGGATGACTTGACTATCTTGACTTTGTGACACTTTGGCAAGGGAAAGGGAATACACACCATAGTATATACTGAATGAGCAATAACACAGGGAATGGCGGTGTCTCACAAATGGATGAGTTGTTTAAAGAGGGTTTATTCACCTTCACAGATGCGCACAATCCATAATACAAGCAAGGCCAGCAATTGTTTAGATATAACATTTAAGTTCCATTGCTTTTTGGGCCTGAGTTTTCCATAGCCTTGATCTATGTGTGTTTACAAACACATTGCATAGATTTACATTTATTTTTAGGCTTTCTGCTGCAGGTGTGTTTTTAAGGCACTTGTTTACCTGAGCACTTCTAGGTGTGTCATGGACAGCTTGTTTACCTAGGTATTTATTTTTCCAAAAGATATAACATTTTATTTTTCATGGCCATTTTCATTTGGCATTTCTTTCATATACAAGATATAGCATTTGATTTTTTCCAGATTTTGTATTGATGGCAGCACTAAAAGTTTCAGGTTTAGCCAACACAACTTTAGTGACTAGGGGGAATTCTCAAGGAACTCCAACTCACCATAGGTAAGTTTTGTCACCAACTCAGAGCCGAGACACAATAAACAAGGAAGCTCATCCAGTACAGAGGCTACAGTGGGGAAAGGTCCTCCATGTCACTAGTCAAGTAGCAAATCAAGGTAATAATCTAAAAGGTAGGCCACGGATGGATGAAGACAATGAAAAGATGAAGCCAACACTAGCAAGCCATAGTATGGTGTAATGATCACCTCTATTCTCCCTAAGGAGGGTATGTACCAATGAGTATGAATAGTGAACTTCTAAGTCTGAGTAGGGACAGTAATATATATATAATAGGTCAACCAGGTCCACATATCTATATGATCGCCAGATCATGACACTAAGTGCTAAGACATGCTATAAGAATAAGTATAAAAGCAATCTAACCATAACACAATAGTATACCTGCTGAGTCATATACCTGAAAGCTCATCAACCTGTACCATCATCTGTCCTCTGAGACTGCTGCTGTAACTCTGGGCACTACTGTCTGCTCTGTACCAATGGCATAATGGCTATATCGGGCATCTCTCTGAGTGTCCTGAAACTCAGTCATGGCATGGGGAATATAACTGCTGTCCACAATCTGATAGTGATCCAATATAAATGCTCATCTCGGCATCTCAAATGCAAGGGAACTGGCTGAATAATGTACTGGAATGAGAAAAATAATGTATGGTAGCCCGGCTACTATATATGTGATAACATCTGGCTCCGGCTGGGACAAGTGCTCTGCTGAAATGAGCGCTTGAGAACCTCAGAATCTCTGGTCCTCGAACTCTGCTACTCGAATCCATGATCCAACACTCTACCATTTTACTTCCAGCTTTTGTTCTTGCAACCTATTTTCTGCATTCACAAACATCTAAAGAAAATACCTCATGCTGCATGTGTGGGAAAAATAATAAAATCAACTGAAATAAAATCTACTCTATGTCAGAAATATAAATGCATAAAATATAAATGCAGAAGGTAAATTAACATGATTTGCAAAATTTGAGTTTTATTGTGCAGGAAAAGAAAAAGTGACAGGTACTCAGTTAAACTAGGAGCTTACAAAGGAGCTTAGAGACTAAAAAAAAGGTGCCAGACTCAATGGCTGAAAAGACTAACTACTGCCTAAGTAGGCTTATTTGGTTTCCTACCTACACTACTCTACCAGGCAATGCAAGCGGGGTTTATTCGAGGTTGATAGGAGGAAAGTAATGTTTCAACATCCTCCCATTCACAGGTAACTCAACTTCATCTCCATCCAAGGTTTCAAGGACAAAAGATCCTTTTCCAGCCAGGCTACTTATCTTATACGGACCCTTCCATAAACTTTCAAACTTCGTGTGATTTCCTGGCTTTTCTTTATGCTTATCCCATAATAAAACTATATCTCCTATACCAAAGGTAGTACCTCTAGTATTTTGGTCAAAAGTGCCTTTTACTCTTTCTTGTTCTATAAGCATCTTATCGAAAGCACTTCTTCTCTTTTCATCCAGTTCAACTAGTTTATCAATCCTTCCTTGCATTGCTTCTGTATCTGAAATGCATTGCTGCAACAGTTCATAAACAGGTATTTGCAGATTTATTGGTAGTCTACAGTCTTGTCCATATACCAACTCAAACGGAGATTTTCCTGTAATCCTTTTCACTGTTGTTCGATCTGCCCACAAAGCATATTTTAATTTTACATCCCAACTTTTCTTATTTTCACCCACCATTCTTTTCAACAGCCTAATTAAATTTTTGTTACTTGATTCGGCAAGACCATTTCCCTGGGGGTAATAGTTTGAAGAATGGGAGAGGGTGATTCCATGATTCATGCAAAAGGTGGACATTTCTATTTTACTGAAAGCTGGGGCATTATCTGTTGTTAGTTTCAGAGGGCAACCGTATCTTGACACAATATTTTCTTCCAAAAACTTCACAACTACTTCAGCTGTAGCCTTCTTGGTTGGAATAGCTTCTACCCAACGGGTGAAATAATCCGTGCAGGTCAACATGTACTTATATCCATTGCTCGAGTTTTCATTAAAAGGACCTACAAAATCCATACCCCATTGTTGAAAGGGAGCTTCAACCACTACAGGATTTAAAGGTAAGGCGGGCAATCTTGGTTTTCCTGAGAAAAACTGGCATTCTTGGCATATCCTAATATAAGCATGTACATCTTTAAAAAGTGTAGGCCAATAATACCCTGCTCTCATGATTTTTGCAGAAGTTGTTCTTGGAGCATAATGACCACCACATAATCCTGAGTGCATCTCCTTTATGATGGTTTTTGACTCTTCCAAGTTGACACATTTCAAGATTATTCCATCGGGGTTCCTCCATCCTAATCCGTCCTGGGTTAAAACATATTTTTCTGCTTTTAGCCTTAATGCTCTTCTTTGATGATCCACTAGATGGTCAGGGCATGACAAGTTTCTTAAGAAATATACGATATCTTTGTACCACTCATGCTCTTCATCAATGTTTAAGATAGCAGCATCTTTTTCACTTATCGTATTTACCATATTACCTCCCTTTTCAGTTAGAAGTTGAGCTAACCCTTGACCTTTCACAATCTTAATTGGCTTAATCTCTAGATCATATTCTTGTATACGTGAAATCCAATTTCCTCTTACACCTATGCCATCTGCTTGTGAAAGAACATCCTTAACTGCTTGGTAAGGCACATATGCTTTAATTTTGGAATACCCCACATAAGTTCTGAAATGTTTCAAGGCTTTAACTAGGGCATAAGCTTGTTTCTCAGTTGTGGTATATTTCAGTTCGGCATCTCTCAAGTTTTTACTCATAAAGGCTATAGGTTGTTCATGGTTTTCGTTGTTCTTTTGTAATAACACACCAGCAATAGTATCTTCCGAAGCATATGAGTAAATCATGAACTCTTTATTGTAATCAGGACACGCTAGTACCGGGGAGGTTGAAATGGCCTTTTTGAGCTTAGTGAAAGATGACTCACACTCCTTATCCCACACAAACTTCACATCCTTCTTAAGAAGGGCATTCAATGGCTTGGCCAATTCTGCTAAGTTTGGAATGAATCTTCGAACGAAGTTTATTTTGCCAAAGAAAGACTGCAAGGTGGCCACATTATGGGGTGCTGCAATAGCATTGATGGCCTGGACACGTTCTGGGTCGATTCTGATACCTTCTTTTGACACAATGTGTCCTAAAAGCTTGCCTTCATCTACCCCGAAAGTTGATTTTTTGGGATTTAATGATATACCAAATTTTCTGCAACGTTCAAAAACTCTTCTTAAATGTTCAATATGGTCTCCTCGTTCCTTTGAAAATACTGTTAGGTCATCCTGATAAATGGCAATGATTTTCCCAATCAAATCACTAAATGCTTGATCCATAGCTCTTTGAAAAGTGGAACCGGCGTTTAATAATCCGAATGGCATTCTTATATATTGGAAAGTTCCCCATGGAGTAGTAAAGGTTGTTTTATTTCTGTCTTCCTTTCTAATACGTACCTGATTATACCCCGAAAAACCATCCAACATTGACAACATACCTGCCCCAGTAACACTTTGTAACAGATTTTCCATATTTGGCAAAGGGTAATTGTCCTTGAGGGATGCTTGGTTTAGGTTTCTGAAATCAATGCATATCCTGATTTCACCACTTTTCTTTCTTACAATAACTGGGTTAGAAACCCAAGTAGTGTGTCGAACGGGTTGGATAATTCCGGCTGCTAGCATCTTCTCAAGCTCTTTCTTAATTAAGGGAGCAAGTTTTGGATTGACATTTCTTAACTTTTGCCTATAAGGTTTAGCGCCTTCATGCAATGGGATAGTATGCTCAATAATTTCAGGGTCATAAGTTCTAAGTTCGTCATAAGCCCAAGCGAAAATATCTCGATACTTCCTAATCAGATTTACAATCGCCTTTCTTTCTTCTGGGGAAGCATTCTTTCCTATCCTGATCATTCTGGGAGAAACTGAAGTTCCAATATTTATCTCTATAACCTCGTCTACCGGTTCAGCTCTCTTACCTTTGTATTCATCATGCCTGTTGAAATTTTTCTCCAGAGGTATTGCTAGTTTCCTAACATCAAGATCTTGAATGGAGGAACCGTTTGATTTGTCTTCTAAATTCACATTGCAATTTTGAAAGCTTTCATGGTTTTGTAAGAAAGCAATGATTTGTGCATCAGAATCAAATACTTGCCAATGATCTTCATTATCAGGAACGGAAGGTCTAAATATTACTTCAACCTTACACTCTTTATTTTTAAGATAATCAGGAGTTTCAAAGGTGCAAGCTATTACCGATAATGCATCAGCCAGGGTGTTTTCCTCTCTTGGGACTGCTCGTATTGCAAAGGCATCAAACATTTCTATGGTGTCCCAAACAGCATTTCGGTAATCCCTAAGCCTATTGTTCTTGGCTGCAAACTGGTTCTTCACTTGGGATACAATCAAATCAGAATCTCCAGTTACGTTTAGACATTTGATCTTTCGTTCACGACAGATTTCTAGACCTAAAAGCAATGCCTCATATTCAGCTACATTGTTTGTACAATCAAATTCCAGACGGTACGCAAACAATTTTTCTTCACCAGAAGGAGATGTGAGGACTATCCCAGCTCCAGCACCATGTCTAGACTTTGCCCCATCAAAATGCATTTTCCAAACTTGACTAGGAGGGAAAGGATGCTGTCGGGGTTCTTCCCAATAGTTGGCCATTACCATATAATTCCCAACCTCCTCAGTGGGACGCATAGCATCCTCAAACAAGTAGTCGGGTGTTTCTACGTGTTCCGTCATAGGCTTTTCATTCATCAATCTATAAGTGGCCTTTTCTCCTATAGGGATGGTTGCGTAAGATAAATCCATTTGGATACTTCCTCCTAATTTGGCAGCCCATTCCCTTGATAGCAACATTCCCCATGCGTCAGGAATGTCTAGAACCAGGACATTCATACTTATTTCAATTGCAGGGTAAGCAACTAGTTTCATTTTGAGGTTTTCAATCATACCTTTTGACTTAACAGGCCTGGAATCCATCCCGCACACGTTTCTATATTCTCTGGATGGTTTTAACTCCAATTGTTCCATGACCTTAAGAGGCATAATGTTTACTTCTGCTCCTGAGTCTAACATACAGTTGTGCAATATCAATTGATTTATCTCTAAAGCAATGTAAAAGGGGGGGTGACCCCTACCTTTATCAATCACACTTTGAATCATGATGGGGGGATCATCCTCAACCGTCAATTTCACAGGATTCTTGACTTTAGGCTCAATTCCCAAGAATTTAGTTGCTTGATTGAAGTATGAAGGGATTTTCAAAAGTTCTTCCAAGGGCACGGGGATATTCGGTTTGGATACGAAATTGCTCAGATCAATCTTTAAGTTGCAAGTCTTTTCTTTGTCCTTGGTATTCATTTTTAAACCCAATAAATGCATTACCTGTGTTCTAACGGAAGGAATAACTACCAAATCCTTTAAGGACACCATGACGGAAGATCCCGAGAGTTTTCCCAATATGTTTGAATTTAGCTTTTCTTGTGTTATAGGAGATATCTCTTTGTTAGGAATACTCTCTTGTTTTCTTTGTATTATATCCCTAGCATTGGGTTTAGTAGGATTTGAACTTATTACCTTCTTGGTGACCTGAGGGGATAACCTTCTGGGTTGATCATTTTTCTTTAAAATTCCCTTAGGAGAAATGTTTGGAGCTTGAGTGGGAACCCTGCGAGTGGTATTTCTTTGGTCCAGTGAATTTTCTTTCAAACTGGTTTTGTTCTTATCTATGTCTTTCGTGTTATTCTTTGCCTGGGACCTGGTTACTACTATGCCATCAGAAGTAGGTTTAGTTTGATGACATTCATTTGTATACACACCCTCAGAGTTTCTGGTAAAAGGTTTATATCTTTCAATATTTTCTCTTTGTTTTCTAAGAACTGCCCCGTTTAGGTTTCGGATTAAACCACTCATTTCGGTCATCATTTTCAAAATCATATCGTTCTCTGAATTGGTAACACAAGGCATAGTTTTGAGTGTTTTAAGGATGTAAATGAGCTCGCTCCTCAGCGGAGTCACGATTGGGAGTCGCCAGGTAGATTTAACTCTTCTACCGAGATATGTGTCGTTTGTATATGCGGGAAGGACTAGGGCAAGCTATTGCCTCCCCGGCAACGGCGCCAAAATGTTATCACCTAAGATGTAGTTACCCCTAAGGATAGATCCAGTCATGGATGGCAATAGGGAAGGGCAACTCAAGAGGTGCAACCACGATCACCTCGACCTCCAATATATGGTTGTCACGCCAGTCGAGGCAACCTTCACTTTATGTTATCTAGCCCAGACAACAAAGGGGGAGACCCGATCTACTCCCGACAGGAGAGATCAAAACCAAGACACCAAATCAGGGTATTTCTAAGTGAAGTTAGGTGTATGGTTTATCCTAGACCTTATAGGTTGAAGTCACAAGCCAAGTGAGGGGTTCAATAGGTATAGCTTTGGTTCATAGTTGAAGTGAAAGTGACTTGTAATGTTTAAAGTGAGATCTAGGGCTAGTGTACTAGGTCAATGTCAAAAGATTCACTGCCTTGGGTACCGTGTCCAATGCAGGATAGTTAAAGGTTGTATTGGGGCTAACTAGTACATGAGACAAGATTGACCATAGTTCATGATGTCCTTAAAGGTATAGTTTACCATGCAAAAGTCAAACCACAAGTCAATCCAACATTCTAGGAAAGTTGAGTTAACTTGGAGAGAGGCCAGTGCCTTGGGAATTGGGAAGTGGAGTCAAAGTAAGGTTGACTTGAGGTTTAGGACTCCTAAAACATGAGATAAGTGGACAGTACAGTTCTTGATGGATAAATGTGTCTAGATCTAGGTTTGACCCAAGTGGACCACAATCCCTAAAAACAAGGAATGCAGTCCCCAAGGCAAGATTTGACAAAGTGACAGTCTAGACCTAGGTTTTGAATTATTCCGGTTCCGGATCCGCAAGAATCTCAAGTACCCAGTTCCTCGAAGTGAGTGAACTCACTTCTCCAAGGTGGTGCGACTTTCCCTAAGGAGGCTTCAATTTGGGTTTAGGTGGGTCAAATCATGTCGGATGGCATCCAAACTTTAGATCCGGGTAGATCAGTCAAGTAGGGGTATGGATCTATAATTTCGTGGCAATCCACCGGTTAGATCTTTGTAGATCTGAGTTTAAGTGTTCCAAGTGGTCCAAAATGGGGATTAAATCCCTTAAAATGTGGAATGGGGCCCACAAGGTGAATTTCAAGAAAGGGACAACCTGGGTGTATGTTATTTGATGTGTAGATGTCAAATCAAGTGGAATCTCAAACACCCATCGCTTAGATCTAGGTCAACCTGCTCAAATGATGAAGTGCGCCTTCCTTGGGAGAAGCTAGGTTGGCTTGGGAGAGGGGTCAAATGGAAGCCAATCCTCACCAAACTATAGATCCGGGATGCCGTGGATGCTATAGAGGTGGGTTTTCAATATCATGCCCAACAACCCACTAGATCTCAGTAGATCTAAGAAAATGCAAAATTGGGGTTTTAATTAATTAGGGTTTTAAGAGTTTTTGACAATTGGATAGACTATGGAGATAGAACTTACCTTGAGATCATACCTGAATGATGTGGTTGAGATGCCTTGATGTTGAGGAAGATTCCCGCAGAGATCAAATGAGAGATTGTTGATTTGCTTGCCAAGTTGATGCCCTAGTCCACAAATGCGCCTTCCTCTACCAACGAAGAGCTCCAAAGAAGAAGTAGGGAGAGTCTTCCCCTACCAATACCTCCTCCTCCAAGCAAATCGGCCTCCACCTGTAGATGCAAAATCGTGGTACAATAGATATGGCAAACAAGATCTCCAATAACTCAGTGCAAAGGAAGAACCAACGAACGAACACCAAAAACATTCACCACAACATTGGAGATAGATGCAATAATAATTTTCTATTCCAATAATCCAGAGCCAAAAGTCCCTTTACAATGAGAGGCTCTCTCCTTTAAATAGGAAGGAGAGGCACCAAAACCCTAACCACTTTTTGAATGAGTGGCTAAGATTAAAAGATACAAATGTCTAATCAATGGTTGAGATGAGCTCAACAACATAATACATGGATCACACATAAAATATAACATAAGTGGACAAAGTCGCCCTAGGAGAGGGGAATCCCACCAAATCATGATGACAAAATATCATAAGAGGCTCATGGTGGGTCCAAGGGGTAATTTTATCCCTCCTTGGTCAATCCCCATGGCACAATAACCAATAAACAATCATGAAAGTACCAAATCGTGCCTCCAAGGTGAAGTAGTGTATCTCCAAGGTGAAGTCGTGGTCCTCAAAGACCTCAAAAAATCCACAGAAAGTGCCATAAGTGATGGATGCGGGCCCCGATGAGGCTGAAACTGCAGGAGGAGGTGTGGAAGGTCCCGATCTATCATCACTGATCATCCCATGCCATAACTTTGCCTCAGTAGCCCAAATCGATTTCCTCAATAGCCATTTCTACCAATCCTGAAATGCCTCGGGAAACGTGAAACTGCCCAAACTGCTTCCTGGAGTGATGGCGCTGTCAAGGTGAGGGTGCCAATGTGTCCGGGAGGGGGGTAATATGGTAAAAACAAGTGGCTGGACCACCCCCTCCATCATCAGCGCCCTAGGTCATCCGGATAAAAGTCATCTCTGCTCCGACAGGGCCTCCAACAGGCCAAAACTGCACTAGGACAGCCTACTGAGGCTAAATCATCACTGTAAGTGCCCGGAACTGAAAACAAACTGTCCCATTGGACTCAGAAGGTCCAAATCTATCCAAGATGTGTACTCATACACTATATGAGTCTCTGCATGATCAAAATAAATATCCAATATACCGGAACAGGGCCAATAATAATGCGCTGTATATATACAAACACTGCTGTAATCCCAGAATCATCATCATGCCCTGTAGCTGCTGCATAGAATCATCCTGTATGTGTACATAGACCATATATCATCTATCCATATCATCATAAGGTCCAACATCTCATGTCCCATGGTCCTCCATGGTCAAAGTAGGTCTAACCAAGACCAAATACAACTCAGACTATCATCAATAGCTGCTGCAAGGTGTCAAGGTTAATACATGCTTTACAATTTATTCAAATAGCTTCTATAACACATAGTAATCATGACTGGCGATCTAAATCCAAATATATAGTGTCGTTAGTTATTATTATTACTCAGACTAGACTTTCAGGATCATACTCACTTCATAGTTGTGATCAATTTGCTAGTGAAGGGTGAGGGCTGACATAAATGGCTAGGCTAAGGGATGACTTGACTATCTTGACTTTGTGACACTTTGGCAAGGGAAAGGGAATACACACCATAGTATATACTGAATGAGCAATAACACAGGGAATGGCGGTGTCTCACAAATGGATGAGTTGTTTAAAGAGGGTTTATTCACCTTCACAGATGCGCACAATCCATAATACAAGCAAGGCCAGCAATTGTTTAGATATAACATTTAAGTTCCATTGCTTTTTGGGCCTGAGTTTTCCATAGCCTTGATCTATGTGTGTTTACAAACACATTGCATAGATTTACATTTATTTTTAGGCTTTCTGCTGCAGGTGTGTTTTTAAGGCACTTGTTTACCTGAGCACTTCTAGGTGTGTCATGGACAGCTTGTTTACCTAGGTATTTATTTTTCCAAAAGATATAACATTTTATTTTTCATGGCCATTTTCATTTGGCATTTCTTTCATATACAAGATATAGCATTTGATTTTTTCCAGATTTTGTATTGATGGCAGCACTAAAAGTTTCAGGTTTAGCCAACACAACTTTAGTGACTAGGGGGAATTCTCAAGGAACTCCAACTCACCATAGGTAAGTTTTGTCACCAACTCAGAGCCGAGACACAATAAACAAGGAAGCTCATCCAGTACAGAGGCTACAGTGGGGAAAGGTCCTCCATGTCACTAGTCAAGTAGCAAATCAAGGTAATAATCTAAAAGGTAGGCCACGGATGGATGAAGACAATGAAAAGATGAAGCCAACACTAGCAAGCCATAGTATGGTGTAATGATCACCTCTATTCTCCCTAAGGAGGGTATGTACCAATGAGTATGAATAGTGAACTTCTAAGTCTGAGTAGGGACAGTAATATATATATAATAGGTCAACCAGGTCCACATATCTATATGATCGCCAGATCATGACACTAAGTGCTAAGACATGCTATAAGAATAAGTATAAAAGCAATCTAACCATAACACAATAGTATACCTGTTGAGTCATATACCTGAAAGCTCATCAACCTGTACCATCATCTGTCCTCTGAGACTGCTGCTGTAACTCTGGGCACTACTGTCTGCTCTGTACCAATGGCATAATGGCTATATCGGGCATCTCTCTGAGTGTCCTGAAACTTAGTCATGGCATGGGGAATATAACTGCTGTCCACAATCTGATAGTGATCCAATATAAATGCTCATCTCGGCATCTCAAATGCAAGGGAACTGGCTGAATAATGTACTGGAATGAGAAAAATAATGTATGGTAGCCCGGCTACTATATATGTGATAACAGGAGAGTTTGTCCACATATTGTTATATTTTATTATTGATCCATGTATTTTATTGTTGAGCTCATCTCAACCATTGATTAGATCATTTGATCTTTTAATCTTAGCCACTCATTCAAAAAGTGGTTAGGATTATGGCCTCTCTCCATCCTATTTAAGGAGAGAGCTTCTCATTGTAAAAGCACCTTTGGAGCTTTGGAATATTGGAATAGAACACTTCTTTGTGGAGCATATTTCTCTTGTCTTATGGATTCTCTTGCATCTTGAGTATACAGTATCTCTTCTATGTATCATTGTGGATCTTGGAGCTACATCTTGTTTTCTTGCAGGAAAGTCAAATTGATGGAGAGGAGGGCGATTTCTTAAGGGTTATTGTTGGAGGGATCCACATATTCTCTCTTGGGTTGATCTTGGTGAAAGGGAGTATCATTATTGTATCTTTGTGACATAGTTGATGCTTTCTATTACATCTTTCCATCATTTTCATAATCATCTTACTTGGCTTGTTTCACTTGATCTTGTCTTGTAGGAGGAGGACAATTTGGCAATCTTGGAGGAGGACGTTTTGGCTTGGAACTCTTGGATCTCACTCTTGAATATACACATAGGAGAATGCTATAAATTTGCAAGGTGGCCATAAGCAATTGAGGTAAGTTCTACAATGTATGTGCCTAGATCCATCCATTCTTCTTCATTGGTCACAAATCCTTAAAAGTTAAAACCCTCATTTTTTTTTTCTTAGATCTACTTGGATCTAGCCTAGCTTTTGAAAAGATATTAAAAACCCACCTCTATAGTATCCACGGCAATTCGGATCTATAGTTTGATGGTGATTGAGTTCCATTTGACACACTTTTCAAGGCACAATAGCCCTCTTGAGGCAATTCACACCCCTTGGGAGAAGCTAGTTGAGTTAGATCTAGCACATGGGTAGGTGAGATCTCACTTGATTCACACTCTCCTCACTTGATAACCTACCCCTAGTGCTTCACCTTGTTGATTTTTGCCTTGTGGACCCCATTCCTCATTTTGAGGGTTGTGCCCCACTTGGGTCAATTTGGTGATGCATTTTCAATCTTAGATCTATGGAGATCTAGCCATTGGATGCCCTTGATTTTCAAGATCCACATTGATACTTGCCTAAACCACTTGGATCTACAATTTGGTGGCCATTAGACTTGATTTGACACACCTTTCCATGCTTTTAACCCTCCTTGGGCAAAGTCAGACTCCTTGGGTGTTTGAGTTTGCCCACTTCTAGGACATGGGTAGTTGTGATCCCACTTGATTTGAAAAGAGCATACCTTGAAACCCCTACCTAGTATCTCACTTTGTGAAGTTCTGCCTTGGGGGTATCATTCCTCATTTTGGGGATTGTTGTCCACTTGGGTCACATAGTGAAATATTAGATCTACTGAGATCCAACCATCACATCTTGAATAGCCCACTTGATTTGCATCCTAGGTGTCTCGATCTACATTTCCACATCTCTTTTGACTCCATTAGCCCATCCATCAAGGCACTAGTTCACCTAGGGCAATTCGCACTCCTTGGGATGTGTGTCAACTACTAGATCCCATATGTGGGTATCTCTATTTGCACCTTAGATCTCTAGATCTACTCTTCACATACCCTTTAGTGCCATTTGCACCCCTAACTTCACCTTGTGGGTCCCATTTGAGCCATTTCCATATCCCAAGGAAGTGGGTCCCACATGTGTATTTCATGGTACTAGATCTTGTCATCTTATCTTATCATGTGGCCTAAATCATTCATTGGTTGAAACACTAGTCATTCCTTAAGCCTCCTTCAACCATACTTAAACTTCTAGGTCCACCTAACCTTGCATTGGTTTCCGTAACTTGTCTTTCACATATCCCTAGGAACCTTTGTTTGGGTCCAATCATCTTTGATTGGTTATAGGGTCTCTCCCTAGGTCTTGATTCATCTCGATCTAAAGTGAAGAGTGCCTCGATTGACGTGACTCCCAACTTGCACTGGGAACCGTGGCATCTCTTGGGTCACCTCTTTAGTTGTCCATCTCCTCTACCATCCTGGATGGGATACCTTTAGGGACAACAAGAAGTTGTGTGATAACACCCACCTTACCCCCAAACCCACTTTCTATAGTGGTTGAGGCATTTATTTTTCACTTTTCTCAAAAAATCCCAAAAAAAGTGAAAATATGGAGAAAAAATTTTAAAAAGTCAAAAATCATTAAAAAATTAACTCCAATTTTTTGGGGATTTGGGGTCTGAAATATTTCAGCACTATTATAGGAGTGATTTGCACTGACTTGTAAGGTATTTTGGCAGCCAAATAGGAGGAATGACTCCCCACTTAAGAGGGGCACATTTCCCCATGAGGGGGGGCGCATTCCCCAAGTGGAGGAGCCCACGAATCATGGGGATGTGCGCTGGTTTGGTGTTGATGTATTGGCACGTTTGGGGCTGCATTTTGGCAGCAAATTCATAGGAGAAGGCATCCCCATTTGCTCCATGACTTTTGCCACTCACTCCCTTCACAAATGCGCCCTCCCTTGCTCATCTTCTCTATTAATACATGGCTGCTCTCTCCCATTTGGTTAGTTGGAGTTGTTATCACATAACTTGTAGTTGTCCCTAAAGGTGTCCCATCCGGGATGGTCGAAGAGATGGACAACTAAAGAGGTGACCCAAGAGATGCCATGGTTCCCAATGCAAACTGGGTGTCATGATAACCGAGGCACTCTTCACTTTAGATCAAGACTAATCAAGATCAAGGGGGAGACCCTAGCCAATCAAATGAAGATTAGCTAACCCAAAGGTTCCTAGGGAAATGTGTAAGTTGAGTTACGGAAACCAATGAGTGAGTTAGAGTAAGTGGACCCAAGAGTTTAAGTGTGGCTGGAGAGGCTTAAGAGGTGACAAGTGTTTCAACCAATGAATGACTAGGATCACTTATGAAGCTCAATTGAATAGATCTAGTACCATGAAAATCACACAAGTGGGGCCCACTCCTTAAAAAGTGGAAAATGGTCCAAATGGGTCCCACAAGGTCAAGTTAGGGGTAGAGTGGCACTAAGGGGCATGTGATGATGTAGATCTATAGATCTAAGATGCAAGGAGCAACACCCACATATGGGATCTAGCAAAAGACACTTAGCCCAAGGAATGCGATTTACCCAAGGGAGACTAGTGCCTTAATTTGAGGGGGCAAATGGAGTCCAAATTCCACCAAACTGTAGAACGGGGTAGTTAAGACCAATATCTAGATGGGTTTTAAATGGCATGCCCCAATATAAGCTAGATCTCCATAGATCTAGGATTGAAAATGCATCACCCAATGACCCAAGTGGGGCTCAACCCTCAAAATGAGGAATGGGGCCCACAAGGCAAAAATCAAAGAGGTGAAGCACTAGGGGTAGGTTATCAAGATGGATCTATCCAAATCAAGTGGGATCTCACCTACCCATGTCAAGGAACTAGCCCAACTAGCCTCCCTCAAGAAATGTGAATTGCCTCAAGGAGGGCTAGGAGCCTTGAGAAGTGGGTCAAATGGAGGTCAATCACCACCAAACTATAGATCCGAATTGTCGTGGATACTATAGACGTGGGTTTTAAATATTATCCCCAAAGCCAAGCTAGATCCAAGTAGATCTAGAAAAAAGTAAAAATGAGGGTTTTGATTTTAACGGTTTGATGACCAATGAAGAAGAATGAATGGGTCTAGGTACATACCTTGTAGAACATACCTCAATTGCTTGTGGCCACTTTGCAAATTGATAGCATTCCCCTATGTGTATATTCGAGAGTGAGATCTAGTGCTCCAAGCCAAAACGTCCTCCTCCAAGGATATCCAAATCGTCCTCCTCCTACAAGACAAGATCAAGTTAGAAACAAGCCAAGTAGAAAAATTATGAAAATGATGAAGAGATGTAATAGAAAGCATCAACTATGTCACAAAGATACAATATTGATACTCCCTGTCACAAAGATCAATCCAAGAGAAGATATGTGGGCCCCCCCAACAATAGCCTCCTTCAAATTGTCCTCCTCCTCACCAATTCGGCCTCCCTGCAGAAAAACAACTGGTAGCCCACAATCCACAAATGATACATAGAGAAAATACGGTATATTCAACTTGCAAAAGAATCCATCAAGACAAGAGAAGTAGATCCACAAAATAGTATTCTATTCCAATCTTCAAGAGCTCCAAAGGTGCTTTTACAATAGGGGGGTCTCCTCCTTTTATAGGATAATAAAGACCAAAACCCTAAACCTCAAAACCACATTTTGATACTAGTGGTTGAGATTAAAAGATCTAACAATCTAATCAACGGCTAAGATGAGCCAATACATAATTTCACATGGATCACTCACTAAGTGATGACATCATAGCTAAAAGTGACTAAGTGAGGGTGACGTCATACATGGAGGGTGGCTAGAAACATGTGCCACAATATAAGATCAAGACAAGTCACTAGGAGCTCATGGTGGGGCTAGGAGGTATTAATTCCCTTCACTAACATGTCCCATGGCACAATAATATAAAATAATGAGTCTATGACATGTCAAATATACAAATGATCAAATCCTGTCTCCAAATCTGAGAGAGACATGCAGTAAAAGACCTCTTGTAACCAATGTGGACCCCACTGACTGATGCCAACTAATCTGGAAGATGGGGGGTTCACCATAGATGACCTCAGAGCAGACCAAGTGCCAAAACCTTGCCTCAATTGCTCAAACCGAATTCCTCAGTGACCTTTTTATTCCATTTTTTAGTCCTCCTGAAAACCCTGAAGATGCCCCAAATTGCCATCTAGAGTGCCTGCGCCTACGCTGTTGGGAGCGCGGAGCAAAGAGGGAGCGAGAGCGGGAGCGAAAAGCGAAATTTTCAAAAGCTTCCGTTTTGGGAGCGTTTTTTATATGATATATATTTTAATATATTTGGATGCATATATATTAAAAAAAACATGTATTATGCCAAATTAGCTATAGAAAACATGAAAACATAGATATTCATATAACCATTTAGTACACATTGATATAACATCAATCATCTAAGACATCTCAGAAGATTTTTTGGAATGACGTAACTATGACAATGACCATTTGCAAGTGATGTCTTTAAATCCAATATCAAACTTGCAAAGATATATTGTTAAGATTTACTTTATCAAACAAACTCTATGATTGAATTTTTGTAACAGAAGTTGAAATTTTGTAAGGGAAGTACAAATGTGTAGCTAATGGCATCGACTTTAAGACAATGCTGCATGTATTCGACCCTCATATGTCAATATGAGGGTTTGTGCATTATGGTTTTGAACAGTTGTTCTCTTCAGTTGTGAATATAGAAGAAACATTTCCTCTCTCAATTCTCTCTTTGTGTTCTTGGTTTCTTTGTGTGTTCAGTTTTCATGATACAACTACTAAGGAAAATCACCAGTCATTCGCTAACTCTGAGATATAAGTCTACCAATTTCTCAGCGCTGTTTTGAAGCACATCAGTGTTATTTTGAGTAACACCAGTGTTGTTGTTTGTGCATGATAGTGTAGCTTAATCTTTAAGCTAAGTTTCATAGCATGCAAACTGTGTAAAATTAACAGCCAGAGGTTACTTGCTTGTCAAGCAATGACCAGTGCTTGCTTTAGGGGTCCAAGTTTGACTTTTCTTGGAAGACAAAAAATACAGATTTTTAGCTCTTGTCAAGGAGATAAACTCATCTAGGGAGTAGCACTGGCACAAGGATAAATTTGGTGGTTTCAGAGGTCAAAACCAATGCATGCATGGTGCCAAACTCAATAGAACCAATCATTATACTTGGTTCGAAATCAATCTAATGCTTTTGTGAAAGACAAACCAGAGACAGGAAAAATGCTTTTGAGAGGCGCAAATCAGCTTAGGAAACTGTGCTGGTGTTTGGAAAAAAATGGAAGTTTTAAACATATAAAAAAGCAGTGCTGCATTTGGGATATTCCTGTGATATTTAAGTCCACAAAATCAACACTTTTGTGAGGGCAGATATATCAAATTGATCATCAGCCTTTGCATGAATAAGGCACAGATATGACCTCTGATTTAGATGCTATCTTCATGCCCAAAAACATCCATGTTCATGCATGATAACAACAATGTCATCATGTGCCTAAACACAGCATGAAACAAGAGATGAGGGCACAAACCTTGAGACCTTTTTGAACTAATTTTAGGGATGATTTCATGCTTAAGGAGAGCGCTGCCTTTTAAACTATTTTCGACAAGGTAGGGTGCTGATTTTATGAGGTCATATAGCGGCTTTTGTGTAATATCTCCAGTATGCAAGCAAGAGAAATAGAACATGGCTTCTTAGGCTCTATCTGCTAGTTTGTGGCAATCATTCTTAGCACAGAAGACTGTTGCATGTTTGCATGGTCAGCACTGCCCTTGGGATTATCTTAGCATAAAGACTAAGTAGGGTGTAGCCTTCTATGAGTGTTGGATTATCAGTGCAGTCACAAACCCTAAAATGAGGGTTTGATCATTTCAGAGAACCTCTGTTGTGCTAATTTCCAACACTGACAAGAAAACCGGCACTCCCAAAGAATGCATTTGACAGCTTCATCTTGGGGCAGAAAATGCATTTTTCAAAGTTTTAAAATATTTACCATGGGGGGCACATCAAACTGTTTACCACTGAGGACATAGAATGAGTCCAAATGGAGTCCAATAGACTTTATTTGCCCAAATTAACCTTAGCCAATCCCTAAAACAAACAAAAAAGTGAGAAAAATCACGGAACCGCTCCAGAAGCATTTTCGGGAGCGATTTTTTTGCCCGGGATCGCTCAGGAATGGATGAGGAATCGATCTGGAAGCGTCGATTCCGGATCAATTCCTAAAATTCCAAGGAGCATTTTTTTCTCCAAGGAATCGCGAATTGGGAAATCGATCCCGGGAGGGATCAATGAAGAATCGTGATTCCGGGATCGCGAATTGGGAGCAAAGCGGAGGGGTCTAGAGCGATTCCCCGCAGCTTAGGCCTGCACTGTCAAACTGAGGGTACCAGGATGTCCGAAAGGGGGGGGTAATGGTAAAAACAAGTGGCTGTACCACCCCCTTCCTCTGTAGCGCCCTAGGCAACGACTGGCCTCCAAGGCCTCTGCTGGACAAGCTGGATCAGCATGCCCAAACTGGTCAACAAGTGGATAACTGCTGCTATCATACTCAGAAGTGCTCGGAACTGAAAGATAAGTGTCTCAATGGATCCAGGAGACCCAAATCTACTAGAAATGAGTACTCATACACCATGGGTTGACCTGTGGGGTCAACTGTAGGGTCCACCATACCCGGACAGTGTAAAATATGATGATTTGGAAATAATAATAAAACTGACTAACTGCATCAATCATCATCTGAAGCATATGTCCAACATATGGAATCATCAATAGGTGTATGTGGGACCACAAATCATCATCCATAAGCACAAGTGGTCCATCTCATCACAGATCCCAAGAATGACCATGGTCAAACTATGTTTGACTAGGTCAAAATGCAACCACTGACTAGATTATAACATAAGACTAAGACATGTTCCTTTAATCATATTCACAGCTTAACTTAAAGTATAAACATCATTCAGTGGCAGTTAATATATATATACTTTATTGTTATTTATAATTTACTTGCACAAAAGCTTTGAAGACATACTCACTCAAGTGAGATGGCTTAACTGCTAGCAAAGGGTGAAGGCTAGGCAAAAAGGGATGACTTGACCAACTTTTCTAAGTGACACTTTGGACGGGGAAAGGGGAAGCTGCACTCTGTGCTAGACAAAAAAACAAAGGAAAGGGCAGTGCCTCACAAATGGGTAAGTTGTTTAGAGAGTGCTTATTCAACTTAGGCATCATGTCTACATCAAGCTGATCTAGGCTCATTAGGATCATTCATTTCATTTCCATGGCCTTTTTGGCCTATATGACCCCTCTGGGATTTCACATGTGCTAAGAAGCACAACTAATTGCAGCTTGCATCCGGGGCATATTTACAATCATGAGGTCAGCAATATTTAGATATAGCATTTGTTTAACCATTGCTTTTTGGACCCTTTTATACACTTCGCGGGGTATTTTAGCAATTCATTACTTTAGCCTTTATTCACGTGTGTTGAGAAACACATTCTATAATTTTAAGTTCACAAGCTTTAATAATAGATTTCCAATATAAGTAGTACATGTGCTTTTAGTTTTAGCCAACAACTCAAGTGACTAGAGGGAGTTCTGCACAATGCCAAACGTCGGGACAACCGACAAGAATGATTTAGGCATACAATCCAACTCACCAAAGGCAAGTTCTGTCACCAACTCAGAGCCGAGACACAAAACAAACATGGATACGGTCCAACACAGAGGTAGAAATGGAGAAGTCCTCCATATCAAAAAGTCAAGAAGGCAAGTCAAGGAGAAAGCCAAAATAGGAGGGTCATGGATGGATGGAGTCAACTGAATGTGGTGCCTAGGCTAGCAAACAAAGATGTCAAGAAAGACCATGTCCATGCTCACAAGAGGGTAATGAAACCAATGAGTATTGTCAAGAAACCTTAGAGTGCAAGTAATACATCCATTTTTATATTTATAAAATCATCCAAGATATTTCATTTTATTATTTAGATAGTACTGCCACATCATGAGTTACATACCAAGTCAATGCTAAGAAAAGGACTAAAGCAACAAGATAATAATCCATGACAACAATCACAAGTCCATAGGTCACATCATATCATCAATAATCATCGTCCATAAATAACTGAAACACTGCTGCAATAATATCTTGAACTCTAGGAACTGAACTGAAACTGTATGGAACAAAAGGTCACATCGATCATCAAATCTAAGCTCTCAAGGCTCAGTCTTGGCACAAGGTCTACTCAATGTATGATATATATACTGCTTTGATTTGTGAGTGATCTCAAATAACTCTGCTCATCATAACTAATCTCTAGAAAAGCAAAGCTCTGGAAAGTGCAGATATCTGCTCAGCAAGAATAGTAGCCCAACGACTATGGTGTGATAACAGGAGTTTGGGAGTTAGAGCTTGCATTTGTAATTTGATTTTGTACTTGTCATTTTGTTTAATGAAATAAAGAGACTTTGGAGGTCAGTCATGGTGTTGGGATTCTTATGAGTGAATGAATTTCTTGATTTAAACTGAGGTAACCTGTATCTATGCTATTTGTTTCTCTTTGCATCAAATCCAGCTTTGGGAATGATCAGTACTGATTTACAAGGGAGGTTAAGTAATTTGTTTATTGTTTAATCTCTTAACTATGCATATGTAGAGATCTGATTTAGATGTGTCATTTGTATTCTTCTATGTATTTTTCTAGATTTGATCTTTGTGTTCCAAGTTGATGTGTTTTGCAGGTTGCTTCAAGTGGATAGGTGGGAGATCTTGCTTGCTTCTCCTACTTCTCTAACCTCTTTTGCAGATACAGTCCCTCAGCTCACCACCAAGATCGATCCAAGGCTTCTTCAAAGAAAAAATTGATAAACTGATAAAAACTCTCCATATCTCCTCCTCCTTTCTTAATACTTTTTCTTTGGTTACTGATTACAAAGAAAGAGTAATAGGGGTTTACATGTTGAAGTTTACATTCTGATATATTACTCTTAGAAATCTAGTCTAGTTCATTTACAAAGTATTCATCTTCAATAGATTAGATCTATTGTTATCAAGCATTTTACTTTTCTCAACTTGTCAAAAAAATTGTTAAATTTTAAAAAGTTTGAAAAGTACTGTTTAGATCTGAACTTAAAAGGTTTATTTGGCTATCCTAAGAGCTAAAAATTTGCAGCTCCTTAAGTCTGCAAAGATCCTAAGGAAACAAGCCTCATAGCTTGTCTCACTTAGTTATTTTTTCGCATTTTTACTTAGATTTTTTTTGGCTTTTAGCAGGTGTCCCAAATACACTCCTAAAGTGTTTTTGGGCATCTTTTACTAATATTTGCTTGCTGGTTTGCAGCATTTGATGAACAGGTAGGAGGAGATGCTGGCCAAATATTGAAGATTTAGGCCATCCGGAGCACCTAGAACCTTATTTTTCAAACCTGGTTTCTTTTTCCTTCCATATTGTAAGCCACCGAGTCATAAAAGAAAAGACTGGGGCACTTCTATTGCATTGTAACAAAAAATTAAACGAGAGCAAGTGGGCTAACCAGCACCCACACCCCATCCCCGCAGGGGTGAACCGTGTCAACTCATTTCCGTGGCATGATTTATTTTTTAGTTTGGTTTTTCTTCTTTTCGGCAATTAATTAAAATTAACTAGGACTTAAAAATAACCTCGTTGGTCGGTTCCATTGGTGGGCCACGAGTTCACTCAGGACCTAGCTTTTTTCATTTCTTTAACAATTTTCCTTTTTTTTTTTTTTTACAATCCAAAACACCCCCTTGCTTTCTCGAAGTAAGGTTTCAGGATAAGGGCTTGCCCAAGTACTGGCCCAAAAAGAGACTCTTGGGGCTCTAAAAAAGTAAAATTTTGTGTTCTAAAATACTTAAAATTTCCAAGGTTTTCCCCGTATGCTCTGTGATCACTGCAGCGTAATTTGAACATGCTGACACACATCAGAAAGGGATAAGTGACTAGTAATAGGATCTAACACACCCCAAATAAACCACCTATTTGTGAAAATCCGGCACAATCGATTATTCTTCTGTGGTGGGCAAATTTCTCAAAGGACGCGGGAACCCCTGGGTAGCGACCTCTTGGAAACCGTTAGATTATACCTGTTATCACATATATAGTAGTTGGGCTACCATACATTATTTTTCTGATTCCAGTACACTATTAAGCCAATTCCCTTGCATTGAGATGTTGAGATGAGCATCTACTATGGATCATTATCAGATTATGGACAACAATTTTATTCCCCATGCCATGACTGAGTCTCAGGACACTCAGAGAGATGACCGATGTAGCTATTTAACCATTTGTACAGAGTAGTCAATAGTGCCCAAAGTTACAGCAGCAGTTTCAGAGGACAGATGATAGTTCTGATGATGAGCATTCAGGTATATTTTGGTGTTGTGGTTATATTGCTTTTATTTCCATTTTCTTAGCATGTCTTAGCATTTAGTATCATGATCTAGCGATCATATAGATATGTGGACCTGGTTGTAATATATATATATATCCCTACTCAAACTTAGAAGTTCTTGGCCTATACTCATTGGTTTTACCATCCCTAGAGAGAATAGAGGTGATCATTCCCACCATACTTTGGCTTGCTAGTGTCGGTTTTCATTATTCACTGTCTTCATCCATCCATGACTTACTTAGTTTGTTCATTACCTTGACTTACTACTTGACTAGTGGCATGGAGGACCTTTCTTCACTGTGGCCTCTGTATTGGATGAGCTTCCTTGTTTATTGTGTCTCGGCTCTGAGTTGGTGACAAAACTTACCTTTGGTGAGTTGGACTTCCTTGAGAAGTCCCCCTAGTCACTAAAGATGTTGTTGGCTAAACCTGAAACTTTTAATGCTGCCATGAATACAAAGTATGGAAATAAAATGTTGTATCTTGTATGAAAAGCCCATTCATGCAATGTGTTTCTCAACACACATGAATGAAAGGGAAAGCCAAATGAAAATGGCTATGAAATATCAAATGTTATATCTATTGTGAAATGTGAATAACTAGGTAAACAAGCTGTCTGTGACACACCTAGAAGTGCTCAGGTAAACAAGTGCCTTCCTTAAAAACACACCTGCAGCAAGAAGCCTAAATAAATGTAAATCTATGCAATGTGTTTGTAAACACACATAGATAAAAGGCTATGGAAACTATAGGCCCAAAAAGCAATGGAACTTAAACTCTATATCAAAAAGATTGCTGGCCTCATTTGTATTATGGATTGTGCGCATCTGTCAACGTGAATAAACACTCTTTGAACAACCTACCCATTTGTGAGACACCGCCATTCCCTGTGTTGTTGCTTGTCCACTATATGCTATGGTGTGTATTCCCTTCTCCATATCCGAAGTGTCACAGTTTTGAGTCAGTAAGTCATCCTTTGACTTAGCCACTTTATTCTTAGCCTTCACCCTTCACTAGCAAATTGATCACAACTATGAAGTGAGTATGACCTTGAAAGTTTTGTCTGAGTAATAATAATAAATAATGACCTATTATATTTGGATTTAGATCGCCAGTAATGATTACTTCTTGTTATAATTGTTATTGGAATGGATTGTAAAGCATGTTTTAGCCTTTGACACCTTGCAGTAGCTTGATGACAGTTTGAGTTATATTTTGGTCATGTTGACTTGGTCAAACCCAGTTTGACCAAAAGTCAACCACAGGACATGAGGTGGCAGACCTCAGATGTCACAAATAGATGATATATGGTCTGGTACAAGTCACCATGGTGGGGCTTATGCAGTGGTTTCAGGCTTATGATGATGATTTGTGCTTTTCAGCACTTTTACAGATTATTATTATTTGTCCTGCCGGATATGATGAGCATTTATTTTTGACCATGCAGAGGTCTATATGGTGTATGAGTACATATCTTAGATGGATTTGGGCTCTTTGAGTCCATTGAGACAGTCTGTTTTCAGTTTCGGGCAGTTACAATGATTTTTAGCCTCAGTTGGCTATCCTAGTGTAGTTTTGGCCTGTCAGAGGCCCTGTCAGAGCAGTGATGAGATTTATTTGGTTCACCTAGGGCGCTGTGCATGGAGAGGGTGATCCAGCCACTTGTTATTACCATATTACCCCCCTCCCAGACACATTGGTGAGCTCACCTTGACAGTGCAGGCAATCCAGGAGGCAGTTTGGGCAGTTTCACACTTCCCGAGGCAGTCCATAAATGGTAAAAATGGCTACAGAGGAATTCAATTTGGGCTACCGAGGCAAGGTTATGGCATGGGATGATTAGTGATGATGAGTGGAATGTCTTCCACACCATCTCCAGCAGTTCCAGCTTCATCGGGACCCACATCCATCACTTATGGCATTTTATATGATTTTCTGGAGCCTCCTAAGGCTCACGACTTTCCCAGAGAGGCGCGATTTGGTGTCTAGATCATTTATTCTTGGATAGTGTGCCATGGGGATTGACCAAGGGTGTTAGAAATTACCCCTTGGACCCACCATGAGCTATTTCTTATGTTTTATCATTATGATTTGGTGGGATCCCCTCTCCTAGGGCGAGTTTGTCCACATATTGTTATATTTTATTATTGATCCATGTATTGTATTGTTGAGCTCATCTCAACCATTCATTAGATCTTTTGATCTTTTAATCTCAGCCACTCATTCAAAAAGTGGTTAGGGTTATGGCCTCTCTCCTTCCTATTTAAAGGAGAGAGCTTCTCATTGTAAAGGGAACTGTTATCACACCATAGTAGCAGGGCTACTATTCTTGTACAGCAGATATCTGCACATTCCAGAGCTTCCATTATTCCAGAGCTTGGCTATATATTTTGGATCACTCATGATCAGAGCACTATATTATTCAGATGTATGTTGACCTTATGTCAAGGCTGAGCCTTGAGAGTTCAGATTTGATGACCAATGTGACCCTTTATCCCATACAGTTTCAGTTTAGTGCCTAGAGATGTATTGCAGCAGTGTTTCAGATGGTACATGATGATTATTATGATGATGTTATATGATCTATGGATATATTATCACTGACTGTGGATTATTATCTTGTTGATTTAGTCATGATTACAGCATGTGCTTGGTATATTATTCCTGATGTGGAAAACTGTTTAAAATGAACTGTATATCATAAAATGGACAATTGCTTGCACATTTAGGTCATTTAACAAAACCCACTGGTTTTTCACCTTACATAGATATGGTCTTTCTTGACACCAGTTGTCTGCTAGTGTAGGCTCCACATTCACTTGACTCCATCCATACATGACCTTCATGTTTGACTTTAAACCTTGACTTGTCTCATTTGACTTTCTGATACTGAGGACTTCCCCATTTTTCTACCTCTGTGTTTGGACCGCATCCCTGTGTATTCAGTGTCTCGGCTCTAAGTTGGTGACAAAACTTGCCTTTGGTGAGTTGGATTGTAGGCCTAAATCATTCTGGTCGGTTGTCCCGATGTTTGGCATTGGCTCGAACTCCCCCTAGTCACTTGAGATGTTGTTGGCTAAAACTGAAAGCTCATGTTCTACCTATGGAAACTTAAAAAATTCGCCCATGGAAACAAAAAGGGCAAGAGCGATGAATAGCTAAAAATACTCCTCGAAGAGTATAAAAAAGGTCCAAAAAGCAATGGTTCTTAAAAGTTATATCTAAATAATTGCTGACCTTATATATATTTAAAAAAACATGCCCTGGATGCAAGCTGCAACTAGTTGTGCTTCTCAGCACATCTGAAATCCGAAGGGTTATGTAGGTCAAAAAGGCCATGGAATAAAATTGAATGATCCTAATGAACCTGGATCAACTTGATGTAGACATGATGCCTAAGTTGAATAAGCACTCTCAGAACAACTTATCCATTTGTGAGGCACAGCCATCCCCCGTGTTATTTTGTCCAACACAGAGTTTGTAGCTTCCCCCTTTATCCTAGTCCAAAGTATTTTTGAGTTAAGTTAGATAAGTCAAACCCTTGGCCCAACCTTGTTCCTAGCCTTCACCCTTCACTAGCAGTTTGACCATGTCCAATGGGTGAGTTTGTCATTTGAACTATTGTGCAAGTAATTTTATATAACAACGGAATATGTTAACTCAATTAATGCCACTGAATGGAATTTATACTTTGAGCTTAGCTGTGAGAATGATTAGAGAAGCATTGTCTTAGTCTACTGATGTGATTTATCCTTGGTTGTATATTATTGGGATCTATGATGATGTGGACCATGTATAGATGCTTATTGATGATGATTGATGGTCCCACATGTTTCATGATGATATCATATGATGGACATATGATGCAGATGATGATTGATCCAGTTCAGCAGGTTTTATTACTTCTTCAGATCAGCAGATTATGCATTGTCCATATATGGTGGACCCTACAGCTGGCCCATTTGGGCAACCCATGGTGTATGAGTACACATTCCTAGTGGATTTGGGTCTTCTGGATCCAATGAGACACTTATCTTTCAGTTCCGAGCACTTCTGACAGTGATTGATGCAGTTTTACATTTGTTGACCAGATTTGGGGCTGATTTCCCAGCCTGAGCAGCAGGGGCCCCGAGAGGCCAGTTCACCTAGGGCGCTGATGATGGAGGGGGTGGTCCAGCCACTTGTTTTTACCATTTACCCCCCCTTTTGGAGAGCCTGGTGGGCTCAGATGGACAGCGCTAGCACCCTAGGAGGCAGTTTTGGCACTTTCACAGTTCCCGAGGCAGTTAAAAAATGGGATAAAGTGGTCACTGAGGAAATCGATTTGGGCAATTGAGGCAAGGTTTTGGCATTTGGTTTTCACAGAGGTCTTCCAGGGTGGCATCACTATCTTCCAGTCAGTTTTCACCATGTGGGTATGCCCAGATTGATCACAGGAGGACATTTACTGCTTGACTGTCATGGATTCTGAGGACAGTTTTGGTAATTTATATTATATTGGACATATTTTATTATTTTATTGTGCCTTGGGGATGAGCTAGCAAGGATTGATACCTCCTAGCCCCACCATGTGCTTATGTTATCATGTCCTAGTCATCATGAGGTGGATTTTGGCACCTATATTTCTGTAGTGGATGACGTCATCCCCTTATTGTACCATTTAGTGGGGGCGCTATCATTATATTGGGTGATCCATGTGATGTATTGTTATGATTCATTGTTAGCCATTGATTAGATCTTGAGATCTTTTAATCTTAGCCACTCATGTAAAAAGTGGTTAGGATTGTACTCTCTCCCCATCCTATTTAAGGAGGGAGCCTCTCATTGTAAAATTCATCTAGAGATTCTTGGCTCTTGGCTCTTGGAATAAAAATTTCTATCTTTTGGAGTACATGCTTGGATTGGAGTGGATGTTGGTTGTTTCGATTGTAAATGCTTTTGTCCATTGCACTGGAGGATCTATTGTAGCTATCTTGCATATTTGCCATATTTTATTTACAGGTTAAGAGGGCGATTTTGGACAAGGGCGAATTGGTGGGCAGGCTTGCCCTTCAATCTTGGAAGAAGTCGTTTTGGTTTGACAGGGAGTAGTTTTTCCTTTGTGTCAACTATTCTATGTTTCTCTCTCTCTCTTGCTTGTATCTACCTTCAACATGTTAAACTGATTGATGCTTTGCTCCTTGGCTTGACAGGTTAGAAGGAATCACATGTGGCTTGGAAAAATCGATTTGGCAAGAGGGCTTCAACAATTCTCCATTTGATCTTTGGCAAAGTAATCCTCGCCTCAAATAGCATTCATCTCTTCATCCAGGTATGTTCCAAGAGGTATGATCTTCTTCTTCCTTGAATCATCCATAATTTCTAGATCATAAAAACCCTAATTAATTAAAACCCTTGTTTTTGGTATTTCTTAGATCTACTTAGATCTAGCCTTGCTTTTGAAGAGATATTGAAAACCCACCTCTATAGCATCCACCCCTAGTTGGATCTATAGTTTGGTGGTGATTGGCTTAGAATTGACCCACTTTTCAAGGCAAAAAGCCCTCTTTAACCCAAATCGCACTTCTTAGTGAGAGGCTTGTTTGGTTAGATCTAGCACATGGGTAGGTGAGATCCCACTTGATTTGCAATCTAGACACTTGATAACCTACCCCCAGATCCTTACTTTGGTGAATTCTACCTTGTGGACATCTTTCCATGTTTTAAGGGGTTAAAACCCCCTTTTGAATTTCTTGGCACCTCAAAACTCAGATCTACTAAGATCTAGCCCTTGGATTGACTTGATTTTTGGGACATACATAGATCGGGGTACTAGCTACTTGGATCTATAGTTTGGTGGCCATTGGACTTGATTTGGTCCACCAAACCCACCTTTTAACCCTCCTTGAGCAAAGTCGCACCACCTAGGGGAGGAGAGTTTGTCCACTTTGAGGAAGTGGGTGTTTGAGATTTTTGGAGATTTGGAACGGCCATACCTTGAAACCTAGGTCTAGACTATCTTTTTTGTCACGATCCGCCTTGGGGGTAGCATTCCTTGTTTCAAGGGATTGTGGTCCACTTAGGGTCATTTCTTGAAAACCTAGATCTAGCAAGACCCAACCATTAGATCTCATTTAGCCCACTTGACTTGGCTTCTAGGTGTCCCGATCTACACTATGACATACTTTTTGACCCCATTAGCCCATCCAACAAGGCACTAGTCCTCCTCAAAGCAAGTCGCACTCCTTGGGAATTGTGTCAAGCCCTAGATCTAGTACATGGGTACTCCTAGAATCAACTTAGATCCATAGATCTAGTCTTTACCTATCATCTAGTACCAATTTCACACCTAGCTTCACCTTGTGGGCCCACTTGAAGGCACTTCACACATCCCAAGAAAACAAGACCCACTTGTGTAAACATATGGTACTACACCTTGTCATCATACCAAATCATGTGGCCTAAACCATACATAGGTTGAAACACTAACAATCTATTACACCACCTTCAACCATACCTCAACTTCTAGGTCCACTTAACCTTGCATTGGTTTCCGTAACTCATCATTTACTCATCCTTAGAAACCTTTGTTTGGGTCCAATCAACTGTGATTGGTTATAGGGTCTCCCCCTAGGTCTTGTTACACCTTGACCTAAAGCGAAGAGTGCCTCGATTGACGTGACTCCCACCTTGCATTGGGAACCGTGGCATCTCTTGGGTTACCTCTTTAGTTGCCTGTCTCCTCTACCGTCCTGGATGGGATACCACTAGGGGCAACTACAAGTTGTGTGATAACAGGAACTTTTGGCTCTGGATTATTGGAATAGAAATTATTATTGCATCTATCTGTTGTGTTGTGGTGAAATGCTTTTGGAGTTCGTTCGTTGATTCTTCCTTTGCACTGAGTTTTTGGAGATCTTGTCTTGCTATATTTTGTACCACGATTTTGTCATCTACAGGTGGAGGCCGAATTGATTTGAGGAGGACGTATTGGTAGGGGAGGACCCTCCCTACTTCTTTCTTGGGTTTCTTCGTCGGTAACAAGGAGTATTACTATCTTTGACCTTCTATTTCATGTTACTATTGCATTTTGCTTGTATTTCCTCCATACTTGATCTTTCTGATTGAATCGATTTCCTTGGTTTGACAGGTAGAGGAGGTCGCACTTGTGGGCTAGGGCATCACTTTGGCAAGCAAAATCAACAATTTCTCATTTGATCTCTGCGAGAGTCTTCCTCAACAACAAGGCATCTTCATCCATCACTCAGGTATGATCTCAAGGTAATTTCTCATTCCATGATCTTTCCATTTGTCTAAGTTACTTCGAACCCTCATTTTACATTTTTTCAGATCTAGCAAGATCTACTTGGCTTTTGGGTATAAAATTTAAAACCCACCTCTATAGCAACCACGACAATTCGGATCTATAGTTTGGTGTGATTGGCCCACATTTGACCCATTTCCCAAGGCAAAACAATCTCTCCAAGGGAGGTCGCACTTCCTAAGAGGGGTGAATTTGCTAAGATCTAGCACCTGGGTAGGTGAGATCCCACTTGATCCTTCATCTCCATATTTGATAACCTACCCCTAGTATGTCACTTCAGTGATTTTCACCTTGTGGGCCCCATTCCTCATTTTGAGGGTTGAGCCCCACTTGGGTCACTTTGTGATACATTTCAATCTTAGATCTACTGAGATCTAGCCATTGGATGAACTTAATTTTCAAAATCCACCAAGCTTGACACCTCAACATCCCTGATCTATAATTTGGTGGACATCCGACTCCATTTGGCCCATTTCCCAAGGCACTGATCTTCTCCAAGCCAATTCGACTTTCTTGGATTGTTGGGTTAGCTTGTGGTTTGATCTTTGTTTTGTTTGCTTGAGTATCTTGACATTGTCATATCCTTCCATCAAGCTCATCTTTGGTACTGGTTAGCCCCAATTTGGTTCTTAACTACCCTGCATTGGACACGGTTCCCAAGGTAATGGAGTTTCTCATAATTGACTAGTACCCTGATCCTGGATCTTATTTCAAACATCATAAGTCACTCACATATACATAATGGACCAAAGCTACACTGCTTAAACCCCTTGATCCAACCTATTACTCATCTTGTGACTTCATCCATAGATCTAGGGTTCACCATACACCTTACGTACTTCATCTATATTTGATTTGGTCTGGTGTTTTGGTCTAATCTCTCCTATCGAGAGTGGACCTGGGTCTCCCCCTTTGTTGTCTTGGGCTAGACAACATAAAGTGAAGATTGCCTCAATTGGCGTGACAACCATCCATTGGGAGTCGAGGCTATCTTGGTTGCACCTCTTTGGTTGCCCATCCCCTTTGCCATCCATCTTGGATCTATCTTTAGGGGCAACTACAAGTTAGGTGATAACAATACCCTCGTTTGGTATAGTGTTGAACATCTCCCTAAGACTCCGATCCAACCCACATGTCTAAGTGAGAAACCATCTAGTTGAATTTCGGACATATTCCCTGTACCTTTTGGTATATCGAGAATCCCCCAGCCTTAATAAAAAGATCCATTACCACATAAATAATAAAATTAACCAAGAACAATTGCACAACATTGTCATTTCAGTTTCAAACACTTTTCTGACTCCATTTATCAGCACTGGTCTACTTATTTATTTTTCAATGATAATGGATGTTTTATATTTTCAAATGATAATGATGATGATGAATGAATGATATTTCTTATTATATAGTGCATTGCTCTTGGTTCACAAAAATATTCTAACTGCTAGATTAGTTGTTTTGTTTTTCATAGATTAGACACCTTAGTTTTATTTTTTACTTTTTAGGGTCCACCCCCCTTGGCTTCGCTAGGAATAAGCCTAGACGGAGGAGTCGAGTTTCAGGTGACAGCACTTGACTCTGGCTTGCCCCCAAGACCACACCAGCGGTTTGAAGACTTCTGCCGCATTTTCCCAGGTGTGAAACCAGGCGGCAACATTTTGGCGTCGTTGCCGGGGATAAGTATTTTTATTCCCGGAATACGACTTTTGAGTTTTCCTTTTTGTTTTTGCTTCGTTTAATGTATGTAGTGAATTTTTTAAATTGACTAAGAACATCTGGCAACTCCAGTGTCAACAACTTTTCCAAGGCATTTTTCAAGAAGGAATCCCCAAGGCTTGCTTCAGTTCATTCCTGAGCCTGAAAAGGTTTACCATAGGAGGAAAAGCAAGCTAGCTTCTCGAATAATCCTTGAGGATCTTAGTTCTCAGTCAATTTCTAATATTCACCTTTTATTTTCGGAAAATAATTTCAATAATCTCCCTATTAAAATGGCTGATATTTTTTATCCTTATGATTTTACTGCTATAGTTGGTTATCCGCATGATATTCCAGAAAAATCTATTGACAAAGTGCCTTCCTTTCAAGGAAACAATGCTATTAGTGCTAGTTCTCATATAACCCGTTTTTGCCACTATTTTGACAAGTGGTGTTTGAATGCCAAGCATGAAGATGTGAAAATGAAGTTATTTGCTTTATCTTTGGAAGATGATGCATATGAATGGTTCACCAAGTTGGAAGCTGACAAGTACAAAACTTATAAAGAAATTGAAACTGCTTTCCTTACAAAATGGGGGGACATCAAAGAAGATCGTTACCTTTTAACTGCCTTGACCAACACTAAAAAGAAAGAAAATGAGACAATGGAAGAATTTAACAAAAAATTCAATGAAATTGTGTCAAGACTTCATATTGATATCAAGCCACCTGATAATTCCATTCTCATTGACTACATGGAGGCTTTTGATGGAGAGTTGAAATATCAATTGATTGATAAAGAGCCCACCAATCTGAAAAAAACCATGGAAATTGCTGAGAAAATTGATAGGAATATGCTAAGTTGTGGCAAATCTCACCTTCCTGATTTCACTAGGGCAAATGTTCCTATGAAGCAAAATGAAAATAAGGAAAAGGCCATTAATGCTGAAATTAAGGATCCTTCAAAGGAACCTTTGAAAGAAATTTCTCAAATCTTAAAAGAAGATGTTTCAACTGAAGCTTCCAACATGACTGCCATACAGAACAGGTTGATCTCCATTGAAAGATCTCAAACCAACCATGTCTCAAGCCAGTATGTGCCTAAGCCACAGTATGCTCCAAGACCTCAATATCAGAGAAGGGCACCCATTCAAGATCAAAGGACCCCAAATCCTTTGGAAACTGCAAATGCAGTTTCAGAAGAAATTCCTCCTTTCTGTAGAGCATGCGAAAATTTCCATGAAGAATCTACATGTGTTGTATTTAAATGGTCAATTGAACAAAATCCGTCAAAAGCCAATAATAGTGTCAAATTAGCAAGCGAACCTGAGAACCAGCCTGAATATATCAACATTGTAGGCCAAACTCACCCTGTCTCCAAAGAAACTTGGGAACAAGCAAGACATTACAGTCAAGAGAAGGACAAAGCAACCCATAGATTCGGTGAGATGCCTCCACCAGAGAAGATTCTAGAAATGTCAAAGTTTAAAGGTATAACATATCAAAGAAAGGACAATGTTGGAACATCAAAGTCAAATAAGAATATTTCTAAGGTAACACCTCCTCCCACCCAGTGTTTTAAAAAACCGGAATCGGGAATCAAACTGGTAAGGGATCAACTCGGACTGGAACCGGAGCGGTTTGATTTCAAAGAACCGGACTATTAAAAAATACAAAAAAAATTACAATTTTAATCATAAAAATTATATTTAACATTCCAAGCTATATTTCAAACCATTAGACACATAATATGTATATTTGAAACCATTACACACATAATATGTAAAGTCTACTCATATATATAAATCGGAAATCCATAATCCATAAACCTATTTTGTACCATGGTTGGATTATCTGAAGAGCCGCCATTTGACAAACATGATAAATGTTTGTGTTCCAATGTATCAGATGATCCAGCATTTGTGCCTAGCCAATTTTGGCTAGTCGGTTTTGTTTTTGAGTCGACATGACCATGGCCCCATGGGGGTTTGTAATAAAGTGTGCTAGTAGGATCTGAGTGTCTCGATTCCCCATGACTTGATTAAGCAACTAAGGTATTCCAAGGAGTTTTTTCCCTTGTCAATTATACTTTGCCTACAGCCGAGCTATAATCAATGAGGTTTTCTTCCGCTTCCTCCAAAGCTGGAATGCTTGATTTTGAAAATTTTGGCCATGGGGGGTTATTAGAGTCCAACTAATGTATATAAAGCCTACTAGACACTATTAGAATAGGTTTTGGTCATGTCCCAAGTCTCTAGGACCCTCAGAAAAAAAAAATTCGAAAAAATTTTATCGGGTCCGTCGAATTTGAGTTTTTAATTATTTTTTAAATTTAATAAATTTCTCTATAGTTTAAATAGAGAAATATTAATTTGTAATATGTCAGTCGTCCGGGGTCCGAATTCAGTGATTGATGGCTCGTTTCATAAGCCAAAAATCACACATGACCTATGGACCAGCTAAACCCAACTTTCGGATGTCAATTCAGCCTCATAATTAATATTTTCTCTAAAAAACCATTTACAGAGAAATTATTAATTAAAATAATAAAATTGAATATTTTGGAGATAATCCAAATCTCTCCAAAATTAATCAATTTGAATAAAATAAAAGGCTAAATGACATGGCAATAGACATTTATGAAGATTCCAATCAACTCCGAGTGGATTCAGTAAGTTGTCCAGTCACCAGAAGACTATTCACCCAAGCTAATTCGCCCTCCTTCCTTAAGAATTCGATTTAGTGAGGTGTCATATGATGAATGGGTTGGTTTGCCTGAGGTAGGCGCCTTCCTTGATTTGTGTGATCACTTGGCTTGGCTCCCATATCAAACTCCCACTCGAACTCACACATGCCAACTCACATCCCCCTTCAAGCTCACGCTTTCCTCATGAGAGCTCACGCATCTCACCTAAAACCTCAAGTGGATCCTAGTTGGAACATGCCCATTTGATGGATGAGACTTCCCATGCATTACCAAAGTCAAGTTTGCCACCTCCCCATTCACACCTACCAAAACTCGAGTTGTCCATTTAGATTAGCTCTCCAAGCTTGGTTTAGATTGGAATTCGACTTCATGTCTATTGGTTTTTGGCTCTCTCTCAAGCCAAGTTCGATTTAGGGTTTTAGTTTGGAGTTTCGTTATTTAAGAGATGCATTTAGGCTCTCTTCTCATGGATTGTTATTGTAAACTTACTCTGCGGAGATTGTAAGAGCTTATAGCTATTTGGCTATCATTGGAAATAAAGTTGGCTTTGGAGGCAAATGGTGTGCACTTCTATTGGTTCATGAGTTAAAAATACATTGTTGAGATAATATCTGTAATGTTTTCTTCATTTATGCAATTTCAAGCTTGATTTAAATGTATGCTTCGATCTCTTTCTTAAGAGCGTAGGGCAAGCATTTGATGGTCCAATTTCTTTGCTAGGCTTAGGTTTGAATAGTATAAAGAGTACAACTTGTAATCGGTCTTACTACCTTGTCTCTTTATTCATTTTTGTCTAACTCTCTAGATTTAATCAAGCATTGTTTGTATAAGTGTATGTGCATTGTAGATCTTCAAATGGTTGAGATGAGATGAACTCGGTTGTATCTCCCTCTTCTCCACCAACAAAAAACCTTTACTAATAGTGTGTTTTCAGGATACTTCCAAAGAGCAAGATCTTAAGATTGGCATCAAAGCAAAAAGGGTTGTCTCTTCCATCAACAAAAATTCATTATTCAAACTGGTTACCCAAAGCTTACCTCTTCTAGCTTCACCTTTGCTCCTTGAGACTTCTTAGTGCCTTGACTTTCATTCACCTTCTAGTTTTTCTTCTTCATCTTAGAAACCTTCCCTCTCATTCGTTTTATTCTTCCCTCATCCATTCGTTTTACTCTTCATCTCCTCCTCCATTTCATTGTCTTAGCCCTAGATCTATCCCTTCACCCTTTCGTTTTCCATCCAAGACTCCTCCCATCTCTTCCATTCGTTTTTGGCTCCATTCATCTACCTTCCAAAAGAGCCCTAAACACAAAAAGTACAAAAACAAATTGTCAAGTTAGTTTATTTTTGTTAGATTTAGCTTGTCTCAAAAGATTGATAGTTAGGCCTTAGATTTTTGCATCTAGTTTACAACTTATGCACTTTAAAAGGTTAGTTAGAGCATCCTAGATCTCTTTCTTGTTTTAGTATAGTTTGCATTTCTTCAATCTTTTGTTTCCAATTAAAAGATACAATTTTTTCCACAAAAATATTTCAAATTTTTATGATCTAGATCTCTTTCCCACTACATTTTAGGAGTTTGTTGTTCGCTGGTCTGTTTCATCATAGTTAAAGTTTTATGTCAAAATCTCATGCATTTCACATTTTAGAGCTAAATTTTTAAATCTAGACTTAACTAGTTTCAGATTTGCTTTATTTTTCTAATGTTAATGGGTGCATTGTTGAGCAAATTTTAAGACTTGTGTAGATGCTTTGAAAGGAAGAAACTTTGAAAAGCTTTGAAGAAGTAAGATCCAAACAAAAGACCAAAGAGAAGAAACCATGAAGATGAGCAAAACTTGACATACTTATCCTTTGTAAAAGCAAGCAAAAACTTGTTTCTTCTTTAATTTTTTCAAGTTTTATTCTCATTCCAAAGTCCTTCAAGGTTTTAAAACCCAAGGCAATTGTACAAGATTAATAAAAATTCAAGTGGAGGAGGCCTCCACTTTTTTGGTTTTCTTCCCCATTTGGGGAAGAGTGTGGTGATTGGTTAGATTAGATCTTTTACTTTCTGCTTTAGAGTAGTCTTTATTTTCGTCATACTTCTCTTCCAAGTTTTGACTTGAGGTAGTATCTTTGAGATTTCATCTCAAGGGCAGGACCACATAATTTTGTGATTACTCCTCTCTCCCCGTTAGTTTTCTTGGCAGAGCTTTCAGCTAGCTGGAAGTTCTCAAGTGCTAGCAGTTCTAGTGGTTGACCTTGTTCGGAGGTTGATCCCACCTTAGAGTAAAACTATTGGTAGAACACTAAATTTCATTTTCTGTTATCTTCAAGCATCTTTTATATCTTGTAGTTGTTATCTGTTACTTTCAAGTCACTTTAAACTTTCTTTTTCAAGTTTCACAACTGCTTTATTTCTTGCAATAAAATAAACAAAGCCTCTTGAACTTGGTCAAATCCAAGTCAAGAGCACTCTCTGTCGGAGAGCATTGTAGATTTGCATTTTTCCCTTGCATTAGGCATTTTAGAGTAGAAAGTCTCTTGAACTGTGGTCTTAAGACTAAGTCAAGAGCGCTCTTTGTCGGAGGGTTGAACAAGTGCTCTTAATTATTAAAATACTTCAACTCATTTTCCCCCTTAATTAATTTACTTTGGTCGATTGTCCAACACCCGTATGCTCTGCCAACCTGCAAAGGTTGGGCTAGTACTCAGAAAGGTGAAAGACTTGCTAAACTTACAAGTGATAACATAATTAAAATTTTACCCAAAACCAAAACCAATATCAAATCACTGAGGTGCTTCCTGAAACAGGTGGTGCCGGGAATCCACTGTCAGACTCGAGGGCGGTCAAGCCGTAAGTACACTTGTCCTCTTTGCAATCTGGGTGCTCCCGACATACCATCTAAGAGGTTGCCAGTATTTGTTCATGGTTAAGGTTCCACTCTTTTGATATCCTTGGTTTTAGCCTTAATAATCAAAGATCATTAAAATTTTCAATTTACCAAGATAATCTTCATAACGATCTCACGAACAGCATTCTTTCAAGACCCACACATTCAGCATCACAATCATCTTTTCTGTGACTCCATAAGGCACTGGTATTTACGTTTTATATCTTAATCAGGACCATCTGTCCTTGTGTTAATTTTCATGTTGTGAATGCTTTACTTTGATCATAAGTCTTGAAATATACTGTTAATCTCGTTATTTCATTTTAGCAACGTGGATTGCTTTGTTATCTTATGCTTGTCTCATCTTTTAATTGGTCTCATCACAATAAACTCCTAAACAACACCCATCCGCATCATTCACACTTAAAACCTAAAAACACAAGAGCCTTAATGAAACTCTTTGTAGGGACTACCCCCCTTGGCTTTGTTAGGAGTTAGCCTAAACGGAGGAGCTGGGATTCAGGTGATAGTACCTGACTCATTGCTTGCCCCCAAGGCCACACCTCTCCCCACTTTCCAGTGAGAGAGACAGCTTTCGAAAGATTTCCGCTGCTGGTGTGCAGTTTGGCGAACAACAGGATGTTTTGCTTATAAATTATAATTGGTTGTGTATCATCATCTATTTTGCAAATACATGCTTGGATTCAATATATTATTGTAAATCATCATAAAAACTCCTAAAAAACACCCATCCTCATCACACATCTCAAAAAACACTTTAAAAACACAAGAGCCTTAGTAACTCTTTATAGGGTCTACCCCTCTTGGCTTCGTTAGGAATTTTCCTAAACGGAGGAGTCGGGATCAGGTGATAGAGCCTGACTCTTTGTTTGCCCCCAAGGCCACACTTTTTGCCCTTGGGAAACAGCTTTCGAAAGATTTTTGCTGCTAGTGTGCACATCGGCGGGCAACAACCAGCTCGGATCTCCTTTCTAAAAGGAGTCTTCAACCCGCCAAGTCCACAAGCAACCGAATGATGTCCTCATTAGCCTCCAAAGGCTTCTTCCAAGATTACTTGTCCTTCAAGCCATATCCAAAAAGGGGGTTCAAGCCATCAATGTTGTCCACTTTTGAAACTTCAAAGGGGGTTGCCCCATCAAGACAACTTCCAAAGGGTTACTTCACAACCAACACCATGAGAAGGATGTCCACAAAACAATAAGATGCCCTCCAAGATACAAGAAATGCCCACAAGATGACCCTCAAGGGAAATCGCTTCATGAAGTAAATATTCTCCAAGGTATAAAACTTGATTTGAAGCATAACAAAACAAGCCCCTAAGGGTGAAGGTCCTTCAACAAGCAACATGAAAGGTACGCCAAAGTGGATGGCTTCATCAAACTTCAAGGGCTGAATGATCCAATGAAATAGCCATCAAGAGTATACATGAGCTCCACATAGGCAATGAAGCCCCTTCCAAATGGTAACTTTTCCCCTCAAGCACAAATGCCCTTCTACTATAAACTTTACCAAGGACGAATCAAAGCTCTCTTTGATGCGGCGGCCCACTCTGAGGCTGAGATTGAGATTATTCCTGAGGCTGCAGCCTAGGGCAGAGAAGATCTTGAGGTGAGGAATGCGCTGTCATCCTAAGACTAAATACTAATTCTCCCAAGCCAATTTCAAGGTCTGAATTAACCAAATGCAGCCCACAGTCAACAATGATGACCAGCCTGCTGTCCCACATCTCCAACCACAGGGATAGCTTCCTCTAGGCTGCAGCCTGCTGTCACTAACTGAGACAGGGCTGAGGGATAGCTCTTTACAAACCTTCCAAGGATGACGGCTTCTTTAAAGTGCTGAGATATGGCTGCAATACGGGTGAGCTGGGGATGAGATCTGTTGGCTACCTGCGGCCTGCCTACAAGTGACCTTAGGGCTGCAACAGGTCAAAATTATGCTGAACGTTGATGAATGCTTTCTTGAACAGGTGCGGCCTCCTCCATATGCCTTGAAACCAAGCCAAGACTGGGGTGCGGCTGAGATGAGACAGGGGTTAGGGCTGCTACAGGTCTGTTGATGGCTGTTACAGCGACTGTTGACTGCCCAGATTAGTTTATTGATGCTGTTAGTTGCCCCAAACGACCCTTTCTCATGGCCTAGAACATAAGACATTCTTCATCAAACTTCTGTAATACATGCCCAGAATGCTGTTGATGGAGAAAACAGGCCTAGGTGTGATGTATGACCTTCATCTTCATTGTTAGAGTGCCCAGAATTGGATGTGACTTGCTGTAGGTGACCGCTACAAGCCCAGAACTGCTCCTTCATGGTGAAGAAAGCCATACAATCCTCTGAAAAGTGCCCAGGGTGCCTTCTCAAAGTTGCAACAGCAACCAGAAATGCCTAAATCATGTCCAGGTTTGTATAAATGGCTATTACAAGAATTAGGGCTGAGACTTCTCATCAAAATAATCTCTTTCAGATGCATATGATAGGTTGGAAGTGATTGCTGTAGCTACATAAAGCTACCCAGACTGCTGTTTGAAGGTGCCGAGTGCCCGGGACTTCATTTTAATGCTGGAATAAGGAAAACGAATGCCCAGACCAGCTACAGGCAGCCAAATTCACCAAAACTATCCCCTGAAGAGTGTGATTAAGATCACATTTGAACACTATGCGAATAGGGAGGTAACACACGAGCTATTTCAATTTCTTGTTTTATGATCTCTGATCCAATCTTTTGGTAACTTAGTTGTTTCTTGGCATACTTACTTGTAGTTGTAATTCACTTTTAAATGATTAATGGTTCTTATGAGTTCTTTTAATACATAAGTTTATTCATTTGCATCACACTTCAACTCATTTAATTTCAAACTTTTGAGACCATTTATCCATTCACCTATCAAGTATCCTTGTCACCTTTGACTTAGTTGCCTTACGGAATCCCCCCTTGGTGGTTCAAACCACTTAAAGAGAAGGGAACTAGGTATAGGTGACAGCTACTTTATTTCCATAGTTGCACTTGGCTAGAACCTTTTAGGAGACTTTTCCTTAGGTTGTTAGTATTTGTGGCAACAGGACCCAAAAACCGATGATCATGACCCTCCAGATCTGGGACCCAGTGCTGCTGCTTGATGTTTATTGTTATCTCTATTGTGGCCATCTGGCCACTGTACTTGTTTTTAGTTCATTGTTTTCTGGCCCCTTTAGCCATATGATTTTGAACTTTCAGTGCCTTTAAGGCACAAACTCTACATTTTTTTACAGCCCCTGGGGCACCTCTAGCTTCTAGATTTTGCTTGTGGCTGCAGTGTGTGTGGCCCCACTTTATTTTGTATAAAACGCATGTACAAATTATTCCATTTTTAATGACAATTTAAAGGAAGCTGGTTATTCATAAAAAAAAGGATTGCTTAATGGAAAATTAAGTAAAGGACACCATGCATTCACTCAGAGCCCCAGAGCCTGTGAACCTATAACCACATAAAAGTGAAGCATGTCATTTATTTTACTTAAATTTCAGTTAATCATGGTTTCTGGAATTTCTTTAGAAAATTCAAAATACCATAAATAAGATATTTTACCTTATGAGATCTGCAATGGAAATGATTGGCAGATTGTATTCTGCAGCAAATTTCAATAACTTTGGTAACCGAGCCTCTGAACCATCATCATCAACAATCACAGAAAGCACACTGGCAGGCCTCAGTCCTGCCAATTTTACCAAATCCACTGAAGCTTCTGTGTGACCAGTTCTCTGTAAGACACCACCCTGTCTGTATTTCACGGGAAAAATATGACCAGGCCGCCTGAAGTCCTCTGGCTGAGATTTTGGAGATGCAAGAGCTAGAATTGTATTTGCTCTGTCTGTTGCTGAAACACCTGTAGAGGTGCCAACTTTGGCATCCTGATAAACCCCATATAAAGTGTTATTTGCACTTAAACTTTCATCTCATATTGATTTCCTTTGCATATTGCTTTTAACATAAAAATCAGGAAAAATGAGAAATGGTCATGAAAGCATCTAAGAGAAAAATGAAATTCTACCACAGATATGGTGAAAGCTGTTACAAATCTCTCCTCATTTTCTTTCTTGGGCACCATTAGTGGAAGCCTCAATCTCTCCAAGTCCTCTTCCATCATGCCAACACACACTATCCCCGTGCTATGTTTAACCATAAATGCCATTGCTTGAGCAGTTACAGAAGATGCTGCCATGATAAGATCTCCTGCCGTTTCCCTGTCTTCATCATCCACAGCAATCACAAACTACAGAAACACATAACAAGAATAGAGGTCAAGTTAAGAAAATCTGCATATGTATAAATCATTGTTTTTGCTATAAAAGAGAATTATCATTAATTTTATGATACGGAACTGATAAAATCTAACATGTTTATTACATTTTAACAGAAATATGCTCTGACAAAATACTTACTTTGAGCATTGCCAAATTTGAAAACTTAGGGATGAAGTACAACAGTACAAATAATGTACTTCTCAGTTACCGCTTGATTCAGAACTGATATGAACTGCAGATATCCCCCAGAGTCCAAACTATCTAAAGCCTCTAAATAGTTGTCACTCAGCATTTACAGTAACCTACAGTCACTTCTGGATGTACTACAAGTAGCATTCTACTCTGAGCTCATTGATACTTAAATTTGTAGAAAACAATTTGAATTGTATAAAGCAAGAAACAAGTTAGCATCCAAAACTAGAATATTGATAGTCTCTAAGGTAAAGCATCACTGGAACAACCAAACAAGAATAGAAACTCTTCAAGCTCCTTGTTAGAAGATTTTCTTCTCATAGCATTGTTTGAAAACCATATACATGATTGAAACATAAACATGCTTTTGACAAAACTGGTACATGTCAAAATTCAAAAGCTAGCGATGGTCAGGGTAGTGAAAGTGAATAGCTGCCCAAACTTATTTCTATTCATACCGATTGCCTACAAAGCAATGAAATGAAATCATATTCATGTCCACTAGTGATGAAAATAGGCCAAAGGACAGAGAAGTACAACATATCAAAGAAGTAAATATTCCGAATGAATGAAAACAAGGCTAGCTGCAGGAAAATAAAATCAAATTAGACTTTTTGAATGTTTTCAGTCCATATCCTCTAGAAGGATATCTCCATATCCAATCGAGTCATACTTTGCCGCCTAGACAGGTACTGAACCAATCTATCAGAGAGGATATCTACAGATTGTACATCCAGGTCACTTGGACGTCACCATCGTACGCCCCTCATACACACGCAGACATTGGATGCATGCACTTAGGATTCCCTTGGGTCAGCTTCGGGTTGGATTGCATCGACTCTGGGTGGAGACTGACCATCATATACCACGATTTGACCGGATCTGCTTGTTGTGTCACCTACAGGAGCCAGAGACGGAGATGTACCTCATCCTTAGGTGCCCCATATATTATGAGATCAAAGGACAGTATCATTGCCTCTATAGAGACTCAAGGGGTGCCCTTTCTACTTACTTCCGATATCAGGACCAAAGATGTCTATCCCTCTTCGTCAGAGAGATGTTCAGTCACAGATCTCAGTTCCTACATACCCCACCTTGCCTTGAGATCAACAGGAAGATCACCTCTTACTTTCATGTTGATCCGACTGACTGGAGCAACAAGTGGTAAGCTGAGGTTCTGAGTACTTCAAGTAGTAGGGTGGTGAGGCCCCGAGTCTCCCCTCAGCCTCCCCCTCTGGGAGGTCAACCGATTCTGTTGAGACAGGCTCGGAAGAGCCGTGCTGCACATTAGGTCATACATCCCCAGAGCATCAGAGGGTCCAATTCTCAATAGGTTCGAGGCAAGGCGCCTCCCACCCATCAAATTTCGTCCCAGACCCAGTGGAGCAGTCAGAGATCTATCCGGAGTTTCTTCCCTTCATCCCCGGATGTTAGGAGTATCTCTCGATCCTACATCCCCTCCAAGATCGTACAGCCAAACACCTCGAACGTCCCAGAGGAACCTGATACTGAGCCAGTGCCTCGTCCCCCCCTCCCCCACCATCAACTATCAAACTCATACATTCTTGAAACTCTCATGTTTCTACCTGACGATGCCTTTGTTATGGTTTTATACATGTTTACGAGGACATCCCACTGATTGTACCTTTATTGTTATTTTATTTTAGTTTTGATTCCGGCCTTATATAGGAGTTGCGTTTGCACTCCCACATTGTATTCATATTGGCTGTACAATTTAGTCCTGTTGTCACACAACTTGTAGTTGTCCCTAGTGGTATCCCATCCGGGACGGTAGAGGAGATGGACAACTAAAGAGGTGACCCAAGAGATGCCACGGTTCCCAATGCAAGGTGGGAGTCACGTCAATCGAGGCACTCTTCACTTTAGGTCAAGGTGAAACAAGACCTAGGGGGAGACCCTATAACCAATCAAAGATGATTGGACCCAAACAAAGGTTCCTAGGGATGAGTAAATGTTAAGTTACGGAAACCAATGCAGGGTAAAGTGGACCTAGAAATTGAAGTATGGTTGAAGGTGATTTGAGAAGTGATTAGTGTTTCAACCAATGTATGATTTAGGCCACATGATTAGTTATAATAACAAGGTATAGTACCATGTGTTACACAAGTGGGTCCTACTTTCTTGGGATATGTGAAATGGCTTAATGTGGACCCACAAGGTGAACTTTAGGAATGCAATTGGCACTAGAGGATGTGCAATGAGTAGATCTATGGATCTAAGTTGAAAATAGGAGTACCCATGTACCGGATCTAAGGTTTGACACAACTCCCAAGGAGTGCGACTTGCTTGAGGAGGGCTAGTGCCTTGTTGGATGGGTTAATGGAGTCAAAAGATATGTCAAAGTATAGATCGGGACACCTAGAGGTCAAGTCAAGTGGGCTAATAGAGATAGCGTAGTTGGATCTTGCTAGATCTAAGATTTCATGATATGACCTTAAGTGGACCACAATCCTTTAAAACAAGGAATGCTACCCCCAAGGTAGATCGTCACAAAATGATACTCTAGACCTAGGTTTCAAGGTATGCCCGTTCCAAATCCACAAAAATCTCAACCGCCCACGTCCTCAAAGTGGGCAAACTCACTCACCCAAGGAAGTGCGACCTTGCTTAAGGAGGGCTAAAAGGTGGATAAGGTGGGCCAAATCAAGTCCAATGGCCACCAAATTGTAGATCCAAGTAGCTTAGGCACCGATCTATGTGGATCTAGAAAATTAGGTCAATCTGAGGGTTAGATCTTACTAGATCTGAGTTTTAAGGTGCCAAATGATTAAAAAGGGGGTTTTAATCCCTTAAAACGTGGAATGATGCCCACAAGGTAGAAATCACCAAAGTAAGAGTCTGGGGGTAGGTTATCAAGTGTGTAGATTACAAATCAAGCGGGATCTCACCTACCCATATGCTAGATCTAACCCAACAAGCCTCTCCAAGGAAGGGCGATTTGGTTCAAGAGGACTAAATTGCCTTGAAAAGTGTGTAAATTTTAACCCAATCACCACCAAACTATAGATCCCACTAGGGGTGGATGCTATAGAGGTGGGTTTTTAATATCTCTTCAAAAGCAAGGCTAGATCTAAGTAGATCTAAGAAAAACCAAAAATGAGGGTTTTGATCAATTAGGGCTTTTATGATCTAGAAATTATGGATGGTTCAAAGAAGAAGAAGATCATACATTTGGATCATACCTGGATGAAGAGATGAATGCTAGTTGAGATGAGGATTACTTTTGCCAAAGATCAAATGGAGAATTTTTGAAGCCCTCTTGCCAAATCGATTTTTCCAAGCCACATATGTGTCCCTCTAACCTGTCAAAACCAAGAAGCAAAGCATCAATCAGTTTAACATGTTCAAGGTAGATACAAGCAAGAAAGAGATAAGCCAAGAATAGTTGGTGCAAAGACAAAACCACTCCCTGTTTAACCCAAAACGTCCTCCTCCAAGCTTGAAGGGCAAGCCTCCCCGCCAATTCGCACTTGTTGAAGAAGTCTTCTCAACCTGTAAAAAGATATGGCAAATATGCAAGATAGCTACAATAGATCCTCCAGTGCAATGGACAAAAGCATTTACAATCAAAACAACAAACATCCACTCCAACCCAAGCATGTACTCCAAAAGATAGAAATTTTATTCCAAGAGCCAAGAGCCAAAAATCTCTAGATGATTTTACAATGAGAGGCTCCCTCCTTAAATAGGATGGGGAGAGAGCATAATCCTAACCACTTTTTACATGAGTGGCTAAGATTAAAAGATCAAAAGATCTAATCAATGGTTGAGATGAGCTCAACAATAAAATACATGGATCAACCATAAAATATAACAATAAGTGGACAAAATCGCCCTAGGAGAGGGGATCCCACCAAATCATGATGACAAAATATAAAAATAAGCTTATGGTGGGTCCAAGGGGTAATTTTAGCCACCCTTGGTCAATCCCCATAGCACAATAATAACAAAATAGTCATCAATATACCAAATCGTGCCTCTATGGACAAATCGTAGGCCTCAAAAGACCTCAGAAATCATCAGAAAGTGCCATAAGTGATGGATGTGGGCCCCGATGAAGCTGAAACTGCTGGAGAAGGTGTCGAAGACATCCCACTCATTATCACTGATCATCCCATGCCAAAACTTTGCCTCAGTAGCCCAAATCGAATTCCTCTGTAGCCATTTCTACCAATCCAAAACTGCCTCGGGAAGCGTGTACCTACCCCAAATTGCCTCCTGGAGTGCCTGCGTTGTCAAGGTGAGGGCACCAGTGTGTCCGGAAGTGTAGGACCCTGTCCTAGATTTGCTAATTAACTTAAATAAAATCTGTGTTTCCTTTGTTTTCACACTGTTTCAAATTTCTGTTTTGATTTTCTAACTTATCTCTATGCATGTAAATTATATCAAATTTACATTTAATTTCTAACATTTACTTCTCATGTGCAGGTGCAACAACATATAGCATATAACTGGAAATAATAATTGATAGAGTAGAATGATAAGTATACCTGCTAAAAAAATACCTGTAGATAGCTGGTAGATCCCCGTTTTTGTTGCTGCGTCTTTTGTTGCCCTGCAACCAATGTCTTCCCAAACCCTTGAAACTCGACCTGCCCAAACAAGTATGCCACCATGCCAACTGGCGAGGTCTCGCCGACCACCCAGCTCCAAAGGTACCCCTTTGGACCCCCGAGCCCAAACCGAGTACAAGCCAACCGGTATTTCCCTTCTGCAAACTCTCCAACAAGAACCCCCATTCTTTGCTGCTCTCTCCTGCTATCTCTGCTCCCCCTCCTCTCCAAAATCTGCAAGGTGAAGAAGACCCCTTCTCCTCCCTCTCCTCTCGACCTTATTCCCCCCCCTTTGTCCTTCCACCGACACCTCCTATCATAACTACCCCTATCTTCCTCATTTTTTTTATCCAAGTCAGTCCTCCTCGAGCCCCCCAACATTTGACTCATAACCAAAGATTGTATTATTTTATTATTAAATTAAATTTTGGGTTGGTTCATCTTTGAACCTTAAGTGCTTTCCACTCCACCGACAACCTCTCGGCAATATTCTAACATTTTTTTCCTTTTCAAAATAATAATTAATAATAAATAAAATGTTATATTATAAAATTAAAGTTTTACACCAATTACAATGTTTTACACTTACACGTTTCACTAATTCAATTAATTAACAATAATTGTTAATTGATTCATTACTATTAATCTAATGATTTAATTAATGATTTATAATATTTACAATATGCTAATTCCCTCTTATCATAAATTCAACTAATTCAAATTATCAATTATGAATAATAATCCTATCAATGTAACTCTTGTCATGATCAATGTGTAATCATATTAATTAAATAAATTTAACTAAGATTTAATTGACTCATTTACCTACTTCCATATTAATTACACCTTAGTTGTAATTAAACTAATCAACAATTATTACTAAAAATGAAAATAATCTTATAATAATTAATTAACATTCTTAACACATAATTAATTTAAGGAAATCAAGTTAATAATATTTGGAATTAGTATTATTAACACCATTAACTATGACGACGAATTAATTAAACTAACTTATACCATTTATACTTATTAATATTAGTCAACAATATTAACCTTAATCTACGATAATCAACATTAATCCATATTCCTAACATTTAATCGACAATACTTTAACATTAATCAACATTATTAACATCAATCGACCATGACTAACATTAATCAATATTACTAACATTAATCGACAATACTTACATTAATCAACATTATTAACATTAATCGACCATGACTAACATTAATCAATATTATTAACATCAATCGACAATAATTAATCATTATTACATAATTGTCTTACATTACCACCTAATTCACTCTATTATCCTATTAAGTTATTTAATCCAAAATTTACTAACTCGGCGTATTACTTTAATCTCCTAGTTAGATAAATAGTAACTACGTAACTAATGCCTAAACATTATGGTTCACTTTTATTTCACGCAACTTATAAATATGTAGGCGAGTTATGTAAGCGTAGCTACTGCTTACATACCTCGCGTAAGTACACTAACAGTAATAAATCACACACACATCAATCAAAATCACGAAACTTATTGTTTACCGAGATAGGTTTAAACATAGTTTGCGAGGTACATTCTTTTGCTAACTGAAATTTTGTTAAATTACGACAATTCATACATTACTGAGTTACGACACATACTCAATCCAGGGCTTTACACACATACAATTAGATCTTGTTTTCACCCCTACTTCAAGCTACACCTATTTACCTACATCATCACTAACTTCCACATCCTATCCTGTCCTCTGCTGGACTACCCTGAAATGTCAAGTCATGACCGATTCCAGCTAGAACCCGTAAGCGGAAGTGTCGACTACATCGACCAAGCTTCCCCAGCAGGCAACCACCAGTCATCATCACACACCTTGGGGAGCGCGCCGTAGCACAGCCCTCCCATGACTCTGGGTTTCGGGGATAAACGGTGGGCAAAGCCTCCACCCCCCTAATGGAACAAGGGACTATGTCTACCCAACATAATAACCGCGTTGCACTTGTACTCGGTTTGTCATCGTATAACCAATCTGGGCAGTTGAGTTTCCTGAACTCTACCCCACCCATACATCATAATAAATAGCATAATAATCACGCGAAAGTAAATAATGCATCACCTGCATACCATTTATCTTTCGGAGTCCATGTCCCCGAGGCTCTCCCACCTCGTAGGACCCAGCTATCACTTAGCCTTTTTAACCTGTAAGTCAGTCCTCGAAATACAATCTTGAATATCATGCACAAATCCTCAATATGTATACATGCATTTCGTCATAACATAACAACAATAATCCATTCATTATTTTCACCATACACTTGATATAAAATTCTTTCGTTCAACAATAACTTTAACGATATCCATGTACCCATCATTCATTAACTTGCATATATGAGACATAACTAACACATGATACATATCTAACATGACTACGTATCCTAATACTAACATCACACACACACATATTTATATCGACAAAATAGTAGAACCACCTGTCCACAGTGTCGTCAAACCGTCGAAGTCTCATAATCAAGCCTATACAACATATAATAATTTTTTAGGTAGTAATGTCAAAACGGGGCGTTACAGGAAGGGGGGTAATATGGTAAAAACAAGTGGCTGGACCACCCCCTCCATCATCAGCACCCTAGGTGAACCAAAGAAAAAAACATCTCTACTTTGACAGGGTCTCCGATAGACCAAAACTGCACTAGGACAGCCTACTGAGGCTAAATCATCATTGTAACTGCCCAGAACTGAAAATAGACTGTCTCATTGGACTCAGAAGGTCCAAAACTATCCAAGATGTGTACTCATACACCATATAGCTCTCTGCATGATCATATAATATACCCAATATACCGGAACAGGTGAAATAATAATAATCTGTAAATGATCAAATAATGCTGAAAACCATAGATCATCATCATAAACCTGTATCTAATGCATAGAACCATCATGTACATGTACATAGACCATATATCATCTACCTGTGTCATCATAAGGTCCAATAATCTCATGTCCTGTGATTGACCTTGGTCAAACTAGGTTTGACCAGGTCAATATTGACCCAATATAACTCAGACTACCATCTGAAGCTGCTGCAAAGTGTCAAAGGTTAATGCATGCTCTACAACTCATTCAAATAGCAATTATAACACCAAGTAGGCATTACTGGCGATCTAAATCCAAATATATATTGTCATTAATTATTTATATGACTCAGACTAGACTTTCAAGACCATACTCACTTCATAGTTGTGATCAATTTGCTAGTGAAGGATGAAGGCTTAGAATAAAATGGCTAGGCTAAAGGGTGACTGACTGACTTAACATTGTGACACTTTGGATATGGGAAAGGGAATACACACCATAGTATATACTGAATGAGCAACAACACAGGGAATGGCGGTGTCTCACAAATGGATAAGTTGTTTAGAGAGTGCTTATTCAACTTAGGCTTCATGTCTACATCAAGTTGATCCAGGTTCATTAGGATCATTCAATTTCATTTCATGGCCTTTTTGGCCTACATAACCCTTCGGATCTCAGGTGTGCTGATAAGCACAACTAGTTGCAGCTTGCATCCAGGGCATGTTTTTTTATACATACATAAGGTCAGCAATTGTTTAAATATAGCTTTTAAGAATCATTGCTTTTTGGACCTTTCTTTTATACTCTTCAAGGAGTATTTTTAGCAGTTCATCGCTCTTGCCCTTTTTAGTTTCCATGGGCGAATTTAGAAGTTTCCATAAGTAGTACATGAGCTTTCAGTTTTAGCCAACAACATCTCAAGTGACTAGGGGGAGTTCGAGCCAATGCCAAACATCGGGACAACCGACCAGAATGATTTAGGCCTACAATCCAACTCACCAGAGGTAAGTTTTGTCACCAACTAAGAGCCAAGACACAATAAACAGGGAAGCTCATCCAATACAGAGGCTACAGTGGGGAAAAGATCCTCCATGCCACTAGTCAAGTAGTAAGTCAGGGTGATAAACTAAAAGGTAGGTAATGGATGGATGAAGACAATGAGTAATGGAGCCAACACTAGCAAGCCAAGGTATGGTGGAATGATCACCTCTATTCTCCCTAGGGAGGGTGAAACCAATGAGTATGAGTAGTGAACTTCTAAGTCTGAGTAAGGACAGTAGAATATATATATATAATAAGATCAACCAGGTCCACATATCTATATGATCGCCAGATCATGACACTAAGTGCTAAGACATGCCATAAGAATGAATATAAAAGCAATATAACCATAACACCATGATATACCTGCTGAGTCATATACCTGAATGTTCATCCTCTGAACCATCATCTGTCCTCTGAAACTGCTACTGTAACTCTGGGCACTACTGACTGCTCTGCATAAATGGTATAATGGCTACATCGGTCATCTCTTTGAGTGTCTTGAGACTCAGTCATGACATGGGGACTACATATGCTGTCCAAAATCTGATAGTGATCCATAGATAGCTGCTCATCTCATCATCTCAAAGTAAAGGAACTAGTTGAAGAGTGCTCTGGAATCTGAAAAATAATGTGTGGTAGCCCGGCTACTATATATGTGATAACAAGTCCCATTGGCAAACACCATTCCAACAAAGCAGAGAGAGACACCACCCCTCATATGCTACCAAGGGTGACCTATCCAATTCAGTCCGTCTTCAATGTCAATCGAACAAAAATAAAAATACTCCAAAGCTCCCCCAACTGATGTCTAAGCCCAATGGAAAAGAGAGAGTCATCAGCGTAAAATCCATAGCTAGATCTTCAGAGATTTACCCTTGGCTAGAAAATTTACAGTTCTTGGAAAGATCCTACAGGCTAGCCATGTGTATTATGCCTCTTTCGATTTCCTTCTGGAACTCAATTTGCACATTTGGAGAGGTTATTATGAAGTTTTCTATGATCTAAATTTTTGGACATGATCAATTGCTTCCTAGGTACTTTGGAGCATTTCTAAGTCAGCCAAGTATGGAGGCGGTCTAGGATTGACTAATATTTAATTGTGGCAAGCTATCTTGTCCACTAAATGGACAGTGCAGTGTCACTTTGGTGGAGAACCATGGGAATTCTTACTCAAACATACAATTTGTCATGAGAAAAATACTCAGAATCAAGGAGCAATTATTAATTAGTGATGTTAGTGCCATGCCAGATGACTTCAACATTAGTGGTTCACCTGCGTTGCAAAGAATCTGGGAAGCATTATAGAAGAGGATATAACCTTGCTTGTCACTCAATCAAGTGTTGGAAAAGATAGTTTTCCTTTAATTTCAACTATATCTCATGTGGACAGATAGCTTCATAACAAGCTAGCACAGAACAATATTTTCTGTTGGAGAGACCTCTGTCTCTTACATGAGTATGGATTGCTATGTTTTCATTGCTTAGACATTCATACCCTAGGGAATTTAGCAGTTGACCCCACCTGAGGGGTTCTCCAAACCCAATATGCACACTCTAGGACCCATTTCACAAGACCGGACCCATATGGGTTTACAAGCCTAGCAACTTGTATTAGCCCCTTGTCGACACCAAATTCCTTCCAAGGCAGACTAAACAGATGTTGAGTCTCTCTAATGCAGAAACAGAATGGACGAACCACCTCTAGACAGAGTGGTATTTTAGACTCATTTATATATTGAGGTTCTTTGCTTGGTTACTAATCTACCAAGGTTTGCCCCCCAAGGAGCAGTTGTCTCGGTGTTGTTTTATAGATGATTCTTGTCCACATTGTGGAGAATTGAAACTATTTGCCACATATTTTGGAGATATAAATGTGCTCAAGAGTGATGCGACTTTATATCGCACACTTGGCATCATCTCCTATACAATAAGTCACTTTGCAAGCTAGTATCCATTCTATTGGCCCTTTTCATTTAAGCGGCACTTGGCATTGTAATTTTGTTGTCACCTTGTACATCTTGTGGAATCTCTATTATGACATTATCCTTAGTAGCCGGGCTACCATACATTATTTTTCTGATTTCAGTACACTATTCAGCGAGTTCCCTTACATTGAGATGTTGATATTAGCATCTATTATGGATCACTATCAAATTTTGGACAGCAGTTTTATTCCCCATGCCATGACTGAGTCTCAGGACACTCAGAGAGATGACCGATGTAACTATTTAACCATTTGTACAAAGCAGTCAGTAGTGCCCAGAGTTACAGCAGCATTTTCAGAGGACAGATGATGGTTCAGATGATGAGCATTCAGGTATATGACTCAGCAAGTATGCTAGGGTGTTGTGGTTATGTTGCTTTTATTTCCATTTTCTTAGCATCTCTTAGCATTTAGTATCACGATCTGGCGATCATATAGATATGTGGACCTGGTTGTATTATATATATATATATATATATTATATATATATCATATTTGTCCTTACTCAGACTTAGAAGTTCTTGGCCTATACTCATTGGTTTTACCCTCCTTAGGGAGAATAGAGGTGATCATTCCCACCATACTTTGGCTTGCTAGTGTCGGTTTCATTATTCACTGTCTTCATCCATCCATGACTTACCCAGTTTGTTCATTACCTTGACTTACTACTTGACTAGTGGCATGGAGGACCTTCCCCCACTGTAGCCTCTATATTGGATAAGCTTCCCTGTTTATTGTGTCTCGGCTCTGAGTTGGTGTTCTTTGTGAATTCCCCCTAGTCACAAAAGATGTTGTTGGCTAAACCTGAAACATTTAGTGCTGCCATGAATACAAAATATGGAAATTAAATGTTATATCTTGTATGAAAAGAAAGCCAAATGAAAATGGCTATGAAAATATCAAATGCTCTATCTATTGTGAAATGTAAATACCTAGGTAAACAAGCTGTCTGTGACACACCTAGAAGTGCTCAGGTAAACAAGTGCCTTAAAAAAACACCTGCAGCAAAAAAAGCCTAAATTAAATGTAAATTTATGCAATGTGTTTATAAACACACATCGATCAAAGGCTATGGAAACTCTAGGCCCAAAAAGCAATGGAACTTAAACTCTATATCAAAAAGATTGCTGGCCTCATTTATATTATGGATTGTGTGCATCAGTATAAGGTGAATAAACACTCTTTGAACAACTTATCCATTTGTGAGACACCGCCATTCCCTATGTTGTTGCTTGTCCACTATATGCTATGGTGTGTATTCCCTTTTCCATTTCCAAAGTGTCACAGTGTTAAGTCAGTAAGTCATCCTTTAACCTAGCCATGTTATTTTTAGCCTTCACCCTTCACTAGAAAACTGATCACAACTATGAAGTGAGTATGACCTTGAAAGTCTTGTCTGAGTAATAAATAATAATTAATGACATATTATATTTGGATTTAGATCGCCAGTAATGATTGCTACTTGTTATAATTGCTATGTGAATGGACTGTAAAGCATGTTTTAACCTTTGACACCTTGCAACAACTTGATGATAGTTTGAGTCATATTTTGGTCATGTTGACTCGGTCAAACCTCAGTTTGACCAAAAGTCAACCACAGGACATGAGGTGGCAGACCTCAGATGTTACAGATATATAATATATGGTCTTGTACAGGTCACCATGGTGGGCTTATGCAGTGGTTTCAGGCTTATGATGATGATTTATGCTTTTCAGCACTTTTACAGATTATTATTATTTGGTCTCACGGATATGATGAGTATTTATTTTCGACCATGCAGAGGTTTATATGATTTATGAGTACACATCTTAGATGGATTTGGACCTTCTGAGTCCAATGAGACAGTCTGTTTTCAGTTCCGGGCGAGTAGCAATGATGATTGAGCCTCAGTTGGCTATCCTAGTGCAGTTTTGGCTTATCGGAGGCCCTGGCAAAGCAGAGCAGAGATATGATTGGTTCACCTAGAGCGTTATTTTTGGAGGGGGTGGTCCAACCACTTGTTATTACCATATTACCCCCCTCCCAGACAGTTTGGCGATTTTTATTTTTGGAGCCAAGCACTCCAGGTGGCACTTTGGGTAGTTTCACACTTCCCAAGGCAATCCAGAAATTGTAAAAATGGCTACAAAGGAATTCAATTTGGGCTACTGAGGCAATGTTATGGCATGGGATGATCAGTGATGATGAGTGGGTTGTCTTCCACACCTTCTCCAGCAGTTTCAGCTTCATCAGGACCCACATCCATCACTTATGGCACTTTCTGATAATTTTTGGAGCCTCCCAAGGCTCACGATTTGTCCATAGAGGCACGATTTAGTACTTTGATGATTATTTTATTGATATTGTGCTATGGGGATTGACCAAGGGTGTCTAAAATTACCCCTTGGACCCACCATAAGCTAGATCTATTCTTTTTTCATCATGATTTGGCTGGATCCCCTCTTCTAGGGTGAGTTTGTCCACTTATTGTTATATTTTATTATTGATCCATGTATTGTATTGTTGAGCTCATCTCAACCATTGATTAGATCTTTTGATCTTTTAATCTTAGCCACTCATTCAAAAAGTGGTTAGGATTGTGGCCTCTCTCCAATCTATTTAAAGGAGAGAGCTTCTCATTGTAAAGGGGGGCTTTTGGCTCTGTTATCACCTATTTTGTACAAATAGTTGAAACCTTATTGAGCCGCCAGTGTTGGAACACATCAGTGTTCACTTCCAGAGTATCTGGGTTTCAGATTGGAGCAGTTAGCCAATTTTGGCTAGCCAGTTTTTGTTTTTAGTCGATATGAACATGGCCCCATGGGGGTTTGTAATAAAGTGTGCTAGTAGGATTTTGAGTGTCTCGGCCCCCCATGACTGGATTAAGCAACTAAGGTATTCCAGGGAGTTTTTTCCCTTGTCAATTATACTTTGCCTATAGCCGAGCTATAATCGATGAGGTTTTCTCCCACTTCCTCCAAAGTTGGAATGCCCGATTTTGAAAATTCGAGCCTTGGGGGGTTATTAGAGTCCAACTAATGTATATAAGCCTACTAGACACTATTAGAATAGGTTTTGGTCATGTCCTAAGTCTCTAGGACCCTCAGAAAAAATTTCGAAAAAATTTTACCGGGTCCGTCGAATTTGGGTTTTTAATTATTTTTTAAAAATTCAATAAATTTCTCTATAGTTTAAATAGAGAAATATCAATTTGTAATATGTCGGTCATCCGGAATCTGAATTTAATGATTGAAGGCTCCAGACTTAAGCCAAAAATCATTCATGATCCCCAGACCAGTTTATCCTAAGTTTCGGATGTCAGCTAGGCCTCATAATTAATAATTTCTCAAAAAACCTAGTTACAGAGAAATTATTAATTAAAATAATAAAATTGATTCTTTTGGAGATAATCCAAATCTCTCCAAAATAATCCAAATGGAATAAAATAAAAGGCTAGTTGACATGACACCTAGCATTAAAGATGATTCCAATCAACTTCACTGAGCTTCAGTCAACTATCTAGTCAGCACAAGTTTATCCTCAAAGAGCAATTCGCCCTCCTTCATGCAATCTGCGAATTGGTTAAGTGGCACTTGGTGAATGGGTTGTTGGTTTACATTAATGGCAGTGGGGGGCACCCTCCTAAATCTTTGCAATAAATTGAGCTTGGCTCCATCTACAATGAGTTAGCATTTATTTCAAGACACCAAGCTTCACCTTCCAAGAGCTCACACCTTCCTTAGCTTGGAGTTCGAGTTTGCATGTGGCATTCACATATTGGATGGTGATTATTCCAAGAAGAGGATGGGGGCCGCCTTGCCTAGGTGAAGGCCACCTCCCCATCCACATAGACCATGAACTCGACTTTGTGATTGGATCTAACTCCAAGCCAACTGTTGATTGGATTTTAACTGGATGTGATTGGAATTCAATTTGTGTTAGGTGGCATTTGGCTCTCTTCTCATGCCAATTCGACTTAGGTATTAGATAGCTTGAGTTTTGTTATATAAGAAAGGCCATTTGGGCTTTCTCTTCATGGAGATTTTGAGCATGAACACTTTACCAAAATACTATTGTAATATTTGTTTGAAGTTTTAATACAAGAAGTGACTTTGGAGGTCCATTGCAAGAGTACTTGGGGTCTATTTCGCATTGTCTTGGTGATATCCCTCTCACCTTATGTTTTCTTTATACAAGTCATTATTCAATATATGTTCTAACACAGCATTAGAAATATCTTGTTCGGATTTGTATGCATGAATGTAAGGGTTTTGCAAGGGTGCTCCAGGGTGGAAAGTGGCTTGGAGATCAAGCTAGTTTTCATTTATCAATGAATATTATTGCCTTATCAATTCTTCTTGCAGGTTCCCAAGGGATCTTCTCATATTAAAGGAAGAAACACATTCAAAGAGCTTTGGCCTCTTCCTCCATCAACAACTATTTTCAAAACATCTTCGTTACCCTAAGCTTATCTCTTCTAGCTTCCACCTTTGCTCCTTGAAACCTCTTTGCCTTGATATCCACCCACGTTCTTGCTCTCATTTTTCCATCTTCTAGCCTTTCACCCATTCGTTTTGCCCTTTTTCTCCTCTTCCATTTCCTTGTTCTTTGCCCTAGATTTACCTCTTCATCCTTCCATTTGTTTTGCCCTTCAAAGCTCCTTTCATCCATCCCATTTTTGTCTTCACCATTCTCCCTTCTCCTTACCATTGGCTCCTCTCGTCCACCTTCCCAAAAGAGCCCTAAAAACACATAAAACACTAAAAACGAATTGCTCAAGTTTAGTTTTTGTTAGAGTTAGTTTGCTTTAGAAGTTGATAGTTAGATCTAAATTGTTGCATCTCATTAGCAATCACATGCATTGAAAAGTTTAACTTTAGAACATTCTAGATCTCTTTATTTGCTTTAGTATAGCTTGCATTAGTTTAAATTTTTGTTTTCATTCAAAAGATAGGATTTTTTTCAATAAAAATATCTCAAAAAACTTTTGTTTTAGATCTCTTTCCTAGCAATTTTTAAGCATATGTTGTTTGCTGGTCCATTTTTACTTTTATGCAATTTTTGAAATAAAATCTCATAAGTTTAGTTTTTTCGAAGTCTTTTATAGATTCTAGCTTAAATAGCTTCATTATTTTGTCTTTTTCTAACATATAATGGGTGCCTTGTTGAGTTGTTTCGAGCTTGTGTAGGTGATTTGAGAGAGAGATACTTGGTAGATCTTGAAGCAAAGAATCTAAGCAAAGCCAGATGAATGCCATAAGGGGTGACTGAATATATAAAATCTTATTATCCTTTGTAAAGCTCTTCAAGAGTTCATTTCAATTTTAAAGTCCTTCTCTCAAAAAGTCCTTCAAGGTCTTAAAACCCAAGGCATTTGTATAAAAATTAATAAAAGTTCAAGTGGAGGAGTCCTCCACTTTTGGGTCTTCTTCCCCATTTGGGGAAGAGTGTTGTGGTTGGTTAGCTTAGATCTTCTATTTCATGCTTTAGATTAGTCTTTTACTTCACTTTCGTACTCTCTTCCAAGTTTTGACTTGAGGTAGTATCCGGCAGGACCCCATAGCTTTGTGGTTACTCCTCTTTCCCCATTAGTTTCCTAGGTCGAAATTTCAGCTAGCTGGAAAGTTCTCAAGTGCTAGCGATTCTAGTGGTCAACCTTGTTCGGAGGAAGACCCCACCTTAGAGTAAATTTGTTTGGTAGAACACTAAGTTTCTTTTTAATTTCTTTTTGCAAGTAGCATGCTAGTCATCTTTTGTATCTGTTGAGCTATCACATGATTTATTTTCACAACTGCTTCTACTTGCAATAAAATAAACAAAGCCTCTTGAACTTGGACAAATCTAAGTCAAGAGCACTCTTTGTCGGAGAGCATTTTTAAACTTGCATTTTCCCCCCTGCATTAGGCATATTAGATTAGAAAAGTCTCTTGAACTTTGGTCTTAAGACTAATCAAGAGCGCTCTCTATCGGAGAGTTGAACAGTGCTCTTAATAAATAAAATACTTCAACTCACTTTCCCTCATTAATTAATTTACTTTGATTATTTGTCCAACACCCATATGCTCTGCCAACCTGAAAGGGTTGGACTAGTACTCAGAAAGGTGAAGGATTTGCTAATTTTACAAGTGATAACCTAATTAAAATTTTACCCCAAATCCAAACTAGCGTCAAATCACTGAGGTTACTTCCTGAAACAGGTGGTGCCGGGAATCCACTGTCAGACTCGAGGGCGGTTTAAACATTGGACACTTATCCTCTGAATCTGGGTGCTCCCGACCTATCATCTAAGAGGTTGCTAGTATTTTTCTTGGTTAGGTTTACTCTTTTGATATCCTTGTTCTTAGCTTAATAATCAAGACCATTAAAATATTCAATTTACCAAGATAATTTTCATAACGATCTCACGAACAGCATTTTTTCAAGACCCACACATTCAGCATCACAATCTTTACTTTACTTTGACTCCATAAGGCACTGGTTATCCAAAAGTTTATATCTTGATCAGGGCCATTTGTCCTTGTGTTTATTTTCATATTGTGAATGCTTTATCTTATTGTCAAGTCTTGAAGAATACTGTAATCTTGTTATCTGGTTTAGCAACGTGGATTGCATTATTATCTTGTATTTATCTCATTCATAAATTGGTCTCATCATAATAAACTCTAAAACAACACCCATCCGCATCATTTCACACTTAAAACATTAAAACACAAGAGCCTTAGTGAAACTCTTTGTAGGGACTACCCCCCTTGGCTTCGTTAGGAGTTAGCCTAAATGGAGGAGCTGTTTATTAAGTTGTCATTGATGCCAACAGTGTATAGTCATTGATGCCAACATGTCTTGGTGCCCCTTGAGGAGCCCCTGAGGGTTAAGTAATTGTCAGTGTCTAAGGAGACCTTTTGATCTTGTCCAAGCCCAAGTTTGAAGCCCTTGGAGCCCTTGGGACAATGACAAAATCCCTGAACACCCTGTAGAGTGTTTAAGTACCCCAAAGAGGTTTTGCGTTTCCCCAATTGTTTCTTGGTTTCCCCAGTACCACAACTTATGCCCCAGTACGCTACAAAAGTGTTGAACAAGTTGCAAGAGTCCAAATGACCCTTTCAGTGGTCATTTGTGTTTATTGAGGTCATGGTACCCCAAGAGAAGGTCTAGCAACCCCACAGGTGATGTCATGATGGATCTTGACCCTTGGAGGTCTCCTGGTGTGGTTGAGGTGGTTGAAAAAGCCTATGAATCCCCTTGCTTGATGAAGAAGTCCTTGGACCCACATTTGATGGCTTAATGGTCCTTGTCCCCTTAAAGGTGATGATGTGGCCATTAATGACTTAATGAAGACTTAGAACCCTTGACGAAGATCTTGATGCCCGTGTATCCCTTATTGGGGTCATGGAACCCTTGGAGATGGTCATTATGCATGAGAAGGTCTGGCACCCACATAAATGGCGGCATGATGACCCTTGGACACTATATGATCATTGATGGTGCATTTGGAAATGATTTGGGTCTTGGAATCCATACATATGGTGGTTTGTAATCCCATGATTGTTGGACCCTTTGATATGATAGAATCCTTGGTCATGATGCCCTCATCACTTGGTGATGGAGTCCTATGTGATGGGCTTGAAGTCCATGGAAAGTATCTTTAAGTATTATATGATATCCTTGAAAGAGTCCTTGAAACCCTTGCATGTGGTGCCTTGGGTCTTGAACCATGGTGATGTATGGTCCTATTTGTGGTTGTATGGATATTGGGATGTAGATGGAGGTAGATCCCACGGACGTGCCTTGATATGTTGAAGAAGACTTTGAAACTCTTGTAGTTAGTGGTATGGTCTTTGGCACCCTCATGTGTGGGGTCTTTGACGTCCTGGACACATTGAATAATTTAAGGGTATTAGACCAAGAATTTGCAAATAAACCCATCATAGGGAGATAGTCCTCGTCAAGCCATTTCCATTGATATGTGGAGCATCTTCTAACTCCTTATGGTTGAAGAGATATGAATTTTTGAAGTTGGTGTACCCCACCTTTTTGGGTGAGCCGACCTAACAAAAGAAAATTTAATTATTTGTAATTTTGAATTGCATGTCGGCACTGTTTGAGGTAATAACTTTCCTCCATGACCTATATAAATAGAATATCAAACATTTCATTTGCTCATCAATTGGAATTTCGCAACTCTTGGAGAAAAGTGCGAAATTTTGTGGAGGAAATTTTTTTGGGTATCTTCACTAAAATTGGCATAACTTTCTCATACGGAATCGGAATTACAAAATTATTGGCTCGTTGGAAAGCTTGTTACGAGGGCTATGTGATGACATGATCTAGAGTTTATTTTGGTTTGTCTATTGTTTCTTGACCTTATGATATTCAAAAAGGTATGGCTCATGCTTCTGGGTTTCTCTTGTAATGGCACATGTCTCTCATGGATAGAGTTCATCTTTGATATTTGTATGTGAGCCTATATATTAGTATATATATTTGAAGTCATTATGGGGGATATGATGATGAAGTTGCATACCTTTATGCTATGATATTATAGACTTTATGATGATAATGCATGTGATAATGATGTACACTCTATGAAGTTGATGCACTCCTATACAATATGATGTACATGCATACCATAGTGTGATGATGCTCTCCTATGCATTATGATGTATACTTGATGTTGATTTGACAAGTCATCATTGAATTAGCATTCTTCCATTGCATTTTGAATAGTATTATATTAGGACTGTATTGACAATACTCTTTGACTTAATTGATGACCTTCATTGAGTTGACAAAACAATGTTGTCAGGGTTTGTCATTGACTAAGTGGATTGACCTAAGATTGACTTGTTAGTGGTTGAATATGAGCCTTAACTGTTATCTGAGTAACATTGGCAAGTTGATGATTTGACAAAGTAAAGGCTGTTTGATTGATTTGATAATACTTCTCTTGATTGATTTGAGATGTGATTGGTTTTGGGCAATTGTTTTATTCACCATTGACTTAGTAAGTCAATATTGATCTTAAGTAATGGGCATTCCAGTATTGAGAAACCATTGACTGTATTTGATTTAGTTAACATTGTATGAGACTGTATATTGATGAAAGTATCCATAGGTGGTATAGCATTGACCAAGTTGGTTGAAGACATGTTTGTCTTACAGTTTGTTGATTGCTTGTTTGAAGTTGTCCATCAAGTTCTGCTTGACTATGTTGCCTGTCAAATTGTGAGAATAGTTGTGATGTCATTTAACTAAGTATGATTGGGTGAGTAAAGTTATGGTTGTAACTCTATCTTGACCAAGTAAGAAAGTAGGTTTCCCATAGAGCAATTATGGACAGGTACATGATCAGATTGACACAGGCATATGATTAATTTGGCACAGGTACATAAGCAGCTTGGTACAGGTTTGGCATAGGTTGCCTTATGTGCAGTTGGTCTAACTCAAATTGGCTGAGTTGTATGAGCAGTTGGTTTGACCCAGGTGGTCTGGTACACAGTTGGTTGAACTCAGATTGATTGATTCAAATGATGTGAACAACAGATTGATTTATGCAGACAGATTGATTGGTATAGTTGAGATTGATTGGTACAGCTAGATTGGACAGATTGAGTGTACAGGTTGATGAACAATGTGGCACAGTTGTGATGATCGGTGGACAGTTGATGAGCAATGAACAGTTGATGAGCAGTGGTCAGTTGATGAGCAGTGAAAGTGGTTTTGCAGTGTGGTACAGGTTGTGCAGTGTGGTTTAGGTTTTGCAGTGTGGTACAGGTTGTGCAGTGTGGTTTAGATTGTGCAGTGTGGTACAGGTGTTGGATAGCAGGTCCGCAGGATCAGTGCAGTTTGTGGTTCAGTAGTTCAGTTTCTATCTTCATATCAGGGTGGCAGGACGGGGCAAGGAAATTGAGGGAGCTAAGGCTTCCTTCAGGTTGTAGCCTGTAAACCAGGGGGTTGTAGCCTCCTTCCAGTTGTAGCTGGAGAATTGAAGTCTTTGTAACAAAGGGGGTTGTTGCCTCCTTCCAGTAGTTGCTGGTAAATTATTATTATAAAGGCTTCCGTGGTTTTTCCCCCAGGACTTGGGTTTCCACGTAAAAATCTTGTGTACTGTGTTTTTCTATGCTTCCTATGTGATGATGATATGATGAGCTGTAATTGTTAATAATGCTGATGATATAATGATAATGTGATAATGCATTAATGAATGATGTATTGAATAAGTTGTTGATGATTGCTAAAGTTGAAAAAGTAATAAAAGCTACACACACTGTTCACCCCCCCCTCTCAGTGTGCTCGGTGTGTCCAACAGGAGCTGGGATTCAGGTGACAGTACCTAGCTCATTGCTTGCCCCCAAGGCCACACCTCTCCCCACTTCCAGTGAGGGAGACAGCTTTTGAAAGATTTCCGCTGCTGGTGTGCAATCTAGCGGACAACATCTTTGGCGCCGTTGCCAAGGACAAATCTTTTTTGTTCCTGGACGACCTTAGTTTTTTTCTAGTTTGTTTTACCTTTTTTGATAAATTTCATATCTATCTGGCGACTCCACTGCCCTTTTTTAGTTTTCCTTTTTGGTAGATTTTTAGTTTAATCACTCTCTGAAGTTAGACTTGGATCCACCTGGCAACTCCACTGTCAGTTAACACCTCAAGGTATTCAACTAGAAGAAATTCTGAAGGCTTGCTTAGCTTTATCCCTGAGCTTGAAAAGGTTTATAGGAGAAGACTAAACAAACTTGCTTCTCGTAAAATCCCTGAAAATCTTAGATCTGAGTCTATTTTAGACATCCATTCTTTGTTTCAAAAAAATCAAGAAAATTTTGAAAATAATAATTGTTTCCTTTCCACAATGGGTGAGTTCTTTACTCAACTAAATTTCACTCAGATAACAGGTCAACCCCATGATATTCCTGAAAAAGCTGTCGACAAACTCACAAATTTCAGTGGCACTGATGCCTCTACTTCTGCTGAGCAGCATATCAGAAACTTCAACAAACTTTGTGGTTCCTACCTCAAAGGCACTGATAAACATGAGGATGTTTACGTGACCCTTTTTGCCCTATCCTTAGAAGGCAAAGCTGGGAACTGGTACGACAATTTACCAGACAACTCTTTTGCCACCATAGCAGCTTTCAAGACTACTTTCCTCGACAAATTTGGCAGTAAGAAGGAGCCCAGACATCTAGTTGCATCTTTAACCAGCATGAAGAAGACGGAAAATGAAACTATGGATGAATTCAATACTAAATTCACAGAGTTGTCTAATTCCATCCCTGATACCTATGCACCTCCTGCAGCTTCATTATTTGACTATTACATAGAGGCGTTGAGTGGCAAGATACAATACCAAATAAGAGATAAAGAACCTGTTACTTTGGCCGAAGCTCAGAATTTGGCTATTAAGATTGACAAGAACATGCAATCATCCAATGAGTCCAACATTCAGGGTTACTCAAGATCTTCAATACCTTTGAAAAGTAATGAACCAAAAGATAAAGATCCTTTATCAATTATGAAAGAGACTCATGAAAAACAGATGTTAGAAATGAGAAATGAAATGAAAAGGGAAATGAAGAGAAACATGGAAGAAGCTGAAGCAAAACACCTTGCTCAGCTAAAAGAAATTCAAAGTCGGGTTATAAATGTTGAAAGGACTCAACCTCAACCTCTGCCTAGGGTCTTTGCTACAAAACAGAATTGGCAGAGAAAACCTCCCAACCATGAACAGAGGCCTCCTAACCAATTGGAGGCTACTAATACGGTTGAATCATACAAGCCATTTTGTAGGCCATGCAGAGATTTCCACGAGGAATATGGTTGCTACCATGCATGCTATATTCAAGAGTATGGTATTCTTGAAGGTTGTGGTCCTAGTGCATCAACAAGCGAGCCTGAATTCATTAATAATGTGGGAGACATCTGTGGCATTCCCAAGATTGAACCTTACACACCATTCTGTAGGGCATGCCAGGAATTCCATGAAGAAGACACTTGTCACCTTGCACACTATATCCAAAAGCATGGTTTTCCTGAAGGGTTTGTTGGTCAGTCTTCATCAAGCGAGCCTGAGTACATAAATTATGTAAGTGATACTTATGATATTCCTGAAGAGAGTTGGAATCAATCGGATCAGCCTATTACAGAAAATATAACATTTTCCCATCAGATTCCTAATGATCCTATCGAAGAAATTTATCAAATATCGAATATTGTTGAAGACCTTCCTCATGCCATCGAAACAAAAGACACTTTGGAGTGGGAAGTTTTTCAAGACTACTTCAGTGATGATGAACATTTATGTACTCCTGACCCATCTCTAGAAGAAACCATTACAAAGATCAACATTCATAAAGAAATCCATGAAAGTTGTAGTATGTGTGACAACACTCCCATTTGTTCTCCACATGGCAGTGAATATTCGGAAATTTTGGTCCCTTGTGATATTTTTGAAACACATCTGTTTGAGGAAGATTATTATGAAGTTGAGGAGGATAGGCATAGCTTAAAGGATGACATAAGTGATGATGAGTCCATCATGGATGACATAGATATTGGCAATGATGAATGGACCTTTTTTGAGAACCCTATCTATGCCATGTCTGAAGAAGTTAATGATGAACAAAATCCCCTTGCAAATTTTGTTAACAATCCCACTTATGAGCATGAGGATACATGTGGCCAGGAATATGGTAAAATTCATGAAGACTCCCCCATTTTCGGCAGGAGTATGGATTTTGAACAGTTGAGCATAGAGGAAGAGAGGGAAATTATTTCATATGAGCAGTCGGTTGAGCATACATCTTGCCCATCGGAAATCCCTTGTATATTAGAACAGTTCGAATCATGCACTTTCATGGAAAATTATTTTCAGAAGAGCATCTTGGAGGAATATGATAAGGTACCAGAATTGCCTTGTCATCCTGAATTTCATCACCCTATCTTGTTCTGGATAGAGTGTGCCTGCAGAAAGATTTCTTACTATATTGGGGAGCACTTCAAATATTTATTACATACTTATGATTCCCCATCCAGCCCCCCCATTCAGAAGATTCAAGCAGGTTTGCACTTTCTGATAAGCATGCCCTTGTCCTGGCTGGTAACCAGAGACAAGGTAAAAAATTGTTTTTACATTGGTTACATGCTTAAATGGTTACATTGGATTTCTGATTTTACTTAACATTTTCTTTTTTGTATTATATTAGAATAGGAAAAGATTTAATTTACCTTCTACATTTTAGATTTCTTAGAATTCATTTTCAAACAATAAAATATAGTTGGTATTTCATTTTGGTTTTTCATAACACATGTGCTACTGAAGGTTTCTGTCAAGTTGAGATGTTTTTACAGGCTATATATATAAATCAGAGATTCTGGTGTTCTCGTATCCTCTCCTTGCATAAATTCTAGATCGAGCAAACGTCCCGCAGTTGGAGCCAGATGTTATCACCTATTTTGTACAAATGGTTGAAACCTTATTGAGCCGCCAATGTTGGAACACATCAGTGTTCACTTCCAGAGTATCTGGGTTTCAGATTGCAGCAGTTAGCCAATTTTGGCTAGCCAGTTTTTGTTTTTAGTCGATATGACCATGGCCCCATGGGGGTTTGTAATAAAGTGTGCTAGTAGGATTTTGAGTGTCTCGGTCCCCCATGACTTGATTAAGCAACTAAGGTATTCCAGGGAGTTTTTTCCCTTGTCAATTATACTTTGCCTATAGACGAGCTATAATCAATGAGGTTTTCTCCCACTTCCTCCAAAGCTGGAATGCCCGATTTTGAAAATTTGAGCCGTGGGGGGTTATTAGAGTCCAACTAATGTATATAAGCCTACTAGACACTATTAAAATAGGTTTTGGTCATGTCCTAAGTCTCTAGGACCCTCAGAAAAAATTTCGAAAAAAATTTACCGGGTCCGTCGAATTTGGGTTTTTAATTATCTTTTAAAAATTTAATAAATTTCTCTATAGTTTAAATAGAGAAATATCAATTTGTAATATGTCAGTCATCTGGGATCCAAATTTAATGATTGAAGGCTCCAGACTTAAGCCAAAAATCATTCATGATCCCCAGACCAGTTTATCCTAAGTTTCGGATGTCAGCTAGGCCTCATAATTAATAATTTCTCAAAAAACCCAATTACAAAGAAATTATTAATTAAAATAATAAAATTGATTATTTTGGAGATAATCCAAATCTCTCCAAAATAATCCAAATGGAATAAAATAAAAGGCTAGTTGACATGGCACCTGGCATTAAAGATGATTCCAATCAACTTCACTGAGCTTCAGTCAACTATCCAGTCATCACAAGTTTATCCTCAAAGAGCAATTCGCCCTCCTTCATGCAATCTGCAAATTGGTTAAGTGGCACTTGGTGAATGGGTTGTTGGTTTACATTAATGGCAGTGGGGGGCGCCCTCCTAAATCTTTGCAATCAATTGAGCTTGGCTCCATCTACAACGAGTTAGCATTTATTTCAAGACACCAAGCTTCACCTTCCAAGAGCTCACGCCTTCCTTAGCTTGGAGTTCAAGTTTGCATGTGGCATTCACATATTGGATGGTGATTATTCCAAGAAGAGGATGGGGGGTGCCTTGCCTAGGTGGAGGCCACCTCCCCATCCACATAGACCATGAACTCGACTTTGTGATTGGGTCTAACTCCAAGCCAACTGTTGATTGGATTTTAACTGGATGTGATTGGAATTCGATTTGTGTTAGGTGGCATTTGGCTCTCTTCTCATGCCAATTCGACTTAGGTATTAGGTAGCTTGAGTTTTGTTATATAAGAGAGGCCATTTGGGCTTTCTCCTCATGGAGATTTTGAGCATGAACACTTTGACAAAATACTATTGTAATATTTGTTTGAAGTTTTAATACAAGAAGTGACTTTGGAGGTCCATTGCAAGAGTACTTGGGGTCTATTTCGCATTGTCTTGGTGATATCCCTCTCACCTTATGTTTTCTTTATACAAGTCATTATTCAATATATGTTCTAACATAGCATTAGAAATATCTTGTTCGGATTGTTAGACACAATGCTCACTGAGAGGGGGGGGTGAATCAGTGAGCTAGGGCTCAATTCCAATCTCAACTTTTTCTACCAATCTTGTATCATTATTTCACATTCACTTCAGCATCATATTCATCAATGAATTATATATCAGCAATCAACTAATCACATATCATTTATCAAATAAAATATATCAACACATCGCACAAGAGACTCAAGATATAATTGTAATCTTTTTATATTTGGTTCAACGACTACAACCGTGAGGCACTTCAGCACCAACTGAAAAAAGAGCACCAACTCCTTATCTAGGACACTGCCTAGTGTTTCTTAGATCCTACTAAGAAAAAGTGTACAAGACCCAGCTTGTATTACATACAAACATTTGTCATCAATTCAATCCATCAGTTTGTCACCAAATTGTCACATGTCATCACAAGTTAATCTGCTATCACTGTTTAAGTCAACATGTCACTTAACAACTTCATTGGTCACTGACACAACAGTATGTCAAGTAAATCTGGTCACTGTCAAGACACATGTTCTCCTCTCTGTCATTGTTCACTTCAGCCACTGTCATATCATCATGGTATTATTGCTTCAATGTTGTCCTTCTAACTATGTTCAATAAGATGTACCACAAGTCTTTTAGTGAAGCAACACTCCTCAACTTGATGTTCAACTCTGACCTTGAATATAAAGAACTTCTTTTACTGAGTCATCCACATGCCAAGACTTAAACTTCCACTCAGTTCTCTACAAGGTTTGCCATGGATTCAAGCATGCCTATAACTGTTCATAAAAGACCTCAATGCAAAGATACTTACCAATATTGTGTACTGCAATGATAGACCTTCTATTGTAGCTGTTCAAGCTCTTCATTCAACTGTTACCTTCATCAAGCTTGTCATTTACCTTGTTATCAACTGATTTGTACAAATAGTTGAAACCTTATTGAGCCGCCAGTGTTGGAACACATCAGTGTTCACTTCCAGAGTATCTGGGTTTCATTGTATTTGGGTCTAGCCAGTTTTGTTTTTGAGTCGACATGACCATGGCCCCATGGGGGTTTGTATCAAAGTGTGCTAGTAGGATCTGAGTGGCTCGGTTCCCCATGACTGGATTAAACAACTAAGGTATTCCAGCGAGTTTTTTCACCGTCAGATTATACTTTGCTTCAGGCGAAATATAATCTCTTGGTTTTTCTCCCGCTTCCTCCAAAGCTGGAATGCCCGATTTTGGAAATTTGGCCATGGGGGGTTATTAGGGTCCAACTATAATATATAAACTTACTAGACACTATTAGAATAGGTTCTGGTCATGTCCTAGGTCTCTAGGACCCCCAGAAAAAATTTCGAAAAAATTTTACCGGACGCGTCGAAATTGGGGTTTTTAATTTTTTAATTATTTTTAAATTTTAATTAAATTTCTCTATAATTTAAATAGAGAAATTTGAGTCTGTAATATGTCAGTCATCCGGGATCCGATTTCAGTGTTTGATGGCTCGTTTCATAAGCCAAAAATCACACATGACCCATGGAGCAGCTAAACCCAACTTTCGGATGTCAATTCCGCCCCGTAATTAATATTTTCTCTGAAAAGTCATTTACAGAGAAATTATTAATTAAAATAATAAAATTGATTATTTTGGAGATAATCCAAATCTCTCCAAAATTAATCAATTTGATTAAAATAAAAGGCTAAATGACATGGCGATGAGCATTTAGGAAGATTCCAATCAACTCCAAGCCCACCCAGTCATCCATCCAGTCACCAGCAAAGAATCTTCTTGAGCAAATTCGCCCTCCTTCATGAGAAATTCGATTTAGTGATGTGTCATTTAGTGGTTGGGTTGGTGGCTTGCATTTAAGCTTGAGATAGGCGCCCTATTGACTCACCATTCCACCAAGGCTTGGCTCTCTTCATAACTCGAGTCTACACCTACCATGATTACCACGTGTTGCTTTCACAACCAACTCGCATGAGCATATCCCTCACGTCAATCCCTTTAGGATCCACGCCATTCCTTGTTGTAACTCGTTTATTGGTTAATAGATGTGTTGATTAGCTTGGCTTTTGATCAAAGTCGAGTTAGTGCCTACCTCTACCACGTGCCATCCAATGAACTAGCTCCAACCTACCACATCTAGTTCGCATCTCCCACATAGGCTCACGCTTTTCTTACCCTAGCTCGCACTTCCTTTGTGTAGCATGCCCATTCGTTGTCTCTTCTTCCCAAAGTCGAGTCTTTGCCACATAACCAATCATACCTACCACACCAACTCGACTTTGGCCATGTCTATTGCTCCAAGCTTTCATGATTGGAATTCGACCTCATGATCACCACCAATTCGAATTAGGGTTTTAGTGTCTAGTTTTAGTATAAAGAGAGGCCCATTAGGGGCTATTATCTCATGGATATTTTGGGCAAACTTACTCTGCCAATTTGTAATTGTGATTTAGCTTCTTGCTATTGGAAATAAATTCGACTTTGGAGGTCATATTGATGTGCACATTTGGTCCATGAGAACTTGTTGATGCTTAAATGAGGTGATGTTGTTCCATTAATGCTATTTTATATATACTTGTTTGATCATTCTAGCTTAGAAGTCATTTTTATGTCCATGGAATGAATATTTGTTTTGTCAATGTATTCATTTATGCTTGGTTAATTGAGATCTAGAAGTAGCAAAAAGTAATCGGTTATACTCATGCTCTTCTTGCCCTTTTTTGACTAATCATACTAGACTTGATCAAATCAGTGTTGAAGTGGTTTAGTGTTGCAGATCTCCAAAGTACAAAGTGGGACCTTGAGCTCGGTTGCTTCTTCTTCCCCTTTGTCTTTATTTTGTTAACCTTTGTGCATTTCAGGTATCTTCAAAGATCGTTTTGTGCTTCAAGAAATTGAGCTTAAGAGGTTCCACAAAGATCCATCCACATTTTTCAAAAGTTAAAATTGGTTACTTGTCACTATAGGCTCTCACTTCTTCAAGCCTTCCCATTTGCTCTTTGAAGCCTTTTTACTTGATTTGTTAAGCCATTTCTAGCCCCTCTAGTCTTGATCCAGGATTGCCTTGTCTTCAAGCCATAGATTAGAAATCCATAAGGTTGAAGTTCCTTCAACCTTGGGGAATAACTTGGGATTTGTTCCCTTGTGCTCTCTTCAACACTCGCTGTCGGCGTATCACCGGTTAACCGGAGGATTTCCAAGGCGGTGTTCTACTACCCCAAGTGTTCCACTTGTAGCCTTTTTCCTTTGTCTCGTTATTTCATCTTTGGTTGCCCTAGATCCACCTATCCCAACTCGTTTTTGCCTCCTCCTTGTTCATTCGCCCTTCTCCCTAGGATTTCTTCACCTCCTCCTAGCTTTCGTTTCTCTTCTTTTAGTCCTCCTTTGCCTCAGCTTTCATCCTACATTCTTCTTCTTCCTCTTGCATTCGTTTCTCTCCCTTAAACTTTTTCTCTTTGTCCTCACTTTCTAGATCCATCCTCTACCCCTTCTCGTCCTTTTTCCCAAGTGCCCTAAAACACATTTAAAAGTCAACAAAAACTTGGTAAGGGTTAGTATCTAGTCATCATTTAGCATTGTGTTCTCTTAGTTTATAGTTCAAAGCTCATACTAGAAGTTAATTCTTTGCATTTGAAATAGTTCATTTGAACATATAGAGAAGTGATAAATTGCATGTAGCTCGTAGATTGTTCACAAACTTTTACATTTTCCAAAAGATAGAAAATTTTGCATAAAAATATTTCAAAATTTTTATACTTTAGATCTCATTTCTAGGACATTTCGAGAGTTTGTTGTTCGCTGGTCCGTTTCGCCATAGTTAATATTTTATGATAAAATTTCATGCATTCCATATTTTAGAGTTAAAATTCCAAATCTAGACTTAACTAGTTTCAAGCTTTGGTTTTGTCTTTTGCTAACGGTTAATGGGTGCCTTGTTTAGATGTTTTGGACTTGTGTAGATCATTTGAGGAAGAGATATATTTGATAAAGATCTTGAAACGAAGAATCAAAGCAAAACAAAGTGAAGGATCCATGAGGATGACTTAATCTTGAGATACTTATCCTTTTGTAATAGCAAGTAAAACTTGTTTCTTCTTCAATATTTTCCAAGTATTACCGTTCTCAAAAGACCTTGCAAGGTTTTAAACCCAAGGCATCTGTAACAGTTTAATAAAAAGTTTCAAGTGGATGGGTCCTCCACTTTTGGGTTTTCTTCCCCATTTGGGGAAGAGTGTTGGGTCTTGTGGATTGGTTTAACTTAGTTTATGTTTCCATGCTCTTAGATTAGTTTCTATTTCACTAAGTCATTTGGTTATTTATCTTCCATACTCACTTACCCCCGTGCTCTCCCGAGTAGGGTCTTGAACCTGAAAGAGATTCTTGGGTAGTTAGTTTTATTTCACAGTTTCATTTTGCTTCTCTTCCAAAGCCCTCAGCCGGAAGTTGTATCCTTGAGACTTCGTCTCAAGGGCAGGACCACATAATTTGTGGTTACTCTTCCATCCCCGTCGGTTTCCTTGGTAGAGCTTTCAGCTAGCTGGAGGTTCTCAAGTGCAGGCGGTTCTAGCGGTTGATCCTGTTTCGGGGATCAATCCCACCTAGTAGATTAATTTTGTGTGGTAGAACACTAGATTTGTTTATCTTGCAAGCATTGCTGTTAGTGGTAATTTATATCTTGTGATTAAATACTATTGTTTCAAATCTGTTTCAAATCTGAGATATACTGCCACTACTTTCTTTCTACTTCATAAAATAAACCAAAGTCTCTTGAACTTGGCCAAATCCAAGTCAAGAGCACCCTCTATCGGAGGGCATATTAGTTTCTTGCATTTCCCTGCATTAGGCATTGTTAATCTAGGAAGTCTCTTGAACTGTGGTCATAAGACCAAGTCAAGAGCGCTCTCTGTCGGAGAGTTGAACAAGGCTTTCTAATAATAAAAATTTTCCACTCACACACCCTTTAATTAATTTATCTTGGTTTCTGTCCTACACCCGTATGCTCTGCCAACCTGAAAAGGTTGGGCTAGTACTCAGAAAGGTGGAAGACTTGTTAATTTACAAGTGAAAATCTAATTAAAACTTTCACCCCCATAACCAACCAATCCGGAGTTGATCGATAAGATAATTTCAGTGGGTAATCTCTTAGTGAGGGCGCCGGTGTTCCATGTTCAGCCTCTAGTTTGCTGGCTTGCATTGCGCGGCCTGGCTAGAGCACTGGGTGGCCCGACATGTCCTTGAACGGAGGCACTTGATATTGTCTTTTCCGGACTTTCTTTGAATGCCCTTGGTTTTAGCCCTAATAATCAAGACAATTAAAACTTTGAATTTACCAAGATAAGCTGCATAACGTTCTCACAAACTTCAAATTCAAGCACTTGTATCAAGTTTTCACAATTCACATTTAATTCTTGACTCCATAAGGCACTGGTCCTTTATTTCATATTTTGCTTGTTTAAATATTTACATTGGAGTTATCTGTTATATTTCGTGAAAAGTATTGCCCAAGTGTATCTTTCATCTTGTGTCTGCAACGTGGATTGCGTTATCTTGTCTTACTTTTAATCTTTATAATTGTCTCTCATTTAAAAAACTCCTAAAAAACACCCATCCGCATCACTACATCAAAAAACACTAAAATACACAAAGAGCGTTAGTGAAACTCTCTTTTAGGGACTACCCCCCTTGGCTTCGTTAGGAGTTTGCCTAAACGGAGGAGCTGGGATTCAGGTGACAGTACCTGGCTCATTGCTTGCCCCCAGGGCCACACCTCTCTCACTTGGAGTGAAGAGACAGCTTTCGAAAGATTTCCGCTGCTGGTGTGCAATTTGGCGGACAACATACCTCACATACATATTGTCATCACAAATCATCAATTTGGATCCTTTGTCCACTGTATGCCTAACACATCAATGTCATCATTGTAACATACTAAGCATGCATCACTATCATCATTATTATCATTATTCCACTGAACATGATCACTGTGCAAACATTCCTGAGCATTTCACTGTGCATGCAAACTGTCCCAATCATATAACTTGACTGCCCTCATTCACGTGTTATTGCTGCTGCTCTGTCACCATTCTGTTTGTGCACTCAATTATCACAATTTGTCATGCCCAACATACACAGTCATGCCCAGCATATCATCATTCTTTCCATGCAAATCATATTATCCATACTACTGCCCAAACATAAAAAGTCTTCATCACACATGCTGCTGCCCAGAAACAAACCCAGATGTAAAGGATAAACATAAATTTTATTGCTGCTGCTCTGCTGACTGTGTTGTAGCAGACACTGTCACTGTACTGCAGATCCAAAATTTCCAGAGTGTTGCACCACTACTGCTCCTGCTGCTACCCACGAACTGTCCACACTGTCCACTATTCAACCCGAAAACAGAGCTCCTGACCCTTGTCCGAATTCTCCACAGAGCTAGCCGAATTTCTGCCCCCTAAAATGAGATTTTTTTAAAGTGTATTTATACACCCCAAAAAAAAAAAAAAAAATCCTTGCTGAGTCGACTTGTCTTATTTTTGATAAAAAATAGTTTATTATTTATTATTTTTACTTTTGATTTGAAGCCGACTTGTAGTCATTTGTTTAGTATTTTCAGGACTTGTTTTACCTTTTTGTTTGGGTTTCTTCCACATAATTAGGGACACATTAAATTGTTTTAGGATCTACCTTATTTTAAAGGTTGTTCCATACTTGGCAAGGTCTTGGTTCATTGAATCTCCAAGTTCAAGTCATGCCACATTACATTATATTTCTTCAATCAATTCTAGAAGTTTAATTTGTCATGCACTCCACACTTAAGGGCATCTTTAAGGGTATGAGGACTTCATTCATTCAAAAGGGCTTCCACACCATCCACATGAGCATGGGCTTATAAGAGCATCATCAAAGTACAAGGGGCTCCATCAAGAGTGTGGTTTAGTGTGGTCTCCATGACTTAAACTATATAAGGGTTCCATGACCCCATTAAGACACAAATGACCACAGAATGGGTCATTTGGCCCATTAGGTGTTATAATGGCTCCAAAACCAAGATGCCATGCCAAAACTTGTCCACATCATTCTTTGTCTTCCAAATCATGTCATGCCCTTTATTGTTCTAGCCATTTTCTCCTTTGTCATTAATGTTATCATCATGCATTTACACCTTTGTCATTAATGGTGTGTCATCAATAACAACCATAGAAAACCATATTCATCACGGATTTGTGTGCATGAATGTAAGGGTTTTGCAGGGATGCTCCAGGGTGGAAAGTGGCTTGGAGATCAAGCTAGTTTTCATTTATCAGTGAATATTATTGCCCAATCAATTCTTCTTGCAAGTTCCCAAGGGATCTTCTCATATTAAAGGAAGAAACACTTTCAAAGAGCTTTGGCATCTTCCTCCATCAACAACTATTTTCAAAACATCTTCGTTACCCTAAGCTTATCTCTTCTAGCTTCCACCTTTGCTCCTTGAAACCTCTTTGCCTTGATATCCACCCACCTTCTTGCTCTCATTTTTCCATCTTCTAGCCCTTTCACCCATTCGTTTTGCCCTTTTTCTCCTCATCCATTTCCTTGTTCTTTGCCCTAGATTTACCTCTTCATCCTTCCATTCATTTTGCCCTTCAAAGCTCCTTTCATCCATCCCATTTTTGTCTTCACCATTCTCCCTTCTCCTTACCATTGGCTCCTCTCATCCACCTTCCCAAAAGAGCCCTAAAAACACATAAAACACTAAAAACGAATTGCTCAAGTTTAGTTTTTGTTAGAGTTAGTTTGCTTTAGAAGTTGATAGTTAGATCTAAATTGTTGCATCTCATTAGCAATCACATGCATTGAAAAGTTTAACTTTAGAACATTCTAGATCTCTTTATTTGCTTTAGTATAGCTTGCATTAGTTTAAACTTTTGTTTTCATTCAAAAGATAGGATTTTTTTTCAATAAAAATATCTCAAAAAACTTTTGTTTTAGATCTCTTTCCTAGCAATTTTTAAGCATATGTTGTTTGTTGGTCCGTTTTTACTTTTATGCAATTTTTGAAATAAAATCTCATAAATTTAGTTTTTTCGAAGTCTTTTATAGATTCTAGCTTAAATAGCTTCATTATTTTGTCTTTTTCTGACGTATAATAGATGCCTTGTTGAATTGTTTCGAGCTTGTGTAGGTGATTTGAGAGAGAGATACTTGATAGATCTTGAAGCAAAGAATCAAAGCAAAACCAGATGAATGCCATAAGGGGTGACTGAATATATAAAATCTTATTATCCTTTGTAAAGCTCTTCAAGAGTTCATTTCAATTTTAAAGTCCTTCTCTCAAAAAGTCCTTCAAAGTCTTAAAACCCAAGGCATTTGTATAAAAATTAATAAAAGTTCAAGTGGAGGAGTCCTCCACTTTTGGGTCTTTTTCCCCATTTGGGGAAGAGTGTTGTGGTTGGTTAGCTTAGATCTTCTATTTCATGCTTTAGATTAGTCTTTTACTTCACTTTCGTACTCTCTTCCAAGTTTTGACTTGAGGTAGTATCCTTGGGATGAAATCCCAAGGGCATGACCACATAGCTTTGTGGTTACTCCTCTTTCCCCGTTAGTTTCCTTGGTCGAAATTTCAGCTAGCTGGAAAGTTCTCAAGTGCTAGCGATTCTAGTGGTCAACCTTGTTCGGAGGAAGACCCCACCTTAGAGTAAATTTGTTTGGTAGAACACTAAGTCTCTTTTTAATTTATTTTTGCAAGTAGCATGCTAGTCATCTTTTATATATGTTGAGCTATCACATGATTTATTTTCACAACTGCTTCTACTTGCAATAAAATAAACAAAGCCTCTTGAACTTGGCCAAATCCAAGTCAAAAACACTCTTTGTCAGAGAGCATTTTTAAACTTGTATTTTCCCCCCTGCATTAGGCATATTAGATTAAAAAAGTCTCTTGAACTTTGGTCTTAAGACTAAGTCAAGAGCGCTCTCTATCGGAGAGTTGAACGGTGCTCTTAATAAATAAAATACTTCAACTCACTTTCCCTCATTAATTAATTTACTTTGGTTATTTGTCCAACACCCGTATGCTCTGCCAACCTGAAAGGGTTGGACTAGTACTCAAAAAGGTGAAGGATTTGCTAATTTTACAAGTAATAACCTAATTAAAATTTTACCCCAAATCCAAACCAGCGTCAAATCACTGAGGTTGCTTCCTGAAACAGGTGGTGCCGGGAATCCACTGTCAGACTCGAGGGCGGTTTAAACATTGGACACTTATCCTCTGAATCTGGGTGCTCCCAACCTATCATCTAAGAGGTTGCCAGTATTTTTCCTGGTTAGGTTTACTCTTTTGATATCCTTGTTCTTAGCTTAATAATCAAGACCATTAAAATATTCAATTTGCCAAGATAATTTTCATAACGATCTCACGAACAGCATTTTTTCAAGACCCACACATTCAACATCACAATCTTTACTTTTCTTTGACTCCACAAGGCACTGGTTATCTAAAAGTTTATATCTTGATCAGGACCATTTGTCCTTGTGTTTATTTTCATATTGTGAATGCTTTATCTTATTGTCAAGTCTTGAAGAATACTGTAATCTTGTTATCTGATTTAGCAACGTGGATTGCATTATTATCTTGTATTTATCTCATTCATAAATTGTTCTCATCATAATAAACTCCTAAAACAACACCCATCCGCATCATTTCACACTTAAAACATTAAAACACAAGAGCCTTAGTGAAACTCTTTGTAGGGACTACTCCCCTTGGCTTCGTTAGGAGCTAGCCTAAACGGAGGAGCTAGGATTCAGGTGACAGTACCTGGCTCATTGCTTGCCCCCAATGCCACACCTCTCCCCACTTCCAGTGAGGGAGACAGCTTTCAAAAGATTTCCGCTGCTGGTGTGCAATCTGGCGAACAACAGGCTCTAGATTATTGGAATAGAGAATTATTATTGCATCTATATGTTGTGTTGTGGTGAATGCTTTTGGAGTTCGTTCGTTGATTCTTCCTTTGCACTGGGTTCTTCGAGATTTTGTCATGCTATATTTTTGTACCACGTTTTGCATCTATAGGTGGAGGCCGAATTCATCTGAGGAGGACGTATTGGTAGGGGAGGACCCTCCCTACTTCTTCCTTGGGTTTGTTCGTTGGTAACAAGGCGTATTACTGTCCCAGGACCTTCTATTTCATGTTATCATTGCATTTCGCTTGTATTTCCTCCATACTTGATCTGACTAATTGAATCGACTTTCCTTGGTTTGACAGGTAGAGGAGGTCGCACTTATGGGCTAGGGCATCATTTCGGCAAACAAATTCAACAAGTTCTCATTTGATCTCTACGGGAGTTGTTATCACCAATCTTGTAGTTGCCCCTACAGGTGGATCCAAAGTGTATGGTAGAGGGGATAGGCAACTAAAGTGGTGAACCAAGAGGGCCTTGGTTCCCAAATGGATGGTTGTCACGCCAACCAAGGCACTCTTCGCTTTAGCTATCAAAGCCAAGACAACAAGGGGGAGACCTAGACCTACTCCCGATAGAAGAGATCAACCCAATCACTAGATCAAATCAATCTAATGAGGTACGTAAGGTGACAGGTATGGAACCCTAGAAATAAGGAATTAAGACCATTGTGGAGGCTTAGGAAAGTTGTAATATGACAATGAAAGATAACACACACTGATTCAATGATTAGGTATGATTCCAGGATTCAAAGCTGGTTTCAAATGGTCAAAATCAACTGCCTTGGGAAACGTGACCCTTAAAAAAGGGAAAGTGTCCCAAATCAAAGATCTGACAGTTAGGGCTTTCTAGCTATGCTTGATGAAAGGATATGACAATTTCAAGGTATTTCAAGCAACAAGACAAAGATCAAGCCACAAGATAACTCAACAATCTAGGAAAGTCGAATTGACCTGGGGAAGATTAGTGCCTTGGGAATTGGGCCAAATGGAGTCGGATGCCCACCAAATAGTAGATCTAGAATGTTGAGGTGTTGACGTAGGTGGATCTTGAAAATTAAGGTCATCCAATGGCTAGATCTCAATAGATCTGAGATTGAAATGTGCCACAAAGTGACCCAAGTGGGGCTCAACCCTCAAAATGAGGAATGGGGCCCACAAGGTGAAAATCACTGAAGTGACACAATAGGGGTAGGTTATCAATTATGGAGATCAAGGATTAAGTGGGATCTCACCTACCCAGGTGTTAGATCCTTGCAAACTAGCCCCTCCTAGGAAGTGTGACCTCCCTTAGAGAGACTGTTTTGCCTTGGGAAAGGGGTCGGATGAAGGCCAAATCACACCAAACTACATATCCGAATTGTCGTGGACACTGTAGAGGTGAGTTTTAAATTTTATACCCAAACACCAAGTGGATCTTACTAGATCTGAGAAAATGTAAAATGAGGGTTTGTAAATTGAGTGTTTTATCAATGAAGTAGCTATGTCAATGGATTGGAGCCAAGACAAGAAGAACAAACCTGTGGATCTTACCTGGATAACCTTGTAGATGCCTTGATGATGATGATCTATGCAAACCCGATCAATTTGGAGCGATTTGAGGTAGTTTTCTATGAAGTCGAATTGCCCAAGGAAGCCAATGCGCCCTCTCTCCTGCACAATAAACGTCGACAATATCAGATTTACTGCGAACAAGAGACAAGACTAATGCCACAAGAGAAATAATAGAAAGATAGCATAGATCACAATGATACTAATGATAACCCCCTGATACAAGCGAATGCCAAGTGGAGCGAGTTGAAGAAGCCTTGCAAAAACGCCCAAGTGAAGTCGCCCTCCTGTAGACAAGACAAAAGTTTCCAAAAAGATAGATCTTACCACAAATACCCAAATGCTAGGATGCAATAGACTTTCCAATCACCATCTAAGAACACCAAATGCAAAGGAGACCACAAGAAAGTTTTTCTACATCAAGATTCCAAGAGCCAAAGACCCCTTTACAATGAGAAGCTCTCTCCTTTAAATAGGAAGGAGTGAATCCACAATCTAACCACTTTTTAAATGAGTGGCTAAGATTAAAAGTCAAAAGATCTAATCAATGGTTGAGATGAGCTCAACAATACAATACATGGATCACTAATAAAATATAACAATAAATGGACAAAATCGCCCTAGGAGAGGGAATCCCACCAAATCATGATGACAAAATAAGAAATATAGCTCATAGTGGGTCCAAGGGGTAATTTCTAACACCCTTGGTCAATCCCCATGGCACAATATCCAAGAATAAATGCTCTAGACACCAAATCGTGCCTCTCTGGGAAAGTTGTGAGCCTTAGGAGGCTCCAAAAATCATCAAAACGTGCCATAAGTGATGGATGTGGGTCCCAATGAAGCTTAAACTACTGGAGGTGGTGTGGAAGACATCCCACTCATCATCACTGATCATTCCATGCCATAACATTGCCTCAGTAACCCAAATCGAATTCCTTTGTAGCCATTTTTACCATTTCTGGACTGCCTCAGGAAATGTGAAACTGCCCAAACTGTCTCCTGGAGTACCTGCGCTCTCAAGGTGAGCTCACCAATGAGTCTGGGAGGGGGGTAATATGGCAATAACAAGTGGTTGGACCACCCCCTCCATGCACAGCGCCCTAGAACCAAGTAAATCTCATCACTGCTCTGACAGGGCCTCCAACAGACCAAAACTGCACTAGGATAGCCAACTGAGGCTCAATCATCACTGTAACTGCCCAGAACTGAAAACAAACTGTCTCATTGGACTCAAAAGGTCCAAATCCATCTAAGATGTGTACTCATACACCATATAAACCTATGCATGGTCTAAAATAAATACTCATCATATCCGGCAGACCAAATAATAATAATCTGTAAAAGTGTTGAATAGCACAAATCATCATCATAAACCTAAAACCACTGCATAAGCCCAAAATGGTTACCTGTACTAGACCATATATCATCTATCTATAACATCTAAGGTCTGCCACCCCATGTCCCGTGGTTGACTTTTGGTCAAACTAAGGTTTGACCAAGTCAACATGACCAAAATATGACTCAAACTGTCATCAAGCTGCTGCAAGGTGTCAAGGGTTAAAACATGCTTTACAATCCATTCACATAGCAATTATAACAAGTAGCAATCATTACTAGCGATCTAAATCCAAATATAATATGTCATTAATTATTATTAATTACTCAGACAAGACTTTCAAGGTCATACTCACTTCATAGTTGTGATCAATTTGCTAGTGAAGGGTGAAGGCTAAGAAACAATTGGCTAGGTCAAAGGATGACTTACTGACTTAACACTGTGATACTTTGGAAATGGAAAAGGGAATACACACCATAGCATATAGTGGACAAGCAACAACACAGGGAATGGCGGTGTCTCACAAATGGATAAGTTGTTCAAAGAGTGTTTATTCACCTTACACTGATATGCACAATCCATAATACAAATGAGGCCAGCAATCTTTTTGATATAAAATTTAAGTTACATTGCTTTTTGGGCCTAGAGTTTCCATACCCTTTGATCTATGTGTGTTTATAAACACATTGCATAGATTTACATTTAATTTAGGGTTTTTTGCTGCAGGTGTGTTTTTAAGGCACGGCACTTGTTTACCTGAGCACTTCTAGGTGTGTCACAGACAGCTTGTTTACCTAGGTATTTACATTTCACAGTAGATATAGCATTTGATATTTTCATAGCCATTTCATTTGGCTTTCTTTTCATACAAGATATAACATTTCATTTCCATATTTTGTATCCATGGCAGCACTAAAAGTTTCAGGTTTAGCCAACAACATCTTTAGTGACTAGGGGGAATTCACAAGGAACACCAACTCAGAGCCGAGACACAATAAACAGGGACACTTATCCAATATAGAGGCTACAGTGGGGGAAGGTCCTCCATGCCACTATTCAAGAAGTAAGTCAGGGTAATGAACAAACTGAGTAAGTCATGAATGGATGAAGATAGTGAATAATGAAACCAGCACTAGCAAGCCAAAATATGGTGGGAATGATCACCTCTATTCTCCCTAAGGTGGGTAAAACCAATGAGTATAGGCCAAGAACTTCTAAGTTTGAGTAGGGATATATATATATACCAGGTCCACATATCTATATGATCGCTAGATCATGATACTAAATGCTAAGACATGTTAAGAAAATGGAAATAAAAGCAACATAATCACAACACCATAATATACCTGCAGAGCTCAGAAACAGGATTCGTCCTTGACCCTTGCCGTGTCCCGAATCGGTCGAATCGGACACGATTCGATTGGAATTCGTGTCCGATTCGACCTTGCATCGAATCCTGAATCGGGACACGACTTTCCCAGCGAATCGGACACGCAGATGAAGCGAATCGCGACTGTCGGACACGTTTTTGAAAAACAGGACACGTTTTTGGCGGAAAAGTGCGTCCGGGTTCACTTAAAAATCAAAATTTGCCTTTCTTTTTGTCATTTGCAAGGAAGCATTTGATTGAGAGTGAGTTGTATGTGCAGGTGAAGGAGATTTGAAGGAGATTTGAAGGCTATCCATCGTTTCCAAGCGATTCCAAGTGCATTCCGGTGGATTTGTGGAGAGGATTGCAAGCTCAACCATCACAAAAGAAAAGGAATGTCTCAATCAGCTAGGGCAGGAGGTAGGGGGCAAAGGAGAGGGAGAAATGCACCATCTAGTGCCTCCCCTCCTATTCCACCAAGCACAAGCGGTTCTCCTCCTCCGTCAAGTGCTCCATCGGCTGCTAGTGGAGCTCATTCTATGGCTCCACTTAACCCTGTTTTAGCAAGACAACAAGCCCAAGAAAAAAAATACCCTTTGTGGAAGTATGTGACAAGAAAAGATGGGCCCGGGGCAAAGCTTGGTGGGGGAGGCAATGTGTCTTGGAGATGCAATTTTTGCAAGCATGAGTTCATGAGCACATATTTCCGGGTTAAGGGCCATTTGTTGGCCCTTCCTTCTTGTGGGATTTCTTCATGCAAAGCGGTGACTGTTCACCAAAGGAGGGATATGGAAAGAGAGGATCATGTTGGCTTAGGGAAGGTGGCAGCAGCAAGCAAGAAAAAAGAGGATGATCCTCTTCCATTCTTGAGGAAGTCCTCTAGCACCAAGCCTCCATTTCCACCTAGCATTCATGGGCGTGGGCATGGGCGTGGGGATACTTATCAAACAAGAAAGAGGCAATCTACAGGTGGTCCAATGGATAGGATTTTCCAAAAAGAGGCGCGAGAAGAGGTAGACCTTACTATTGCATTTTTCTTCTACCTCAACTTCATTTCATTCAATGTTGCACGGTCACCATTGTATTTTGAGACGGTTAAAACTATCATGGAACGTGCTCCAAATGGTTATGTGCCTCCTAGTTCAGAGAAGCTTAGAACCACATTGTTGGTTAAAGCAAAGAAGGAGGTAGATAAAATTCTTGAGCCAATTAGATCAACATGGCCCTCATCCGGTGTGAGTATTGTTTCTGATGGATGGACAGATCCCGCACGCCATCCACTCATCAATTTCATGGTATCTTCCCAAAATGGACCAGTGTTCTTGAAAGCGGTTGATGCTCTTGGCGAATACAAGGATGCACAATTTATGGGTGATTTATTCATCAAAACCATTGAAGAAGTGGGTGTTGAGTCGTGTGTACAAATCATCACGGACAATGCACCTGTTTGCAAGGCTGCTGGCATGATTGTGGAAGCTAAATATCCACAGGTATGTTCATTTTGGACACCTTTCATTTCTAATTTGCTCATTGTTTGAATTTGGTCATTGCAATGTTAGTGTTGTAGAGTCATTGATACATGCTTTTATTGCTCTTACAGGTTTTTTGGACACCTTGCATTGTCCATTCCTTGAATTTAGCACTGAAAGCCATTGCTTCGGATGTGGCATGGATTGACAACCTTATTGAGGATGCACGCCATATCCGTAACTTTGTACAAAACCACACAAATGCCCTCACCATCTACAAACAGTACACACAGCTTTCATTGCTGAAGGTTGCAGATACTCGGTTTGCTTCCTCATTCATCATGCTCAAGAGGTTGAGGGAGGTCAAAACCGCTCTTGGGTCCATGGTGATTTCAGAGTTTTGGGCCTTTTGGAGAAAGACGGATCAGGCTGCTTCACAAAAGGTGAAGGACTTGGTGTTAAATGATGGTTGGTGGGACACGGTGGATCTTACTATTAAGATCATGGAGCCAATCATTTCTTTGTTGCGGTATGCAGACACGGACCAGCCCATCCTAGCAGAGGTTTATGAGGGGTGGGATTCCATGATTGAGTCCATGAGGTCCATTGTCATGGAGAATGAGTGTCCCGAGTATGGGACATCGGCAGAGAACTTATGGACCATTATTCGGGATATTCTTATCTCCAGGTGGGATAAGAATTGCACACCTTTGCATTGCTTGGCCCACTCCTTGAACCCCAAGTTCTACACTCAGGAGTGGCTCACTGGTGGATCGGGGGCCTCACACAGAGTCCCTCCTCACATGGATGCAGAGATTGCAAATGGGAGGAAGATAGCACTTAGACGGCTATTTCAGGATAGAGACATGCTTGAGGAGGTGGAGGATGGCTTTGTAGATTTTTCCACTGGCACTGGGAGATTTGGAGGCTATGATGTGCTTAGAGATAGGGAGGGTAAGACACCCTATCGTTGGTGGGCAACTCATGGGGCAACATCCCCTATTCTACAGAAGTTAGCCTTCAGGGTCATCTCTCAAGTTACATCATCCTCTTGTTGTGAGAGGAATTGGAGCACATATGGGAACTTGTACAGTGTGAAGAAGAGCAGGCTTGAGCAGTCCAGGGCAGAGTCCATGGTGTATGTGCACTCCAACCTTCGTCTTATTTACAGGAAGAGGGAGGAGTGGGTGAAGGGAAAGACAAAGATGTGGGATGTCTTTCCTGATGATATGGGTTTGGACAGCAGTACTGAGTTGGCATTAGCCAACATGGATCTTAATGATCCAGTGCTAGAGCCGGTCACTTTTGATGAGAGTGATCGTACAGAGGGGTCATCCTCCACAGCAGCAAATGCAGATCGTCAGATGGGCTTGGGCAGAGAGGAGGAGGAGGGGGAGGAGGATGAGGATCAGGGCAGTGGCAGTGGCAGTGGCAGTGATGAGTATGTTGATTCAGGCATGGAGGAGGACTACTGACATATGGGATTCTCCCATCTTGATCCACCCCTTTTTGTATTTACTATTAGTCTATTTGGCATTTGCCAGTGGCCCAGTGCCCAGTGGCATTCCGACATATATGTATACATTTTGATTTTGATGACTTAATGAGAAATATGGTTCCGACATGCATATGTGTCTCATTGTGATTTGTGAATGACAAATGTGTTGTGAATCGTGATTTGTGAATGACAAATGTGTAATCATTAATGTGTTTTTATTCTAATTTCTATTGAATATTTGTAAATGTTCTAGTTTCTAAATATTTTTGGATCTATATGTCTATATTTTTAAATTTTAATATATTTTTAAAAAAATATATATATGTATATAAAACGTATCCTACGTGTCCTGATTTCGGGGGTCACCGTGTCCGTGTCGGACTCTCGTATTTTCGTGTCCTACGTGTCCCGTGTCCCCGTGTCAGGTGACTTAGCTGCAGAGTCATATACCTGAATGCTCATCATCTGAACCATCATCTGACCTCTGAAACTGCTGTTGTAACTTTGGGCACTACTGACTGCTCTGTACAAATGGCTAAATAGCTACATCGGTCATCTCTTTGAGTGTCCTGAGACTCAGTCATGGCATGGGGAATAAAACTGTTGTCGAAAATCTGATAGTGATCCATAATAGATGCTCGTCTCATTATCTCAATGTAAGGGAACTGGCTGAATAGTGTACTGGAATCTGACAAAAAATGGATGGTAGCCCGGCTACTATATATGTGATAACAGGAGTCTTCCTCAACGACAAGGCATCTCATTCCAACACTCAGGTATGATCTCAAGGTAATTTCTCTCTCCATGATCTATCCATTTGTCTAAATGCTTCAAACCCCCATAATTTCAAAACCCTCATTTTACATTTTCTCAGATCTAGCAAGATCTACTTGACTTTTGGGTATAATATTCGAAACCCACCTCTATAGCATCCACGGCAATTCAAATCTATAGTTTGGTGTGGATTGGCCCTCATTTGACCCACTTCCCAAGGCAAAGAGGCTTCTCCAATGGAGGTCGCACTTCCTAGGAGGGGTGATTTTGCTTGATCTAGCACCTGGGTAGGTGAGATCCCACTTGATCCATCATCTCCTTAATTAATAACCTACCCCTAGTGTGTCACTTTATTGATTTTCACCTTGTGGGTCCCATTCCTCATTTTGAAGGTGAGCCCCACTTGGGTCACTTTGTGGCACATTTCAATCTCAGATCTACTGAGATCTAGCCATTGTATGACCTTAATTTTCAAGATCCACCTACCTCAATACCTCAACTATCCAGATCTACAATTTGGTGGACATCCGACTCCATTTGGCCCAATTCCCAAGGCACTAATCTTCCCTAAGATAATTCGACTTTCTTGGATTGTTGAGTTATCTTGTGGCTTGATCTTTGTCTTGTCACTTGAAACACCTTGGAACTGTCATATCCTTTCATCAAGTATAGCTAGAAAGCCCTAACTGTCAGATCTCTGATTTGGGACACTCTCCCTGTTTTAAGGGTCACGTTTCCCAAGGCAGTTGATTTTGACCTTTTGAAACTAGCTTTGAATCCTGGAATCATACTTGATCATTGAATCCCTGTGCATTATCTATCATTGTTATACTATACCTTTCCCAAGCCTCCACAGTGATCTTAATTCCTTATTTCTAGGATTCCATACCTGTCACCTTACGTACCTCATTTGATCTGGTGATTGGGTTGATCTCTCCTGTCGGGAGTAGATCTGGGTCTCCCCCTTGCTATCTTGGCTTTGATAGCTAAAGCGAAGAGTGCCTTGGTTGGCGTGACAACCATCCATTTGGGAACCAAGGCCCTCTTGGTTCACCACTTTAGTTGCCTATCCCCTCTACCGTCCACATTGGATCCACCTGTAGGGGCAACTACAAGATTGGTGATAACAGCTTCTTTTAGTGAACACTTGTTTGATGAGTTAGATGTACAATACAAAGTGAAATATGTGTTAAAATCAGGGTTAGATTAGGTTTTGAAGCAGGAAATTAAAAATTGTATACTTTAATGCAAAAATAAATCTCTAAACTAGTACTGGAAACAAAATAGTGCAGCTGTAACAATACAAAATTTAGATCTACTAAATTAAAACATAATTTTCATCTCTTTCAATTTTAACACTCCCAAAGGTCCCTGTGTTAAAGTTGAAGCATACAGTAACAATAACCAGTAGAGCAGCAGTAGCAGTAAGAATATTTAAATAAAGTTATAACAGCAGAAATAGATCTAACAAAAAAATACAAAAGAACAAGTCCGATAACTTACTAGGTGAGTTGAGAGCTTCCTTATACTCAGAAATTTAACTTTCAGAACAGACTGAGCCTCTCAGAGGCAAGTCAATCAACTCGAACAAAACTGACCCTTACCTAAGGGTTTGTACATATCTGAGAGAGAGAGATGGCAGAGGCTATAGGATAGGTTTCTCCAAGATCTGACCCAACACATTAACCAAGACAATCAAAGAGAGAAAGACACGAGGGCAGCCAAAACACAGTCCAAAGTGTCAACCTTAATAAACCTTAAATACAGTAATGGTGGTCACCAATAGGTCATGACAGAGCTCAAATAACAGTAGCATCCCAAGCAATCACCCAACAAGATAACAGGCCTCAAATCATAGTAGCAAGCAACAACTTCCACAATTAGCCCTACACACAGTTGATCTGACCCAACCAAGGTAGTGACCTCCACAAGTAGCCCACCAAACAGCAAATCTGGCTCATACAAGGTCTTAACAGGCAACGGACTTTACAAGCAGCAAATGACAGCCCTAAAAACTTCACAAGGGGTAGCGGCCTCCATAGTATGACAACATGCAGTCCAAAATTTAGTCCACAAAGGCAGCGGCTGTCTAAAACAGTCATAGGTGGCAACGGCCTCCACAAATGATAGTGATCAACTCTAAAACAGTCCACAGGGGGCAGTAGTCTCCACAAAAGACAACAAACAACCCTTTTCAGGCTTTAATAGGTCATGGCCTCCTCAAATATAGCAGCGGCAGCCCTTTATAAGCTTAGACAAGTCACGACCTCTTCAACTAGGGCAGCAACAGCCATTTACAAACTGCAGCCTCTTTAACTAGGGCAACATCAAACCATAAGGGCAACAGGTCAGTCCACGGAGTAGCACAAAGACCACAAGGCCAGCGAATCAGACCACGGGTCAACACAAAGGGCAGCGGAACAATCTTTATTGTTAAGATTATATGCTACTAAAGACTAAATTATAACTTCATGAGCATTTAATACAGTTTCACAATAGCAACATAACAAGGATCTCTGAAAGATACACAATCACAAGGTACACAACAATATATCCTGGGAAACCCTCAAGGGGAAGAAAACCCAGCAAGAACTTCCTCAATATAGATTACCAAAGTACAATGCCCAAAAATAAGTCTCACAAAGAAGAGAGACAAAAAAAAAAACTCTAGAGCCAAGCCAATCCTCCTCCTCCTTCGCAAACTTCCTCTCTCCTCTAATGCACAATGATTGAGTGAGTGAATGGTACAAATGAGGGAAAGACTCCCTCTATTTATACTTTACTTTTCACTTGACTTTTAACCCAACTAGGTTGGCCTCAATAACTTAACTTGGCCGACCTCTCTAGGGAGACTCAAAATAATAATAATAATAAACTCTTTTGGGTACTATCGACCCTACTTACAATGGAGGTTTTACCTCATCACTTTTACATGACCAAATATAATAATGACATCCCCGAACGGAGGTAAAACATCTCCGATGGAGTTACAATAATAAAGTACAAGTAGAATATTCTTCGAAGTTACATTAATTCAACACTCCCCCTTAACAAGAAGGGTATTCTACTGACAACAACAACAACAACATGTGTGGCTCTACAGAACATCATCGGAAGGAGGGAGGAGGAGGCATTATCAACAACATCATCTGGAACATTGGTTAGTACATCTATAAATCATTGGAAGTTCTTCAACAGCATCAATATCAGCAACTGGAACAACTTGTAACATCATCATCATCATCTGCAGCACGGAGACGGAACATCATCTACAGCACGAAGCTGGAACATCATCATCATCTTCAGTACAAAGCTGAAGTATCATCATCTGCAGCACGAGGCTGGAACATCATCATCCGTAGCACTAGAGCATCATCATTTGCAGTACTAGAATATCATCATCTTCAGCACTGGAACATCATCTCCTGCAGCACTGGAACATCATCATCTGCAGCACACATGATCCTTCCTTTCGGAATTACGGGATCGTGTTCAACATGGGTGATCCGTCCTTTCGGAATTATGGGATCATGGACAGTCCTTCCTTTCGGAATTATGGGACCCAATCCATCAACTCTGGTGATCTTTCCTTTTGGAATTACGGGATCATGGACAGTCCTTCCCTTCGGAATTACGGGACTATTGTAGGCACAACAGATCCCATTACTTAATTGAATAATGGGAGCCCCAACTCTCTTCTTTAGAGGTAATTTTCAATTCCCCTATTTATTTTGGGGTTGTTACAGTTTTATCATGTATTTCATTTCCTTATCATGTTTCAATCCAACTAATAAATTTTCCCTGTAAAAATTTATGGTTTTTTGTGTGTTTTTTGTGAGTTGCGGTAAGCATAAATTTTCTCCAAAATTTGTCATTTCCGCAATCCGCAATGCGGATTGCGGAAGCTTGATCTTTTTGGTTTGAACTTCTTTCTTTCCATTGCGGGTTGAGGAAAGAGTTTGAAAAATAAGTTTGTGCTTTCCGCAATGCGGGTTGCGGATTGACGAAAGTGGAACGTACATTGTTTTCAATAACTTTATTTGCGATCCCACAACCTGCAACCCGCAACCCGCAATTGCGGATTGCGGAAACTTTTTGTTCACTTATATTTAGAATTGCGTTCCCGCACCCGTAACCCGCATTGCGGATTGCGAAAACCTTTTATCTTTTTGCAAAGGTTTCTTTCCGCAACTCTTTTATGCCTTTCATTTTTAAATCTTAGACGTTGATTTGGTTTGATCCTACGACTCAAATTGCATTCCGCATGTTTGTTAAATAGTTCGAATTTCTTGTTTTTCTTTACCATTTTCAATTTCACGAATTTCACTTACGATAGAGATTTTACTGTGAGTTTTTACCAGGGGTGTTTTCTTGCCTCTTTCGTCAGCACACGTTGGTTTCTTCCTCTTCCTATTGGTGGTTTTTGGAATTTCTTTGTTTTGAAAATCGTTTAGTGATTGGTTTTATTTATTTTTTAGAATTTACCAGTCATCCACCATGTTGAGAATTACCCGTTCCAAGACTGCCCAAAAAGACTTGAAAAACAAAGACCCTAAATCTGGCATCCTTGCCGATACCAATGCCAGAGTATCTGAGACTTACCTTCTGGATTGGTCTAAAATCTATGCCATCTTTGACAACGACGACCTGTCGGATATTCAGGATAACCAGTCCTTTTATAAAAACATCAAAGATTCTCAATTGCATGTCATAGCATCCAGACTAGCAATTTTGCCCTACACTGACCCTGTGAAGTGGATAATTGACCACGCAGACCCCAAAGACCGTTCTTTTAACGACAAGGTAGGGTCTCAATTGACCTCTTTCCGCTCAGAAGTCTTTGTTAGAGCGTATGCCCTTAGGCCGGCCACCCAATTCCTCAATGCAGCTTTTCTAGACTCTGTTAAGACCAGGTTTAATTTTGATGAAATGATAAAATCCTGGATGAACAACCCAGCCATCTTCGCGCCCAGAGCCGATAATTCGTACCCTATTTCCTAGTTCAAGGAACCTGTTATCACCAATCTTGTAGTTTCCCCTATAGGTGGATCCAATGTGGAGGGTAGAGGGGATAGGCAACTAAAACGGTGAACCAAGAGGGCCTTGGTTCCCAGATGGATGGTTGTCACGCCAACCAAGGCACTCTTCGCTTTAGCTATCAAAGCCAAGATAGCAAGGGGGAGACCCGGATCTACTCCCGACAGGAGAGATCAACCCAATCACCAGATCAAATGAGGAATGGGACCCACAAGGTGAAAATCAATAAAGTGACACACTAGGGATAGGTTAAAATTATGGAGATCAAGGATCAAGTGGGATCTCACCTACCCAAGTGCTAGATCAAGCAAAATCACCCCTCCTAGGAAGTGCAACCTCCCTTGGAGAAGCTTCTTTGCCTTGGGAAGTGGGTCAAATGAAGGCCAATCCACACCAAACTATAGATCCGAATTGTCGTGGATGATATAGAGGTGGGTTTCGAATATTATACCCAAAAGCCAAGTAGATCTTGCTAGATCTGAAAAAATGTAAAATGAGGGTTTGAAATATAAGGGTTTTATCAATGAAGTAATTGTGCCAATGGATTGGAACCAAGACAAGAAGAACAAACCTGTGGATCTTACCTGGATAACCTTGTAGATGCCTTGATGATGATGATCTATGCAAACCCGATCAATTTGAAGCGATTTGAGGTAGTTTTCTATGAAGTCGATTTGCCCAAGGAAGCCAATGTGCCCTCTCTCCTGCACAATAAACGTCAACAATATCAGATTTACTGTGAACAGGAGATAAGACTAATGCCATAAGAGAAATAACAGAAAGATAGCATAGATCACAATGATACTAATGATAACCCCCTGATACAAGCGAATGCCAAGTGGAGCGAGTTGAAGAAGCCTTGCAAAAATGCCCAAGTGAAGTCGCCCTCCTGTATACAAAACAAAAGTTTGCAAAAAAGATAGATCTTACCACAAATACTCAAATGCTAGGATGCAATAGACTTTCCAATCACCATCTAAGAACACCAGACGCAAAGGAGACCACAAGAATTTCCACAAGAAAGTTTTTCTATATCAAGATTCCAAGAGCCAAAGACCCCTTTACAATGAGAAGCTCTCTCCTTTAAATAGGAAGGAGTAAGTCCACAATCTAACCACTTTTTAAATGAGTGGCTAAGATTAAAAGATGAAAGGATCTAATCAATGGTTGAGATGAGCTCAATAATACAATACATGGATCACTAATAAAATATAACAATAAGTGGACAAAATCGCCCTAGGAGAGGGGATCCCACCAAATCATGATGACAAAACATAAAATATAGCTCATGGTGGGTCCAAGGGGTAATTTCTAACACCCTTGGTCAATCCCCATGGCACAATATCCAAGAATAAATGCTCTAGACACCAAATCATGCCTCTCTGGGAAAGTCGTGAGCCTTAGGAGGCTCCAGAAATCATCAAAAAGTGCCATAAGTGATGGATGTGGGTCCCGATGAAGCTGAAACTATTGGAGAAGGTGTGGAAGACATCCCACTCATCATCACTGATCATCCCATGCCATGACATTGCCTCAGTAGCCCAAATCGAATTCCTTTGTAGCCATTTTTACCATTTTTGGACTGCCTCAAGAAGTGTGAAACTGCCCAAACTGCATCCTAGAGTGCCTGGCTCCAAAAATAAAAAATCACCAGACAGTCTGGAAGGGGGTAATATGGTAATAACAAGTGGCTGGACCACCCCCTCCAAAAATAGCGCTCTAGGTGAACCAATCATATCTCTGCTCTGCTCTGACAGGGCTTCCGACAAGCCAAAACTGCACTAGGATAGCCAATTGAGGCTCAATCATCGTTGTAACTGCCCAGAACTGAAAACAGATTGTCTCATTGGACTCAGAAGGTCCAAATCCATCTAAGATGTGTACTCATACACCATATAAACCTTTGCATGGTCCAAAATAAATACTCATCATATCCGGCAGACCAAATAATAATAATCTGTAAAAATGTTGAAAAGCACAAATCATCATCATAAGCATGAAACCACTGCATAAGCCCATCATGGTGACCTGCACCAGACCATATATCATCTATCTATAACATCTGAGGTCTGCCACCTCATGTCCTGTGGTTGACTTTTGGTCAAACTGAGGTTTGACCAAGTCAACATGACCAAAATATGACTCAAACTATCATCAAGCTGCTGCAAGGTGTCAAAGGTTAAAACATGCTTTACAATCCATTCACATAGCAATTATAACAAGTAGCAATCATTACTGGCGATCTACATCCAAATATAATGTCATTAATTATTATTTATTACTCAGACAAGACTTTCAAGGTCATACTCACTTCATAGTTGTGATCAGTTTGCTAGTGAAGGGTGAAAGCTAAAAATAACATGGCTAGGTTAAAGGATGACATACTGACTTAACACTGTGACACTTTGGAAATGGAAAAGGGAATAAACACCGTAGCATATAGTGGACAGGCAACAACACAAGGAATGGCGGTGTCTCACAAATGGATAAGTTTTTCAAAGAGTGTTTATTCACCTTACACTGATGCGCACAATCCATAATACAAATGAGGCCAGCAATCTTTTTGATATAGAGTTTAAGTTCCATTGCTTTTTGGGCCTAGAGTTTCCATAGCCTTTGATCTATGTGTGTTTATAAACACATTGCATAGATTTACATTTAATTTAGGCTTTTTTGTTGCAGGTGTGTTTTTAAGGCACTTGTTTACCTGAGCACTTCTAGGTGTGTCACAGACAGCTTGTTTACCTAGGTATTTACATTTCACAATAGATATAGCATTTGATATTTTCATAGCCATTTTCATTTGGCTTTCTTTTCATACAAGATATAACATTTCATTTCCATATTTTGTATTCATGGTAGCACTAAAAGTTTCAGGTTTAGCCAACATCTTTAGTGGCTAGGGGAAATTCACAAGGAACACCAACTCACCATAGGCAAGTTTTGTCACCAACTCAGAGCCGAGACACAATAAACAGGGAAGCTTATCCAATATAGAGGCTACAGTGGGGGAAGGTCCTCCATGCCACTAGTCAAGTAGTAAGTTAGGGTAATGAACAAATTGGGTAAGTCATGGATGGATGAAGACAGTGAATAATGAAACCAACACTAACAAGCCAAAGTATGGCGGGAATGATCACCTCTATTCTCCCTAAGGAGGGTAAAACCAATGAGTATAGGCCAAGAACTTCTAAGTCTAAGTAGGGATATATATATATATATATATATATTTCAACCAAGTCCACATATCTATATGATCGCTAGATCATGATACTAAATGCTAAGACATGATAAGAAAATGGAAATAAAAGCAACATAACCACAACACCACAATATACCTGCTGAGTCATATACCTGAATGCTCATCATCTGAACCATCATCTGACCTCTGCAACTGCTACTGTAACTCTGGGCACTACTGACTGCTCTGTACAAATGGCTAAATAGCTACATCGGTCATCTCTCTGAGTGTCCTGAGACTCAGTCATGGCATGGGGAATAAAACTGTTGTCCAAAATCTGATAGTGATCCATAATAGATGCTCATCTCAGCATCTCAATGCAAGGGAACTGGCTGAATAGTGTACTGGAATCTGACAGAAAATGTATGGTAGCCCGGCTACTATATATGTGATAACAGAACCCTTTTCCCTTCTAGGAGCTATGCTTTGCAGACTCTACAGTTTACCCAATTGTTCCATGTTTAAAGCTGAATGGGCACCTGTGGCTCACCATGTTCTCACGACAAGGGAGTCTTTCAATTGGGCTCAGATTCTTTCAGTCGAATTAAAGACAACAATTGAGCTTTACCAGAAAACACCGGCCTCAAGGAAGCCTCCCTGTTATTACTCAGCTTATGTCATTGATGTGTTCTGTTCAGCTTTCCCGTTCTCCTCCATGGGATGGAATTGGACCCTTTCAACACCCCCAGTTCATATATAATGTTCCGCATTGTGGGAAGATAACTTTGTACCTCTGTTATATGACATTGGTGATCATTTCTTTGGGACAATTCATATGATGATATTCAAAGAGGATGCACCTACCTTCTTTGCTCACGCCCGAACACTTATCAAGGTTTGGGGAAGTGACACGGTTCACTTACTGCCGAGGATAGTCCCAAATAAGTTGTTGTTAGAGGAAACTGCCTATCAGATTGTTACTGATGGGGTGTTCCTGAAGTTGACTAGACCTAAAAGAAAAGGATGGCCCAAATTCCCATTGAACCTTGGGCCTCTGATCATTCAGAACTCAACACACGCTGTAGTGTTGGGGAAGAAAATTGAATCCCTAAAGCTGGGAAAAGCTCCCAAAAGGAAACATGACCCCAAGGCATTCCTGGCTAACCACTTCGCCCAGGAACACATGAAGATTACTTATACCCATGAGGCTGTCCCTGATGATTCTATTTACCAAGGAGCTGATTTGTTTTCTGAGGTCCTGATCAAGGCCAAATCCAAAGAAGAACAAAGCTTCATTCTCCAATATCAACAAGAGCTCAAGACCAAGGTCTTGAATTTCAAGAAAATGGAATTGTCACTTGTTGATTAGGTTCGGAAGGAGAGGGCAGAAAAGGAGGCTCAGAAATGGGTCCTCTTGCCATTATAGATGATTGCCATATGCAGATGTCTTACTATGATAAATGGCTTGAAAATTTGGGGCCCCATATCTCTGGTGATATCTCCATGGATTCAACTCAGTCATACTTATCCAGCATCGGGGACAGTGAAGCATGTTATACAGAGAATTCTCTTGCAGTTATTCAGTCTATGATGAACCCAGATTATCATTCCCAACTGTGTTCCCCAAGCAGTATTGAAGAAGTTGTTCAACCGTTTATGTCCAGTATCAGTAAGTTTCCAACGATGCATTTCAATAAAACCAATATAGGTATGTGGAAAAGTATGACATTCTTTTCACATTGTCAGAATTACTATTGTTTATCTTTTCGCTTGAAATGTGAAGGTATAGATTATGTGGCTGACAATTTCAAAATTTTAAAGATTATTGGGGGTACTAACATGATAATTACAAAGATGAGCAATATACTTGTGTGTCCAAAGAAATGTTTAAGCAGGTGCAGGGACAGGTTGCAACTATCCTATGAAGATTTGCGAGGTCCACCTATGCAGATGGACTCCCAAGTTCAAAATCAGGCAACCAGTTTAAGGAAAAAAAAATTCTCAATGCAGATGTATGATGGAGACAGCCCATACATAAGTCTGGTATAAGCATGGATAAATGAAGCTTGTCAAGGCAATCCTTCTCTGTGGCAGCAATACTAAGGCTTTCAGTCCCCCGCGGTCATCCAGCTTTCATTCCTCATTCTGGTGCAAATCCCGATACGTACTCAACTTGTTATAAATGCGATCTTATCATGGATTCTTTCTAAAGACAAAGGTAAAGGATCAAGTATGAATTGCATGGATTCTTTCTAAAGACAAAGGTAAAGGATCAGGTATGAATTGCTTACTCAGATGGTTACATTGGTGGTATGATTTCACTTAACCTTTCTTGATTATCATGTTTAGCCTAGATAGGATTGGTTTCATTTGAGTTAGGCATATACTGTTACCCATGCATTGCATTTGCCGTTCTTTCATGTTGTCTACATTTAGTCTGTTTCGTTATCCAGTTTGTTTTTATATCTATATACTGAGCAAGGCAGGACGGAAGTGTCTGCCTCATGGTGCTATTGATCTCCTTGGATATTTGATGTGTGTGTAGGTCTACAGGTACCAGAAGATTCACAGGTTCTCGAGCACTCCTGGGAAGAGCACTTGTCCTGCAATTGGAGCCAGTGTTATGTGGTACCAATACTAGTGCACCTTCAGACGTGCCCCCAGGGAGAGAGGGTCATTTTTTTAGACCAGGAGGGTTGTTATCCAGCATTTTCTAAATGGAGGTTATGTCCAAACCTTTTGGTCCTTCTCTTAGAAGTATTATGGCTTAGTGGCATTGCTGACTGCCTCATTATAGGGCTTGTAGCCCTGAGGTTGGTGTCTGGGGCTCCTAGGGGTGGGTCACTGGGTTACATGCCCCCCACATGTTCCACTATTCCGGTGACAGTTCCGTCTGCTGTGAGGCTCTTGCCTCTCTTCCAAGTCACCTCGGGCACCCTCCTGGTCCCTCTGCAGCGTAGTGCCCTCTCTCCTTGGGCCTCTTCCAAGGATGACGTCATCATCCTCACCAGGCCATACTGCTTGTTCTGGGGAGGACGTTAACAGATTATCAGCACTGTTGGGGTTAGATGGGTATGACACCCCCCCCTTCCTACTCCAGCCTTCAGTTTGGAGTATTTTGCTCAGTTTAGCCATTTTAGCCATTTTTGGGTGAACTCTAGGGAAAATGCCCCAAGTTACCCACAGATTTGTTTATTTTATATTATTTTATGTTATAATTTTAAGTTGACATGTTATAATTTTAAAATGACATTTTAAAGCATGTAGGCTTGGTTATTTTGTAAGAGTGAATGTGAGAACATATAAATAAAGTCTCCTCACTTCATTTTCAAAACACAACTTATGGGATAAAATTCATTATGCTACTCTTTTACCCTAGAAAGGCCTTATGAAGTTGGATGCTTTCTTGTCTTGCTAATGCTTTGTGGATGCTAGAATGGTTGAAATAACTCATGCTCAAGTAAGTCTTTTACATTTTTAAGGTTTGCTTGATGAATGGTAGGTAAATTTTGCATCTTAGATGATTGAGTGGTAGCGCTAGAGCTACATTCTCTTTGAATAGGGATTTGTCTATTGTTCTTTCCTCATTGCATAGTAAAAACGCTCTCAAGAGGAACTTTTTACAAAGTTTGGCCTTAGAGCTCAAACTTTGCCCTAGTTTAGGCTCTTGAAACCAACCCTAGAGGTTGTTTCAAGAAGCCCTAACCTAGTTGACAAGGAGAACTACCTCCAAGAGGAAGGCTGGTCACCTTCTTCTAAGGCTAAGGTTTGGGGTAACATCCATTAAAATCCTAAGTTTGTCTATTTTCTCTACATCAAACCCTAATTTGTACATTTGTAATTATTATTTTAGGTTTAATCTATGTTTCTTTTTGTAATTAGTTTTATTTATGTTTTGTACATAATTAAAAAAACCCTAAAATCTGAAACCCTAACCCTAGAAAAAAAAAAATTAAAATCCAAATTTCGGGCCTCCCTAAAATTTCGGCCCTCTCTCCTACAATTTTGACCTCCCTATTTATCCCTAGAAACCCTAAAACGAAATTCCTAGAGGCCTAAAAAACCCTAAAAATTGAAAATTTATAAAAATACCAAAAGTTACCCTAAAATATAGCCCTAAAACAGTCCTAAACCCTTTCTCCACCTTGCCTTCTCTTCTTCTCTCCTTCCTCCATCTTTCTCTGCTTTTCCTCCCCTCCTTCGCTTTCTCTTCTTTTCTCCTACCTCGGCCAGCCCTAAAAAGGCTCGGCCTAACCTTTTTGAGGCTCGGCCTCATCCCTTTAGGACCCTCTTGCCCTCGCTCTTCACCTAGGAGGCGTCAATCTCAGTTTTGTGGCCTTTCCAAGAGCTGCAACAGCTTGTGAGCTGAGCCCTTTACTGCTGTTTGCAGGTCTGCTAGGGCAGCAGACAGTCACATTATTAAGTCCTCCTTTCCAAACCTTGATGCCTACACATTAAAGCATAAACACAGTTAACCAATTGGTACATATTGCTGCCATTCAAAGGCTGTCATACTGTATAAAGAGGTCTGAAAATTACATCCTAAAAAGGTCTGAAACTAGCTTTACATACAGCCTGTCAAGCGTATATTTGGTGCATAAAGATGGATGGTGAAATTGGTTGGAAATGTAACTAGATGGTGAAATTGGTTGGAAATGTAACTAATATTGTTAACCTTGTTGATTGATTTACCATTGTTATAAATTAACAGAGAGACAACTGTTATACTGCTGTAGATGCCTTTACATACAGCCTGCAAATTTGTCATTAATGAATGAATAAAGTGGTTCTATTTTAAATGCAAATTAGTCACATTATTTAATTATCTCAGTGCTATCTCTACTGCTGTTACAAGTGTCATTGAGGGGACTGCTATGATACTGTCCGTATTCTCATTTACAGTCTGAAAGTTACTTGCATTCATGTCACAAAAGGTGCTTAAGTGTTCTAGTGCTGACATACATTTATTGCACTTAACCTACTGTTCATCAACTGTCAAAATAGGACTATCTTCACTAATGTACGGTGTTATTTCTGTAATAAACATCTTGCTTCACACCTGTCGTTAGTAACTATACTTTGTTGCATGGTTGATGTTAAGCATTTATGAATGACTACACTTATAAACTAAATTGCCATTGACTGGTATTACATTGACTTGATATTAGGCATCCACAAAGTACATATTTAATTAGTATGTCTTTTCATTTGCAAGAACATATTGATTAAGGCACTGGTCATTAACTTGGATATCCTAGGAAGCATGGTCTTCTTTGTTACCGGTGTCTTACAGGTCATTGAAGGGCTCTCCCCTTGGAGGTTCCGACTCTCTGAAGCAGTTGGGGGAGTGGCTAAGGTGATAGTGGCCACTTACTCCATACATTTGTTTATTGGACACTAGCCCTGCTAGTTCATCCGGTAACACTGAGGATGCACAGATTACACAGCAAACTATTCCTTTAGCATGTTTGTGTTACTTAGCATGAGGTTGGCACACTTATACAATTTCTTACACATATGGATGGAGTGTCTAGTTACCTAGTACCATTTATCATTTCTGTCTGGTTCCAGCATGATTCAAAGTTGTCAGATGACCATCTTGTGGGAGGCACTTGTCCTTGATTGATTATTGTTGAGGAGTATATTATTATTCCCCTTGCTCATGATGTTCTAGTCGCTACTTTTACATGGTGGGTTCATGTCTACATCTTAGTTGCTCGTGTCCTCATGGTAGAGTGTTCTCCTAGAAATGTCCCTTTCCTACACTTACTTTTATCATTTTTCTATCATCTTGCCTAGGTATCAGCCATTATTTCACATCTCACTTTGTTCCTAGACATAACAAATATTACATTCATTTTTTACTACTACATTCCCATTCTATAACACCCCATATTTTGACTCTCAAGAGCTAAACTACATTATGGCCTATCTTGTTATTTCTTTGTATATTATCTGTTGAACTTGGCTAAACTGATAGAAATATTATTATGAGGCCATTTGGACATATCTATTATGTGAAATTTATGTATCAGTTTTACTGTTTATGTTATTAAGGATGACAATTATATGATTTCCTTTAAGCATGCAAATCTAAAAGGAAAGTTGTGGTACATAGATATTAGTTTAAATTATATTGTGAATGGATAATTGATACAATGCACATGTAAAAAAATTTGTTACATTAGTTTCCAGTTAGTAACATCATAATAACATGAGAACAATTTTGTGGTTATGCATGATCTTGTGTTTTGGTAAACTAACCTATAAGCTAAGAGATAGATAGATAATTATGGTACCAAAGTAACATTGATGTTGTTGCTATCGAAAGAGAAATGGTATGTTATGAAAAATTAATTCATGATTTAATTATTGGTTCAATACATTGCTATGATATGTGGGCAAGTGCAGGTTTTATAGAAGCACAATTGCCTAAATTGGTCATTCCATGACGTAGTTCTAAGAACAACAACAGTAGCTCATTATGGTCAATAATAGGGTGTTGACCCTAGCTCTATCAAGAGGGGTGGAGGTGCTACCCATCATTTATCCTCTGAAAACTGAAATTGTGGGAGAGTAATGTTAAGCCATGCTATCCTAGATGTGTGATGGTGACTATTAGTTGCCCATTGAGAAAGTTAGGTTGATATAGTCGTCACTTCCACTTATGTGTTATATCTGGAGTTAGGTCAATATTGTTGATGCTCCAACATATTGCAGCAAAGGAAAGAATAGGATGTGGAAGATGGAAGTAGGTTAGGGAGGAAGGATGATACAAAGTTAGTTGAGAATGTTGTTTGGGAATTAAATGTGCCACCTTGATTCCTTACTTGGTTCCTACCATGTTTAGAACACTTGCCTAATTCATTTATTAATCTTGGTGTAATGTTCAATTCGTACTAAATTATTGTGGCTTAGTAAAGATTATTGAATTTTGTGTTTACTTGATTTATTAGCTTTGTTCAACAAAACAAGGTATTTCCACAGAGGTCGAACACCTTAATCTATTGCTCACACAAAGAGATCAAAGATCAGCACACCAATGTATTATGTGGTTAAACCCACAAAGAGGGAAATAGTCTAGGGCCCAAGCCAACGTAGCCACTTGAGGCAATATATTAATGCAAAAAAAATATTTTACATATGAATTTCTCACAATCAATTATCACCAAATAACCCTCCATGCTCTTTAAATAGAGATTGTGGACCAATCAGTGTTAAGGCACAAATCAACATAGCCATTAGTATCAAGAAGAAGATGAACCATCAGAGAACTTTATGTCTAGAACATATTTCTGACCATTAGATTAGATAAATACAAATGCATACTAAAGAAGTACATTTTACCTAAAGACTCATTAGACCAAGTTGATCTTAACTAACTCCTAAGTGTCTAAATATCCTTACATGCCCCCTTAAGAACAACTTGGGAAAGGATTGAAGTAAATTACAAAGGTGACACAAAAGGAGAAGGAAGGATGCATTGGAGCCTATTCCCCCTTAAAGACATTATCGCTTTTGTAAAAGACTATGAATTGTCTGCAACTTGATCATTTGTAGGACAAAAGAGCACTTTGAGAATGCGATCCTTAATAAGCTTTTTGATGAAGTGCATGTGTAGCTCAATGTGTTTGCTATGCTAATGCTGAATTGCAACTTTGGTGAGCTTGATGGCACTCTAATTGTCACACCAAAGGGTAGTCAAATGTTGTTGTTGGAATCCAAAGTCTAAAAGGATCTGTCAAATCCACAAGGCTTCTTGACTTGCATTAACTATGGCTCAATACTCTGCTGCCAAGAGCTTGTTGTTTCTTACAAGCCCAAGTGAAAGGTCTGGAACCAAGACTAAAAACATAACCTGCAGTAGACTTTCGAGCATCAAGGTCGCCAGCCCAATCAAAATCAATGAAACCAACCAACAAAGGGGTCTCCCCTAAAATATAATGAATCCCAAACTGAACTGTACCCCTAAAGTACCAAATTATCCTTTTTGTTACTTTCAATGGCTTTCATGGGGTGTTTGTAAATATTGGGAAACAAGACCAATAGCTAAGGAAATATGAAGACCGGCATGAATCAAATACAAAAGGATACCAACTAATTGATGGTACATAGTGGCATCTACTTTGGGTATATTGTAGGTGGTAGCAAGTTTGATTTCGTACAAGAAGGGAAATGGGGATTGTTTACAATCTTCCATGTGAAAGTTGTGAAGAAGGTCACATGAGTGAGAAAGGAAAATTCCTTCCTTGGTTTGCAAGACTTGGAGGACAAGAAGATAATGCAAATGTCGTAAGTCTTCCATGTCAAATTTCTTCTTAAGGATGGATTTCACATGGAATAAAAGTTTAGGGTCACTCCTAGTGAGAATACGGTCATCAACATAAAGAACTAGTATTATGAGGTGGTTGCCTACTCTCTTGGTATACACATCTAGAAAAACTGATGTTAAGAAGAAATCTAGCCATGTTAGCATACCAAGCCCGAATAGCTTTATCCAAGAGGTTGTTCCATGTAAATTTATCGTTGCAAATTCCCATGCAAGAAAGTGGATTTGATATCCATTTGATATACCTCCCATTTATATGAAGTGGCAAGGGCTAGAATAGGGCGAGCCGCGAATGTAATCCATATTGGCCATAGGGGCAAAGGTTTTATTATATCCAATCCTTTCAACTTGAGAAAACCATTTGGAAACTAATTAGGCCTTATGTCTTTCAACACTTCCATTTAATGCCTACTTAGTTCTATATACCCATTTACATCTAACAAGTTTTCTTCCTTTTGGAAGAGGTACAATATCCCAAGTATTGTTCTCCATTAAGGAACGATATTCTCCATTCATCGATGTGTCCCAATCTGGATGGCCACAAGCTTCTACAAATTTCTCTAGATTATGACTCTCTGAAAGTTGAGCCAAAAGAGAGGAGGCTCGTTGAAACTATGAGCGTGTACGACATTGATCTATATGATCACCGGCAAGATCACCAGCTGCTTCTCATGTTGTACAAACCCATTTAGGAAGTGGTGGTGTTCATGCTTAAGAAGAAACCAGAATAGCATCACTAATAGAAAAGCTGGGAATAGAACTTAGCACAATAGTCAAAGATGGCTTGCAAGCCAAAGATGGCACAAATGTCGAATTGGACTCACAAGCTAAAATATTTTCATCAAATTTAACATCTCTCTTAATAATAACTTCATTGGAATGAAGTTGAAGAAGTCTATAACCTTTTATATCTTCAAAATATCCAACCATAATGCACTTCTCACTCTTAGATTGTAATGCTTTCATTTTCTCGTCGAGAATATGAGCCTATGCTTCACTACCAAACACACGAAAGTGACTTACATCTGGTTTAATTTTACGCTATGATTCTTCCAATGTTATATCATTTAAAGCCTTTGCGGGAGTGCAATTTACTATATAATTAGCACAATTAATGACTTTCACCCAAAAATGAGGACTTAATCCCTCAAATTGGATCATACAATTTGTCATTTACTTTAATGTGTGATTCTTTCTCTCGGCAACACCATTTTGTTGTGGTGTGTGGAACAATATGTTGCATCTAAATACCATGGGCAGTGCAGTAAGTTGTAAATTTGTTGTTAACATGCATTCTTAAGTTTTGAAGTTGATGTCCAAGTTGTTCTTCTACAAGGGCCTTGTAGACCAAAAACATGTCAAAAACTTCACTCTTAAATTTTAAGAAATCGTTGGAAACTAATCTGTCAGGAGATGAAGAGTCTTTGGTAATCGAAGGGACGCCTTGGGAATTTGGAACCCAAGGGTCTTTCTCATTGTATTTATATGTACATACCTTAATGAGAATTGTGCGTTCACGACTAAAAAACAAATTGTGTATGATTGTGTATTTGGATATGTGTTTAAGCCAATCCCTCTATTTGCCCAAGTAGGCAACCTAACAGTGGTATCAGAGCATGCCTATTGTTCTTAGGCTTGTGAGAAACTATGTTTTCCCATTGTATTTCAGTGATTGCAGTTAGTCTATGCACAATTTACAAATAGTGTGTGTGTAGATAGAGTGTGTGAGTTAGTGTGTGGACATCTCTGCATCTTCGCGTGAGATATGAACTTATTGTGAGATTGGATGCAAGACCGGCGATCCTAAGAAAGTGAAGAAAATTTTCGAAGATTTTCTTGGTGAAATTGGAGTTCCCTTCTCTCATTATGTGAAATTGAAGCTTGTCATCTTTAGGTCTAAAAAGCTTTACTTTGCTTTATTTTCAATAAAAACTGGATTGACCATTGTTAGAGGGGGTCTCTGATGGTGTGAGGCCTCTATGTGTGAGTCTCATTCTCTCTGTGGGTGGAGTTTTTAGTGGCATACCTCTACGTATTTGATAAGCGTCGAATAAGACTCAACGAAATTGTATCTTTGTTATATCTCTATAAGGTATACTTGTAGAAGCATCATTGTGTGTGTGAACTGCTGACTTGGCAATAGTATTCATATCGTTTCCTTTAAAACTTGTGTATGGGGCATGTTACGTGGTACCAGTACCAACACACCTTGATGTTTGCCCAAGGAGAGGGGTCGTTCTTTTTCTTCAGGACCATGATGGGTGTTACCAGTACTTTCTGAGAGGTGGTTATGGCCAGACCCTTTGGTCCTTCCTTTAGGAGTACTATGACTTAGTGGCATTGTTGACTGCCTCATTATGGGGCTTGTAGCCCTGAGGTTGGTGTCCGAGGCTCCTAGGGGTGGGTCACTGGGTCACATGACCCCTTGCTTGTTTTCTACACCGGTGACAGTTTTCTAGCTCTGAGGCTCTTGCCTCCCCTTCCGGTCACCTTATGCACCCATCCTGGTCCCTTTCCAGCAGAGCATCCTCCTTCCTTGGGCCAGTTTCCTTGATGACGTCACCTTTGGTCACCAAGCCCACAAGATTATTGAGGGGGATGTTGAGGGATTTTCAGCATTATTGGTGCTCACTCCACCTTTCGGGGTGAAGCTTTCTACTCAGTTTTAGTCATTTTTAGCAGTTTTTTGACACCTAGGGGGGAAATGCTCCAAGTAGCCTACTTTAAGCCTACTATAGGCCATCTTTCGATTATTTTATATTATTTCATGTTATATTTTTACATTGACATTTATTTGGCCTGTTGGCCTCGTTATTTTTGTAAAGTGAGTTAAGAACACTATAAATTAAGCTCATCACTTCATTGTAAATCATAACTCATGGGATACAACTCAAATATGTTTCTCTTTTACCCTAGAAAGCTCTTGTGGAGTGATGTGCATCTCTTGGAGTAGGCTTTCTTTGCTCTTGTGAATGAAGTTGGATATTGTCTTTGGTTTGCTCATGCTTGGTGAATTATTTGGTTTGCTCATGCTTGGTGGATGCTAGAATTGTTGGAAGAACGTATGCTCAAGTAAGTCTAGTCCTTTTAGCCTTGCTTGGTGAAAGGTAGGTGAATTTCTTGCTTCTTGAGTGATTGAATGGTGGCCCTAGGGCAGCATTTCTTCTGAATAGGGCCTTTGTCTACCTTCTATCCTCTTTGCATGGTGGAAAACACTCCCTTGAGGATTTTTTCCCAAGTTTAGCCTTGGATCTCCAATTTTGCCATAGATTAGGCTCTTATAATGAACCCTAGACGTTGTTATAAGAATCCCTAATTTAGTAGACAAGGAGAATTTACTCTAAAAGGAACACTGGGCACCTTCCTCTAGGGTTATGGTTAAGGGTTTCAACTTTCATCCATTAAAACCCCAGTTATCAACTTTTACCAATTTCTCTTGCATTTTCATGTGTAATTTTGCATTTTAATGGTAGAATTAGGGTTAGAATTAGGTCTGCAATTTTATGTTTGAAACTCTAAAAATAAAATTAAAAAATCCAATTTTGTGTCTCCCTAAAATTTCGGCCCTCCCTCCTACAAATTCGGTATACCTTCTTTATCCCTAAAAACCCTAGGTCGAAATTTTAGGAAGCCCTAAAAGCTTAAAAATATCAAAAATTCTTTAAAAACCCTAAAATTATTAATTTTTTGCAAAATTTGCAGCGAATTAGGACTCGACCCCTCCTCTATAGGCCTGCCCTAAGCTCGAACTTACTTGGTGAGCCTCCTCTCCCCCTTTACCAAGGCTATAACAGCCTTTCATTGTCCCTAACAGCCCTCTTTAACTGCATTTCTGAGGTCTGCTACAAATTGCAGACTGTCCCATTTTGACAGTCCCAACACCAGCAACAAAGACAACGTTAACAACATTAGAGGTTAGTCAAAGTTTCTTTTTAATTATTGTTTAATGAGAGGTAGTATAAAGGCTTGAATTTTCATACTGATTGCTTGTGCTTATGACTGATCTTATTACTGTTTTCATGCCATAAATGACACATATCAGACCTTGAAGAATTGTCTATATTGCTAGAAGATAGCCTCAAGTTGAAGTTGATTTGATACACAATTGAATGCATTGAAATCACTGTTTGAATACAACCTTTTTGCTTGACAATTGTTTGTTACCTACTGCTGCAATATTGTCATAATTGGACTGCTACTATTGATCATAAGTGGTGACTACTGTTAAAGTTGCAGCATCCCTATGTTGTCTTCTTGTTAATGGTGAATGATCGCTTAAATGGTTAAATGATTAGTGGGTTGTCTACTACTTGAAAAATCGCTACCATAAAGACTGTCATTATTATCTGGTATTATTGCAACTGTATAAGCATCTTGTTGCTCATTGAATGAATGATCTTTAGATTGCTCACTGTTTACCTTACATACATAATTGAAATGTTTACTTGTCATACAATAAATGTGGTATGAATGATCTCTTAATATTGACATTGATACATTAGCATTCACTCCTCTTATAATTGAATGGTTACAAGACTTTGTTAACGAGATTGATATACTAGCTTGCATCTACAAGATTCATATTTCACATAGTATGTCTTCTTCATTCTCAAGTTGATTGATTTAAGGCACTAGTCACTAATATCATTGTGTAGAAGATATAGTCTTTTTCTCCTAGTGTCTTGCAGAAGGGCTCTTCCCTTGGAGGTTACAACACTCATAAGAAGTTGGAGGTGTGGCTGAGGTGACAGTGGTCACACTTTCCTTACATTTGTCTATTGGACACTAGCCCTGCTAGTTTGTCCGGTAACAGGACGATTTGTTCATCTTCCACTATGAGAGCTATTGTCAAGCCTCTCTTGTTGGCATAATCCTCACACCGATCTTCTATAATACCTAGATCACTACTTAATGTTGCATCCCAGTTCTACTTATTCACCATGTTGATTGTAAAGATAGCATGGGAACTATTAGATTGATTATTCATGATAATGCTTCTAGTAGCTCGACATAATGACCCTTGTGCTAAAATAGAAGCCATTTCTTCTTGAGATGAGACACCTATCTCGGTCACACCTATGAGTGTTATTCCACCAATAGTTGTTTCCCAGATTTGTATGGGTGCCTTGACATGAAGTGACAGCTTTCCACCACCAGGACCATTTGGCTTTCCCACTGCTAAAGGATTTGGGTCAAATAGATCGTGCACTTCTTCTCTCAAAATTTCAATAAATGAAACCGTGAACCAAATTTCTTCATGACTCAATTTTAGGCGAGAATATGAAACAAGCAACTAGCCTCCGAGAGTCACTTCTTGTGATTAGAGAAAGTTGAATCGATCTGCCCACGTGGATCATTCTCCCAATGAGCAGCAATAAATCGCTTTGCTAAGAAGAATCCTGGACTGAGACAAATTCAATTAGATTGAATATTGCTTGAGAACTCATGCTGGTACACTCTCGCTGCATTTGGAGTGTGTTGAAGGACATCGTTGGCTTTCTTTTGTTGTTGGTGTGTGAATTATTGCACCAGTTGAAGACCGTTGCACTCATTATTGTTGTTGCTTGCATTTTGTGGTGTGAACCATAATCTTGCTCTTTCTTGTGATGGTGGACTGCACGGACAACGTATTCCTAGTTGTAGATCAGTGTTCATTACAGGGTTAGTATCCGTGTTGATAGCTAGCCTAGTACCGGTTGATCGTCAATAAGGTGCATCTGTAACAGAATTTCTCGATGGCTTAGTTCTAGCCCCTTTGCCCAGTAGCTAGCTATAGAGCTTGGTTAGAGAGCATGGAGATAGCTTGACCTAGAAAGCAAGCATCCTGGCCAATAGCATTAGTCGTCCTTGATCCATTTGATCGAGATTGATACTCAGTTACAATTTGAACCAATCCTTGTTCCGTTTATGCTCGTGATTGTGATATATAGCCAATACCATTATTAGAAGACCCAACATCCCTTCCAGCGGAGTTAGTAGATCCAGCATAAGCAACAGTTCAAGGTACGGATACAGAAATCAAGATCCTTAACCAAGGCAAGCAAGAGTATACGGAGCTATACTGTGTAGTGAGCCAGTCACAATGATGTTGCGACCAATGTTTGGACGTCCCGCCGAGACATGAACCCTAAATTATTTTGGAGTTGTTGAAGAACCTGTAGCTCTTGTAGATCGTGGATACTATCATCGTGCGACCTCCATCATGCTAGAGCTTAGTGCTGGAATTGAAAGTGTGTACTGAAATTTGTTTGCTTGGAGATCGAGACTGAGCCCTCTCTATTTGAAGACAAGACTAGAGTTGAATCTAAAGCATAAACTACCTGAAGTGTGAGACCCCTTAGCTAGTGCTCTTTTGTGTGCTATATTAGAGTGACTGCGACTTCCTCTTATTGGCTTGATCCACTGAAGACTGTGTTGAAGAATGTGCAGCTTTTGAAACGTTGTGTAGAGCTATTGGCTAATTCAACCACTTGATTCACAAGTGGCACCTAGTCTCTGGTCTCTTGTGTTGAAGACTGCTACCCTTCACTTAAAATAAAATTAAAGCTCAAGAGAATCCCTTCCATGCCGAGCCAATGACCATTCCCTTTGATAAAATTGCGCGAGCTACGCTTCACTCAGTTTGTGAAGACTGAGTTCATTAACTGGTTAATGATAGACAGTCAGAACAATGGAGTTGTCATAAGGGGTATCCTTCCTTACGCTGGACTAAAGTGTCGTGTCAATAAAGAACTACGTCAAACATTGGGCATTGAAGTGGCTGGTATCATTGGAGAGCATTTTCTGTAGTGGCATTTACATTGTACTAAGTGCACACCGATTCAAAGTTGAGAAGTTGTAATTACAAAGCTCACGAACCTTCATCCTAAAGAATCTCTTCCTTTACTTTCAAAGTTGCACTAGTATATTTTGTGTGATTGCAAAGTACGTGTTAAATGCCCTATGAAAAGTGTTAGCGTTTGAGACTTAATAGTGGAGTTAGACCTCCTAGCTGTTGCTAATCGAAATTTTTATCCACACCAAATTTTGACTGAACAACTTTGGTAGCTTCAACACCTATAATATATATATATAAGTGGATATCTGAAGACCTGCATGGGGCATTCCAACAGAAGTATCTAGACAAGCTCTGGCTACACCAAAGTCTACACCTCTGTTCGATTCGCTAGTTGTTGGTAAATAATAGTGACTACGTTATTGCTGCAAATATCTGAGTTCTTTGATTGCATGACGCTCTGTTGAAGAGCGACAGTTATAGATCAGTTTCGAATGCCTTGCCAAAGTCTGACCTTTTAAAAGGTTGCGCTGTGCTATGTATCATTCTTTTGGACTGAAGCTCTGGACACCAGTAATAACAATTTGGTGGCTTCTAACTGAAATTTCATAACAAGTTCTCTGAGTATCATTGGTATTGTTGCATTGAATATCATCAGTATTCCTGAGTTGGAGAGCCCACTACCACATATTTCATTGGCCTTGTCACTGTTGTGTTCCTTCAATGACTTGATAAAAACAAAATATTTGCTCCCACGCATTCAATGTTCAGGCTCACTACATGTCCACATTAATTGTTAAGGACGCATCTCTCCAAATTGTGACAGCAAAGTCTTTGTACTCCTTGGGTCATTGCAGCATATTTGGAAGACTGGTGACTGCGTAGATTGAAGACAGTGTGAGTGTAGACCATTCATCCTCGAGCAAGAATCGTTAAAGACTAGCTTCTTCATTCTTTGAATGCCCCCTCTACTGCTATTATTGTTGGAAGGCTGCATTGTGTTGGAGAGGTTGTCATTGAGTTTGTGGCCTTGACACCACAACATTCAAATCCAAAGGCTTATCTTCACGAAGGTAAAACACTCAATTTTCTGAATTTTAGTTCAACTTGTGGATCATTATCAAATTTGTAACTTGTAAACAGTGAGTTCATTTGCACTTGAATTTATTTCCTGTGAGTCATTGAAAACGGTTGCACTCTCGATTGAACCCAACACCCCTAAGCTGCTGAGTTTATTTGTTGAGTTTGAGTTTGTAAAAGGGTGGAGTTGCAAGAAGCCCTTCTCCATTTGAGTGGGTATTTTTAATCACATGGCGAGATTAAATAGGTTGGTAGAGTTACTGAACACTCTATTGTTCTCCTTTGTCGACAACAAGATCATGATCAACAAGAGCACTCTCACTCACATTCGAGATTGTGTACGAGATTCACAAGACACACTTGAGTTTTTATAGCTTGAGTTGCAGCTTCAACAAGAAGAAACACAGTCTGAACTTGTTCATGTTCAGAACAATACTCTCTATGATCCAGTTCAACAGCTTGCACAGAATGACGCCACTTCAGAATTGTTGATGTTTGTAGCTACGTGAGGTATCCTCACTAGCAAATTATTATGTTTCTCCTAAGTCAAGTCGGCCCCAGTAAAGATAGCAAGTCGGGTCAACAAGAAAAATCAATATATTGTAATTTATTATTGCATAAAGACAAGTCGGCCCAGTTTAAGAAGGCAAGTCGGCCTAGAGTGGAAAAAGATCAGCACGGAACCAGTATAAATAAAGGTGACGCCCTCCTCATCTCAACAACCAAGCAATTCGCTCAAGTCTACTACTAAAGTGCGCAAGAGAGAGAGAGAAGAAGGCTAAAGGGTTGTAGAAGACTGCTATTCTGGGGTTCTTTATTTGGCATCATCTTTTATGTGATCTATCTTGTTCAAGATCACTTCTATATCTAGTTGTACTTGTATTTTGTACTGAATTTCTGAATAAGAAAGGTTTCCTGTGTTTTTCCCGAGTTTGGGTTTTCCCGGGGTAAACTATTGTGTCTCTTGTGTTTCTGTGCATGATTATGTGTAGTTAAAGTTGAAAGAGATGAAAATTATACTGCAATATCATTAAAAATCTAACAAGTTATGGGCCCACACCACGCTCCTGCTGCAAAACTGTCGGAAACTAGGGCATCTTGGTTTGGACTCTTCTCTCCATAGATTATCTTGAAAAGAGCAATTGGGAAACTCACCCTAGGAGGGCACACTTTTCTGTGGAGGCAAATTCCAGTTTGTAGATTTTTCAAGTTTGACCTAATTTCTGTCAAGGTCAAGAAGCTAGGGCTTTCTGCTTTAAGCCCTTCTGACCACTGATTGGGCTCGACCTTAGCATTCTCCAACTCGCCCGAGGAGGGCACACCTAACTATGGAAGCAGATTTCATATCCGAGAATTTTTCAGTTTTGACCTAAATTCTGTAGAAAGTGCAGAAATTAGGGTTTCAGTTTGCGAGTTGTTATGACCACTAATCCAAAAGAAAAGGAGGGCTACTCAACTCGCCCTAGGAGGGATCATTCACCTGTGGAATCATATTTTCCAAATTTCATTTTTGACCTAGCTCCTACTAGGGTTTCTACAGCTGGTTTCAGTTTTAGTTTTTGACCTATTTCTAAACCAAGGTCAAGATGGTTGTTGGACTTAGAGTAGAAGATAGATTGGAGGGAGTTTCAAACTTCCGATCTTGGAAGAGTAGGATGCTTATGCTCCTAAATGAACATGATCTCAAGGATCATATACTCAGAGATATTTGGAGAGGGATCCCGAGAGAGAACAAGACACAAGAAGAATGAAGACACAACCATGAGGATTTTGATGGACTTGGTGAAAGATTATTGTGTACCTCTTATTGCAAGCTAGGACACTACTAAGAATATGTATGATGACTTGAAGAAACTTTATGAGAATGAGAATCCTAGCAGAATTTTGGCCCTAAAGGATTAACTTTGTCAAGTGAAGTTCATCAAGGATGATTCAGTGTCTTCTTATTTCTTGAAGATTGCTCAAATCAAAGACCAACTGGAAGTTGTTAATGAAAGTATCCTTAACTGAGAACTTGTGTTGACATCTATGAGTGGACTTCCTTCAAAATGGAAGCCATTTGTGAAAGGAATATGTGCTCGTGGTCAGTTACCCGGATTTGATCAGTTTTGGTCAGAATGTATCCAAGAGGAAACAAGGGAGCTTGCCTCTACCTCAAAGGAAAAGGAAGATGATCTAGTTGTTGCAGCCAGAATTGGGAGGAAGACAGGAAAGTGGAACAAGGGCAAGAAAGGCATCAAGTCAATCCAAAATCCAAAGATCAAGAAGGATAAATCAAACCTCAAATGTTTCAATTGTGGCAAGCCATGTCACTTTGCTGCAAAATGCTGGAAGAAAAGAAAATGCAAGCATGATGCCTCTACAGCTAAAGAGATGCATGGACCAAAAAAAGAAGAAACAAGAAGAAGAAATCCGGAAATATTACTTTCTTGTCACTGCTCTCTCAGGTTCTATTTCGGATAGTGATGTTGATGAAGATTCTCCTCAAAAGAGGTTAAGGAATGCAGAAGATGATCTTGAGGAAATTGCAGAAGATCGTCGAAAGGAGTATTTCTTGTAGTACACTCTATGAGTGCACCAATGGTGGCAGTATTGAGATGATGTAATTTTCATTGGTGATATATGAAGATCCAAGCTACAGAAAGAAGGTGAAGATCTAAGGACTCCCGTGACTTCTGCAAGGGGGCAGAGATCAAGAGAGAGCCAACAAAACAATAAAAGATAAGTATTTGTACTGCCATTTGAGTTATTCCTTAAATCTTTGAATGTTTGGTCTAAAGGATAATGTTCACAACAGTAATGTGTAGATTTGTGATATAATTTTCTTTTATGCATTTATATATGACTGAGATCGATGAGCAATAGGCTCATGTAGTGCATATATATGTTGGGTAAGTAGCCTATAGTGCTACACAACAACCCATGAGCCCTTGTTGGAACTATTCTAGGATGAAACCTCTTTGTTGACATACTCAGAGCAGTGCACACTCTTTCTAGTATGTTTTGGTGGAGATGGAAGGCATCCAGATAGTCACCACGTGTTTGGGATATGGATGGATGTTGTGTTGAAGCATTGGCTAAGATGCTTACATAACTATGTGAACTATTGCATTGAATAACATTCATGATTATGCAATGTTGGTAACTAATTGACTGAACTTGACTTGTAGGAAATATCATGTCGCCCTCTAAAAAGAAGATACACCCACACTCCCTTTTGACCAAAAACTATGCTTTTGAGGTGGGGAGGAGACAAAAAAGCAAAATAAAAATAAATGAATGTAAAAATGCACAAAAGAGGATTGACATGATGAGGCACAACGATTATTCTGGAGAATGCAAATAGTTTGATTTAGATAGCGATATTTCCATGGTTGGTCCTTATTCCTTCCTATAGTAGCTAGACGCAAAGACTAGTGGGACATTACCTTGAGTAGTGATGTTTATTTGTCATTTGACCTGCTCTTGGATCAGTTATCTTTTGACTTAGATCTATATCTTTTGAATTTTCAAATAATGAGAAATACAATGGTGATAGATCATTTGCCAATCATGATTATATGCTACATTACATCATTACTTGCATCATTTATGATTTATCATGCTCATTCTTGTGTATAAGATTTCAGTAGCTCATTGTTATGTATAAGATTTCAATAAATTATGTTTCAATTTTCATATATTTTTATTTTATTTTATTTTTTAGTATTTCAAGAAGATCCCCTATGTTGAAGACCCCAACATCCCCTATGACATCCCCTAGAATTGGGGGGTGACTTATCCCTTGGATGTGTTTCCCCACTCTCATGTCCCAAAAAACTTAGTGGAACATTGAGTTTTTCCAAAGAATACTTCACAAAATCCCCCCCACTTCCTTGGAATATCAAGATGGCGGATGTACTAACCATCAATAGAATAACCAACCAATAACCCCGAAGGATCCATCCATGGGAATAGATCCTGTGACCTCCTCAGCACTATGCCTAAGCAGAGTGTGTCGATCGCTTGAGCTAACCCTTGGGGCTCTTTGTGTGTGTATGTGTGTCCCCTATTTTAGGGACTCTTGTACATCTCACCTACCACCCCACCATTTCTCTTACCAAGTATAAATTCGACACCTAACGCACCATAAATACTCCCCACCTCCCAATTTGTGTACTTCAAGGGAGAGAGAGTGAGAGAGAGAGAGAGAGTACAGTTGTTGCAATTCTTCTCTTGCATTTTCTTTCTGATGTGAGTGTTTTCTCATTGTTGTCTCCATGCATTTTTCAGTTTTGGTCACCACGCTAGTCACACAACACCTAGCTGGCTAGAATTGTGCATCTTTGTCAACTTTCAATTATTTCCTCTATGACCAACCAGGATCAACTTATGTTTCATTACTTGTGCTTGCTACATGTCAAGGTAACAGGCAATCCAGCTAGGAAGGGAGGAGTTGGTAGAGTCACATGCAAGGCATTCCTATGGTCATTGTTGAGTGATGTAATAAGACCGTGTGGCACTAACCATTTGAAGTGGGTCTATATTTGAGGTTTATACCATATAGTGTCTCCATCAAGGAAAGACTATTCATTGCCTAGACAATATTGGACTTTATCATCATGTATCCTTAGCACTTCAGTAGGTATGTCTTCACACTGACTCTGAAAAACCAAGTCCTTGTCTTCCTGCATTTTAAGTGTGGAGAGGCAAGTCATAACAATGTTTTAGGTGTCCGGTTTCCAATTTTGCATCCAAATATATTTTGGATGTTTCAAACCCAAAAAAAATTACAGAATTTTCTCTGTTTTTTATCATAGTAGCAACATTCATTTAACTTCAGGAGAAATTGGGGAATTTTACTAGCAATTTTGAGGTTCAAAACCCCCAAGGGTAGGAGACAAAAATGGCTTCCCAAATGCAATACGACCCTCCCAACTTTCAAAATAGAAACATGGAATTGTTAAAGGACTCCAATGGGCTCCCAAATGCATGATTAATCAATTCCTAAAGGTTGTTGCAACTCCCATAAATCAGAGGTTTGTGGACATGTCTTCACCTAGGGGGAAATGATAGGAAACTTCACCATTTGCTATGAAATTCGAGATTTATGTTCCAAAGGCTTATGTAATGTACATGAAACTTCTTCAGGACATTAATGAATCTCCATACATCATAAAAATCACAGATATGAACTGATACAAGTCGAAATAAAACAACTTCAAGCTTTCATAACAAGATATGAGGAAAATGGCACCATTTATACATTGTTTGGTATTTTGACATAGTTTCACTTGGTATTTCGACCTGAGGATCTTATGAGCAGCAAATACAGAGTAAATACATCAGATTACAAATAAATGGGGCCACAAGAGCTCCCCCAAAGAGATCAGCATCTCACCAAGTGCGCCCTTCCTCCAAGAGACAAATTATGAAGAGAAAGGTGAGAAAGGTGTGGAAACAAGTTGAAGAAGAGAATGTCATGAGTAGCCCTATAGCTTCAACCTGCAACAAATGAATACATTGTAGCTCCAAATTAAAGGTCTGAATGGCCTCTCCAATTGCCAATTAGGATGGGAATCTTTCACCCTCGAAATTGGTATTAAGGCAAGTAGAGTAAACACTGCACAAGCATGGACACGCTATGCTCTCCAATATGCAAAATGAGAAATGATCAAAAGCTACTCTCCTTCTTTGTTCTTGACTTTTATAAACTTCCAAAGACCTCCTTAGCTTGAATTCCATCCATGAGCTTCATGCCAACTCGAATTGGGAAGAGATTCCAATGTGTGCCACTTGCCCCTCCATTCCTAGCCTCCTCCTTCACTCAATTCAAATGGATGACTCTTTGGCTGCCCTAACTTCTTTGTGCACCCTCTTGGAGGCTATTTTTATCCCTGACATGTCATATATGTCAGATGTCAGCAATCAGGTCTGATTTGTGTCATAAGTGTCATAGCATGTTCATCATTGTTGTCATAGAAGCTAGGGAATCTAGCCCAAGTGTCTCAAATGCCTCTTCCTCTTCCATGGAAGTTACTCTTCCACCCCAATTCGACCTTCATTGAGTCATGCCAAGTATATTGACCTCCCAACTCCCCAAGAACATTAGACTCCACCTTGGATTCGAATGGATGAGAATAGGATGCCATGTGGCATGAGGAATCTAGCTTTGTGTGGGTCCCACGCCACCAATGTGTCTCCATGGCCAGGTGCCACCTTATTTTCCTATCATAAATATTTATTTAACCCCTTTTAATATATTTATGTCAAGCTAATGTCCATTTGGGGTTTTATAGTCTCTTTATTCCAAATCTAATGTTTCCACCCCAACCTAGGAAGCTAGTAGATTGGTGGAATTGCCTCTTTTGAGATTTATTTGAATGGGAACATTACACCATCACAAGAAATATAAATAAATATAAACTCAAATCACATAAGCAAGAATGATTTTGCATAGCAAGACAAAGCAAAAACTGAACAATAAAAAATCCAAGAATTGTTTCAAACATATTTGTGATTATTCTTCCACATACTCTTTTAAGTGACACACATTACTTAATCAACATCAAAAAAATGCATACATTGAGACCAATAAACCATACTCACCTATAAATTCTATTTTCATGTTGTTATATCATATTTTATGTTTCAAATTTGATATATGTTTCATATTGCTTACAAAAAAGAATGAATGTTACTTTAAAATTTTGAATCGGCATGTATATTTTGAAATGTTAAAAAATTAAAAAATGCATGATTTTGTATTTATGAGAAGCCAACTTCCGTGTTTTAGTCATTCTTTACATATTTTTCCGTACCTAATTGCCCTCGTATCCATATTCCTACTCGAATATTGCTACTATGTTTTTTATGATCAATGCTTTACAAAATTTCCAAGGACCACTTCCTATTTGTGCTCATGAATTACGTAAAACATTGAGAATCATGCCTTCCATTAAAATCATGAAACAAACATGGACAGGAAACTAACCTTGCCTTGACGAATTGCATTAAGTGCTTGTTCAATAGAAGAAAAACCTTCTGAGGGGCAATCTGGGTCCCCCTCGGTGTCACTGACAAAAAACTGATCAGTAACAGGTGTGATTTCTGCCGAAACTGTATGAAATCCTAGAGAGTCTCCCTTTTTATCAGCATGAATTCCAATTGGGCTAACAATATCATCTCCTGAGCTGGAGTTTTTGAAGGGCTCACTATCTTCTTTCATGGCCTTCAACGCAAAACCCACTGTTGGAAACCATGTTTTCCTCTTGGCAACCACTGACGATGAAGATTGTAATCGTTTATAAAGAACAAGTGAGCTCTTCCCACTGAAAGGAAAATAATCAGAAATGTCTTCAATCCATGGAAATTATGTATACACCCAATTCCCAAGTAATTTCAAGCGTCTATATTTAAAATAATTTGAAAAACCCACAGATAATTTCAAGTACTCTTCATCTGTTTTCCTGCTAATCTCCTATAACTAGAACTTCCCACGAATTAATTTGAATCAGCCATCTGATGCGTTTCACAGATATGCTCCCAAGTCATTTAAACCCACTAATTTCACATTTAAACCCACTAATTTCACAAATAACCCGAAGATTCCCTTCTCTTTCGGTCTAATTTTCTACATAATTTTAGCCGGGACGTACCTCGATTTGTGTATGAGTAGAGAAGGAGTGGACAGTACAACTATATCCATCTGCTCTGAAAAGTTTTCGTTATGCCTAATATGAACACCATAAAATATAAAGATAACTTATACAGTAGGAGATTCTCCTTGCACTGATAATATTATATTGTGGAGGGCATTAATGAATATGAACTATAATGTCAAGTGAAGTAATGAATGCTGCCAAATGTTGGTTGGGATCCCTATGCCATGATATTTTCAGAGCGTCGAAATTTAAATATGTATCTTTATCCACGAGTTTCAATATCGTTGTCCACACCCCCTCCAACCATGACCACCCGTCTAAAGATTTTACACAGCTTCTACATCAACAAAGAACACTTTTACACTTTAAAGTTAAATTGCGGTATCGGCTCAAATATGAAGTTAGAGCTATTGGCATTGTGGGTGGTTCTCAAAGTGGCGAATTCCTTTGGCTTATTTGAACTTTCGGTTTTTGGTGATTCTAGGTTGACTATCAAATAGGTAAGTGGAGAATTCAAACTAAATGTCATCTCACTTTTTTAGTGGTGTAAGAAAATTCAAGCTGAGATCAATATATGGAAGAATATTTCGCTTGAACACATTTACCGTCATCACAATTCAAATGCTGATATGCTATCAAAACAGGCTATGGATGGTGCAGTGGGTGTATTATTTTGGGAAGAGATTCAAGGACAGCAGATCATTGAAAAGGGCAGTATCAACATTTTCATTTGAGTAGCCTTGTTGAATTGGTGCTGACTGGAAGTCTTTTTTGTGATAAAATGTTCAAGCTTAGAATTTTATTATTTTTTGTGTAAAGGAGGTCAAGATGTTGTTTATTATCGAGTATATAAGTGAGCTTTGACTTTAATACATTTTGTACTATTTGATTCTATAGGAATAACAATAGTACTTTTTTTCCGCTGAAAAAAAAAAGGGGGGGGGAATTTTACACAGCTTCTGCTTGAGTTGAAGGATGGCCCTAGAACCATAGGTATTGCAAATATTATCCACACACTCTCCAACCATGACCACCCGTCTTAAGCCTTTTTTCAACTTAGCTCGAGTTGAACGATGGCCCTATTGCAATTGTCTAAATAAGTAAGTGATAAAGTTGTTTAAAGGTAACGTGGCTCTAAAGTCATGTGTTTTATAAAGTTATTAGTTGAAATGATTTATAATTAGTTTGAAATGGTTTTAAAATGATATGTTTATGAGGGCATGAAGGAACTGACGATTAGATTGAGGCACCAGTCAGAAGGGGAAATACGGATGACGGCTAGGGTTTGCAGGTCGCGGCTAGGGTTGCAGGTGGTGGACTAGCCTACAGCTACCTGTTAGCTGGTCCTAACTGCAAGCTGACGAGTGTTTATGGCGTCGTTGAGTTGACGTCAGTCTGCGACCTCGAGAACGACATTTTCTTGGGCTTGATAGGACACAGAGCAGTTACCCTTTTTAACTTTTTCCCTTTTCTTTGTAGTTTTTACTGATCATTGCAGCTATTACTATGGGTTACAAAGAGATGGTCGATTATGGCATTGATCACCTGGAGGCATGCGACATTTAGGCCTCGCTAGTTGGAGGACCTTGGGCTGAGGTGGAAGCTAAGTCATCGTTTGGCGAGGTTGGTGAACCGGGAAGGCTGGAGCAGGTTCATCTTTATGTTGTGGATCTTTCTTCGGCGGGGTTCCTGAACTTCTCTCCCTCTCCGATACAGGGCTCGAGTCAACCTTTATCTTCTTGCTTTGGTGCGGACTCCTCTGTTGATGTTTTGGGCGGATCCCCCTGGGGCTTTTCAGGACTACACCACCCCTTCTTTACCATTCCTGATGCATAGCCGAGACTGGGCAAGTACTTTGATTTTCTGGAGGGTTCTGAAGGTGGTTTCATCACTATTTTTTTCGGGTATGGAGGGGGCCTACAGGCTTCACATGACAGTTCTGTGCTTGGCTCAGTTCATTTGAGCGAGCCCGATTTTATCGCGGATTTACTGGGAACCCTTGAACAACGGGGTTATTAAAGCCCATCTGTGCAAAGGGCTACGAGTCCGGGTTCTTGATAGGGTCAGGAGGAGGAGGATGCGGAAACCTGCTCCCGGAAGAAAATTCGCAAGAAATGATTAAAGAATAAAGGAAAGGGATCAAATTACACGTTGGGTGAAGACACTGGGTTCCATCAGGTTTTGGAGATGGCAAATTTGACTCTGGTTGGGTGGGCTTATGGTCGTTCCTTTGCGCTGCGGTCGGTGATTAGTTGGGTCGAGAAAAATTGGATGGGCCAGCTTGGATATGCTCCGGAAGTTGTGGCCCTTTCCAGGAATTGGTTTGCTTTCCATTTCACACAAGTGGACCATGCCCTTTAGGTCTTGAGTCAGAACTGGAACCTAGATCAAGCGCCTTTCTTGCTCAAACCCTAGGACCCCCTCTTTGATGCCAGTAGGGAATGAATGGACACCATTCCTCTATGGGTTCGATTGTCGGGTTCCCCACTTCACTATTGGTCCGAGGAACACTTCACGAATATAGGTAATATTTTGGGCTCTTTCCTTCAAGCTGATTTATCTTTCAGGGAAACTAAACAGCGGAAGGTCGCCCAAGTTTTGGTGATTATCAATATCCGGGATGGTCTTGTGGATGAGATGGATTTATGTTGGGCTCCCTATGTTTTTTCTCAGAAGTTGGATTATGAAAATGTTCATTTTCGGTGCCGACGGTGCCACGAGTATGGGCACCCTGTGGTTGACTGTAAGATGTCGCTTCGGACTCTTAATGGTTTCCCTTTTCAGAAAAAAGGGAGCTGGAGAGAGCTTCTCTTTCAGCTCCGGCTTCGCCTACTCAGGAGGTGCTGCAACAAGGTTCTTATAACGTCCCCATTTTGACCCTTGTAATATTTTGGGCTATAATGTAAATATTGTATGCATATTATGTATGATTCCTAGCGTGGAGCTCAAAGCCAAGGCCCTGCTAGTGAACGTTCAACCTTGAAGAGGCAAGTATTGTATATTATGCTACCCATGTGCTAGTGAACCATGGGAATTGTAAATATGCATTTTAATATAAATGCCCACAACTAGCTATGCAATGCAACAAAAGATGGGGGCATGATGTTTACAAGGAAAATTGGGAGGGAAAACATTCAAACCCTTAAGCCAACCAAGCCAAGCCAAGTGTCAATGAGAGAACCCATCAAACCCTCAACTACCCATGTTGACTTTTGTACCCAATCATTGATTTCTCCCAAGAGTTGGTTGAGGTAGTTCATGCCTTGGGGAATGGGAGGTATGGCTGTCCAAATTCGAGTATGGGAAAGCCACCCTTCCTTGGAATTCGTGTTTGGATTCTTGGGCAAGAAAGGAGCCACGAAATTGCCCCCAAACCATTATTCACCATCAGTTTGCTCTCTCACGAGTTTGGAGCTACCTGGGCGTTTTCCTCCATGGTTTTGTTGTGTTTTCCTTCATTCTCCTAGCTGGGAAGGGCGTTTTTGTATTGTATAATAGTGGGGAAGAAAGGGAAATCGATTTGGGGACCATAAAGGCTGTTTTGGCTCATTGATTGCTTGTATATCTGTGGGAGAAATCGTTTTCTTCCCTATGGTCGATTTTGTCTCTCACAAATCCATTTTTGGTGTGCCTACGTTTTTGGGAAAACCCATGTCCATCTAGCTTCTAAGTCCCATTGCTGAAAGTGTGTTTCCAAGCCCATATCCGAGTTTTGCGTGCAAGAGAATCCTGGGGTTGAGTTGGGTATCCATTGCTTTGGGCTGTGTTCAAGCTTGAGAGCCCCTTTTTCCTTGTAGATATCATGCCTAGCTTGAGGGTGGTCTCTGAGTGCTGAAAGAATATAGGCTGGGCAGAGACCTATGATTGGGTGGAACGTTGCAGCAACATAGCTAGTTGCTTGGGACAGCGTTACATCAAGATGAGTATTTGATTGTGTTTACTTCTGCAAATGTTTAATTTGATGGTTTTTTTGATATGCTGGATGAGTATGAAATGTGTGGGGATGATGTTTTATTCCGCTGTGCATGTTCAATTGATTTACATCTGCACACCTAGGCATTTTACTGTAATGCCATATCCTTTATTCATTATGAATATGGTTAAGTTGTTCTAAAAGCCCAGATTTTAGTGCCATGTTCCCTTCCTTGCATTAGATAGATGGGTGGGTACGTTACAGATGGTATCAGAGCGAAGGTTGCAGCATTGGGCCTTCATGGGCTACTTATCACAGTTGCAGAGGTAAGTATTCCTCCTGCTCAACACTGATCATTAAGAAAATTTCAAAATTTGAAAAATTTTCTAAGTGTTTCTGAGTTTTCCGCCAAGGCTGTGTCGGCGAAACTCGCTGAGTTGCGCCGAAACAATCGGTGAAACTCGCTGAGTTGCACTGACAAAGTTTGCAGAATTTCAAATTTTTCTAAGTCGTTTTGAAAAATTTTCTAAAGTGTTTTTGTTTGGGTTGTGCCAATGCGTTTCGACGAGTCTCGTGGAGTCGAGCTGAAGTGATTCGGCGAAACTCGCTGAGTGGCGCCGACGAGACTGCGGCAATAAGGCTGGCAAAGTTTTACGAAATCATGCAATACGTTTCGGCGAAAATCGTTGAGTGGAGCCGAAACGGTCGGCGAATCTGGCTGAGTTGCGTCGACGAAGTTGCAGAAGTGCCCGGGGAAAGGAAGAAAAATTTCAAAATTTTTCTAAGTGTCTTTCGGCGACAGAACTCGGTGAGTTCGTCCGCAACAGCAGAAGAACTCGGCAAGTTGGTCTAAAAAAATTTCTAAGTCTTTTACGGCGGAAGAACTTGGCAAGTTGGTCCGAAATGCGGCAGAACTCGGCGAGTTGGTCCGAAAAATTTTCTAAGTCTTTTATGGCGGAAGAACTCGGCAAGTTGGTCCGAAACTGCGGCAGGACTCGGCAAGTTGGTCCGAAACAGTGGAAGAACTCGGCAAGTTGGTCCACAACGAGTCGGAAGAAAATGGCGAAGTCCTCCGAAATAGGGAATTTCCGTTGTTTTCCAGGGAAGCCACAAGGGGGCAAGCCCCCTTGACCCCCGTCGTCCCTCGGAGACAGTCGTTGAAAGTGTGAAATGCATTCTCTATGCTTGGGATGAGGAGCATGAATTGCATAGAAGGTTGTGGAAGCCTTATTAAGAGTAATTGGCTGTAATATGCATTGCGGAAGAGCAATGGGAGCAGCAAGGCAATGTTGATAAGAGGGAAATTCCTCACCTTAAACTATTTATGTTTATAGTATAAGAATTGCATGTTTGGAAAATAGCAAAAATGAATGTTATACACATATGTATATATTGAACTGCTAATTCATGAGAAGATCATAGCTAATGATTGCTTGTATGCTTGGTAGGGAAGCCAAGAAAATGATCAGCTATGATGTGGAGGAGGAACTCCATGTAATAATGAGGAATTGGAAAGGGAGAATTCCTTAACTCCTCCATTGCTATTACATTTATATTTCCTAAGTTTTATATATTAAAAATTATGGCATAGGGATGTTGGAAATGCAAGAGAATAATGCATATGAATTAGTGGGCATGATTAGCAAGTCATTGCATAATGCATATGAATTGCTTATGCATGAGCATGATGTTGCATATGGGTAAAGGTAGTGAAGTTACACATGTGATAGCCCACTAATGGTATTTCCTATGGTTGATGACAACTAATGTTGTAGGGGCCAGATCATAGAAGCATGATTGAAAATGCAAGAGATTGGATAGATAAGATGAATATGCACTAGCCTTGGCATATTAATAAACATTGCACAATGCATGTGAAAATATTTTTGCGTGTATATGATATTGCATATTGGAAAAATAGTGAGGCTTTACATATGCAATAAGCCACTAAGATAATCATTGTGGTTGCTAACAATTAGTTGGTTCGCATTGGTTGTAGGACCACAGACAACCAAAGAATGGCTAAAGATGTACATGAGGAAGTTGCATGTGACCCACAGCCTTATGAAGAAAGGTTGGGGGCAACAAATCCATGATCATGAGGTGGGTGGAAGGATGGTGTGATCCTTTGCAGGAGACCAACTGATCAAGTAACATCAAAGATGTTGATGGGAGCCATGCAGGTAATGGTTTAATTAGGATTTCCCAAGAACAAAAGGATATCGGGTAAGAACCCCTTTGAACGATATTTTGTAATCGTAGAATGGTGTGTAGGAAAGGTTGAATGCATTTATATGAATACCATACTACCATGGTATGGTGAAGTATGGGGTAGTAAGGGCGAGGAACCCTCTACCATATGACTGTTTTAAATGCTAGAATGCATTCATATGAAATTATACCATGCCAAAGCAAGTGATGACTTATGGTCCTGTTGTAGTGAATGTTATGTGTGGTAATCATAGTCAGGCCATAATATGTTTGAATACATAGTATTCATGAATTAATGCAAGGTTGTATTGAGGGGATGTGCATTAAAAGATTTTATACAATCTTGTGGATATGCATTGAGTGAATGCGCATTAGAATATTATGTGAGCGATGTAAAGGTGCATGCATAAGGTGTAGGCGCACATGCTGAGATGCATTGTGGGAATGCATGGTTGTGATACATATGTTTCAATGCAATTAGATAATCGATGAAATGGTGAACCATTGTTAATACTGAGACCATTTCATGAGCTGCTGTGAATGCAGGAGAATAATTACATAAAGAAGGTAGACATGTGGATGGGCTACCAAGAGTGCTCTGTTGAAAGGACATAGTTGCATAAAAGGATATGGCTATGAAGTAATGAGTATCTAAAGCTTCATTTAAATTGCATAAATGATGTGACTGTGTCTTGCAATTTTATTATGATAATGATGCATATATATATATTTCATTGCATTTCAAATGTTAACAACTGAGGGTGTTTGAGTTATTGAGTGTTATAATTCTGAGACCACTTCATTGACTGTTGCAACAAATGAAATATTATATGCATAAAGACTTACAAAGTGTTTGGCCGATTGAAGTTCAAGATTCCAGGAAGATTGTTTTGGGCATGGCAATATGGATAAGTCCATGATGAAGATTGGAATCTACCATGTGCTAGAGCCAAACCTCATGAGAAGGTTCTCATGGTTATGAAATTTAACTTATGCATGACATAGACCAGAAATTTTGTCTGATTTAAGTTTATGAGAATAATCTCATGGTTGCAAATCTAATTTATATAGGAAAACATAATTGTGGATTTCAAATTGAGAATTTGCTTATAATTGGTAATCACAATTGGCTTGCATAGAACTATGTCAGAAGGATGTGTTGTAAGTGGATGTTCATGTTATGGTAGCAGGCGTAAAAGCCCTAATGGGAAGAGGGGTGCCACTTACAAGGGACAAGCAATATGAGGATAACCTCATGACTAAGCAAGTCAATTTCTATAATAGACAGAATTGCAAATTCATATTGAATCTAATTATTAATGACATTGATTGGTTATGGAACAATCAGATTTGAAGTTTATTGTTAAATGTTGCTGATTGTTTGGCTATTTGATAAGTGTGCCAGGAAGACACATTGCAGGAAGACCATGTGTGATGGCCTGCAGAACCAAACTTCATGGGAAGGACCCCATGCTTTGGAAATGGGTTTCGGGTGAAACACCATTGCATATTTTAAGGATAACATCTCCACTGAACTGCATGTTGGAACCATATGAGTGGGATGGTGAATCCATGCCAAGAAGGCATGTGTGGGTTATGGAATGTGAAAATATTGGGGTGGCAAACCGAAGAACTGTTGACTTAGAGAAGGGAGCCCCCATTCTTCGCAAATGAAGGAAAGATACATCTGAAAAGGGATAAGTATTATGTAACCCTAACTCAGAATATACATGTCTGGTTATTAGATTTAATATGTAGAGCATGTTGTATTATTTTATTATTCCAGATTGCTTGAGTATGAGTAGGACCTACATGGTTCACATCGGAAAGGGGTGCACACTTTTCGGGTGTTGGGTTATGATAGGGTTTTTCAATATTGACTACACCCTAAGGGAATGGACGCATTCCTGGTGTTTCAATACTTGATAGTGAATGTTATGAATTATGCTTCAAATTTTAGAGCAGCAATACTGATGAGTTTGCTTATCCATCTTGTGTTGTCAGCTAAAACAGATGCAATTTGGGGCTACACACAAAAGAAGCATAACAGAAGGGTTGTTGCATGCCTAATAAAACCAGTCGGTGCACTGGTTTGGCATTATTTGCTTAGGTGTTGTGGGTGTTGTGAAGGTTGTTATGAAGGGTTGTTGCATGCCTAATAAACCCAGCCGGTGCACTGGTTGGCATTAATTAGTTGGATGTTCTGGGTGTTGTAAAGGTTGTTATGAAAGGTTGTTGCATGCCTAATAAACCCAGTCGGTGCACTGGTTTGGCATTAATTACTTGGATGTTGTGGGTGTTGTGAATGTTGTTATGAAGGGTTGTTGCATGCCTAATAAACCCAGTCGGTGCACTAGTTTGGCATTATTTACTTGGATGTTGTGGGTGTTGTGAAGGTTGTTATGAAGGGTTGTTGTATGCCTAATAAACCCAGTCGGTGTACTGGTTTGGCATTAATTACTTGGTTGTTGTGGAGGTAACAGTGAAAGGTTGTTATATACCTATGGCTCCGAAATAGAGCTTTGACCTATAATGGTCGGTGGCGTAGTTTCCTTCCATTGGTCGATGACCCAGACGAATGTGCTGGCTCGACAATGGAGAGGGCCAACCAGGTATGGGACTGGTTGGGAACCACAAATGCTTGGTAAACCCAGTCGGCGTGAAAGTGTACTGGTTGGGCATTAAACATCCACCCCACATGTGATCCAAGGCTTGTAAAGCAGAGAAGGAAACCTGTGGAGTAGCAAGGAACTGCCCAATACAGATAAGTATTTGATTTTCATTCATTTTTGGATAATGAAAATTTCATGAACAAGTCTTATGACAGCCAAGCTGATACACTGTTGTTTCTTTGTTGGAAACTTGGGTTTTTGCAGGAAAGCAAGAAGTCTTGAAAGCATCCTAAGGATGCATTTGGACACGTGATTGTCCTCGGAAGCTTAGTATGAGCAGCAATGATAAGAATGATGCTAGTGGATATGTGTGGGCGAGTCCTAGTAGCCAAAGGTTCTGTCGAAAAACCATGGGGAGGGGATTCCCTAATGGAGAAAAGCCTTAGACAGACCTTAGACACTAAGTGTCATAGCCAAAACAAGAAAAGGGCAAGTCAAGCATTCACATGGAAGTGAAAGAGGCTAGGAGCATAGAACCAAAGTGATTGTGTGGCTCTGGATTGGAACAAGAATAAGATGGGGAAACTCTTACTCTTCTCTCTCCTTTTTGACTGATGCATCTTAGAAACATAAAATTGTTGAATGCATGTCATGACTGAAAGTTGATTGTGTTTTATTTGCTTGAATAAATTGTGAATGTTGAAAAAGATTATTCCCTGTGAAAGAATGAACATGAATGAGTTCATATGCATGTTGGGAAAGCATGAAAAGTGTGGAAGTCTCATGAATAAAGCATGGACGTTCCATGTCAATTGAGAAATTTATTGACTAATTTTAATGTTTATGTTATGCTTGGCCTAACAAAGAATTGCAATAATGAATTTCACAGGTGAGAAATTGAACGCAATTGGTCGCAACCGTTACAAAAAAAAAACAAGTGGTGCTAGCAAGCGAGGGAAGCTGTGCGCATTGACCATGGCAGGATACCAAGGGCTATTGGACTTGGCTAAAAGTATTCTCCAAACAATTTCCAAGACCCAAGAAAATATTGGAGAGATGCTTAAGCTACAGAAGTAGCAAAATGCGATGAACCATAAGGTTTTGCAAGACTCTATTCGTCTGCAAAAAGAGGTAAAAAGTATTATGGGAGCAGTTAGTAAGGGAAAGGAAAGTGGACCAATGATGAAGCATTCGTCTAATCACCCCATCAAGAAACGCCCAAGGCTGGAAGAGAGAAAGAATGTTGACAAAGGAAAACAAAGGCAGTTGTCTCCAATAGAATGTTGGGGATGTGGAGGAAGTCACCTCCTCTGTGAATGTCCAGCAAGGGGTAGCAAGAAAAGCGACGACCAGCAGGAGCAATGTGCAGGGGTTCAAGAACCTCACCTTGACATCTCCCATTGATGAAATGCAGGATAGACCTGCCACATTTTGTGAATTTTGGACATGTGTAAAGCGTGTATGTATTCCTAGGTATTGGAACACCAAGGATGGTGTTATTCCAAAGGGAGGGGAATGTAACGTCCCCTTTTTGACCCTTGTAATATTTTGGGCTATAATGTAAATATTGTATGCATATTATGTATGATTCCTAGCATGGAGCTCAAGGCCAAGGCCCCACTAGTGAACGTTCGACCTTGAAGAGGCAAGTATTGGATATTATGCTACCCATGTGCTAGTGAACCATGGGAATTGCAAATATGCATTTTAATATAAATGCCCACAACTAGCTATGCAATGCAACAAGAGATGGGAGCATGATGTTTACAAGGAAAATTGGGAGGGAAAACATTCAAACCCTTGAGCCAACCAAGCCAAGCCAAGTGTCAATGAGAGAACCCATCAAACCCTCAACTACCCATGTTGACTTTTGTACCCAATCATTGATTTCTCCCAAGAGTTGGTTGAGGTAGTTAATGCCTTAGGGAATGGGAGGTATGGCTGTCCAAATTCGAGTATGGGAAAGCCACCCTTCCTAGGAATTCATGTTTGGCTTCTTGGGCAAGAAAGGAGCCACGAAATTGCCCCCAGGCCATTATTCACCATCAGTTTGCTCTCTCACGAGTTTGGAGCTACCTGGGCGTTTTCCTCCATGGTTTTGCTGTGTTTTCCTTCATTCTCCTAGCTGGGAAGGGTGTTTTTGTATTGTATAATAGTGGGGAAGAAAGGGAAATCGATTTGGGGACCATAGAGGCTATTTTGGCTCACTGATTGCTTGTATATATGTGGGAGAAATCGTTTTCTTCCCTATGGTCGATTTTGCCTCTCACAAATCCGTTTTTGGTGTGCCTACGTTTTTGGGAAAACCCATGTCCATCTAGCTTCTAAGTCCCATTGCTGAAAGTGTGTTTCCAAGCCCATATTTGAGTTTTGTGTGCAAGAGAATCCTGGGGTTGAGTTGGGTATCCATTGCTTTGGGCTGTCTTGAAGCTCGAGAGCCCCTTTTTCCTTGTAGATATCATGCCCAGCTCGGGGGTGGTCTCTGAGTGCTGAAAGAATATAGGCTGGGCAGAGACCTATGGTTGGGTGGAATGTTGCAGCGACATAGCTAGTTTCTTGGGACAACATTACATAAAGATGAGTATTTTATTGTGTTTACTTTTGCAAATGTTTAATTTGATGGTTATTTTGATATGCTGGATGAGTATGAAATGTGTGTGGATGATGTTTTATTCCGCTTGGCATGTTCAATTGATTTACATCTGCACACCTAGGCATTTTATTATAATGCCATATCCTTTATTCATTATGAATCTGGCTAAGTTATTCTAAAAGCCCAGATTTTAGTGCCATGTTCCCTTCCTTGCATTAGATAGATGGGTGGGTATGTTACAGTTCTAACGGTGAACAGGAGCCCACTCATGACGCAGGCTCCCCTTCAGCACAACCTGAGGAGATATTTGGTGGCCCGCAAACGCCTTTGAGTCTACAAGTGCCCTCTTTCACAGGTACTTTTTTTTCCTCTAGCACTCAGTCCTTTAATTTTTTTGTGAAAAATGTTTCCTTTTCTGGTTCAGATTGGATTGAGGGTCTCAAGAATTTGACCATTTCCTGCCACCTCTCCCCTCCATCCCTAGCTCCTATGTTCTAAAGAAGGTTAACTTGCCCTTTTTACCAGTTGTTTCCCTTCCCCTTGATCCTGATCCTTTTCCCTCTGAGGTCCCTTCTTTGTCTTCTCCACCCTCACCGCTTGACTCCTCAGATTTTGGGTATTTTCTTCGCTTCTTTGCTAAACAACCCTCGGGTGGGCTCGGTAAAGGCAAGGTGAAACCGGCCAAAGGAAGAGGTCGTTAGTCCTACATTTCAAAGGCTCAGTACATAGCTTGCACGGATGTGCTTGAAGGGAAGCAACAATCTATCGAACGGGCACTTAAAGTGGTGCAAGCCCAGAAGAAGGGTTGGAAATGAAACTTATGTCCTTTAATTGCCGAGGTCTTGATGGTCCCTCTAAAAGATCAACATTGTGGAGGGTGGTTAGTCTTGATCACCCTGATATTATTTTGTTACAAGAGACGATGGGAGTCGGAGAAGATGTCAAATCGCGTTTGAGAAGTTGGTTTCCGGGTTGGAATTTTGAAGCTTTGGATGCCAAAGGAAGGTCTAGTGGTCTTGTTGTGGTTTGGAATGAAGCGAAGGTGAAGGCCTCCAATTTGTGGGGGATGGACTCTGTCTTGGGTGTGACTTTCTCAGCTCTAGACATTGAAGGGGAGTTTACTGTTATCAATGTCTATGGGCCTTACCTTAATCGTATTCCCTTTTGGGAATCCTTGTTCTGTAAATCTATGCTTAAAAGTGACTCTGTGATTTTGGGTGGGGATCTAAATTTCTCTCTGGGATAGGCAGAAGTTTGGGGTCCTCATGCGCAGGTTGATCCACTTATGAATTTCTTTACTCTGAAATTGGTCTAAAGGAACTTGATTGATGTGGAACCTGTCCGCATTAGACCTACGTGGAAAAATAACCGTGATGGAGATAGTCGGGTGGCTAGAAGACTTGATAGGTTCCTAATGGCGGAACGGCTGGTGGATAGGTTTTTTCATCTTCGGCATTGGGTTAGAAGTGGAGGATGTTCTGATCACTTCCCAATTTTCCTTGAACTAAAAGATGGACCCTGTAAACTGCCTAGTCCCCTGAAATTTAACAAGGTCTGGCTTAAGGACCCGTCCTTCTTTGACGTGGTTAAATCGGTCTGGATTCCTTACAGTCCTGGGGATTCTAGCTCTGCTGCCTTCCAGTTTGCTACAAATATCAAACGACTAAAGAGGCCTATCAAGAAGTGGGCCTATGAGAAGAGGCTTAGGGAGGATCTGGAACTAAAGCAGATTGAAGTGGATCTGTTTTTAATCTATGAAGGCGATGGGGATGGTCTTCTGAACCAGGATTCCAAAGACAACCTGGTCTGATTGGAGGGAAGAAGGAATACACTTCTTCTGGAAAAGGAGGAGACTTGGAGGCTGAAGAGTAGGGCTATTTGGTTGGAAAGTGGCGATCAAAATTTTGAGTTTGTTCATGCTTATGCCAAAGGGAGGAGATCCTCCAATACTATTTGGAGCCTGGAAAATCAGTTTGGAGAAACTCATAATTCCTTTGAAGGTATGGTTGGGGTTGGGGTCAATAATTTTCAGAACCTTTTCAAGGCCAGTGAACATGTCTCCATTAAGGAAGTGATCCGTGTGGCTCAACTTTTCCCACGCTTTGTGGAAGATGATGACAATAGATCCCTGATGGAAGAAATCACGGAGGAAGAATTGAAAGAGGTTCTCTCTAGTTTTCATAAAGATAAAAGTTCTGGTCCAGATGGGTGGACGATTGAATTCTTCCTTCAGCTTTTTGTTTTTTTCGGAGACGATCTGCTGAAAGTGGTTGAAGACACAAGACAAGCTGGTAGGATTCCAGCTAGTTTTAACACCACCTTCATTGCCTTGATTCCTAAGAAGGACTCCCATGTTTCCCTGAATGACTTCCGACCTATTTCCCTGTGCAACTGCATTTACAAGATTGTTACTAAAATCATTGCAAGGCGTATCAGAGCTATCCTCTCGAATCATATCTTTTAAGAGCCGTTCGGTTTTTTGGAAGGACGACAGATTCATGAGGCCATAGGAGTGGCTCAGGAGGGCTTACATAGTATTAAAACAAAGATGCTGAAAGGGGCTATTTTAAAAATTGACTTGTCCAAGGCCTATGATAAAGTAAGTTGGCTCTTCTTAAGGCTACTGATTACTCATCTAGGTTTTGATATAGGTTTTATCATTCCTTACCACTATTTCTTTTTATGTGCTTATCAATGGGGTTGCTTCTCCCTTTTTTCATTCGGGTCGTGGCCTTAGGCAAGGTTTCCCTTTATCGCCTTTGTTATTTTTGTTAGTTGTTGAAGGCTTGACCCATGCTATTAAGGACGTCAGGAGGCGAGGTGCCCTTAGGGGAATTCAGATTGCTCATGACCTACATATTACACATCTACTGTTTGTAGATGATGTCCTCATCTTCTGCTTAGGATCGGAAAGGGATGCACATCAGCTGAGGGAGATCTTGGAGCTTTTCTCCAGGGAAACTGGGATGGAAATCAACTTTGACTACAAACTTACTCAGTAATGAGGAGGTGGCAGTTTTTACCAGGGTTTTTCCTTATACCGGCTTAACTTTGCAGGAAGGGTTGAAATACTTGGGTTTCAATTTGAAACCTAATGATTATCAGGACTGGAAGTGGTTGATTGAGAAGTTGGAGAGGCAGCTGAAAGGTTGGAGCCACAAGTGGCTCTCTAGGGCCGGGAGACTGGTTTTGGTCAAGTCAGTCTTGGAAACGATCCCTATATATTGGATGTCACTATCTTGGATCCCCAGAGGTATTTTGGATGCTACAAAGCGGCTATGCTTATGTTTTCTTTGGAGTGGTAAAGAGGGCGCCTTTGTTTCTCCATGGGTATGTTGGGAAAGGATTGGTATTCCAAAATCCATGGTGGGATGGGGATTGAAGAATATTTTTTCTTTTTCCAAAGCGCCGGCAGCTAAGGGTGGTTGGAGATTGATCAAGTCTGGCAGTTTTTTGGCTCGGGTGATGCACCACAAATACATTGCACCTAACTTGATCGAAGATTGGATTAGGAGTCTAGTGAAGACTCACTCTGGCAGTTCTGTGATATGGAAAGCAGTCATTTCTTCCTTCAATATTATTGAGAGAGATTTGGCCTGGAACATTGGAAACAGGAGTCAGGTTAGGATTGGTCAGGATCCTTGGGTAGGTTGTTTTTATCAACATTTGTTACCTGAAGGGACGGTGGAGGCTTTGCGTCAGAGAGGTTTGGTATTCCTTAACCAGCTTGCTGATCCTGTGGAGACCACTCCAGGTAGTCAAGTGTGGCGACCGACCAACTCTTATGGTTTGAATTAGGCCAAGGAACTTGAGCTGTCCAGGTATATCAAGGTACTCAACCTTGATCATATTTGTTTTGATGGAAGTGACGATGAGCTTATTTGGGATGTTGATCCATCGGGGGTGTATACTCCCAAAGGTGGTTATTTGAGGATTACTGAAGATCCTGCACAGGGTTCTCGGGTATGGTGGTGGAAGGTGTTGTGGAAACTTAAGATCCCCCCTAAGACTCAGTTGTTTATGTGGTATGTCCTAGAAAACAAAGTCCCAACTTGGGATTTTCTACAAAAAAGAAATAAACAAGGGCCGGGGTGGTGCGTTCTATGTAAATTGGACGGGGAATTTGTCTGTCACCTCTTCCTACTTTGTCCATATTTAAAAGCAGTTTGGGTGGAATGCTCCCGATTGATCAAAGTTCCATGTAGGTGGGAGGGGGTTTCTTTGGGTATAGCGTGGAGAACGTGGTATAATAACCCCATGATTAAAAACTTCAGAGCTCTTCCTCTGTTGGTTCTTTGGGGGGTATGGTTAGCCCGAAACCAACTCATTTTCAATGAAAATTTATGCTCCCTGGTTATCACTGCTACAACATGTTGTGGCCTTCTTCCTTCCTTTCAACATAAAACTAGAATTAACAGGGTTCAGGCTATTCAGCCGGTGGATATTGACAGGTCTCAGACATGGGGATTCTTTGATGGAGCCTCACAGAATAACTTTTGCGGGGGTGGGGCTCTCCTTTATCTTACAGACAGTCACTTCTTTGAGATGTCTCTAGGTCTTGGGGCTGGAAGTAATAATTTTGTTGAACTTCCGAGTCTTAGGTTTCTTGTTATTTTTGCTGCTAAGAAAGGATGTAGAAACACTATTGTTTTGGGGGATTCTATGAATGTGGTTAAATGGATTACAGGCACACAACTTTATCATAATTTAAGGCTTTTAGACATCTTGACCTCCACAAGGGAGGTTTTGAACGCTTTTGATTCATTTTCTTGCATTCATGTATACAGGGAAAATAACCAAGAAGCGGACAGGGCATCGAAGGCGGGGCTACAACTGGATATGGGTATATGGAAGATAGAGGAATATAATGTTGGAGAGGTCCAGGAATACTATCATTGACCTTTCATAGAAGGAGTTGTTTTGCCTCCTTTATTTCTTGGACATAGTACTTTTCACCTACAGCTTTTTGTTTGTCTACTCTAATCAGATGCCTCTATAAGAGGCTTACTTTGTATATATTATTAGTTGTTTTGCTACTGTTTATTTGGTATTTCTTACCGTCAGAATGTTGACCTACTTTGTAGTAAGCTTTAAAGCTTCTTTTATGTCATGTAGAAGACATTTTGGTCTTAAAACCGTCCTGATTATCAACATTACACATGCATAAAGTGTACATTTCAGAATGTAATTTTGTTCTCAAAGGATGAAATAAAATTACTCTTTTTTTCCAAGGAAAAAATGATATGTTTATGTATTAATCTCGATTATTGTTTAACTATCTAGATTATGAACTTTTATAATACATGAGTTTCATATGATTATTTTTTGTTTTCTTTCATTTAAATGCATACAAATTTAAAGGTGATTCTTACAATATTTCTATATTTCTCCCTAAATATTGTTACATCGATTATCAAGTTGTCAAAATAGAGAAATACATAAAAGATAAAGGTCATGTACTACATTGAGGATATTAATGACCATGTCCTTCTCACTCTCGTTATATGTGTGTTCATACTTTAGTTATTGTTTTGAATTCTTGTAGTGTGAAAATGGATCGATGGTACAATTGCCACTTAAAACATAAATGCATATCATGTGGTTAGGGAAGGCAGTGTTATCTTCAAAAATTTGTTCAATGTCCACGTAAAGCTTTGGAGTTTGATCAAACAAATAATAGTGGATAAAGAATTGACGGAATCCCCAAAATAACTTGCAATAATAATGTACAAATTAACTATCATTTAATCATTTACAAATTTGTTTTGACCGGTTCAAATCGTTTTAAGTGTCCTACTCTAATGGTCAAGTAGTCTATTTCCATATATTTAAGCTTCTTTTCATTTTAGACAAAATGTGTGTTGGTAATTGTCCATTATAAGCCGCTCCCAAAACCAATTTTACAAAAAAATGCTTATGGAAACTTGTGTGGCGAATGTAACTAGTGTGACAATAGAGATTTTGATTGTTGTGACTGATTGGATTTATGAAAGAAAAAAAATCCTAATCAAAGAGTGAGTATGTTGAACGTGACTTACATAATGCATTCATTTTTTGTGACGAGTGATTGGACTCCCCATCAAAAGATTTGATTCCCAAAAGAAAGGAATGAGTCACCTCATCATACAACACAAGTGAGGAGGTGTGAATTGAACGATGATGCATATGCAATATACTTGAGTATCACGAGATGGATAATCTATTTATCAACATGGATAAGGTGAATTGGGGAAACTCATGGGTTGCCTTCGTGGAAAAGTATGTTGAAACCCCATGGACAACATGTTTAGGCAATACCGTTGAAAAAATATTATTTGTATTATGTTAATGTGGAGTAGGATTTATAACTTTACATGAAAAAATGCCATTTACAAATAGCAAAAAGTATCTACCTCCTTCATAATAGATCCTATTGCATTTCCTTTCCCAAGAGTGTATGGTCAAAAAATTACAAAACTATTTGATTACCAAATATAAAAATATTCAAATCTTATTGTGGTTAGATTCGAGCATGGTGTTCCCCTGAACGGTAGGGTTCTACCATAACTATCACAACATATCGACTCTCTTGTTCGAGGTGCAGTTCAACACTCATGGATATGGAAATGGGTTGATTCACAATAGGGATGATAGGCTCATTGTCAAGCCCTCTCAATGCTCACCAATGGTTTGTCCACTATCTCTTGCATTAATGACTTGGAGTTTCTCTCTATGAATTGAAAAACCCCACACCCTTTGATGGTTTGTAGCCTTCGTATTTCTTGTATCCTAGGGTGGAGGATGTGATGAGATCAAAGAAATACTTCAAATATGCTTTAAACTCTTCTTATTTGGTTAGCCATATTAAAATTCCTAATTTGGAGCAAGTTCTTCTCGAGCATTTTAAGATTGAAAAGGTTGCTAAAATACCTATTATCCATGCTTCAAGGGATGCTCAAGTTTTACTTGGATCATAGCATGATATGTAGATTTAATGGATTATGGCCATGATTGGTGGACCTACACAAGTGGGCTGATCTAATTTGGAATCCCTTACTACATAAAGAAGCCTACATCTACTCTTGTGCTATGGGTTTATTCCACAATGAAATTTGATTCAATGATTGATACCGATCACATTCTTCACTTGGGTCCCTGGTTTGTGGGGTGTGTCAAACTCTACAAGTGTAATGGTTCCCCATATTTAGTCCTTACTTGAGCTCCCTTTCCTCTATGCCAATATGGGTTAGGATTCCCAATATACCCCTTCAATTTTGACCATTGATTTTTCTCAAGGCAATCAAGAACAATTTGGGTAAGTTACATTTATGTTGCTTAGAAATTGAGAAATTGCATAATACTATCTATGTCAATAGATGCATGGACATTGATCATTCTAAAGGACTACCAAAAGATATTTGGTTGGAAATTACAAATTACATGTGGAAGAAAAAGTTATATAATGAAAAAAACAGTTTTTGATTCATATCAGGTTTTGAAGTTGGGAATTTGTCAGTCTCTTGTTGTAAGCACAACCCTAGAATTTATGTGGAATACTGAAAGCTTGTTGGGGCTAATGTCAAAAAGTGAAAACATTTGTATGCTTATTTAGTGGAATGGTGCTAGTAAGCAGCAACACCTGATATCACTCTGAGTATTAGGAAAGCGAATCCTTACCCTTTGTGGGAGGCTTGGAGTTCATAGGAGGTGTGGTCCAAGGACATGATAAATCCCACTAAAATGAAGCATCCTAAGGAAGAAGCAATGAGAGAAAATATAAATACATGAAGCTTCTGGAACTAGTGAAGAGAAACCAACAACAAATGAAGAAGTGGCTACACCTATTTATGTAGAGGACTTTATGAAAGATCTTAATTATCTGATGAGGGATCAACTAAAGATTATATCAATATATGAAACTTACAAAATTCGTGAGAAAAATGTAGAAGGGAATGAAGGGGTAGCTACACCTACGTGTGTGGTAAATATTGTGTTCCAAGAAACATCAAACGAATGGAAGGAGGTGAATAATAAGAAAACCAAATAGAACTCCATGCTCAAATTTTAATATATGACCAAATCCTTGAAGGCGAAGGGTTAATACAAATGCATCTAGATTTGCAATTAAAATATATTGTCTTTTAATGTTTTTTTCATGCAATCAATTTATAAGGCAATATCTCACGCATTAAGATAGAGAAAGGAACATTATAGGAAATATATATATAAATTAAATCGACTCTATCCCTCTTGTTGATGGAAGAAAATATTGACTTTAGAGGAACTTTAAAATATTGAATTTTGCCTCTGAGTATAGCCCAAGTGTTATAGCCTAAATCGACACTTCTCCGTCTGTGACGATAGTTTCATGTTGACATTGTCATGACGACACTTTCATGACAAAAATTCAAAGTTTCGAATGTCATTCACACAAAAGGACAATATGGATGGAAGAGCCTTAATTTGGTGTCTATTGCTTTGGCCTTGATCATCCAGTGATTCTCTAGCACTTGAAAATTTTATAACTAGCTTTTACGACAAAATCTCTCCTAATGATCCGTCAACTAGGGATTAAATCGCTCCTGATGATCTGTAAACAAGTGATTTTCACCAAAATCACCTCTTTCCTTTACATTGCGAGCGATTTTTCCTAAAAGCTCAAAAAACTAATAAAATCTCAAAATTGGGGCAATTTGGGTGGTTTAGTAACTACCCCCTCAATTATAACTGCTCCCTACCCAAATGTAACCACCTCTACTTAGTATAAAAGAAATGGAGATGAGCCATAAAGGGGGAATTTTTTATAGGTATTGTTATGATAAAGGAATGAGCATTCTCTATCCCTTTGCTATCCATGTTATGAAATTGTTGCCCTAGTTGGTTTCAAACCCTGATACGTTGGAGCTTTGCTTGGGATTGGTGGAGAAGAGAAGCAAGAGACCCAGAGTCAAGGTTTCATGAGGAGACGAAGTAGAGAAGAGGTATTATTGTACTTGTTTCTACTATTTCAATAGAGATTTGACATCTTTCCCTTCCCAAATTTTGAGTTAAATGTCATGTTTGATGAAGAATTTAGCATTTATGTATTGAAAATCGATTTTTAGATTCATGTTCTTGTTTTTCTTTCAATTGATTAATTATCTTTATTATGGTCAAAATCTTTTGAGGAAGGTATTATGGTTCTTTTGCGGGTTCTTGGGTTGAAGGATTGGAGCAAAGCTGAGGAGCAAACAAAGCTAGGATCAAACTCCATAAGCAAGGTGCATCTTTCTCTATCTTTCAAACTCTTTATATAGTTTTGCCTGAACCTTGAATCTAATTTGCTTACTGTGAAACCCTAGATGTCAATCTCAGTAAACCTAGTATGTTGGTGACCTCACCTTAGTCATAGGATTGTTTTCCGCACAATAGAATTGGCAACTCCATTGGGAAGAAGTTATATGTTTTAGGGTTCCTAAGTCAATTCTTCTATTTTCTTTGGTTGTTTAGAGTCTGTTTACAAGTTAGGATTGGTCTAATACTTTAGTAGTCACCCTGTTCTTCCACTTTTCTGAGTTGGACTTGCACTTTATAAGTCTTTCAATACAAAATTGCTCCCAATGTTCATGACAATGGTGTTTCTAGTTCAAAATTGCACCTAATGAACTGCATAGTAGATATTTAATCTCTTCCTACCTTAACATTACCAGTGTTTTTGTCCTATAGGGTGGTTTTTTCACTCTTAGCCCTATATATGGGTTTTTTTGTGGATTTTGGAATGTCTTTGATTGTCCTAGGTCTTGTTAGTGCCTCTTAGAAGTGTGGTGTCTGGTTTGTGATTGATCTTGGCTTGTTTTTTTTAGTCTTTTTGAATGAAAAGTATTTTGAAAAAGTGCATTGTCTCTTAGCTATTTTTCATTGCTTGTTTGAAAATATTTGAAGGTATTTGACTGTTAAGGTCCTGTAGTCATCTCTTATAAGTAGTCTACCTACTATCTGTGTTTATTCTTAGTTAGTCCTTTTGATTTTCTTGGGTGAAAGGTGTTTCATACTTTTTGTTGCTTTTAAGTTTGTACTTTTGGTTGTCCCTTGTGGTGAAAGCTCAATGTTGTTTCTATTGTTTTCAAACCCTGGTTGCACTGGTTGGGTGCAAAAATTAGGCCTTCCCAAACCTTGAATCCTAGTAGGTTTTGTGCTAGTTGGAGTCTAAAGGTGATTTATGTACTTTTTTCAACTTTGCATGCTTGTATGATTGAAAAGTCTTGTGTTTGTGGTCGCTTTCATTTTGTTTGTTAAGGAGATCATAAGTGTTTCACATTGATATTGTCGTGTGGTCATTCTTAGTTAGGCCGTGTTTCTCATTTGGAAAACAAAAACGAAAGTTGGTTTAGTTTTTGAGTAAGTGTTGGTTGAGTACATTGCAAGTGTTTTGGATGATTTGGAGTTGCATTTTATATTGAAAAACAAAATTTGTTTACGTAATGGTTTTGTTTTTAAATTAAGTTTTCATTTTAAGTTCTGCATTTTGAATTAAAAAAATTCAAAAAAGGTCTTGCATTTGGTTTGGATATTAATTGTGCATGTCAAATTGAGTCCTTTCATGTATCTTAGGATTTGATTTGAACTTGTTTACCAAACAAAGTTGCATTTGCTTTCAAATTCTAAATTTGTGTATCCTTGTCAAATTGAATTTGTATGTGCACCTTAAAGGGTAGTTGTACGCTTATATTATAGACATGATTTTGCATTAGGGCATAAAATTAAGTTTCCTTTTGCATTGTATATTCGAAAAGTTGCATTTACATTCCAAATTGCACCCTACATTTAGAACTTGCATGTACTTTGAAAGAAATTGGAAATGAAAAGTGTGTTTTTGTGGCAATAAAAGTGCTCCATGTTACAGTTAAAGAGCATTGTATCTTTAGTTGCACTAGTTTTGCTTTATTTGGAAATTTTTTGAATTAATAGTTTCTTAAACAAGCAATCAGTAATCATAATAGGTTACTAGGTTTTTCTTTTAGTAAGAAACCCACCTAATAGTCTAGGCTAGGATTTTGGAGATAGGAGTTGAGAGTTAAATTCTCCAAAATCGCATAAAATTTGGAAACTAGGAATATACTAAAGGGTGTTAAATCCATTAGTAACGCAAAGTACATGTCAGGGAAGTGCCACTGACACTAGTGTCAAGCAGTAGGGAAACCTTTTTCAAGTAGATAGAATACTCTTGTTGCTTAACTAAAGGGGGTTATGCGATTATGGGAATTGATTAAGCATGGAAAGTCTTCGGGGAGACACCACTGCACATTGACAATTTTGGGTCTAGGACTTGTTATACAAGGCCTACGCTCCCTACCCATTTGCAGAATCCCCATCCAGTGACCTTTTCGCCAGACTACCGAGCGCGAAGTGGTGACCATAGTTGTTCTTCCTAGGTACCTCCTGGGTCGCTGTAAGGGGATATCTTGTGGCACCTGATATAGACATAGACTCTTCCATCCCAGCTCCCTGTGGAGGGTATTTTCCGAAGGCAAGTGCTTGCATCCTTGGTGATTGGTTTTAGGGAGTAGGGTAAATGTCTCTCGATCTTCGCTGGTTGGACTTGGGCCTTAATTATCACAGGATGGCCTTCAGAAGACCCCATATCTGGATCTTCACGGAATAGTACTTGTAGCCAAGTGCTTTGAATTGTAAGAGTTGGTTGCTTATACGAATCTAGTAGGAACTTTTGAGTGTGTGTTGTTCGATTTTTATTTGTGTTTATTTTCTTCTTAGTGTCTTCTTCAAGCCACCGTGGCTGATCAACCTTTGTGTAGGTCTCGAAGAATTCAAAGACACCCTCCTAAACATAGGTAAGTCCCTGCGCCTAAGAAAATACTGCATTGCAATAATCCACCCCCTAGGGGGAAGAGGAGGAAAACGAGGAACATCAAACAAAACATCGAATAAAAGAAAACAACTCTAGCTCAAGTGAGTCCGAGAGTCCTTCTAACAAAGGAATTTTTAGTGATACTACGGAGCAGGTGCACAACTCTCTTAGAGTTAATTCTCCTCGTCCTGAAGAGAATTCAGGTCCCATTGAAATTGAGGACCTCTTAGATCCACATGGACTTTTGAACCAACCAAAAAGTCATATTTTTTCCCAAGGAGTTGGTATCAACATCTCTAATCCATTGTCTAGGTGGTTTAACATGGGAAACATAGAACAAATGTTTAGTTTAGGGAAGGTAACTACTCCAATTGGTACTACCCCTATAGGAGGAATTACTTTTAACACAAAATCCGCAGTATGGTCAAGATGGTCCCCATCATCCTTGATGATACTTAATACTGGTATTATTTTGTAAACTCAATTGAGTTCAAACCCTTTCTTTTTTGGATTACCTTTTTCAATGTATCAACCTATACCAGTTACTATTCCTCCTAGTTCAACTTTGACCACTGCTTCAGGTAGTGGCCCGTCTATACCTTTCCATAATTTCCCACCATTCAATGAACAAAGGGGATCTATGCCTAACCCATCCTTCACTGATGTTGTCTCTAGCTCTACCCTACCCCACCTTACCTTACATTTCCAATCATTTGGAGTTATGAGTTCCAATAACCCATTTGGATTAAATGTACTGCAAGGTAACTCATCTACACTAGGTGGCACCAGCACTGGATTTCCATGGGGGAAGACAACAGCTCAAGGAAATATTCCCTTTTCCTGGGTTGGGAGGTTCTAATATGATTAACTCTATTATGACTAGTATTTTACAAGGTAGCCAACCGGTAGGAATAATTGGAGGAGATTTTGGAACAACGTTTCCTTCTTTCCAAAACCAGTATGGTAAAAAATTTGGATAGCACAATCCGCTTTTCACTAATCCTGGAAACTCAGACATTCCGGGACAACCATATGTCAACACCAACCAAGGGGCAGTTAATGCTCCCATAACCTGGAATACTAGGGCTCAGATTCTTGCAAACACCAACCAAGGGACCCCTGTACAAAGGGATCCATGTAGTTTTCCATTTGTTGGGAACAATTGTGCTCCTTTGATGGCCACCTTGAATCTTCTTGGATTCACTTCCTCGCTTTCGGTTTGGGTGTGTTCGACCCCAAATGTCTTGAATGATCCTAATGCTTCTTAAACAAGCACTTTATATCAGGGACATGAAAACCATGTATCTTTTTTTCCAATAACATCTTCTCCTCCTCCTCCTTCGACCTCATGTGGTGACAGTTTTGATACTAGTAACCAACAGTCTAAACGTAACAAAAGGAAGAAGAATAAGAATAAGATACGAAAACAAGGGGGAAACCACCCATCCACTGGAGGTCATGTTGGAGGCACTCATCCAGTCATTGCAAATCATATTGGAAACTCGCAACTAGCCTCTCAAATTCATGATGGTGGCACTCATTTAGTCTCTCCAAGTCATACTAGAATCCCACAAGCAAGCTTTGCAGGACATGCAGGGGGCAAACTTTTAGTCACTGCAAGTCATACTAAAATTATGTCATCAACCTACACTAGTCATGTTGAGGACATGTCATTGATCACTGCAAGTCATATTAATGACAAGTCACTAGTCACTGCCAGACATTATGGGTCAACAGTCACTGCAAGTCACACTAAAGACCAAAAACTGGTCACTACAAGTCATGATGGGGGCAAAGAGTCAGCCAATGTGATTCATGTTGGACATATTAATATTGTTCAAAAGTCTAAACATATAGGACACAAGCCTAAGTTTCCTTGTAAGATTTGCAAGGGATACCACCTTACTCACATGTGTGTAATGTCCCTAAAATTGTAAAATAATTTTTTTTTTTATGTATGGCTATTGTCGTCAAATTGGTCAAATGATTAGTAAATTAACTTCAGCACTGGGAGCTAATTAGATGACTTAACAAGGTACTGCAGATGTAAAGTTTCGTCCTTCGACTATTCTGCTTGGTTTATTTAATGTAGATGGATTTGTTGTATGTTTTAGACTTAAGAAAATGGACCGGTTTCGATGATTGTATTTTTGTAATTATTCCCATGAGCTTGAGGGGATGAACTTTGGTGGCACAGGCCTGGCTTACTTAGCTTAAGTGATAAGGTTTACTACTACTTTTGTTTATTGTAGGTGCTTAAGCTAAATGCTATACAAAGTTGATATAATTTTAAAGGGACTTTGGTAAACGTTGTAATGAGACTAGAGCTTATGCTAAGGAAGTCAAATTCTACGAGGACTGTCACTCCACTATAGGGAGTGGGTAAACATTTTAATGGTAGTGGGGTTTGGTGGCATTTAATGCACTTGCCCTTGATCATGCTATCCATCTGGAGCGTAGTTAGATCCTATGCAACTAGGGTGACTTTCATTTCATTTTCGTTGTTTGTATTTGGATGGAGGCCTCTTAGGGTGTGCGAGTTCGATGCTAAGAGTATGGGGCTCCCAAAGCTGCGAAGTGAGGCCATGAGACCAGCGTTGGCCATGAGCGTTTCGCTCAGGCCTGCGCTCATCCAACCAGTGTGAGGACAAGCTTCCTACAAGGTAACTTCTGAAATCTTATCTCTGTTTTAACTATTGGGGCTTCACTTTTGATTTACTGAGAATGGTCACTAATGCTTGGAGTTTGACTTTGTGACAGGGTTTACAGTGTTGGCATTTCGAGCTTGGCATGATGGGGTTTTCATAGCTTATGATGGCCATGGTAAGCCTGGTCCTTTGTGGCCATTTTCTCCTCTCATGTGAATGGTTTCCTATACTGTTTGTTTGCTCAGCATGTAAGAAATTTGGGAATGGTTTTACCCATTCGAAATTTCTGGGGTTTTAATATGATGCTAAGTTTGAGTGAGAAAATCATGGCCAAGTTTTGTGGCACACTTTGTAATTGTATAAACCATAACTTTGATTAAGTTGTAGCTTGTATGGCATTTTAGTTCAGAGGAGGTCCTATCTTTGACTCCTGTACAATCGATTGTGGTTTCGGTGTTTTGGAAAATTCCATTTAATAATTAATATGAAGTCTTTTTAATTGATCTCTGTCAGAGTTGTGGATATAATGTAATTTGTTTCAAACTACTGTGAGTAGCGTTGGCTCTGTGTAACTCTCAGAACATTTATGTTTAACCTAGGTTTTCTTACTATTTCGTTGGGTGAAGACTGAGCGTGAAGCTCCTGTCCGTTTTTATAAAGTAATGTGGTCTCATTTTTAGTCATGTTATTTTAACTTAGGCATTTGGTCTGGAAATCGAATCTCTCTGTAGGATAAATGGTTGAAGTGTTGTTAATTTATTTAAATGGGTAAAGCCCTAACTAGTTGTGAATGTTTACTTTGCTTCTGCCTATGGTAATTAGATTCTGTAGTATAATTTTTATTATAAAGAATGAGTTTATGTTCCAACCAGAAGCAGGGCTTCGGTGTGTTTTCAACTCAAATGCGTTTTCAGTTTTACAGCCTTTATAAAAATCGTTTTAACGTTCTGGGGATGAAATTATTGTATAACATGTTATCTCTGCGTTGACTATGATAAGGAATGATCCTGAGTTAATTTATTTGTTTTGGGATAATCTTATGTGAATATTTATGGGTAGATCCCTTAGCGTTAAAAGTGAATTCAAATTATTCTTTACTTTGTGTTTTAATATTTATGATGAGTCAGATGGTAGTCCACGTTTTAGCGTGTTCCTTTATGGAAATCGTAGATTTATTTAGAAGTGTTTGTGCAGAGGACTCGATCCTGAATCTTGAATTTTATTAGGGGAAATACAAGTATGAAAACGTGCCCTAAACGTAACAACATGTATTGGCAAATTTAGGGAAAGAATTCGGGGGTGGTTGCTTTGTTAGGCATGAGTTTATGGGTGATGATTTATCTGTGTGTTAGTGCTCATGTTGTGTTGATCTTTAAATTGGTTTGAACAAGCTTCTACGCATCTCTGTCAGAGATTGATATTTAAATTATTATTTTAAAATATTTATACAGTATGGACTTTTGATTTTAGCTAAGTTGGAAACTAGGATTTTAAGCGTGGGAAACCAAGCGAATCGATCTCTTGGCAAGAGATGATTCTGCTGTGAATTTTAATTGGTTTATGTTGGTAAATTCTTTATTGTTTCAGATTTATCTAGGGTTTGAAAAATTAAATAGGAATTTAAACTTGAATTATAAATATTCTAACCCAGTGAGCCAATGCAATAGCCCTTTCTCCCAATGCCTGGAGTTAATCAGAAAAGAGATTACAGTAATGGAATTTAATTTATAAACTTTCACCTTGTAACATAAAAGTAATTCATACCTGAATTTGAAGCTTGGGATCCTCTCCTTGCACAGACCTGCACACCTCAAACACCAATTAATGAAAACAATTATGCTTAACTGACCCGTAGGATGGTAACCGAATGACTTTGGAACTACCACGTTCCTCCCAACCATGAACTGGAACCGTTCCTGGTTCTAATCCAATTCCCCCCGAGCTAGTTCCAACATGCAATAGGAAAACTAAAGGACCTAGGGTAGGCAGCTGATGATAATCCAATCTTGGAATAATTTGCTCTTTCAGTTCCGCGGGACAAATTCTCTCTTATTACCATAAAAGAATGATAAAAAGATAGATGCCCTCTCTTTGGGAATTGTCCTAGTTTTTATAGGTGAACTTTTGAAAATAGCAGTTGAGAATATTAATTTCTTTAATATTAACTTAAGTTGATTTTCAATTTGAATTAATATCTATATAATTTGAAAATTATAACTTTAGTTTATCTAGAACTTTGAAACTTGTTCCTTTATAAATTTATTAAAGGAACTTTGATGTTTATCTTTTAACATAATAATGATCTTTTTGCTTATGAATATTATATTTATTTATAAGTACTATCTTTTACTTATATTACTATATTTATAAGTAATGTATTTTACTTATAATTAGTATCTTTCATATACATATATTTATGTATATCTTTTGTACATGAGTGACGCTCTTTACACTTAATCACTTTAATTAAATCAAGTAGCTATATAGCATTATAACTTTGATGCTTTATTTAATTAAGGTCCACTCTTTTGACAAAACTTTGGTGGGTTTGGATGGTTGACTAGGTTAGGTAGCTCTAGGTCCCTTTTGCATGTTGGATTACTTCGTTTTCCGTGGTAGTTTCCTCTGTCCTTGATGAGATGAGTAATGAATCAATTAGTTAGAATAAAATAGGTATGATGACTGGTGCTATTCAGAGCCTTCCTCAACTCAACACCTTGTTAAGTAAAGTAACCCCTAGTGCTATTCAGACTTTAGGCTCAACACTTTTACATGGGCGTTACACTAGTGCAATTCCAGAGCTCTTTGCTCAACACTAGTGCTAGGATGTATTTGTAAGATACACCTAGGCATACAATGGCCAAAGATCCGATGCTATAGAGCTTATGCTCAACATCAATTTGGAGTGCTCCAGGGCTTATTCCCAACACTCTATGTACATCGGGGCTTACGCCCAGCACATAATAAAAGTCCTCTATGTACATCGGGGCTTATGCCCAATACATAGGTCATCCATGTGCTCCAGAGTCCATGCTCAACAAATCATAAAAATTGGTCATGCATATCAGAACTCTGCAGAGTATATAACAAAGATCATCTCAGTATATTAGGGTTTTGTACCCAATCTCAGAATAACACATCAATCAAGTACATTGGGGATTTCTGCCTAGTATATAACAATAAAATGCATCTGTCAGAGTCCATGCCCAAATATGTATATGAATAAGAAAAGGTAAGTCATGTGCATCAAGGCTTATGCCCAATATATATATGTATATCATCAAACTAAATCATATGCATCGAGGCTTATGCCCAATATATAACATCAACATAATCAATCAAAATTCAGGATATTACATCCCTCCCCGCTTAGAACAACACCGTCCTGGTGTTCTAGGGACTATAAATGAAGTCATGAAATAAGGTGGGGTAAGCCTCCTTCATGGTGGTTTCATTTTCCCAAGTAGCCACATCAAGCCCAAAGTGCCTCCATTGCACTTTCAATTGGACGATAGTTCGTCTCCTAAGATGCACCTCCCTCTTGTCTAGAATGTGGAGGGGCTTTGACATGAATTCCCCCTCGGGTTCTACCTGTAATAAGGACCAATCAATCACATGCTTAGTATCATAGACATATTTTTTTAATAAAGATGCATGAAAAACATTATGAACTTTTACATGAGATGGTAAAGCTAACTCATATGCTACTGGTCCATTCTTGGTCAGTATCTCAAAGGGTCCACAAAATCTGGGGGTTAACTTTCCGCATCGCCCCAAGCTTAAAGAGCTTCTCTTTGCCTTCACTTTTAAGAAGACATGTTCGCCGACTTGGTAATCCTTGTCTTTCCTTTTCCTATCCGCATAACTCTTCTGGTGGTCTTGTGCCTCTTTTAAATTTTGTTGTACTTTGGTAACTAGTTGTTCCAATTCCTTTAGTAAGTCCAGACTCGGCATCAGTTTGTCTACCGAGCTATCCCAAGTCACCGGTGTCCTACACTTTCTTCCATAGAGTACCTCGAAGGGACTCATCTTGGCAGAGGTATGGTACCCGTTGTTGTATGCAAACTTAGCGAGATGTAAATAATCCTCCCACTTCGTGGGGTTGTTCATAACATACATTCTAAGCATATCCTCTAGGATCTGGTTTACTCGTTTTGTCTGACCGTTGGTCTGCGGGTGGTAAGCAGTACTAAAGTTTAATTATGTCTCCAAACCGGAGAACAAAGATCTCCAGAAGTTACTGGTGAACTTCGTGTCTCTATATGAAATGATTGCCTTAGGTATCCCATGTAATCGAAAGATCTATTTTAGGAAAATGTCCGCGATGTGGACAACCTTGTAGGGTTATTTTACAGGTATGAAGTGTGTTGCTTTGGATAACTTGTCAACTACTAGAAAGATGGAGTCATTCGGTCTCTTACTCTTGGGTAAACCTGTGATGAAATCCATATTGATGACCTCCCATTTCCACTCTGGAATGGGTAATGGTTGTAGTAGTCCGGAGGGATGCTGGTGTTCTTCCTTGACCAGTTGGCACTCCTGGCACTTAGCGATGAATAATGCTATGTTGGATTTCATCTTAGGCCAGAAAAAGTGTTTCTTTACCGCCGATATCATCTTTTCATATCCCAGATGTCTTGAGTAAGGTTTATGATGGAATTCTGTTAGAATGTTAGGTCTAATGTCTCCGCTATCTGGGACATAAAGTCTCTCCTTTGACCATAACAACCCTGACTCGTCTATCTTATATTCCTTTTGTTTTTGGAATAACCTATCCTCCTGAATATTCTTATGGATTTCGACATAGAATCGGTCATTCCTACAAGCCATTCTAATTTTGTCGTGCAAGTCCGAGTCGGTCTGACTTACTGTTACCTCATATAACATGTGAGCCCGTCGACTTAAAGCATCAACGATCTTGTTCTCCTTTCCTTTTATGTGTTTTAACTCGAAGTGGTAATCGCTAAGGAAAGCTAGCCACCTGGCTTGCCTAGAATTTAGGTCTGGTTGGTCAAATAAGTACTTCAAACCCATGTTGTCCATGTTCAATATGAAATTCTTTCCCATAAGGTAATGCCTCCACATCTTTAAGGTGTGGATGATGGCGGCTAGTTCAAGATTGTGCGTGGGGTAGTTCTGTTCGTGTTCCTTCAAATTTCTTGACTCATGGCAGATGGCGAAGTCCTTTTGCGTAAGGAATCCACCGAGTCCTTATTTACTTGCATCAATGCAAACAACGAAGTCCCCATCGGGATAAGCAATTTGTAAGATAGGTGCGCTAGTCAAAAGTTGTTTTAGTTTTTGGAAGCTTTCTTCGCACTTGGTTGTCCAAAGGAATTTGTTTTCCTTTTTCTACAAGGCAATCATAGGACAAGCAATCCGCAAGAATTTCTTAATGAACTTTCGGTAGTAAACGAATAAACCTAAGAATGATCTTATGTTGGTCACGCAAGTGGGTGTAGGCCATTCCTCTATGGCTTTAATCTTTTCAGGGTCGACTATTATCCCCTTCTCATAAATGATGTGACCTAGGTACTGTATCTGTGGTTTGTAGAAATCACACTTGCTAAACTTAACGTAAAGTTGGTGTTCTCGTAACACTCGTAACACTATCCGGAGATGTTCTTCATGATCTTCTTCACTTTTGGAGTAGATCAAAATGTCGTCAATGAAGACTAGTATGAACTTGTCTAGGTATTGACTAAAGATGTTGTTCATCATGCACATGAAATTTGGGGGTGCATTTTTCAATCCGAACAGCATTACCACAAACTCATAATGACCGTATTGGCTTCGAAAGGCGGTCTTACTGATGTCTTCGTCGCAGATTCTTACTTGGTGATATCCGGATCGCAGGTCGATCTTCGAAAAGATCTTCGCTCCTCCAAATTGATCAAACAAGTCATTAATCCTAGGGAGTGGGTAACGGTTCTTGATGGTCAACTTGTTGAGTTGACGGTAATCGATGCACATCCGCATCATCCCATCCTTCTTCTTGACAAAGAGTATCGTTGCTCCCCAAGGAGACACACTCAGTCGAATGTATCCTTTTTCGTTGAACTCTTGTAACTGCAGCTTGAGCTCCACCAACTTTGGTGCACTCATGCGGTAAGGAGCTTTAGAAGCTGGTACTGACCCGGGTGTCAATTCTATAGAAAAATCTAAGTCTCGTTTGGGCGGTAATCTTGGTATTTCCTCAGGAAATACATCCTTGAATTTTACAAGAACTAGGAAGTCCTCGATCTTTTGTTCCCTATCGGCTTCTATGGTTTGAATTTTAACTACAAAGAGTTTACAACCTTTTCTTATGCATTTATTTGCTTGTAAGGTAGATATTTGTCTAACGAAAACTTTCTTGGGTATGCCTTGGATCTTCTTTTGATTCCCTTGGCTATCCGTGCATAATATGGATTTGTTCAAATAGTCGAGCATGGCATGGTGTTGTTCTAACCAGTCCATGCCAATATGTACGTCATAAGAACCTAGTGGCAAGATGTTTAGATCTACCCTAGTTGGAAATCCATTCAAATCTATCTCGCAAGTTCTAACTAGTTCGGAGACTTTCCGTTTGGTACCAGTGGCTAGTTGTACCAGCCATGGTTTCTCGTGTTTCTCTCGGTTTAACTTACAAGTTTCGACTATCTTAGGGGAGACATAACTTCGGCATGCACTGGGATCGATTAAAATTGAAATAGATGTGTTTGAAACCTTACCCTCAATCTCGACCATGGTGGCCTAGTGATTTGCTTGTTGGCCATCAAGTGCGGCATAAATTCTTGGTGTTCTTGCCATGTTCCCTACCGTTGGGTTTTCTTGTATGTTGTGTAAAACCTCGTCCGTCTTGTTGGGACAATGTCTAAAATAGTAGGGTCTTTGGGATTTTCAGCAAGTAATGGTTGGTGGGGCAGCTTTTGCTCCTTTGTTGAAAGCTGGTCTGTTGGTGTTGATGTATATGTAACTTCGGAATGTATTTCATCTATGTATTTCATATATATTTATTGTACCCTTATAAGAGATGTGTTATTCCTCTATAAGGAAGTGTCGTCATGTGGATTGACAATTGTCGCAAGTGTGTGTACTTGCCGATGGGTTATTACACCACCATGTGTGGGGTCGGCCTTGAAATATATATTATATTGTGGATGTATCTAGATAGACAAGTCGGCCCCATAGTGTAACTGGGCAAACAGGTTAAGTATAAATAGAGATCAGGAGATCTCTATTTGGATCATTCGGAAAGACACACTTCTCTCACTCAGAAAGTGGCGCACTAGTGAGGAGGAGGATCATCTGCTCTAGGAGACTATCTCAAGTGTATTTTGGTTGTACTTTGGTTGAGCCATTGCTTTCTCTATCTCTGAGGAAGTTGTGGGGTTTTTCACCTTAGGGTTTTCCCCACGAAAACTCTGTGTCTCTTGTCTCTCATGCTTTTGATTCTTGTGATGCTTGTCATGATTATTGTGATTGTTATGCATTGATATACTATATATGTTATTGTGATTGTTATGCATTGATATACTATATATGTTATATCACTGCAAAATTTAACATTTTGCAGTGATATAAACTTGAGTTTCTTGTTTATTGGGTTTCTCTCCACAGTTTTTGGAAAAGCAGTATAGTAGATTGACTCTACTCATCAAGGAGAATCTATCTGTCCAATCAGAATTCAATTCTGAGCATTTTCAGATTTGGCCCTAAAAATTAGGGTTTCCACAAAATTAGGAATTTCTGAAATCTGAAGACATAGCTAGAAGCTCCTTGCAAAAATCGAAGTTTAGAGCTTTGGATCGAGATTTTGGGCTGGCTAGATCTCTGGGAAACTCAAACCCTAATTCAGGGCTCTCCCTAGTGAACCCGGGAGGACAAAAAGGCAAATTTGAAGGGTAAAAATTTGCTGATCTCAAATTCCGAATAAACCAGGCTGATCAACTCATCAAGGCGCATCTTTCTATCCTTTCAGAAAGTTGAAATTCACATTTTGAATTTTTAGGGTTTTTCCGACAAACCCTAATCCGGGACCAGATCCAGTTTTCAGCATTTCAAGTGGTAAGACCTAAATCTTTTCTATTTCCATTTGAAGTACTCTTTAAGATGTCTCACCACACCAAGCTTGAGGATAAGCTTGAAGGGGATGATAACTTCCGAGCTTGGAAGTATAGGATTGGATTAATCCTAGAAGAGAATGAGTTGGACTCATATATAAAAGAAGACATCCCTATCCCAGATGATGAAGAGGCTAAGGTTTTGCATAAGAAGAACTTGGTCAAGGCAAAGAGAATCATTGTTGATTCTATCAAAGACCATCTCATACCCCATGTGTCTTCTCTAAAGACACCCAAGGCTATGTTTGACTCTTTGACCAAGCTATTTGAAGGAAAGAACATAAATCGGAAGATGACCCTACGGAATCAATTGAAAGGGGTCAAGATGTCGAATGGAGAAACCATTCAATCCTATTTCTCCAAGGTCTCTCAGATCAAGGAACAACTTGAAGCTGTAAATGAAATGGTGGAGAATGGTGAAATTGTTATGACTACTTTGAATGGCCTACCTAGGTCATGGGACTCTTTTATCCAGGGGATCTGTGCCAGAAAGAAGTTAATCTCCTTCAGCAGATTATGGGAGGAATGTTCTCAAGAAGAAGCAAGGCTTATGGCAAGAGAAGAGAAGATGGGAAATGAAGATCAAGCTTTCACAGGTCACACTAAGAAGGGCAAGTTCAAGAGGGAGCCATCCCATCACAAGAAGAAATCTTCTCATCATTTTCACAAAGACAAGAAAGATCTAAGGTGTTTCACTTGTAATGAGAAGGGTCACTTTGCTTTTAGAATGTCCCAAGAACAAAAGGGACAACCACAACAACTCCAGCAAGAATAAGAAGGGTAACAAAAGAAGGTACCATGCTCATGCTGCCGAAGATGATGAACCTCCAAAGAAGAAGGCTAGGGAAGAAAGTGATGATAGTAATGATGACTCATCAAGTGAAGAAGAGTATGTTCTAATCTCTGCTCTCACAGGTACTATCTCCCATGGTTGTAATGATTGGTTGATTGACAGTGGGGCTTCCAAACACATGACTGGGTTTAAGGAATCTTTTGTAAACCTATCTGAACATGAATAATCTCATAAGGTGAAACTTGGGGATGATTATCAATACCCAATCAAAGGAAGTGGTGAAGCCTCCTACAACCTAGATTCTGGAAAATCTTTGAAGATGAAAGAAGTCCTTTATGTACCTGGGCTCAAGAAGAACTTACTCTCCATCTCTGCATTGGATGCAAAAGGTATGAGGGTTGCATTTGTGGATGGCCAAGTCCTAATGTGGCCAAAGGGAAAGACCATAGATGATGCAGTAGTGATTGGAGAGCAAGAGGGAGGTTTGTATAAATTAAAAGGACAACCTGAACATGCCATGGTGCATGAATCCATGGAGACAAGTGAACTTTGGCATAGAAGACTTGCTCATATGCACTATAGGGCACTTCCAATTGCAAGCAAGGCTGTAGAGGGTCTTCTTGAAATCAAGACCAAACATGAAGGTGTTTGCAAAGGATGTGCAAAAGGTAAGAATATTAAGAAGGCTTTCCCAAGCAGTGAAAGCAAGGCAAAAGATATCTTGGAAATCATCCACTCAGATGTATGTGGTCCTATGTCATCTAGTTCTCTAAGTGGGTATGTTTACTATGTCTCATTTATTGATGACTTCTCCAGGAAGACTTGGGTATATTTCTTGAAGAACAAAGATGAGGTGTTTGATAAGTTCAAGGAATTCAAAACCTTGATGGAGAATCAAACTGACAAGAAGATCAAAACATTCAGATCCGACAATGGTGGATAATTCACCTCAGGTGACTTCAAGAAGCTTTGTAGTGATTCAGGGATTAAGAGGGAGTTGACTGCTCCTTATAATCCTCAACAGAATGGAGTTGCAGAAAGGAAGAACAGAACAATCATGGAAGCAGCAAGGGCAATGCTGCATGACTAGGATCTACCTATGCATCTATGGGCAGAAGCAGCTAGAACAGCTGTACATGTGCAGAACAGAACACCCCACAAGATATTGGACAACAAGACACCAGAAGAGGTCTTTTCTAGTAAGAAACCTGAAGTCAGCCATCTCAGAATATTTGGTTGTCCAGTATACACTCATGTCCCAAAGGAAAAGAGGACCAAACTAGATCCTTCAGGAAAGAAGGGTATCTTTGTGGGTTACAGTGAAAGCTCGAAGGCTTACAGAATATACTTTCCAGGGTTCAAGAAGATTGATGTCAGCAGGGATGTAACATTTGATGAAAACTCAGCATTCATCAAATCAAGGAAGGCACCTATCGAAGTTTATGAAGAACCTAAGGAAACTAGATTTCAAGACACTACCATGACAAAAGCAATTCCAGAAGTTGTTCGTGAGTTTGAAGATCCGCAAGAACCTGTAGATCCACCCCGTGTGGATAACTCTCACAAGAGGAAACCTGCATGGGCTAGAGAGCTCATTCAAGATGCAGAAAGATTTGGCATTCCGGAAGAAGAACACAGAGCAAAGAAGAGAACTAGATCACATACCAGCTATGTTGCTTTACTCTGTGACATTATGAACAAAGAACCTTCCAGTTATGAAGAAGCAGCGGAAAAGAAAGAATGGAAGGATGCCATGGTTGAGGAATACCAATCAATAATGAAGAATGATGTTTGGGATGTTGTCCCAAGACCTAAAGAGAAGTCTGTTGTGACTTCTAAATGGATCTACAAAATCAAACATGTTGCAGATGGCAGTGTAGAGAAATACAAAGCAAGATTTGTAGCTCGTGGCTTCTCTCAGAAAGAGGGAATAGATTATGAAGAAACTTTTGCACCTGTAGCCAGGTATACTTCCATCAGAACAGTACTTACCCTGGCTGCAGCAATGAAATGGAAAATACACCAGATGGATGTAAAGACTGCTTTCTTGAATGGTGTAGTTGAAGAGGAAGTATATGTGGAGCAGCCACTCGGTTTTGAAATACATGACAGGGAGTCATATGTGTGCAGATTGAAGAAAGCCTTGTATGACTTGAAGCAAGCCCCCAGAACTTGGTATGGTAGGATGGACAGTTTCCTATCTAGTTTGGGCTTTACCAAGAGTAAAGCGGATTCCAACCTCTACTACAAGGTTGAGGAAGGGAATCCTGTGATTCTACTCCTGTATGTGGATGACTTATTTATAACAGGAGATGACAGATTGATTGTAGATACTAAGAGGAAGCTTGGTGCTGAGTTCGATATGAAAGATTTGGGAAATGATGCATTATTTCCTAGGTATGGAGGTGTGGCAGAATTCAGGTGGGATCTTCCTTGGTCAAGGGAAGTACACAATAGATATCTTGAAGAGATTTGGGATGATGGATTGCAAGGCCATGGCCACACCCATGGCATCGAATCTAAAGCTTCTATGTGATGCTTCATCTGAGCTGGTTGATGTCTGTATGTATCGTCAGATGATTGGGTCCTTGATGTACCTGACGAACATGAGTCCAGATATTTGCTTTGTTGTGAACACATTGAGCCAGTTCCTGATGGATCCGAGGAGTGTTCACCTGGTTGCTGTAAAGCATGTTCTGAGGTACCTTAAGGGTATAGTGGATTATGGGCTCAAGTATGAAGCGAATCAAAAGTTTAACCTGCAGGGTTATGTTGATTTAGATTGGGTTGGCAGTGCTGCAGATAGGAAGAGCACATCTGGGTGTTGCTTCAGTATGGGATCAGGTGTGATCTCTTGGTTAAGCAGGAAGCAGTCCTGCGTAGCACTGAGTATAGCTGAGGCAGAGTATGTTGCAGCCTGTTTAGTTAGTTGTGAGGCAGTATGGCTACAGAAGCTACTGTCTGAGTTATTTGATCTCCCATTGGATTCTACTGGAATATTCTGCGATAACCAGAGTTGTGTGAAGCTGTCTGAGAACCCAGTGTTTCACGACAGGTCGAAACACATAGAGATCAAATATCACTATATCAGGGATATGGTGCAGAGAGGAGCCGTGAAGCTCCTGTATGTTGCGACAGACAAGCAGATTGCAGATGTGCTGACGAAGCCACTAGCCAGGGTGAAGTTCGAGTACTTTAGAGAGAGGCTTGGTGTTCTTCAGATCGACGACACTTCGAGGAAGAAGTGATGGAGACATTTGCTGAAGCCATTCCAAGCATGTTGGAAGGAGGATCCTTCACATGGCTATGGATGTAAGCACTGGGTGATGAGCATCAGGATGATGCTCCAGTTACTGCTCTGTATATGCATCATGTTGGATGCTGGATATGATCAGTTGGATCATTTATATTTGCATGTATGTACGCATTGTGTTGATGCTGGATATGATCAGTTGGATCATTTATATTTATGTGTATGTACGCATCATGTTGGATGCTAGATATGATCGGTTGGATCATTTGTATGTATTTGTATATGCATCATGTTGGATGCTTGGACCATGTATCTGTATATGTATCAGGTGGATACATTGTATGATCAGGTAGATCATGTATGTGGATATATATCATGTATTTGTATTTGTATCAGGTGGATACACTGTATGATCAGATGGATCATGTATGATGATATGTATCAGGTAGATACTTGGTGTGCATCAAGTGGATGCATTGTATGATCAGGTTGATCATGATGATGAGCTTCAGGATGTTGCTCCAGATGATATGTACCAGGTTGGTACAAGTGATGATGATCTGTATGATCATGGGCATCAGGATGATGCCTCGTCCGATGATGATCCGTTGGATCATGAGTATCAGGTTGATACTTGGAGGTCAGAGATGATATGTGGCAGGTTGTGCAAATAGCATGTAATCAGTCCTGGGAGATCTTGCCGGTCGTGCTGCAGCACATAAATGTTCCTGGGGTACTCTTTCCGGTATTGATATGTAGTATGTAATCAGTCCTCAGATATCCGATAGGTTGAGCTGTGTGCTTGTAATCAGTCCTGGGATGAGGTATTACTACGGAGACATGTAATCAGTCCTGGAGATCCAAGAGGTTGAGCTGTGTGCTCGTAATTAGTCCTGGGATGCTCTTTAGAGATCTTTCCGGTCGTGCTGCAGCACATAAATGTTCCTGGGATGCTCTTTAAAGGTTTTGTCTATCCACATGTAATCAGTCCTGGAGATCCGAGAGGTTGAGCTGTGTGCTCGTAATAAGTCCTGGGATGCTCTTTAGAGATCTTGCCGGTCGTGCTGCGGCACATAAATGTTCCTGGGATGCTCTTTAAAGGTATTGTGCAGGAGATGCATGTAATCAGTCCTGGGAGATCTTGCCGGTCGTGCTTAGGCACATAAATTTTCCTGGGATACTCTTTCCGGTATTGCATCCGCACATAAAATTAGCCCTGAGAGGCCACCTCTATCAGACCATTCGCACAGATGATGAAGACCTGCAGGTGGTGGGCCTACATCCAGTATGAAATAGGACTAGCTCTGTAGAACTTCCTATGACAAGTAGAGTCAGAGATTGGTTGAGATAGCAGCAGCAGTGACAATGATGATGACGATGATCCCGAGAAGAAGACTTGTCTAGCAGAACTGTGTCGAGAAATACCTTCCTAGTTAAGAGGGAGTGTTGATGTATATGTAACTTCGGAATGTATTTCATCTATGTATTTCATCTATATTTATTGTACCCTTATAAGAGATGTGTTATTCCTCTATAAGGAAGTGTCGTCATATGGATTGACAAGTGTCGCAAGTGTGTGTACTTGCCGATGGTTTATTAGACCACCATGTGTGGGGTCGGCCCTGAAATATATATTATATTGTGGATGTATCTAGATAGACAAGTTGGCCCCATAGTGTATCTGGGCAAATAGGTTAAGTATAAATAGAGATCAGGAGATCTCTATTTGGATCATTCGGAAAGACACACTTCTCTCACTCAGAAAGTGGTGCACTAGTGAGGAGGAGGATCATATGCTCTAGGAGACTATCTCAAGTGTATTTTGGTTGTACTTTGGTTGAGCCATTGCTCTCTCTATCTTTGAGGAAGTTGTGGGATTTTTCACCTTAGGGTTTTCCCCACGGAAACTCTGTGTCTCTTGTCTCTCATGCTTTTGATTCTTGTGATGCTTGTCATGCTTATTGTGATTGTTATGCATTGATATACTGTATATGTTATTCTCTCAGTAAAGATCCAAGAGTATTGTGAATTAATGCTCAAAATTTAACAGTTGGTATGTAGTGCGGGCACATTTGGCTGTACATGAGGTCAGTTGAAACCTCTGTTGGGCGGGAAACTCTTGTTTTGTTTCCAGTAAGGTGGTGGTCTAAAACCTGGTCTTCGGTTGCCTGAGAAAGTTATGAATCTATCTTTGCTTTTGTTTATGTTATCATTCCTTGGCTGTCCATGTCCATAACAGAGTCTAGCTTTGTGCAAAGTCACGTCTAAAGTTTTAGGCATGTCAAACTCAATTTTCTCTTGAAAATTGGGAGGTAGGCATCTTAGGAACTGCTGTATCTTGAATTTTTCATCCTTTATGTATGGAACATAATGTAGCAGATCCATAAATTTGTTGATGAAGGCTTCCATAGTTATGGAGCCTATTTTTAGTTCATGAAATTCTTTGATTTTTTTTGTCAAAGAACCGTTCTGACATGTATTTGTCTTGAAATAATTTGCTGAAAGCACTCCATCTGATATCTCTCACTTCGTTCCCTTTTGTATGTTTCAAGTCTCTCCACCACCTAGCTGCTTTACCATTTAAGTTTTAAATGGCCAGCCGTGCTTTCATCTTGCTAGAATAATTGTGGACTTTAAAATACTTGTTCATTCCTAACAACCACTCTTCAGCTTTCTCCCCAGTATTTATCTCTCTATCATAAGTTGGGGCTTTAATTTTCCAGAACTCTCCCTGCAAACTGTCATCATTTTCTGCCTTTTCTTGCAAGGGGAAGGTGAACCATCATCATTGGAAGAGCTCTTACAATCCTCTTCCATGAAATCAAGTATATGTTCCTCATACTCATCCTCTTTAGGATTGATGGATCTTTTTGTGTAACAGTTGTTTTCTTTGGATATGTTTGCTAAGTGGGTGGACTGTCCATGGGGTTTTGCCCCTGTTAAGCTCTGAAGTAGAGCTTCATTTATTGATTGTTGTTCCCGTCTTTCCTACATATTGTCATCTCTGAAACTCTGTAATTCAGTTTGTAACTTCTGTATTGATTTCATTAGATCTGAGTTCAATTCCACCACAATATCTTATTCTCGTGGTGGGGAATTCAAGTTCCCATGTCTACTGCTGTCCTCTTCTCCATTCATGCAGTAGACTATTTTTAAATACCTGTAATGTTCCACCATTTAGTAAGAACAAAATTCTGTTAGTTCATATGTAGAAACAAAATAAATTTATAAGTGCATTTGTTGAAATATATGTATCTGCAGCGGGTGCCTTTTGTAGTGAGCCCAAAAGGTCTCTTAGTGTTGTAACTAGGCTCTGATACCAATTGTAATGTCCCTAAAACTGTAAAAAAAAATAAAAATATGTATGGCTATTGTCGTCAAATTGGTCAAATGATTAGTAAATTAACTTCAGCATTGGGAGATAATTAGATGACTTAACAAGGTACTGTAGATGTAAAGTTTCGTCCTTCTATTCTGCTTGGTTTATTTAATGTACATGGATTCGTTGTATTTCTGCAGAAGCGATGTTTTTGGACGATGATCCTAATGATCCACATTGAGTTAATGGATATATTCATTTTTTGTTGAAAAGCCTAAAAAGTGTATATGTTTAAACTCTCATGGTTTTATATCGGCATCTTGGTTTATAAGTTATTGCTTTTAATGTCAAACTGGATGTATGTTTTAGACTTAAGAAAATAGATCGGTTTCGATGATTGTATTTTTGTAATTCTTCCCATGAGATTGAGGGGATGAACTTTGGTGGAACAGGAATGGCTTACTTAGCTTAAGTGCTAAGGTTTACTTCTACTTTCGTTTATTGTAGGTGCTTAAGATAAATGCTATACAAAGTTGCAATAATTTTAAAGGGACTTTGGTAAACGTTGTAATGAGACTAAATCTTATGCTAAGGAAGTCGAATTCTATGAGGACTGTCACTCCACTATAGGGAGTGGGTAAACATTTTAATGGTAGTGGGGTTTGGTGGCATTTAATGCACTTGTCCTTGATCATGCTATCCATTTGGAGCGTAGTTAGATCCTATGCAACTAGGGTGAATTTCGTTTCATTTTCGCTGTTTGTATTTGGATGGAGGGATCTTAGGGTCTGTGAGTTCAATGGTAATAGTATGGGGATCTCAAAGCTAGGAAGTGAGGCCATGAGACCAGTGTTGGCCATGAGTGTTTCGCTCAGGCCTGCGCTCATCCAACCAGCGTGAGGGCAAGCTTCCTACAAGGTAACTTCTGAAATCTTATCTCTGTTTGAACTATTGGGGATTCACTTTCGATTTACTGAGAATGTTCACTAATACTTGGAGTTTGACTTTGTGACAGGGTTTACAGTGTTGGAATTTCGAGCTTGTTGTGATGGGGTTTTCGTAGCTTATGAGTTCCATGGTAAGCCTGGTCCTTTGTGGCCATTTTCTCCTCTCATGTGAATGGTTGTCTGTACTGTTTGTTTGATCAGCGTGTAAGAACTTTGGGAATGGTTTTACCCATTCGAATTTTCTGGGGTTTTAATATGATGCTAAGTTTGAGTGAGAAAATCGTGGCCAGGTTTTGTGGCACGCTTTGTAATTGTATAAACCATAACTTTGATTAAGTTGTAGCCTGTATGGCGTTTTGGGTTCAGAGGAGGTCCTATCTTTGACTCCTGTACAATCGATTGTGGTTTCAATGTTTCAGAAAATTCCATTTAATAATTAATATGAAGTCTTTTTAATTGAACTCTGTCAGAGTTGTGGATATAATGTATTTTGTTTCAAACTACTGTGAGTAGCATTGGCTCTGTGTAACTCTCAGAACATTTATGCTTAACCTAGGTTTTCTTACTATTTCATTGGGTTAAGACTAAGCGTGAAGCTCCTGTCTTTGTTTATAAATTAATGTGGTCTCAGTTTTAGTCTTGTTATTTTAACTTATGCGTTTGGTCTAGAAATCGAATCTCTCTGTAGGATAAATGGTTGAAGTGTTGTTAATTTCTTTAAATGGATAAATCCCTAACTGGTTGTGAATGTTTACTTTGCTTCTGCTTATGATAATTAGATTCTACAGTATAATTATTATAAAGAATGGGTTTATGTTCCAACCAGAAGTAGGGCTTCAGTGTGTTTTCAACTCAAATGCGTTTTCAGTTTTACAACCTTTATAAAAATCGTTTTAACGTTCTGGGGATGGAATTATTGTATAACATGTTATCTCTGCATTGACTGTGATAAGGAATGATCCTGAGTTAGTTTATTTGTTTTGGATAATCTTATATGAAGATTTATGGGCAGAGCCCTTAGCGTTAAAAGCGCATTCAAATTATTCTTTACTTTGTGGTTTAATATTTATGATGAGTCGGATGGTAGTCCATGTTGTAGCGTGTTCCTTTATGTAAATCGTAGATTTATTTAGAATTGTTTGTGTAGAGGACTCGATCCTGAGTCTTGACTTTTATTAGGGGAAATATAAGTTTGAAAATGTGCCCTAAACATAACAGCCTGTATTGGCGAATTTAGGGAAAGAATTCCGACTCATGCTTTGTTAGGCATGAGTTTATGGGTGATGATTTATCTGTGTGTCAGTGCTCATGTTGCGTTGATTTTTAAATTGGTTTGAACAAGCTTCTACGCATCTCTATCAGAGATTGATATTTAAATTATTATTTTAAAATATTTACATAGTATGGAGTTTTGATTTTAGCTAAGTTGGAAACTAGGATATTAAGCGTGGGAAACCAAGCGAATCGATCTCTTGGCAAGGGATGATTCTGCTGTGACTTTTAATTGGTTTATGTTGGTAAATTCTTTATTGTTTCAGCTTTAGATAAGGTTTGAAAAATTAAACAGGAATTTAAACTTGAATTACAAATATTCTAACCCAGGGAGCCAATGTAATAGCCCTTGCTCCCAATGCCTGGAGTTAATCAGAAAAGAGATTACAGTAATGGAATTTAATTTATAAACTTTCAGCTTGTAACATAAAAGTAATTCATACCTAAATTTGCACCTTGGGATCCTCTCCTTACACAGAACTGCACACCTCAAACACCAATTAATGAAAAAAATTATGATTAGCTGGTCTGTAGGATGGTAACCGAATGAATTTGGAACTACCACATTCCTCCCAACCATGAACTGGAACCGTTCCTGGTTCTAATTTGATCCCCCCCCCGAGCTGGTTCCAACATGCAATAGGAAAACTAGAGGACCTAGGGCAGGCAGCTAATGATAATCCAATCTTGCAATAATTTGCTCTTTCCGTTATGTGGGACAAATTCTCTCTTGTGACCATAAAAGAATGATAAAAAGATAGATGCCCTCTCTTTGGGAATTGTCCTAGTTTTTATAGGTGAACTTTTGAAAATAGCAATTGAGAATATTAATTTCTTTAATATTAACTTAAGTTGATTTTCAGTTTGAATTAATACCTATATAATTTGAAAACTATAACTTTAGTTTATCTAGAACTTTTAAACTTGTTCCTTTATAAATTTATTAAAGGAACTTTGATGTTTATCTTTTAACATAATAATTATATTTTTGCTTATGAATATTATATTTATTTATAAGTACTATCTTTTACTTATATTACTATTTTTATAAGTAATATCTTTTACTTATAATTAGTATCTTTCATATACATATATTTATGTATATCTTTTGTACATGAGTGAGGCTCTTTACACTTAATCACTTTAATTAAATCAAGTGGCTATATAGCATTATAACTTTGATGCTTTATTTAATTAAGGTCCACTCTTTTGACAAAGCTTTGGTGGGTTTGGATAGTCGACTAGGTTAGGTAGCTCTAAGTCCCTTTTGCATGTTGGATTACCTCGTTTTCCATGGTAGTTTCCTCTGTCCTTGATGAGATGAGTAATGAATTAATTAGTTAGAATAAAATAAGTATGATGACTGGTGCTATTCAGAGCCTTCCTCAACTCAACACCTTCTTAAGTAAAGTAACCCCTAGTGCTATTCAGAGCTTAGGCTCAACACTTTTAAATGGGCGTTATGCTAGTGCAATTCTAGAGCTCTTTGTTCAACACTAGTGCTAGGATGTATTTGTAAGATACACCTAGGGATATAATGGCCAAAGATCCGATGCTATAGAGCTTATGCTCAACATCAATTTGGAGTGTTCCAGGGCTTATCCCAACACTCTATGTACATCGGGGCTTACGCCCAACACATAATAAAATTCCTCTATGTACATCGGGGCTTATGCCCAGTACATAGGTCATCCATGTGCTCCAGAGTCCATGCTCAACACATCATAAAAATTGGTCATGCATATCAGAACTCTGCACAATATATACCAAATATCATCTCAGTATATTAGGGTTTTGTACGCAATCTCATAATAACACATCAATCAAGTACATTGGGGCTTTCTGCCCAGTATATAACAATAAACTGCATCTGTCAGGGTCCATGCCCAAATATGTATATCAATAAGCAAAGGTAAGTCATGTCAATCAAGGCTTATGCCCAATATATATATATATATATATGTATATGTATATCATCAAACTAAATCATATGCATCGAGGCTTATGCCCAATATATAACATCAACATAATCAATCAAAATTCGGGATATTACAATGTGCCCTGCTATTCAAGAGGTACAAAGAGTGTGGTCCACGTCTCAAGGATCTTCTGCTCCTGAAAAACCTATAATTTCCCAACAAACTATTCAACCTTTGGTTGATAAAGTGGTAGAGCCAATGCAAACTTTGGTAAATCCCACTCTTTATTTAGAGAGTGACAAGAACCAATTGGTCAAATTGATGCAATATTCGATTGATCCCACTCTTCATGTGGAGAGTGATGTGTCTATCACTCAAGTTTTCTTCACTGCCAGTTCAAAACTTTTTAGATAAGGGGGAACTCAATTCATTTTGAATGAATCCCCACCAAGCTCGAGGATTGTTTCCTTTGATTGGAATAGTCTAGCTGGGCCTATTCTTCCGTTGTCTACACCCTTCCAAAGAAGGGTTGAAGTAAGAAACAATACAATTCATCAATGCTTTGTAAATGAAGGAGCCTTTGTTAGTATTTTATTTGCACAAGCTTGGAAAGGTGTGGGTTCTCCCAACCTTGTGCCGACTGTTAATCAACCACTGGATTTTCATAGAAGACCTAGTGAACCTTTGGGATTTCTCCCTCAGTTTCCTGTTACTTTGGGTGGAAAAATTGTGTTAGTTGATTTTTTGGTTATAGAGGGCCCATTGGATTTTAATTTTCTCCTCAAGCATGACTATGTATATCATACAAATGTTGCGGTGTCTATGTGTGAATGTTGTGGTGTAATATCTGTTTTGCTTAAAAGAATATGTATGCTTTACTTCTTTACACAAGTTTAAAACTTACATGTGGGATCAGAGATCGATTATTTGGTTTCAGGGGGATGCCTTTGTTGTTGAGGGTTTGACGCGGTTGATAGATATTGGGTCTGTGATAAACTTGGGTTCAGTGGGAGCTTTGCAGCTTTGTTTGTGCATTTAAAGAGAATGGTGAGCAGTTCAAGAATTGAGATCGAGAAGTTTAACGACCAAAACTTTGAGCAATGGAAGCTCAAAATGGAGGATCTTCTTGTAGATCGGGATCAGTGGATTGCTGTGGATTCGAGTACACAACCCATTGGAACGACGAAAGAATACGAGGAGAAATTACATAGAAGGGCGAGGAGTACAATTCGACTATGCTTATTAGACTTTGTGTTATTGAACATATCTAGAGAAGATACCGCAATAAAGCTTTGGGCGAAACTAGGGAATTTGTATCAATCAAAATCCCTTGTGAACAAGTTGCTTCTGCAAAAGAAACTGTATCACCTCAGAATGGATGATAATGACACAGTGACAGAGCATCTAAATGTCTACAATACTGTGCTAAGTCAAATAACCTATGTTGGCATTACAATGGCTTAAGAAGATCAATGTATTACATTATTGTGTTCTTTTCCAGATTCTTGGGACAACCTAATTGTAGCAATAGGGAGTGCTAATCAAGCAACTTTAAAATTTGATGAAATAGTTTCATCCTTGCTATCAGAAGAGATGAGGCAGAAATCCATGCAGGATACTCATAGCATGGATACCTTGTCTGTGAGAGGTCGCCCCTAGGAGAGAAACAAAAATAAGGGACCTGGGGGAGATCTAAATCTAAGGGTATATCTAAATCCCTAGGAAAATTTATAAGGAAGTGTTGGAAATGCGATGAAGCTGGGCACTATAAAAAGGATTGTAGATCTAAGAATATTGAGAAAGGAAAGGGATCAGAGGATACCTCTTCCATAGAGGCAAAGACTTCCTTAGAAGAAGGAGTTGATGTGTACCTAGATTCTATTGGTAATCCTTTAGAACGTGATATATGGTTGATTGAATCAAGTGCATCATGTCATATGACCCCTCATAGGGAGTGGTTCTGTGAATATGAAGAATACAATGGAGGAGATGTGTTCTTGGGACATGACTAACCAGCTAGTATCATTGGGTGTGTTAGAGTCAAGTTGAAACTTAAGGATGGAAGGATTAGAACTCTCCCTGGAGTACTACACATTCCAAATCTAGCGAGAAAATTGATATCTGTTGGAAAGATGGATATTGCAGGTGTAAAGACTGTGTGTGGAGATGGTGGTTGCAAAATGATTCGAGGATCAATGGTATTGATGAGGGTAATTCAGTATGGAACTCTGTACAAACTATTGGGAAGAACCATCATTGGTGAATGTAACAGTTCTGTTGTTCCTAAGGGAGGAGATATAGAAGATAGAACCCTGACTGCATCAGGAGGAAAGACAATTCTATGGAATCAAAGATTGGGGCATATCAGAGAAAAGGGCCTTCGAGCATTACAAGGTAAAAGTATGGTTGAAGGTATGACTGATTGCACTCTAGATTTTGATTTTTGTGAACATTGCATATATGGAAAACAAAATCGAATAAGATTTGCATCTGGTGCTACAAGAGCAAAGGGAATTTTAGAGTTAATACACAGTGATGTGTTTGGACCTATGTTTGTTCCATCACTAAGTAGATCTGTGTATTATGTTTCATTTATAAAAGATTTCTCAAGGAAAACATGGATTTATTTTCTTCGAAAGAAATCTGAAGTATTTGCTAATTTTAAAGAATTTAAGGCTCTTGTAGAGAATCAAACATAAAATAAAATAAAGGTGTTGAGGACAGATAATGGTGGAGAGTTATGTGGGAATGAATTCGAGGAATTCTGTAAGAAGTGCGGTATAGCAAGGCAGAAGACTACTCCATACACACCTCAACAAAATGGAGTCGTTGAAAGGATGAATAGGACGCTAACGGAAAAGGAAAGAAGTATGCTAAGGAGTGTCAGGATAGGACAATAATTCTAGGCAGAGGTAGTGGAGACAACATGTTACTTGGTAAATCGATCACCCACATCAGCTTTGGTTGACAAAAATCCACAAGAGGTATGGATTGGTAAGAAAACCTCTATTAAACATATGAATTTTTTTGGCTTTGATGCTTATGTACATGTTCCAAAGGAAAAAAAGAGTAAGCTGGACAATAAAGTTGGAAAATGTATCTTTATTGGTTATAAATATGGTATGAAAGGTTATAATCTTTGGAATACAGTAACTAAGAAGATTGTCTACAGTCGAGATGTTGTGTTTAGAGAGGCCAAAGAACTTCTCAGACAGGAAATGACTCCAATGGAAAAGGAACCAGAGAAGATAGAGTTTGAGTTAGAAGATGAAGAATCTGACTCAATGGAAGAAGATGAATAAGAAGAAGAAGAAACTCATACCCCAATTTTGAGGAGATCATATCAAGAAAGAAGGTAGCCAGAAAGGTATTCCCCTCTTGATTTTCGGTCTAGTTTTGCTTTATCTATTACTGATGATGATCCTATAAATGTGAAGGAATTTGTTGATTTAGACGATAGAGATCTATGGAAGAAGACCATGCTTGAAGAAATGGAAGCCTTGGACAAAAATGAAGCATGGGATCTAGTTCAGTTACTTGCTGGAAGAAAATTCATTGGCAACAAATGGCTATTTAAAAAGAAGACAAATGCAAAAGGTAAAGTGGAGAAGTACAAAGCCCGCTTGGTAGCAAAGGGATATTCTCAGGTAGAGGGAATTGATTTTGGTGAAATATTTTCTCCAATTGCAAAATTAACATCCATTAGATTTCTTCTTTCTATTGCTGCTACTTTTGATCTTGAAGTAGAGCAGGTGGATGTGAATACAACGTTCTTACATGGGGATCTAGAAGAAGAAATCTACATGAAACAACCAGAAGGGTTCATGGAAAAGGGAAAGAAAGAGCTGGTCTGTAAACTAAAGAAGTCCTTTTATGGTTTAAAGCAATCTCCAAGGACGTGGTACAAAAAGTTTGACACATACATACTTGGATTGGGGTTTGTGAGAAGCAAGGTTGATCACTATGTATACTCCAAACACGTTGGTGATCACTTCATTAACATAGTACTGTATGTTGATGACATGTTACTGATTGGAAACAACAAAGATGTCATAAAGGAGGTGAAGTCTCAGCTATCCTCCAAATTTGACATGAAGGATCTCGGTGCTGCAAACTTCATACTAGGAATGGAGATTAAAAGAGATTGTGCAAACAGGAAGATCTGGTTAAATCACAAAAAATATGTTGAGACAGTACTACAGAGATTTAAAATGCAGGAAAGTAAGTCAGTCAAGGTCCCTATACCTATAGGTGTAAAGTTATCTATAGATCAGTTTCCCAAGGCACAGGAAGATGAAGAAGATATGGAACGAGTTCTATATGCTAGTGCGGTTGGCAGTTTGATGTATGCAATGGTCTATACGAGACTGAACATTGCTCATGCAGTGGGAGTATTTGTTGACACAGTTATGTCAACAGGGGTTCACTTTGCATTGCTATCAACAAACATCGACACATTCTCCCTTAAAAATTGTCCCATAAAGGTTTTACCATTTCCAACAACATCCGTAGAGTGAATGAAGTCTCATCCGAGATGTCTAAGGGGGCTGCTGGAACCAAGTTCCCGTAGTTGTAAGAAGACATGCATTATCTCACACTCATTTGCAACATAAACCAAAGATTCACATTCACATCAAAACATCACATTGTTGACCTATCAACCAGATCTACTTAAACATTGTTCGCATCGGCACATTATCATCTCACAATTGACAAATTAGACAGATTATTACAACATACTCAACAGATTTGGTCCACATAACATAACTGCGATTTCATTCATAAACCCATATCGAACCATGTAGCGATATCAAACATTGCGACAACCCATGTTCAAACACATTAATTCAAGAAGAGACAAATACATATATCAATCAATTGCTTCCATTACTCATCAACTAGTGTCATACATCATAGAATCATTACAACTCAGAACAACAGTTGCGATCTAAAAGACTGAAACTGGATAGTTGCTCCAAAACAAATCAATAAAAATATAAGAACAAAGATGCGCAAAAAGGTGATATGGTGTCCGATGCCCTTAGGCTTACAATCCCTCCTATTTATAGGCTCACTTGGCCATTGCAAAATGGTCCAAATGACCCATTACTAACTAAATTAACCAAATATTCCGCATTTGTTGGTTCTTTTACACTTCACGACTGGTCCTTTGCTTCCATTGATGACCCTTCCGTTGATGTTGGTTCCTCACTTTTTGCGCTCTAGACCCATGCCAATAGGCCCCCAACACAAACTTGTGGCTCTCCCTTGAGCCACCTCAGTTGGAAACTGTTGGTGCGTTTACCCGCATCTTGAACTCGTCATAAGCCGCCCTGATTTGGTCGACCGCTTCCTTGGCTGCAACTTTAATTGTAATGACTTCTTCTCCTTCATACTCCTCTTCGTCTTTCGAAACAATATTTCTAGCACCCATAGTGGACGAGGTGTGCGAGATCCAACTGCTCCAAGCATATGGGATGACTTCCACTGTTTCATAGAACTTGAGAACTGGATTTTTTAGCTTGAACCTGTTTCGGTACATCCGTTTCACGTCGAATTTGATCATCCTTTGTTGTAGCCGTAGTGCCCATGGCATTGGTTCTACGATGGTCAAAAGGCCCTCTTCTCCTCAAGCAACTACAGCTCATGCTGAGTTGCGAGTATCCCGCTTCGTCCTTCAATCGGTATCCATCGATCGACTGGCACTTCTTTTCTTCCTAATCATCCGCGCCGATGCAATCTCCGGTTGCCCGTGAACAATTTTCGTCCTCGCCCTTGGCGTATCTTGTGCGCTCGTGCTGGAGATGAAATGTGCCATTGTAACTACCTCTCTTCATTGTTACTCTTTTCTCTAACTCTTCTTCTGCAATTTCTTCACTAACTCTCGCAACACACAGTGAGTACATCTGTGCTTATATTTATAGCTTCAATTTATCGCTTCCTGTCTATCGTGTCGATATTGGATAATGATTTCCAAATCGTCCGTCGATTTTACCAAATCCTTCACTGATTCATCGAATCATGTGCACTCATTGGTCATTAATTGTGTCTTCATCCACTTGCGCTGTCGTCCGTTGCTGCAATTATTACCCCATTTGACCCGTTCGTACCTTACCAAACGTCGATAGGCCCCAAACCTTGACATTGTTCCATTGACAGGCATAATGTTGTTGACAGACATTATGTTTTCGACAGACTCCCACACTTCATAATGTACTTAGGATTTTTTTTTTCCATGTCGACTCAACTGCGTTTTCAGTCGATATGTGCCTAGTTATCCCGATAGGGCTTTAGCGAATTCACTAAATTTTTCAATAGCGTCCCATCTAGCTTTTGCAGCTGGGTGCTTCACAAACTTACTGTCATACAACAGAACCATGTCTCCGCACTGGAAGTGTTTTGCCTTTACATGGCGATCATGCCACGCTTTATGTCAGTCCTTTTCTACCTGTTGATGAAATCCTGCGATGAAGCGATCCTCTTCAAGCTATAACAGCTATGCCAATATTTCTTCAATGGCTTCGTCGTTGCTCATTCCTATCGCTGCTGCGATGCGCAAACTAGGGACAATGTATTCCATTGACATCACTGCTTCTTGTTCGTATACCAATTTGAAAGGAGTCTGGCTTGTCAACCTTTTACATGTCATTTTTTAGGCTCACAATACCGCTGGAATCTTCAAATCCCAATTGTCACAGTTTGTGTTACACACCTTGGTGAGCGCATGCTCCAATATCTTGTTTAGTGCCTCCACTGGACCATTCGCCTGTGGGTGATATGGGGTACTCCTTCGATGCTGAATTTGAAATTCCTCCGTCATGGATCTGATAGTTTGATTGACGAAATGAGTGCCTTGATCGCTCATCAATATCTTTGGGCACCCGAATATGGTGACCACATTGTTGAAGAGAAACCGCGCTGCTGTCACAGCTGTGCAATCCTTTATTGATGCTGCTTCAGCCCATCTGGTCAAGTAGTCTATCGCAGTATTAATGTATCTTGCACATGTTCTTCTTCTTGGTGTGTTAATGGGTCCCACGAAATCTACTGCCCATTTGTTGAAGGCTTGTAACGTCAACTGAGGTACTAGTGGAATTTCATCCCTTCGCGATGGTTTCCCTGTCCTTTGACATATATCGCAGCTCTTAGCATAGTCTGCGGCATCACCATGCATTGTTGGCCACCATAGTCTAGCCCTAATTATATTCCTAGTAGTTGCGTTCCCTCCATAATGGCCTCCTGCAATCCCATTGTGAGATTTCGCCAATACTCTTTCTTGTTCATACGGAAGGATGCATCAGTGAAGGACTTCATTTGGTCCCATCTTGTAGAGCCATCCTACGAGTAGTTGAAAATCAACAGTCCTAACAACTAGCTGCTTCTTTTGACTGGTAGTGAACTCCTCCAGTGCTTTTCCTGTAGCCAATAATTGAATAATATGTTCATAATGGTCATCGACCATTCCAATCCTGAATAGTTGCGCATCGGGAAAGCCTTCATCAATGCTCCTTGGTTCTTCACTTGATTCAATCCTTGTCAGGTGGTCAGGTCCTGCATTCATTCGCCGTGGTTTCACAATGATTTCAAAATCAAACTTCTGGAATAGCAGCAACCATCGGCATATCTTCCCCCTTAACATAGTGTTATTGACTAAGTAATTTAATGCAGAGTGATCAATAAACATTTTGAAATGTCCTCCAAGAAAGTAGTGTCAGAATTTCTGCAGCGCATATACCATCGTCAAGCCTTCTCTCTCCATCGTCGTATAATTATTTTATGTGGTAGTCAATTTCTTGCTTGCAAATGCAATTGGATGGTCAATCGACCCTTCTCCTGGCTGGGCGATTACCCTCATGTCGCGATTTTTAAAAGATACTGTCCTCTTCTTAAAATTGATGACAACCTGATTCTCCATTGCCTAGTCTATTCCCAACAGTACCGAATATGGGCTTGTGTTGTCGACTATTTCTACGACATCGAAGCCTGTGTAAGTCTTCAGTCCTTCTACTTCGACAGGGAGATGTGATAATCGACCAATTGGTGTGACCTTGCTCTGATTTTCCAGTCGAAGCTGCACAGGGGACCATACCAACTGGGGCTTCCCCATCATTTCCCATGTTTTCTTAGTCAGGGTGTTTACATCCGATCCTAAGTCCAAAATGATAGAATCTACATCGTATGCACCAATCTGGGTGTTCATCCTCATATCTCTTCCTGTCTTCTTCTTATGCAATCGGTTCACTGTCTGATATTGTCCTCCTCCCTCCCGTCGATACAAGAGGCTGGCTATCTCTGTCAGCGCATCTTGATCCTTCGCTAATGTCAAGCAAGTTTCAAGAAAATTTCTTAGAGTGTTGCTCTTCCCTTGTGACCTCTGCGAATTTGTCGTATAAAAAATCGATGGCATCTCATAGACATGCTCTTTCTGACCTATAGGTGGTGAATTCCCATTGTTTTTGATCATTGCATCTCATGCTTCCAAAAATACTTATTTTCCCGCCTCGACGTCAAATCGCACCTGCTTCCGAGTTGTAGGTCGAACACTAGGCAACGACCTATCTTCTCCTGTCGCGGCTCCTGCTCTGGTTACCACTGCGACATTTACTGGTCGACTTCCGAGCTCAGTTGAGATATTTTGTACATTTGGATTCGGATTTTGCTTCCGATTTACATTCGGATTTGGTTGTGGTTGTGGTGCATTCTTAGTCTGCAACTTCTGTTGATGTATTTGTAACTTTAGAATGTATTTCATATATGTATTGTATCCCTACAGAGATGTCATTATTCCTCTGTACGGAAGTGTCGTCATTTGTATTTACAAGTGTTGCAAGTTGTATTGCAAGTGTCGCAACTTATATATGATGGGTTATTAGACCACCAAGTGTGGGGTCGGCCCTGAGTTGAGTTACCATGGGTTATTAGACTCTCCTAGAGAAGTCGGCCCTATTAGGTTATTAAGAAAGTCAAGTCAGTGTATAAATAGAGTGAGGGTGTCACTCTATTTGATCATTCACTCACTCATCTATTCTCTCATGCGAGTGATGCGCACAAGTGGAGGAGGAGAAGCTGCTAGGAGACTATCTCTTGTAGTTGGGTTTTGTATCATTGCTCTTTCTATCTCTGAGGAAGTTGCGGGGTTTTCCACCTTCTTGGTTTTCCACGAGGAAAATCTGTGTCTATTATCTCTTGTGATTGTCTTTTGTGATTGATATGCTGTACATGTTATTCTCTCAGACAAGATCCTATATCATATTGAATTAATGCTCAAAATCTAACATGGTATCAGAGCTAACCTGAGAAGAAGACATTGTGCAGCTACGAAAGCTAGGGCTTCTTAATTTTTTGGTTTCTCTCCACAGATCTTCAAAGGGAGGAGGCTATATTGACTCTCCTAGCAAGGGGGCATCTTTCTGTTGAAACAGAATCTCATTTTGAGCACTTTCAGTTTTTGTCCTGTCACTATTGCGGGAAATTAGGGTTTCGGAGAAAGTTGGAATTTTTGGAATCTGAGTCCATGGCTGGATGATCCTCAGAAAAATCAAACTTCTAAGCCTTGGATCGAACTTTTTGGTTGGGTAGAAGAGTGGGATTTATCAAACCCTAGTTTGGGATCCTGTTTAGTAAATCCGGAAGTCTCAAAGGCAATTTTGAGGGGTCAAATTTTGCAAATTTCAAAATCAGAGTATACTAGCTTGACCAGCTCAACAAGGCACATCTTTCTATCCTTTCATAAGTTTGAAATTCAAATTTTAATTTTTTAGGGTTTCTCTGACAAACCCTAATCCAGCTCCAGATCCAGTTTTCAGCAAATCAAGTGGTAAGACCTAAATCTTTTATTTCCATTTGAGTTTCTCATTAAGATGTCTCATCACACCAAGCTTGAGGATAATCTTGAAGGGGATGATAAATTCCAAGCATGGAATTATAGGATTGGGTTAATCCTAGAAGAGAATGAGTTGGACACCTACATAAGTGAAGAGGTTCTAGTTCCAGAGGGAGATGAGGCTAAGGCGTTACACAAAAGTAACTTGGTCAAAGCTAAGAGAATCATTGCTGATTCTATCAAAGACCATCTCATACCACATGTGTCATCTCTGAAGACACCTAAGGAGATTTTTGATTCATTGACCAAGCTATTTGAAGGGAAGAACATAAATCAGAAGATGACCTTGAGGAATCAACTAAATAATGTCAAGATCCAGAATGCAGAGACTATGTAGTCTTACTTTTCAAGGGTCTCCCAGATAAAAGAACAACTTGAAGTTGTGGGAGAATATATAGAGAATGGAGAAGTGGTGATGACCACTCTAAATGGCCTTCCTAGGTCATGGGATTCCTTCAAGCAAGGAATTTGTGCAAGGAAGAAACTTATCACATTCAGTAGACTTTGGGAAGAATGATCACAGGAAGAAGCTCAGATTATAGCACGAGAAGAGAAGATGAGGAATGAAGACCAAGCCCTCACAACACACTCCAAGAAGTATGATGTCAAGAGGTAACAACACCACAGTAAGAAAGAAAGGCACCACCATCAGAATCAAAGGGGCGACTTCAAACCTCAAAGGAACATGTCCACAGTTCGATTCTATACATGTGATGAAAAGGGACACTATTCCATGGATTGTCCCATAAAGAATAAAGATAGGTCTCATAAGAAGAAGAACACCAAAAGAAAACATCATGCTCACACTGTAGAGGATGATGAAGCTCCCAGGAAGAGGGATAGAGAAGAAAGTGAAGATTCTTCAAGTGATGAAGAGTATGTTTTAATTTATGCTCTCACTGGTACCATTATTCATGGAAGCAATGATTGGTTTATAGATAGTGGGGCTTCCAAACATATGACAGGATTCAAGGAATCCTTTGTAGACCTATCTAAACATGAATCACCCCACAAGGTGAAACTTGGGGATGACTACCAGTATCCCATAAAAGGAAGTGGTGAAGCCTCCTATAAGCTAGACTCTGGAAAGTCTATGAAGATGAAAGATGTACTATATGTTCCAGGTATCAAGAAGAACCTTCTCTCCATATCTGCATTGGATTCAAAAGGTATGAGGGTTGCATTTATAGATGGCCAAGTCCTGATGTGGCCAAAGGGTAAGACTCTAGATGATGCAGTAGTGATTGGAGAACAAGAGGGAGGACTATACAAGTTGAAGGGCCAACCAGCACAAGCCTTGGTTCATGACTCTGTGGAGCCAAGTGAACTTTGGCATAGAAGGCTTGCACATGTGCACTATAGGGCACTACCAATTGCAAGCAGAGCAGTAGAAGGTCTTCCTGAAATCCAGACAAAGAATGAAGGAATTTGCAAAGGTTGTGCAAAGGGAAAGAACACAAAGAATGCATTTCCGAGTAGTGAAAGCAAGGCAAAAGGAATCTTGGATACTATCCACTTCGATGTATGCAGTCCAATGTCATCCAGTTCTCTGAGTGGGTATGTAATTATGTTTCCTTCATTGATGATTTCTATAGGAAGACTTGGGTTTACGTCTTGAAGAATAAAGATGAAGTGTTTGATAAGTTCAAGGCATTCAAAGCCTTGATAGAAAATCAAACTGATAAGAAGATCAAGATCTTTAGATCCGACAATGGCAGAGAATTCACTTCAGGAGATTTCAAGAAACTATGCAGTGATTCATGGATTAATAGGGATTTAAATACTCCTTACAATCCACAACAGAATGGGGTTGCCGAAAGGAAGAATAGAATAATCATGGAAGCAAACAGGGCAATGCTTCATGACCAAGATCTACCTATGCACTTATGGGTAGAAGCAGTAAGGACAACTGTATATGTACAAAACATAACACCTCATAAGATACTTGACAACAAGACACCAGAGGAAGTGTTCACTGGTAAGAAACCAGAAGTAAGCCATCTCAGAATATTTAGTTGTCCAGTATACACACACATTCCAAAAGAGAAGAGGACCAAGCTAGATCCTTCAAGAAAGAAGGGTATATTCGTGGGTTACATTGAAAGCTCGAAGGCATATAGAATCTACTTTTCAGGATTCAAGAAGATTGACATCAGTAGGGATGTAACCTTTGATGAAGACTCAACATACATCAAATCAAGGAAGACACCTGCTGAAGACAATGAAGAACCAAGAATACCCAAAACATAAGACACCACCATGAATGAAGTTATTCCAGAAGAAAATTGTGAAATAGAAGATCCACAAGAACCTGTAGATCCACCCCGTGAGAAGAAATCTCACAAGAGGAAACCAACATGGGCTAGAGAGCTCATCCAAGATGTAGAAAGGTATGGTATTCCATAGGAGGAACACAGAGAAAGAAAAATGACTGGATCACATACCAGCTATGTTTCCTTACTCTGTGCTATTATGAACAAAGAACCTTCTAGGTATGAAGGAGCAACGAAAAAGAAAGAATGGAAGGATGCCATGGTCGAGGAATACCGGTCGATCATGAAGAATGATGTTTGGGATGTAGTCTCAAGACCAGAAGGGAAGTATGTGGTGACTTCCAAGTGGATCTATAAGATCAAGCATGTTGCAGATGGCAACATAGAAAAATATAAGGCAAGATTTGTGGCTCGTGGCTTCTCCTAGAAAGAGGGAATAGATTATGAAGAGACTTTTGCTCCTGTATCTAGATACACTTACATCAGGACAATACTTGCTCTGGCTGTAGTGATGAAGTGGAAGATACACTAGATGGATGTCAAGACAACTTTCTTGAATGGTGTAGTAAAAGAGGAAGTATATGTGGAGCAGCCACTCGGGTTTGAGACACATGATCGTGGGTCACATGTGTGCAAATTGAAGAAAGCCCTGTATGGTTTGAAATAGGCACCCAGGACCTGGTATGGCAGGATAGATAGTTTTCTGACGAGTTTGGGCTTTACCAAGAGTAAAGCGGATTCCAACCTTTACTACAAGGTTGAGGAAGGCAATCCAGTGATACTACTATTGTATGTGCATGACCTGTTTGTGACAGGTGAGGATAGGTTGATTGCCGACATGAAGAGGAAGCTTGCTGCCGTGTTCAAGATGAAGGACTTGGGTATGATGCATTACTTTCTAGGTATGGAGGTGTGGTAGAGTGCAGATGGAATCTTCCTTGGACAAGGGAAGTATGTAGCAGAGATCCTGAAGCGGTTCGGGATGATGGAATGCAAGGCCATGGCCACACCTATGGCATCGAACCTGAAGCTTCTGTGTGATGCTTCATCTGAGCCAGTTGATGCCACGATGTATCATCAGATGATTGGGTCCTTGATGTACCGAATGAATACGAGACTAGATATTTGCTTTGCTGTGAACACCTTGAGCCAGTTCCTGACAGATCCGAGACATGTTCACCTGATTGCTGTAAAGCATATTTTAAGGTAACTGAAGGGTACAATTGACTATGGGTGCAAGTATGATGCAAATCAAAACTTTAACCCAGAGAGTTATGTTGATTTAGATTGGGCAGGCAATGCCATTGATCGGAAGAGCACTTCGGGGTGCTGCTTCAGTATGGGATCCGGTATGATCTCTTGGTTTAGCAGGAAGCAGTCTTGTGTGGAACTGAGTACTGCCGAAGCAGAGTATGTTGTAGCTTGTTCAACTAGTTGTGAGGCAGTATGGCTTAGGAAGCTACTGTCGGATTTGTTTGATCTCCAGTTGGATGCTACTTGCATATATTGCGACAACCAGAGTTGTGTGAAGTTGTTAGAGAAGCCGGTGTTCCATGACAAGTCGAAGCACATTGAGATCAAGTATCAGTATATCAGGGACATGGTGCAGAGAGGAGCAGTGAAGCTCCTGTATGTTGTGACAGATGAGCATATAGCTGATGTGTTGACCAAGCCGCTGGCCAGAGTGAAGTTTGAGTACTTCAAAGAGAGACTTGGTGTACTTCAGATCGAGATTCCCTCTAAGGGGAAGTGATGAGTTTGGAGACACAGATGCACATGATCCATTCTCACATGGTGGTGAGATGTAAGGGCTGAGTGAATCCTTTCCTGGATGGTTAGAGGAAAGTCCTTCCATGCCGATGATTGTAAGTGCTGTGTTATGTGCATCTGGGATGTGCTGTGCGGATTGTGAGGTGATATGAAGACGATGAGGTAACAGTAGAGTACACAAATTTTGCAGAAGCATGTAATCAGTCCTGAGATGCTCTTGACAGGTTTTGTACTGACATGTAATCAGTCCTGAGAGATCTTGACAGGTTTTGCAAAGGCATGTAATAAGTCCTGGGATGCTCTTGACAGGTTTTGTACTGACATGTAATCAGTCCTGGGAGATCTTGGCAGGTTTTGCATAGGCATGTAATAAGTCTTGGGATTCTCTTGACAGGTTTTGCAGTGACATGTAATCAGTCCTAGGATATCTTGATAGGTTTTTCATAAGCATGTAATAAGTCCTGGGATGCTCTTGATAGGTTTTGCACTAGTATATAATCAGTCCTGGGAGATCTTGTAGGTTTTGCAAAGGCAGTTTAATCAGTCCTAAGATGTACTTACTTGATGGCTTGCTTGCAGAGATGATGAAGACCTACATGGAGGCTAGGCCTACATCTAGCATGAAAAAGGGCTGGCTCTGTAGAACTTCCTATGATGAGTAGATTGGAGATTGATTGAGATAGCAGCAGCAGTGATGATGACGATGATCCGATGACGATGATCCAATGACGATGATACAGAGAAGAATACTTGTGCTAAAGACCTATGTCGAGAAATACCTTCCTAGTTAAGAGGGAGTGTTGATGTATTTGTAACTTCAGAATGTATTTCATATATGTATATTGTATCCCTACAGAGATGTCATTATTCCTCTGTACGGAAGTGTCGTCATTTTTATTTACAAGTGTCGCAACTTATATATGATGGGTTATTAGACCACCAAGTGTGGGGTCGGCCCTGAGTTGAGTTACCATGGGTTATTAGACTCTCCAAGAGAAGTCAGCCTTGTTAGGTTATTAGGCAAGTCAAGTCAGTGTATAAATAGAGGGAGGGTGTCACTCTATTTGATCATTCACTCACTCATCTATTTTCTTATGTGAGTGATGCGCACAAGTGGAGGAGGAGAAGCTGCTAGGAGACTATCTCTTGTATTTGGGTTTTGTATCATTACTCTTTCTATCTCTGAGGAAGTTGGAGGGTTTTTCAACTTCTTGGTTTTCCCCGAGGAAACTCTGTGTCTATTATCTCTTGTGATTATCTCTTGTGATTGATATGATGTACATGTTATTCTCTCAGACAAGATCCTAGATCATATTGAATTAATGCTCAAAATCTAACAACTTCGCAATCAACTGAGGGCAATCCTCGACAGTGTGGTCCGCTGCACTGCAATATGTACACTGTAGAGTTGGATTCGGGCAATCCCTCTAATAATATCCAATCTAGCCATAGTTATAGTATGTAACCGGTCCTCAACCTCGACCAAAAGCTCCTCCATGACCAAAACCTCCACCTCGACCTCCGCGGAGTCCTCCTCTGAATCCTCCTCGCGGATGATTGTACTGCTGCTGGTTATATTGCAATGGCTCATACGTTGGTTGGTTATACTGTGATGGTGGTTTATTATAATGCGACTGTGGTTGATTATATTGTGGCTGCGGTTGTACAGGACGTTGCTCCTCTCCCTTCATAAAAAATGTATCCGTAGTTCTCTCTTGGAGAAAATCATATGCTCTATAATCCTTCTTCTCATGACCAATCGATCGACATAAATTACAAAAAAGGTTATCCGGCTTCGACACAATCTTCTATAAGTACACACATTCTTTTGAGCGATGTCCCCTCATGTGACAAATTCGACACTAGGGCATTCCTCCCTAACTGAGTGGGTTTGGTGCGCCAGAATGTAAGTATTCACGGAATTTAGGACACTGATCCTTATGGTGTCCTTCGGACTTGCATCGAATGCACCATATTTCTTCGTGAACTTCTTCCCTTATTGATATACTGTAGTTGGATAGTCAAGTTCGCTAACTGTGCTTGGATCTGGAGTTTTGTACCTCTGATTAAATTCCCATACAGATTCATTAGGAAATTGCTTTATTTCCTTCAACTCTGTGATATACTGCGATTCCGATTTCGGTTTCCTAAATTCGTCGATCAATCCTACTTTGATTTTAGACAGGTTTTTCTGTGGACTCTTGGTAGGTACTTGTACAAAATTCATAAACCAATCCAGTGCACAACCCCTAAAGGTCGCTGCCAATTGTCCCTTTTAATATCATCATACTGGACTTGTTTCGTTGTCCACATCGCTTCACATAAGAACCAGTATTGTTTGGGATCTTCGGTCTCGTTACCTTGAAAAAGATGCATCTTTACATCATCTCGTTACCTTGTCATCCTTGGTTTTCTACCAGTATTCGTTGATATACTATTATTACCACTATTTTGACACATGGGACAACCCTACGAAGAGCTTATATTTCTTCCCGTGAAGTTTGGCACAGTGCACAGAGGTGTGGGTATGTTGTAGCTTTGGGTTCGTACTTCCTCAGATTCAGGGGTATCCTGGTTGTATCCTTCATCACTATAGGGTCTCTTCGTCCCTTGTGGTCCCATTTCGCAGTTCTCTGTTTTGGTCTCACCAGGAGAATCTCTCTCTATTTCAGTCCTCCTCTTCTTATCTGGCCAAAACCTAACCCCACTTCTCACAAAACCACAATCTTCCTCAGCTTCCCTCTCAATTTTGTCGTAGCTCATATCCATCTACCCCGCATCATTTCATCAAACCCACATCCATGCAGTACCCATAGCCTCCGCACACCAGAGCTTTACTCATCAGAATTCATTCTCAATATCCCTTTCTCACAGATAAGCATCTTAATCCACAATTGAAGTGATAATAGATACCTTCCTCTGGGTCCTTTGAAAATTTTTCTTTCTGCGTCGCTATATGACTTAATTGTGTCGATTGCAAATTCAGTAATGTATCTTTCGAGAATACTGTCTACCCACACATCGAGGACCCTTGAAGCCTTGTTGTTTACCTGACTGAGTTGCTGGATCAATTCTAGGGTCCATTGATCAGGCTCACCTCCTTGGAAATTATTCTTCTGAAAATTCAGTTGCGCCAACCATTCATATAGCACTATCAGAAATTCACAGAAAAACACTTCGTGGGTATCAGAGTAGATGTATTTCTGCAACCACTCGCTTGTCGACCATCTAGTTTTCCAATTTTCTTTCTCAGCGAATTCTCGTGTCCTCTTATCGAACCAGTCCTGGATCTCTGGTTTCGTCGGATGCGCCACAACATTTCCTCTCTCCTTCTCGCACTAGGGTCCCGACAACAAAACCATTTGTTGACATAGTTATGTCGACAGGGGTTCACTTCGCACTGCTATCAACAAACATCGACACAGACTCCCTTCAACATTGGCCCAGAAAGGTTTTACCCTTTCCAGCAACATACAGAGAGCGAATGAAGTCTCACCTGAGATGTCTAAGGGGACTGTAGGAACCAAGTTTCTGCAGTTGCAAGAATACATGCATTATCTCACACTCATTCACAACATAAACCAGAGATCCGCATTCGCATCAAAACATCACATTGTCGACCTATCAACTAGATCTACTTAAACATTATTCGCATCAACACATTATCATCTCACAGTTGAAAAATTAGACATATTATTACAACATACTCAACATATCTGGTCCACATAACATAACTACAATTTCATTCATAAACCCATATCGAACCATGTAGCGATATCAAACATTGCGACAACCCATGTTTAAACACATTAACTCAAGAAGAGACAAAGACATATATCAATCAATTGCTTCCATTACTCATCAATTGGTCTCATACATCGTAGAATCATTACAACTCAAAACAGCAGTTGCGATCTAAAAGACCGAAACCAAATAGATGCTCCAAAACAGATCGATCAAAAGATAAGAACAAAGATGTGCAAAAAGGTGATATGGTGTCCGATGCCCTTAGGCTCACAATCCCTCCTATTTATAGGCTCACTTGGTCATTAAAAAATAGTCCAAATGACCCATTACAAACTAACTTAACCAAATATTTCACATTTGTTGACTCTTTTACACTTCGTGACTGGTCCTTTGCTTTCGTCGTCGTAGGTTCCGCACTTTGTGCGCTCTGGACCCGTGCCAACAGTATTGAGCAGATATATGTCAAAACCAGGGAAGGAGCATTGGAAAACTGTAAAGAGGGTCTTTAGATATTTGCGTGGCACTACAGATTATGCAATCTACTACCAAGGAAGACTTGTATTAGACATAGTAATAAATGTACATGGATTTGTTGATGCAAACTGAGATGGAGATCTTGATCATAGAATATCTACAAGTGGGTACGTGTTTAACCTATTTGGAGGAGGTATCAGTTGTATGAGCAAGAGACAGGCTGTAGTTGCACTCTGAACTACTGATGCTGAATATATGGCAGCCACTCATGCAAGTAAAGAAGTTGTATGGCTGCAAAGATTATGTTCAGGTGATGGGTTTGTACATAAATCTGTAAGGTTATATTGTGACAGCCAAAGTGCAATCTTCATGGCAAAGAACCCTGCTTTTCATGCTAAGACAAAGCATATTGATGTGCAATATCACTTTGTGAGAGATATGGTTGAAGACCAGAATGTCTTGCTGGAGAAGGTTGACACCTTGAAGAATGTTGCAGACTTATTAACAAAGTCTGTTAGTACAAAGAATTTCTCTTGGTGTAGAGAATCTATGGGCATCGATGCCCTGAACCTGTGACTTTATGAGTACATGACTCATTGTAATGCAGAGAAAACAACAAGTGGGAAAATGTTGGGTGTGTATTATATTCTTTGCATGTATGTGAAGGGGAGAGTGCACATGTCAGCGATGCGCCTGACAATCCCTCCGGCACCTTCACGGAAACAACTGTTTTGGGCTGTTTTCGATTATTTTTGGGGATTTTTCTAAAAATATGTAATTTAATCCCAGTTAAGGGATTGGGGTCTATTTACTAATCCAGGTTAACGTATTAGGGTATTGGATGTTACGGAATACCTATATTGTATTGTGAATGATTCATAATGAAGTATGAGAAAAATAGGAGTGTAGCTCCAATGTTTGCTGGTTTTCCTGGTTAAGGGTTTCCAGGGTAAATCTCTGTACTATGTGTGAATGATGTGGTGTAATATCTGTTTTTCTTAAAAGAATATGTATGATTTGCTTCTCTACACAGGTTTAAAAATTACAAATATCTCTATGATTGTGTGAGAGACACTGTGAGAGAGTGAAGAGGAAATTGCAGCGGATGTGCTGCGAGTTGTATCCCTTCATTTGCTGGACAATATAATAAAAGGACTGGCAATTTATCTATGGACATATCCCATATTGGGTGAACCATGTATATTTGTGTCTCTCTTGTATTGTGTTTATGTGTTTTATTTTGTTAGGAACCTATGTCAACCCTTCTCTTTACTATGTTAGTATATTGTTGTTGGACGCATATGCTTTGTAAGTCGTCCCGTAGTATTTGTTGATCCGTAGTTTATATTAGCCCATAGTATTGGACGCATATGCTTTGTAAGTCGTCCCGTAGTATTATATGTCCCATGGTTTTGACTCATAGTATTGGGCATAGACTTAATATATAAGTGTGTGTTGAGGTCATTGAAGGCACCGTGAAGTTAATTGTATTGAGCTTGCTCAAAGGAGGTTGCCCCCTCGAAGTGGCCCGTGATCAATATAAAAGCGATTCTGTTCTATTATTTCTGATATCTTGTGTATTTGCATTAATTAATTATTGCAGGTACATCACATCTGGTATCAGAGCACTTTCCTTGGCACAAGTGGGAATTTTTTTTTTCTTTTTTGGGCGGCGACTTTCAGATCAATTTCTGAAACTTTTTGCACAAAACCAGAAGAAACTAATTGCACATCTGAATTCCTATTTCAAAAATACGCAATTTAAAAAAAAAATCATCTCATTTGGAGTTCTAAAAGTGGAGATATCGCGGATTTAAAATCAACAATTTTTCAGAATTTCGGTGACGGCCACGGAAATTGCGGCAAGAAAATCTTTTGACCGAGTGCCCATATTTCTATTCTGCTTTCATAGAAAGACGCAGAGTGGTTGTTCCAGTTCCGGAAACATGCTATAATAGCGATTCTGAGCAATATAGATCCGGTTTTTGAACATTGGGTGGAATTTCTACCCAAATTTTTTTTGTTGCAGGTTCGGATCTGGGAATAATCCCTATCCGCTTAACTGTGGGAAGTACTTGGGCATAAGCCCTAAAACTCATTGTGAGGAGTACCACAGGAACCCCGAAGTAGCTGGCCCATTGAGAGGACCTGCCAACGAAAAGGGCAACGACCCCTACCTGATTGACTAGTTCCCACCCGTGAGGTAAACCAAGAGCTGTCGTTTGTGGCAAAGCGGTTATCAGTTTTACCTGAGCCGTGGAGTGAGGGGTACTGCCCCAATACGCAAGCCGTCAGACAGCATTGGTGGCCGAGTGAAACCCCTGAACTGTTAGGAAGCCGCACATACCTGGGGTCCATATCTACTTTCAGCTGAACTATTGTCGATCACTGCTGCGCCGTTTCAGATCCATTTTGCAAGCAGTTCCAGATCCAGCCGTTCGGCATTGTTCCAGATTCCTTCTGAGCTGTAGCCGCTCCAGTCTGTTAAAAAAAAAAATAAAAAAAATCCAAGCCATAGCCGCTCCAGTCTAAAAAAAAATAAAAAAAATCCTGGTTATGGTTGTCACCCGTGCAGGAGCAACAACCATGGAGGAAGCACTTGCAGCCATCCAAGCCAAACTCCAGGATCTGGATGAAAAATTTCTCAGCCTCCATCTTCAGCATTCAGCCATGAACAATACCAGACAGCCAGAATCTTTTGCAGCCACTGGGTTCTCTTCTTCTAGCAATTTTCGTGGGCCGAAGCTTGATTTTCCTCGCTTCAATGGTACTGATCCGACTGGATGGATATACCAGGCAGAACAATATTTCAGTCTGCATAATACTTTTGATGTTCAGAAAGTTCCACTTGCATCCTTTCATTTGGAACAGGAAGCCCTTCAATGGTACCGTTGGTACATCAAAGCTCATCCCGAGCCAAACTGGACAGATTTTTGCCACCTCATTTTGCCGCGATTTGGTCCTAGTGCTTTTGACGACTTCACAGGAGCACTCACTAAACTTCACCAAACTGGCACAGTGAGAGAGTATCAGACGGAATTTGAGAAACTAGCCAATCACACAGAAGGATTGTCTGATGAATTCTACAGGAGTTGTTTTATCAGTGGTCTCAAGGATGAAATCCGCTCAGAGGTCAAAATGTTTTGTCCCAACACAATGATGGAAGTCCTAGGGTTGGCTAAGCTAGCCGAGGACAAGATCGCAGCTCAACAATGCTCCAAACCCACCTTTGTTCCCTTCAGAAATATGGGTTCCCAACGACCTTCCATCACGCCTGCTCCTCAACCAACTCCTATCAAGCATTTGTCTGAAATAGAAATGCAGGCACGCCGAGAAAAAGGGCTTTGCTATAATTATGATGAGAAATTCACTCGGGGACATAGATGTGTTCAACAAAAGCTCTATCTCTTGGATGTGGATTGTCTGCCTGCCTTAGAACTTGGTGAAGAAGCTACAGATACAGTAGATGATCAGGTCGACATTCAACACCTGCCTATTGACACCCCATCTCAAGATGACCCACCCGAGATCTCTCTCCATGCTGTAACCGGAGTCACCACCCCACAAACAATGCGAGTCAGGGGATACTTCAAGAAGCTCCCTCTTACCATCCTCATTGATTCTGGTAGCACTCATAACTTCATTGACCCTCGGATTGCCAAACAGGCTGATTGTTTTGTCCATCCTTGCTCCAACTTTGAAGTCATGGTTGCCAATGGGGGTACCTTACCTTGCAAGGGGAAGTGTCACAATGTGCGTATCTCTATGGAAGATTATAACCTACGCTCTGACATGTTTGCCTTGTCCTTAGGCGGACGTGATGTGGTTTTGGGCGTTCAATGGTTACGCACACTTGGCCCCATCTTATGGGATTTTGCGGAACTTTGGATGCAGTTCAAAGTCAAAGGGGCACAACACAAATTTATGGGCTTACAACCAGGGTCTCTCTGCATCATCAGTTCACATCGCCTGGAAAAAATCCTTAAGAAGAATTCACATGGTGTCATCGCTCAGCTCAATTCCATTCAGATGCACCCATCAACAGTCTCCACTAGTTCCTTGGATAGATATGCAGGTATCTTTGTTGAACCAATGCGCTTGCTGCCTTCAAGAGACCTTTCCGGTAAGAATGTAGCCACATCTACCTCTCAGCAGGAAACGATGGCTATTTTGCATGCAGTACAGAAGTGGCAGCCATACCTATTAGGGAATTATTTCTGCATCAAGACTGATCTCCCGAGCCTGGAAATTTTTTTGGAACAATGGGTCTCCTCCCCAACACACGTGCAATGGGTTATCCAACTCATGGGTTGTCCCTATGTGATCACTTACAAGAAGGGTAAGGACAATATGGTGGAAGATGCTCCTTCTCGCACAATTGATGACCCAGTTTCTCTTACAGCTCTTTCTCTGCTTGTTCCAAATTGGTTGCAATATGTTCAACAGAGCTATCTCTTCTATGAACTCCATGATTCTTCATCAACAGGGCACTCTGGGTTCTGCAAAATGTATGACCGGGAACAATGTAACTTCTTTTGGTCGGGACTAAAAATGACAATTCAACAGATGATGGCTGACGATGATACTTTCCAAGTCAACAAGGGGGAAACGACACTCCTTTCGGGATTGCTCAAACCCGTGGCCATCCCTACACAGCTTTGGCCAACTATTTCTATGGATTTCCTAGCAGCGCTCTGGTGGTACAATACCACATCTCAAAGGACACCATATGAAGCAGGCTATGGAAAAACACCGCCTGTTCTTCTTCCATACACCCTTAGCAGCTCTCCACTTCAGGAAATTGACTCAGTTCTTTGACACTGCGATAAGATTTTTCTCATTCTGCAGGACAATCTTCACATGGCCAGAATTCGCCTGAAACAACAAGCCGAGCAGCACCGTTCTGAGCGCATTTTCCATGCAGCTAACAAGGTTCTTCTTCATCTACATCCTTCCAAGCAATCCTCCTTGACACTCCAAAGGCTTCAGTGACCCGAACTGCAAACCGAGGATGCTACCGAGGAACCACTCCTTCAGATTCTGTAGCAATTTCTCCAACCAAAGCTTTGAGGACAAAGCTTTTTCTAAGGGAGAGGGGATGTTAGGAACCTATGTCAACCCTTCTCTTTACTATGTTAGTATATTGTTGTTGGACGCATATGCTTTGTAAGTCGTCCCGTAGTATTTGTTGATCCGTAGTTTATATTAGCCCATAGTATTGGACGCATATGCTTTGTAAGTCGTCCCGTAGTATTATATGTCCCATGGTTTTGACTCATAGTATTGGGCATAGACTTAATATATAAGTGTGTGTTGAGGTCATTGAAGGCACCGTGAAGTTAATTGTATTGAGCTTGCTCAAAGGAGGTTGCCCCCTCGAAGTGGCCCGTGATCAATATAAAAGCGATTCTGTTCTATTATTTCTGATATCTTGTGTATTTGCATTAATTAATTATTGCAGGTACATCACATATTTCTACATCTTATTTTATGTTATTGTTCTACGATCCTATTTTTCTAACAATTGGTATTGGAGCCAAAGGCCTATTTGGAGCATAAACTTGCAGGAAATAAGGGTTCTTGGTTCGAGTGGGAGCAATGGAGGAAGAAGGAAAGTTTAGAGTCAAGAAATTTAACGGCCAAAACTACTGGTTATGGAAGATGCAGATGGAGCACTATCTATATTAGAAGGATCTATTCCTACCATTGGGTAGAAAAGGAAGTAAGCCGATGTCTATGAAGGAAAAATAATGGGAGGTTCTTGAGAGAAATGCACTAGGAACAATATGGTTGTGCCTAGTTTCATCGGTGGCTTTCAATATTTCAAAAGAAAAGACAACAGATGATCTGATGAAGCCATTGGCTAATCTGTATGAAAAACCCTCAGTTTCCAACAAGATATTTATAATGAAGTGTTTATTTAATATGAAGATGTCAGAAGGTGGGTCTGTTGCTGACCATTTAAATGAATTTAATACGGTTACTAATCAACTAAGTTATGTAGGAGTGAAATTCGATGATGAGGTTAGGGATCTTCTAATATTGTGCTCATTACCAAAAATTTGGAACTACTTGGTCATGGTTGTAAGTACTCTGTATCTGGTTCAAATACTCTGAAATTTGATGATGTTGTTGGTGTTATTCTTAGTGAAGAAATGCAAAGGAAAAATACAGGTGAGACATCAGGTAATGCATTGACCATGGAAAGAAGGGGAAGACAAAGGGAGAGAGGAAAGAGCCCAGGTAATCATGGGAAGTCTAGGAAGGGAATATCCAAGTCCATATTGGGAAATATAGAGTGCTGGAACTATGGGAAGAAAGGACATTTGAAGAAAGACTATAGATCTCTAAATAAGAAAGGAGATGGACATCAAGAGACTACTCAAGAAGCAAATGTAGAAGGTGATGTGTTACAAGATGCTTTAATTATTGCATTAGATAATACTAGTGATTACTGGGTAGTAGATTCAAGTGCTTCATGTCATGCTACACCCCATAGGAAATATTTGCAAGATTATGTTCAAGGTGATTTTGGACATGTTTTATTGGGTGATGATGAACCATGTAAAATTGTTGGAATGGGTAAGGTACAAATAAAGTTAAAGAATGGAAATGAATGGTTGTTGAAAGATGTAAGGCATATTCCTGCTATGAAAAGAAATCTAATCTCAACAAGGTAGTTGGTATATGTTGGTTGTTTATCTACATTTGGAGAAACGTGGTGGAATATCACTAAAGAATCTCTGGTGATAGCGAAAGGAGACAAGATATGTATGTTGTATTTATGTCCTCATAATACTAACTATTCTATCTCTTTAGCTTGCAAAGGAACAAATACAACATTTTGGAATCATAGGCTTGGTCACATGTGTGAGAAGGGGATGAAAATTCTCCATTCAAGGAAGTTGCTGCCAAATTTGAAGCAGGTTAGTTTGGAATTATGCGAGAACTGTGTTTATGGAAAACAAAAGAGAGACAGATTTCTTAGGGTTGGGAAGCAAAAGAAGAGTGAAAAGTTAGAGCTTGTGTATATAGATGTATAGGGATTGGCTTAGGTACAATATCTTGGTGGCTCTCATTATTATGTTACTTTTATTGATGATGCAACTAGAAAAACTTGGGTTTATTGCATTCGAGAATCCAAATGATGTCTACAAAAAATTACATGTAAACAAGAATTGTAACCTACACCGCTTAAAATTGAAATCCACTCTCCCAGTGCATAGGATAAGGCATCAAAACCCACAAAGGTCCACATCACCATTCCAAAGTCACTGTTCGATCCAAACCACCTCCCTCCAACACTGTTCTCAAATTGATAATGTTGTTACACACTATTCCTTATACTCAAGAATGCATCTTGGCTGAACGTACCTCCATACACCCCCGTTGTTGGGCGCAGCCCAAGTGCAGGAAGTTTTGATGACAAAGGTACAGTTAGGCGAGGCCTAACATTGACCAGTTTTGGGAGAAGCAACTCCGCAATTCCCGGGAGGAGGGTATGGAGAGAAGCGAAGTTGACAGGAAAGCACTTGTCCCCTTAGTAAAGACGAAGTACTAAGGATGACCGGAGGTAGTTGGATAAGTTATGAATGAAGTGACGGACTGTCAGCTATAGGAGAAGAGAGTAAAAAAGTGGAATGGAACAAAGGACGCACCACTGTAGAGTCAGAGCCGCGCGGTTAGAACTGCGACTTTTAGAAGAAGTAACGCAAAAGGACATAAGAGCTCCAACTAAGTTAAGGCAAAGTGTGGTCAACAGGAGAACCATGCCATTTTGGGTTTAAGGGTACTATGGGGGTTGGCCCATAGTTATTGTAAAGATGTGACCTTCAGGCACAATCTATATAAAGGGAAATTTTTATAAGGAAGGGTTAGATCTTATTAGAATAAGGTTAGATATTGTTAGATCTATATAGAGAGATATCTAAGAGAGGAAAAGACTTTGTAGCTGAGTGCACAGAGATCTATTGTAGAAAAGACTCTGTAGCTGAGTGCATAGAGATATATTGTAGAGAAGAGTCTGCACATACTGGAACTATTAACCCTTCCAAGTAATATAATAACAGTTCCTGTGGACTTAGCTCCCATCTGGGGGGTGAACCACATAAATCCCTGTTTATGTGTGTGAATCTATGATATGCTTTGTGTTCATGTATGATTACACTTATCTATTTGCTTTCATATGTATGTGAATGAGAATGATATGTTAAGTAAGTGAAACAAACATGTATGAATGTTGCGAATTCATGTTAAGAATGATGAATGCGTAGTTATAAGGGTAAACGAACAATGATTCAACGAAGTCTGTAGGTTGTTGATAACTGTGAAGTGCGCAGTTACATGTTTCCATTATTATGTTAAGTAGATGTTAAGCAAGGAGTACATTAAAAGTTCGCATAACTCATCTTCGCATCACCATAGTTACATAAACCTAATTCTGTAACCACCCATCTTCGCTTCGGGTGAGACTTCAGCCTGTTTGCAGGTTGATGCCTAAAGGGCTAGTGAAGGGGATTTTGTTGGGTCTACAATAGAGATTCACCAAACCTAGGTCAACCTAAATAAACCAACACCCGTGTTAATCACAAATGTGCAATTCTAGATAACTCGAGAAGCTTCATTTACCAAGAAGTCTCGAAGCCTCCACTTGATTAGATGAAGTACCATGTGTATTTAACTTACATGCCGTCGTTTATGATAATAAACGCTTGATAGAAATTGATTCTTAATGTATATGCAGATTATAGTTTGCATATAAAACATTATGGGAGCCAATTTTAAGCAGTGTAGGTTACAATTCTCATTTACATGTAATTTTTTGTAGACATCATTTGGATTCTACCCTTTAGGCATCTCGAAGCAAGTAAATATTTCTTCATACAAGAAATTTATAATGGCTTGATCAGTGGCTCTCATCAGGGCTGTGGCCTCCACCTATTTGGTCATATAGCCCGTGTAAACCGGGATGTAAACTTTTTGTTTTGAAGGAGGGTTGATATGTCCTACAAATTCCAAGGCCCATTTATCGAAGGGTTCAACCACCAACTGTGGTTCAAGTGGCATCTCATCCAATCTATTAGGCTGACGCATTCTTTGACAACTGTCACAGGCTTACACATACCTCTTTGCATTTTGAAACAAAGTTGGCAAAAAATAACCCATTCTTAACACCTTATGTCCAGTTATTTTGTAGGCAAAATGTCCTCCACAAGGTTCATCATGGCATGATTTCAGGATACTGTGGATCTCATATTCCCTTACACATCGTCTGATCTCCAAGTCTAGGCCCATGTAAAAGAGATATCCTTCTATCCAATAGTACCTAGCACTTTGTTGCACAATCCTTTTTCTTTCCCTTTTTGATAGATGAGCTAGAAGCTTCCCTACAACAAGATAATTAGCAATGTCTGCATACCATGGTGAGTGAACTGAAATTGCAAATAGATGTTCATCAGGAAAATAATCCTCAACTGGAGAATTATCATCATTGTTGGTTAGTCGAGAAAGAAAATCAATAACAACATTTTCTTTTCTTGGTCTATCAATAATAGTGATATCAAACTCTTGTAGTAACAGTAACCACCTAGTCACTCGAGCATTAATAACAAGTTTATTCATCAAATATCTAATAGCTGAGTGATCAATATGCTCAAAAGTAGAATACCTGGTGATATAGTGTCGGAACTTATTGATGGCATAAATGACAACGAGGAATTATTTCTCAGTCACTGTGTAATTAAGCTCAGCAGGGGCCAAATTCTTATTGACATAATAGATGGCATATGGATCATGACCTTCCCATTGTCCCAACACAACCACAATGGCAATATCCGAAGCATTAGAAGAAATATGGAAAGGTAAGGCCCAATTAGGCCTACGCATAATAGGCGCTGTAGATAACCTCTTCTTTAATTGAATTGTGCATCTTTCATTAGCAAGGTAAATAGAGGAGATGGTAGCTTAGATTTTTTTTCAATGAAACGTCTATAATAACCAGCATGTCCATGAAAACTACGTACATCTTTCTGCGTTCCAGGAATAGGGATGTTCAGAATTACCTTGATTTTGGCAGGGTCTACTTGTATTCCTGCAACAGATATAAAGTGTCCAAGGACTATACTCAGAAAACTATGTACATCTTTCTGCGTTCTAGGAATAGGGATGTTCAGAATTACCTTGATTTTGGCAGGGTCTACTTGTATTCCTGCAACAGATATAAAGTGTCCAAGGACTATACCTTCACTCATCATCATATGAAATTTTTCAGTACTGAGAGATAGGTGAGTTTGACCATAGTGTTTTAAGACCTTTTCCAAATTTTGCAGAGCCTCATCAAAATTGCTACCATAAGGCGTAAAATCATCCATAAAAATTTCCATACAATCATTAACCATTTCAGAAAAAATTCCAATCATAGCTCATTGAAATGTGGCCGGTGCATTGCATAGCCTGAAGGGAAGAACCCTATATGCAAAAGTGCCCCAAGGACATGTGAAAGTAGTCTTATCTTGGTCCCGAGGGGCAATTTGAATCTGGTTATACCCACCAAAACCATCTAGAAAGGAGAAGAATTTTTTACTAGACAGGGTATCCAGGACCTGATCGATAAAAGGCAAAGGGAAATGGTCTTTTTGTGTAGACTTATTCAGCTCTTGATAGTCCACAGAGATGTGCCATTTTCCATTTTTCTTAGGCACAATTACTAATGGAGAAACCCATTCGATGTTTGAAATGGGATAAATAAATCTTGCCTTTAGGAGTTTATGAATTTCCTCCTTCACAATGTCTCTCAAATTTGGATTCATTTTGCACTGGGGTTGACCTATGGGCCTACAATCATTCTTAATGTAGATGTGGTGAGTACACAACTCAGAGGGAATACCTCTCATGTCTGTGTATTCCCACGCAAAGGCTCCTTTATATTGTTTCATCAATGTAGTTAGACGCTCCAATTCATCGGGTGCAAGGTTGGGATTAAAGTTAAGGGCCTTTCCAGGCTCAATCTCTATCGGGACACTCCTTAAATTCTCAAGTATGGGAACAATTTCAGCACTCTTAGCTAGGGATTCCTCAGTAATTTATTCTTGTTCAAGTTCACTCAAGGTACTATCCAGGATTTGATATGCATGTTTGGTAACTAACATGGCTCGCTAATGAAACTGCAGATAGTATCATCCTCAGTTTCATTTTTAAAAGTTAGGGCCCTTACTATGGTCAGAAGGGGCTGAGTATTTTCTTCCTCCTCCAAGTCTACCCATAATGGAGTATCAACATCTAAGCTTGGTCTGGCCGGAGGATATAAGGTCAAGCATTTAGTATCGGTCCCATCAGATATTGTCATAGACCCTGATCCATAGCTGATGTATGCATCTTCTATTTCCAACCAAAGTCTTCCCAAAATTAGTGGATGTCCCCCCAACTGAGATTTAGGCTGTAAGACAAGAAAATATGTAGGGTATTCCCATGAATTCACAGAAACTACCAAGTCATCCAAAATTCCCTCAAGTCTAATCGTGCATCTATCTGCCAATTCTAATACCGTGGGGGTTGGTAAGCCCCAATTTCTTTACAGTTTCAATGGTCATCACATTTATCGCTGCTCCCACGTCAACTAGGACATTAGGAATCTTAGTATACCCAATATGTACTGTCATAGTGGGATTGCTTGGATCGTCGTATTTAACCAAGGGAACCTTCACCATCATTAATTCAAACAATTTCCCCATCACATGAACTGTAAGAGGATATTTAGGTTTCCTACCTGGTTTCTCACGCACAGATCTCTAACAGTTTTCGCATAGATGGGTACATCATTAAGGGCTTGCAACAATGGAATTTTAACATACAGATTTTTTAGTTCACCTAGAAGATTGAAGCAAGGTTGCTCTACTGCTTTTTGTAAGGCCATTCGCTCAGGATATGGTGGATTTCTCAAAATATGTACAGGGGTAGTCTCAACATGTGGTTCAACAAGTGTTTCAGCCGGTGTTTTAACAGGTGTTTCAACATCCTCAATAATGGGGATTGTTGTACCTACTGTGTTCTCAATTTGTTTAGTCATTATTTCTTCGGTCACAGGGGATGGAACATCCTCAATGACAATAGGTTCTACTATCCTCCCAGATCATAGATGTAATTCATTGCATGGAATGGGAGTAATAGAATAAGCTGACATGTTTGATGTTTCAAATTGCTGCACTGCCTTATTGTTGGGGTTAGGATTAGGTTGAGAAGGCAGTTGAGGTCAAAGTGGTGTATTAATTGGTGAAACGTTATTAGGGGTTTGCAGCTATGGCTGCTGATACCATGGGTGAGGAATTTGATTGTGAGGAAATTGATTCCCTGGATAAGGATTTCTCCAACCAAGAGACCAAGGGGCTTGTTGGTTTGGTTGAGGTGCCCATGGCATCCAAGGAGTAGGATATTGCATTGTAGGTTGAGTAGATGGATTCCATTGAGTGTTGGGACAAGAATATTGTGAAGGAAACTGATTATTCATATTATTACAAGAATTGAAAGATGTAGGATCTGGATTCATACCTGGAGCATGAGGTTGCCAAGGCTTCTTTTGTGAAATGAAGTAATATTTCTCTACATCCACGTTGGATGCTTCAAGGACTGCCTTAACTTTTGGCAATGAAGGGAACTCTTTAGTATTGTGATCCAAATCACATAGGCCACATACCTCTACCTTGTCAAGAGGGCATTCCCTCAATGGGTGCTTTGTTGATGTATATGTAACTTCGGAATGTATTTCATCTATGTATTTCATATATATTTATTATACCCTTATTAGAGATGTGTTATTCCTCTATAAGGAAGTGTCGACATGTGGATTGACAAGTGTCGCAAGTGTGTGTACTTGCCGATGGGTTATTAGACCACCATGTGTGGGGTTGGTCCTGAAATATATATATTATAATGTGGATGTACCTAGCTAGACAAGTCGGCCCCATAAGGTCATTGGACAAACAGGTTAGTATAAATAGAGATCAGGTGATCTCTATTTATATCATTCAGAAAGTCATATCTCTCTCACTCAGAAAGTGGCGCACTAGTGAGGAGGAGGATCATTTGCTACTAGGAGACTATCTCAGTGTATTTTGGTTGTACTTTGGTTGAGCCATTGCTCTCTCTATCTTTGAGGAAGTTGTGGGGTTTTTTCACCTTAGGGTTTTCCCCACGGAAACTCTGTGTCTCTTGTCTCTCATGCTTTTGATTCTTGTGATGCTTGTCATGCTTATTGTGATTGTTATGCATTGATATACTGTCTATGTTATTCTCTCAGTGAAGATCCTAGAGTATTGTGAATTAATGCTCAAAATTTAACATGGTATCAGAGCTAACCTGAGAAGAAGACATTTTGCAGTGACGGAAACTTGAGTTTCTTGTTTATTGGGTTTCTCTCCACAGTTTTTGGAAAAGCAGTATAGTAGATTGACTCTACTCATCAAGGAGAATCTATCTGTCCAATCAGAATTCAATTCTGAGCATTTTCAGATTTGGCCCTAAAAATTAGGGTTTCCACAAAAATAGGAATTTAAGGAATCTGAAGACACAGCTGGAAGCTCCTTGAAAAAATCGAAGTTGAGAGCTTTGGATCGAGATTTTTGGTTAGGTATATCTCCGGGAAACTCAAACCCTAATTCAGGGCTCTCCCTAGTGAACCCGAGAGGACAAAAAGACAAATCTGAAGGGTAAAAATTTGCTGATCTCAAATTCTGAATGCACCAGGCTGATTAGCTCATCAAGGTGCATCTTTCTATCCTTTCAGAAATTTGAAGTTCACATTTTGAATTTTTAGGGTTTTTCCGACAAACCCTAATCCGAGACCAGATCCAGTTTTCAGCATTTCAAGTGGTAAGACCTAAATCTTTTCTATTTCCATTTGAAGTACTCTTTAAGATGTCTCACCACACCAAGCTTGAGGATAAGCTTGAAGGGGCTGATAACTTATGAGCTTGGAAGTATAGGATTGGGTTAATCCTGGAAGAGAATGAGTTGGACTCATATATAAAAGAAGACATCCCTATCCCAGAGGATGAAGAGGACAAGGTATTGCATAAGAAGAACTTGGTTAAGGCAAAGATAATCATTGCTGATTCTATCAAAGACCATCTCATACCCCATGTGTCTTCTCTAAAGACACCCAAGCAGATGTTTGACTCTTTGACCAAGCTATTTGAAGGGAAGAACATAAATCGGAAGATGACTCTATGGAATCAATTGAAAGGGGTCAAGATGTTGAATGGAGAAACCATTCAATCTTACTTCTCCAAGGTCTCTCAGATCAAGGAGCAACTTGAAGCTATGGATGAAGTAGTGGACAATGGTGAAGTTGTTATGACCACTCTGAATGGCCTACCTAGGTCATGGGACTCCTTTATTCAAGGAATCTGTGTAAGAAAGAAATTGATCTCTTTCAGTAAACTATGGGAGGAATGCTCTCAAGAAGAAGCTAGACTTGTAGCTCATGAGGAAAAGATGGGAGGTGAAGATCAAGCTCTCGCAACTCACACCAAAAGAAGCAAGCCCAAGAAGGAGCACTCTCGCTACAAAAGATCCTATCAAAAGAATAAGAAGGATCTAAGATGCTTCACATGCAATGAGAAGGGTCACTTTGCTTCAGATTGTCCCAAGAACAAAAGGGATAATAACAACAACTTCGGCAAGAAGAAGAAGGGCAGCAAAAGAAAGTTCCATGCTCATGCTGCCGACGATGATGAACCTCCAAAGAAGAAGGCTAGGGCAGAAAGTGATGATGAATCATCAAGTGAAGAAGGGTATGTTCTAATCTCTGCTCTCACAGGTACTATCTCCCATGGTTGTAATGATTGGTTGATTGATAGTGGGGCTTCCAAACACATGACTGGATTTGAGGAATATTTTGTGAATCTATCTGAACATGAATCACCCCGTAAGGTGAAACTTGGGGATGATTATCAATACCCAATAAAAGGAAGTGGTGAAGCCTCCTACAACCTAGATTCTGGAAAATCTTTGAAGATGAAAGAAGTCCTTTATGTACCTGGGCTCAAGAAGAACTTACTCTCCATCTCTGCATTGGATGCAAAAGGTTTGAGGGTTGAATTTGTGGATGGCCAAGTCCTAATGTGGCCAAAGGGAAAGAACATAGATGATGCAGTAGTGATTGGAGAGCAAGAGGGAGGTTTGTATAAATTGAAGGGACAACCTGAACATGCCATGGTGCATGAATCCATGGAGCCAAGTGAACTTTGGCATAGAAGACTTGCTCATATGCACTATAGGGTACTTCCAATTGCAAGCAAGGCTGTAGAAGGTCTTCCTAAAATCAAGACCAAACATGAAGGTGTTTGCAAAGGATGTGCAAAAGGTAAGAACATTAAGAAGGCTTTCCCAAGCAGTGAAAGCAAGGCCAAAGATATCCTAGAAATCATCCACTCAGATGTATGTGGTCTAATGTCATCCAGTTCTCTTAGTGGGTATGTTTACTATGTCTCATTTATTGATGACTTCTCCAGGAATACTTGGGTATACTTCTTGAAGAACAAAGATGAGGTGTTTGATAAGTTCAAGGAATTCAAAACCTTGATGGAGAATCAAACTGACAAGAAGATCAAAACATTCAGATCTGACAATGGTGGAGAATTCACCTCATGTGACTTCAAGAAGCTTTGTAGTGATTCAAGGATTAAGAGGGAGTTGATTGCTCCTTATAATCCTCAACAGAATGGAGTTGCAGAAAGGAAGAACAGAACAATTATGGAAGCAGCAAGGGCAATGCTGCATGACCAGGATCTACCTATGCATTTATGGGCAGAAGCAGCTAGAACAGCTGTATATGTGCAGAACAGAACACCCCACAAGATATTGGACAACAAGACACCATAAGAGGTCTTTTCTGGTAAGAAACCTGAAGTCAGCCATCTCAGAAAATTTGGTTGTCCAGTATACACTCATGTCCCAAAGGAAAAGAGGACCAAACTAGATCCTTTAGGAAAGAAGGGTATCTTTGTGGGTTACAGTGAAAGCTCGAAGGCTTACAGAATATACTTTCCAGGGTTCAAGAACATTGATGTCAACAAGGATGAATATAAGATCAAGGATAGGTAATCCAGGAAGCAAATATCAAGAGGGAGCACACTCCAGCAGCTCCTGCAAGGATGCATATTTTCAGAGGGAGTTGACCATCTTCCTACATTCCACAACAGAAAGGTGTAGAAGAAGCTACTTCAGCAGCTCTTTCCAGGAAGCAAAGACTCAAAGGGAGTCCACCCAACAAACAAAAAAAGATAAGTATTTCAATTATCATTTCTTGCCTATTTTGTTTGTTTAAATAATATTATGCTTATGTTCCTAGACTTAGGAGATGTATTGTGCATATTAGAATGATTGCATTAATGATCAGTATACTACTAATATGCATGTGATGGGTAAGTGGCCTATGGCACTGTACAACATTCCAGAGCTATTTATCTAGAATGAAACCTCTTTGCTGACACGTTGGGAGTAGTGCAAAACTCTTAACAATGTTCTAGTAGAGACTGGAAGGCATCTAGAAAGTTGTGGAACATGGATAAATGTTGGATTGGCTAAGATAACTACATGACTGTATGACATATTTCTTTATGTGTAAAGAATTTGTTCTGAAAATTATGAGATGTTTCTAATCATGCAATTTAACTTGTTTTGTAGGAAAGACTGTATATCTTCACCTACAGAAGGACTACAACATTTGTTCCAGCAACAAAGATATCTATTGAAGATATTGAAGTTCCCAGGATCTGGGATGAAGAAATGGAATGCCATGATCCGTCGATCATGAAGATGATGTTTGGGATGCAGTACCAAGACCTGAAAGGGAGTCACATGTGTGCAGATTGAAGAAAGCATTGTATGGCTTGTAGCAACCTCCCAGAACTTGGTGTGATACAAAGAGGAAGCTTGCTGTTGAGTTCGATATGAAAGATTTGGGAATGATGCATTATTTCCTAGGTATGGAGGTGTGGCAGAGTGCAAGTGGGATCTTCCTTGGTCAAGGGAAGTACACAGTAGATATCCTGAAGAGATTCGGGATGATGGATTGCAAGGCCATGGCCACACCTATGGCATCAAATATGAAGCTTCTATGCGATGCTTCATCTGAGCCGGTTGGTGTCTCTATGCATCGTCAGATGATTGGATCCTTGATGTACTTGATGAACACGAGACCAGATATTTGCTTTGCGGTGAACACATTGAGTCAGTTCCTGACAGATCCGAGGAGTGTTCATCTGGTTGTTGTAAAGCATGTTCTGAGGTACCTGAAGGGTACAGTGGATTATGGGCTCAAGTATGAAGCGAATCAAAAGTTTAACCTACAGGGTTATGTTGATTCAGATTGGGCTGGCAGTGCTGCAGATAGGAAGAGCACATCTGGGTGTTGTTTCAGTATGGGATCAGGTGTGATCTCTTGGTTTAGCAGGAAGCAGTCCTACGTAGCACTGAGTACAGCTGAGGCAGAGTATGTTGCAGCCTGTTCAGCTAGTTGTGAGGCAGTATGGCTACGTAAGCTACTATCTAAGTTATTTGATCTCCCGTTGGATGCTACTGGTATCTTCTGTGATAACCAGAGTTGTGTGAAGCTATCCGAGAACCCAGTGTTTCATGACAGGTCGAAACACATAGAGATCAAATATCACTATATCATGTATATGGTGCAGAGAGGAGCTGTGAAGCTCTTGTATGTTGCGACGGACGAGCAGATTGTAGATGTGCTGACGAAGCCACTAGCCAGGGTGAAGTTCGAGTACTTCAGAGAGAGGCTTGGCATTCTTCAGATCGAGGACACTTCGAGGAAGAAGTGATGGACACATTTGTTGAATCCATTCCAAGCATGTTGGAAGGAGGATCCTTCACATGGCTGTGGATGTAAGCGCTGGATGATGAGCATCAGGATGATGTTTTGGTTTCTGCTTTGTATGATCAGTTGGATCATTTTTATATGTATGTATGCATCATGTTGGATAGTGGATATGATCAGTTGGATCATTTATATGTATATGTATGTACGCATCATGTTGGATGCTGGATATGATCAGTTGGATCATTTATATGCATGTACGCATCATGTTGGATGCTGGATATGATCAGTAGGATCATTTGTATGTATTTTGTATATGCATCATGTTGGATGCTTGGACCATGTATCTGTATATGTATCAGGTGGATACATTGTATGATCAGGTGGATCATGTATGGTGATATGTATCATGTATTTGTATTTGTATCAGGTGGATACATTGTATGATCAGGTGGATCATGTATGATGATATGTATCAGGTAGATACTTGGTATGCATCAGGTAGATGCATTGTATGATCAGGATGATCGTGGATGACGAGCTTCAGGATGTTGCTCTAGATGACATGTAGCAGGATGTTGCAGTGATGATGATCAGGATGATCATGTGTACATTAGGATGATGTATGGTGAGTATCAGGTTGATACTCTATGGCCGTGGATCAGGTTGTGCAGATGAGCATATAATTTGTCCCTGGGAGATTTGCAGATAGTCTTTCGAGGTTTTTCCTATGGCATATAATTTGGCCCTGGGATATCTGGAAAATGCTCTTTCGAGGTTTTGCTCTGGGAGGACATATAATTTGGCCCTGGGATATCTGCAGATAGTCTTTCGAGGTTTTTCCTATGGCATATAATCTGGCCCTGGGATATCTGGCACATGCTCTTTCGAGGTTTTGTCCTATGACATATAATATGTCCCTGGGAGATCCGATAGGTTGGGATGTGTGCCCGTAATAAGTCCTGGGATGCTCTTGCGAGGTTTTGCCATGACCACATATAATCTGTCCCTGGGATATCCTATAGGTAGAGCTATGTTCTCGTAATAGCCTGGGATGCTCTTGCGAGGTTTTGTGGTGACCACATATAATCTATCCCTGGGAGATCCTATAGGTAGAGCTGTGTACTCGTAACAGCCTGGGATGCTCTTGCAAGGTTTTGTGGTGAGGTCACATATAATATGGCCCTGGGAGATCCTATAGGTAGAGTCGTGTGCTCGTAATAGCCTGGGATGCTCTTTCGAGGTTTTGTGACGCACGTAATAAGTCCTGAGGATTCCACAGTATGGCCAGTGATGACGAAGACCTACAGGTGGTGGGCCTACATCCAGTATGAAAAAGGACTGGCTCTGTAGAACTTCCTATGATGAGTAGAGTCAGAGATTGGTTGAGATAGCGGCAGCAGTGATGATGATGATGACGATGATCCCGAGAAGAAGACTTGTCTAGTAGATCTGTGTCGAGAAATACCTTCCTAGTTAAGAGGGAGTGTTGATGTATATGTAACTTCGGAATGTATTTCATATATATTTATTATACCCTTATTAGAGATGTGTTATTCCTCCATAAGGAAGTGTCGTCATGTGGATTGATAAGTGTTGCAAGTGTGTGTACTTGCCGATGGGTTATTAGACCACCATGTGTGGGGTCAGCCCTGAAATATATATATTATAATGTGGATGTACCTAGCTAGACAAGTCGGTCCCATCAGGTCACTAGGAAAACATGTTAGTATAAATAGAGATTAGGTGATCTCTATTTATATCATTCGGAAAGTCATATCTCTCTCACTCAGAAAGTGGCGCACTAGTGAGGATGAGGATCATCTGCTACTAGGAGACTATCTCAGTGTATTTTGGTTGTACTTTGGTTGAGCCATTGCTCTCTCTATCTCTAAGGAAGTTGTGGGGTTTTTTCACCTTAGGGTTTTCCCCACGGAAACTCTGTGTCTCTTGTCTCTCATGCTTTTGATTCTTGTGATGCTTGTCATGCTTATTGTGATTGTTATGCATTGATATACTGTATATGTTATTCTCTCAGTGAAGATCCTAGAGTATTGTGAATTAATGCTCAAAATTTAACATGCTTCTTTCCGCATTTAGCACAAAATATGCCAAGTGCCAAATATTCCTCTACCTGCCTTTGCTTTTCTCTCAAAACATCCAATTGTGAGGAAATGGAATTCATCATATTAGTTTTAAAGTTTTCGAGAAGATTACCTATCTCTGCTCTTGTAGCTCCCCCACTGGCTAACTTTTGTACCATTGTAAGGACATCTCGGTCTCTTGTGCTGGTTCTAGAAGATCCCCTAGAGTATCTTCGACACAGATCCACAATATGATCAAAAGGTTCTCTTGAGATACCCCCCTTCCCCAACAAATTAAGCATATCCAGATAACCTTCTCTAATCCCTCGCAATAGAATAATTTTAAGGACATCCTTTCCAATGTCGGCATGACTAGATCTCTACAAATTGTATAAAAGTCTTTCCACACAATCCTCCAAAATTTCCTCCTCATTCTGGACCATTTTAAACAATTCTTCCCTGTAACATCCCGTCATTTTCATAAAAATTTAAAATTTTTATATCAGCATTAAATGTTAAAATGACAGATGCGGAAATAATAAATGCTATAAAAGATTGTATTAAATAACAAAAATCATTAATGTAGAAAACAACTTAACTACTGTGTCTTTTAACTAATGACAGCGACACGACACACTTTAATTAACATGCTTACGACATTAGTTATGCTTGTGTTAATTATACTTCGAATTGGCATAAAATCATGTTTTCTTGACAAGGTACTGACAGTTTGTTTCTTTCATGACGATGAAAGGGGTCCTACGAGGTACCCTAAGGCTTACTTAGCTATGTTAGCTAAAGCTTTTGTACTTGTCATTCTTGCGCAGATTTGCAGGTAAGAATAGTACGGCAGAAACAAGTATTAAGAGAATTTATGTTTTTCAATTAGTCGTCTCATATAGTAAATGAAAGTATATGTACCTCCTTGCTTCAGGTATGGAATTCTGGCCAAGTTCTAAATGTATTAATTTGACATAAATACAAGTTGCAAAAGTTAGTAAAATTTATACAGGGTTCAAAATGCAATGTCATGGTACAAATGCCTATTCTTATGGTAGCTCTACTTTCTCCATTTATAAATTGGATATATATGGGTATCATATTTTATTTATGAACATAATACAATATAAGTGAACCCCTTTTTTTTTTACTATAGGGTGAACCATTCTAATATGATAATGGTGCAATATTATAATAACCAACTTTATATGATTTATTGTAATATGATTACAATGTACCAATATTAATTTTTAACCTATGTTCTAACTATCTAAACCTTATATGCATGTGATCAATGCAAGCCTTTGATCTATGTGATCATGTATTTAATAGTTAATACCATAGCAATGAGTTGATATACTATGAAATTCTGGCCTTACTCTAAGTATTGAAATGTGAATGATATCACACCAAGCATTAAATACGAAATAATGGTAAGGAAGTGACGGATATTAATGTCGCTGCTACATCGATCTGGCAGGTTAATGGTGCCTCGTCCAAGCCTTAATGGTTCTGGACCAACTCTTATAATGGAATGTGATGCTATCTATCCACATTGTCAAACCACGTGAAACATGGTTAAAAAGTGACCCATGAAATTGAGTTGTGCGTAGTGAACAAGTAGTTTTCCTCCGAGCTGTACGCGACATTCACTCCTTGGCATGTAGCGTTGGAATTGTCGTAGCTGTTGCAATAAATGAGGTTTCAAACAAAGGTTTCCCAACTCTCAAAGCATCCGGCTAGCACATTCTCTCTCGTTGATCCCACAAGATCTGGGTCGTTGAATGAATAACCCTAGAATCTCGTTGAAAGTAGTGATGGAGGGTTTCAAGGTCTTCATTTTTATGTTTAGAGTTTGTGTTGAGAGGTCGACAAGCTGCTAACATGTAGGGTTTGCAAGGGTTTAACTTGGAGGTTTCGACCCTGAGACCTATGGATAGGACCTGCAAACTCAAATGTTCTGAAAGATGAAGAGTCTAAAATGTTCCAGTCTTAAGACCCGGTGTAATAGAGTTCCGATATAGTCACTGGATTTGTGAGGAGAAAATTGCTGTCAGTTTGTTTGGATGTAGAACGAGTTAGGGTTCGATTTTCCAATTTATAATAGGGTCTTCTGTGTTTTGCTCGTGGTTGCTGCAAAATCCATCAAGCTTCGTCGTTTACTGAGTGGAATGTCAAAGTCAGGAACTACATCGTTGAGGTAAGATTTTAACTGTAGTGGTAGGAAACTTGTAATGTTTAAAATTTAACTCTGCATTTTCTTATTTAACACTTTTCCAACTGTAACTGGAAGGTGCTATCTCACTGGTGGTCTTCATATGAACCCAACTTGGAAAAGCATGCTGCGACGCCCTCCTGGTAAGCCTCGGTGGTTTGCAAAACCTTGTAGGTGCCTTTGGTATAATTTGGATGATGAAAACTGTGTGATAAGAGTTGGGATCGTGACCTTCGTTGAAGTAATGGACACGTTTAAGTTTTATGTTGAACAAACTATAAGAGGATAACCCTCAGTCTTTTAGCTATAGCTTAGCCTGGTAATGTTTTTGCTGTAGCATTGCAAGGAACCTCGAATTGGTTTTTACGCCATTGGTTATTTAAGGGATAATACCCTAATGGTTTTGGAAAGTGGAAATGTCTTCTGTGTAACTCCGTTGAAGTTTTAAATTGGAAAATGAATCCAAGAGATGAGGGTTCACTTATACTTGTAAACAATGGCTCATCTTGTAAAGAAGTGTTGTGTTTTTAAATTATAAGTTGAGAATCGATTGTTTATCTGTAGTTTGGTTTTGAAAAACAATAGTTGTTTCTGGCCGAGAGTTTGCATAACTGTTTGTTAGATATTTCAAATACTTCGTTACTGTTTTCAAACTGATGATATGATAAAGTTTGGTTTTCGTAAGTCGAAGTGGCAATGCCACAGTATTCGTCTTTGATTCAAAATAATGAAACCATATCTCTAAAGGTTGTGTTTGGCGACTTGCGTGTAATTAGAATTGATCCTGAGAACTGGGCCTTGACTTGTATATGAATGGTTTTGATGAGAAACTTGTGCACTAAAGTATTGTGATAACATAGGGTTTTGATGACACTGTGTAGGTAATTGCATTTTAATAAATGAAATCCAATGTAATAAATAGTGAAGAAATAATACATATTCATTTATAATAATTTTGTACATGGAAATAATTATTGCAGCTGCTATATTTTCCTGAAATATAAATACTTGAAAACATAAAATTTATACTATGGAAATACATATTGTTACTATCTGAAATAGGTGGAATCGAAATGGAAAATTATAGATCTGTACCGAAATAAAATATGTTTTTCTTTTGATAAGAAATAGATGAATGCTATACAACTATTTACAAGATACTGTATTTTTATCTTCCTGCATCTTTTCTTAGAAATGAAATAACAGAATTAAAAGAATAACATAGTATTCTTTAGTTCATTCAATTTGGAATTCAGCCTATCTATTCATCTACCTTAATTCAATTCTCTATACTGGAGTACGATGCAAATAACATCATGGGGAAAAATATAGAGATGGTTATCAATTCAATTATTTCACCAAGCTGTTTAATTCAAAATCATACTTAGATCAGAAAATAAAATAATTTCTTTTACATGACAGAGTTTAATAATTCTACTATGCAGAAACATTTAATTGTAAACAAAAGTAGGAATAGTAAAACCTGGTTGACTGTAGGAGAAACAAACAGCCTAAGGAACCTGTTCCACCCAACCTATTCCTGAAGACATCCAAGTTACTTTCCTTAGGATCCCCGAGCCTGTTCATTGAATCACCAAGAGGAAGATTTTGTAGAAGCCTTGGTACATCAATTTGCAATAGAATATAGATTGTCCAGTCCAAGACTCAGTAGTCAAAGAGACCTGCACCAGCGCCTCTGGTTTACCTTCTTAGTATAATTAGCAGACTTACAGTTGCACTCTCACGTAGCCTTCCTATTCGAATCTCTCAGTGATCACCTGATGCACTTGAGGAATATTTCTGCCGAAAATATTGTAAGAGAGCTGCCTTCTCAATTCGAATTGCCTTATGTAGGCTGCCTAGGCCTTTTAGTGGTTAACTGGTCATTAATGAGCTTCCTGCTCACTTCCACCCACCTGGGGGATAATGCCACATTTTTAGGGGTAGTTGTCCCATAACCAACAGCTAGTGGTGAATTGCAAATGCTTCCATCCGTCCCATACCTTCTAACAGCTTCCATTCCTCCTAGTGGGTCAGTGAACACTCATTTAACAGTTCCCTTGGGTGTTTGTCTCCTACTTTAATTTATTAAATAATAATAATCAATAACTACATTCATCCTTGACCAAACTTGGTCATAATTACAAAATTTTGTAATTAAAATTTAACATAAAGTATTTTGCAAATAAAATAATATTCTCAGAATTTGGGTAGGTGACATTCCCTCCTATCCTTAGTTATGCAATAATCTTGATATTTAGCAAGGAATATTCGTTTCATTTGGTCCCGTGTTGTAACAATCTCACCGCCCAAACTCATAAACCAACGTAGGGCATTTCCCTTTAAAGTAGCAGGAAATAGTTTCAACTTTTGTTCACTAGAGGTGTAATCATAGCTCCGACAGAGGATATAAAATTAAAAAAGAAACTCATTTGGTTCTTCGGTGGACTTACCATACAAATTTGGCAAAACCGAAGGTGAAATATTCTTCATGGGAGCCACCCCGGGTGTATGTCGAATAGGGAATTCAAGTGTAGCAACTGTTTCTCCATGCTGATTATTACCATTACCCCCTATTTCCTCTTCATGATCATTAGGGTGCTCTCGACGCTCTCTATGTTATTCATTATTCATTTTTTCCTTGTTCTTATGTTCTTCTCTCCTTCTTTCTTCCTCGAGTTCTTGTCGATAATCCAACCACTCCTCCTTAGTTACTTCTCGTCCATTGATTCGATAAATCTCCTTTGGATCCCTTATACCCACAACACTTCCCTTATCTTTTGGAGGTCACTTCTTTGAAATGGGAGTTGAGACTTCTGTTTTCTTCTCCACGGTTGATACTGATGATTCAAGCTTGGGGAGAATGAAGCTTCCTCTTCCTGAAGATGTTCGCGATAATCTGGTAGAGGAATCAGCTCTGGCGATCAGTTCATTAATAACTGTCGCTCTTCCTAAACCCTGGTTACTGCCACGACCTCTTCCACCTACAAAGTTAGTGTGCTTTTGGGGTTTTCACATTCTTTTCTTCTTGTATTCATGCAAGCTTAAATAATCATACCTGATTCTTGGGAGTAGGAACCTATTCGGTCTGTTGAAGGATGCACAACTCTTAACCATGTCTTATTGTCCCTATAACCCCAAAAATCAAGATAGCTAAAGAAATCAAACTAATCATCTACAATCTATGTCTACCAATTACCTTCCCTGGCAATGATGCCAAAATGTTGGTCACTATAATTGCCTATTAATTTAAGTTAATAAACAGAGTGCTCAATATAAATTGTCAACCCAGGGAAGTCTGTTTATTTCAAAGGTAATCAAGCAAAGTATATGCGTAAACATTTCAGTAACTGATTAAATAAATGGAAGTCACCCAATCTACCTAGTTGCTAAGTCTATGCTCTGCTCACTACTCAATTCTACTTCAATCACCAAATTAAATCTTAAGAGGGTTCACACTCCTTCAACAATATCAATTCTGGGATTAACTGCTTCAAGAATAAATTAGCTAAATTTCTTTTACAAGAAGTTAAATCCCAAAACATCAGCATAAAAGAGATTCAACCCACCACTACAATGTTCAACCATAAGAGAAATCAGACCTTTTTCTACTCTGTAATCTTATATGTGATATAATTGTTTCGGTAATTCATGCAAAGGATTCAATCAATAGTAATATGCAGAAGCAGAGCACAACTGTTTCAGCAGTAGTAAATAACACACTTTGCGGAAAGAAACTATGCACTACCTAGTCGATTGTTTCAACAATCGACTATGAAAAGGAAATCCTATCCTTAATGCTCACACCATTTGACAAACCAAAGGAAATTCTAATCAATGAATCCTACGCCTTATAACCAAACTGTTGCAACAAATTGAAATTAAATCTAATTTCAATTTCACACCAACATAATTAAAAGATCAAAGGAAATAAATAGCTAACTAATTCGACAACTCTGTGAGAAGATGGGCTCTTTCCTTCTAACAGAGATGCTGCTAGAGGATACTAGAACTCAACACACAATAATCAGGAAAATACTGCTTCTTTCATTGATATAATGAAATCCAATTACAAAGTTCTTCACCCCTATTACAATTTCTCTCCAAAATAAGCCTAACCTTTTAAATGATCTCATCTTCCCATATATACTTAGACAAGACATTTCAGGTTCCTTTAATTAAGGCAACCATGAAGATCAGAGATCTTTAGGTTGCCGATTATACAATTCAGAAATAGAAATAGTTACAATAATTGTTACATTGGAATGAATTTGTTTCATAATCATTTATGTTCTTCTCAACTCAAACTGATCCAATGCCAAACGAGTTTCAGCTGACCGCGTGGGAGGATAACCTGGGCTGTTTCAAAAACAACCTGAACCGATTCCTAAATATGTGCAACTGTCGCCAAGTGCTTCTACATCTACGTGTATCAACAAGCTGATATACCTGGATTCCCCGTGGTCTTAAAATCACTTCTCAACAACCCATCATAAGTCAACACAATTAGGAATAAAATTCATAAACACATGCAATCTTAAGCATTAATATAACAAAGCAATAATGAATTATACCTGTTCGAATCCATGCTTTTCCTTGGGAAAGATAATGACTTGGGTATAAATAAAAGGTAAAAATAGGGAAAAAGGGCTCAATAGAACTAGGCAAAAAGGGCCATTTTTGGCACCCAACACTTGATCACAGGGATCTTCCCATATTTCCAAATCTTTTGCATTGGTTGGTTTCATTTGATCACCTTTAATTGATCTCCATAAGTTCTTCCTCCTAAGCACATCAATAATCTCTCTTCCAAGAGAGATAAATAGATCCAACTAATTCATGAATAGAAACAACTTCTAAAGTCATGGTTTGACAAAATAATAAAACCCTTAAATGAAAAAAAATAATTTGTTGCAAAAAGAAGAAAAGTGATTAAAAACTAGAAATTTCTCACCAAAACTAAATCCAAACAACTGCTAACATCTGGATATGTAACCCTGCAGCAAAGAATCGAGAACATAAAATCGGATTTGATGAAAAACCACCAGAAAAAGATGTATTTGCGCTTTTGTTGAACAAAAGGTGAGAATCCTGTACAATTTTGCGCTTTTGCTAAAGAAAAGGCACAAATTCCTAGAAAAAATCACACTTTATTAGACCAAAAGGTGCGAATTAGCCAAAAGCTACCTTGAAACTTGTCAAAAATTAAGAAAATTGTGAACAATTGTCATCTCGTACAGAAACCTGCAACAAAACAGAATTAGAGCCGAAAACAAACCAGATCTGTTGCAAAACAAATTGATCCTTGATAGCAAGTTTGTATACAGTTAATTTTAATCCAGATCTACAGAAAAAAATCAAGAGAAACTTGAAGAAATCCTAGAAATATGCAAAATAATGGTGAGGGTTAGGGTTTGAAAAACAATTCTTGAACATTTAGCAAAATGACTAGATCTAAAAAAATACCACTTGGGTTTGATAGATCGGATGCCAAATCTACAAAATATGGAGGAACCAACTCTCAAAATATGAAGAACTGTTGCTTGTAAAAAAATTCAAATAATTACCGAAGAAGGTAGAGAATAATAACTATCTCTGATACCATGTTAGAATATTTAAATCAATAGAAAAGATCTACTAGTCTATCCTTCTCTCTATACAAGCAATAATATTCATGTAAGAAATAAGAGACAAGATAACAAGAGAATAATACACCAGGTATATGTGGTATTTAACCTCAAATGAGGAAACATCCACGAGAAGGTTTGGTCTTCTTTATTATTCATAAATATCCAATATTACAAGAGAAATCCACCCTGCATATGATACACAGCTTTGCAATACAAATATATGCAATATCACTAGACATGTCCAATGACTCTCCTTCACCTCTATTATATACCAAAATGTATGGAAGAATAACATCCCAAAATACATGTAGGATAAATGATTTTCCACCTCTTTATATAATGAATAATAATAGGAGCTTATTACTCCATGATGCACGTGGGATAACATAAGAATATAATTATTTATGCCTTCCAATGCTAGATAAGGCATCTTACGACATCATACTAGGCATCATTACGCATGTAATATTAAAATTACACATTCCAATTGTTCTCATGTCATTCGATGTTCTTCTTAAAGAGGTATATGAAAAAATTGAAGGGATTTGTTCAACAAAGGGAAAAACCCTCGAGGGGTCTATGGTGGAGAGGTACATAGTATATGAGTCATTTTATTATGTCAGTGAGTACATCAAGTAAATCGAAAACACACCACGCAAAGTGGTTTGGGATGACCATGGGACGAGGACAAAATAGAAGGGGAAGTACTCCAATCAAACTAAAAGAGGTGCATGATTTAAAGAGTAAGTCATTTATCTTTTGTCAAATTTCTATAGAGTATCTATAGGGACTAAACTTGATAATATATGTTTGATCTCATACTATTCGTTTTGATTTTAAGTATATATTAATGAATTCAAAAATTGATGCCATCGCATAAATTTGTCTTTTACAATGTGGAGGCAATGCAACCATGGGTCGTGTTGTATGAAGAGAAAAAAATGAAATGGGACAGTGGCATGAGAGTGCAGACAATTGAACGATAGAAGCATGCATTATGTTGATCATTCAAAATAAATATGCCAAATATCTATCCCAATAGTTGGGTGGATAATCAAAACATAAAGAAATATGGTGCATTCAGTCATTACCCACGTGATGAAGGGGATGCACAAAACATAGGGATCAAGTGTAGCAGTTTTGTAATAATGTCTATGAGTACATTGTATACATTTGAATTGTGACATGTATTATGTTTTTATTAATGCTAGGGTTATTAGACATATTTTCCCTTTATTCACATTTTTATTCCCATCTATGTGGTCATATGAAAATCATTTACACACTAAGGATGTTGATGATGGACGTGTCACACTACATTTTGGAATGGAGGATGAGTTCGACCAATCTAGTCATGCTAAACACCATGTTTAGAACCTAATAGAGAGGAAGTTAAGTTATGTTGGAAAGATACAATAAATCATGCAAGTGGACTTCTCATCTTTCCAATGTGTTATTTTTATGTGCAAGTGTTGCGATACACTCAAGCAAAGTAACGTAATGGAAGATCATGATAATGGGATAATATGTATCAACTCTAGAAGGATGTGGGATGAACTAAGGATCATTGTGTTTTCCCAAAACACTAAAACCAAGTGTTTTTTTAATCCAGATGTATTGGATATGGATTAGTGGTTCATACTAAAGCACAATCCAGGATAAAAACATATTTTTAAGAACAACAATGGTATAATGCTAAATGAGAAAGGTAATCAAGGTGATGGCAATGGAGAGTGATATGTACATTTTTTATTTCAACATTTATATTGTGGATTGGTTATTTTATTATTATTTTTATCTATAATTGGTCAATTATGTTTTTTTATGATGTTGCAAATGAAAAGTTAATAAACATTTACAACTATCATGTTAAAAAGTTAAATTATACAAGCATAAAATGTAGGTTTGATATGTTTATATTCTCATTATTAAACTATATGGTTTTAATTATTTGTATTATTGCGTCGAAAGGCACTTTTGTCAACCCAAAGTGGATTAGATGTGTCACGTTTGTCATGCTGATGTGACACATGTCGAATCCAAAAACTAAATATATAAAAAATTATAAAACCAAGCACATGCAGGCTCCAAATTTAAATTGACTATATTGTAAAATACATTTATATAAATATACATCGAATTTCAATTTCAATTTCCATTCACACATCCTCACATTTTAAATAAATATTTTCATAAATAGTTACAAGACAACTAAATATTTGTGTATTAGTTAGTCTTGCCTTGATTTGATTGACAAGAGAGACATATAATTACAATGAATAACTATTTTACTTCATAATCAATGAATGAATGCATTTTTTCCCTATTAGTAGGACTTATGTGTTATCATTTACGATTCCAAATTAGAATAGTTGGCATGTGGATGATTGTCATGGAAAATATATTGGTTTATGTATTGTTAAGTTAATATTAGAACAATAAGTTAGATATTAGTTTTGTGATAACTGCAAATTAATCAATAATTGGGTAAATTGAAAGTCTATTACTTCATAATTAATTAATCAATGCAACTTTTGCCTATTTGTAGGATGTATGTGTTGTACTTTACAACATAAAATAGTTGGCGCTTCCACGTTTAAATTTGGGTAAATAACTACTTTACTTCATACTCAATGAATAATTACATTTTTTGCCTATTTGTAGGATTTACGTCTTATCCTTTACGATTCCAAATTGGAATAGTTGGCACGTGGATGATTGTGATGGAAAATATATTGTATTATGTATTATTAATTTAATAATAGAACAATAATTTAGATAATAGTTTTGTGATAAATGCAAATTAATAATAATTGAGTAATTGTTTTAAATTGAAATAGGTAGATTGTATTATAAACAAGTAAAAAAATTAGCTTCAAAAGATACAGGTGTACAAGGTGGATTGTTCTCGTGGAAGGAGCTATATAGGAGAGATGGGTCGCTCTTTTCAAATAAGATTGAAGGAGCATGGGGTTGACATAAGGAGAGAGATGAAGAATACCTCCGCACTCGTGGAGCATTCTCTCAAAACAAAACACCATGTTTGCCTGGAGAACACGAAACTGCTTGTGGTTGAGGACCACTACTACAAACGAAGGGTGAGAGAGGCCTTGGAAATCATAAAGCACCCAAACAACCTGAATAGAGATGGGGGACTTGAAATAAGCGAGAGATGGATACCTCTAATCAATAAGGAAGGTAATGGATAAAACCAGGTATGTTATGCAACCCCGATCTCGGGTCAGTATCACTAACCTAGCCTCCGACTAGTTTATTGGTTTCAATTCTTATTACTAATAATTATTCATAATGATTTTATAACAACTATCATTCATAATTGTTAATAATCTTGATAATTATTGATGATAGTAATAATCCTATAGCAATTTTTATGAATACTTATTAATAATCGTATTAGTAAATCTTTTGACTAATAAGTATTTTAAAGGGCTATTCTCATTATAATTATTAGTAATGTTCATTAATAATATTTTTGAATTGTAATGTTCATTAATAATCTTTTTTTTTAATTGCACTAATAATTATTTATATTTTGAATAATTATAATTGCAACTTATAAATGCATCTTTGATTATCCCTTCATATATGGAGATGGTTTAAACAAGGATTTCCTTTATAGTTATGATATTATTAATCTTAAATAAATATAAATGTTAAATTTGATATTATTAATCTTAAATAAATACAAATGCTAAACTTGATTACATTTTTGAAAGATTTCATGAAAATTCTAACAAGAATTTCCTCTATTTTATAATACTTTGTATAGGTTTGAATAACCCTATTATTATGAATAATAATTATTATTGGAGGATTATTAGTAATAATCATTAACTAAGGTCTTATGATCATCATTATTAATCTTAAGATTATTACTTTGAACTAGTATAATTATATTATCATTTACACCAGTAATAATCACCATTTAGCGTTTCTTAATTTTTGGAGAATCGTTGGAAGATGAAGATGAAGGGATAAGTCAGAAGGGGAAAGGATTGGGCATCCCTATCTATCTATTTATATTATTGAACAACAAATTATCTACCCATAATCTGTCCTGATGATGAATCCAGCTTGGGATTCGAAACATCGACAACAAAAATGCCGACCGTGGATTAAACGGAAACCCATCCTAAAACTGCAAACCACGGAAACCTAAAATCCTTAAGTTCAAAAAATGTCTAACATAGTTTCCAATAGAACTGTCAACACCATATACAATCATCCAAAGTCTGAAGACAATTTAAAAATGACTAGATATCATTATATTGCTATATATTTTGACAAATTGTCCTAACAATTTTTGACAAAAATTAAACATGCATACTGAGGAAGCAATACTATTTTCGCTTTCCACGACTTGGTCAGTTTGTTCTTCATCTGCACTTCCATTTTCACTGGAATTATTAACATCATCATCTAGATATTATTTATCCCACTCGCTTGAGCTCAAGATATTAACATCAACATGGGTGGGTTGGAAGACTGATTGACCATTGTTATTCTCACTCTCTGAATTGTCCGCAATTCTAGAATTCTTTCTAGCCATTAAATCTTCATGATTTTCCAAATTTGTTGAAATTTATTGAACTTGAGCGTCACAAGCACATATTGTCCCTTCAACTTCGTCAAAGTGGACATCCAAAAAATACATATTGACAATAAGTTGATGAGAAGCTTGTTCTACTTCATCTAAGCGAGTATCCAAAAGAGGCACATGATCAATAATTTGGTGAACTGCTGCTAGCAAACCTTCCATTTTTTACTTCATCCATCTCATTTGTTTGAAGATGTATTGAAAATTAGCTTGGGTGGTACAAATTCTCTTGGAGAGATCTTCAATATGTTTTTCCATAGCCACTCCAGAATTTACTTCACCATAATCCCACACCCACCTTAAAAGCCCTGTGACCCAAAATATCCAATTAGTGTATAGGACAGACTCTACGTCCTACCTAATATAAATTTAAGAGGAGTTTCCACTAGATTCTCTACATCGTTCACACTGGAAGACAAATATCCCAAGGTGTAAAGAAAAATCACTTCTTCATAAAACACCCATGAATCCTAAACTTTTGAAACCAATGAAAGAGCAGAATCCAAACGATGTCTACAGAACATGTAATTGAGAATTGTAACCTGCACTGCTTAAAATTGAAATCCTCTCTCCCAATGCATAGGAGAAGGCATCAAAACCCACAAAGGTCCACATCACCATTCCAGAATCACTGTTTTCTCCAGACCACCTCCCTCCAACACTGTTCTAAAAATTGATAATGTTGATACATGCTATTCCTTATACTCAAGAAGACACCCTGGCTTAACGTACCTCCATACGCCCCTATGTTAATCCCAAATGTGCAATTCTAGATAAATCGAGAAACTTCATTTACCAAAAAGCATCGAAGATTCCACGTGATCAAATTAAGTACCAGGTGTATTAAGCCTACGTGCCATCGTTTATGATAATAAATGCTTGAAAATACTTGATTCTTAATGTATAAGCAGATTATAGTTTGCATATAAAACATTAGGGGATTTGACGAGATAGTATTTGACCCCCATTTTTTAATCCCCCCAGAGGTGTAATGTCCCCTCCCTGAGGGCACCTTGGTCAAACCACTAACCCATTCAATTCCCATGTGTCCTAGTGGAAAATTGAATTAATTAATAAGACAGTTAATTTTGGCTATAGTTATTTTATGTAATTAAAAAAATCATGAAAGAATGATGGGCACCACAATTTTGGAATAATTAATTTTCTAATTATTATTTATGAGATGTAATTTATCTAGGTGTATCAAGAGGGTGCATATGATGAGGATAAGGCATATAAGTTGTCTCCCTCATAAAAATATGGAAAGAAAGCAGTAAAAGCAACCTAAAGCAGGAAAAGCAGTAGAAAATCAAAGAAGGCAGAAGTTTCCAGATTTTTGAAGATAAGGATCAAGAAGGAATAGTAAAAGCAGGAAAGCAAGCAAGAGGCCTAAGGAAATTTATAGATGTTAATTTTATCCAGTGAGGGTGAAATTATGGAGACTAGTGGGTCTTATGCAAGAACAACATACCAAAGAAGCATCCAACTCATCCATGGCTCGAATTCCAAGAAGGCAAGCTCTAGAAGGAAAAAAATCTAGAAAAGGTTAATAAAAAGAGCATGATAACTCTCTTTCACAGCTTTTTGTCAATTTTTTTTGTGATTGAAGAGCTCCGTGATTTTCTTTAGACTTGGGAGATGTGCCCCTTGTCACACAGTTGGGAGATGCGCCCCTTCTGTCCATTGTAGCTAGTTGAGAGAAATATTAGCTAGTGATAAAGGAGTTGGGAATTCAGCCTTTCTCATTGATCATATTGCAGCTACAAAAGAACCATAATGTTCTACAGCATATCCATTTACCATGTACCATTTGAGATCTAGTTAGTGAGTTAGAGCTAGTAGGATCCAATTCTAGTGTGAGTTCCAATAGTTCTTCTTGCAGCAGTCCAAGCAAATTATGGATGTAGCTCCCATGAGCCATGATAGTTGTTCCTATAGAAATATAATATATTATGCAGGTCATTCCATCATATGAATAAATATATATCCTTCTCCTACTTATATTCTCTTCTATTCTCAGTATCTTTCCTTTCTCATGTGCAATTTCATTGGAATAATGAACATACCATACGTTTGGCTATAATAACATATACTGTGCTCTTCTATAATCATAAAAAAGGGTGTTTAAAATCACTTTAGATGTGTTTGAATCTGATCCAAGAATTATATAAATAATTTGTGGTCCTCAAGCATCATTTAGGAACAATTGGAAAATAGGTTGCATAAATCACTGTCGGAAATTGACTAGTTTTGTGTTAGGTCGTAACTACCCATCCTAAATGATCCCAAACTCCTGAAAAAATGATTGATATATCAGTTTACATGTGTTTGTTCACATCCATTCCCTCATACTAGAAACTCGTGACCTACAAGTGTCATTAGAAACTAGTAGGAAATTGACTAGTTTCACCTCCCATAAACCAAAATTGCTCCTCATCACCCAGTCTTGCAATCTAGCGCCTAATTGTTGAACCTAGTGACTTACAATTGAAGGTTTTGAAAATTAATATCTAGTTACTTCTATAATTGCACCATAAAATGTTGATTTTCTACATAATTCTTGGGGCTATATCCTTGAAGCCTGTGGTTCATCCAAAGGAGTCTTCCCAGGTGCGATGTACTCATAGAATGTGCATACTGTAAAAAAAAAGGACATCTCCACCTTCTTCCAAGTCTTGATGTAGGTTGTATTAAGTATGTTTCAGAACCTAGAGTCCCTCCATGATATATTTTTTAAGGTCTAGGAGTCTTTGGGAACAAGTTGGTAGAAGACTAGTTCCAATTTGTCAATTAATTTCTAGTCACCGTGTTGGGTCAAGGTTCCATGCAAAGTGTTTGTGAAAAGTTCCAAATCATACATGCATAAATAATATTTCCAATACTTCATATCATACCTGAACATTTCCATAACAGAGGCCCCAAATCATTCCTCATCGGAGACACTATCTAAATCCTATTCCAGGCATGTCTCCCTGTGCCTAGTTTGGAGCAGAAACACCAAACCTTGAGAAATTTTGATTTCTTGAGTTAGGAGTTGAGTTAATATATCTAATATTAAGATTGGGGATATTACAATGGTATCATAGTAGGATTATCCGAACCTATGAGCTGCAATACTAAGTCCCGTTGTTCGAAGAAGAGAAATCTGCAGTTATGAGGCTAGTTCCAATCATTGAAGATGGAGATTTTGAGCCATATGAGGAAGAAAAAATCATCTACATAGATATGGGATTTCCATGAGATGAGGATGGTTAATTTAGTGACCAAATGTACAAACCACCAAAGGCTATGTTAGGAACCCATGTCTTTACTTTGTTAGTATATTGTTGTTGGACACATATGCTTTGTAAGACATCCCATAGCATTTGTTGATCCATAGTTTGTGTTATTGTTGTTGGGCGCATATGCTTGGTAAGTCGCTCGTAGTATTTTTTGACCCATAGTTTGTATTGGCCCATGGTTTTGACCGATAGTATTGGCACCTAAACTTAGTATATAAGTGTGTGTTGAGGCCAATGAAGGCACCGTGAAGTTATTTGTATTGAGCTTGCTCAAAGGAGGTTGCCCCCTCGAAGTGGCCTGTGATCAATAAAGTGATTCTGAGTTCTGTTATTACTTCTATCTCGTGTATTTTCATTAATTAAATGTTGCAGGTTCCTCATAGGCTATATCAAAATATGATTTAGCAAAGAGAACAACAACCGTGAAAAATATGCCTCATCACTATCAAGAGTATCTCTCTTTGAGGGAAGAGATTCGTAAGGACATATCCTTCAAAGGTTACTTTCTATTCCAATATGGATTTTGGCCCCAAGATGTGGATGAGACCTATTTCGAGAGCAACAAAACATAAAGGGAGGAACCAATTTGTTCCACTTCTTCAAGAAAAGAAGAAGAAGAAGGAACCAAAAGTGAATCTTCATTAAATCCATTTGCGTATTCAAACATCATGAGATTATTTGTTTTTTCTTCAAGCACAAATCCAAAGATAATTTCCTTGGGATCAACCAGCATAAAGAACTGTCCATCTATGGATAGATGCATTGTAGAGTTGATAAATCCAGGAGGTGAGAGCACATTTTATGATTCCATTGACGTCTCTCATAGTACCTAATTAGATGAGCAACAGCCTATATAGATTTGGTTTCCATTTGATGCCATTTATCCACATATGGATTGGGTGGAAGATTAAATGGAACACATGGAGATACCTGCAGAAAGAGTTCTACTCATGTTAGGTGGAAGACAGTTGTACAAGCAAGTTACCATGAGGATATTGACATACAACATGTTGAGGCAATTGCCTTGCGCAAGGAAGGAATTAGCTTGCCTATGTGGAGGAAAGTCACATATTTGGATGAGGCACACCAATACATTCTTGTTATACCAACCAACGAAGGAGACCATGCATCTATTGCTTTAGTGGATGGATTTTCTAGAGTTACAATTGTCCTACTTTCCTTCACTCCTAGAACCCAAGGATGTGAAAGGAAATATTGATTTGATGGAGGGACCATTTCTATTGATACTTCATGAGAAGAAAGAGACACATGTGTTTTCTTATCAACTTGATTTCGATCACTTGGGAAAACCCTTAGTCCTTCTTTAGTATGGTAAGCAACAGTGGGATTTACTTGTGCCACTTAATACTTGTCACATGCACAACAATGCAGGGGAGTTCCACTTGAGCGATTTGAGTGGGACAAATGATAGCAGCGTGAGACATGGGATTGGAGAATTGTTTACACATGTGAAGTTTCACATATTGTTGGAGAGGCTCATAGAGTTGATGATTTTCATTGGGAATGGAAAACTTCCCATTTGGTGGATGAATCCTGACATACCACGGAGTGATAGATTGTCACAAGCAGTAGTGATGATGGATGGTATGCAACAGAAACCATGGGAACCAAGAATTGATGGTTTGTTTCATACACCATTGATGTTTTGGAGAATACAACTGAGACAGCGGGATCTAGGCATTCCTTGGCACGATGGATTGTCTTGGATGTCATTGATGTTTGTTGGAGTGCAGTAAAAGCAATGGGACCCTAGCATTGATTGAGGACAAGAAATTTTAGGTGGGGAGGACTGTAATGTTCCCTCCCTGAGGGCACATTGGTCAAACCACTAACCCATTCAATTCCCATGGGTCCTAGTGGAAAATTGAATTAATTAATAAGAGAGCTAATTTTGGATATAGTTATTTTATATAATTAATAAAATCATGAAAGAATGATGGGGACCACAATTTTGGAATAATTAATTTTCTAATTATTGTTTATGAGATGTAATTTATCTAGGTGGCTCAAGAGGGCACATATGATGAGGATAAGGCATATGATTTGTCTCCCTCAAAAAAATCCGCAAAGAAAGCAGCAAAAGCAGCCTAAAGTAGGAAAAACAACATAAAATCAAAGAAGGCAGAAGTTTCCATATTTTTGAAGATAATGCTCAAGAAGGAATAGTAAAAGTAGGAAAGCAAGCAAGAGGCCTCAGGAAAGCTATAGATGTTAATTTTATCTATAGAGGGAGAAATTATGGAGACAAGTGGGTCCTATGCAAGAACAACTTACCAAAGAAGCATCCAACTCATCTATGGCTCGAATTCCAAGAAGGCAAGCTCTAGAAGGAAGGAAAAATCCTGAAAAGGTTAATAAAAAGAGCATGGTAACTCCCTTTCACAACTTTTGGTCAATTTTGTTTGTGATTGAATAGCTCTATGCTTTTCTCTAGACTTGGGAGATGTGCCCCTTCTGTCCATTGTAGCTAGTTGAGAGAAATCTTAGCTAGTGATAGAGGAGTTGGGAATTCATCCTTTCTCATTGATTATATTGCAGCTACAACAGAATCATAATGTGCTACAATAGATCCATAATGTCCCATGTACCATTCGAGATCCAGTTAGTGAGTTAGAGCTAGTAGGATCCAATTCTAGTGTGAGTTCCAATAGTTCTTCTAGCAGCAACAGTCCAAGCAAATGATGGATGGCTCTCCCATGAGCCATGATGGGTGTACCTATAGAAATATAATATATTATGCATGTAATTCCATCATATGAATAAATATATATCCTTCTCCTACTTCTTTTCTCTTCTTTTCTCTTCTATTCTTAGTATCTTTCCTCTCTCATGTGCAATTTCATTGGAATAATGAACATATCATAAGTTTGGTTGTAATAACATATATTGTGCTCTTATATAATTCTAAAAAAGGGTGTTTCCAATCAATGTAGATGTGTTTGAATCTTATCCAAGCATCAGATAAAGAATTTTTGGTCCTCAAGCATCATTTAGGAACAATTGGAAAACAAGTTGCACAAACCACTGCCAAAATTTACTAGTTTTGTGTTAGGTCGTAACTACCCATCCTAAATGATTCCAAACGCCAGAAAAAAGGATTGATATATAAGTTTAAATGTGATTGGAATTTGGTCCCATCCATTCCCTCATACTAGAAACTCGTGACCTCCAGCTGTCAATAGAAACTAGTTGGAAATGGACTAGTTTCACCTCCTAGAAACCAAAATTGCTCCTCATCACCCAATCTTGCAATCTAGTGCCTAATTGTTGAACCTAGTGACTTACAATTGCAGGTTGTGACCCTTAATATTTAGTTAGTTATAGTATTGCACCATAAACCATTGAGTTTCTACATAATTCCCAGGGCTATTGCCTTGAAGCTTTTGGTTTAGCCAAAGGATTCTTCCCAGGTGTGATGTACTCATAGAAAGTGCATATTGTCAAAAGTAAAGACATCACCACCTTCTTCCAAGTATTTCTGCAGGTTGTATTAAGTATGTTTCATACCCTAGATTCCCTCCATGAGACATTTTTTAAGGTCTAGGAGTATTTTGGAACAAGTTGGTAGAAGACTAGTGCCAATTTGTCAATTACTAGCTAGTCACTGTGTTGGGTCAAGGTTGCATGCAAAGTGTTTGTGAAAATTCCCAAATCAGAAATGCATAAATAAGATTGCCAATAATTCATATCAGACCTGAAAATTTCCATAACAGAGGCCCCAAATAATTCCTCATGGGATACACTATCTAAATCCTATTCCAAGCATGTCTCCCCGTGCCTAGTTTGGAGCATAAACACTTAGCCTTGAGAAATTTTTATTTATTGAGTTAGGAGTTGAGTTAATATATCTAATATTCAGATTGGGGATATTACAATGGTATCATAGAAATATTCTTTGAACCTGTGAGCTGCAATACTAAGTCTCGTTGTTTGAAGAAGATAAATTTGCAACTATGAGGTTAATTCCAATAATTGAAGATGGATATTTCGAGCCATATGAGAAAGAAAAAATCATCTGCATAGATGGAGGATTTCCACGAGATGAGCATGGTTACTTTAGTGACCAAATATACAATGAATACCACTAGGACAAACCACCAAAGGCTATATCAAAATATGATTTAGCAAGGAGGACAACAACCATGAAAAATATGCCTCATCACTATCAAGAGTATCTCTCTTTGAGGGAAGAGATTCGTAAGGACATATCCTTCAAAGGTTAATTTATATTCCAATATGGATTTTGGACCCAAGATGTGGATGAGACCTATTCCTAGAGCAAAAAAACATAAAGGGAGGAACAAAGTTGTTCCACTTCTTCAGGAAAAGAAGAAGAAGAAGGAACCAAAGGTGAATCTTCGCAAAGCCATTTGCATATTCAAACACCATGAGAATATTTGTTTTTTATTCAAGTAGATATCCAGAGATCATTTCATTGGCATCAACAAGCAGAGAGATATGTCCATATATGGATAGATGTATTGTAGAGTTGATAACTCCAGGAGGTGAGAGCACATCTTATGATTCCATTGACATCTCTCACAGTACCCAGTAAGATGAGAAACAATCTATGCACATTTGGTTTCCATTTGATGCCATTTATCCACATATGGATTGGGTGGAAGATTACATGGAACACATGGATATTCCTGGCAGAAAGAGTTTTGCTCATGTTAGGTGGAAGATAGTTGCGCAAGCAAGTTACCATGAGGATATTGGCATACCGCATGTTGAGGAAATTGCCTTGCGTAAGGAAGAACTCAGCTTGTCTATGTGGAGGAAAGTCACATATTTGGATGAGGCACACCAGTACATTATTGTTATACCAACCAACAAAGCAGATCATGCATCTGCTACTTCAGTGAATGGAATTTGTAGAGAGTTATAACTGGCCTACTTTCCTTCACTCCTAGCACCTGAGGATGCGAAAGGAAATGTTGATTTGTTGGAGGAACCATTTCTATTGATACTTCATGAGAAGCAAGAGACACATGTGTCTTCTTATCAAATTTATTTTGATAACTTGGGAATACCCTTGGTCCTCCTTCAGTATGGTAAGCAACAGTGGCGTTTAGTTGCGCCACTTGATACTTGTCACATGCACATAAGTGTAGGGGAGTTCCACTTGAGCGATTTGAGTGGGACAAGTGATAGAAGTGTGAGCCATGGGATTGGAGAGATGTTTACACATGTGTAGTTTCACATCTTGTTGGAGAGGATCATAGAGTTGATGATTTGAATTGGGAATGGAAAACTTCCCATTTGGTGGATGGATCCTGGCATACCATGGAGTGACAAATTGTCACAAGTAGCAGTGATGATGGATGATATGCAACAGAAACCATGGGACCCATACATTGATGGTTTGTTTCAGACACCATTGATGTTTTGGAGGATGCAACTAAGACAGTGGGATCCAGGCATTCCTTGGCATGATGGATTGTCTTGGATGTCATTGATGTTTGTTGGAGTGCAGTAAAAGAAATGGGACCCTGGTATTGCTTGAGGACAAGCAATTTTAGGCGGGGAGGACTGTAATTTCCCCTCCCTGAGGGAACCTTGTTCAAACCACTAACCCATTAAATTTCCATGGGTCCTAGTGGAAAATTGAATTAATTAATAAGAGAGTTAATTTTGGCTATAGTTATTTTATGTAATTAAATAAACCATGGAAGAATGATGGGGACCACAATTTTGGAATAATTAATTTTCTAATTATTGTTTATGAGATGTAATGTATATAGGTTGCTCGAGAGGATGCATATGATGAGGATAAGGTATATGAGTTGTCTCCCTCAGAAAAAATCTGGAAATAAAGCAGTAAAAGCAGCCTAAAGAAGGAAAAGCAACATAAAATCAAAGAAGGCAGAAGTTTCTAGATTTTTGAAGATAAGGCTCAAGAAGGAATAGTAAAAGTAGGAAATCAAGCAAGAGGCCTCAGGAAATCTACAGATTTTAATTTTAGCCAGTGAGGGCGAAATTATGGAGACAAGTGGGTCCTATGCAAGAACAACTTACCAAAGAAGCATCCAACTCATCTATGGCTCGAATTCCAAGAAGGCAAGCCTTAGAAGGAACAAAAAATCCAGAAAAGGTTAATAAAAAGAGAATTACCACTCCCTTTCACAACTTTTGGTCAATTTTGTTTGTGATTGAATAGATTTGTGCTTTTTTCTAGACTTGGGAGATGTGCCCCTTGTCACACAGTTGGGAGATGTGCCCCTTCTATCCATTGTAGCTAGTTGAGAGAAACCTTAGCTAATGATAGAGGAGTTGGGAATCCATCCTTTCTCATTGATCATATTGCAGCTACAACAGATCCATAATTTCCCATGTACCATTTGAGATCCAGTTAGTGAGTTAGAGCTAGTAGGATCCAATTCTAGTGTGAGTTCCAATAGTTCTTTTGGCAGCAGTCCAAGCAAATGATGGATGGAGATCCCATGAGCCATGATGGTTGTACCTATAGAAATATAATATATTATGCAGTTAATTCTATCATATGAATAAATATATATACTTCTCCTACTTCTATTCTCTTCTATTCTCAGTATCTTTCCTCTCTCATGTGCAATTTCATTGGAATAATGAACATATCATAAGTTTGGATGTAATAACATATACTGTGATATTCTATAATTATACAAAAGGGTGTTTCCAGTCAGTGTATATGTGTTTGAATCTGATCCAAGCATCAGATAAAGAATTTGTGGTCCTCAAGCATCATTTAGGAACAATTGGAAAACAGGTCGCACAAACCACTGTCGAAAATTGACTAGCTTAGTGTTAGGTCGTAACTACCCATTCTAAATGATTCAAAAATCCTGAAAAAAGGCTTGATATATCAGTTGAAATGTGATTTGTCCCATCCATTCCATCATATTAGAAACTTGTGACCTCTAGGTTTCATTAGTAACTACTTTGAAATTGACTAGTTTCATCTCCCAAAAACCAAAATTGCTCCTCATCACCCAATCTGGCAATCTAGCGCCTAATTGTTGAACCTAGTGAATTAAAATTGCAGGTTGTGACCCTTACTATTTAGTTAATTCTATTATTGCATGATAATCCATTGATTTTGTACATAATTCTTGGGGCTATTGCCTTGAAGCCTTTGGTTTAGCCAAAGGAGTCTTCCTAGGTGTGATGTACTCATAGAATGTGCATACTGTCAAAAGTAAGGACATCTCCACCTTCTTCCAAGTCCTGCAGAAGGTTTTATTAAGTATGTTTCAGACCCTAGAGTCTCTCCATGATATATTTTTTAAGGTATAGGAGTATTTGGGAACAAGTTGGTAGAAGACTAGTTCTAATTTGTCAATTACTAGCTAGTCACTGTGTTGGGTCAAGGTTGCATGCAAAGTGTTTGTGAAAAGTCCCAAATCAGACATGCATAAATCGGGTTTGCAATACTTCATATTAGATCTGAGCATTGGCATAACAAAGGCCCCAAATCATTCCTCATGGGATACACTATCTAAATCCTATTCCAAGCATGTCTACCTGTGCCTAGTTTGGAGCAAAAACACCTAGCCTTGAGAAATTTTGATTTCTTGAGTTAGGAGTTGAGTTAATATATCTAATATTCAGATTGAGTATATTAAAGTGGTATTAGAGAAGGATCCTATGAACCTGTGAGCTACAATACTAAGTCCTGTTGTTTAGAGAAGATAAATTTGTAGCTATGAGGCTAGTTCCAGTCATTGAAGATGGAGATTTCGAGCCATATGAGGAAGACAAATCATCTACATAGATGGAGGCTTTCCATGAGATGAGGATGATTAATTTAGTGACGAAATGTACAATGAAGAACACTGGGCCAAACCACCAAAGGCTATATCAAAATATGCTTTAGCAAGGAGGACAAAAGCCGTGAAAAATATGCCTCATCACTATCAAGAGTATCTCTCTTTGAGGGAAGAGATTCGTAAGGACATATCTTTCAAAGGTTACTTTCTATTACAATATGGATTTTGTCCCCAATATGTGGATGAGACCTATTTCGAGAACAAAAAAACATAAATGGAGGAGCCAAGTTGTTCCACTTATTCAAGAAAAGAAGAAGAAGAAGGAACCAAAGGTGAATCTTTGTCAAAGCCATTTGCATATTCAAACATCATGAGATTATTTGGTTTTTATTCAAGTAGAGATCCAGATATCATTTCCTTGGGATCAACCAACAAATATATTTGTCCATCTATGGATAGATGCATTGTAGAGTTGATAACTCCAGGAGGTGAGAGCACATCTTATTATTCCATTGACATCTCTCACAATACCCAATTAGATGAGCAACAACCTATGCACATTTGGTTTCCATTTGATGCCATTTATCCACACATGGATTTGGTGGAAGATTACATGGAACACATGGAGATACCTTGCAGAAATAGTTCTGCTCATGTTAGGTGGAAGACAGTTGTGCAAGCAATTTACCATGAGGATATTGACATACAACATGTTGAGGCAATTGCCTTGCACAAGGAAGAACTCAACTTTCCTATGTGGACGAAAGTCACATCTTTGGATGAGGCACACTAGTACATTCTCATTATACCAACCAAAAAAGGAGACCATGCATCTACTGCTTCAATGGATGGATTTTGTAGAGAGTTACAACTGGCCTTCTTTCCTTCACTCCTAGCACCTGAGGATGTGAAAGGAAATGTTAATTTGATGGAGGGACCATTTCTATTGATACTTCATGAGAAGAAAGAGACACATGTGTCTGCTTATCAACTTGTTTTTGATCACTTAGCCACACCCTTGGTCCTCCTTTAGTATGGTAAGCAGTAGTGGCATCTACTTGCACCACTTGATACTTGTCACATGCAAAACAGTGCATGGGAGTTCCACTTGAGCGCTTTGAGTGGGACAAGTGATAGAATTGTGAGCCCTGAGATTGGAGAGCTGTTTACACATGTGGAATTTCACATCTTGTTGGAGAGGCTCATAGAGTTGATGATTTGCATTGGGAATGGAAAACTTCCCATTTGGTGGATGGATCCTGGCATACCATGGAGTGACAGATTGTCACAAGCAGTAGTGATGATGGATGGTATGTAGTAGAAACCATGGGATCCAGGAATTGATGGTTTGATTTAGAAATCATTGATGTTTTTTAGGATGCAACTGAGATAGTGGGATCCAGACATTCCTTGGCATGATGGATTGTCTTGGATGTCATTGCTGTTTGTTGGAGTGCTGTAAAAGCAATGGGACCCTGGCATTGCTTGAGGACAAGTAATTTTAGGAGGGGAGGACTGTAATGTCCCCTCGCTAAGGGAAACTTGGTCAAACCACTAATCCATTCAATTCCCATGGGTCCTAGTGGAAAATTGAATTAATTAATAAGAGAGTTAATTTCGGCTATAATTATTTTATGTAATTAAATAAATCATGAAAGAATGATGGGGCACATAATTATTGTTTATAAGTTGTAATTTATCTAGGTGGCTCAAGAGGGTGCATAGGATGGGGATAAGGAATATGAGTTGTCTCCCTCAGAAAAATCTGGAAAGAAAGCAATAAAAGCAGCCTAAAGTAGGAAAAGCAACAAAAAATCAAAGAATGCAGAAGTTTCCATATTTTGGAAGATAAGGCTCAAGAAGGAATAGTAAAAATAGGAAAGCAAGAAATAGGCCTCAGGAAATATACATATGCTAATTTTATCCAGTGAGGGAGAAATTATGGATACAAGTGGGTCCTATGCAAGAGAAACTTACCAAAGAAGCATCCAACTCATCTATGGCTCGAATTCCAAGAAGGAAAGCTCTAGAAGGAAGGAAAAAGCCAACAAAGGTTAATAAAAGGTGCATGATAACTCCCTTTCATGGATTTTGGTAATTTTTTTTGTAATTGAATAGCTCCGTGCTTTTCTATAGACTTGGGAGATATGCCCCTTGACACACAGTTGGGAGATGTGCCCCTTATGTCCATTGTAGCTAGTTGAGAGAAATCTTAGCTAGTGATAGAGGAGTTGGGAATTCAAACTTTCTCATTGAGAATATTGCATCTACAACATAACCATAATGTGATACAATATATCCATAATGTCCCATGTACCATTCGAGATCCAGTTGGTGAGCTAGAGCTAGCATGATCCAATTCTAGTGTGAGTTCGAGTAGTTCTTCTGGAAACCATCCAAGCAAATGATAGATGGTGATCCCATGAGACATGATGGTTGTACCTACAACAATGTAATATATTATGTATGCCATTCCATCATATGAATAAATATATATCCTTCTCCTACTTCTATTCTCTTCTATTCTCAGTATCTTTCCTCTCTCATGTGCAATTTCATTGGAATAATGAACATATCATAAGTTTTCCTGTAATAATATATAATGTGCTCTTATATAATTATGAAAAAGGGTGTTTCCAGTCATTGTAGGTTTTTTTGTATCTGATCCAAGAATCGGATCAAGAATTCATGGTCCTTAGGCATCATTTGGGAACAATTGGAAAACAGGTTGCACAAACCATTACCAAAATTTGACTAGTTTTGTGTTAGGACATAACTACGCATCCTAAATGATTCCAAAATCCTAAAAAAATGCTTGATATGTGAGTTGACATGTGTTTGGTCCCATCCATTCCCTCAGACTAGAAACTCGCGACCTCCAAATATCATTATAAACTAGTTGGAAATTGACTAGTTTCACCTCCCACAAATCAAAATTGCTCCTCATCACCCAACCTTGCAATATAGCACCTAATTGTTGAACCTAGTGACATACAATTGCAGGTTGTGACCCTTACCATTTATTTACTTCTATTAATTCTTGGTGCTATTACCTTGAAACCTTTGGTTTAGCCAAAGGAGTCTTCCCAAGTGTGATGTACTCAGAGAATGTGCATATTGTCAAAAGTAAGGACAGCTCCGCCTTCTTCCAAGTCTTGCTGCAGGTTGTCTTAAGTATGTTTCATACCTTAGAGTCCCTTCATGATACATTTGTTAAGGTCTAGGAGTATTTGGGAACAAGTTGGTAGAAGGCTAGTTCCAATTTGTTAATTACTAGCCAGTCACCGTGTTGGGTCAAGGTTGCATGCTGAAGTGTTTGTGAAAAGTCCCAAATCATGCTTGAATAAATTAGATGGCCAATCCTTCATAGAAAAATTGAACATTGCCATAACATAGGCCCCAAATCATTCCTTGTGGGCTACACTATCTAAATCCTATTCCAAGCATGTCTCCCTATGCCTAATTTAGAGGAGAAACACCTAGTCTGGACAAATTTTGGTTTCTTGAGTTGGGAGTTTAGTTAATATCTCTGATTTTTAGATTGGGGATATTACACGAGGTATGCACTATGATTCACTTACTAATCTATCTGCTATTAATTATGCTCTCTTCGAACATGATAGAACTACACAAATGGAATTTGAGGGAGGAGGCCAATAATTTGTTTATGAAGTCTTCCTGTAATTCGATCCATATTTCCTGTCGATGCCTAGTTTGGGAGAGAATTACAAGAGAATCTCCTATCACCACTAGTGATCGAATTCCAAGAGAAACATATTGTTCCAAGATCAAGTACAGATCATAGCGCTCCGCTTAATTATTTGTGCCAATCCCTAATCCACAAGCAAAGGTTAATACTATATTTCCTCCGGAGTAAAAAAAACACCCCCCACACCCGCCTCTCCAATAATAATTGAGTAAAGTGCAAGTATTTTACTTCATAATTAATTAATTAATACAACTTTTTCCTATTTGTAGGATTTAGGTGTTATACTTTACAACATGAAATAGTTGGAACTTCGATGATTAAATTTGGGTGATTTATGTGTTAGCATTTACAACATTTACAACATGATTCCCAATTGGAATAGTCGGTGTGTGGAAAATTATAATGGATTACGTACTTTGAAGTTAATAATAGAACAATGCGTTAGATATTAGTTTTGGTAAATAACTATTTTACTTCATAATTAAGTAATGAATGCAAATTTGACCTATTTGTAAGATATCCAAATGGGAATAGTTGGTGCCTCTATGATTATAATGGAAAATATATTAGATTATGTACTTTTAAGTTAATAATAGAACACCGAGTTAGATATTAGTTTTGTAATAATTGCACATTAATAAATAATTATGTAAATTGCTAGGTACAATTAAGTAAAGCAAAGATATATGCATTGCTTACACTCAAGGGTATTTATAATCTATTAATCTATGCCTTTAGATGGAGATTTTCCTTATGATCTAATATCTCGCTAATTTGAAATTTATAAATTTGGAAATGCAATATTATCTAATAAAATTGTTAAGATGCATTGATTGAAGTGATATTACATTTTGTATCATTTCATAGGAATGTTCTTTTTTAGTATTGTAAAGATGCGTTGATTTCATTGATATTACATTGTGTATGAAAACATTCAGTTAAATAGTCAAAATCCTAATATTATTTAGTTACCGGAGCGAAGTAGATAGAATCACAAGAGTTAAATAGTCAAAACCCTAATCTAATTCAATTACCATAGTTCTTTGAGTAATAGAATCACCATAGTTAAATAGTCAAAACCCCAAGTAGATAAAATCACAAGAGTTAAATAGTCAAAACCCTAAACTCATTCAATTACCACATCTATTTGAGTAATATAATCATTATAGTTAAATAGTCAAAACCCTAATTTAATTTATTTACCATAGTTAGCAGAGTAGATAGAATCATCACAGTTAAATAGTCAAAACCCTAACCTAATTATGTTACCGATTGTTTTGACTATATATTTTCATTTAATATTATAATATAATGTAATTCAATAGTCAAAGTTTGTACATGAAATATTTTACTTGAAGTAATTGTGGCTAGGTATGTTCACCATATAGAAATTCAAAAAGAATCTAAATAACTACCTATAACTGTAGATAGAATTACCATAGTTAAATAGTTGAAACCCTATTCTAATTAACATAAACGACACTCATAATCCAAAATCATCATCAGTGGATTGTCAACAATACACCACTAGGAGTCCTAATCATCATTAGTGGAGTCATCAATGCGCAAGTAACGGTCAACCAGGTGTCAAACTGAGTCTAACTGAGTGTGGTAGGTGTAATTGGCACATGGAAGCACTAATGTAGTGAAGGAGGCTCAGTGGAGGGCACATGGGGAGCTGATTGGAGTCAAAATAGGCAATCTAGGCTCTCTGGAGGTCCATCAGAGTGTTTCAGTGAGTTAACTAGGCCATCTATACCTAAATCAGGGAGCAGATCCATAAATCAAGGAACTAATTGAGTGGTAGGTGAGAGAGGGCGCCTTTCACATGTGGTAGGTTAAAGGAGGGCACACTAAGCACTAGGAGGGCAATAAATGATCATAAATAAGCTCACAGGGCTAGCAGAATGGGGACTAGGTGCTGGGACTGATCACTGGGATGCATGCAATTGCATGCCTGCATGCAAAAATGCATGCATGACTGAAATGCAAAAAATGATAATGCTAGTAGGACTAGGATGGAGTATAGGAATATCCCACACCCCACTTTAATCCATCCTGGGCACTGGTAACTGAGACCAAAGGTCACCCAATACAATGAATAATAAATAACAGTCCATAAACCGAGGAAATGGGGAAAACCTCATGGGAAAAATACCCCCCCTCAAAATAGACTGTAGGGCACACCAAAATAAATGCTCCAAACTCAAGCAGGTGTGATGCTTGGTCATATGTCTAGAGGTATCTTCTTCTTGGGAAGAAGTGGATCATGCTCAAAAAGCATGTGCTTGTACTTTCTCTTCAGATCAAATGTGATGAGAACAAATTTAGAGGTATGAGGATGATCTTGGAACCTGTGATTCGAATCAGCTGAGGTAGGATCAAATCCGTGAATGTGTAGATAGTCTTTTGTTTTCTCCTTTGAACCATCATAGGTGAGATCATGCCCAAAAGAAGCATCACATGATAGTGATTGCTTAGAATCCAAATCATATCCAAGACTTGAAAAATGCTTTCTTGAGATCTCCTTTGAACCATTAGAGGTGAGATCAAAACCATGAAATGCATGAGAAATTATCCCATGTGAATGGAAATGCCCTACATCTTCAATAAAATTCTAAGAGCATGTACAAATGATCTTACAATAGTACATAAGAGGTGAGTGATCAAGTAGAGCGAATGCATTACCTTCAATTGCTGATTTAACCTCCGAAACATTCAAGAGATCATCATTATGCAAACCAACAGACTCTTGTGCAAGAGAGGATTTAAGAACCTCTGCAGTTTCTAGAGTGTGAACTGGCACAAAATTTGGAATAGAAGATATTGAGAGCATGAGTGTAGAATCTACAAGTTCTTCTTCTTTGTGGACAACTTCATTATGAGATATGTTTGATACTGATTCATGATCAGAAAGACCATCAAGGAGGGCGAATGCATCACTGGGATTGCCCTTGAAATGGTTTGGACCAATCCCTTCATTCTGTTTGCCAAATCTTTCATCCAAATGGGCCCATAGCTCTTTTGGAGATTCAGCAGGAAGTAAGTGGGTTACCATGCAACGAGACATAGCATACATTATTGCTGCATAGGCTTTGTCACCTTCATTTAACCAATCATTCTCTTCTTTAGAGGATTTGAACTCTCTTTCAAAACAATAATCAAAGAGACCATGTCTCTTCAAATGTGCTATCATCTTTGGTTCCCACTCATCATAGTTGAATGGATAAAGAGGAGGAATTCCTTCCGGATTCATGGAAGTTGTTTTAGAAGACCTGCAAAAACAATAGAAAATATCTGCAACTGCTACTGCTGCAAAACTACAGAAAACTGCTGCAAGTGTTGCAAACTGGTACAACTGTAGAAAACTGTTGTTGCACTCGAAATCTTGGTAATAAGCTGCAAAAAGAAACTCTCAAGAATGGAGATAGACTATACTCTCAACATGCTCTGATACCATGTGAAAATCCTCACAGCATATCTAAGAGCTGATGTATACCTCACAAGAAATATTAAGCAGGAAAATAAAAGAAGAGTGGACAATGCAGCGTAAAAGAGCAGCAGAATTATGATACAGTAAAACTCAGATAGAAGCAGAATAACATCACACACTGATTCATTAATCATAATATGAACAATAAATAATACAATGTTGGAGAGGATTCGAATGCCAAGGTGGCAATTTGAATTAGCCTGCATGGGCATGGCTTATCTGCACTAGGAGTCATCATCATCATCAGTGGAGTGTCAACAATACACCACTAGGAGTCCTAATCATCATTGGTGGAGTTAGCAATGCACAAGTAACGGTCAACCAGGTGTCAAACTGAGTTTAACTGAGTGTGGTAGGTGTAACTGGCACATGGAAGCACTAATGCAGTGAAGGAGGCTCAGTGGAGGGCACATGAGGAGCTTATTGGAGTCAAAATAGGCAATCTAGGCTCTCTGGAGGTCCATTAGAGTGTTTCAGTGAGTTAACTAGGCCATCTGTCCCTAAATCAGGGAGCAGATCCATAAATCAAGGAACTAACTGAGTGTAACTGAGTGGTAGGTGAGAGAGGGTGCCTTTCACATGTGGTAGGTGAAAGGAGGGCACACTAAGCACTAGGAGGGATAGAAATGATCAGAAAGAAGCTCCCGGGGCTAGTAGAATGGGGACTAGGTGCTGGGACTGATGACTGGGATGCATGCAATTGCATGCATGATTGAAATGCAAGAAATGATAATGCTGGTAGGACTAGAATGGAGTATAGGAATATCCCAACAAATATCTACCATAATTTTACCACAACCCTCTCGTCGTCCATTAACAAGTTCTCTATTGAAGTCTTGGCTAAAAAGAGAGATAGTAAAACCAACCCTTAGTATGATCAAGAGTGTAAAGATGCAATAAAATAAACTAAGCAATATACTACATAATCGCTAAAAGTGGACAAGATAAATTAGTACAAAGCCCTAATTGAAAGAAAAAAGGCATTATCTAAGTAAAAGACAGGAAAATCTCTCACATCTCTCCAAGATGGCTCCTAATAAATTCTGGAGGAAGGTTCTAATTCGAAAAACAAAAGAAGATAATAAGATTGTTTTGAAGGACTGGAATTCCTATCTTAAATTTTTTACGAATCCTCAGATATTAGAGCTAACATCCAAACCCTTCTTACAACGAAAGAAGTTTTCTAGTTAGAGGACATAGATTTCAGGGTTAAGCACCTAACAAATGGAAAATCCAAATACATCGAAGGCTACCAAGCATAAATCTTAAAAATTGGAAGGCCTATCCTCATCCCGCACATGCACAAACTCTTCAATCTAGCGGTTAAGAAAAGGTTCCCTACACCTTGGACTTAGAGCCTCATTATTCCTGTTTTCAAAAGTGACGATAAAAATAACCCCTCTAATTATTGGACCATTATGATTAACCCTCTCTCAGCTAAGTTATATGGTATTATCTTAGAAAAGAAGATCAATGAATGACTAGAAATGGAAGATAAGTGGGAAAAAGGCCATGCAGGTTTTAGAAGGCATCACTCAACCACATACCATCTCATTATGCTTAGGATCATTGTCGTGGAATGCCATAATAATAAGTCTGATATGTTTTATTGCTTTGTGTCCTTTAGAAAAGCTTTTGATACGGTGCCTAGAAATAACTTATGGAATATATTAGAGGAGCTTAAGGTTCCTTTTGAGCTGAGAGCTTCCACGATAAGGCTATATAAAACGGTGATTGCGAAGTTTAAGAACACTAAGGGATGGCCGATAGATATAAACTACAATATTGGATTTAAGCAAGGCTACCCCCTCACCCCTACGGGCCTTTTCACCATTTACATTGATAAACTATAAGGTTATTTAGAAGAAGAAGGTTGCGTTGGCACGCTCTTAGCTGGGATAGTTATCATCCTCTTGGTTTATGCTGATGATTGTGTTCTTATGGAAAAGTGTCCCATTGATCTTGATAAGCAATTAAGAATTCTCAATTATTCTGCTCTAATATGGGTATGACTCGACAAACAAAAGTTATGATTATAAAGTCCAATAAAGACACCTACTCTAATTTTATATATGATAATAACAAAATGGAGAAAGTGACTTCTTACAAATATCTCGGAATTGATATTCATCACAAGCTCAATTGGAACTACAACATCGAGAAAAGGATTAGCAGAGGGTGGAAAGCTTATTTTGGTCTTGAAAACAATTGTAGATCAGTTAACTTGGCCATGTAAGATAAAAAGAAGTTCCTCTTTGAAACTCTTTTCATTCCCATTATCTTATACGGTTGTGAAGTATGGGGTTGCAGCAAATCCAAAAGTATTTTATAACTTATAACCTCAAAATTAAAAGCAATATGGCTTATCCTAATCTCCTCATAGAAGTGGGTATTTCCCCCATTGAGAGCATGGATATGACTAGGTACCTGATGCACAAGTACAAGATAAATAACATGGGATATGAGACTTCCTAAAATTTCTTTAAAATCAATTCAAAACCAACTACGCCTCAAGCGGGGTTGTGTAAAGATACCACGGCTTGGTTAAACCTTTGGGGCATTGACGAAAATGACACTTTGCAGAATATCAATAACATCAAAAATATTATTACATCTAATTTTAAAGAGAAATTGTAGTGTGAGAAATATTTAGAGGTTAAAAGAAAATTAAGATACTATAAGGAGATCATTTACCCTAATCTGGAAGATCATAAGTATTTCTCAGTATTAACTAGTTCAAAGAACAAAATTAATATAGCCAAGATAAGAATGAACTCTCATGAGATCCATAGCAAAACATGGCATTGGTCAATTCCTAAAACACTCTGGGAGGAAAGGATTTGTCATCTTTGTGAATCTATGAGTGTTGAGTATGAAAATCACTTTCTCTTAGAGTGCCTTGCTTACACCCACATTAGATTTGTTTTTCATAGTATTTGCTACAATACAAACCTTTCTAACCTCATAACTTGAAAAACCTATAGTGATCTAGGAAAGCTTCTCTTCAAGCTTTTGGAGCATAGGAATAATATTTTAAAGCAAATCAAATAATTCCCTTCTTAAGATTCGATAAACCAAATTCGGTCTCAGCAGACATTAATCATCTTCATCACCATCAAATAATAATCCATAATCCAAAACTGAAAGTATTTTTTAAAAAGAAGAGAAATTCAAATCCTTTATATATATATATATATGAAATGAAAATGAAAATTGTATTTTACATTATCATTATTTAATATTATTAAATTATGTATATTGTTATTTTAAAATAAAATGAAATATATTTTATTACTTGTAATGCAATAGATAATATAATAATAATTTACTATTTCATAATTCAAAGTGTGACTTGTAATTTGTTATTGTAATGTAAGAAATAATATATTAATTTATCATTTTAAAATTCAAATTTTGATGTGTAATTTATATTAATATTTTTTTTAATTTAAAAAATATTAAACTATGATTATGCTTATTAATATTTTTTATAATTTTAAATGTTAATTTAAAAACTATATTAAGCTTAAAAGTAAAAGTGGAAAAGGAGAGAATTTTTGTGCTCACACTTTAGAAAGAGTATAAAATATAAATATTGCAGATTTTGTTTTTGAAAATTAATTTAAAGATTGCATAAGAAAAGATTAAAAATGTTAATGGTACTATTTTGATATAAGCATATGGATTTAAGCTGTATAAATTCTTGAAATAGGAAGGATATATATGTGTGCATGTGTATGTGTCTTTATATTAATTGCCAAATTTAAGAGCATCGATGGATGGTCGAAAAATATTAATTGTAATATTGGAGTCAAACAAGGATGCCCCCTCTCCCCTACCCTTTTCGACATTTACATTGATAAGCTAGAAAATGGTTTAGGAGAAGCAAGTTTCACTAGAACAACCTTAGCTGGAATAGTCGTCATCCTCATTCTCTATGCCGATGATATTGTTCTTATGGTGAGGTGCCCCTCTGACCTTGATTAATAGTTAAGAATTCTCAAGGATTTTTGCTCTAACATGGGTATCTCTGTTAACACCGAAAAAATTAAAGTTATGATTACCAAGTCCAATAAAGACACTTACGCTAATTTTTTCTATGGCAATAACAACTTGGAGGAAGTGTCCTCTTACAAATATCTCATAATTGATATCTATCACAAGCTCAATTGGAACTAAAGCATTGAAAAAATGATTAACGAAGGGTGAAAAGCTTATTTTGTCCTAGAAAACAATTGCAAATCGACAAATATGGTGATGTGTGATAAAAATAAGTTCATTTTTGAAACTCTTGTCACTCCCATTATCTTGTATGGTTATGAAGTTTGGGGTTGCAACATCTCTCGAGAATCCTAGAGAAATATTGAGCAAATTAAGAGCAATACACCCTATCCTATTCTCCTTATAGAAGTGGGTCTTCCCCCCATGGAATGCATCACTATGATTATGTACCTAATGTAAAAGAATAAGATAAATAACATGGAAGACCAAATATTCCCTAAAATTGCTTTAAATTCTAGTCAAGAGCATCTTCGACGCAAGAGATGATGGTATAAGGACACCATGGCTTGGTTAAATATTTGGGGGATTGACAAAAATACCACTTTGAAAAATATAAACAACCTCAAAAATACTATCACATCTAAGTTCAAAGTGAGAATGTGGGATGAGAAATATTTGAAGGTTAAAATAAAATTAAGATATTACAAGGAGGTCATTAATCCTAATCTGGAAGATTAGAAGTATCTATTTGTCTTAACCAGTTCAGAGAAGAATATTAATATATCCAAGATAAGAACAAAATCCCATGAGCTTCGTATAAAAAAAAGGCGTTGGACAATCCCTAAAACACCATGGGAGGAAAGGATTTTCCAGCTCTATGAGTCTATGATCGTTGAGGACAAATCTCACTTTCTTTTAGAATGTCTTGCGTACACCCACATTCGATTGCACTTTCCTAATCTTTGCAACAATTCTAATCTTCATGTTCTTTTAACTTGTCAAAATTATGGTTACCTAGAAACGCTTCTTTTTGAACTTTTTAATCATAGGAATCAAATTTTACAGAAATCTAAATAATTCCTTTCTCTTTTCTTAAGGTTCTATAAACCAAATGGGTCTCAGTGAACGTTAATATCCATCATCATCATCATCATCATCATCATATATATATATATATATATATATATATATATATATATGAAGTATATATGAAATGACAACAATACAACACTCTCACATAAATATTTTAAGATCTTATAAAAACAAATTAATATTATTTTTCACAAACTTCAAAAATATCTTTAGTTTCTTTGTATCACTTTCCAAACTAATATGATAAATTGAAACATATAATCTCTGAAACATATATTTAAATTTTCAAAAATAAATATATTTATCTTATTTAGATAAATATATTAAAAATATATTTAATATGCAATTTCACAAATTTTTAAATTTTTAAATATTATCATTTAATATGCAATTTCACAATTTTAAATATATTTAGATATAATATTTTTTATTTATTTATATAAACATTTTCTATATTTTTTATTTTTATTTTTAAAAAAATTTTGAATAATTTTTTTAATATATTTACTTAAATATATTAAATATATTTATTTTTGAAAAAATAATATAAATTACAATAAAAATAAATATATATGAGTTTGTTAAATTGTTTAACATCAATATTTAATAATCTTAATATAGAAGCCATTTTTTAAAATACAAATTTTATAAATCAATGCAATTTCTTACTATAAAAATTTCAAATTTAAACTTAAAACTTGAATTAGAAATAATAATCAGTTAAATCATAATTACGAATAAATATATGTGAGTTTGTTAAATTGTTTAACATCAATATTTAATAAAAATATATAATAAAAATAAAATATATAATAAAAATATATATATATATAATAAAAATAAATATATGTGAGTTTGTTAAATTGTTTAACATCAATATTTAATAATCTTAATATAGAAGCCATTTTTTAAAATACAAATTTTATAAATCAATGCAATTTCTTACTATAAAAATTTCAAATTTAAACTTAAAACTTGAATTAGAAATAATAATCAGTTAAATCATAATTACGAATATTAATAAAACAACTTTTCTTCTTCTATAAATAATAATTCATAATTCAAAACTAGTATTTTTTTTAAAAGAAGAGAGATTCACAATATATATGTATACCTTTGAAGTGAAAATAAAATTGTTTTTACATTATCATTATTTAATGTTATTAAGTATTTATATTATTATTTTACTATAAAATGAAATATTTTTTATTTACTTGTAACGCAATAAATAATATAATAATAATTTACTATTTCATAATTCAAACTTTGATTTGTAATTTATAATTATAATGTAGTAAATAATATAATAATTTACCATTTCAAACATTAATGTGTAATTTATTTAAATTTTTTTTAAATTTTAAATATTTTCTCAATAATATTAAACTATGATTTTGTTTATTAATATTTTGTAGTTTTAAAAGTTAATTTAAAAACTATATTAATTTAAAAAGAAAAAATGCAAAAAGAGAAATTTTTGTGTTCACACTCTACAAAGAGCATAAAATATAAATATTGCATATTTTGTTTCTGAAAATTAGTTTAAAAATTGCATAAGAGAAGATTAAAGATGTTAATGGTACTATTTCAATATAAACATATAGTTTTAAGTTGTATAAATTTTGGAATAGGAAGTAATATATATATATATATATATATCACTTCATAGTAATTGCCAAATTAAAGAGCACTGAGGGATGATCGAAAGATATTAATTGTAATATTGGAGTCAAACATTTCCCTCTCTCCCCTACTATTTTCGACATTTACATTGATAAGCTAGAAGTTGTTTAGAAGAAGTAGGTTGCGGTGGAAAAACCTTAGCTGGAATAGTTGTCACCCTCATTCTCTATGCCAATGATATTGTTTTTATGGTGAGGTGCCCCTTTGAACTTGATAAATAGTTAAGGATTCTCTAGGATTTCTGCTCTAACATGAGTATGTCTATTAACACCGAAAAAACTAAAGTTATGATTATCAATTCCAAGAAAGACACTTATGTTAATTTTGTATATGACAATAGCAACTTGGAGGAAGTGTCCTCTTACAAATATCTCGGAATTGATATCCATCACAAACTCAATTGGAACTATAGCATTGAAAAAATGATTAACAGAAGGTGGGAAGCTTATTTTGGCCTAGAAAACAATTGTAAATCGACAAATCTAGTGACGTGGGATAAAAAGAAGTTCCTTTTTGAAACTCTCGTCACTCCCATTATCTTGTATGGTTTTGAATTTGGGGTTGTAGCATCTCTCGAGAATCTTGGAGAAAGATCAAGCAAATTAAAAAATGTTTTTATCACATATAACCTCAAAATGAAGAGTGATACTCCCTATCCTATTCTCCTTATAGAAGTGGGTTTTCCCCCATCGAATGCATCACTATGACTAGGTACATGATGTACAAGAATATGATAAATAACATGGAAGACTAGAGACTCCCTAAAATTGCTTTAAATCTTAGTTAAGAGCATTTTCGGCTCAATAGAGGATGGTATAAGGATGCCATGGATTAGTTAAATCTTTTGGGGATTGACGAAAATACCACTTTGCAAAATATCATCAACCTAAAAAATACTATCACATCTAAGTTCAAAGTGAGAATGTGGGACGAGAAAGATTTGAAGGTTAAAATAAAATTAAGATATACCAAGGAGGTCATTAATCCTAATCTGGAATATGAAAATTACCTCTCTATCTTAATAGTTCAAAGAAGAAGATTAATATAGCCAATATAAGGACAAACTCCCATGAGCTTCATAGCGAAACATGGCACTGAACAATTCCTAAAACACCATGAGAGGAAAGGACTTTCCAGCTCTATGACCGTTGAGAATGAATCTCACTTTCTTTTAAAGTGTCCTACGTACACCCACATTCGATTGCAGTTTCCTAATATTTTCTACAATTCTAATATCCATGATCTTCAAACTTGTCAAAACTATGGTGACCTAGGAATGCTTCTTATGAACTTCTTAATCATAGGAATCAAATTTTACAGAAGTCTAAATAATGCATTTCTCTTTTCTTAAGGTCCGATAGATCAAATGGGTCTCAATGAATGTTAATCTCCATCATCTCCATCACACACACACACACACACACACACACACGAAGTGACAACAACACACCAATACTATAAAGTGACTGCAGTATGACACTTTCACATAAATATTTTATGAAGTTTGTAAGGTTTTCATAATGTATGCAATTTTTTTTCTTATTTTTATTTGATCTGGTCAATGATAAAATTAAGCTTGTCAAGGCCTATAGCCCAATCAAAATTAAACACGTATGAAAATAAATTGAATAAATAAAAACAAATTAATATTATTTTTCACAAACTTTAAAAATACCTTTGGTTTCTTTGTATCATTATCCAAACTAATAGGGTAAACTGAAACATATAGTCTTTGTCGTATATAGTCTTTGAAACATATATTTATTTATTTATGTTAAAAATAAATATTTTTAACTGATTTAGGTAAATATATTTTAAAAAAATATTAAACATTCAATTTCACAGTTTTAAAGATTTTTAAATATTAACATTTAATATGCAATTTCATAATTTTTAAGATTTTTAGATATAATATTTTTTACTTTTTTGCTTATGTGGTTCACAGCTTGGAATATGGAGGGATCGCTACATCCATGGTAATATTTCTCAGGGGGGCACCCGAAGGGGCCTCACCCTGTCGGTTCCAAGTTAAAAAACATTTAATATGCAATTTCACAATTTTTAAGATTTTTAAATATTAACATTTAATATACAATTTCACAATTTTTAATATTTTTAGATATAATAATTTTTACTTATTTATATAAAAAATTCTTAGATTTTAATTTTATTTTTAAATCAATTTCGAATATTTTATTTGTTTTTTTAGTTTTTAAATATATTTACGTGAATAAGTTAAATATATTTATTTTCGAAACAATAATATAAATTACAATAGAAATAAATAGATGTGATTTTGTTGAATTGTTTGTATTGTTTTGACATCAATATTTAATATTCTTTATATATAAACCATTTTTTAAATACTAAATTATTTTAAAATATCAAATTCAAAAATATAACCATTTAGATTTGAAATTTAAATTACAAATAAAAATCAATTAAATTATAATTACGAATATTAATAAAACAACTTATCTTCTTCTATAAATAATAATTCATAATCCAAAACTCAAAGTATTTTTTAAAAGAAAGAGAGATTCAAATCTTTTGGAAATGAAAATGAAAATGAAAATTCTTTTTTACATTATCATTATTTAAATTTTTTTCGCTTGGTTCATAGCCTCGATAATTGTGGTCGGGGCTCACTACATACACAGTAAATACCTATGCTTGTAGTTGAGGGATTGACACCAATAACTAGGTGGAACGATTTTCTTTTTTCTCGGGTTTGAAATTATCTCTTGATGAAGGAGTTCGTTCCTTAGTGGTGACAGGTGATTCACTTTTGATTCACTTCTCATCCTCTCTCAAACTAGGCATTGTTAGAATAGTGTGGATCAAATTGCTAGATGACTCCACAAACACATTATGGTTTCCCTTCCCCAATTCCAGTCGCTTCAACCCTTTCATGTTACAAGAGAGCATAACTCGCTAGCTGATGGATTAGCTAATCAAGCCTCTCATCTTCCTCAGGGAGGCTTAATTGAAAATGTGGGATCAATCCAACATTGTTGGCTCCCCCAAGTCTTTCTCCTTGGAATTTATTGATGCAAAATCACATACTTAATTTTCAAATCTAGCGACAATAGGGTGTCATTAGAGTTATTGTGATTGATGACATGTGGAGGACGAAAGGCTTCTCTACTGGCGATGAAGCACAGATTTCAAAGGGTTCCATAAGAGATACCAATGATGATTTATGTGAAGGTACTTCTGATGAGACCACTCCCTTTTGTGGAGGTAAAGAGCGTTCTCTCCTTGTCTACGACAAGAGTTGGAGTTCCGTGAAGGTTCGACGTTTTGTAAGTGGTTGTGGTAATTGTTTCCCTATGTGTTGTTTCAGACGCTTTAGACTTCAAGAGGATTGTGCAATTGGAATGGTGGTGAGGAATGTTGAGAACCCCTCTAGATTCTCCTTATTTTGAGGAGATAGGTGTTCTTATTCCTAGACTATCATCCGTTCGTGGTCTCATTTTCAGGTAATTCTCTGTCTCAGTGGCTCAGCTCTCTCATTTGTTTGGAAAGTTTGAGACACTGGCGTTTTGGTAGATTCTGTTGGTGATTTTGGTTTAGGGATTTTGTCCTCTAAGTTTGTGGACATAAGTTCTTCTTTTTTTTCCTTTGGATTGGTTCAATGGTAGTGAGGAAGTGTTTTTATTGCCCTCTGGTTGGTATGTCGGTAATTCCACTCTTCTAGGTGCAAACTCTAGTTGGGTTGTGAACTTTGTTTCTTCTGGAGGGAGTTCCTACTTGAATTTATTGTGGCTTACCTTCGGTGGTAGGCTTGGCATTGGTATTTGCAAGATTGATAGGAATTGGGGTGACATTGCCATTATGGACATAGAAAAACAAATTGAGGATCTCGATGAGCAAGTTAGTTCTTCCCAATCAAGCATTCATGATTTTCGCTGCCAAATGAGGTGGATGCGTGACCGAATGGAGGGGATGATCGCTAAAGTTCAACAACTAGTTGTTCATGGGTCAGTGTTAGATGGGTGATTAGATCATGTTGAACGCTTCTCTCATCAAATCAACTCTGGTTTGGATGTCTGTTTTTTCAGCATTGAAGCGAAGGTAAGGGCCTATAACGAGAATTTGAAAGAAATAGCCAAGAATTTTTCGAAACATGAAGACCTTATAGTGGGAAAAATTCTAAGAACGATGAAAAATCTGATGCAAAGAATGGTGAGGGAAATTCAGCCATGCAACCGATCCAAATATTTTCCAGCTCAATGGAGAGAGATGGGAATGAGGGTTTGCAAGTTGATCTTGTTGTAGATAGTGAGGAAGAATAAGAGGATACCAGGGATACCCAGGATGATGAAGCTTCTCATTATGATGATATTGAGGATACTATGGAGGAGACCCAGATGATGAAGACACTACAAAAGATGTTGCGAACAGTTCTGAAGAAGATGAAAATGTTCTCTATGTCGTGCAGGGTACAGATAATGACTCCAACAGTTAGTATTTTTCCTTAATGAATTTTTTTTGCAAGTTGTTAGTTGGTCAAAATGTTAGAATATACAATAATATATGGAGTTCTGTTTTTTGGAGTAGGAATTTCTCATTTTGGATGACTGTAAATATTTATCTTTTTTCGCAAGTTATAACATATGAACATTTGAACAATTATTGAGGAATTTTGTAATGATCTGCTAAAGCTTTTGGCCTTTTATCAATATAATCATAACCATTTTTGTAAAAAAATTAATATTTTTTATAATTTTAAAAATTAATTTAAAAATTATATTAAACTAAAAAGAAAAAGTGGAAAAGGGGAGAATTTATGTGTTAACACTTTAGAAATAGCATAAAATATAACTATCGCACATTCTGTTTTTGAAAATTAATTTAAAGATTTCATAAGAGAAGATTAAAGATTTTAATGGTACTATTTCAATATAAACATATATTATATATGAAGTGCTAGCAGTACAACACTCTCACATAAATATTTCATGAACTTTGTAAAGTTTTCATAGTATGTAATTTTTATTTTTTTCTTATTTTCATTTATTCTGGTCAATAATAAAATTAGTCTTGTCAAGACTTATAGGTCAATCATAATTCACATATGAAAATAAAATGAATAAATAAAAACAGATTAATATTATTTTTCACAAACTTTAAAAATACTTTTTGTTTCTTTATATCACTATCCAAACTAATAGGGTAAACTGAAACATATAGTCTCAACCTATGACAGGGACTAAATTATCTCTTTTTTTTTTTAAGTAAGTACCCACAGGGATTTGAACTTGTGACCTTCCATTTACAACTTCTCAACTCAATTATTCATTACCAATTGATCTACCCCCTGTGGACTAAATTCTCTCTTTTTTATTCAACACATGAAATAAATTAAATAAATAAAAACAGATTAATATTATTTTTCACAAACTTTAAAAATACCTTTGGTTTCTTTGTATCACCATCCCAACTAATAGGGTGAATTGAAACATATCCTTTCCTTTTTTCTTTTTTTTATAACTGTAGAGAATACACCCCGGCGAAGGAACCATACTCCAACGGGCTCAGGAATTGAAACTCTGTCCTCTGCCATGGAAACAAATTGTCAACTGAGGCTGTAATGTCCCCATCCAAATAAATCTCATGAAGGAAAAATCTCCACCAATCTACTAGTTCCCTAGGTTGGGGTGGAAACATTTAAACTTGGAATAAGGGAGCTATAAGACCCCAAATGGAACTTAGATTGACAAATATACATTAAAGGGGATAAATAAATAATAATAATGAAAAAATAAGGTGTCATTTGGTCATGAGGGTGCATAGGTGGTGTGGGACTCACACAAGGCAAGATTCTCCATGCCACATGGCATCCTACTCTCACCCATTCAAATCCAAAGTGGAGTATAACATTCTTGGGGGAGTTGGAGAGGCATGATTCATGGCATGAATCTAGGAAGGTCGAATTGGAGTGGAAGAGTAACTCCCATTGAAGAGGAAGAGGCATCATAAAGGAATTGTGACAATTGGAGCTAGATTCCCTAACTTCTATGACAACAATGATGACGATTCTATGACACTTATGACAAATTTTAGACCTGATTGCTAACATATGAAACATATGACATGTCAATGCTAAAAATAGCCTCCAAGAGAGCGCACAAGGGGAGTTATGGAATCCAATATTCCCCCCATTCGAATTGATGGAAGAGGAAGGCTAGAAAGTGATGGACAAGTGTCATTTATGGGAATCTCTCCCTAACTCGAGTTGGGAGAAGGATCTTGGAGGGAATTCGAGATATGGAGGCCTTTAGAGGTTAATAAAAGATGAGGAGGAATAAGGAGAACAACTTTTGATCATTTCTCATTTGGAACATTTGGAGATATTAGCTTGTCCTTGCACAGTGGATGTTCATTATCCCTTCCTTAGAACTAATTTCGAGGGCGCAAGATTCCCATCCAAGTTGGTTGATGGAGAGACCATTCAGACATCTCAACAGATATTCATGGACATGTTTTGATGCAGGTTCAACCCCCATCTGAGTTCGAGTTCATATTCTCTCATTCTTCTCTATTCTCATTCTACTATCTTTCTCTCAATGCCATGTAAAAGTGTGATGGCGCACTTCTTGTTGCATCTAGTTAATGGAGGATTGCTATTTCGACCTTATGGACATGTTCGTTGTTGCATAACTCTGTAATAGATATATCATGAGAGCCACAACTCGAAATACCAAGTACTTCATGTGATATTTCCAATTAAAACTGAGATTCGAGCCATTTCCCTCATAATATTTTCATGGTGATTTTGGGATGATATTGTACCTGTTTAATATCATATCTTTCTGAGATTTTTTTCTATGTTATGAGTTGCATATGGATTTGAATTTATGGTCCAAATAATGTATGCAGACCCCTAAAGTGTTACTATAGTTTGTGACGTAAATTCAAGGCCCAAATTATATACTCTATAAGCTGTTGTCCATTGGGAGACCTATTCGACCCTAAAACCTGATATGATGCCGCACACATGTTTTCCTTAATGTCCTCTAACAGAGCCAAGTTTCAGACATAAGATTAGGGAAGGGCATACAGTGTTTGGAAGGGAAAATAGTGGCTGACCTAGGGGGGATTTCCACCAATCCAATTGACTAATTTTGTCCCAAGTTTTCTCTCCTTACAATTTGCAGACCATGAATGTTTATAATAGAGGTTTGGGTGTCTAAAATGTGTAATAGAGTGTTTTATGTCCTCCCAAGTCCCTCCTTCCACAATTCGAAAACATTTGAAGGTGTTTGAAACAATTTATGTACAATATTCCTAAAATCGAAATTGGGTGAATTTGAGCAACTTTCATAGTAGAGATAATACAGAGGCCCAACCTTATAAGATATCCATTAAAGCTTTTTTCTTTTTCTTTTTTTATTTTCCCCTCCACATTCTTAATAAATATTAATAATATAACATAACATAACATAACATAAGTAGTTTGTTTGATATCCATTAAAGCTTCTTTCTTTTTTATTTTTTTGTTTTCCCCTCCACATTCTTAATAAATATTAATACTATAATATAACATAACTAGTTTGTTTTTTTTTATCAACTTCCTCTTTTTTTGAATCTCGTTACCATCCTTATCCTATTTATCTTATGCCATTTATTTGTATTCTAATTATATAATAAATTATTATAATTTATATCTTAATTGCAAAAATAATAAGCTTATGATATGGGAATTACTTTTAAACGTTTGTATTATAAAATATTGGTTGTAAGTATTTTATTTTATTATGAAATTCTTTTGGTTGGGTGTTTTAGTTTTAAATCCTCGGTTTTTAACCATTTTAGGTTGAGGTTAGGTTTAGGTTTTTGATGATTTTGATTTTTAAAAGTTAATATATAAAAATGAATACTAAAATTATAATAATTTTTTTTATTGATGTATAAAAAATTTAATATAAAAAATTTACGCAACAATAAATTTGATTTTTTTAATTTTATAATTGAGTTAAGATAGTTTATTCAATTTGTTTTTTCTAAAATAAATTATAAATTAAATATTATGAAAATTTAATATAAAAAATTTACGCAACAATAAATTTGATTTTTTTAATTTTAAAATTGAGTTAAGATAGTTTATTCAATTTGTTTTTTCTAAAATAAATTATAAATTAAATATTATGAAAATTATTTATTTATTTATTGTAACATACTTTTTAAGTTTTGAATATAACGTAATAAAAATAAATAATAAATTTAAAAATAAATTAAGATTAAAATTTATTGAGTTGGTGTTGGCTTTAGTTGATTATACTTGAGAAGATGCCACATTCCAAATCAATTGAATGGAGTGGATATGGTTACAAGGTATTAAATGGAGTTTGTCTAAAGTAGGATGTAGTTGTATAGAGGAGTAAATGAGATTTGGTATAAACGAGATTTATTTGGTATGGGTGTATCGAGCCTTGTTTATAGTTCAAATTTATTATTTTTATTTAAAAATATATAGTAAGAGCTTTATCTCTAAAGTGTTGTTTAAGAATTTGTGATAAAGTGTTCTTATTAATAAATGATTTATTTTTAATATTTTTTTTGATATTATAAAGGTTGATTAAAAATAAGAGTGTTCAATTTATGAAAAATATAAAGAATTTATTTAAATTTATATGTATAATAATGGATGAATTTTTATGATACATATGAAAATCTGAACATATTTTAACAATAATATAGTATAATATGTATATATGATTTTTTTGGAAAATTTCAATAATTATAAAATATTGTGATGTTTTGGTGAATAATTCATTGAATTATAAAACTTTGTAAATTTTTAGTGAATATTTAATGAAATTATAAAATCTTATTAACTCTGGGTGAATCTTTGATAAAGTATAAAACCATATATAATATAATATGTTGACTTTAATTGAATTGTTTTTTTTTTCAACCATAAAATAACTATATTTACTTAATAATATATGATTGTTTACAAACAGTAGATCACCATGGATCCAAAGTTACCCACAATCATCGGAAAAATTGATCAATACACCGTCCGAGGACCCGAAGTACAAAGGTGTGTATATGCCAAGAAACAACTGAAACCCTGAAAAATGACCAATGACATAAGATCCCAGCACAAGTCCCACCCTGCCCGAATAGAAAGATAAATAAAAGGAAAATGCATAAAATATGTACACCCAAACAAAAAAGAAAGTGTGAGTGTAGTAAAACACACACACACCAAGAAAACAAAAAAGAGATAAGACAGTAGCGACGAAGATCTCGGGACAAATTAAACAGTGGCATGCGTCTAGAAGTAGAAAGAGATCCATCTCGCTAGTACTCAAAATAAATGTATCCCTTGGCAGTTGATAGTGCCCGCTTTGACAAAGAGTCAGCGAGCATATTGTGCTTTCTGTAAATGTGGAAAATAGACACTGGTTGGAGGTCCAGAAGCATCCTTTCCACCTTATCCATCCAAGGTCTGAGAGCCAAAGATCGGAGTGAACCCCGTCCACAAGCCCAATCAATGATCACGAGGGAGTCTCCAACAATGTGATGAAGAGGAAAAAGACGAGTGTTGGCAAAAAATAGTGCTAACCATAGAGCCAATAGTTCCCCTCGAGAGTATTTTCCCATACCCCCATACATCCAAACACAAAAATGCCAAGACTAATCCAAATAAATGTAAGCTCCAATACCACATATGCGACCACTCTGTTGAGAAGCACCGTCGAAGAAGGCCATGCAATCCATCAAAGGGGGAGGGACATCCCTGGGTGGAGAGGGATTCCCTAAAGTGGAATAACATAGAGTATCCAATGACTCAATGAAGTCCACCACTGCTTTCCTAGCATGCCACTCCGGAGATGAAAGTTTGCCTTTGAACATACAAAGATTCCAGGCGTGCCATATTTCCCAAATGATATAACAAGCGAGGGTACCATGTGAATCATTATAGCTAAACCAATGCAGTAAGCATTCATGGATAGTGTCACCCTCCCAGGCATTGATTCGGGAGAAAAAAATACGAACATAAATCCATAGCCTAGCAGTGAAAGAGCAGGAAACAAACAGATATAAAATTGATTCAACTTCCCTCATACATAAGGAGCATAAATTTGGCCCGATAAAACCCCGCTTCAAGAGGTTGTCCCACGTTAATATTTTATTTTCCAAGACGAGCCAAAATGAAAATTTTAATCTTGAGCAGAATTTTCCAGTTCCAGCATGTAGAATACCACCAGCAAGCCACCCCAGGATTTTGTTATATAATGGACTCATATGCGAGCTTTGCAGTAAGTGTACCATTCCGCGTATTCCAAGACCACTTAAATTGGTCATCCCCAATAACAATTCTCACATGGCTGTGTAGGAGACCATTTACATACGCAGACCATTCCAGATACATACGTCCTGTCAAGCCCAATTGGTGAGCATTTATCCAGGTTGGGGGATCACTAGGAGAATGTATTATTTTCACAATTTGATGAAGAGTCCTGTATCCCTTTGAGCGGGGAACAACTATCAATTCCCATGACAGCTTGTGGGGAAATGGTCCCCCAATGATCGGATCCTCACCCAGTACAATGTCACGACCATTTCCAGTCAGCCAAGCAATCCACTTGATTACTACGGGGACCATCGATATAACACTGAACCATATATTGGATATACCCCTATGCATCTTATTTGTAGAGCGCACCCATTGAATTATAGATTTCTTACGAAAAATATTTGCTTCTGATAACTGAGCACCAGGGGCTAACAACAATGAGAGCACACCACAAACTCTTGACTAAGTATTAGAAAAAAACAAAAATGTTCTTGAGTGACCAACCACCCTATGCTTTGGGAGATGTGATCCTTTTCCAGTCCATTAGATGAAACTTTTTCTTATCTCTCCTGGACCAAATAAAATTTATAATTTTTCTCATAATACTTGTGAGGATTGACTTTGGAATTTTACTAAAAAAAAAAAGCTAATATACCACAAGGTTTTGAAGCGCGGAGGAGGCCAAGGTAACCCTACCCCATGGTCAACCATTTCCAGCACCACGAATGAATCCTTTTGTTAAACCGTTGAAGAAACTAATGCCAATCCGAAATTCTGTAGGAGTTTTGTTTTAGGAACTATAATATATTGACGTTACATGTTTAGAAAAAGAAACATAATATGTCTATTTTATTCTTAATTTTATGGTAAGACAATCTACTCATGCATTTTAATTGTCGTATTTATAAATTTCAAAGTGAAAATGTTGAGCATTGGATGTATTCACTTTATATATTTAATATGTTAAGCATAGTTAGAGGTTGAAAAACCAAGCAATCTATGTTTTATAGTACATGTTATGCTAAGGGCCACCTTGACAAATGCAAATGCCTATCTTGAATGTTAGATTATTATACATGTCGACAGGAGGTGGTATATTGTGTTTGATTCAATGTCGAATGACCATTGGTTTCTGAGTTAAATATTATTATTATTATTTTTTTGTCATTTTCCAAAAGTGTTATATTAGATATTGAATTTTTTTTCTCAAATATTCCAGTTCATTTATCTAGCTGATCAACTTGGAGTCTTATTATAAAGACAAAGGTGGACTTCTTCTTGGCATTGAGAAATATATTTAATGCCTAGCTGATCAACTTGGAGACTTATTATAAAGCCAAAGGTGGACTTCTTCTTGGCATTGAGAAATATATTTAATGCCTAGCTGATCAACTTGGAGACTTATTATAAAGCCAAAGGTGGACTTCTTGGCATTGAGAAATATATTTAATGCCTAGAACTCTGTTGGCTGACAAAGGCTACATTTACATCATCATAAACATTTGCTAGTATAATATTGTTAAAATCACATATATGCACATAAATTATAAATTAACATATGACATTATTAGTGAGGTTAACATCTACATTAACATTATCTCCTTACACTAGCTATTAGTTTGCATTGGATTTTATGCAATGTTTACAAATTTGTCTGAAGTATTTTGTCCATTCTTTATGCCGAGGATAAAATTGCTCGTTGTAAACATTATCTCATTACACTAGCTATTAGTTTGCATTGGATTTTATGCGATGTTTACAAACTTGTTCGAAGTATTTTTTTATTCTTCATGCCGAGGATAGAACTACTCACTGCATATTGCATATTTGTTGAGGATAGAACTGATCTCACCGCCTTGAGCACCAATTATAGTTTTGCTAAAGGTAGAACTGCTAACCACCTTCACCACTAATTGTAGAATTCCCGAGGTTCTCAATATCTTATTCTTTATCTTCTTCCCATTCTAAAGCCTCTCAAGGTGCCATTGTTACACTCCTTACTATATTCTTTTATATAATTTTTTATATAAAAGCATTAACTTTTCCAAAATCAATCTCTATGTCAGTTTATCTGCACAAGACACGTGAATAACATCTCCAGCCACAGTGCATGCTACTTCCAAGTGGGATAAATGCAACAACTGGAAAAGAAAGAGAGGAAGAATGAGCCTGGGGCTATGAATAATAGCCATGGTTCTTCCCATCTTCATGTTTTGTAACATCTTCAATCACTTTTGAATCCCTAAAAAATCCCTGGCTCTTTCTACAATCGATCATCCATGGTAATATATCTCTTGGAGCAAAATTGTTTCAGGTTTGTTGAATATAGGAATTTAGGCTTACCACTACCTTATATATTGGATGAACGATGCACTACATGATCTTGCCTTAATAGAATTCACATCCACTATTGATGAAGTGGATCTATAATATGATCTGTACATCCACTTACAATCAGACAAATGGGTAATATTTTGGACATATCATTTAATGATTTTAGGAAGACATGCTTCCCTTGTAGTAGAGTTGTGGCTCCAAGCATAACATAACATTAGATTGACAATGATTTTTTTAATTAAGTAGCACTATTGTATTAATGTACATAACAAAATATAGACAAATTGTTCCCATTGTAGCCTGCCACCTAGGAAACCAGGTCTACAGTGGTTTTGAAACAATAAAAAATATTGATTATGTACATCCTAGTCTAATCCATAAATAACCTATAACTAGAGTAGTATCTAAATATAGAGGAGGAACAAAGCTCAACAAACTAAAAGACATGTAAGCAAAGATAAGATGAAAAAAACAGGGATGGCAGTTGTCATAAGAAAATCTAGAGTGTGTAGTCTTCTTCATCGAAGTTAGTGTCCACCTATATCACTGGGTTTTGGTATGCTTGGGTTGGCCCCTAGCCTATATTAAATTCATTCATCCTCCTCCATGCCTTATTTCATATGTTTAATTATGTGCTCAACACACTAATACTCCATTGCTTTATTTATTAATAGATACCCTCAATAGCAGGGGCTCCATACCGATTTGTGGGCTCGAAATCGTCTGTTGAAAGTGTTTGCTTGTATGTTGGGGATAAGGCAGGAAAAAATTGAAATCGAATGACCGTTAGGTTCCCATTACCAATCTCATTAGCAAGAGCCACTCCTGCAAGGCATATATGTGGATAATTGTGGATGTAAGCAAAAGGTTTCATCTTGCAACATAGATTCCATGCAAATAGTAGAAGCCCAAGTTGGTCAATTGGTGAGGCTACATTCAAACATATACCCATTTGAATGGTTCACTAACTTAATGCTAATTACTTTTATGGTGGCGAGTTCAAGGCATTGACGCAGGTTTTAAGGGTAGTTGAGTGGCACAATTCCCATTGCTCGAACAAGCATTTTAGGTGAGCAAGAATCTACATCCATGGCAAAGCATGATCTTTCATTTCACAATTATTGTTTTCCGGAATGGATCCTTCGCACATTCTCAGAATCTACGTATTTCAACCCACCAAAACTATGTGCTAAGTTCTATGACTAACACAACCACTTAACTTGTGGCCGATGAACACCGATAGGTGTTGGCCCGGTTTTGCAACCAGGCTTAGTGCTATGGGCACCTGCTAACTAGTAGCAGCAGTTTCAAATAGAATTAAACAAGAAACTAATCTAAACAAAACTAATCATGGATCTATGCAAGAATATAAGCAAATAATGTAAACATTTAAAAAACAAGAACAAGAAAATATTAAAGAATGAATTTGTATTGAAAAATGGGGGGCAAGCAAGTGCTTGCGATAATACCTTCAATGGTGAAGGTTGATGTTGAGCAACTCCCAAGATGAGTAGCTCCAAGCTCCAAGAGGTCTCCTTCTCCAAGGTTGCTTACAATGGCCAAAATGCTCAAGGAAGATTTCGGCAGCATGAGGATGAGATAATGGATGGATCTGAAATGAGGAGCCCCTACCACCTTTTTATAGGTTTTGGTGGTGGGAAATACCATTTGTGGTTTTGTGGAAACCAATGGTATTGACCAACATGGTTTAGGTACTTTTCCCTCCTTTTTTCCTTTTTTGAATAAAATTAATATTTTAATTCCCTTTTTAATATTTTTGGGAATTTGGACCCTTTTTGAGGGTTTTTTATGTTTTTCAGGAAAAATAATCTTTTTGAGTGGGAAAAAGGGGTGTACTAAGGTCTTTTGGTGACCTTTTGTTGGTTTCAGAGGCTCAGATGGTGGAAAAGTGGACAAATGGGTCATGTGAATAAGGGAATGAGCTAGTGAGCACTTTTTGGGTGTTAACAGATTGCCCCCTGATGTGTGAGGGCAGGAGCTCATCGTATGGCCGATAGACATCATAGTTCTTTTGTCTTTTTTCTGGGGTTGTAGGGAGGAGAAGAGACCGATTGGAGACTGGATTTGCGTCCCATGGAAGCTGCAAAACAAAAATATTACATGGCCTCAATATGAATGAGGAATAATCTCTAATAATGGACGAGGCGGGCATACCCATGCTCGTATCAAGACATATACATAACAATTAGTCCCAAGAAGGGGGATCTAATACATAAAAAATATACTGGTACATCATAATGGTCCAGAGGGTACATTATTTTGGGATGTACTCATGATCATGACATGGCTGATCTCAATAACTAATACACTGGAATAACTGATGAACTTGTTGGTACTGAAGGTGTCCAACATCTGTAGGGACGTAATGACTGTGAGCCATCTCTGGGAAGTATCTGTAACTGTATACTCGAGGGAGTATAAAACTGGGGTACATATGAATACTGTCGCCATACGCAGCCCGGATATCTATAGGAACAGTGTAACTGGTTGTATCCATAGGTAGACTCTCAAATGTGGAGGAGTCAGAAGGTATCCGGGGTCTTCGACTAATAACTGAGTGGACCAATGCCCTGTGCGAGTCTCAACGATGCGATCAAGGTGTTGAAGTCGAGCATGTGAGAAACAACCATTTGGAGAGGCACTGAGGGCTCTTCTCGAAATGATTCGTAGGCACTCATCATAAATGGTGATGAGTCCAAGACACAGGGACCTCTAGGTCTATCCTCTGGAATAAATGTGGTTGTCGTCGACAGAGGGAGACCAGCAACTAACAAGGAAATGATGGTTCCTTGATAGGAGCGTGAGGTGTAGAACTGAAGTGTGGTAGTACTGATGGTAGGACTGACATACTTGTGGGGATGGGAAGTAACTGGGGTCATATAGTGGGTAGACTCAAACTTCCTTTGTTCAGAGCATGATGACGTGGTTGACCTGGCAGCGTAGGGAACTGACTTGTAGGTGTGGGAATCATTGCTTTTAAGGATTGAAGGGTATGTATTGACTCTGGGGGGGAATCAAGCTGATGGGTGCTGTCGAGGGGTTCTCAGGGTGACATACTGCAGAATACTCTGAACAAAGGCGACCAAAATGGGGAAGCTGCCATATGAGTAGACGTGATCTGTTGTGGCACCGAGAAGCACCATTGGGTCCTTCTTCGTAGTTTTAATGAGCTCCAAGAAGGTATAAAAGTGTGCTCTAAAATGGTACTGTCCTGTGGATTTTTTGAGCCCAGGACTATTCGTGCTCATTGGTGCTTTCATTTTTAAGGAGTCTGAAAGCGATAAGAAGACTCTGTAGTGGTTGTGACTACTGTCCTATTGGTTTTACGAGCCCAGGATGGTGATTGCTTGTGGTTGCTTTCATGTTTAGAGAGTCTGAAAGCGATAAGAAGACTCTGTAGTGGTTGTGACTACTGTCCTATTGGTTTTACGAGCCCAGGATGGTGATTGCTTGTGGTTGCTTTCATGTTTAGAGAGTCTGAAAGCGGTAAGTGGACTCCATTGGTGTTCTTTTTCGTGAGTTTAGTCTCCAAGGCCCGAAAAAGCGTAAAATGATGCGGATGGAGAACTCTTCTAGCCGATGTGACTAGAGTATACCTTTTTCGTAATTAGTCTATGAGGTCTGGAAAAGGGGTAAACTTATACCAGGTAGACGCCCTTTCAGATACGTTTAGCGAGCATGAAAGGAAGCAAGATTGCTCGGCGATCTTTTCATTGTTTTAGGAGTCAGAAAAGAGCTTAATAGAAACTCCCTAAGTGCCTTTTTCGTAAAAACGGATTGCTCGGCCCGAAAAAGGGATAAAATTATACCGAACAAAAATGGATAGATGGGAGCGAGAAAAGGTCTCAAGCGTCATCATGTGTGTGGGATACTGGATTCGGTGACAGAAAGATTGTCACAAAGGGGGTTGCATCCGTTGTGGCAAGCAAACCGAGGCAAAGAGAGGGCATTTTGAAAAAATGGCCGAAAAAGTATGGGCATGAGAGCGAGAAATGATCTCAAGCATCATCACAAGCGCGGGAAACTGAATCCGGCGATATAAAGATAGTCAACCACAGAGAATGGCGGATGTGGCATGCAAACCGAGGTGACGAGGGGGGGCATGGAAAAAATGCCCAAAAAATCTAGGGGTGAGAGCGGGAAGTGATCTCAAGCATCATCACGAGCGCGGAAAACTGGATCCAGCGATATAAGGCTTGTCAACAACGGACGACGGCCGATGTGGCACGCAAAACGAGGCGACGAGGGGGGCATGGAAAAATGCCGTAAAAAATCTGGGCGTGAGAGCGAGAAATGATCTCAAGCGTCATCAGGAGCGCAGAAAACTAAGGCGACAAGGTGTTGGGACACAATGTTGATATTGGTCCTGGTGAGACCGAGAAGTGATCTCAAGCATCATCACGGGCACGGAAATATGAATCCGGCAGTGCAAATGGTGCGAAAAACGGAGGTCATAAGGACTCCGGAATGGTTAAAGGAAAGAACTAGGTTAAAAAATGGCTACAAATAAAGGTGATCCCACCAAGCGAAGGATGCAGTGGTGGGGAGAAATGATGACCCGTGGGGGAAAAATACTAGGTGTATAAAATCAACTGAAATATACAAGTGACGCGTGACCTCAAAAATGGTTGAGATCACGAATATGAAAAAGTGAGCAAGGTTAATGACCTGCCCCCATGCTATGTGCATGGGTTTTGTGATTGTGGATCACATATGTGTTGGTTTGAACGATGGGCTCATTGAGGTGTTGAGATAGAGATGATGGGGAAGGTTCAAAATGATTGATCATGCCCCCTATCCCAGGGTCGAGGTAATCTATTATGCCCCCTAACTCAGAGGTGTCAATGTGGTGCAGATGTTGTCTCAGAGAGAGATCAATAGGGCATTGAGCAACTGCTGGCGGGGTGTTATACAATGAGGCTGTGGGTCGTGGTGGCATACTGAAGTGATGATATGATGATGGGGGATTCCCTTTGTGGGGTGGATGCCCCCAGTATCTCCGACGAGGATCATGATGATGATGAGTAGGCAAGGTTTTGGGCCTGCCCCCATGTTGTGGACATGTGGTTTCCTGGTCGATTTGAAAGGGTTGAACCTGTGTGTCAAAGGGATCAATGGAAGGGGCCGACCAGACAGAGGGGTATCCAGTGGAGATCGTATAAATGGCAGGGTCAAGGCCAGGCATTTCGGTATCTGACCAAGTAAAGACATCAGTGAATTCTTGGAACAGTTGTTGGTATTCTCCGATCTCATGCTCACTGTGGGAGGCTCCTAATGTAATGGTATGAAGGGCACCAAGTGGGTCAGAGATGTCAATGTGGATGACGGGAGAAATATCGTCCATGGGATCCATTAGCCAGTCGACTTTAGTAGGAAGGAAATCTTTGGACTCAACCGCGGATTGGGTAGCGGTGGTGGATGAAGTCTCTTCCGGGAGGAAGTATGGACGATGGTGCATGTCTTCCCAAGGATGATTAAGGGCAGTAGGAGCCTCTAGAATTTCTTCATCATTGCGGGAGCTTTGAGTTGTCAAATCAAGTGATGAGGTAGTGGTAGTCGAAGAGATCATGTAGATGGTGTTAATCTCTCCGGATGAGGATGATGCGGGAGGGTAGATCTCCTCGATAGTAGGGGGTGCCGTCTCTAGGTCCAAATTGTTCATCTCGTAGAGAGTTGTTTTGTAGTCTGGGATGTCAGGACAGTTGTGGGAGTAGTGGCCGTAAATACCGCATATCGCACATGGGTGGTTGGTACGCAGTGATTTATCACGAGGCGTAGGGTTTGGATCTAGTTTGACCACCGGGATGTTGGGGTCATCGTCCAACATTTGCATGTGTTCCTGCAATGCAGGTAACTGTGGACACTGATGGGTTGGATGGCCTAACTCATCACACAGCGAGCATTTTGGAGGAGCACGGAATACGGGGGGAGGTTTAACTGCCTTGGGTGGGGGTACCGCAGTGTATGGTTGTGGGCCTCTGCCCCCAGTGGGCCTGATGAGTGGAGGGGGATTCGTCGATGACGAAGGAGTAGTGATACTGGGAGGTGGTTGGGTAGAAGTAACAATGGGTTGCACCGGTTGCAGGATGACATTTGGTGTCGGCGGTGGAACTGGAGGCGAAATATACCACACGGGTAATCCCAATGTTAACTCGGGTAGACTAAGGGTAGCCATAACCGGGGCGCTTACTACACCCGAAGGAGGAAATAGAAAGGGGATTGTGTGGATGGGTGTAACCCCAATGTGACTAGGGACCAATGGTGGTTTGGGTAACAAGGAGGGTTGATTACTGGGTGTTTATGAAAGGGTGCAGAGGTTAGCGACGTGGGTCTCCGGTGACGGTGGTGGAATGGCCTGGAATGTAGAGGTCATCGGTGCCTCGGAGTAAAGTCTGGGTCCTACTAAGGAAATGAATGAGGTAGTTGCACCACAAACAGGTTGTTCAACCATGGGGAGAACATTTTCAGGTGTGGCGGGGGCCTTGGGATCGTAATAGGTGAGCTGGTTGACCTTGACCACGCGTCCCTCATGGCGGAACTGCATGGTGCGAAATACGGATGAGGCAATAGCCCGCATGGCATACATGTAGCTGCGACCAAGTAAAAGGTTATAGTCTAGTTGGGCATTGATGACCTCAATGTCAATTAGGACAGTTTTGCCCGCCAGCTGGACGGGGACATTGGCTAAAAGACCTTGGGGTTGTGCCGAATGACCGTCATAGGCTCGCAACGCAGTGGTGGACTGCTGGAGAGTAGGGGATCCCAACTTCTGCCAAACGAATGTGGACATGATGCATGTGGAGGCCCCTTCATCGATAATGCACCGATGGATAACAAGATTCCGAACAGAAACGAAAACTTGGAATGCTAAAGAGGAAGGCAGGCGTGGTTCAGATTGGTCTGAATCGAATGCGATCAACTGTGAATCATTGGGGTCAATGGCGCCAATGGCAGAGAGCAAAGTTTTGCGCTGCGAAGGACAATTTTTTAAAACTTCTAAAGCAGACATGGCTGCAGGAGACTGGGCTAAGTCGTCTACGATGTTGTAATTCGACGTAGCCCGAGCGTTGGGATTATTGTTGATACGACGAAGTGGGAAGCGAGGTGCTTTGGAATCGCCATCAAGTGGAGCCGGAGGTATACGTAACGTTTGATCTGTGGGATTAACGTTAGTGTTCTTGTCAGCAGGAGGGGCTTCAGAAGTGGAGCCATATTGGTTCCTTCGGGTTTGGAGGTTGGCATCGGCAGTCGACATCATCAACAAATGGTGAGTACCTGAATCGAACATGGGTTGATCAGGGGATGCATAAGTGATCTGCTGTGGTGGCACGTTGCCCTGAGGGGGGGGATAACGGCTGAGTGTTCACTACACCCTGGTTTGGAAAGGGGTTTTGCAGCACCAAGGGTTGATGTTGAGGTGGTGGAGGGTTGGGTGGCGGCTGAGGAGCCGCTTGCCCTTGACGATGGGCATCGTCGGTCCAGAGTTGCCGAGCTTGCTCCAAATGTGGGCAAGAATGCGTGTAATGACCATAGACCCCGCAGATAGAACAAGGGTGGTTTGTTCTGAGGTTATTATTTCTAAGCTGCTTAGGATTCCGATCCGGATTGCGGTTGGGAGGAGCAGCATTGTTATTCTGCGGAGGATTGGGAGGTGGAGGACCTTGCTGAAGTTGTTGGTTATTACCGCGGTTGCGACCTCTACCACGGTTCTGTTGCGCACCTTGGTTGCGCTGGTTGTTTTGGTTTTGGGGGCTGGTTGTGCTGTGTATACACTTTCCCTTGAGCAGTGGGAGGATTTTGGTTCGCCGCAGGTGCGGGAGCAGGTTGTGGTGGATAATAAGCCTGTGGGGCTGGAGGTGGTCCAATTGCCTGTTGGGGTTGTTGGTAACCCTGAGCTATTAGAGGTGTTGGGTTAGCTGCCGCAGCATGCTATGGATAGTACACTGGTTGAGGTGCAGCTGGGGGGGCGTATGCAGGTGGTGCATGACCAAAACACTAAGGTGGACATGAAGGTCCATGGGTATGATGGTGATGTGCCATGGGAGCATATGAACTGGTTGCTCCAGACTGAGATGTATCCCACGAAAGGTCGGGACCATGGCTAGGATGTGTAATGGAAAAGGGTTGGGGATGCGAGGCCATACGACCAATGATGCCATCAACGGCATGGGATGCCCCCGGCGCATCATGTTGGGATGACTCGCCCCGAGGGGCGTTTGGAATAATGGTATACAGATAACCCGATTGGGCGTAAATGAGATCAAACTATTGGGCTTTGAGGATGGCCTCTTCTTCAGACTGGGGTATTTCAGATGCCACATCCTTCGCAATGAGAGGGAGAAGGGATTTTAGAAACCAATCTAGGAAGATACGGTCGTATAACTTGATTTTGCAGAGGCTTCGACGTCGACGCCACTCATGAATGTGGTCAGTGATGTGGGTGGCCGTGTTCTGTCTGCAAGACAGTAGGATCTCGACGCCCGCATCATAGTGGACATGTAACTGAAAGAACTGCAGGAAGGTCGAGGCAAGGGAGGTAAAGGTGGCATGCGTCCCATGGGGCTGCTCTATATACCACTTGGCCACAGAGCCAGTGAAGGTGCGCTGTAATAGACGGAGGCGGACAGAGTCGTCCACTATGGAGTTGGAGGAACACCATAGATGGAAGGACATGATATGGTTCTGGGGGTCTTCACCTGCCTTGCCCTCAAACTTAGGGATGTCAGAGGGGAGTTTGGTGGGCATGTGAGGCCACGTAGGATCGTGTCTGATAGGGTCATTAGTGAGCCTGGCTAAATCTGGCAAGTTCAGACTCGCCATATACGGTAAGCTAGCAGATGTAGTGACTGGGACTGGGACATGCCTAGTCATGGTGGTATGATGTAGGGGTCCAGTAGCGCCTAAAGGTATGCTAGGTATTGCAGGTATATGTCCTGCAATAGGTGTGGTCTGGTATGGGCCAGCGCCTCCAAGTGCAACATGGGTTACACTTGGGTTAGGAATAGTAGTGGCGATTCCAGGAATCTGGGTTGTGGGAATCAGAGGGGGTGTGACCCCTATGTTGGGCATACCCATAACAGGTGGTGGACCTGTGTTGGGGATTCCGATAACAGGAGGTGGCCCTGTGTTGGGCATTCCTAAATGTGGAGTGTTTGCCATATTAGGCATACCTAAGGGGGTAGGTGTTGCCATGGATGGCACCGCAGTAGAAGGGTCAGTAGACGTCTCTCCTATGGTGCTAGTAAATAGCGGATCAAATGGTGTCCAGACATAATGTTGGTTGGGAAAAACTCAGTGGGGTTTTCGGATTCTGCCTCAGAATCAGAAGTGAAGTGAGGCGTGTCAGAATCGGATGACTGTCTAGTTGACCGACGATGTGTCGAGTCAAGGGATAAGGCTCGGCGTCTGTGACGTGGTGAGCCAAGTAGACTGAACTCTGGGAGTTCGCCCTGTAGACGACGAGAGCGTCTAAAATTCTCAATGGTGAGAAAACAAGTTTTTGTGAAAAAATCTGTATGTGTAAAATGGTAATATATGAAAAACTCAAAACCCTAATGCAACCAAGGGTGCAAGAAGGGGAGTAAAAATGAAGGCTCTCAGACCAAAAAATCAACCTCAAAAAAGGAACTTATTCTAGCAGCTGTGCTACAATAAGTGGAGGGATGCAACAAATGGTCAGAGTACCAACATGCAAATAGCTTCTAGAAAAAATAGGTGTAACTAGACCAAAGGTGGGTTGAATCATGCAAACACCTAACTAAAAGTATTGTGAATCAACAAACTATATTCTCTGCAAGGTGATGAAATCCAAGTCAGACAATATTGAATGATGAGTCCACGGCTAGATATCCCCCTACCGGGAGGGACACCGGGTAATCAATCCTAAAGAATGGCTACTAGGATACTCCGTTCATGACGTGTCGAGAAAAGGTAAATCTGTCGTTTGGTCCTTGATCACAATATCCCAATACAGGGATATCCCGAGAACTGCGAATGGTAGCCCTTCGGTTACTGAATGGATTTCGGTATTCCACTCAGGCTTCCGGAACCATCCTCGCGACTTCAACCCTCCTAGGGGAGAGGCCTTCCCACAAACCGGTTGTGACGGCGCCAATAAATACTAAGAGGTTTTAGCTCCCTAAAGGACAACAACTATGTCTCAGATGTAATAACTGAGGGGTGTTATTGGAACACCTATTCCCCCAATACTACCTAGCTACAAAGTTCTTTTAATGTTCCCCAAGTGGAGTTAAAAGTGGGTTGAAATTAGGGTAAGTTTTAAGGCTCAGTTTAAAATTAGTGTTTGATTGGGTGCACGTGTGGTATTTTAAACTGAAAATTGAAAAAAGTAAATGCTAAGTACTTAAAAAACAAAGGATCTTTTGAACAAAGCAAATATTATGACTTTTTCAATAAATGGGAATTAAATGCTTTTCAAGGACTATTCAAAAAACAAAGGATCTTTCAAACAGGAAAGCAAATAATAAACTTCTTTAAGAAATAAATGGATTTCTTTTTCAAAAATTGCTATGGGCAAAATATGAAGGAAGTAAACAGTAAATTTTTTTAATCTAGATAAAATGCAAACAAATGCTTCTTTCAATTTCTGAAAATTTTTAAAAATACTTATTCAAATGTGCATTCTAAATAGTAAAATTTTCCTATGGCTGTAAACAATGCTGGAATTTTAATACTGGAAAATATGGGCTAGAATGGGTGAACTGAAGTGATAAATAAAACTAAAATAAAAGATTAGATAAATTTCTATGAAATTTTTTTAAAATATAATAGCATATTTGGAGTCCTTGATCAAAAACACCCAATTTGAAAAAAAAAATGGTTTCAAACAGAGTTCGGGAGAGGGAGATATGGTCGTTTGAAAATTGAGCCGCGCGGCCAAAAAATCACATCGCGGGTTTCGGGCTAAAAGTCGCGATGTGCATCGCGGGTTTTGGGCTAAAAGTCGCGATGGACCGCGTGGGTTTCTGTCGCACAGTCGCGATGGGAAGCGCGGGTTTTGACCGCGAAGCCGCGATGTGCAGCGCGGAATTTCGGCGCACAGTCGCGATGAGCCGCGCGGAAAATGACTGCGAAGCCGCGCTGTGCAGCGCGGAAATAGGCCGCGAAGCCGCGGGGAATCGCGCGGAAAAAAGCCAAAAAGCCGCGATGAGCCGCGCGACTGTTAGGCTAAAAACTGCGAGGCGAAAGCCGTGCACGGGAGCCGAAAAACGAACCTGAAAATTGAGAATTCCGGGCTGTTAATGGCAATAGATGGGGCCAAAAACTAGAGCAGCAATGGATCTGCTATCTAGGATGGCAGATCTATGGATCTAAAGGCTAAAAACTAATAAAAAACTAAGATTGAAAGCAAAACTTGAGATCTATTGTTCAAAGCCAGCGGAGTCGCCAAAAACTGTTGGCCCGGTTTTGCAACCAGGCTTAGTGCTATGGGCACCTGCTAACTAGTAGCAGCAGTTTCAAATAGAATTAAACAAGAAACTAATCTAAACAAAACTAATCATGGATCTATGCAAGAATATAAGCAAATAATGTAAACATTTAAAAAACAAGAACAAGAAAATATTAAAGTATGAATTTGTATTGAAAAATGGGGGGCAAGCAAGTGCTTGCGATAATACCTTCAATGGTGAAGGTTGATGTTGAGCAACTCCCAAGATGAGTAGCTCCAAGCTCCAAGAGGTCTCCTTCTCCAAGGTTGCTTACAATGGCCAAAATGCTCAAGGAAGATTTCGGTAGCATGAGGATGAGATAATGGATGGATCTGAAATGAGGAGCCCCTACCACCTTTTTATAGGTTTTGGTGGTGGGAAATACCATTTGTGGTTTTGTGGAAACCAATGGTATTGACCAACATGGTTTAGGTACTTTTCCCTCCTTTTTTTCTTTTTTGAATAAAATTAATATTTTAATTCCCTTTTTAATATTTTTGGGAATTTGGACCATTTTTGAGGGTTTTTTAATGTTTTTCAGGAAAAATAATCTTTTTGAGTGGGAAAAAGGGGTGTACTAAGGTCTTTTGGTGACCTTTTGTTGGTTTCAGAGGCTCAGATGGTGGAAAAGTGGACAAATGGGTCATGTGAATAAGGGAATGAGCTAGTGAGCACTTTTTGGGTGTTAACAATAGGTCACAATTTAAGTGCTATGAACAAGTTATATGTTACTTGTTCTCTATGCTTAGTTGTAATCACCAATTGTCTATGCTTGAGCTATCTGTTACCTTCTTTTATTAAGTCACTACCTATTATTCATGCATGGGCTATGAGTTATCCATGCATCAATTAATAGTTATTATATATATATTATAATTGTTTATTTGGAATTCTGAACGACGACCATAAAATCAATCCGGACAGTACACTTGTCCTATCCTCCTCCAATCTAGGAAAAGCATAGATGGTAGTCCACCCCAAATTCTAAGATATAAACACCTATCAGTGTAAAATTTTTGTGTACCATGAACCTTAATTGTGTACATGCACGTCACTAAAATGAGTTAGATTTGTTTTGAATCATAAAAAGATGTTTTGATACTTAGAATATTGAGACTTATAGTGTAACTAGTTGGGAAGGTTCTACAACGTCATTCAAAAAAGAATATATAAGATTTCTCTTTATAATAACCAGCGTAGATCCATCTTAAATCTGTATCTATCAAGCACCGAGAGGGATCCAATTTCTTGAGGTGTATTTCTTTTTTGAAATTTAAACTCAAGAAATTTGATATCTCTTGATTGATAGATCTGGGTTTAAGTTTTAAGTTTTTATTTTATAAACGAACATCGATATTTTAATTACTTTTCATAATATTTTATTTTATGACCCAACATGGTTTTTTTTTAAATACTTTCCATAATTTTTTATTTTATGAGCCGACATGAATTTATTAATGGCCGACATAATATGGTACTTCACTTTTTACTATCACTTTTTACGTTTTATTAGATGACATGAATTTATTAATGGCCAACATAATATGGTACTTCACTTTTTACTATCACTTTTTACGTTTTATTAGATGTAACGCTACATACACGTTACAACATCTCCCCCATATTGGGCTTTAGAGCACCTCGTTTCACTCGGTGCAATAATGTAAGACAACCATGTGATTACTATACTATAAAATCCGCATAATAAACATAATCATACTACACAAAATCCATAATTTTGACCCACTCCCAGCTATGGAAGGTTACATTAAAAATAGAGATGGCATGTTTGCAATGTCCATTACCACTTACTCAACTTGTTATGGTTGTTGGGTGACCATAAAAAAATATGAAATATATCTCAAGACTCCATCAAGAAGATTTCCACATGGCCAATGCTTTCAATCTGCCATGCCTTCCAAATTTGATAACGATCGTCATCATACCATTAATACATATATTGTAAACAAGATAAGCCGTAGGCAGAGACTATATGTTCCACCTTTACCTATTAGTTAGTATCATATTTCAACTTTTATAAAGTTAAGTAAAAGTTCCATCAAAATTTGTATTTAAAAATATTTTTTTGAAAATTTATATTTACATTTGATTGGATAAAAGGTCTTGAATTGACCATTTTTATCATTGTCGGGCTTTAAAAAAATTAAGAAAAAAAAACAAAAATAAAATGAATAACTTACCCTTACATAACCTTACCTCCACATATTTTGTATTACTTGACATGGAAGTAATTGACATGTCAATCTATCCTCTGTTGCTTGCTCGGTGAACCATAACTTGCCCTCCAAATGAGTTTACACTTGCTTGAAGCCAAGCTGCATGCACCATGCTCCTTCCAAGGGTGCACACGTAGTAGGATAAGAGGTTTACACTTGCCCGAAGCCAAGATGCTTTCACCATGCTCCTTCCAGGGGTGCAAACGTAGTAGGATATGGAGGCTAAGTTTTTCAGAGGCTATGTAGATTCCAATATTTTTAAGGTTTATAAAAAATCGTTCATTTTAAGGTTTAGAGGTCGCATTAGGTCATCAATATTTGTTGCAGAATATGTTGAGTGTTTCCATTGTCTTCTATTGCAAGTGAAGTTCAGTTTTAACATCGCACATCCCGGGGTGGAGATGCTACTATTGCTATTGAATACATCTCATGTATGATGGTAGGAATAATGGAGTCGAGGATCTCATGTATGATGGTAGAAATAATGGAGTCAAGGATGACAAAATCAAGGCTGGTTTCTCAAAACATTTATAGTGGTTGACTGAGAGATTTCTCCCTTGCCAAGATTGAGAGCTAATGTGGTTCAAACTCCTTCCATGAATGCATGTGACTCTTTAGCTGTGTGTTTTTTTATTTTTGTTTATTTTTTGTTTTTTACAATTTTCGAGGGTTTTTAGAAAAATTCCTAGGTGATTTTGATCAATATGCCCCTCTTGTTTATGCTCATGAGATGCTTCTGACACCTGAGCATCACCATTCTTCTCGCTGGTGGGTGATGCCCCTGACAAATCAAGTGCATGCCAAACTCTTGACATAGTTTGTGGCTTTAATCTGAGTTTACAAATTGGGTTATTGAAAAATACTCTGTGCTCCAAAACCCCTAGATATATCAATCTTCAACCTCAAAAAGCCACAATAACATGTCATGTTTTACAAAAGGAGTTCAGATTCCTTTAGGAACATACAAATTGAGATATTTCCTGCACTCTTTCTTGCCCTGCCTGGTAATACTCAGATGATTGATAATAGTCCAGAAGAATTTGAGTGGCTTTAGTTGTAGTGATTTTCTCCAATGGATCGTCTGATTTAACCACCTATTCAGAAGAACAAAAATTTAACTTCACGATGAATATAATTGAGATTCACATTGCTATATAAAATGCAACAGTAGTGGTTCTATTCAGGGCACTATAATTACCCGCAATTTCATGGATACCTTCAGAGTCGCTTTTACTTTGTCAAAATCTGAGTTGATGCACCGGAGGAAGTGATCAAAAGGATTTCAAAAGGGCGGACAAGGGAAGCCCGCTTGCTGGAAAAACTGGAAAACAGACACCAAGTAAATATCATATTAATAGGTTGTGCACATAGTTCCAATTAGGACTCTTAACTATCAAATTGTAAATTAGAGATGTTCTAACAAGCGAAAATTGAATCTGAGACCCTAGAACTAGACTGAAATAGGTTTTGGGTATTCCCAACAGCCTCTAAATTGAAATAGCCATTTGTCACTCCTATAATAACGTCAATTTAGCTGACATATGCATACTAAAATATAGCTAATCCCCATGATTTATACAAACTACTAATGTATTACATCAATTTCATATTTAGTTAACATTGGCATCACAACGACGCTTCTGGTTTTTGCTTTCATGTAATTTAGTGCTCAAAATATAAAATCTACCTGCCAGGCCTCAGATGCCTTCTAAAGTAAACAGTTCCTTAATCGAATTCAATCAAATGAATCCCTTTAAGGGCATTTGGAATCCAAACCCAAAATACAAGTTCCATTTCCATAAACGTTATCCAACTTCAGAAAACGCAAAAAAAATGAAAATTGCAGCTTTTATAGCATCCCTGAACTTAATAAGTGGACATAACTGAAGCTATCAAAAGAAGGAAAAATCCACAGAGGAATACAAGGGTTTATTACCTTTATCTAGGAAAAATATCCACACCGAAATGATTATGGCTAAAAAAGCATTGAATTTGAGCCCAAACCCCCACCCTTCCGTTATTGAAAGTGGATTACGCCATTCGAGTCAAAACTCTATCGGGTCCGCAAAGCCTCCACACTCTGAGCTTCCATGGAGGATTTCGTCCAACACATGAAGAGACGTTGCTCGTGCAGGGGTGCTTAGTCCTCGCCTAATAGTGCAACTTAGTCCCTAACCATGATACATACATTTATACAGCTCAAATGAAGAAGCCGAAGCCAAAGCTGTCGAGGGTTTGAAACCCACCTCCATACACCATGACTTCTCAATATGACTATGCTCATTTACATTGAATGTGTCTAGAAATAAACAAATTAATTTTGTCCATTATTTGAGGGATTGAAGCAACCAAGAGTACCAAGAGTACTGCAGTGAGGCTTAAATTTCTTGAACCAAGAGTGTTGGATTTTGATAAAAGATATTATGTGTTGTGAATGTGGTGGAATATTGTAGAAGCAAGAGGGCATGCCAATGCAAATAATGGATGTCAAGTTTCTCTCTCTGGCCACCCCGTATCCCTTGTCAGTCTTGTTAGTCTGTACACCTTGTACACCTGTTAATCCACTAAGAAAAATATATTTCCATATCTAAAGTAGGATTGTATTTTTATTTTATTTTTTATTTTTGTTAATTCCGATCAATGATAATATTAGTCTAATCATGATCCGCATCGCAGTTGGCAAGTCATTGACGTTGATGCAACTTTGACAAGTTTCGACTTCGACACGACTTCAACTCGACAGGTTCCAAACTCAACACAACTCCGACGAGTCTCGACTTCGACACACCTCGACACGTTAGCACCTTTGACATATTGAACAACCTCGTAGTTCCCGACATCGACAAGTTACGTCAACATACGACCAACAACCGTCGAACTTTGACAAACTGTCTCTCTGTCTTCCATTCGACTGTAACGGTTGAGCTGTTGAACCACTCTAACTTCTTCTTTGTAGATGAATGCAACGGGAAGGCACCAAAGCATCTCAGAAATCTATATAAGCATGTATAATATTGTTACATACAATCAAGGGATTTACCTGCTTACATCTAATAGAAGTTCAGTTCGCATTCTTGCATATTGTCTGTGCATATTTATGTTTATTTGTGTAGTGTAATCCTGCTATGCTCATTCTGCTGATTCTTAATTGCTTCTGCCATAACAGAGATGACTCATTCAATCGAACTATTGTCCCCCTCGTGCTTCGTAAACACGACTCGAATCAAATCAACTCAGTTGATTCAATAAAATCTCAACATGTATTTATATATTTTATTAAATAATTGTTGTTAAATAAAATATTTTGATTCTTAACATTATAGATTTCAAATTTATTCAATGTATCTGCAAAAATTAATTGGAAAAAGTGGAACATATAGTCTCTGCCTATATGTTGAAAAGAGTGGAACATTAATAGTGACAAATCTAGCTTAATTAGTATACAATTTTGGGATTCCAACTGTTGATCCTCGAGTCTTTGCCGAGTCATCAGTGAAGTTTGACCCTATATCCAAAAAGGGTCTTGTGCTGAATCCAGTATGGTGATTTTTTCTGGAGTTGACTGTGTTCTCTGAAAGCGAGCTAGTTAAACTCTCCCTCAAAACTCTTGGCCTAAATTGGTCAAACTTGGTTTTGGTTAATAAGTTTTGAGTTTTGTTGAGTCTATATCCCTTCAACTTCAGGATTGTTGAGTAGTTGCAGAGTCTTATGACTTTGATTGATATTACTATGATTATAATCGACAATTCGTAAGTTGTGACTTTGATTGGCACTAATATGAATGACGATCGCAAACTGGTAAATAACTAGGGCTAACTTCAAATCCACAGTAAGAATGTGGGTGGGTGTAACAGAAAAGGACACTAAAAGTACAGGAAATTTCATAGCAAGTATTACAGAGCACATGAAAACAAGGTATTGCTGGAGTAAACTTGTAAATATCCAAAACAACACTTAGGTTTTAATCAATCTCTCAGAAAGAAAGCTTAGAGTTAAACCCAAACCCAAAATATTAGCATTGTTGAGAAACAAATCAGAAAATAATATATTGAAAGTCTTACTGAAAGAATGAATAAAGAAGATGAAGGAAAGAAGCTGCACCGACCTCCAATGCAAATATACGGCAAGCGGTGCGCGCCTCCGATATAGCCTACATCATAGAAAATGCCATATATTGGTTTGGTCACCATTGGCAAGTTGACAATATTCTGAAGGAACTGCATGGTGCCAGGGTCGAGCGATGGCTTAATGAGTGAATAGCAATGCTTAAAGTAAGTAACTACCCAAGCACGTACGATCCCCCACCTCCCCCACACTCTGATAACTTATGAACCAATATACCCCTCCACACCAAACATATTAAAAATGGCTTATCCAATGGAGACTCGTACAGGACTCTATACTCACAGTGATCATATAAAATAAAACATCTGAGATTGGTGACCCGTGATGAATAAGAGAGGTGGTTTGAAGGTGAATCCTTCCTTTTTATTATAATAGAAAGCATTCCAAGTAGCAAAGGTGTTAGATGATCATATGCCCACTTGAATTTGTCCCAGTGAGTGAGATCAGACATATTTTTGTCCTACGCACACAGTAGATACCACCTCTGCAGAGTCCCCAAATGGCATGGCGTCGGGCACTGATGAAAATATAAAAATATTTGCATCGATCTATGCAATATTTCACCTACAATATGCCCATCTGCGAGCACGTTTCTATGACTGCTTTAACTATGTGCAACAAACAAGACCGAAGACTGATATTTCAAATCTAGAATTCTTCCCCTCGTTGTTCTCATTCCCATCTATCAAGCTTCTATTTTCATCCGTCCAGGATTCCTTCTCCGCATTTAAAAAAAATCTCCAGTTCAGAATAATAGATGCAGCGAGGTAATGTGGACGAATATTTGGCCATTTCTTGACATTATGTAAACAAGTTAGTGGCTTTTGTTAGAATTGGTGGCCAAAATAAGTCGACCCAGATCTCCATGTCTCTAGCGCTGCTTCTTCTATCCACAATCCCTACAAAGATAACAAATCAAAGTTCCTTCCCTTGTCAAAGAAACAAAGAAGGTTAGTGAGATAACAAAGCCATTAATCCAAACCAAAAGCAATCATCTTGGAGCAATCGATACACATAAATAGATCCGTAGCATTCCTCCTTAACATAGGGATCCCCTTAAAAAAAATTCCCAAACCCGCCTCATCTCTTCGGCAATTTGTAAATTAGTTGCAGAAAATACGTTTTCCCCTGAGCGGTGAGTAAAATCATAAAGAACTGATAGTGGCAATCAAAAGAGGGAAAATCCATACCGAGTCACTCCAAAGACGCTGAAATTTGTCCTCTGTGTGAGGATTCATGACGGGCGAGCTCACAACAAAAAAAAAGGTGAATCCTTTGGTAGAAAAGGTGGAGTTCTTTGGAAGAGTGCATGACCATATTCTAGATGGAGTTCTTTGGAAGAGTGCATGACCATATTCTAGATTATTCTCAGTCCTTATGAGCTGACAGACATTTATAAAAGAAAAGAAATCCGAGGAGGAGGTATTTAATGATGGGCAACGTATAATCTAAATTCAATGTTATGAAGCACGAGCTTGCACATTGTCAACTATGATGTCTGTCTACCCAATTTTTATGTATGTTAGACTCCACTAGAAATACAATATTTAGAAGTTATATTTAAAATGTTAAAGTTATGTTCTATTTTAATTTTAATTTTATGTGTCAATGATAAAAATAGTTTTTTCATACCCTTTTCACTAGTGAGAATTAAACACTTACTAATATATTTTATTAAATAAATACAGATAAATAAATAAAATTAGTCAACATTAAACAAACTATAATCAAGGTTTAGAAATATTTTGGTACTTAGAAAATTAATAGTACATATATTATTAGTGTAAAAATATGTTTTTAACATTCGGCTCAAGTTTTTAACATGTCCTGCAATGGCGGAAGGTAATGACCTATGCAGACTTATTTACTAATGGTCTAATTTTTTAGAATCGATTGATGATTTTAATTGGGTTGCATATTTCATTTTTGTGACCAAATACAACACATTATTCCCTCTCTTATTTTTATTTCTAATGTGTTATACCTAACATGTTCCTAATGCTTTACAATTTTGATATGGTTATTTCTTATTTTCCAGAGATATAAAATACACTTATATTGATCCATGCAATATAGTTTTACCCTTGGAATTTAAGCCACGATTTGAATTTTGTTCAAGGAATGATATTTTGTAATCCTTCCTTTGTGAAATATCCAATGGGAAACTAAAAGGAACAAGGTTTCATAATCCTTCCTTTGTGCAATATTGAGTGGGGTCTTTCCATAATCATTAAGTACATAGAAAAGAACAATGTTTTTGGCTCTACACTTGATAGTTTTATTTTTACTTTCAAGGTATAACTTGAAATGAAGTTGAGTGCAGTTGTAGCTTCTTGCTTATTGCTTTTCTTTATATAATTAGTTTTTTGAAATTATTAGGCTCTGAAGTCATATCTATATCTTAATGTGACATAATCAATTAGTCATTAAAACTAGTCAATTTTTATGTCTCTTTAGATTAACCCCAATATCATTACCTTATGATCATATTCAATTTATATTTATTTTATTTTATTTTATTTTCAATTGTGATAATGTTTTACTAGACACTTGAATTCCATACAAACTCAAACAACAACAATAGATAAGCATGCTCCTCATAGAGATGTTTCATCCGGCTCCAATTTACAGCATTTGTTCAATGCCAAATCAGAACTAGGCATAGCAAATACAATCCAATAATATTAGGTGTTAAGAATTAATCCATGATTTATTAAAACTCTCTGATCCATCACTTGAATGATCTGTTTTTCCATCTATCACACAACTAGGCCATGGAACTAAAATACTAACCAAAGATGATGACGTCGTTTCTAATCACCCCTACATGAACCTTGTTTTTTTATACAAGAATTTTAAACCAGTTTAGCATAATTGTTGAAAAATATAGATCATCTTCAAGCTTAAGACCTCTCAGAGAAACGAAATATCATGTTCCATTAATTTCCAAGAGCAGATCAACCATTTCCTTTGGCAATGAGGAAATGCCAAAATTGAAAGCCACATTGACACGTTAATGGTGTTTTTACAGGATCGACCTCATTTACCCTTTGGGATTACATATTACTTTTAGTGGGTCTTAACCTTGTACTAAAGGATGTATAACAATATGTTGTCCCCAACTCACATCTGAGTCGAGGAAAGAAATAAAATTTGTACAAATAGTTCGTTTATTTTTCCCCATTTTTTCCCTTTTCAAATCTACTTGTAGAATATTTATGTGGAGAATATCTATATGGTTGAGTGGGGCATCCATCTTACCCATACAAATTGGATGTATGTACCAAAATAATTGAATGATTAGATCATTTTCTTTCTCCTTGTAAATTATAATATTTAGGGGGATCATTGTGGATATTGTTTTCCACTTCACTAATAGAACATGTAACTTTTGGAATATTTATTACTTTTAATATGTATACATAATGATTGGTGCCTACATTTTCTTGCTAAAGAAATGAAATGGTACTAGAGGTGTCCAAAACTCACTATTATCTTCTAAAACTAGTTAATCTAGCCATTGTTAATGCACGCGTTAGATAATCCCCTTAAAAGTTAGTTCTACTTAGTATTAAACAAAAATATGCACACTTATCCACTCTCAAGAAACACATATCCATGCAAGGCATTACCCTTTCACTTTCCCTCGTATCGAAGAAGGAGGATATATATCCAACCAAATTTGAAGAGTAGATAACCAAATTGTCATTTAGAAATTGATCACTAGATTGTCTTCTAGGAAATATCTTGAAAATAAACAAATTTTATTAGAAAAATATTTAGGACACATAATAAATAATGATTATGGGAGGATTTCAAAAAATGCTAAAATGAAAAGGACCGAGAGGATATAATTTCATATTCTAATGTGTTTTAGACAATGCCCTTAAATGTAGAATTTATCAAGAAACCAATCCTCTTAAAGAATACATCCCTTGAAGGGGGATTGAATCCCTCTATGTGCAAATATTTCCTCAAATGTTTACACTTTAAAATTGGTTTTTCGTTTGAGGTATTTGATCCCTATTAAGGATTGAGAGGTCGAAGGTTAAGATGGATCTAAGATGGTATTATATATATCACACACCTCACACCCAAATTCCAAAACTGGCACACTTGCACCAAAACCCACACCCAAACACTCTAGGTACCTTGCCTCATGCCAAGTTTGAATGTGGAATGAATACACATGCAACAAAGTCAAACCAGGAAAGTCCTTGTAGATAAAATTCGAAAGAAATTTCTAGTTTTGTAATAATTTTAAATTTAAATTTAAATTGAATTGAAAACCATCTTAGCATCCTCAAGCTTGCCAATGTATTGTATGGGACCTAATAAGTTTCCATTCATCATTGTAGGTTGTAGTAAGTATTTGAAAAATTAATCAACGGTAGAATTGTACTTGAAGAAACATGAAAAACCATAAAAAAGAGTATGCTTGAAAGTCAACTAGAGAAGCAACATAAATGAATCAAGAACTACAATAAATTGATATTTCCCATTTCCTAACAAAAAATAGTGCTCCAATCCAATATGGGAGAAAATGACCAACCTTGCACTAGATGCATATCATTGCCTCCAATGAGTTTAGGGAATTGTTCATTGTTTTGATAAGTATCTATGCAGGCTTGATAATTTGCTCCTCCAACATAATTTCACTACTTCTGACATTTTCCCTTGCATGAACACAACTGAATATTTGAATTTTACATTGAAACATACTTGGATTTACATAATGATAGTAAGCTAGTTTCTAGAACCTCCACTTTGTCTTTTATATCAACTCAATAAGTCTTTAGTCTATGATTATCATAGGGGATGGATGATTTCCATGGTCCATTCGATTAGCCACATGGAAATAAATATTTATTGGTACATTGATTAGTTTTTTTGTGGTATCTTAGTTTTCCTCCAAACAAATCCTAGTTGTGCACCCATCCTTCTTAGTTTCCCAAACCCTCCACCTAAAGGGTACTTTATTGTGGAAATAAAAGTTGAATGGATATGTCAAAGTTTCATTTGCATACAACATATTTGGTAACCCATTAGGATAGTGAACAAAAAGAAAGCACCCTCCTTTACATGCATGTTAGTTAAATATTTAGATGACAAGATGAGAATGATTGAAGAAGTATTACAACATTTGCAAAAACACCAAGCTTGGTTTTTGCTGCAATGGTAACACACTACAACATTTAATATAAAAAGTGAATTTTCTTAATAAATGTATACAATTCTAAACCCAATCCATGTTCTTTGTTAATTTCAATTTTTGTAACGAATTTCAAATTTCAAGCATGGGTGGACTGGTTGAAAATGCATGTTCCAGTGAACCAAGAGGAATTTTTTGGAAGGTTATAGATCCTATGGAGATGAGACATTGGCTCTCACTTTAGAATCACACTTTAGCTCTGGCATGTAGCATTCTTGATGCATATCTTTTTATAAGGAAATACAAGTTGCATTTTCTAATAAAATGTAATCTCAAACCAAGTAAGATTTTTAACTTCTTGGTTTTTTAGTATTCAACATCCTAGATAAGCCAATAATAATCCAAGAGAAATGGTTACTTGTATTTATATGAGACTATTTTTATCATGGTAAATCCCATAGCAACTTACACTAGATACAAAACAAGTGCAATACAAAACATAGAGCCTAGATTTAAATCCCATTACTCCTCACCCACATTTATTTTTCATTTTCTAGTCTCAAAGGAGGATAAGTGCTTGATATTGAATCAGTAATGATAGAAAAAAAAAAAAAATTGACATCCGTCTCTCCAAATTCTTATCATCTTATGCAAATAGACTTCCCAAACCACAGTGAGAATGTGAGTGTTTTATAAGAATAAGTTGCATTTGAACCTCTAAAAAAATAACATGAGGTGTTTATTAGTTGCAGAAATGGACTTCCCGAGGTACGTTAAGTATCATTGCAATTTACAATGACTCTTGCATTAGAAAAAATCATATCAAAATGTTTAAGCATAAGTAAAACAATCCATAACATGTAGTTGCATGATGCAAGAACACCACCAAAGTTTTAACAAACTCATCAATCCCCTCCTTGCTAAAGAAAGTAAAACATACTGAAATGTGGGTTTCATTTATGATTCCACAACCATTTTGACATGCGTATGACATGCAATGAAGGTGAATAATATGTATAAGAAAAAATATAGGTTACCTCTCACATACAACTAAAATGAAATATAGGTTACCTCTCACATAAAAACTAAAATGAAATATAGGTTACCTCTCTTTTCATGTTCACCTATCAAATTTTTAAACATGCACCTCAACATATTCTTTCAAGTTTTACTTCACATGCTTTACAATCAAGGGTGTGTCAATAACCAATACCAGGTTTCACATTATTATGTGAAAGTTCATCAAGGACTTTCTTGATATAACTAAAGGTTACATGTAATGATATTTTAGGCCTGACATCAAAAGTATATTTGTATTAGAGGAATGTCAATATCATGCCAATAGGTTCCCCATGTTGATTGAATCATAATCTAAACACTAATGATACTAATAATTATGCTAAACACATTAAATGCCTAGACCCAGCATAACCAAAGCCATATATTAAGCCTCATACCATATGTCTATCAACTAAACATGAAAAAATATGAACAAAACTTTTTTTTTAACAAAGGGATTTGAATTTAACCCAAATCCATTCAATGGAAATTAGATCAAACCAATCAAGCTACAACAAAGGGTTCAATTAAGCGCCAATTGAGAACTAGAAACATTCAAAGGACTAACACGATCTTTAACCAAAATAAATCGAAACTTCCATACTTGAAAAAATGCTCTAAATGCAAGCAACAAACAAACCATTAAACTTTGTGAAGATATCATAGATGGACACCAAATATAGTTTCATGTACTTGAATGAGTCCATTCGTGCTTAACAAAAGCCTTGTTAAATTATTTATTTATCCTTTAATATTGGGACACTATCTAGGTGAAGAGATACATCCTAGCATCATCAAATTTTAACTTCATTTCCTGTCACATACAAAAAAGAGACAAAGCAATAGTTAAATATCATAACATCAATCCTAAAATAACTTACATCAAGGAAATATGGATCCAATGTTACAATGAAAAATCCAAAATATAGAACCTATTTTTACTTGAAATGAAACCTCAAATTGGTATATAGTAATCTTGCTACCATAAAGAATTTCCAACATACTCCAAAACTAGAGGAACGCAAAATTCAATCAAATACCAAGAATCACATCATCCGTGTTATGCTATTTACTATTTTTTTCACCACCAATGGAAGAACTATACCAAAACAACAGTCCCCTCATGTATATTGGATTAAATTACAATCTTGGGGTATATTGATTTTCTGATTCTCATCTTGGCAGGATTTTCTCCAAATTGGTTGCCATTATGAGCCTCCAAAACATTATGTGACATATCAAGTTCATTAGAAAAATTCATATATTGTTTTCTCCACTTCTAGCCAAAGAGATAGTGCTCTTTCAAATGGAAACTTGTTAATGTCATATACTGTTACATATAATATTAAACATGTAACCAAATGTTTATCAATCTTGTTCCTCAACTTTGACTTCAAGAATGTTTGGTGATTTTTCTTATCTTGCCAATATAATGAAAGAGAACCATATACCCACACATTGACATACATCAAACTTTTAAAAAAAATCAGTATTTTCTATATCAATGATCTTAGTCCAACATGCAAAATATGGACTTGTAAGAGATTCTAATAACATATACAAATTATTCAATGCAATACATGTTAATTTTCTTGTATTTGTGTATTATACAATATACATTGTGAGACTTTGAGACATTTTCATGAGGATATTAATTTCAAATATCATAGGAATAATTCTAACCAATGTTAATAATGTCTTTATATCAGTTAATCAAAAGAGAATATTTTGGTCTTTGTCTACACTCAAGTGTTGTTCATACATCACCTCTGCCAACAAGGATTGGTACTCACTAAATAGTCCTTAAGTTGGTACACTCAATAAAATTCATCTTATATCATCATATTGTAGTAGCTCTTTTCCATTCATAACTCCATTAGATGTTATGTACCTTAATAACATAATTGGAAATTCATAGCATAAATAACAAAATAAAGCAAGATTTCAGTATGAAAAGACATAATTACCACAACAATAGACAATTGTAGATAAAAAAATCTCACAATATCAATATCTTTATTGATGAAAGCAATGTTCACTTGCCTCTTGAAGGGAGCAACATCCAAATGAAGCCAAGATCCAATTACAAAATACTCCACAAGACATTTTGTTTCATTGCTTCTACTCTATATAGTTTCTAGTGAAGGAACTTTCTAGTAGGTAGAACCTTCTAATAAGACTTCTTAGTGAAGGAACTTTCTAGTCAGTGGAAACTTATAGTAAGTCTTCTTCCAAATGTTGCTTTCACACTATAGAGACTTTCTAATAGGTTGAACCTTCTAGTGAGTCTTTTTACACATATTCCTTTCACACTATATCTACTTTATTGGCCTTATTTATTATATACGATCTCAATACATGACACCTATCTATTAAGGGGTTTAGGGTAGGACCCGAACATACCCTCCCCCTTTAAACCAACATTGTCCTCAAGGCTTGAGATGTGGAAACTACTAAAGCATTTGTGTTGGTTCTCATGTAGCATCCTCAAGATGGGTATCTTTCCACTGGATCAAGACCTCTTGGATCCTGCAATGGTGGAGACAACATTTCCTTTTGTCGAGGATGGCCTCAAGCTACAACTGAATGGAACGTTCTTCATCCAATTTTGAAAGGCCAGTTTGTTATGTCCCAAGGGGGGGGCATATATGGGTTTAAATGTATATCATCATCATAAGAGACAATAGTAAGTGATAATAGTACACACCATGTACAATATTGTAAACGTGGAGCACAAATCCAATATAGATAAGAGACATGAGTTACACAATAACTCCTTAAAGAACATGGGAAACTCCTCCAAATACCCAAAGACATTCATACATCTAATTCACGTGTTCCCTCAACAATGACTACATTACCTTTATATATACATATTCACTCATTGTACATGAGGCCCTTTCATTAGGCCAACCCTATTACATATAGATTTACTTTATTATATGTATATTTATCCCCATATATGCCTCCCTTGGGGTCATTTCATATACAGTTAACCCTATAAATTCCCCCCTTGGGCCATAACATAGTTTGAATATGACAGTGATGGCCAATCACTTTCTTCAATTAGGAGATATGAAAGATGGGATGAATCTTGGAGTGGCTAGGTAACTTCTGAAATGCCCCACATTTTGATGGGATCGCTAAACAATATTCATACCTATATTGTATTTCTTTGCATATTATTTGTTGTACTCGACTAAGTAAACTATGTGTGTGGATTTATGAACCTACTTATATGTGTTAGTTATGTTTTAAGTAAACATTTATCTTATTAATGATGGCAGTTGTGTGATTTTCTTCTAGTACTATGCAAAATTAAGTAAATGATATGATACATGGATACTAGTGTATGTTATGATTAAATGAATGGATGGATGCAATACACATGATAGAGAGATTAACTTGTTTATGTAGATTGATGATTGATAAATTGGTAATTTAATTGGAAATTATGAAAGAATATGCATGATATTATGTTTGGATGAGACTAACCCATATATTAGAGGGGTTAGGAAATAGCCAAATAATTGTTAATGTGCAGGCTAGCGCAAGTTTATGTAGGAGACTAGGTTTCCCAAACTAGAAATTTGATGACACAACCCTAAGAACCACAACAATAACATAGTGTGATTTTGGATAGGGTGCTGAACCTCGTTCCAATAGGAGGGGTGGATGTATTGTCCACCATGTTTCCTCTAAAACCTGATGTCATGGAGTGTTGTGTCGAGTCATTCTCCCTAATTTGTGTGATGACAACTACCAGTTTTCTACTGGGGAAGTTAGGTAAATTTAGTTGGCACTTCCACTTACGAGTTACTAATGGGGTTAGTTCAATATAGTTGACACTCCAAGACATTCCAACAAAGGAATGGATAAGGAATGGAAATTGTAAGTAGGTTAGGAAGGAAGGATGACTAGACTAGTAATATTTTGGTTTGGGATTTGAGACACCATTTTAGTTTTACTTGGTTCCCTTAACTTGTAAATCATGGGTTAATTCATTAAAGTAAATCTAGGTATAATGTTGAATATTTTTGATGTGTTGTAACTTACTAAAATTGCTTGATTTCAAGGGTACTATATTGTTGTCTTGCATATGTGGTTACCTTGCCTTGGCGCATGTGTGGTCATTATTGTTTTTTCAATAATGAACTATGTTGTAGAGGTGATGGGGGTTTCCTATAGCACATGCATAAGCTATGTTTACATTTGCATGCACTTACACTAGTATTAGTTATGATGTGAATCTATGTACATATTGGTGATTGTTGTATTATCATGTATAATGGTTGATGGGTGTAATAAGATTGAGATATGATACTAATTAAACTAATAAATTCTTGTTATTTAAATTGACATTGCATTAGTTAGATTCCATAGTATTAGGATATATTAGCTTGTACTGTAGTTTATTAATTGCATCCATTTAATTCTCATTAGTAATTACGTTTAAATTAGTAATCTCATTACATTGATTATTCTAATTAAATATGATTAAACTATTGATTTCATGTCATGTTATAGGTGTATCAATTGATGGTTACCCAACATTTAGTGATGTGAGTGATAGTGGAATTTTAAATAATAAAAAAATTGATATATTTGATTATTTAATAATATTTAGATTTACAAGAATGAGGTAGAGTTAAGGTGATAGACCTGCCTTGTTAGGGGGGATTTTGTTAGATCATTAAAGAGGTAAGTGACTTGTTATGATTATTTTATTATAGTTTGACATTCCTAGGGATCTTCTTAAGAAGGGAGGAAGGTGGTGGATAGGGAGGCATAAAAGAGAGTTGGAGGGATGAAGTGGGGGTTTTGCTTTTATTGGAGAAAGAAAAATAAAGTGGAAGGGGAAACACTTGGGAAAATAAAACTAGATTTACTTTATGCTTGGAGATGGGAGATCGGAAGTGAGGATACTATTGTGGTTATCAAGGTTTTGAGCACGAAGGGCTAGGAAACCCCATAGGTTTTCTAAAACTAGAAGCTTCGTTGCTAGTTGGTTGGGAGGATTAATACCAATTTGTGCAAGGTTCAACACTGCTAGTTGGATGGACTACTTGGTTGGACTAAGGAATGGCTTGCTATGATAGGATTAAGGTATTCTAATGGTTCTTACTTAGTCAAAAGGAATTATTATTGCATATTTAAAATGTTTTGGACATTTTGTAAAATTATATGTGTGTCACATTTGATTTAAATTTATTAAGTAAAAGAAACATGCACAAATATCAAATGCAAAAAAAAAAGATTACAGTTAGTTTGCATGGTTTAATTGCTTAGTTTTTGTTGATAAATTTTACTTCAATTATTGTTGTTAACTTAAGATTACTAACACCAATAACTAAGATGGGTGTTACATTTGGTACCAGAGCCCTATTTCCAAATCTAGTGTCATAAGGGCCTACCTAAGTCCCCCCCCCCAAAAAAAAAATCTAAACAGAATAAATAGAACAAAACAAAAGGGAAGATCAAACATTATAGAAAGCTAAATTAGAACGCTCTGTTAAAGTAGATTGGAAATTTTGGATTACAATGTATTTTGAGAAAGCAAGCCAGGGAACTTTCCTGGTAGTAGAAAGATGAATACAAAATTTTCAAGGGAGGAACGGAGTCCCTGGATACAAACTGGAGACTTAGAAAGCCTAGTAGAAAATCACTTGAGGTTTAGGAAGAGATGCATGTAGGCTCCATGGTTGGGGTATAGTGGAGCATCTGGATTTGAGCATAAACTTGAACCATCCATTCCCTTGTTACTTGCAAGAGAAAAAAAGGATTAGAGAGGTTATTTGACAAATAAAAAACTTTAAAATACTACTTTATGTATATGAAAGTTCTACCTAGATATATTTTTATATCTATATGATTTTTTTATTTTTATTTTGTCTATATATATATATATATCCCACAAGGGGTAGAGCAATTAGTAATGAGTAATTAAGATGAGAAATTGTAAAGGAAATAAAAAATTAAAATTAAATAATAATATAAATAATATAAATGGTAGGATGACTACCCATCTCTCGGTCGTAAGTCGCAGCCATGATAGCCATGGTCATGCCCCTTGGGGGCTGTCCATGGTTGCCATGGTCGCGGGCCAACCCAAAAACATAAAAAAGGATATAGAGAATTAAGGAGAGATGAGGGGTGGGAGTTATATCCTAGAGGGCCAACCTCCCTCACAACTTCGAAAACAAAAGAACCTTTGGAAAGAAAAAATATATCAAACCAAAAAAAAAACATGGATCAACTTGTCCCATATGTAATAAAGATTTACCTCAATGAATAATCTGAACCAGGGCTGAACTACACCTCCACCATGAAGCTTTTGGTTTCCTGTAGTTGTTGGTCTAAAGTAGATGAGGGATAGAGGATCCAAGGCCATGGCCCTACCAGAAAACCTGAAATCCTAACAAAGCTGAGAGCAAATTTTCGTGGAAGAGAAATGAGAAGGAGAAGGAGGGGGTAGGGTTTTGTTCACCCTTGACCCCCCCTTATTTTATTAATTTTTGGAGTTGTGTGGGTTGATGAGAGGGGGGCGCATGGCCCTCATACAAGGCCCCCAACCTTATACAAATCTTATTTCATTAACCCCCTAAGTTATAATTTAAACACTTCAATTATTATATTTAATTATAATTGTTAAAATAATTGAATTATTTAAATTTAAAATGTTAATTTGTGTTTATATTAATAATATTATATATTTTAAAAATATATATTATTTTTATTTTTAGTAGTAATAGTAAAAATAATAAAATATAGATTGAAATAATAACAATAAAATAAAATAAAAATTACATAATACAATATAGAATAAAAAATGATTAAATGTTTCATTCCGGTGAAGAGGTGATTTGGTTGTCGAGGGGATTAAGGGGACATTTAGTGGTTAGCAAGGTAGTGGAAATGACGCCACACCTAGGGTGATTATCATAGTTACACTATATTATTGACCTCTTTCACTCGTAGCCATGACCTCAAGTGATATGCTCATTATGAGGAAGTCACCCAGTAGACTAATTAAACCTTACTTATGAACCTTCTTGACCAATTTGCATAATTTATATGGTTAGGATGTGTCTAAATCGGGGTTGAGGTCAGGTGACACCACCGCCCAAGGAAAACATACTAGCATTGCTAGTACTATCACCTGATATGGTCATTATAATGTGCTCCCTAGAGGCAATCAACGATACACTTAAGAGGATTCCAGAAGTGAGTGATGCGCTAGTTGTAGAGGAAGAGTCCCTTTCATCAGGGGAGGATAATCCATAGATATTAGTGAATTTGTAGCAATAACCTATTCCCTAGGAAATTAATAGAGAGATCCAAAATCCAAGCTTCCATAGTTTACTAGAGGTCATGTTGGATAGCAAGTTGAGACTTGGCTAGAAGGCATGAAGAGGTGCTTTGCATTGAAAGAGTATACCACCACCTCCAAGTAAAAAATAATTGTTTTTCAACTCAAATATCATGCCTTGGACTGGTGGGGGAGCATGTAAAGATAGTTGCATCTCACTTCAGACACTATCCCTTGGGAATTGTTTGAAGATAGGTTTTGAAAGAAGTACCTTCCCGCATTCTTTGAGCGGGATTAGGTAATGTTCTTCCATGCATTAGTATAGGAGAACCAAATTGTGGAGGACTATGAATTGTGATTCATGGAATTGGTAAAGTATTATCTTACATGGACATGGATCGATGTCAGGCATACCGTTTTGTTTATGGGTTGAACTACAATATAAGGTACCTCATGTGGATGTGGAAACCAACTTGAGTGCCACATGCCGTTGAATGTGCTCGTTATGCAAAAGAGCATGTAGACTCTAAAGGGGATCAAAGAGGGGGTTCGAAACTGATTTCCCCACAAGAATCAGGGTATGTGGGGAAGGTCTGATGGAACTTTCATGGGAGGTTCTTTAGGCCACCTCCTTATGGTGATAGGGATACGCCTTGTACGGTAGCAAGTGCATTGCTACAAGAATATTTCGGGACTCATGAGAGTCCAAGAAATTCTCAAGGGGAAATTAGTAGGGGTAGAGGTTCCTAGGGAATGAACTCATCTCAAAGGTCACCACCAGTTAGCACTTAGACCCCTCCCTACATTGCTTGTTGGGTGTGTGGGGGGGCACTTTTTTAGCATAACTTCACAGAGTTGCAATCAGGGTACATTCAAAGGTAGGGAAAGGCACTAACGGGGAATTATAGCAGTAATCATCATATATGTGCAGCAGTTGATAACCACTAGGCCGAGCATTAGTCCACTGTGGTGGAGTTTCAGGTAAAATAAACAATGTTAAAGTTAAAATATTATTTGATCCTGGTGCAACAAATAGTTTCATTTCTCCATTTTCATTAGATAAATGTGGGTTGGCCTCCTACATGCACAATGATTTCAATATATTTGAAATGGATTTGAGGGTAAAGTAAGTATTAGGGCCTAGTGTGGAAGAATGTTTAATGGACCTAGGGGTGTGTACGACTAGGGTCAAAGTGTATGTCACTCTCCTATGTACTTATGATCTTATCATAGGTATGAACTATCTTGAGGATCATTATGATTTCATAGACTATTATGGGAAGATATTTCTTTGTTTAGATGACAAACAGACACAATTCAAATTCAAGGTATTAAGGGGAAGGTGTCCTAATGTTTCATCTCAATGATAAAATTAAAGAGTTTCCTCATGCAAGGATGTTTTTTGTACTTAGTGGAGGATGTAAGTGGGGAGAAGGGACCTTCTTTGTATCAATACCCAATGTTTCCAAAATTCAAGGATGTCTTTCCCAAGGAGTTACCAAGGTTACATCTAAAAAGAGAACTCAATTTTACTATTGAGTTAAACCAGGCTCGGAGCCAATCTCTAAGACACCTTATAGGACAAGGGTTCCTGATCTTTGTGAGTTGTGGATGCAAATGAAGGAGCTATTGGACCTAGGACTCATTATGTCATGTTCCCAAAATTTTGCTATGGTCCAAGGGGGTGATTTTGGCCTAAGTCACCTAGGAATTAATTAATTAATTAATGGGGGAATGTGGAAATTATCTTATGGAATATTCCTAAGGGTGTATTTGGGTGATCAAATGGATAAGGTGGCCCCCCCTGAAGATATTAATCCCCAAAATAAGTATCTAAGATGAATTATTAATTAATTGGGGAATTTTGAGCCAGGACTATAGTTAAATAATTATTTAATTATTTTTAATGTTGGAGTGCGGATTATTTTAATTTTTGATATTTATCATGGATCATTAATATTTTGGGTGAGGATATGATGTGGATAAGCTAGGAGGGCGCAATAGGGTCAAGGTGGACCTCACCTACCCAAGTCAAGAAGATAGAAACATCCATGTGTCAGCCAAAAGCATGAAATAAGGAAAAAACAGGCAAAAGCTGAAGAAAAACAGGCAAAAGCACAAAGCTAGAAAGTTTAAAAAGATGGAAAGAGAAAAAATCTGTCATTTGGAAAAAGGCGGGAAACATCTAAGGCAAGGAAAGGCGCCCTTGCTAATTCAGTGAGGAAACACAAAGAAAGCAAGTCAAACAAAGCAATAAAAGTTTCCCTCTCCCAAAGAATGCGCCCTCCCTCTCTCACATGTGTGGGTTGGCTTGTGGAGGAAGCCACTTCAGCTATAAAACAATGGATACATCTCCCATTCACATATTTTGACCATTTGAATTTTGTCTTGAGAGCTCTAAGCTACTCATATGTTGAGTGATGTGCCTCAACAGTTCTTGGGAGATGTGCCCCAAGGTTTAACGGGATTCTAGTCTACATTTCAGATCCAGGATAATTTTTGGCTATTGATCAGATCCATATCAGCCACTATTGAAGTTGATCCAACTTCCAGAGAAGAGTTCACCATCCAGAAGAGTTTGTGAAGAGACATTGGAAGATCACTACAGAAGGAGGCTCTCATTACTGAAGGAGGAGCTCAAAATTTCTCAGAGAGTCCAGTGCGCCATTGTAATATGTTCTTCTTACCTGTAGCAGCTTCATATCAGTCCCATACTGATATTCACACCATTCTTCTCCATCTCCAGTCCATCTCTTTCCATTGGGAGGAATTCTAGCTATTGGAGGTCCTCTAGTGCACTGAGAGTGAAATGACTGTAATATTCTCTCCAAATCTCTGATTTCAACCAGAAAGTGTATTAATTAATATATCAGAGCCTTCCAATCGATTTTTACTGATATTTGTATGAGTTTGTGGCTTTGGCACCTTCAGAAGTTAAAACTAGCTCTTTTACTAGCTATGGAGAGGTTTATTGAAGGAAGGAGGTAATCTAATTGCAAGATCTTCCTAAAATATCAAATTCGACCTTATGAACATTAATAAGTCATATCAGAGCCATTTATAATTGCATAACAGAGTATTATGTTCCTTTAATGAGTTTTTACCCTTCAGAATTAAAGACTAGCTCAATGGGCACTTTTAACTAGCTAGTTTTGGAATATTTTTTTTGTATGACTTACCTATGCTGAAAATTAATGGTCTAATGGTTCTATGAGGTCCTTATAAAACCCTTGAATACCCCCATACTTTGTTCCTAAGGTTTTGGGTGCATTACATCCTGTTTGGAAAATCCTGGAAATCTCCCACCTGAGCAATCCCCAGTAACGCCCTTGACTAGTTTTGCATCCAAATCCACCTACAACCTCCCAAAATCTTATTAACTTTGCTCCATTATGTTTTACTGATAGTATTGAACTAAATAACCCTTACTACCATCCAGAACCAAATCCTAGTCTAGTATGCATATGCTGCAAGCCCAGGAAGCCTCGAAGTAGGCAACATACTTGTCTATTGTTGAAAAGTGAAAGGCTCCAGTACCTTGTGCATAGGACTCACTGTTCAGACCTGACTTATATTGATGATGGAAATTTTACATATAAAAACCAGAATTGAAAGTCATCCCTACCATCCTTTATCAGTGAACCTGTACTCCTCACTTACACCCTACACACCATAAAAAAAAAATTGTAAAAAAATTACTAGTTAAAATCCTGATCAATTTCCAAGTTGGAGATAGTATTCTGGCCAATTCTTGGCTGGGATATTACAGTGGTATCAGAGAAATTTCCTCCACCCCTATGGAAATAAATAATATCTCTGGTGAAGAATATTGCAGATCAAATCTTCAATGTTGCAGTATGAGGCTCCTACCAGCGATGGAAGAAGAATTTGAAAAATATGAAGAAGAGGTGGTCTTTGTCAGAGATTTTCAGTTACCAAGAATAGATGATGGTTACTTATGTGACCAGATTTATGATTTTGACATGAGATATGATGCACCCTTGTCTGAATTTGTTAATGGAAAAACACTCAGTGGAAGGAATCAGAATGGATCATTCCAGTACCTCATGGAATACTATGCCTTAAAGGAAGAGATCCAGGATCTCTTATCTTTTCGAGATTACTGTGAACTTGAGGTAGGTTGGATGATCCAGAAAAAAAAGTATGGATGCACTTACAGTTGAGAAGGTGTGCAAAGAAGTGAATATATGTTGCAGCAGAGAGAAGGATCAAATAGCTCTTCCAATTTATGCCCTAAGACATCAGTTCATAAAGGAGAAAATACTAGTCATAGGTATGATCAGAAATCTGATTGTTCATCGCAGCCATCATACCATGAGGAAGATCTTGCGAATATAAATCAACCTATTTTCAGCAGCCATTAGGTTGATGAATTACCAAATTTTTCATCAGAAGAAGATGAAGAAGGTCAATGCACAGTGGAAGATCCAACAGTCAAACATTTGATTGTTGGTAATGTGGAAGGTGAAATCACTCCCAATTTCTTTGTGGTTGATTCCAAGATAAGTGCAGAAGAGATGGGGCACATTGATGATGGTGATACATATTTTGGATTTGATCCAAAAGAGGGACACAATTCAGATTTATAGTCACCCCTTGAGTCTCACAAGGAAGCATAAATTGAGCACATATCAGTAGGGTGTGAAGCATAGAAATGGGTGGATGAACAAGCCATCATAATTCCACCACATAAGGAGAAGCCTGAAACTTTGAGAGAAGATTTTTTCGGTGCACCAAGGATGAATGAGCACTTAATTTGCAACCCAAATTATGTTGTTGAGGACCTAAAAGATGAATATATTGCAGCAACAACATATGGATCAGATCTCAAAACCTGGAGTGCACTGCATGAAATTGATCTAGTGATGAAAAATTAAAAGGAGGAACATTTGCAACAACCTCATCTTCTTGCAGGGTCATTGAATATGGATGAAAAGAAGATCCAAGAGGCCCTGAAAATTCTCCATGACACTCATGCTTCAGTGTGAAAGTTGTGTTGGGGAGCTGCTTTAATGGAAGACCAATCTTCCTTTGAAGCCATGCAGAATATCCAGAAAGCAATGTCCACAATCAAAGGTAATTTCTCACAATTGCTTACAGATAAAAATGACATGTTTGAGCTTGTTGAGTTGTCACAGGAAGCATCACTGCATGATGAAGAAAGTATTTTCATATATGAAGAAGAGAACTACAAGATCAAAGGTGAGTTGTTGGCCACCCAAGATTCTTTGAGATACACTCAAAGTTCCCTCTTAGAATCACAAATGGAGATAGAACAACTCCAACAAGAGTTGCAAGAATTGACTGAATCCTCAATTTTTCCTGAGAGTCATCCCTTTTGGGTAAATGAAAAAAAATTCCATGGAGGAACCTCATGAGTGGGTGGACCATGAGGAGCAGTCTATTTGGTATGTGCTTGAAGAATGTGCAGAAAAGGTGGATGAAAAACAAGCACATGATTTTTTCCAGAATGAACTTGAGAAGTTCATTGAAGAAAGTCCCTCTTCCAAGGAAGAGGCAGATGAGTTCACCATAGATGGATCAGCCATCAATGGAGAGGATACATCCACAAATATAGTGGATGAAATATTCAGAAGCGTGGCTCACCATCCTTCATTCCCCACTTCACATTCAGCCACAAATTTTGGGAATGAAAATTGGGTAAAAGGATTCTTCCTCTTTGTGTCACATGATGAGAAGGAGGATCCTAAAATTGAGACCGATGACATGTTCCTTAACCCGCAAAAATTGAGGCATCCCATGCATGTGTGTGTAGCCACATTGGATAGGAAGGCATCAAATATACACTTCAATGTGTGGGTTAAGTGATGGAGTTTTGCACCCTTGGAACAATGGCAAAGAGTTGAGCCATTGGATGAAGAGGGGAGCACCTGTTGAGTTCCATAGAGACCATGATACCTCTTTATTTGAGGGAAACAAGAACATGACTGATTTTGATACAACTTACTCTCTTTTGGAACAGTATTCCATGAGAGAAATGGAGGAGTTTCAGGAAGCCATGACATCCCGCATTAAGAGAAATTTCTTGAATCTGCTTTCTAATAGAGACAATTTGCTTGAGCTTGTGGAGTTGTTTCATGGTGCATCCTTGAAGGATGGAGAGATCAACAAGATTAATGCTGAATTGAGGGCCACCCAAGATTCTTTGAGAAGCACTCAAGGTGCCCTCCAAGAATATAAGATAGATATAGTGCAACTTCATGAAAAGTTGCAAAGATCCTCCCTACTCTCCTACCCACCATTCAGCCAGCTTCACTTGGTTGAAGGAATTTCTGATCATAAGGAGGAACCTCTTGAGATGGTGGATCATGAGGATCATTTATTTGTACATGTGCTTGAGGAGTGTGTATAACATTTTGATGAGAACCAAGCACTTTATCTTTTCCCGAGGGAACGTGCCTTGAAGAGAGTCACTCTTCCATGGAGAAGTGGGATGAGATGACCCCATTTGGACCAGCCAATAATGAAGAAGTTGCAGCCGTAATTTTGGTTACTGAAAGTTGCATACATACAAAGAAGGTTCACAGTTCTTTTCCACATGACCTAGATTCATCCACATCAATGAGGAATGAACATTGGGTGAAGAATTTTTTTTGGTTGATGCCACATGTACAACAGGAGGATCATGTTTTGTCCCCATGGGAGATATATCCTATTGTAGAAGATATATCTGATTACAACTCATATAAATAAGCAAGCAAGATTTCTTATTCATTCACTAAAGGGATGGATAGAGGCATCACTGAAAAGAACAATCTGGAAGGTAAAAGTTTCTTGTCTTTCTGCAAGGAAATTGTTTTTAATTTAGCTGATTTTTCTATGATTTGCAAGCAGCAGCAGAGACATATTTTGCAGCCATTAGATACCTCCAGTACACATTCACACAAGGCTTGGGTGTACAAATGCATAATAAAAATTTCATGAGCAGGAGAAATGGAGAGATTCCAATTTGGTATTGGGATCCTGGCATCCTTTAGAATGCCACATTGTTTGGAAGAATGATGCACAATCCATGGGATCCTGGCATTCCTTGGGTTGAAAGTTTGTTCTTGATGAAATTTGAGATTTGGAAAAATCACCACAGGCAGTGGGATCCAGGAGGGAAATCCAGCCTGCATTTATTAAAAGTAGATATTAAAAGGTGGTGCACAGAGTGGGTGACTACTATGGCCATCCATATGATGAGAGGAAGAAAATTCATTTAAGTATGCTTGGGATGGAGATACAGTGTTATTCCCTGGACTAAATTGTTTGAGGACAAGAAATCTTAGGAGGGGAGGACTTGTCATGTTCCCAAAAATTTGTTATGGTCCAAGGGGGTAATTTTGGCCGAAGTCACCTAGGAAATAATTAATTAATTAATGGGGGAATGTGGAAATTATCTTATGGAATATTCCTAAGGGTGTATTTGGGTGATAAAATGGATAAGGTGCCCCCCTTAAGATATTAATCCCCAAACCAAGTATCTAAGATGAATTAATAATTAATTGAGGAATTTTAAGCTAGGCCTATAGTTAAATAATTATATAATTATTTTTAATGTTGGAGTGTGGATTATTTTAATTTTTGATATTTATCATGGATAATTAATATTTTGGGTGAGGATATGATGTGGATAAGCTAGGAGGGCGCAATAGGGTCAAGGTGGACATCACCTACCCAAGTCAAGAAGATAGAAACATCCATGTGTCATCCAAAAGCAGGAGAGAAGGAAAAAACAGGCAAAAGCTGAAGAAAAACAGGCAAAAGCACAAAGCTGGAAAGTTTAAAAAGATGGAAAGAGAAAAAAGCTGTCAGTTGGAAAAAGGCGGGAAACATCTAAGGCAAGGAAAGGCGCCTTTGCTAATTTAGTGAGGAAACACAAAGCAAGCAAGTCATACAAAGCAAGAAAATTTTCCCTCTCTCAAAGAATGTGCCCTCCCTCTCTCACACGTGTGGGTTGGATTTTGGAGGAATCCACTTCAGTTATAAAACAATGGATCCATCTCCCATTCACATCTTTTCACCATTTGAAGTTTGTCTTGAGAGCTCCGAGCTACTCATCTGTTGAGTGATGTGCCTCAACACTTCTTAGGAGATGTGCCCCAAGGTTTAACAAGATTCTAATATACATTTAAGATCCAAGATAATGTTTGGATTCTTATCAGATCCATATCAGCCACTATTGAAGTGTATTCAGCTTCCAGAGAAGAGTTCACCATCCAGAAGAGTTTGTGAAGAGACATTGGAAGATCATTGCAGAAGGAGGCTCTCATTACTGAAGGAAGAGCTCAGAATTTCTCAGAGAGTACAGTGCACCATTTTAATATGTTCTTTTGACCTATAGAATATTCATATCAGTCCCATACTGATATTCACACCATTCTTCTCCATCTCCAGTCCATCTCTCTCCATTGGGAGGAATTCTAGCTATTGGCAGTCCTCTAGCGCACTGGGAGTGCAATGATTGTAATATTATCTCCAACTCTATGATTTCGATATGAAAGTGTATTAATTAATATATCAGATCCTTCCAATCGATTTTTACTGATATTTGTATGAGTTTGTGGCTTTGGCACCTTCAGAAGTTAAAACTAGCTCTTTTACTAGCTATGGAGAGGTTTATTGAAGGAAGGAGGTAATCTATTTGCAAGCTCTTCCTAAAATATTAAATTTCGACCTTCTGAAAATTAACAAGTCATATCAGGGCCATTTAAAATTGCAGAATAGAGTATTATGTTCCTTTAATGAGTTTTTACCCTTCAGAATTAAATACTAGCTCAATGGGCACTTTTAACTAGCTAGTCTTGGCATATTTTTTTCTGTATGACTTACCTATGCTGAAAATTAATGATATAATGGTTCTATTAGGTCCTTATAACACACTTGAAGACCCCCATACTCTGTTCCTGAGGTTTTGGGTGCATTACATCCTGTTTGGAAAATCATGGAAATCTCCCACCTGAGCAATCCCCAGTAGCGCCCTTGACTTGTTTTGCCTCCAAATCCACCTACAACCTCCCAAACTCTTATGAACTCTAATACATTATGTTTTAATGATATTATTGATTTAAATAACCCTTAATTCCATCTAGAACCAACTCCTAGTCTAGTATGCATATGCTGGAAGCCCAGGAAGCCTCAAAGTAGGCAATAAACTTGTTTGTTGTTGAAAAGTGAGAGGATCCAGTACCTTGTGCATATGAATCACTGTTGAGATTTGACTTATCTTGTTGATGCAAATTTTACATATAAAAACCAGAATTGAAATTCATCCCTACCATCCTTGATCATTGAACCCGTACCCCTCACTTACACCCTACACACCATAAAAACAAATTGTAAAAAAATTACTAGTTAAAATCCTGATCAATTTCCAAGTTGGAGGTAGTATTTTGGCCAATTCTTGGCTGGGATATTACACATTGGGCATATTATTTTTCCTTGGTGTCCACTAGTAGTCTTTGTAAAGAAGAAGGATGGTTCGTTGTGACTGTGCATTGATTATTAATACTTGAACCAAGCCACAGTGAAGAATAGGTACTCTATACCTTGAATTGATGACCTCTTCGATCGGATGAAAGGGGCGGTAGTTTTCTCAAAGATCGATCTACGATCAAGCTATCATTAGCTTAGAATTAAGAAAGGTGATATACCAAAGATCACCTTTCGGACACAATTTGGGCACTATTATTTTATAGTGGTGCCCTTTGGTTTGACCAATGCACCAACACTATTCATGAACCTAATGAATGGAGTATTTTATAATTGCTTGTATCACTTTGTGATGGTTTTCTTATATTATATTCTCATTCATTCTAGGAACGATAAAGAGCATGAGGAGCACTTGCAGTTAGCATTGCCATGCTTAAGAGAACACCAGTTGTATGGTAAATTTTTCAAGTGCTCCTTCTTCTAGAAGGAGATTCACTATCTTGGGCATGTTATTTTGGGGGAAGGGAATTTGGTGGACCTTGAAAAGGTGAAGGACATAAGGGAGTGGCCAGTGCCAAGGAATTCTCATGAGGTACAAATATTTATGTGCTTAGTTGGGTACTACCAAAGGTTTATGGCCCAAGGTTATTCAAGAATGTAAATGTCATCACTACCTTGCAACACAAGGGAATTAAGTATGAGTGGACCAATGAATGTGACACTGCATTCATTGAGCTTAAGAGATTATTAACTAGTGCACCAATCCTACAAGTTCTCGATATGGACAATTAATTTACAGTTTACATGGACGGTTCCTTGAAGAAAGGGTTAGGCGTTGTATTAATGCAAGAGGGTAGAGTAATGGCTTATCCATCAAGGAAACTGAAGACTAATGAAGAGCTTTACCCCATGCATGAATTAGAGTTGGCAATAGTGATTCTAGCACTAAATATTTGGAGGCATTATCTTGTAGGGTGCAACTTCATGTTCAAATCAGGTCACCAAATCTTGAAGTATCCTTTTGTGCAGAGAGATATAAATTCCAGGAAGAGGTGATGGAGTGAAATTATGAGTGAGTATGCCTTTGGGAAATCCTACATCAAGGGAAAAGATAATGTAGTGGTTGATGCCCTAAGTAGAAGACTAGAGATCTTCTCCTTATTACCCTTAAAGGTTGATTTAGGGAGAGATCGTTAGGAATTCTTAGATATAGCTGGTATCTAAAGGTTACATTATTACTTCAGGGTGGGAGACAGTCAAATCCTAAGTTTTAGGGGTATTACCTAGAGGCAGACGGATTATTTCAATTTCAAGGGAGGATGTATGTCCTTGAGGAAGGGGATATTAGAATGAATATCCTTGGGGAATCCCATAGAACACCTTATTGTGCTCGTCTAGGGTGAAGAAGATGTATGCAAACATGAAAAATATCTTCTTTTGGGCAAGCATGAAGTCTGACATAGTGCAATTTGTTGCTAGGTGCCTTGAATGTAAGCAACTAAATGTTGATTACCACCACCTAGATGGTCTCTTTCAGCCTCATAGCATTCCTATGTGTAAGTGGGAGGTCATTTCCATGGATTTTCTTATAGGATATCCCCTTGTGTCTCTAAGACATAATGTGGGTGGTAGTTGATAATCTAACCAAAAGTGCCCAATTTATTCTAGTAAGGTAAATCTATGAAATCATAGATGTGGCCAGCATATTTATAAATGAGATAATTCACCTTCATGGATTTCCTAAAATGAAAATCGTAGATAGAGACCCCAAGCTTACTTCCGGGATTTGGAAAAGCTTGCAATCAATGTTGGGGACTTAGTTAAACCTAAGCTCAACATATCATTTCAAAAATGGATGGGAAAATGGAGAGGGTTAATAAGGTAATGGAAGACATGCTAAGGATGTATGTTATGGATCAAAAAACCCATTGGAAAAAGTACTTACCTTTGGTGGAGATTTTTTACAATATTAGTTACCATAGTTCTATCAAAATGCCACCTTATCAAGCTTTATATGGGAGGCCATACAAGATTCCATTGAGTTGGGACAGGTTAGAAGACCAAGTAATAATAGGACTAGAACTAGTTCAAGAATTGGAAGAGAGGCCAATTCAAATTACGTAATGGTTAAAGGAAGCACATAAGAGTTATGTCGATGCTCATAGAATTGACCAAATTTATAATGTTGGAGATGAGGTTTTTAATCATATTAGACCTAATAAGAGTGTTATATGGTTTGGAAAAGGGGCAAAGTTGTCACCTTGATTTATAGGGCCCATTTGAAATCCTAGAAAGAGTTAGAATCGTTGCATGTCGCTTAGCATTTCCACCTCATTGGCATAAAACTCATGATTTTTCCATGTACCTATATTACCTCATTATATTGCTAATGAATCTCATAAACTAAATTGGAAGGACATGTAGATTTTGGATGAGGGATCCTACCTGGTCGAACCATTATGCATATTGGATTGTAGGGTCTGATAGCTCAGGAACTTCCCGGTGGATCAAGTTAATGCCCACTGGGACAAGTATATCCCATGATGTTCTACTTGGGAGGATGCAAAAACCATGCATTGTGATTATCCCTGACTTTTTTTTACTATAAATTCAGGATGAAGTTTCTCAAAGGGTGTGTTATGTAACACCCCACATTTTGATGGGACTGCTAAACAACATTTAGACCTATATTGTATTTCTTTGCTTATTATCTATTGGAGTCAACTTCACTGAGTAAACTATGTGTGTCGATTTATGAACCTACTTATATGTGTTAGTTATGTTTTCACACTAGTAGAAAAATGGGTAATTTATGACAAAAAAACTACTAATTTCAACATATAAATGACTAATTTTGGTTTGGAGACCAGGCATGTTTTATTGACAGTGTTTTATTTCCAACCATATATAGCGCAACTAAATTAATGACTAAAAAAATTAGTCATTTATTGGTTGTTCTATTTCATCAATTGGTGATATATTTGGTCGATTAAATAGTCATTAATTGTCATTGACTGGCAGTTTATTTATTCATTGTATTCATTGATTTCCATTAATTAAGTCGTTGTAGTCATTGGTTTCCATTAACATGTAGTTTATTTAGTCATTGTAGTCATTGATTGTTGTCACCTGTAGTATATTTAGTCATTTTAATCACTAATTGTTGTCAACTAGTAGTGTATTTAATCGTTTTTATTCACTAATTTCCGCCAATTGGTAGTATATTTAGAAAATACATTGCAATATCATTTATTAATTTACGGTAGGGTGTGGAGGAATCAAACCACCAAACTCCTTCCTGTAAGGAAGGTGCTCTCCCATTGATCTAGAACCCTTTAATTATAATTGGGGAGAGGAGCAATATTAACACCTAGATTTCATCATTAATTAATAACACTATGATTCAATGCATTATCAATACCCAAATCAACCTTCTTCCTTTCAACATCACCAAGATTATATCCTCCATCCCGTGGTCCATTTTTTATCATTTCTCTATCAAAGTGAAACATTTTACAAATATAAGAACAACATTTCACACTTTCATCAATACCCTTAGCATTTCCAACCTCTGTTCTAGAAGCACATGAAATAGTTTCTCCCTACAAAAATTGCTCTCAACAAAATTGCTTTCTTTTTCTATCAAGATGCAATCATACACATAAAAAAATTGGTTTCTAGTTGATTCCTTGGGAAACTTACTATTAAGGCAGGCATTCTGAATTACATGTTTTGAACTTTGCTTAACATAATCTAGGCAATTTGCATAATTAAGACTTGTTTTCAGTTTTATCTCCAATTCCAATAGATGCTTAATAACTAATTTCATAAATGTCCCTTCACTAACCTCACAATGGGCCTTATGGTTGCATACAATTTTGCATATTAAAGTAGCACAACATTTCCATGCATTATGTAAATTATTCATCTATTGTTTTTCCACCATTGGGATTCTCTATGATTATGAAATTAGGGCGGAGATGCTAAATGCACAACCTTAGTTATATAACATTTTGATCATCAACCCCACTAACTGAATTTTGATGATATGTTGACAACAATCTTTCATAGGAAAATAGATTCAATCATCATACATAAAAATGAAGGAATGTATTGTAGGAAAAATATTTGTTCTATTGTTCACAATTGTTTCTCTCTGAAATTTGATGCTCATTCTTGTTTTTTTTGTGGTCTCTGCACAATTTTTCTTGGATTTGGGAGCTCCAGAAGCTTCATTGTCAGTATTATGGGGATAATTCCAAGATGTTAGAGTAAGAACATACAACCAAATTTGATGTAAAGAATGAGACTAATGAACAAAAAAACTTTTCCCTGTTTAAGAAATTATAAAGGAAAAATATGTCATCAATCTTCAAAATCATCACTTCCATGTGAGCAAGGTCTTTTATCAATCTTCCAAAACAATAAATTAAAACATAGAATCTACAAGAGACATTTGACTCAGAAGAAAATGTATGTACATCTTGATGATTTCTTTTGTCACTACAAGTTAAGAGAGCCTCCATTGTTTGTGAGGAATCTACTACAGAAATGCCAAATCCAGGATTAAAATGCATTGCCCACATCAGATGATTAAAAATTTGGAAATCTATTGAAGAGTTATAATGCTTCACCAAACATTATGAGCTCTGAACTGAAAACCATGACAAAAATTAACACATTGAATCTAAATAGTTTAGAATATGACAATCCTCTTGGACCCTCACCATTAATTGGGTAGGTTGATTTCATCTAGATAAGCTACCATTTTAGACTATAAAGAGCCTATAATCTCTATTCCTATGCCAACCAGTAGAATTGTTGGTAAAACTTTAGATGCATTTTAGTTTCATGAACTGAACCTCCGGGCATGTCATGTTGTTAATTGACCATAAGTTAAGCATTAACAAATGGCATGATGTATGTGATACCCTTGTTGTTTGGCTAGGACTTGATATCACCTCCATAGGTGAATTTATATATCAAGTGCATTTTATTTGGAAATTTTTTACTTCCACAAGATAATGATAGTGGTTGCACATTAAGTTTTTGATGCCACAATTTATCCACACGATTACAAGAATCATTTAAAATCATTGAGTATAAAATAATCCATAGCTTAGATAGAATTGTATCATAAACCAACTAGACAAGAAAATCAAAACAATGAAAATTGAGGTGAAAGAAAGTATACATTATTGCATTTAACGGGTCATAAAGGAAAAATATGTCAAATAAATACAAATGCATCAATGTACTAAATAGTACAATACCAACACATTCTCAATATGAAAAAACTAACTTCTATAAAATAAGCACCAGAATATACAAAATTACTTATCTTTGCACTCTAAATAATTTACTATAATAAACCATTGCACTCTAAATAGTTTAGAGTAATAAGCCACCTATGTGCTCATTTGTTTCTTCTTTTCTTTTTCCATGAGATGCCAATCATAAATGGGGTAAAATCACAGATTTCAAAGTTTTGAATGACATGATTTAACCCATGAACTTTCCTCCAATCATGCCAAAAAATTTCTATGAATTTTGGCTTTTTTGCATAGTCTGCGTCCTTCATGACAACAAACACAGTGGCAACCTAAAAAACCAAAAGAGAGAGAGATAGCAACAGAATATTCACTCAGTAAAATGTTTAAATGTTTATAATAACACTCATTGACATATCCAAGAGCCATAAAATTTTTCCAAGGTTCTATTTTTAAAAAAATGGAAAAGAGTAGCTCCAAGAAACAAAAGACCACAAATGACAGGAGTACATGTAAGCAAGAAGACTGATTGCTTACAGTCCAATAGAATCTCACGTCCTCTTCTTCAAGAGTAAGATCAACTAGCTTTCCATTGTAAATCGTCTTAACTCCATGAGGCTTATAAGGTGGACGTAAAATCACTTCATTGTGTTGCAAAGTTTTCCACTTCTAACCTTCGCTAGATCCAGGAGGCAATTTCCCTCCCTTCAACTTTGTTGGATTGCTTGTTATTTACTTAACTTCTAACACCTTCTTCTTGAAAACATTTTCCTTTGCTAAAGAAGGTGACAGCTTTGGAAATTCATTTGTCTGCATACACTAAGCATTGTTATTTACTTAACTTCTAACACCTTCTTCTTGAAAACATTTTCCTTTGCTAAAGAAGGTGACAGCTTTGGAAATTCATTTGTCTGCATACACTAAGCATTGTTATTTACTTAACTTCTAACACCTTCTTCTTGAAAACATTTTCCTTTGCTAAAGAAGGTGAATATCATCCTCATCATCAATAGAATCATTAGGCTTTGTTTTAACCTTCTCCTTTCTCTCTTTCTTGAGCATCTTTTCCATTGAGGAAGTTAGCTTTTCTAAAGGAGGTGACGGATTTGGCATTAGAGTTTTTTACATGTGCTAAGTAATATGAATAAAATCCTCATCATCATTGAATCCATTAGCCTTTGCCTTAAACTCAAGTTCTGCTCTGACTTTGGTCTATGGTCATACTGGCTTGGCCTTTTTAGTGAGTGAAAAGCTTAGACCATTATAATCCTACTCTGAAGGTATATTTTTTTTGTATTAATTTCAATTTTAATAGATTAAGTATTTCCATTTATATATTTCTTAACCAATCCATTTGGTTTTCTCTTTAATGTTACGTGATTCACATCACTATCCACAAGGGAACCTTTACTAGCGTGTTTTGGTTTATGTCTTGTTGATAAAGGTTTCTCATATTTGGAATCTTTACTATCCATAGGGAAATTTTCATTAGGAAATTTTGGTTTGTGTCTCAATGCTAAATGTTTCTCATCTTCAAAGTCACCACCACCCATAGGGGAACCTTCACTAGGTGGTTTTGTCAACTACTTTACCTGAAACCTCATACACAAGGGAACATCATCATCTGAATCATTCTCAGAATTCACATATTGTGTTCTCATAGATTCTTTGGGTTGAATATATTTCTTGGTAGGTAGCGAATTGCAATTTTTATTTGAATCTTTGGCCAAAGTGTTTTATGTAGCTCATTTTGGCAATAGAGACACCTCACAACTTAAAGGCTTTCCATCTTTAGAATCATCAGAATCACCATTTACTCCAAAAATAAAATTATTTAGTGGTCTAGAGTCATCACCATCTAGATCCCTCTTTCTAGATCTCTACTCTGAACTGGGAGCTCTACCTGCACCAAGCAAAAATTGCTTGGATTGAGACAAGTTTGGAGCAGAAGAACTCATGTTGACAGAGTAGAATTTAGAAGGATAAGAAATTGACATCCTTGCCACCAAAGTGTTCTTAGACTGTATGGCGGGATTTTTCACTATGGGTGGTGATTTTTCCTGCACTGCATCTCTTGAAACAAAAGTATTTGAAACTACCATTTGAGATGTAACATATGTATTATTTTGGAAAGAGTTTGATTTATTTGGATTGACAGTCACATTAGATCGTCTAAAAACAAGAGGATCGTCATCGCCATAGTCATTCAAACCATCCATTTTCATTCTACCCTTTTAATCAATTACGTCATCAATTCCTTTCCTCTTTGATATATATGCTTCATCCTCTTCTACAAGCCAAGCATGCCCAAAAAACATCAAATTCCAATCATATGTTGAACCATTGGATATGAATCAATATTTCACAAATAAATATTTATGTAAATGAAACTAGTTATATTTTTGCACTCCAATGTGGAGTTGCATTAATTTCGATATCCAGATGAATAGATATGCAGTTAAATGTTTCTATTCCACCAATGACAAGATATACATTAGCACATATAAAAATGCAACACAATGTTAGGCTTCTTAATATTGGTTTAACCTCAAAATTACCAGTTGGGCCTTAAAATGCAATGTCATATGGATATATGTAAGATTGATGAAAATCACATGATAAGCCATAATACATGTCAAGGGTGAACTACCAAAGCCAGGATCTAAAAAGTATGAGAATCTGGTTATTCTCTTGGACCCTCACTATTATTTGGGCAGGTTGCTTTCACCTAAATAAGCTACCATTCCAGACTGCAAAGGGCCTATAATCTATGTGCCTGTGTCAACTAGTAAAACTTTAAATGCATTTTAGTTTCATGAACTGAAACTCCAAGCAGGTCATCTTTTAATTGATCATAATTTAAGCATCAGCAAAAACATGAAGCTATGTATATGATACCCTTGTTGTTTGGATAGGACTTGATATCACCTTCATAGGTGAATTTATATATAAATCACATTTTAGTTGGATTTTTTTAACTTCCACAAGACATTGATAGTGGTTGCACATTAATTTTATGATGCCACAATTTATCCACACTAATACAAGAATCATTCAAAATCGTTAAGTAAAACAATCCATAGCTTAGATAGAATTGTATCATAAACCAACGAGCCGGGTAGGAAAATCAAAACAATGAAAACTGAAGTGGAAGAAAGCAAACATTATTCCCTTTAACAGATCATAAAGGAAAAATGTGTCAAAGAAGTACACATGCATTAGTGTTACTAAATAGTACAATATCAACACATTCTCAATTTGACAAAATCAACTTCTATCAAATGAGCACTAGAATACACACAATTACTTCTCTATGCCCTCTAAATAGTTTACTGTAATAACCCGCATTTGTGCTCATTTGTTTCTTCTTTTCTTTTTACCTGAGATGCCAATCATAAATGGGGGTAAAATCAAAGAGTTCAAAGTTTTGAATGACATGCTTTCACCCAAGAGTTTTCCTCCATTCATGCCAAAAATTTTCTGTGACTTTTTTCTTTGTTGCATAGTCTGTGTCCTTCCTGATAGCAAACATAGTGTCAATCTACAAAAACCAAAACAAAGAGAGATAACAACAGAATATTCACCCAATCAATTTTTATAATAACACTCATTGACATATCACAAAGTCAGAAAATATTTCCAAGATTCCATTTTTTAAAACACAGAAAAGTGCAGCTCAAAGAAACAAAAGACCGCAAATGACAGTTGAACATGTAAGCAAGATGACCAAAAGCTTACAGTCCAATGAAATCTTACCTCCTCTTCTTCATGAGTAAGATCAACTAGCTTGCCATTGTAAAGCATTTTAACTCCATGAGGATAATAAGGTGGAGGTAAAATCACTCCATTGTGTTGCATAGTTGTTCACTTCTGACTTTCGCTAGATCTAGGAGGCAATTTCCTTCCCTTCAACTTTGTTGGATTGCTTGTCATTTTCTAAACTTCTAGCACCTTCTTCTTGAAAATATTTTCCTTTGCTAAAGAAGGTGATGGATTTGGAATATTAGTTTTCTTCATGCACTAAGCAATGGGAATATCATCCTCATCATCAATAGAATCATCATGCTTTCTCTTAACCAGTGTTGCACATATTGACAATATATCGGATATATCGACGATATTTTCCCTCGTCCAATATATTGGACTGAAAATATCGTGGCATTTCTGATATATTGAATGTATTGTGACACAATCCCGAGATTTTCGATATATTCGAAAAAATCGTGAGTTAAAGATATATATAAGACTGTTGACCGAAATTGCAAAAAAGTCGCCCAAAATTGTGTTTTCAATCTACGGGTTGAGTTTTTGGGGTTCATTGTTTGATTTCAAAAGTGAGAGAGCTAGAAAAGTACCCTTGATGGTGGTTAATAGAGACAGCTACCCACAAATTTGAAGGCAATCATTTGGAATTTTGTTTAATTTAATCTTTGAATACTATGCTTCCTATGTAATTCAATCGAATGGTGGCTTGATTGGGAACTGTGACTACTGTAATGGAGAGATACAGGGAATATTAAAACAATGGCAGCATGTTGTAGTGTATCCATCAAAATATATAACCACAAATTCTAAATCGACACACAAAACCATTGAATAAGGGGATCAAACCCTAAGAAATTTGGCAAGTATCTTCCATGACTCCCATGACTCTTTTTATGATCAATGATCTATGTTTAGAATTGTGGCTCTAGACCTACACTCAAACCATTCTTTATTATATTGTAGTTAGTGGTTCCTACTACCTAGTGTTTGATGATTTTTCTATTGTGGTGCAATGAATACATGGATTCAGCTAGAGCTTCCTCTTCAAGCTCACCCTGAGTACCTCCATAACCACCTATTGATTCTAGAGGAAGAATGGTGCCCTTTACCCGTAAAAGGGGTAAAGGGAATTGATGATTCAGATTCCTATGATCTATCATTTTCATTTTTTATGTACAATTTAGTTTCTATATGCCTCATGATGATTCATCTCATGAGATATATTTATTTTGAGCATTTGATATGATTTTTTATCATCCTATCAGGAACATGTTTCAGAATTTTCAGTTTAGTAATGATATGTGACCACTTGACATATTATGTATCTTTTGTATTAGTTGTATCATCATATTTATGTAGCAACATGTCTATTTGATGTTGTTGTTGCTTTAGATGTTTAAATTTTGAAAAAAATGAGTATTTTTGTATTTTTTTGAGGTCTTGCGACATTTTCCGAGATTTTCTGATATTTTCCATCGATACCACCAAGAATTTATATTCCATACCCCTCGCCAATACTTTCCTCGAATCTATATATGCAATATTGGTCTTAACCTTCTCCTTTCTCTCTTCCTTGGATACGTTTTCTGTTGAGGAAGCTAGCTTTGCTAAAGGAGGTGATGGATTTGGAATTTGAGTTTTTTTCATGCGCTTGATAATAGGAATTCCATCCTCATCATCATTGTATCCATTAGCCTCTTCCTCAACCTCTGGTTCTTCTTTGACTTTATGATCTGATGATACCCCTAATGGATTGGCATTTTTAGTGACTAAAGAGATTAGACCATTATCATCCTTCTCTGAAGGTCTCTGTTTTGTATTAAATTCAATTTTAACAGACTAAGTTTTTCCATTTATATCTTTCTTAACCAATCAATTTAGTTTTCTCTTTAATGCTACATGATTCACATTACTATCCATAGGGGAACCTTTATTGACTTGTTTTGGTTTATGCCTTGTTGATAAAGGTTTCTAATCTTTAGAGTCTTCAATGTCCATAGGGAAACTTTCATTGGGAAAGTTTGGTTTGTGTCTCAATGTTAAAGGTTTCTCCTCCTCAGAGTCAACACCACACATAGGAGAACCTTCATTGGGTGGTTTTGTCAGCTACTTTACTTGAAACCTCATATGCAAGGGAACATCTCAGAAGTCACAGACTGTGTTCTCATATATTCGTTAGGATGAATATATTTGCTAGTAGGAAGCGAATTGCAACTTTTATTTGAATATTTGGCCAAAGTGTTTTCTATAGCTCCTGTTGGAAATATAGACATCTCATGACTTAAAGTATTGCAATCTTCAGAATCAACATATACTTCAAAAAGAAAATTCTTTAGCGGTCTAGATTCATTGCCATCTGGATCCCTCTTTCCAGAATTTTGCTCTAAACTGGGAGCTCTACCCACACCAAGCGAAACTTGCTTTGAAGGTCATAACATTTTCCTGTGCTCTAATTAGTAGCAAAGTGGAAATTGGTGACTTTATAACCGGTTTGAAGGTCATTTGCTGGTTTCAAATCAGTTTTGTTGAGTTCAAAGCAAGAAATATAATATGTGGATATTTTGAACTAAATAAATTGTAAGAAAACAAAAATCCAACCTGCTTTATGTACATCTTTGAAGTTGGAAATCCCATGGTTGAGAGTGTAGAAAGAAACTATCATCAAATTTGTAGGGTTGAAACCCTCACCTACGAAACAAAAATATTTGTGGGGCTGAGCGGGATATAGTGTCTAGCAAAAGGTTTAAGTCTTTGTGGTATTTTTTCATTTCCTCAACCCATGCTAGGCTATAGTTTCACTCATTATAGAATGTGGGCAGTGCCATTCTCTAGATAATCACTATTAGTAAGAAAGAGATGAAATATTTCCTCAATTTTTTTTTTCATAAATCTTAAAATGGAGCTAAAAACTAGGCATTAAATACAATCCATTGGCAAAAAGTGTAGAAGAGAAATTGACTTGATTGAGACACCAAGGAAAATGATGAAGAGGTGAATGTCCTCGTTGGGGTTTTGAGCATCCAACATAAGCAACTGACTAATGATGGCATATTCTACAAAGTCATCCATGTTTCTTCCCATGAAAACTATCCTCTGCCTCAAAAGAAAACCCATTACATCTCCCTTCGCAGACCTCTGTGCTTATGTAGGATTCTGTTGTGCAATAACGCCCCCACATGTAGCAACATCCCATGCATCTATGTAATCCATGGATTTGAACCCATGACCAAATGAAGAACCTGAGACAAGCCATGTGGGTTCCATACAAACCTCTATAAATTGAAGCAGTTGAGTTAAAAAATGGTGTTCTAGCTGGGAAACGAAAGTGCCTGCATAGGGGTTTCCGGGGCCGTTGAGGGTTTTGGGCATTGCAGTGCAGGTGGGGTGAGGAGGACAAAGATGTAGATAGGGTAACAGATATAATGATGGGTGATTCTATGATATCGAGTTTTCTCTGATAACCCACTCAAAAGACTTGGAACATGCTACGTGGAGATCAACAACTAAGGATCGTGGTAATAAGAGAATGTAAACCTATGGCTATCGGGTTTCAAACATTGGAAATATATAGACATAGAGTTTTCTACCTTCATCCTATAGTAATAATACTAATTTACAATCTAATAATAATAATTATAATCATTCACAATGATAAAGCTATCCTCCTCTAATGTTTTGGGGCTCCAGCATGTCTCAAGTTCAAATTTAAGCACGGGCATATGGGTTCAAATGCGCTAGATGGGTTTTTGAACAAGGTGGTTAGGATTCAACATAGAAAGAGGACTCTCAATCCACTAAAAAGGTATGGATCCCCAAGTGGCCACTTGTAGGGAATTGATGACTACCCAAAGGACTTAGACAAAATCACTTGTGGAGATCAAAACTCTCACTAAAAAATTAAAATCTAGTAATCATAGTGTAGCGAAATAAAAAAAATTGAAGTACGAAACCCCCTTCTTTGTGGGATAAGGGACTCCCTTTGCATTGCCATTAACTACTTAGTTTGTGGTTGTGCAAATACCCTACGCCCTCTGGATTCAAACATGTGCCCTTCAAGAAAGCAACACATGTTCTTATTTGTTAGGCCCGCTCACATTGTAATCCAAACATTGGAGCATAAAGAGCACTATGTTACGAATAACACAATAAAAATAGATCAGCATTACCCAAAACAAGGAGGATAGATGTGTAAATGATTCCATGCTATATCAAAAATAACTATTATAATCTCAAAGTATGTGTAACTAGGCATGGCATGCTAGAGGAGTTGGTTCACTTGATCTCCTCTAGACGCATTGTGACTCTGGGAAGTCATAAGATCAATCCACCTAGTGATTTGTGGGATGGCATGCACTAAATAAGTCCCTAGTGATGGAGCCCCAAAATCTCTGGGTGGCACCCACCGCCCCAAGTGCTCACCAATGAATTATCTATGATCAGCAAGGGGATATAGGTCAAGCCATATGGGGAGTTTGAACCTACTGACACATAAATATATATTTAAAAAAATATTATTGTGTTTGTTCAACTGATAGATTTTACGACCATAAACCTTCTTCTCTAATACTTTCATTGGTCGTAAGGATTGGTTCATGGAAACATATATGCTTCAGTATACTACGATCTTTATACTAATTGAATCAGTAAAGATAGTATCCCAACTATCATAAATGATTCGTTGTGAGACAATTATGCTTACTCACTCAACCCCTCTTCCATGTGGCTATTACAATGTTTTCTTCAACCAATGCTAGGGAGCTTAATTATAGGACAATCAACAATTATTAGGGATTATAGAGAAGAATGGAAACAAATAATAAAAATTGTGCCCTTATATGTCCAAACCTCTTAAAACCAACCTATCCAAAGATATATACATCATTTTGGATACTAAGCACGATGGGAAACACATAACTGGAGGATAGCAACAAAATTGAATTCAACATTAAAAATAGTAATCATGAACATGATAAATTAATTACCACACTAAAATGACTACACTAAAACTCAGTCTATACATTTAAGTAAGAAATACTATTAATTTGTAGTCACATAGTTGTTATCTAGTCATGTTTATTTATCCCTTGACTAAATTAGTAGTTTAGGCTAGTCATTTTTATATCTCCCACTTGAGATTTCTCAAATTTGGTAGTATTTAGATTCTAAACATTGAGGTGACTAAGTTTTTTGGTCGCATAGTCATTTATTTGCCAAATTGTACTGGTGTAAGTTATCATATTAACGATGATAGTTGTGTGATTTGCTTCGAGTATGAAAAATTAAATAAATGATAGGGTACGTGGATACCAATGTTTGTTGTGCTTAAATGAATGAATGAATGCCATGACATATTAACTTGTTTATGTTGGCTGAGGGTTGATAAATTGGTAATTGACTTGAAAATGATGAAAGCCTATGCATGATCTAATGTTTGGATGAGAATAACCCACAATTTATAGGGGCTAAGAGAGAGCCAGATACTTGTTACGGGTGTGTGGGATAGTGCAAGTTTATGCAAGAGACCAGGTTTCCCAAACTGGTCATTCAATGACACAACTCTAAGAACCACAATAGAAGCATAGTGTGTTTTTGGATAGGGTGTTGACCTTAGTTCCAATAGGAAGGGTGGAGGTATTTCCCACTATGTATCCTCTGAAACATGACGTCGTGGGAGGGCTATGTCGATTCACACTCCTTAAGTTGTGTGATGACAACTATTAGTTACCTGCTCGGGAAGTTAGGTCAATTTAGTCAACACTTCCACTTACAGGTTATATATGGAGTTAGGTCAATATAGTTGATGCTCCAAGATATTCCAACTAAGGAACAGATAAGGAGTGTAAGTCAGAGGTAGGTTTTAGGAAGGAAGGAAGGACTATTAGATTAGTAATATTATGGTTTAGGATTTGAGACACCATTTTAGTTGTACTTGGTTCCCTTCACTTGTAAATCATGGGTTAATTCATTAAGGTAAATCTAAGTATAATGATGAATATTGTTGATGTGTTGTGACCTAGTTAATAAAATTGCTTGATGTCATGGGTACTGGATTCTTGTCTTGAATGTGTGGCCATTATTGTTTTGTCAATTAGGAACTATGCATTAGAGGTGATGATGGTTGCCTATAGTACATGCACAAGATATGTGTATGCATTGGCCACACACACATACCTTGTGCACGTACACTAGTATTAGATACAATGTGAATCTATGTACATATTGGTGATTGTTGTATTATCATGTATAGTGGTTGATGGGTGTAATAAGAATGAGATATGATATTAATTATAGGATTAAATTATTGTTATTTAATTTAACATAGCATTAGTTAGATTCCATAGTATTAGGCTCATATACATTAGCTTGTATTAATCACTTAAATAGTAATTTATTAATTGCATCCATTTAATTTTCATTAGTAATCTCATTCAATAGGTTATTCTATTAAATATGCTTGAACTATTGATTTCATGTCATGTTATAGGTGGACCAATTAATGCTTTCCCAACAATTAATGATATGAGTGATAGTGGACTATTAAATAATGAACACATTAAGATATTTTATTATTTAATAATATTTAGATTTAAGAGAACTATGTAGAGTTAAGGTGATAGGCCTACCTTGTTATGTGGAAGTTTGTTAGATCATCAAAATACATAGGTGACTTATTATGATTATTTCATTATTATTTTTTCTTCCTAGGGCCCTTCTTGAGAAGGAAGGCGGTGGACAGGGAGGCATAAAAGAGAGTTGGAGGGATGAAGTGGGGGTTGGTATTTTCTGGGTAGAAAGAAAAATAAAGTGGAAGGGGAAAACACTTAGGAAATAAAATTGGATATGGATACTTGACACTGGGGACAAGAAATCAAAAGTGAGGTTGTTGTTGTGGTTATCGGAGTTTTGGTCACAGAATGCTAGGCAACCCCACATGTTTCCTAGAACTGGAAACTAAGCTTCTAGTTGGCATGGTTCAACATTGCTAGTTGGTTGGACTGCATGGTTGGACTAAGGACCAACTTATTGCTATAGGACAAGGTATTTTACTAGTTCTTACTCAATAAAAAAGGATTATTATTGCATATTTAAAATGTTTTAGAGATGCTGTGAAATTATATATGTGTCACATTTGCTTTTAATTTATTAAGTAAAACAAACATGCACATAAATCAAATACAAAAAAACACAAAATTTTTATTGTTAGTTTGCATGGTTTAATTGCTTATTTGTTGCCAAATAAATGTTACTTCAATTATTGTTATTAACTTAAGATTGCTAACACCCATCACTAGGATGGGTGTTAAAGCTCTAGTTTGTAAGCCATGGGACCCACATATTTGAGGATCTTATAGGGCCCATATTTCTTGGGGAAAATCTTTTGGTGGTGGATGGCCTTAAGAGAGGTATGCTTATAAGGTTATAGGAAAAGAAATACTTATTCCCCTTATGCAAAATGGCATTCAGAATGATGTTGATAAGCTTGTTGCTTCATACTATTCTTAGATATTACTAGATTATCCTTGAGAGTGCAAAGAATGTTGGCCTGAGATGTGAGTGTGTTGTCAACCTCCTATACGTTATAGATGCCTAGTAATTAGGATAGTACCAAAGGGGGATTTTGGCCATAGATAACTTCAAAGGGAGTCCTTCGAGTAGAAGTATGATAAGTTGCATTATACCACCATTATGTTAAATGTAACCACTAAGCCCATTGGGATGGCTGCTCTGGAGTAAAGCACCATAAATATGCTTCCAATAACTTATTGAAAACTACAATTTGACCATATTTTGGGGGGTGATAGGAAATGTTGAGATTCATTTTTCCCTGAAGTCGAAACAATTCTTTCCAGAAATTTCTAGTGAAGGTGGGGTCATGGTCTATGACAATAGTTTACAAGATAAAGGCGTTTGAATATATTATCCATGCATACTTGAGGTACCATACAGGCCTTGAAAGGGTGTTGTAGGGCACAAAAATCATCCTATGTGGAAGGCGATCAACCACAACCATGATTACAGACTTATTGCCAGATTTTGGTAACCCCACAATGAAATCCACAGAAATGTCAATCCGTGCTATACTTCGAATTTGAAGTGATTGAAATTCACTTCGAGGTATCACAATATCCCCTTTATGTCTTGGGAAAGTGTCACAATCAACCACAAATGTGCAAATGTCCTTCGTCATGCCTTCCAATAAAATTTGTCATTTGATCCTTTCATATGTTTTATGAAATATTGAATGATAGACTATGTAGGATGATGGAGCTCAGATAACACCTATGATTTCAATGATGATTTCTTGTACAAATATAAATGTTCTTTATAATGAAGCTCATCATTGTGCCAAATGTAGCCGGGCTATGCATGGGGTTCATATTGAAATTGTTGGATCATGGCAGCAAGCATGGAATCTGTTAACCATTCATTAGGAATGAAATTCAACATGTCTACAACTAGGAAGGAGAGGGAAAAGGGGGAACCATCTTTTTCAAAGTGTCGAGTGAGATCATATGATACCAAATTATCCTTTCCCTTCTGATAAATTATATCATAGTCATGTCCCAACATTTTGGCGACCCATTTTTGTTGCTTAAGGGAGAAAGTTCTTTGTTCAGGAAAGTGTTTTAGGCTGTGATTATCAGTTTTGATTTGGAATTTTTTCCCAAGTTGGTATGGATGCCATATGTCCATGACATCAAAAATGGCCATCATCTCTTTTTTTTAAGTTTATTTTCCCAAATTTCACTCACATAGTTGTTTACTAGCAAAAGCCAACGGTCTGCCTTTTTGCATGAGGACTTCTCTGAGGCCTTTACTCAAGGAATCACATTCAAGGAAAAAGGTTTTAGTGAATTTGGGTAAAGTGAGTAACACAGTTGTACACATAGCCTTCTTCAATTCATGGAAATCCTTTTCTACTACATAGGGACTGGTATTTTGGCATATGACAACAATAGCTAGCAACTCCTTAATGATATTTTCAAATCCATTTTTTTGGGAAAATGGATGGTAGTATGGGCGTGTACTGGGTGGGAGGATACTAGGTATGAGTGAAATGGAATTATCATGCTCACCACGAGAAGGAGGAAGTCCTTTGGGAATGCAAAAGATGGATTGGTGATTGTCTAAGACTAACTGCATGTCAGAAGGAATGGGTTGAGAATGGGTCTCAAAAGCTTGAATGGCATGGAATTGTGCCACAATTCCCAAATGACCAATTTTAAGAAGCTTTTACATATGGTGTGAACTGATAATCTCTATATGTCTCGGTGTAATTCCTTTGAGAGTGGAGTTATTCACTGCTTGTTGGAAACTCATGTATAAGGTACTGAAATCCATGGTGATAAGGCCTAATATTCATAACCATTAAGAACCTAAGACAATATCAAAACCACCCATGTTAATAGCAAGCATGTGGGTTTTGAGGGAATAATCACCTATTGAAGCCGTAAATTTTCACAACGACCCCCACATTTCATAGCTTCTCCATTTTCAATCATGGTTTGGAAGTTGTTCACAACATGGATATAATAGTGTGTTTCTTGGGAAACCTAACGATGAATAAATTTATATGTGCTACCACTATTAATTAAGATGATGACCTTGTGATGTTTTAGGTAGCTAATTAATTTGAGGGTTTGATGGGCAGAAAGACCAATCAAAGCATGCAAAGAGATATAGGGCTCCTCCCATGACGGATTAGGTTAGGGAATGTATTCCATGGGTGTATGAGGGACTTCATGGGTTCTAGCATCAATGCCCTCATAAAAAATGTCCTCTGAAATGACCATAAATATTTTTTGCTCCTTAAATTTATTTCCAGGGGATTATTTCTCATCACAGTTGTATCAAAGACCTTTTAGTTGGCACTTCGCCATTTCAGCTCAAGTTAACTTTTGGATCTTGAGAGGTGGGGAATACAAAGAAGGATTAATGGAAGAGAAGGGAAGTGGACATGGATGGGGAATAAATGGGGCCTTTTTTACTTGAGTGTTCATCTCCTTTTGGGATTCTCTATTTCTTTGAGTGGCATTTAGCCAAGTAGTACGATGAGCTATTAATACTTATGCATAGATCTCTTCTTTCAAACCAATAATGAAACATTCCTCCTAAAAATGATCAGACATGCCTCTAGCGCTGATGGCTAGCTACTCAAAAGATGAGATGAAATATTCGACTATGCCATATTGTTTGGGCTTGGTCAGTTTCCCCAAGTAATGAGTGCATGTTTTAAAACTTGCATGGATATCGAAAACAAATTGTGTCCAAGTAATATAACCGTTGTAGTATTTTTGGGTTATTTCCGCCATTTCCAACGTTGAGGATCTAAATATAAGGCACTCACTCTAATTTTCATCATATCATTTGTGATGCCATGCAAATAAAAGCAATGTTTCATTTGAGTGAACCAATATGTGGGGTTTGACCCATCGAATTTGGTGAGATCATATTTAGGAATTGTGTGCCACATGTGATTCATTGGATCATGAAAAAGTGGAGTGGTGTGAGGCCCATGGGGATTGGATGAATCATATCCTTCCTTGAGGGAAAGTTTTTTTGTCTCTAGGTATCCTAACGATGATGAAGGAAATAATGTCATTAATTGGGTTAGTTGGTCAAAAAACGATTCCAATTTGGTAATTTTTCGATGGATGTCAGTGATATTTGGCTAAGTAGAGGAGTGGTTGTGTTTTTAACTTGTGTTGAAACTTATCACATAGTGTTTCCATGTGGGAATTGTTTTGGGATAGCTCACCTCCTCGAATGTTAGCCATCGGAGGAAATGGGTCCACAAAAAGGGGTGTGGAAGAGTGGTGCCAAGGTGATTAGCACAATGCAAGGATCGTGGTGAAATATGGAGTAAGAAAAACCCCCCTCCCTCCCTCCCTCCCTCTCTCTCTACTAGTATTCCAAGGTCCTAAGGGTAAGGGAGTGGTGTCATATTTTATAGCTCTATGATATACTTGTAAGGTCCAATAGTAGTACTCTACCTAATATCTCAAGGAAATAACTAAGGAAGCTCGACCGTGCCCTTAGCTATACTACATGACTACCCAGGTATAAGAGAGTAATCTTACCAAGTGTTGTGCTCGATGCCACTATAGAAGAAAGATGATCAATGATATTATCTAAATATGGTTTTAGGTTTCCTAGGGTACTTGGAAATGAAATTATGTATACATGTGTTTTTTGATGCAATACTACTCAAAGGGGTACCAACATAAGTTACAATGGTTTCCAACAAATGTGGCTAAGTATCGATTGTATTCTTTGCATGTATGCTTTCGCAACCACAAGTTTTTCCACTGAACAATAGATCATTGTGTTATTTATGTTGGAATATAGGTCAATACTGAGAAGGGGGGGGTGAATCAGTATTGTTAACTTTTTACCATTTTAAACCACTTATTAAACTTAATTAAAACATGGGATCAACAACATACACAGGACATAGATTTTATCGTGGAAACCCAATTGAGAAAACCACCAACTCTTTCTATACTGCAAAATTATGTTTACAATAGTTTTTGCAAGCTACAACTTGCTGGAGACTTCAATCCCCAAGTTTCTACGCTACAATTGAAGGATGCTACAACACCCTGGTTTCTGCCTGCTACAATAGAAAAGGATGCTACTGCACCCTATTTACCAGCCATTACTGGAAGGAGGATACAACCCCCTAGTTTATTAGCTACAACTGAAAGGATGCTTCGACACCCTATTTACCAGCTACCACTGGAAGGAGGCTACAATCCCCTAGTTTATCAGCTACAACTGAAAGGATGCTTTGAAACCCTATTTTCTAGCTACCACTGGAAGGAGGCTACAACCCCCTTGCAGGCCTGTTTCCTGCCCTAACACCACCCTACCTCCCTAATGTGTTTATATCAATCCCACAGACCTTTCTTACTTCAATTATGTCATATATAATTCTTTGATTTCTTCAGTCTGTGTCTTATTGCTGCTACATAGATCTAGGTTGCAGACAGCTTCAATTATTTCCTTCTATTCTCTGACTTCTGTTATGCAATTCTTCATCTTGAATGTGCAAACATTTTGGTCTCTTCTTCTGGTCTCAATGTTGCTTCAGATATTCATCTCAAAACTCGGCATACACTTAAGTTCTTGTTCTAGCTGAACCTTCAATATGAACTGTTGAGCCATTTTTCTTCTTCTTCAGATCTCTATTTATATGTCAAGTATTCTCATCTTCTAAACATTGCATCTTTTCAACAGTAAGATGTGTCTCTTCAAATCTCTGTTTTTTTTTAATATTTAATTCATAATTTTGTTAATTATTTAATTGTTAATTAATTTAATTAATTAACCTTCTTTGGTCATCTGCGAGCTTCTTCCATCTCAGGTCTGCGGGATTCTTCATCTGTGGGCTAGCCTTTACCTTTAGCAAGTGGGCTTCTCCTCTTTCACCTACAGGCATACTTCAAACTTTTGCGGGCTTATCTCTCTTGGCTTATGTGCACAGCCCATGTTCTCACGAGTTTCTGCCTTAAGCACCTTGCAGGCTTAATTTAAGCCCTTGCGGGCATTTTTCAAACCCCTGCGGGCATCTTACAAGCACTTGCAGGCATCTCTTTAGCCCCCATACATTAAGCCCCTTGTGGGCATACATAAACCCTTGTGGGCATCTTTAATCTCTTGTGAGCTTATTCATTAAGCCCCTGCAGGCATAACCAAACCCTTGCGGGCATAACTCTTAGCCCTTGTGGGCATTTTACAAGCCCTTGCGGGCATTTTTACAAGCCCTTGCGGGCATATCATAAGGTCTCATTTAACCTTATTTTCCACCATTTTGGCAAGCCAAAATCTCACACGTGTGAGCCTCAAAGAGAGAACTGACACCATAGCTAGATGGCCAGATCACCAGGGTATATGTCCATGCCATCTGGAGAATTTATTATCACAAGGACACTCTTTGGCGGGCATTTCCAAATTCCTCTTCAACCTTTATTTGGACATCAAAACAAACCTTTTCTCCTTTTGGCAGGCTTGTCTTTCACACATGTGAACTAAATAGGAAAATCTGATCCTATGGATAGATAGCCAGTTCATTAAGGAACAAGCCTATGCCACCTGATTAATTTTATCAGCACAAGGACACCTCCTTGCGGGCATTTCCAAATGGCCTCTTAGCCATGTGAGTTCAACACTTAGCCAAATTTTTGTTCTTAATATGCAAAACAAAACAACATTTTTCTCATTTTGGCAGGCTTGTCTTTCACACGTGTGAAATCCAGAGGCAAATCTGATCCTAGGGATAGATAGCCAGTTCATCAAGGAACAAGCCTATGCCACCTGATTAATTTTATCAGAACAAGGACACCTCCTTGCGGGCATTTCCAAATGGCCTCTTAGCCATGTGAGTTTGACACTTGACAATTTTTTGTCTTTAATATGTAAAACACTTTTTCCTTCACTTTGGCAGATTGATTTCTTTCATATATTATCAGCATAAGGAAAACTAAAAGCATTGTTGGATATCTACTTCAACAATGAACAATACCATGTCAAAAGATGAACTTATTGACACACACCCATCATTTGGCGGGCATTTTACTGGAGTAGTGTAAATCATGCTTAAGAAGCACTTTTGGCAGAGCAATATCTTCCTCCTCAGAGACTCTTTGGATAATCCGAGACCATGGTCAAATGCACAAAACAACATTCTACAATATGACTATATGGTGCGGGCATTTTCTTCAACCCACAAACTATGGCGAGCATTTCCCTGAGACCACTTAGGCAGTTTTTCTACTTTGGTGTAAAAACATTCTGAAACCCTATTTTGGCAGACTTATAACTTTCTCCTCAGAAATTATTAAGGCAAACTGAGACCATGACTAGATAGCCACTTCAACAAGCTATATCCTGATATGATGGTGCGTGCATTTTTCTCAAAACATGAATTATGGCGGGCATTCTATTAGAGCAGTTTTGACTACTTTTTCCATACTTAGTCAATTTTCAAAGTTTCACAAACTTGTCATACTTTTCCAGAATGATGTCAGATTGCAACACTGACTTAATGATAGCACCAGAACACCACTATGTGTCTTTACAGCTTCATCACACATGCCACATCATCATACATGCCATGCCATCACTTCCTTTGGCATTACTTTGTCTTTCATTGAGTTTGCCCTACCATCATGTCTTTGGTTATTCCTTTGTCATTACTGAACTCCTTTGACATCAATGACAACCATATTCAACAATTTATAGATTGTAAAACACATCTCTAACCTAAAATAATCAACTAATGAAAGTGATGTGATACTAGATGTTATCTACCTTAATAGCATTATTAGAAATTTAGAACATAAATAACAAAATAAAGCAAGATTTCAGTATGAAAAGACAGAATTACCACAACAATAGAAAATTGTAGATAACAAAATATCACAATAGCAATATCTTTATTGATGAGAGCAATGTTCACTTTCTCTCTTCAAAGGGAAACCTCCAAATGAATCCAAGCTCCAATTACAAAATAGTCCACAAGACATCTTGTGTCATTGCTTCTACTCCTATATATAGTTTCTAGTGAAGGAAATTTCTAGTAGGAAGAACCTTCTAGCCTTTTTATTGAAAGAGCTTTCTAGTAGGTGGAACCTTTTAGTAAGTCTTCTTACAAATATTGCTTTCACACTATAGAGATTTTTTAATAGGTGAATCTTCTAGTAAGTTGTTTACACATATTGCTTTCACACTACATCTATTTTAGTATCCTTATTTAATATATATGGCCTCAATACATAACGACCTATCTATTAAGGGGGTTAGGGTAGGACACTAACATTATAAAATGGTTAAAACTCTAAAAATATTTTGGGATTATGACAAAGTATACATAAGCCTCATGCAAGTGATATTCAACTTTTGAAACCGATGGAAACTTCCTTACTATTTTAAATGTAAGATTCATCCTATGAACTATCCAATGAATACAATGAATAACTACAGTTTAAAACAAAGGCCCTTCCTTAATCATTGCATTACTAATTCTCCAACACATACTCACTTTTTTGTGATCATTAACTAAGCCTTGCCTCAAATATCCTTCACACCATGAATAACGAGTTCATAAATATCTTCAATAGTATTATTCTATTTATTTTTTTTAATCCCAAGTATATAGGAGTATCTATTATGGCCATTAACCATATACATTCTCATGCAGGATCCATGAATTATTATTAATAGTCATAGCCTTGTCCAAAGAAAATTATAAAAACCTAACATTTGTGACCTTGTCTTGCGTATCCTCCCTTTATACTTAAGCTTTATTTCTTCCCTATTCCCAACCACTCGTTATAGACTAATGAGAAGATGGAAAATTAGAATGTTCAAGAAAATATAGATATTTCATGTAATCGACATAATATGTCATAGGACAACCTCTTTAGCTCGGTGGGCTAGCTCAAGTGATTGAGTGATGTGTAATGCAAGCAGAAGGTCTTGAGGTTAAATCCCCAGGTGGATATGCAAGGGCCTCACTTAATGTCACTGTTGTGTTATGCTATGTAATCATAGTCGATGGTTTACCCCATCTACCATCCATAAAATATGGGGAAGTATTCAGAGGGTTTCCCCATGAAGTATTCCTTGGAAAAAAAATGTCATAGGACAACCTCTAGATAAAATGTGAAATAGAGTGCTTAATTGCCTCATCTTGAATACCAAATTTATTTTTATCATCTTTCCAAATATATATGTGATATTCCTCCCCTTGCCTCAAGTTTTCAAATACTTATTAAGTATTTTTTTATCTTCATGTGCATATTTGGAAATGTGACATGCCTTAGAAGATCTCCATTTGATAATATATTACTCCTCACCTTTTACACTTTTCTTATCATATACCTTTCTAGCATGATTCTCTATTGTATATAATTTTATCTCCAATTTTACTACCTTATCAAGTTTGGCTCTCTATTATTGGATATGGTTTGGTGGTTCATGTTAAGACACATTCTAAGTTTAAAGCGTCCTTTTGAGAACATCAATGCTATCATGCCCAACAAAGAAAATAATAATCAAGTTGATGGCAATGTAGAGTGATATTTACATGTTTTATTTCAACATTTATATTATGGACATGTCATTTTATTATGGTTTTCTATAATTGGTCAACTATTGTTGATGTATATGTAACTTTGGAATGTATTTCATATATATTTATTGTACCCTTATTAGAGATGTGTTATTCCTCTATAAGGAAGTGTCGTCATGTGGATTGACAAGTGTCGCAAGTGTGTGTACTTGCCGATGGGTTATTAGACCACCATGTGTGGGGTCGGCCCTGAAATATATATATTATAATGTGGATATACCTAGCTAGACAAGTCGGCCCCATAAGGTCACTGGGCAAACAGGTTAGTATAAATAGAGATCGGGTGATCTCTATTTAGATCATTTGGAAAAGTATATCTCTCTCACTCAGAAAGTGGCGCACTAGTGAGGAGGAGGATCATCTGCTACTAGGAGACTATCTCAGTGTATTTTGGTTGTACTTTGGTTGAGCCATTGCTCTCTCTATCTCTGAGGAAGTTGTGGGGTTTTTCACCTTAGGGTTTTCCCCACGGAAACTCTGTGTCTCTTGTCTCTCATGATTTTGATTCTTGTGATGCTTGTCATGCTTATTGTGATTGTTATGCATTGATATACTGTACATGTTATTCTCTCAGTGAAGATCCTAGAGTATTGTGAATTAATGCTCAAAATTTAACATGGTATCAGAGCTAACCTGAGAAGAAGACATTTTGCAGTGACGGAAACTTGAGTTTATTGTTTATTGGGTTTCTCTCCACAGTTTTTGGAAAATAAATATAGTAGATTGACTCTACTCATCAAGGCGAATCTATCTGTCCAATCAGAATTCAATTCTGAGCATTTTCAGATTTGGCCCTAAAAATTAGGGTTTCCACAAAAATAGGAATTTATGGAATCTGAAGACACTGCTGGAAGCTCCTTGTAAAAATCGAAGTTTAGAGCTTTGGATCGAGATTTTTGGTTGCGTAGATCTCCGGGAAACTCAAACCCTAATTCAGGGCTCTCCCTAGTGAACCCGGGAGGACAAAAACACAAATCTGAAGGGTAAAACTTTGTTGATCTCAAATTCTGAATGCACCAAGCTGATCATCTCATCAAGGTGCATCTTTCTATCCTTACAAAAATTTGAAATTCACATTTTAAATTTTTAGGGTTTTTCCGACAAACCCTAATCCGGGACCAGATCCAGTTTTCAGCATTTCAAGTGGTAATACCTAAATCTTTTCTATTTCCATTTGAAGTACTCTTTAAGATGTCTCACCACACCAAGCTTGAGGATAAGCTTGAAGGGGCTGATAACTTCAGAGCTTGGAAGTATAGGATTGGGTTAATCCTGGAAGAGAATGAGTTGGACTCATATATAAAAGAAGACATCCCTATCCCAAAGGATGAAGAGGCCAAGGTATTGCATAAGAAGAACTTGGTCAAGGCAAAGAGAATCATTGTTGATTCTATCAAAGACCATCTCATACCCCATGTGTCTTCTCTAAAGACACCCAAGGAGATGCTTGACTCTTTGACCAAGCTATTTGAAGGGAAGAACATAAATCGGAAGATGACTCTGCGGAATCAATTGAAAGGGGTCAAGATGTTGAATGGAGAAACCATTCAATCTTACTTCTCCAAGGTCTCTTAGATCAAGGAGCAACTTGAAGCTGTGGATGAAGTAGTGGACAATGGTGAAGTTGTTATGACCACTCTGAATGGCCTACCTAGGTCATGGGACTCCTTTATTCAAGGAATCTGTGCAAGAAAGAAATTGATCTCTTTCAGTAAACTATGGGAGGAATGCTCTCAAGAAGAAGCTAGACTTGTAGCTCGTGAGGAAAAGATGGGAGGTGAAGATCAAGCTCTCGCAACTCACACCAAAAGAAGCAAGCCCAAGAAGGAGCACTCTCGCTACAAAAGATCCTATCAAAAGAATAAGAAGGATCTAAGATGCTTCACATGCAATGAGAAGGGTCACTTTGCTTCAGATTTTCCCAAGAACAAAAGGGATAATAACAACAACTTCAGCAAGAAGAAGAAGGGCAGCAAAAGAAAGTTCCATGCTCATGCTGCCGAGGATGATGAACCTCCAAAGAAGAAGGCTAGGGCAGAAAGTGATGATGACTCATCAAGTGAAGAAGAGTATGTTCTAATCTCTGCCCTCACAGGTACTATCTCCCATGGTTGTAATGATTGGTTGATTGATAGTGGGGCTTCCAAACACATGACCGGGTTTAAGGAATCTTTTGTGCATCTATCTGAACATGAATCACCCCATAAGGTGAAACTTGGGGATGATTATCAATACCCAATCAAAGGAAGTGGTGAAGCCTCCTACAACCTAGATTCTGGAAAATCTTTGAAGATGAAAGAAGTCCTTTATGTACCTGGGCTCAAGAAGAACTTACTCTCCATCTCTACATTGGATGCAAAAGGTATGAGGGTTGCATTTGTGGATGGCCAATTCCTAATGTGGCCAAAGGGAAAGACCATAGATGATGCAGTAGTGATTGGAGAGCAAGAGGGAGGATTGTATAAATTGAAGGGACAAACTGAACATGCCATGGTGCATGAATCCATGGAGCCAAGTGAACTTTGGCATAGAAGACTTGCTCATATGCACTATAGGGCACTTCCAATTGCAAGCAAGGCTGTAGAAGGTCTTCCTGAAATCAAGACCAAACATGAAGGTATTTGCAAAGGATGTGCAAAAGGTAAGAACATTAAGAAGGCTTTCCCAAGCAGTGAAAGCAAGGCAAAAGACATCCTGGAAATCATCCACTCAGATGTATGTGGTCCTATGTCATCCAGTTCTCTGAGTGGGTATGTTTACTATTGTTGAGATATTGTAACTTCAAAGAATATTATATTTGTACTTTATTATTCTGGAGATGTTTCACTCCTCCGTGAAGATCTTATTGTATATCCGGAGATGTTTATTCCTCCGTCGGAATGTGGTAACTCGTGTTATTAGACTTCCCTAGTGGGGGTCGGCCCTGTATGTGTTATGTGGGTCAAAGGGTTATTAGACCACCCTAGAGGGGTCGGCCCAGTCAGTTGTAGTGGGGTATTTAACCCATTGGTTAAATACGAGCCTACGTGTACCTGTGTAAAATACATGTCAGTGTAGTGTATAAATAGAGGAGGTGTGTTCCTCATTTGATACACTCACTCACTTGAGGATAGCGCACTTGTGGAGGAGAGGTCTGCTATTGTGGAGGAGGAGATCATGTCTCAAGGTTTCATATTTGTATATTGCTGGTCATCTATATTGAGGAAGCTTTGCTGGGTTTTCTACCCCATGAGGGTTTCCCAGGATAAATCTCTGTCTCTTGTGTTTATGCTGTGCTTGTTGTTTCTTCAGTGATCCTGTATATGCTATTATTGTGAAATGAAATGTAATGATGCTATTTTCTGTCTTAGCATATTAAATTTTAACATGGTATCAGAGCTAACCTGAAGGAAGGCAAGGTATGGCACTTACGACACTTGCTTTACTTACGACAATTTGAAGGTTAGGGTTTTACATAGCAAAAACCAGTCATCGTGGAACTTTCGCTATAAATCCATTTCTCCGAAGGTTCAGGGTCTGAAAAGTTTACAGGTCGAATATAACATCCCCAGGTACTTTGTGTCCAAAGGGAACCCTCAGATTCGTTGTACTTTGTGAGTTATGTTCAGTACAAGTTAGGGTTTCTGCCTCTTCCAGATCTCAGTCAAAATCAGGTGACCTAGGAAAAAAGGTCATAACTTGGGCTAGGAAGCTCCAAATTAAATTTAGTAAAAAGGGACAGGTAGTACACAGACTGTACTATCTTAGAAAACTTTTTCAGAGGCCGAAGTTCAACCAGTGACACGTGGCACGCCGTACAAGTTCGCTCTCCTGTTTTATCCCATAAACAGGTCACGTTGCGACACTTGGCATAAATCTCTCTCAGAGAGTCCAATTGAGGTCCAACCTGTCAGGATGGAAAGATAACAGGTCGAGCTATCTCAGGAAAAGTTTTCAGAGGCCGAAGTTCAAACAGTGACACGTGGCATGCCGTACAAGTTCGCTCTCCTATTTTATCCCATAAACAGGTCACGCTGCGACACTTGGCATAACTCTCTCTCAGAAAACCCAATTGAGGTCAGACTTGTCAGAATGGAAAGATGACAGGTCAGGCTACTGCAGAAAAAGGGTTTCAGACCCTGTGGAGCAAAAATTTCAGAGTTATAGCAGAAAAAATCAGGTGCATATTTCTGTCAAAACAGAATTATTTTTCGAGCACCTTTATTCATGGCTTCCGGAATTTAGGGTTTCGGAGAAAGTTAGAATTTTTGGAATCGGAGTCCACGGCTGAATGCTACTCAGGAAAATCGAAATTTAGAGACCAAGATCAAATTTTTTGGTTGGGTGGAAGACCGGGCTTGATCAAACCCCAGTTCAGGATTTTGATCGGAAAGATGGAAAATTAGGGCTTCAGCAAAAGTTGGAATTTTGAAGTCTGTAACCACGGATGGAAACTCCTAAGAAAAATAAGAGTTTAGAGCCTTGGATCGAACCTTTTGTTTGGGCAGAAGGGTGGGCTTCATCAAACCCTAGTTCGGGATCCTGTCCAGAAGATCCAGAAGTTTCAAAGGCAATTTTGAGGGGTCAAATTTTGGAAATTCCAAAATTGAAGTATGCTAGTTTGATCAGCTCAGCAAGACATATTCTTTCATCCATTCAGAAGTGTGAAAGTCAAAGATTGAATTTTTTAGGGTTTCTCTAGCAAACCCTAATCAAGCTCCAGATCAATTTTCAGGGGGATTTGAGGTTATGGCCTTACATAAGAAGACTACAAGAAGTCTCGACAGGTATGACTCAAGGAGGTTCAGGTATGTCTTGAAATCTGATTCTTGATTAAGTTCATGATGTGTTTGTCTTCATATTATTTATTAGTACAATCTTGATTAATGTTAGAATTGTCTTATCACCCTAGTAACAATATGAATGCATGTGAATGATCAAAGACATTAATTGATTAGGGCTATATGATTGTACTAATGCATTATGATGTTGTGTGAGGTTGATGTTGTCTGCTAACAAGATACAGGTACATCACAAAAGACAAATCAGGTTCCATGACCATGAAAACATGAAGACAAAGACTCATCCATAATCTTTGTTCTACTTACGAGGTATGTATGACTTTGTTATATTATGCTTAACCTATGAGACATGCAGGTTCTAGCTCAGGATCTCTAAATCATTGAAGAGAGTGTTTAGGTATATTGTACATAACCAAGTAGGTATACTAATCTAGGTATGTTTCCCATGAATCTTACCTTGTGTTAGGATCCCTTATATAAGTATACTTGGAATGATTGGTTATGCTTATTCATAAAGTTAGTAATCAAGGGATTATGCATATTATATCTTTTATCTTGATTGATGATATGCATGAGTAAAAGAAGACTTCCCTGAAATCTTGAATACTAATGTTTATTAACTATAATCATGACTATACATTTTCAAGATTATTTAGTACTATAATGTTTTGATAGCATTTAGAATATACTAATGAGTGTATGTTTGTGTATGAGATCATGAGGATGACTCTTGAGCATGCACAGTAGTACAGAATGAATAGAAGTTCAAAAGACATACAGAAGATCAAGCGGGAGGCAACCACACAAATATAAAAGATAAGTATTTGAGTTGTTATTTGAAATAGTAATGATATTGCCTGTAATAGGTTGTATGCATATTTGTATTCCTAGAATATATAATGCTGAGTGTAAACATTCATAGAGCATTAAACAGTATACTACTAATGTGCATATGATTGGTAAGTTGGACAAACATTCCATTGTTTCTTGTCTAGAATGAAACCTCTTTGCTGACATACCGAGAGCTGTGCACACTCTCGATAGTATGTTCTGGTAGAGATGGAAGACATCTAGATAGCCACTGTATGCATACAGGATATGGGAAAGTGTTGTGCCAAAGTATTTGTCAAATTAGTTGCATAACTATGTAAATGATATCTGTATGCATAATAGGTTACCATGTCAATATGATTTGATGATTATGAAGTATTACTAATCATGTACTTAATTTTGATTTGTAGGAAAGGTCATGAAGAATGATGGACACCGTACAAGTGATGGATTTTCAAACAAGAAGATTTACAAATCAAACAAAATATAGAAGGCTCATGGCTAGAAGATTCTCTTAGAAAGGGGAAGAGAATCATGACAAGATGTTTTGCTCCAAGTATGGTGTAATTAAAGAAGAAGTGTGAATCATGTTTTGTATGGGTACCTAGGATCGATAATCAATTGATGAGCTTAATGATCACCATGGGTCATGTGGATCTCAACCTTTGCTACAAGGTTGAATATGGTTTCTATACATAGATGACATGGATACAAGAAGGAACTCACCTCAGAGTTCGAATGATGTTGAGATTCATATCAGTAGACCCATCTAACAAGAGATGGCACAGATAGATGGCTGCATAAAAGAAAATGAAAGATCTTAGATTAATGTATTACTTCCTAGGTCTGGGAGTATGGAAAGGCTCAGAAGGAATCTTTCTCAACCAGGTAAAGTATGCCGAGAAATATTAAAAGGACTTGATATGTTGGAATTTCCACTCTCATGGATTCCAACTTGAAGCTGTTGGTGAATGAATCATCAGAGTTAGTGTATATAACTCTGTACAGACAAATTATTGGGTCATTGATGTATCTATTAAATACTAGGTCAGATATATGCTTTGCTGTGAATACCTTAAGTTAGTATCTAGTGGAAACTAGATGTGCTCACCTATTAGTTGCAAAGCATGTGACCAGGTACCTAAAGGATACGATAGAATTTGATCTATGCTATCTTGAAGATCATGACTTCATATGGCTACTCAGATGCTGACAGGAAGAACACATCGAGAGGATGTTATTGTCTGGGATTAGCCATGATCTCATGGTTTAGCTGGAAGCAGTCTAGTGTGGCTCTCAGCACAAGTGGAATATATGGCTGCTTGCTCTGCTAGCTGTGAAGAAGTTTGGCTTCAAGATTGTTTGACTTAAAGATAGAACCAACTGTGATCCTATGTGACAAATAGAGTTGTATCAAGATGACATAGAATCTAGTGTTCCATGATAAGTCAAAGAACATAGGGATCTAACAAGATATGACGCAGAAAGGAACTATAAAGTTTGAATTTATAACAAGTTACTGTTGTACTAACCAAACCTCTACGTTAAGTGAAGAAGTTACCAACCAAACCTCTGTCTCGAGTGAAATTTGAATACTTCCGAGACAAGCTTGGTGTAGTTCAAAAGGACCCTCCTCGAAAGGGGGAGTAGTATAGTCACTGCTGATGAGATTGTCTCATCGAACAACAAGGTCGATGATGAGGTAACCTGTTCTCTACACCTAGATACTTAGAAATATTTAGATTTAGGACTCTTATTGTAAAATCTCAAGCACAGTTGAATCTAGCTACTGTGGATTCCTCACTGGTGAAAGATTGCACAACATTTGCAAGAATTAGCATAAAAAATTTAAATGAATGAAGAACAATACACATGAATTGGTGAATAATCTCAATATTATTAACTGTCCAACCTTAACAAAGGTTAAGAACACCCATATATACAAATCTGGAAGAATTCGAATCCATCTGGAGTGTTCACACTGATCTAGCTTAGAAAAAGCTCAAACCCCCCTAGGTTGACCAAAATATCCCAAACCATCCCAAACTGGTTCGAATCTGCAGTGTGAATGCTGGGAATGACTGGACAGGCCCATGTGACCTCACACATGTGAAGAAACTGGTTGGCTAGAGGTTTGGAGTCTAAAATTGGTCAAAAATGTGACAAAACAAGGCAAGATTGTCCACAAAGAGAGCAAATGCGCCCTAGGTAGAAGAGAAGCATGCTGAGTGCATTAAATGACCTGAGGAGGGCGCTCTAGGCATGCTGAGTGCATTAATTGCCCTGGGGAGCGCTCCACTTAGCTGGTTTGACTCAGCACTTGTTCACATTTGCCATCTAGTTCATGATAATTGACCATTTAGTAGCTAATCAACTTAGGGATGTAATCATTAATCACTTGGGCTAATTAATCATCATTAATAAATGATTAATGTACATAGGTGGAAAAATGTTCTAACACCCCCCCTTAAGCTAGACTTAGTGAAATATAAAAAATTAAGGCCTTGGCAACTAGGCTCAAGTCACCTTTTACATCATGAAAATTTATTTGTCCATGTAACCAAGGTAAGGAGGAAAACCACATGGGAAATAAAACCTCCCCTCTAAAATGGACATGTGGCATATATCAAAATACACCAATCATCACCATGCATCACTCACCCCAAGCAAAGATCTAAGGTGAGTGAAGGTCTTCTCGGTAAAACACTTGGTGAAGATATCAGCAGTTTGCTCACTGGATGGGCAATACTGCAATGCTATGATCCGGTCATGCACCAAACCCCGAATGTAATGCATGTGTATCTCTATGTGCTTGGTCCTCTGCCTCTGTACTGGATCGGTAGAAATCTTGATTGTACTTTGATTATCACACCAAAGAATAGTGGGTGAATCAAAGACAATCCCGAACTCTGCAAGAATACCTTGCAACCAAACACATTGTGTGGCTGCATTGACTGCTCCCCTGTACTCGGCCTCAGCTGAAGATAAGGAAATAGTGCTCTGTTTCTTGCTTGACCAGCATATAGGTCCATGTGCAAGCATAAAGACATAACCGGAAGTTGACTTCCGATCAATACAATCACCGGCCCAATCAGAATCTGTAAATCCTACTAGTTCAAGAGATGAACCAGCAGCATAATGGATACCAAAAGACTTAGTACCCTGAACATAATGAAGTATCCTCTTGGCTGCCTTCCAATGGATCTCATGAGGCTCTTGCATGTGCCTTGCAACAGCCCCAACAGCATAAGACAAATCTGGTCGAGAGTGTGTAAGATACAACAAACTCCCAACTAGTTGTCTATACAACGAACTGTCAACTAGTGGTGAAGAACCCCATTCTGTAAGCTTAACTCCTGAAAGAAATGGAAATTTTGCAGACTTACATTCAGCCATCTTAAATTTCTGCAGCAAATCTGAAGCATACCTTGACTGACATACAGAAATTCCATTCACAGATTGATCAATCTCCAAACCCAGAAATTGTTTTAGCAATCCTAGATCGGTCATGGAGAATGCACTGTGCAATGCTCTCTTAACTGAGTCAAGTTCTTTGGTGCAGCTACCAGTGATCAAAAGATCACCAACATACAGTACAATAATCAATATCAGATCACTAACATGCTGCATATACACATTTGGATCAGACTTACACCTCTCAAACCCCAAAGATAGCAGAAAATTGTCCATTTTTGCATACCATGCTCTAGGAGCTTGCTTGAGCCCATAGAGTGATTTGTTCAACCTGCAAACAAGAGTATGATCAGAAATAAAACCTTCAGGCTGCTGCATATAAATCTCCTCATTCAGATCCCCATGAAGAAAGGCACTTTTTACATCCATGTGATGAATCTCCCAGCGCTTGGAAGCCCCAATGGCCAAAACTAGTCTTATGGAGTCCATCTTTGCCACCGGTGCAAATGTCTCTGTATAGTCCACTCCTTGGACCTGAGAGTAACCCTTAGCCACCAACCTGGCCTTATACTTCAGATCAGAGCAATCAGATCCAATTTTGGTTCTATAAATCCACTTGCATTGCACTAGTTTCCTCTTGGGAGGAAGAGGGACCAAATCCCAAGTTTTGTTCTCATGGAGTGAGTTCATCTCCTCTTGCATGGCTGATTGCCACCTTGGGTCTGTACATGCTTTTGAATATGACATTGGATCAGATCCAACCATCAAATAACATGCCTCACTCAGATCAGAATTATTATGTGCAAAGGAATTGTGAAATTGAGATCTAGTTTTCCTAGCATCTTGGGGATCTCCCACTAGCTCTCCGGCACTTTGAATTGTTTTCTCTGCCCACTTGGGCCTTGAAGGGGGGGTATGTTCAGAATCCATATCAACATCATCTTCAGCAATCTCAGAATCAGAAATATCAGAGAAAGAATCACTACTTACATCATCATCAAGACGAGGGAATGAGCATTCCCCATCACCTTGTTCACTATCTTGCAAAAATTCTTCCTCTTCGAATTTGACACTTCTTTCAATGAAAGTTTTGTGAGTGGATGGATCAAAGAGCTTGTAGCCCTTGGAATCCTCTGCATACCCAACCATGATTGACTCCTTGCTTTGGGGCTGCAATGCCTTTCTCTTCTCCGGTGGAATTCTGGCCCAAGCCCTTGAGCCAAAAATTCTGAAATGTGAGACATTTGGCTTGTGGCCCATCCAAGCTTCAAATGGAGTGATTCCTTGCAATGCTTTGTGTGGTGCCCTGTTCTGAACATATGCTGCACAATTCATAGCTTCAGCCCATAATTTAGGAGACAAATCCCTTGCTTGCAACATGCAAGTTGCCATCTCTTTCAGTGCTCTATTTTTGCGCTCTGCAACACCATTTTGCTGAGGTGTGTAGGGCACTGAGTGTTGCATCTGAATGCCATGCTCTTGACAGAGCTGCTGCAAATTGTTGTTGACATACTCTCTACCATTATCAGTCCTCAAAATCTTCATGGCCTTCCCACTGAAGTTCTCAACCATGCTCTTAAAAATCTTGAAACAATCAAAGACTTCAGATTTTTGCTTAAGGAAAAATAACCAGCAGTACCTTGAGTAGTCATCGATGAAGGTGAGCACATATTTGCTGCAGCCATAGGAGGGTGTGGGGAGTGGCCCTATGAGATCAGAATGTACTATCCCAAGAGGTTGATCAGCCCTCCTAGCCTTCCCTTTGTCATACTTCCTCTCAGGATGTTTCCCAATCATGCAACCCTTGCATGTTCCACTCGAAAATCTGATTTGGGGCAGCCCTTCTACCATATTTTCTTTGCTTAAAACTTGAAGATATCTGTAGTTTAGGTGCCCATACCTTTGATGCCATAGCTTGCTGGTCTCATTCCCATGTGACAGCAGCACACTTGGTGAAGAAAATTCGAGGAAGTGGGAGAACATGTACATCTTCATGTCATGGTCTGCAACACCCTTTGCAACAATTTTCCCGGTGGAAACTTCTGATATCTCCACTTCATCCTGAGTGAAGACCACCTTCTTTGCTGCTCCAGTATGAGTCATTTGATATACAGAGATCAAGTTTGCTGCAAGGTTTGGCACATACAGCACATTGGAGAAGAAGCCATTCTCCATAGAGATTTTCCCAATGCCATGAGCAGGGATTTCTGAGTCATCTCCCATTCGAATTGAGAGACCACTGTAGGGAGCAAGTTCAGAAAACGAGTCTCTTGAGGAAGCCATGTGCCTTGAGGCACCTGAATCAATGATGAACAAAGGTGAATGAGATGAGCTAGCCACCAAAGCATGGCAGCTCTCCTTGTCTTCAGAAACGCACTCCTTCTTCTTGGAACTTTCAGGAAGAGGAATGTTATTTTTCTGTAGGAGATGTGTCATGGTGTCTATGGTTTTCTTCATGCATGAGCTCTCTGGATGAAAACCTCTTTGACAGTAGCTACATTTTGTCTTCTCAGCCTTCTTTCCCTTGTTCTTGACAGGATTCGAAACCCCCTCAGAGGATTTGGGCCTCTCATCCTTTCTCTTCTTCTCTTGAGGTTTCGAAACCCTGGGTTTTTGCTTGCTTCTTCCACATTTCGAATCTCCAGCTGCAAGAACTTGATCTTTTTGTTTGATGGAGCCCATCAAGACCAGCTTGTCTTGCTCTTGAGTTAGCATCTCCATGAAGTCAGCCAAGGATGGCATCTTCCAACCTCTGACTGTGAGCCTTGTGGAGTTGAAGGAAGACACAAAAACTGAGTATTCTGAACCCAATTTTGAGAGAATGGACAACACCAACTGTTCTTCTTTCTTCTCTATGCCACATTGTCTGATCTGCAAGACCAAGTTCTTGAACTTGGTGAAGAAGTCCTGGATGGAATCGAAATTCCCTGGGCTCAGTGAGACAAGCTCATTTTCGAGCTGGTGGCCTCTCATCTCATCAGTCTTTCCAAACAGTGTCTCAAGCTTGAGCCACACTTCATTTGGAGTTGCTAGACTTTCTACATGAAACAGGAGGTCTCTCGAAATGCTGAGACAAAGGAGGCCAAATGCCTCATCCATTCTGTTAAAAAACTTGGATTTCTCCACAGCTGAGTTTGGCTCAACCTCAGTGCCCATCGTGATTCTGTAGAGACCCTTAGATCTCAGCAAAATCACCATTTCTGCCTTCCAATCGAAATAGTTGAAGGGTGTGAGCACGTTTGGGTGAGATGGCTCCATTCTCCTCTGCTGCAATTCGCACTTGCTGACAATGCTGAACTCCAATACCTGCAAACAACTCTCAAATCACTCTGGAGGGATCTACACTCACAGATTCGAACCCTGTATGGATAGTGGGTGCATTCGGGAGAGCATCACACCTGAGAGGAGCCACTAGATTTCTCCAGTAAGCTCAAGGCAATGGCCTCAGGAATTATGTGGTTTCTCCACTGTTTCTGGCAATCCACTACAACAGTCTGCTGGTTCGAATTCTAGCTCCAAGAGCTCTGATACCATGTAAAATCTCAAGCACAGTTGAATCTAGCTACTGTGGATTCCTCACTGGTGAAAGATTGCACAACATTTGCAAGAATTAGCATAAAAAATTTAAATGAATGAAGAACAATACACATGAATTGGTGAATAATCTCAATATTATTAACTGTCCAACCTTAACAAAGGTTAAGAACACCCATATATACAAATCTGGAAGAATTCGAATCCATCTGGAGTGTTCACACTGATCTAGCTTAGAAAAAGCTCAAACCCCCCTAGGTTGACCAAAATATCCCAAACCATCCCAAACTGGTTCGAATCTGCAGTGTGAATGCTGGGAATGACTGGACAGGCCCATGTGACCTCACACATGTGAAGAAACTGGTTGGCTAGAGGTTTGGAGTCTAAAATTGGTCAAAAATGTGACAAAACAAGGCAAGATTGTCCACAAAGAGAGCAAATGCGCCCTAGGTAGAAGAGAAGCATGCTGAGTGCATTAAATGACCTGAGGAGGGCGCTCTAGGCATGCTGAGTGCATTAATTGCCCTGGGGAGCGCTCCACTTAGCTGGTTTGACTCAGCACTTGTTCACATTTGCCATCTAGTTCATGATAATTGACCATTTAGTAGCTAATCAACTTAGGGATGTAATCATTAATCACTTGGGCTAATTAATCATCATTAATAAATGATTAATGTACATAGGTGGAAAAATGTTCTAACACTTATACTTAGAATACTTAGTTTTAATTATACATGCTTTTGATGATAGATGTATTGATGAGAATACATGCTTTTGATGATGAGATGTATTGATGAATATACATGTAGGGATTGTATCATCCTTGAACACTTGTTCTAAAGTGATCCGTAGACGTATGGTCTCTGAAAATGAAGTCCTTAGTGGACAGGTGGGGATTGGATCATCCCTGGACTTTCAGTCCTAAAGAGAGCCGTAGACGTGAGGTCTCCGAAAATGAAGTCCTTAGTGGACAGGTGGGGATTGGATCATCCCTGGACTTTCAGTCCTAAAGAGAGCCGTAGACGTGAGGTCTCCGAAAATGAAGTCCTTAGTGGATAGGTGGGGATTGGATCATCCCTGGACTTTCAGTCCTAAAGAGAGCCGTAGACGTGAGGTCTCCGAAAATGAAGTCCTTAGTGGACAGGTGGGGATTGGATCATCCCTGGACTTTCAGTCCTAAAGAGAGCCGTAGACGTGAGGTCTCCGAGAATGAATTCCTTAGTGGACAATTGAGGGGATTGGATCATCCCTGGACTTTCAATCCTAAAGAGAGCCGTAGACGTGAGGTCTCCGAGAATGAAGTCCTTAGTGGACAGTTGAGGGGATTGGATAATCCCTGGACTTTCAGTCCTAAAGAGAGCCGTAGACGTATGGTCTCCAAGAAGTGGGGATTGTATCATCCCCGGACTTCGGTCCCTGAATTGATCCGTAGATGTGGTCTCCGAGAAGTGGGGATTATATCATCCCCGGACTTAGGTCCCTGAATTGATCCGTAGATGTGGTCTCCGAGAAGTGGGGATTGTATCATCCCCGGACTTAGGTCCTTGAATTGATCCGTAGACATGAGGTCTCCGAGAAGTGGGGATTGTATCATCCCCGGACTTAGGTCCCTGAATTGATCCGTAGACGTGAGGTCTCCGAAAAGTGGGGATTGTATCATCCCCGGATTGCGGTCCCTGAATTGATCCGTAGACGTGAGGTCTCCGAGAAGTGGGGATTGTATCATCCCCGGACTTAGGTCCCGGAATTGATCCGTAGACGTATGGTCTCCGAGAAGTGGGGATTGTATCATCCCCGGACTCCGGTCCCTGAATTGATCCGTAGACGTATGGTCTCCGAGAAAGTGATTTTTGATGTGGTTACTTGTATCGGTAGGATACTTGTATTGATGATGTGGTTACTTGTATCGGTAGGATACTTGTATTGATGATGTGGTTACTTGTATCGGTAGGATACTTGTATTGATGATGTGGTTACTTGTATCGGTAGGATACTTGTATTGATGATGTGGTTACTTGTACCGGTAGGATACTTGTATTGATGATGTGGTTACTTGTATCGGTAGGATACTTGTATTGATGATGTGGCTACTTGTATCGGTAGGATACTCGTATTGTTGATATGGTCACTTGTATTGGCATGAATACTTGTACTGCTGATGATCGTGTGATGACGATACTGTTGATCATGTGATGATGATGCTGCTGATCGTGTGATGACGATACTAATGATCGTGTGATGACGATGCTGATGATCGTGTGATGACGATGGTGCTGATCGTGTGATGACGATGCTGTTGATCGTGTGATGACGATGCTGTTGATCGTGTGATGACGATGCTGATGATCGTGTGATGACGATGCTGATGATCGTGTGATGACGATGTTGCTGATCGTGTGATGACGATGCTGCTGATCGTGTGATGACGATGCTGCTGATCGTGTGATGACGATGCTGCTGATCGTGTGATGACAATGCTGTTGATCGTGTGATGACGATGTTGCTGATCGTGAGATGATGATGCTGCTGATCATGTGATTACGATGCTGATGATCGTAATGTTGATGTTGATGTTGACATTGATGTACCAGTAACTATTTGAGTTACTGATGAAGACAAATTGAAGAAAGCTTCCAATGATTTATAGATGTATCATGTATGATGTTGATGACTCCTTGCTTGTGCAGATGTTGTTATAATATCCTTCTCGTTAAGGGGGAGTGTTGAGATATTGTAACTTCAAAGAATATTATATTTGTACTTTATTATTCTGGAGATGTTTCACTCCTCCGTGAAGATCTTATTGTATATCCGGAGATGTTTATTCCTCTGTCGGAATGTGGTAACTCGGGTTATTAGACTTCCCTAGTGGGGGTCGGCCCTGTATGTGTTATGTGGGTCAAAGGGTTATTAGACCACCCTAGAGGGGTCGGCCCAGTCAGTTGTAGTGGGGTATTTAACCCATTGGTTAAATACGATCCTACGTGTACCTGTGTAAAATACATGTCAGTGTAGTGTATAAATAGAGGAGGTGTGTTCCTCATTTGATACACTCACTCACTTGAGGATAGCGCACTTGTGGAGGAGAGGTCTGCTATTGTGGAGGAGGAGATCATGTCTCAGGGTTTCATCTTTGTATATTGCTGGTCATCTATATTGAGGAAGCTTTGCTGGGTTTTCTACCCCATGAGGGTTTCCCAGGATAAATCTCTGTCTCTTGTGTTTATGCTGTGCTTGTTGTTTCTTCAGTGATCCTTTATATGCTATTATTGTGAAATGAAATGTAATGCTACTATTTTATGTCTTAGCATATTAAATTTTAACAACTATGTCTCATTTATTGATGACTTCTCCAGGAAGACTTGGGTATACTTCTTGAAGAACAAAGATGAGGTTTTTGATAAGTTCAAGGAATCCAAAACCTTGATAGAGAATCAAACTGACAAGAAGATCAAAACATTCAGATCCGACAATGGTGGAGAATTCACCTCAGGTGACTTCAAGAAACTTTGTAGTGATTCAGGGATTAAGAGGGAGTTGACTGCTCCTTATAATCCTCAACAAAATGGAGTTGCAGAAAGGAAGAACAGAACTAGCATGGAAGCAGCAAGGGCAATGTTGCATGACCAGGATGTACCTATGCATCTATGGGCAGAAGCAGCTAGAACAACTGTATATGTGCAAAACAGAACACCCCATAAGATATTGGACAACAAGACACCAGAAGAGGTCTTTTCTGGTAAGAAACCTGAAGTCAACCATCTCAGACTATTTGGTTGTCTAGTATACACTCATTTCCCAAAGGAAAAGAGGACCAAACTAGATCCTTCAGGAAAGAAGGGTATCTTTGTGGGTTACAGTGAAAGCTTGAAGACTTCCAGAATATACTTTCTAGGGTTCAAGAAGATTGATGTCAGGAAGGATGAATATAAGTTCAAGGACAGGTAATCCAGGAAGCAAAGATCAAGAGGGAGCACACTCCAGCAGCTCCTACAAGGATGCATATTTTTAGAGGGAGTTGACCATCTTCCTACATTCCACAACAGAAAGGTGTAGAAGAAGCTACTTCAGCAGCTCCTGCTAGGAAGCAAAGACTCAGAGGGAGGCCACCCAACAAACAAACAAAGATAAGTATTTAATTATCATTTCTTGCATATTTGTTTGTTTAAATAAAAAATTTCAATGATACTTATGCTTATGTTCCTAGACTTAGGATATGTATTTTGCATATTTGCATTAATGAACAAGATACTACTAATATGCATATGATGGGTAAGTGGCCTATGGCACTGTGCAACATTCCAGTGCTACTTATCTAGAATGAAACCTCTTTGCTGACATGTTGAGAGTAGTGCAAACTCTTAACAATGTTCTGGTAGAGACTGGAAGGCATCTAGAAAGTTGTGGAACATGGATAAATGTTGTATTGAAGCATTGGCTAAGATAACTGCATGACTGCATGACATATTTCTTTATGTGTAAAGAATTTGTTCTGAAAATTATGAGATGTTTCTAATCATGCAATTTAACTTGTTTTGTAGGAAAGACCGTATATCTTCACCTACAAAAGGACTACAACATTTGTTCCAGCAACAAAGATATCTATTGAAGATATTGAAGATATTGAAGTTCCCAGGATCTGGGATGAAGAAATGGAATGCCATGATCCGTCGATCATGAAGATGATGTTTGGGATGCAGTCCCAAGACCTGACAGGGAGTCACTTGTGTGCAGATTGAAGAAAGCCTTGTATGGCTTGTAGCAAGCTCCCAGAACTTGGTGTGATACAAAGAGGAAGCTTGCTGCTGAGTTCGATATGAAAGATTTGGGTATGATGCATTATTTCCTAGGTATGGAGGTGTGGCAGAGTACAGGTGGGATCTTCCTTGGTCAAGGGAAGTACACAGTAGATATCCTGAAGAGATTCGGGATGATGGATTGCAAGGCCATGGCCACACCTATGGCATCGAATCTAAAGCTTCTATGTGATGCTTTATCTAAGCCGGTTGATGTCTCTATGTATCGTCAGATGACTGGGTCCTTGATGTACCTGATGAACACGAGACCAGATATTTGCTTTGCAGTGAACACATTGAGTCAGTTCCTGACAGATCCGAGGAGTGTTCATCTGGTTGCTGTAAAGCATGTTCTGAGGTACCTGAAGGGTACAGTGGATTATGGGCTCAAGTATGAGGCGAATCAAAAGTTTAACCTGCAGGGTTATGTTGATTCAGATTGGGCTGGCAGTGCTACAGATAGGAAGAGCACATTTGGATGCTGCTTCAGTATGGGATCAGGTGTGATCTCTTGGTTTAGCAGGAAGTAGTCCTGTGTAGCACTGAGTACAGCTGAGGCAGAGTATGTTGCAGCCTGTTTAGCTAGTTGTGAGGCAGTATGGCTACGGAAGCTACTGTCTGAGTTATTTGATCTCCCGTTGGATGCTACTGGTATATTCTGTGATAACCAAAGTTGTGTGAAGCTGTCTGAGAACCCAATGTTTCATGACAGATCGAAACACATAGAGATCAAATATCACTATATCAGGGATATGGTGCATAGAGGAGCTGTGAAGCTCCTATATGTTGCGACGGAGGAGCAGATTGCAGATGTGATGACGAAGCCACTAGCCAGGGTGAAGTTCAAGTACTTCAGAGAGAGGCTTGGTGTTCTTCAGATTGATGACACTTCGAGGAAGAAGTGATGGACACATTTGCTGAAGCCATTCCAAGCATATTGGAAGGAGGATCCTTCACATGGTTGTGGATGTAAGCGCTGGATGATGAGCATCAGGATGATGTTCTGGTTTCTGCTTTGTATGATCAGTTGGATCATTTTTTATTTATGTATGTATGCATCATGTTGGATGTTGGATATGATCAGTTGGATCATTTATATATGTATGTACGCATCATGTTGGATGCTGGATATGATCAATTGGATCATTTATATGTATGTACGCATCATGTTGGATGCTGGATATGATCAGTTGGATCATGTGTATGTATTTTTGTATATGCATCATGTTGGATGCTTGGACCATGTATCTGTATATGTATCAGGTGGATACATTGTATGATCAGGTGAATCATGTATGGTGATATGTATCATGTATTTATATTTGTATCAGGTGGATACACTGTATGATCAGGTGGATCATGTATGATGATATGTATCAGGTAGATACTTGGTATGCATCAGGTAGATGCATTGTATGATCAGGATGATCATGGATGATGAGCTTCAGGATGTTGCTCCAGATGACATGCAACATGATGTTGCAGTGATGATGATCAGGATGATCATGTGTACATCAGGATGATGTATGGTGAGTATCAGGTTGATACTCTATGGCCGTGGATCAGGTTGTGCAGATGAGCATATAATTTGGCCCTGGGAGATTTGCAGATAGTCTTTCAAGGTTTTGCCTATGGCATATAATTTGGCCCTAGGATATCTGGAAAATGCTCTTTTGAGGTTTTGCTCTGGGAGGACATATAATTTGGCCCTGGGAGATCTGCAGATAGTCTTTCGAGGTTTTGCCTATGGCATATAATTTGGCCCTAGGATATCTGGCAGATGCTCTTTCGAGGTTTTGTCCTATGGCATATAATATGTCCCTGGGAGATCTGATAGGTTGGGCTGTGTGCCGGTAATAAGTCCTGGGATGCTCTTGTGAGTTTTTTCCATGACCACATATAATATGTCCCTGGGAGATCCTATAGGTAGAGCTGTGTGCTTGTAACAGCCTAGGATGCTCTTGTGAGGTTTTGTGGTGACCACATATAATCTGTCCCTAGGAGATCCTATAGGTAGAGCTGTGTGCTCGTAACAGCCTGGGATGCTCTTGCGAGGTTTTTTCGTGAGGTCACATATAATATGGCCATGGGAGATCCTATAGGTAGAGTCGTGTGCTCGTAACAACCTGGGATGCTCTTTCGAGGTTTTGTGACGCACGTAATAAGTCCTGAGGATTCCACAATATGGCCAATGATGACGAAGACCTGCAGGTGGTGGGCCTACATCCAGTATGAAAAAGGACTGGCTTTGTAGAACTTCCTATGACGAGTAGATTCAAAGATTGGTTGAGATAGCAGCAGCAATGGTGATGACGATGACGATGATCCCGAGAAGAAGACTTGTATAGCAGATCTGTGTCGAGAAATACCTTCCTAGTTAAGAGGGAGTGTTGATGTATATGTAACTTCGGAATGTATTTCATCTATGTATTTCATATATATTTATTGTACCCTTATTAGAGATGTGTTATTCCTCTATAAGGAAGTGTCGTCATGTGGATTGACAAGTGTCGCAAGTGTGTGTACTTGCCGATGGGTTATTAGACCACCATGTGTGGGGTCGGCCCTAAAATATATATATTATAATGTGGATATACCTAGCTAGACAAGTCGGCCCCATAAGGTCACTGGGAAAACAGGTTAGTATAAATAGAGATCAGGTGATCTCTATTTAGATCATTCAGAAAAGTATATCTCTCTCACTCAAAAAGTGGTGCACTAGTGAGGAGGAGGATCATCTTCTACTAGGAGACTATCTCAGTGTATTTTGGTTGTACTTTGGTTGAGCCATTGCTCTCTCTATCTCTGAGGAAGTTGTGGGGTTTTTCACCTTAGGGTTTTCTCCACGGAAACTCTGTGTCTCTTGTCTCTCATGCTTTTGATTCTTGTGATGCTTGTCATGCTTATTGTGATTGTTATGCATTGATATACTGTACATGTTATTCTCTCAGTGAAGATCCTAGAGTATTGTGAATTAATGCTCAAAATTTAACAACTATGTATGTATTTTAAGTGAATATTCTTCTCTATGATGCTAACCCTAGATGCCCTAAGCTCAACCTTGGCCTCTCATGGTGACTCTCCAAAACTCATATTGGTGAGGGGGCTCATCTTGGTTCAAGGTAGAATGCTTCTATGAGCTTGATGCCACATATCAATCCCCCTCCAAATATATTTCCCCCACATATCATTTCATTAATTTAGCCTTTATCCTCGAGGCTTGAATCTTGTCCTCAACCTCTCAATGCAATGTGGTTTCCATTTAAGAAAGATGGCTCCTTAGAATCCTAGATAATAATACTAAATAATTTGAATCATTCAAGTAGGTGATGTTAGATTGATTGAGATATACTCTCTCAGAGATTCCTTCAACAAAAGAATTCAATGAAGCTGCAGATTCCTTCACCACCATGAAAGAAGTTAGACGTGTGCAAATTGCAACTCTTGTGATTAGGGGAGAAATTCTTAGCTAGATAATTGGAAAGAGGAGAGGTCATTGATATGAATGCTTAGTTATACCAAGATTTGGTAGTGAAGGAAGATGCATTGAAGAAGCCATAAGAAATTTTATAAGAGAACAAGGAGCCCCTCTTATTGCCACTTTAGAAGCCATTTTCATTGAATAAAAGGTAGCTAAAAATTAAGTGGGAAATAAGACACTCAACTGTGCTTGTAGAGATGTTGAAAAGGGACACAACAAGATGATTCTACCACCCAAATATACTCCAACACTTGGGGACCAAGAAACTAAGTAGGCAAGCATCATCAAAATCCAAAAAGATATGGCATGGTATCTTTGGTTTGTTAATGTTGTAATAAAATAGTTCATAAGGCTAAAAATGGTTGGTACTCTAGAATTCCAATAAACCCATGCATAAATTATTGTTAGTATTGTATATTGACTGGAAATTAAGAGGCCAAATGCTGGAGGCTTCACCCGAAAATCCATCCAAAAAATCAAATATCCAAGAAGAAATTTTGGAGATTCAAGGTCAAGGGGAAATAGGAGTTGCTTGCACCTATAGCCCAAGGAGAAATGGGTATCCAATGTCTTAGTTTAGTAGAGAATGTCATCTCTATCCATGAGATAGACAACTGAATCATGTCAAAGGAAACCCCTATGTAACTTGCATATTCCATCCTATAATGGAGGCAACCTTAGGCTTGGATATTTGTCAAAGATTTCTTGGCGACAGTTAAGGAGGGGACCACATAGATGCAGAGAAGAAGAAGATTGAAGGGAATATAATTTTTTGGGGACCAAAATCTTGAAAATGGGGAGGATTATTCAAAATGGATCCTATGAAAAGTCTCCAATTTCAACTATGTAATACAAATCTAATTTTCTGAAGTAATGTCCAAAAGACAAAAGACATGGAAAATGAAGAGTCATCTCATGTTTGGCCTTCCACATAAACTCTATTAAAAGGGTGTTGTTGAAGAACATGGGAGGATAATGAAGAGGAGATCATGAGAGATTGAGAGGAAATGAAGAGTCATAGTAGTGGAAGAACATGAAGGACTCAAAAGAAGAAGTGTGTTTGAAAAAAATCAAAGTTTGTATCTAAGTCAAGGCCATCTTCAAGCATGCTTCTTCTTTCAATTCCGTCATGCTCTGTCGCTGCTATGCTTCTTTGTTTTTTCTCAAGCTCTCTTGTTCTCCTCTTCATTCTCCTCTTTCCTATGAGTAAAAATGCATCAAATCTAATTAGAATGCATCTCACCTTTGTAAGCCGATTTCTTGGGAAAAATAAGCCCTCCTCCAACTGAATGTTGATTTTCCCACTTGGGTTTCTAGGGTTGAAAAGTATGTGTTCATGGTGTCTCAATGGGTTTGTGAATGTCATTATTTATGGTTTTCATTATTTCTAGTTCTATTAATAAATTTGTAGAACAAAGTCAATCTGGTGCATTGTGTTAGAGCTTAGTTATAGCTTATTATTACTTTATGCAGTGATTGGTCTCTATTTAATTAGAGCTCTAGCACAATAAACCGTCCTCAAGCCTGAGATAAAGGTGTTTACACCACATTGACCCCTTGCAAAGGTAATTACATTTGATTATTTAGCTGGGCATTCTATATCACAAAACATGGGCTCTCTTTAGTTGCACATTGACCATTTACCACAACCCTCTCTTAATTGGTTGCTATGTATCCTCTTTATAAATCATGATTTTTTTCCTTTATCAGTTTGTTGGATTTGTTGATTACCTGCATATAATTTTTAATTGGGGTGATTGCCGGTGAGTAATCACTTTGGAAACAATCTAACTACATGTCAACAAAAGGATTTGAAGTGTTGCAATTGCATGCTAAAACCATAGAGAGAAAAATTTACTCTCAAATGACAATTATATTTTGGAATGCTTTACAAAGATTGTGTAAATAGATTTGGAGTGCACTTGTTTCTTTGTATGAGAGTTGTGTAGGCATTGTAGAGTAAACCTCCAATAACATCTTTGCCAACGTATATTCATTTACATCAATATTTAAGTCTATTCATATTAAGAGTTGGATGAGAATTCTAGTATAAGACAACACACACACACACACACACACAAGCGTGAGTGCATGCACTCATGTACACACACATGCGCATGCGCGCACATGCACACACACACATGCACACATTCAATTGATAATAAATGTTGAGTCCTCTTGGAACTGGCTCTACAAAGACAATGGACTTGCTTCCCATTAATGGGAAACTATCTAGCCACAATAAGTAAGTATCCAAGCCACGTAATCCATATTAGAAACAAAGGTTTACATTCATGCAATGAGAATAGAAATTAGCATTGATAATTGATTGTTGAGATAATAGAGACTTACAAATTTATTTTTGCAAATATCCATGATGAGACAAAAGGACCAAAGGCCTACCTTGGATCAAAACAATTTAATCAAGTTTGTAAACTTGTACAATCAAGCTATTATATCTCCTTGGACAACAAACAATTCACCTTGAAAAACATGTAAACATTAAATGGCATTGAATTATTATAAGGTTTTGCAATCATAATGAAAATTAAACAATTTCATATAACAAAAGTTAAACAATATATGTCATCTCAAAATTTAAATGAGTGATACATCTAAAATTTAATTTAAAAATAGAGAAATCATAAATAATGTGAATTATTAACATACATAATACATATTATAAATCAAACAACATCAACATCAACATGATATGAAAACACATAATATACATGAATGGTGATACTAAAATCAATATATGTGTCAAATATACATCTCAAGTCAAATATAACTATCAAATATACATTGAAACAGTCAATATATGTCAAGCACTAACTGGTTAGTTGTTGGTGGATCCAAGGATAGATTATTTAACGTATTGGTGTATGGTGTAGTTAACTGGGCATGTGGAGCAATAGGTGGATTGATGGATATTGCAACTAACTACATGGATGGAAGCTAGATGGATCCATGGATGGTGTAGTTGACAACACTAGTGGATCGAAGGATGGATTGGTGGATGGACCTATGGATGGTGCATCTAATTCGTAAGTGGAGCAATGGGTGGATTGGTGGATGGTGTAGTTGATAGCATAGGTGTAGGAGATGGATCGATGGATGGTGAAACCAAATATTACATGGTGTATGGATATTAAACTACACCACATAACATCAGTTGTATAGTGTGATAGCATGGTGATAAAATTATTTAAGCACCAAACCTCCTATGATAGAAAAGCATGTGATCTTAATTGGCCATTAATAACCTAGAACTCATCAGGGTGAGCAATTCCCACACTAAGATATCTATACGCATATGCTAGTTGACTCTCTCTTGCAACATTAGGTGATAGATCAACGACATGGAGAAAATACCCCCCTCTTAAATAAATTAGTAATCAAATAAATGTCATCCTCTATGGATTGGTACCACATACCATAACCAACCTTCCTTCCTTCCTTCCATGTTTCCAATGAAAAATAAATTATATTGATAATTCAATGTTCATCCTAAGAGAATTAACCTCCTCATCAAACTTGAGAAGGCCAACAACCACAAACATCTAGAAATTTTGAGGCATAATTGAACTAAGAAACAAATCCCTTTTCTTCTTCTCGACCTCCCATCTACTATCAAAGTTATATAAGTCGACTTATACTTTTGTGATTATCCCCAATTTATATACAAATCTCATCATGAAATATATCCCTAATATAAACCATCTATACTAAATTTACTCCTTGTAATATTCATTCAATATTGAATTTAAAACTTTTTGCATTAAAAAGCTATTAATTTTTGTGGTGTGCCTAGTTTAACTAAATGCACCATAATTGTTGACTTATAGTTTTAAGCGCATCATAAATGATGGTGTACTAAATTTAGCATAACATGTCAATAAGTGCACCAAATAGCGTGTAAATTTTATATACAATTATTATAAATATTGACAATGTATCTAATTTATTTTGGCACATTGTAACATGATGCAAATTGAAAATAACCACCATGGTGCTTTTATAGGAGTAATGTTATAGTGCATCCATACAAATATTAGCGCATCAGATAGCACACAAAATATCTACAAAAATAATTATAAATATTTTCGGTGTTCTTAATATGCATACGCACAATATAAGATGGTGTGGAATGGAAAGCAACGCCATATTGCTTTTACAGGAGCACCACGATGATGCTTAAATGAATATAAACATGCACCAAAAAGTATAGGAATTTTTCACGACTTTAGTTATAAATGTATCTAGCGGACTAAGCCTCGATAGTTATTTCAAGTAGTCATGAGCTAGACTTGAGATCTCTCCACTCAAATTTGGGGAGGTGACAAGTTTGTCTCTCTCTTGATCCTCTTGAGGTTAGGCTCCGTAGTCAAGGTCAACAATAGTACATAGTTTACCAGCCATGAATCATGAATAATGGGGAGGGTTTTCTGTGAGGTTGTTCCTTGGAAAAAAATATATCTAGTGCACTTAATCTGTTTAAACGAGCCAAAGTATGATATCGAATGAAAAGCAACACCATGATGCTTTGGAAAAACGCCACCACAACAATGTGACAATACATCTAAAATTGCATCTGAGAGTGCAAAAACATTTCACAAACATTATTATAAATATCTCTTGCGTGTTAAATATGTAAAGGTGCACCGAGAATAGTGTGGCATATAAAAGAACTGGTAGATGTCGAATGTTGAGGCCACACCAAAAAAAAATCAAATTTAAGTTTACATTTAAATTTTAATCCATGGAAAATGTAAATTAAAAGGTTACAATTCACTTACTTGGTATCTTCTTCACCAAGGAGGCATGGTTTCTACAAACAAAAAACGAAAATTTTGCTATTGTTTGGAAAATTCCAAAATGAACACAAATTGATTGTAAAAATGAACGAATTGAAAAATCAAGCAATCTGCACCGTACAACAAGGTAGTCATAGGGAATATTGAACATTAGTGCTTAAATGGGTGTGAAGCACTAGAAGTGTAAGTGACAAATGAATTTTTAGTTTGGAATTATTATTTTTCCCTAACATGATGCAAAAGTCAAGATCCTAACACACTAGTGTTTTGATGGGTATATTACTAATAATATTTTTTTGTTATTTTATGGGTGAGAGCAAGCTAATGGGGATCACTTTTGGCGAGTTAGATGCAATAGAAAACTGAAAAATCAGGCATCCCTCAACTTACTTGAATATTTTGAGATACTTGCACAAGATATCTTGCATTGAGTAAAAAAGATGAAATGTAGGAAATTGAATCACGCTTCTGAATATATAAGTTTTATGTATTGAAAATTTACATAACTATGTCAAATTTCATATCTTCTAACCGTCACTTTGTAATGATAAGGTATATGTTTTTGTGGGTGTAGCCTTTGAGTGCCTGAATGATGCTTTTGGGATACAAAAATTGGTGGACATGTAGAGAACATGTACCACTAGTGCAACACTATTTTTCCAAAATTAAATGTTTTATTTTTTTATTATTTAAGTGATCAAACCTCGAGAATGGTATGTCAAATGTGAGTGCAACATTTGAAGGTATAAATGCAATCATTTCGACTTGGATTTTTTATAGCATGTAGAGGTCAGTGTCTACTAGTGCAACATACAATATTTTAAAAAAATCTTGTGAAATGAAAAAGTTATGGAAGAAACACTAACAACATGTGTTTTGACTTAATGAGTGATGATACAAGAAAATTAGTAAAAAAAAGATTTTTATTTTTTTTTTAAATTACATATTTGGAATTTGAATAAAAAATGATATCTATGCCTAAAATTTCGTCAAAAATGGTTGTGTATGTCATGTTGTAAAACATGGTGAAAGACATGCATTTTGAGAAAAATGGTGGAAATGTCCAATTAGCTATGGTTTAACACATTCCATAGCCTAGGTTTGGTAAGTCCGAAGCAACCACATAGGAATGTGAATGACACACGGGCGTATGAGGAGGTGTGTTTTAGGCGCTAAGGAAAGCTTGAGCGTTATGTTTAAATTCAAATTTTTATTCTCGCACTTTGTTTCTCCAAAACGCCGTAGTGTTATAAACCGCATAAACTATGTGTTAAGTGTTGAATGGAGATAAGGGGTGAGAGAGAGAGGAGATACGAGGGGGGGGGGAGGGACATAAATTTATGAAGGTGGAGAGAAGAATGGGGAGGGAGAAAATTAAATGCCTAAACCCACAGGTCCTAAGGCCCAAACAACCTAAATCCCTAAACCCCTAAGCACCTAAGCCCTTAACACATAATCCCTTAACACTTTAACCCCTTGACACTTAATCCTAAACTTTTATACTTTACCCCACTTATATTCGATCCCTAAATCCCTTAACTTATAAATATCCTAATCATTAAATCCCTAGCCCCTTAATTAACCCCTTATCTCCCATCCTCATAGTCCTTATCCTCTAACACCTTAAGTCCTTAACCCCTTCTAATCCATTAACACTATAACAAATAAGCCCTTAATGCTTAACATCCTAACCCTAGAGCCCTAAATCCCTTTACCTCTAAAGCCCCTAACCCTTTAAGTCCTTTAATTATTTACCTCTAATCCTTTAACCATTAGCCTCTAAGCTCTATTTTACCCTATAGAGGTAAAATAATTGTTTACCTTTACACTGTGTTTTAATGTGCAACCTCCCTTGTGCCAGTGTAGCCTGCATTTGCTTGTGCACTCTACGTTTGCATGTTCTCTCTTTGTTTGCATGAGAGCTATATGTTTGCTTGATCTCTCTCCCTTGGTATTGATCGCTCCTCTCTTGAATTTGGAATTCTCTCTTGGGATTTTGCATTAACCTCCAAGCTCTAGTTTACTCCTTATAATCCTTTAACCCTTTAACCCCTTCACCATTAATGCATAACCTCATAAACCCTACCCTAACCACATAACACTAAATCCCTTAACCCCTAAAGCCCCTAACCCTTAAACCCCTAAACCACTTTACCTCTAATCCCACAACCCCTAATCCCTAAGACCTAGTCTACCCCTAACCCCTAATCAACATAACCCATAATACTTAAAGCCCAAATCCCTAAATCCCTAAGCCCTTAACCCCTAGAAACAATTAAACCTTTAATTGCTTGGGCTTTAACTCGTAACCCCTTAACCCTATCACCCTAACCATTGAGCCCTAATTCCTTAACCCCTAAATCCCATAACCCATAAAACCCCTTAACCCCCTATCTACTTAACTCCCTAACCCATAAATATTTAAAATTGCTAACGAATTTATGCCTTTACCTCTAAAATTTTAACCCATAACCCCTAAGTCCTAGTTAACCCGCTAACCCTAAAACCCCTAACCCCAATCCCTAAATCCCAAAACCCATAAATCCCTAGAAACTCTTAATCCCTCATCTCCTATAAGCCATTAATCTCTTAACCCCCAAGCCTTTGATCCTTTAACCCTTTGACACTTAAAACTTAACCAAATCAACCCTAACATCTTAACCCTAGAGACATAAATCCCTTAGCCCATAAATCTGTTAACCCCTAAAGGCCTCACCTCTTAAATAACCAGCAATCCCCTAACCCTTATGTCCTTAACCACCAAGCCCCTAAGCCCTTAATATCTTATAATCCCTTAACACTTAAACCCTTCACCCTTAACGCTTAACCTCTTGAACCCTAACCCCTAACATTGGTGCCCTCAATCCCTTAACCCCTAAAGCCCCTAACCCCTAAATCTCTTTATCTCTAAGCACTTAACACCTAACACCTAATCCCTAGTATATCTACAAACACTTAAGCCCTTAATGTCTAACCTCTAAATCCCTAACCCCCTAAACATGGAGCTCTAAATCCTTTTTAAGAACTAAATCCCTTAACTCCTAAGCCACTTGACCCCTTTACTTGTTTACTTCTAATGCTTCAACCACTAACCACTAACCTTGAGTTTAAACCCCATAACCTCTTAGCTCCTTAGCCCTCCAACCCCATAATCGCTAAACACCTAAACCCCTTTATCCCTTTAACTCTAAGCCCTTAACCCTTAACACCAAATCCCTAGTTAACCTCCTAACCCATACAACAGGAAGCCCAAAATCCTTAAAAATAAGGAGGGATAGGGAAATAAAAGAAATGTTTTCTTGGTAAGGAAATATTAAATAAGGTTTAGAGGATAATGTTTTGTATGTAGATATTAAACATAACGCTATAGCGTTATGTATTTCTATAACGTTCGAGCGTTATATAAATACATAATGCTATAGCGTTATGTGTTTCTATAATGCTCGAGCATTATATGTTTCTATGATGCTAGAGTGTTATAGAAACACATAACGCTATCTAGCGTTATGTGTTTCTATAATGCTCGAGCATTATAGAAACACATAACACTATAACATAATGTATTTCCATAACGGTCGAGCGTTTTTTGTTTCTTGTCCCGCGTGTTAAATGACATGGCAGGCTCGGGTCCGCCCATGCCTAGTTCAAAGAAACGTTCGAGTGTTTTGGTTTCACTAAACGTTTGCGCGTTTCGCGAAACTAAGATTGCATCTAAAAGGTCCCTCAACTTCGTGCGAGGGCCCTTATAAAAAAATTAATATCCTATAACAAAATATTTTAACCCAAAGTGGTGCAATGAATGATTGTTGATGTATATGTAAGTTCATAATGTATTTCATATATGTATATTGTACTCCTATAGAGATGGTATTATTCCTCTATACGGAAGTGTTTGTATTCCTATAGAGATTTTATTATTCCTCTATACGGAAGTGTCGTCATTTATATTGTAAGTGTCGTAACTTATACTTGATGGGTTATTAGACCACCTTGTTGGGGTCATCCTTGTATAAGTCATGTGGTTCGAAGGGTTATTAGACCACCCTATTTGGGGTCGGCCATGTGGGTCAATGGGTTATTAGACCACCCTATTGGGTGTCGGCCTAGTCAGCTTTGTGTTATGTGGTTAAGTTGAGGCCGACCTAGTAAAGGTTATTAGGCAAGTCAAATCAAGTATAAATAGAGTGCGGGAGGCACTCTATTTCATTCATTCTATTCTCTCACACACTCTTTGGAGAGTGACGCACTTGTGGAGGAGGAGAAGCTGCTACTAGGAGATGTCTATCTCTTATGCTTGGGTTGTATCATTGCTCTATCTCTGAGGAAGTTATTGGGGTTTTTCATCTTTATGGTTTTCCCCAAGTAAACTCTGTGTCTCTTGTGTGCTTGCATTATTGTATCCATGATTGATATGCTGTAGATATGTTGTACATGTTGTTCTCTCAGTTAAGATCCTATATCAGATTGAAGTAAATTCTGAAAAACTAACATGGTATTAGAGCTAGCCTGAAAGAAGGCATGGTATGGCATGTATGACACTTATTGCACTTACGATGCTAGGGCTTGATATAGCAAAAACCAGTCATCGTAGAACTTTCACTATAAATCCATTTTGGTGAATTTTTCGAATATGAAACTTTTATAGGTCGAAGATCAGATCCCCATGTACCTTGTTTCCAAAGGACAACTTCTAATTCGTTGTACTTTGTGTTTTATGATCTGTACAATCTAGGGTTTCTACCTCTTCCAGATCTGAGTCATAAATAGGTGACCTAGGAAAAAAAGGTCATAACTTGGGCTAGGAAGCTCCAAATGAAATTTCGTAAAATGTGACAGGTATTTCGCGGACTTTACTTTCTTAGGTAACTTTTTCAGAGGCCTAAACTGAACCAGTGACACGTGGCACGCCGTACAAGTTCGCTCTCCTGTTTTATCCCATAAACAGGTCACGTTGCGACAATTGGCATAACTCTCTCTAAGAGAATCCAATTGAGGTTAGACCTATGGGGTTGCAAAAATATCAGGTCGGGCTACCACAGGTAGCATTTTCAGACCCTGTGGATGGGGAAGTTTGGAGTTACACTAGAAACAATTAGGTACATATTTCTGTCAAAACAAAATTATTTTTGAGCACCTTCATTCATGGCTTCGAGAATTTAGGGTTTCGGAGAAAGATGGAATTTTTGTAATTAGAGACCATGGCTGAATGCTACTCATCAAAATCGAAATTTAGAGACCAAGATCAGAATTTTTGGTTGGGAAGAAGGCCAGGCTTGATCAGACCCTAGTTCGGGACATTGATCGAAAAAGTGGAAAATTAGGGCTTCTGCAAAAATGAGAATTTTTGAAATTTGTGACCACGGCTGGAAGCTCCTCAGAAAAATAGAAGCTTAGAGCTTTGGATCGAACCTTTTGATTGGGAAGAAGGGTGGGATTTATCAAACTCTAGTTCGGGGTCATGTCTAATGAATCCAGAAGTTTCAAAGGCAAATTTGAGGGATGAAACTTTGCAGTTTTCAAATTCTGAATATACCGACTTGATCAGCTCATCAAGGCGCATCTTTCTATCCTTTCAGAAGTTTAAAATTCAAAGTTTGAATTTTTAGGGTTTCTCTGACAAAACCTAATCCAACTCCGGATCCAGTTCCTGCAAATCAAGTGGATTGGGTTAATCTTAAAAGAGAATGGATTGGTCACCTGCATAAGTGAAGAAATTCTTGTTTCAGAGGGAGATGAGACTGAGGCCTTACATAAGAAGATTACAAGCAATCTCAACAGGTATGACTCATACAGGTATGTTTCGAATTCTGTTCATAATTAAGTTTATGATATGTTTGTCTTCATATTATTATGGTTGGTACCATCTTGGTTAATTTTAGACTTGTCGTATCACCTTAATAAAATTATGAATGCAAGATAGAAGATTTTCATTGATTAGGGTTTTTGACACTTATGATTGTACTAATGCATTGTGATGTTGTATGAGGTTGATGTTGTCCACTAACATGAAAGGTATGACCATGGTGACATGAAGACAAAGGTTCATCCATTGACATGGATCACATAGAAGATCTATTTACGAGGTATGTATAACTTGGCTCTATAATGGTTAACTTATGAGATATGCAGGTTACTAGCACAAGTCATTGGAGAGAACAAGAAGACATCATGTGGGTATGTTAAACATAACTAACTAGCATACTAATCCAGGTATGTTTTTCCTATATCAAGTTAGAATCCTACCTTGTGATAAGATCTCTTATATAAGTATACATGGCATGATTGATAATGATTATTCATAGGTTTGAATAATCATGGGTGTATGCATATTATTTTTCTTACCTTAATTGATGATATGACTAACCAGAAGAGTCATGAAAGTATAGGTTTGAGTAATCACGGGTTTAGGCATATTATGTTTCTTACCTTAATTTATGATATGACTAAACCATAAGAGTCCTTGAATACTAATTCTTATTATTTCTGTTTGAAATGATCATGACTATACATGCTTAAGATTATTGTGTTTTGATAGTATTGAGAATATACTAATGAATGTGTGATTATGTATGAGACCTCAAGGATAACACAATGATGATACTAATAAGCATGCATAGTGATTAAGGATGGATATAAGTTCAAGGACAGGTAATCCAGGAAGCAAAAATCAAGAGGGAGCACACTTCAATAGTTTCTGCAAGGATGCAGATATTCAGAGAGAGTTGACCACTTCTCACAATCCACATCGGAATGGAGTTACAGAAAGGAAGCAAAGACTAAGAGGGAGTCAACCCTACAACCAAACAAAGATAAGTATTATGATTGTCATTTCTTGCATATTTGTTTGTTTAAATAATATTGTTCAATGATGTATATGCTTATGTTCCTAGACTTAGGGTGTGTATTATGCATATTAGAATAATTGCATTAATGAACAGTATACTACTAATTTGCATATGATGGGTAAGTGGACTATGGCACTGTACAACATTCCATTGCTACTTATCTAGAATGAAACCTCTTTGCTGACATATTGGGAGTTGTGCACACTCTTAACAATGTTCTGGTAGAGATTGGAAGGCATCTAGAAAGTTACGGGATATGGATAAATGTTGTATTGAATCATTGGCTAAAATAATTGCATGACTGTATGACATATTTCTTTATGTGTAAGAATTTGTTCTGAAAACTATGAGATGTTTCTAATCATGCAATTTATCTTGTTTTGTAGGAAATATCATATACCATCACCTACAAAAGAAGGACTACAACATTTGTTCGGCAACAAAGTTATCTATTGAAGATATTGAAGATGTTGAAGTTCCCAGGATTCGGGAAGAATGACATGATCGAGGAGTACCATTCGATCATGAAGAATGATATTTGGGATGCGGTCCCAAGACCTGAAGGGAAGTCTATTGTGACTTCCAAATGGATCTATAAGATCAAGCATGCTGCAGGTGGCAGCATAGAGACTTTTGCTCCTGTAGCAAGATCCACTTCCATCAGATCAGTACTTGCTCTAGCTGTAGTGATGAAATGGAAGATACACCAAATGGATGTAAAGACAGCTTTCTTGAATGGTGTAGTCGAAGAGGAAGTGTATGTCGAGCATCCACTCGGGTTTGAGACACATGATCGAGAGTCACATGTGTGCAAACTGAAGAAAGCCCTGTATGGTTTGAAACAGGAAACCAGGACCTGGTATGGCAGGATAGATGGCTTTCTATCCAATTTGGGATTTACCAAGAGTAAAGCGGATTCCAACCTTTACTACAAGGTTGAGGAAGGAAATCCAGTGATACTACTTTTGTATATGGATGACCTGTTTGTTACAAGTGAGGATAGATTGATTTCCGACACGCAGCGGAAGCTTGCTGCCAAGTTCAAGATGAAGAACTTGGAGATGATGCACTACTTTCTAGGCATGGAGGTGTGGCAGAGTGCAGATGGAATCTTCCTTGGACAAGGGAAGCATGTAGTAGAGATCCTAAAGAGGTTCGAGATGATGGACTGCAAGGCCATGGCCACTCCTATGGCATCGAACCTGAAGCTTCTGTGTGATGCTTCATCTAAGCCGGTTGATGTCACTATGTATCGTCAGATGATTGGGTCCTTGATGTACCTGACGAACACGAGACTAGATATTTGCTTTGCGGTGAACACATTGAGCCAGTTCCTGACGGATCCGAGGAGTGTTCACCTGGTTGCTATAAAGCATATTCTGAGGTGCCTGAAGGGTACAGTTGATTATGGGCTCAAGTATGATGCGAATCAAAAGTTTAACTTGCAGGGTTATGTTGATTCAGATTGGGCAGGCGGTGCTGCAGATAGGAAGAGCACTTCTGGGTGCTGCTTCAGTATGGGATCAGGTGTGATCTCTTGGTTTAGAAAGAAGCAGTCCTACGTAGCACTGAGTACAGTTGAAGCGGAGTATGTTGCAGCTTGTTCAGCTAGTTGTGAGGCAGTATGGCTTCGGAAGCTACTATCTGAGTTATTTGATCTCCCGCCGGAGGCTACTGGTATCTTTTGTGACAACCAGAGTTGTGTGAAGCTGTCTGAGAATCCGGTGTTCCACGACAGGTCGAAACACATTGAGATCAAATATCACTATATCAGGGATATGGTGTAGAGAGGAGCAGTGAATCTCCTGTATGTTGCGACAGATGAGCAGGTTGCAGATGTGCTGACGAAGCCACTAGCCAGAGTGAAGTTTGAGTACTTTAGAGAGAGGCTTGGTGTTCTTTAGATTGATGACACTTCGAGGAAGAAGCGATGGACACATTTGCAGGAGCCATTCCAAGCATGGTGAGAGGAGGATCCTTCCCATGGTTGTGGATGTAAGTGTTGGATGATGAGCATCAGGACGATGCTCCAGTTACTGCTCTGTATATGCATCAGGTGGATGCTGGAGATGATTAGTTGAATCATTTATATGTATATGTATATACGCATCATGTTGGATGCTGGATATGATCAGTTGGATCGTTTATATATATGTATGTACGCATCATGTTGGATACTGGATATGATCAGTTGGATCATGGGTATGTATCTGTAGATGTATCAGGTGGATACATTGTATGATCAGGTAGATCATGTATGTTGATATGTATCAGGTATGATCAGTTGGATCATGTATTTGTATATGTATCAGGTGGATACATTGTATGATCAGGATGATCATGGATTACGAGCTTCAGGATGTTGCTCCAGATATGCATTAGGATGATGCAGTGATGAGTATCAGGACGATACTCTAAGATGATATGCATCAGGATGATGCTATGATGATGATCGGGATGATCATATGTATCAGGTGGATACATTACATAATCAGTTGGATTATGTGTGATGAGTTTCGAAGACACAAATGCACATGAGCTTTTCGGACATGGTTGTAGATGTGTTCTCCCATGGTCGTGATGTAATTGCTGGGCTTTTCCGACATGGTGGTAGATGTGTTCTCCCATGGTCGTGATGTAATTTCCAGGGCCATTCAAGCATGGTTGTAGATGTGTTCTCCCATGGCTGCGATATAAGTGTTGGGGCCATTTGAGCATGGTTGTAGATGTGTTCTCCCATGGCTACAATATAAGTGTTGTGCCATTCCGACATGGTGGTAGGTTGGTCCTCCCATGGTCGTTGATGTAAGTGCTGTGAGCCTTTCATGGATGGTGGTAGGTTGGTCCTCCCACACCGGTAAGTGTAAGTGCTATGTGTGTGCATCTATGTTGTGCTTCGTGATACTCTGTGGTTGTGGACAAGTTGTGCAATAGCATGTAAAAGGTCCTGGGAGATCCGATAGGTTGAGTTATGTGCTCGTAATCAGTCCTGGGATGCTCTTTCGAGGTTTTGTGATGCACGTAATAAGTCCTGAGGATTCCACAGTATGGCCAATGATGATGAAGACCTGCAGGTGGTGGGCCTACATCCAGTATGAAAAAGGATTGGCTCTGTAGAACTTCCTATGACGAGTAGATTCAGAGATTGTTTGAGATAGCAGCAGCAGTGACAATGATCCACAGAAGAAGACTTGTGCTAGAAGACCTGTGTCAAGAAATACCTTCCTAGTTAAGAGGGAGTGTTGATGTATATGCAACTTCAGAATGTATTTCATATATGTATAGTGTACTCCTATAGAGATGGTATTATTCCTCTATACGAAAGTGTTTGTATTCCTATAGAGATGTTATTATTCCTCTATATGGAAGTGTCTTCATTTATATTGTAAGTGTCGTAGCTTATACTTGATGGGTTATTAGACCACCTTGTTGGGGTCGGCCCTGTATAAGTCATGTGGGTCGAAGGGTTATTAGACCACCCTATTGGGGGTCGACCATGTGGGTCAAAGGGTTATTAGACCACCCTATTGGGTGTCAGCCCAGTCAGCTTTGTGTTATGTGGTTAAGTTGAGGCCGACCTAGTAAAGGTTATTAGGCAAGTCAAGTCAAGTATAAATAGAGTGCGGGAGTCACTCTATTTCATTCATTCTATTCTCTCACACCCTCTTTGGAGAGTGGCGCACTTGTGGAGGAGGAGAAGCTACTGCTAGGAGATGTCTATCTCTTATGCTTGGGTTGTATCATTGCTCTATCTATCCCTGAGGAAGTTATTGGGGTTTTTCACCTTTATGGTTTTCCCCAAGTAAACTTTGTGTCTCTTGTGTGCTTGCATTATTGTGTCCATGATTGATATGTTGTAGATATGTTGTACATGTTGTTCTCTTAGTTAAGATCCTAGATCAGATTGAAGTAAATTCTGAAAAACTAACAATGATATGCATATGCATCGATGCATTTGTAGGTATATGGCACATTGATAATATTTGTCGTTAATTATTTTTTAAATCAATATTTTATAAGAAACATTTTAACTTTTATCGATGTTTGTGGTAGGGTCATGCATTGTTTCTAGTTTTAAAGGGTAGGTGCACTAATGTGATAAGACAAATGAAGTGCACTAGTAAAAAAACATTCGCTAAAACCTCTGGCCACCCACCTCCACTATAAGCGAAGAAGGGAGAATTTTGTTTGACAAGGTTTAGCAAAATCCTCGGCTAGGTGTTGTTTACCTTGTAGTGAATAATCTTAGGTGATTGTGACCTTATTATCACTACACTAGCATACCATACCACTTATGGGAAACACATGAATGTCTCTATGATGCATTATGTAGATAGCATTGTTTAATGAACCGTGTTGATTAGGTGGCTCAATATTCCAATATGGTAGTTTTGTATTGCTTGAGATAGACGTCTCACCATTGTGGATGGGAGCCATCTCTTTCCATTTGTTCCAGAGTTATTTTGTTTATTTTTTTTAGGTTTCCAACAACTCAATCATCATTTGATCATTACCCTCTGAGCCACTTATGTAACTAAGTTGCATATGCACATGTGGGGAGAGGTTTTTACTAAGAAGGGTTAGCTAGAGTTCTCATGTAAGATTGTGGGTGAGGATGGCATTTGTATGTTTGGTAGTGAACAATCATGTCCTTGAATTTATTTAGTATCCTTACCTCTAATTTACTACAATTAGGTCATAAAATGAGAGCAGTAATATTATTGCGATGTTTTTTATTAGTTTAGTGGCATTTTTTATCATATTTAATCCACATGTTATTGAATATTTCTAAATTTTCTAATTGTTGACTACTGGATACTCAATCAAATTATGACTTGTAGTCGTTGCCCATGATGGCCTAGCGTGTGCATTTTCACATCTAGTGGTATGTTACTGGCTCGACATGAACATCAAGGCTTTTTTTTCATTGACGATGTAGATTTTTAGGATTAGTTGTGTCATCAATGTAGGTTTGTCTTTATTACTCGCATCAAGAGCCTTCTTGAGGATTTAAGCCTTATAATGTTAAATGTAACCTTTAGGGGGCGAATATTTTCATTATTTGGCTTTTTCTTGAGGTTATTTCTCTTATATAGTTGCTCATTAAACTTGCATGATGACTTCGATAACAACTGTGCTTAATTTTAATTGCTATGTGATATATTTTGAATTATAATAACATAAATTCATATGAACCTAAATCTTTTAAAAAATAATAAATTTGCATATTGATTTCTATTTTATCCTTCTATATATTTTATAATAAAAAATTAAAAGAAATCTAAATTAATTTAATTTAATTTAATTGAAGAAAATAATAATAAAATCAAATCTTATAATATTATTTAAACTTCTTAATAAGCTACAATAAAATGCCCTGGACATGATAAAATGTTTACTAAATTATATTAATTTCAAATCTTGTAATATTATTTATACTTCTTAATAAGCTACAATAAAATGCCTTGGACATGATAAAATGTTTACTAGATTATATTAATTGCACAAGTATTGATGTGATGTGATGTAAGGTGACATATTTTAATAATAAAAAATAAAAAAACATGTGGCTAAGAAAATTTTTACATATGTTTTAATGAAATTAAATATATATTATGCCAATTGAATCATTATGACTATTTTTTGAATATTTTATCTTAAATTGTTTACACATCAAGACAAAAAATTACACCTCAAGAAATTGGATTTCTCTCATGCTCAATAAATCCGGGTTTAAGATGGATCTACACTATTAAATAACACCTAATGTAAACTATGCCATTAAATTCATATTTTGGAGGGCCAGTGCACTTCACATGCTTTCTTTAATGTGTTCCATGTAAGAGATAAGAATTGAAAAAATGGTTATTTAATTGTAAAGAAATAAGATATTTATAAGTAAATATGGTAAAGATGAAATAAACATTTATACATTTTACAATAAAATATGAAATTAAATTATAAAAGTGTAGTTTAACATTAAGTAAAATTAAATCATAGAAGTGTAGTTTAACAATAAGTGAAGTGATTATATTGTAAAAATTTGAGTTCAAAATCTTTAAATATAAGAAGTATTTCATTTTGTTAAAAATAATAAAAACTATCATAATTTAGTTGTCAAACTAAAAGTTATTAATTGATTTATCATAATCAAATTATTTTAAATAATCTATAATTCCTAAAAAATAAATTAAAAAACTAAATACCTCTAATCATAAAAAATAAAAATAAAAATTAAATTTTCTCCCAAAACTAATAATCAATATATTTATTTATATAATTACTCTATCATTTAAATTAAATATAACTATTAAAAACAACACACTATAGATTGAAATTATTATAAAATAGTTAAACATTTCAACGTAAAACCCATAAATAACTTAACCAAATATCGCATTACATTAGATCATCAACACTTACGGTTCATTCACAAACTATGTTCTTTCAAGGCCATATGCCTTGAAAGAACACTTATTAATTGTGTTTTTGTTATTTTAATTGTAAATTTTAAGTAAGTATTTTTTTAAAAATTTGTTAATTAATTGTGTTAATGTTAATATTTATATTGATAGAGGTTTATATTTTACAATTTAGAATAATACTATATGTGACAACTGTTAATTATTCGCTGAAGCATGAAAGTAACACTTAACTTGTGGTTTATTAGTGGATGGTATCTTATTAGTGGATGGCATCTTGTGCTAATACAACTTTAAGTTCCTACTGGAGATAGGGATATGGTACCTGAATCACAACAACCTAGCTTTTTCATAATTTAGGGATAGGTATGAACCAGTTAGCTTAAGTGATTATACTAATAAATAATTTAGGTAACTATACTAATAAATATTGAACAATAAGTCACAAGTTAAGTGCTATGAACAAGTTATTGTTACTTGTTCTACATGGTTAGTTGTAATCATGTGTTGTCTATGCCTCAGCTACTCAACCTTCTTCTTTAATTAAATGGGTTGTTAGTACGTGTTCTCCATACATGAGCTACTCAACCACCAGTGATTTTTTATACTTTTATTATAATTGTTTATTTAGAATTTTGAATGCGACCATAAAATCAATCTAAAGATTACACTTGTCTCATCCATCTTCATTTTAATAAAAGCATAGATGATAATATGTACCCAAATTCTAAATTATAAACACCTAGTAAACTAAAAACATAGATGACAATACACCCCAAACATCTATAAGTATAATAACTAAATTTCCAAAATAAAATTTAGACAATTCTTCCATTAAAGAAAGATCTGACAGTTTATATCTCCATTGATTTAACATCTTGACAATATTTCGTATTATCATCTAGCTGGATTTGCATTACGCTAATAAAAGTACTGTAGTTTCAATGAAATTAGAGCTACACTGTGCAAATATACATTTAATATCTTCGACGTTAATTAAACACAACGACAATAAAGCTTCAATCCTATGTCCAACAACGATCAGGCTCTACTGGACACGAGATCTGTTGGAATTAGGAGCAGTAGATCGAAGTAACTGCGATATGCAGTGCGCCACAGAAGCAGCGATGGCTGCTTTCACTTGCCCTCGCTTCGGCAGTGGCCTCGATCCATCCACTGATATCCACTGCCTCGTTTCACTAATGTCAAGAAAACAATTAGCGGCTCCCTGCGTGGCCATTGATTTTGAGGCTGCAACTTCAGAACCCAGCTTCTATACCCTACAAGTTTACAGAAATCTAACTGTGAAATGGTGCATCATTCGCTAGACAAGGCTTGTGTATTTATACAGATAAATCTGGTTCATTGGGAGCACTGAATCCCAAAAACTAGCTGTGTTATCAACATAAATAAATCCGAGTGGGGTACACTGGTTGGTGACTCAGATGAGACAGGATTTACCAGTATCCACTTTGAGAACTTGGTCTTCTGTCAAAGATCTCCTCAGGACAAAACTTACTCTAATTGTTTAGTTTTTTTATGCAAATACGCTTAACCTTTCATTAATAATTTTAATTGTTCAGATTGCCATATTTTTAATTTGAATGGATTTACAAATCTTTCATTAATAATTTTTATATGGATAGTTGTATATATGTTATAATTTGGGGTGAATTACTATTTATGCTTTTCTTAGATTAAAGGAGGATAGGATAAATGTACTGTTTGGATTGATTTTATGGTGGTAGCTCCAAATTCAAAATAAATAATTATAAAAAAAATAAACCGTAGCTAATGCATAGATATAACTCATATCTAATGCATGGATAATGGGAAGTATACTGTCCTGATTAATTTTATGGTGGTAGTTCAAAATTCGTAATAAACAATTATAAAAAAACTAAATAAAAAAAATAAATGGTAACTAATGCATGGATATAATTCACAGGCATGGATAACATGTAATGATAGTTGAGGCATAGATAATAAGTGATTACAACTAAACATAAAAAAAGAAAACAAATAATAAATAACTTGTTTATGTTTATAGCAATTTAACTTGTAACTTATGATTTAAATAACTATACTGATTTAATGAATTCCATAATCATAATTGCAATTTTATGATTATTGTAATTTCAATTTTAAAGAGGCTAAGAACATGACAATTAGACGAAGCTGACCTGTAAGTCCTCTGTGTCATAACAATTTGTTACTGTTTAATGAGAAACAAGGTACAAAGTTCATTCAGGCACTCTTTATATTATATTTAGACGGTGAACTAGGTTCATTGAATCTACAGACTAGACAAATCTAAAGCTAATCTGAAATTGTGTACTGTATATATTTTAAGAGTCAGATTCTGTTATGGGCACGTTTCGATTTCAGGATTGAGATCTATATAAATTTAGACATATTATTAGATCATTTTCTACGCGATAGATTCGTAAATACTAAAATTTCTAATTTGAAATTTAATTGTTACAGAATTGAGAAAGCCAATGTTCAATGTTCAATGCTATGTGTATATGTTACTTTAAAATTTGTTGGTTAATTGTTCTAAGTTTTGGATTTTTCCAAGTTATTTTTATTTTGTCTGTTCCATAAAACACAGTTCCAACAATATATATCTACAGTTTTATTAAGCTTCCAATCCAAAACTTAACTGTAATTTTATTAGGATTCCAATCCAAAAGTTAAAATGTTTACAAAGAATTTCCATGGCTAAATTTATGGATGAATTCGTGAGCGACATTGATGTGAAAGTAGGTATTGGGTAAGCTTTAATTGAAGGTACAATAAGTACTCTCCACGTACAATCCAGATTCTTGAAGCTGCCAAGTGCCAAGTTCCAAGATGGGGAATGAATCAAAATAATTGAAAGCATGTCTCAGCCGGATCTGGAAAGAAAAGTAGACCCAATTGTTTATTCTTATTTAATGAACTTTCATGAACCTGACAGGCCATATGGTATGGTTGTTTGTCTGCCGACCAAGGATGTGATGCCACACCGTGCAAAAGTTGTTGGCAATTAATACATCAGCCAACTGGACCTGGGAGGCTGGGATGCCGTCTATCGCATCGATCCTCGTGTTCAACGTCGAGTACAACAATATTTTAGAAAGTGAAAGGTTCTGAAAATTTGAGTAAAGTTCTGAGCTCCAAATTCCAACTCTGGGAAAGCAGCCTAGCCAGGTCAAGGAGACATATGTGAACAATCACATTTGTCAAATGAAATTTGATAACAGGTTTTGAATTTCCTCTCTGTGAAATGAATTTTTTATGATTGTTATACTTTTAGTTAAATTTATTTGAAATATCACGTGAATTTGCAAAATGTTATTTTTTTATTTGTATATATAAATTTAATAAAATTGTTAGAATACAGATTCTATTGAGGGTAGAAAAAGGTAGAAAATCTATCTATGGCAGTTCAATAAAGAATTCTTGTAAGTTTGTCTAATCTTGTTAGACAATTAAAATGTTAAAATGCAAATTGAAGGAAGAATATCTATCTGTTGTGGCACTTCAATAAAGAATTCTTTAAGTTTGTGTCACTTTGTTAATTAATGATAATGTTAAAATGCAAATTAGCATCCATATTATAATAAGCTAAAAAGATTTACAATGTAAAAGAATCAACAAAGATAATAAGTCAAAAAGGTTTATAATGTAAAAGAATCAATAAAGAATGTAAGTTTGTGTTACTTTGTTAATCAATAAAAATGTTAAAATGCAAATTATTTTCCATGTTTTAATTGAAAACCTTCACTAAAGCTTAATGATGAAAAACCCTTGGTGAATCTTCCCAAAACTTTTGGTGAAGCTCTTTAGTGAAAGTTAATACTTGCGGTTAAACCTTCCGTGAAATTAGGGTGAAGTTCTGACATTTCCTTCATTAAACTTCTGCCTTGAAAGTTAAAGTAAATTAGCATCTCCGCCTAGGGCATCTTCATCAATCATTTGTGATCTCTAATTCACGTGCATACGTTCCTTCCCTCTCCACTTCTTTTGGGGTTATTACATTCCTTCCCTCTCCACTTCTTTTGGAGGGTTATTACGTTCCTTCCCTCTCCACTTTTTTTTGGGTATACATATCTATATTTTCACATAAATATGAATTATTCACCACATTTACACAGTTACCCTACAGAGCCTATTCAAGCTATTCTTTCGACCATTTGCACCATCATCGTCAGGGGACTCCTTATAATGTCGTTTGCCTTGGGATCTCTCAGGTTTTGTGGGACCTGTGGACCCATCCCCATCTCAGTCTTGGCTCTGTCACATCTTTCAGCACGTAGTTAATGCATGGTCATGGTTGGAAAGCTAAAATAAAATTTGAACATCATTGTCGTGCCCTCTGCCTTTCTACACCCGAAGAACCAGCGATCCCCTGCACAAGCACCTCCTATTGAAGCTCAAACGCAGCCCCCACTAGACAGAACCAACCAGTCTGTAAACTCCTTCCAACCCCTCGACTGAATAGCTTACTCCCATTAAAAGACTGCATCATTTATAAGGATTCTATGCATTTTTCTTCTGAATTGATGGCAAAAGTCGATCGAAACAAATCGTAATATCTGGAAGAATGACTCACGCTATTGAAAGGGGAACTCCCACAGTTGCAATTACCATATCCATCCCTATCGCTTTGTCAGTTGTTGCTACATACATTTATCCCTATTGCTTCATCTTTGGCTAGGCTAGGAAATCCAAAATGGCCCTAACTACACGATTATCTCATTATATCCATCACTAAGTTCTATGTTGCTCCAGATACAAACCAATTTCAATTTTCTGTTGAAAACAGGGTTGAGTGGAGTATTAATAGGACTTTTCCCATGGAACATTTTCAAGAAAATAACTTTCACATGTTCACATTGATCGTTGGATAGGTCTGGTTAAAAAATTGTTCATCCAAGTAACTAGCTCATGACATTGCAAATTCGAGAAAAAGGGCCACCGATTACATAAAAAGCTTACTATTGTTGGCTTGAAAGTGCTCGTGAATGTGACAATTGGAGGAATTTACCCACTTTACTGTTGATGTGCATAGGGCACCCCTTTCCAAGGGGCCTTTCATGATTATTTTAATGTAATCTTGGGGGTTTATTATTTTATTGATGTAACTTGGAGGACGTCACATTCCCTCCTTGATTTGGGCTTTCTAGACATTTTATTCTTTATATTATTGTAAAAATAGTTTTGAGCATCTCATATGAATAGAGAGCTCCTCATTTCATCTTTTATCTTGTGGACGAGGGAAAAACCCCTGTAAGGTATGAAATTTCTGAACTTTTGGTGTCTCTTGGTTTCATGTGGTGAGTTTCATTAGGTTTTGGCAAAGATTTGATTGTTCATGGTTTTTTTTGCTTTAGTGGAGTGAGGCACTATGATCTTCCTGGTGTTTGGGCAAGTAAGTACTCTTGTTTTGGCATTAGGGTTCAAAAATTTTGCATTTGCTAGGAATCACACATCAACTACCCAATTTTGCAACATTTGCACTTGGAGGGATTCACCCATGCAGAAGGTTTCTCATGTAGTGGCCAATAGTAGCATGCCTATGACAATTGATTTAGAGGATTTGTTGTGGAGATTGGTTGATTGACTAATTTGTTGAATGATTATGTGGCTTTGAATATGAAACACGATTAAATATTTAGGATTTGAATAGACAGGCAATGAAACTAGCAATTTTAGATGGAAGAATACAACTTTAGATTTTGTTGACTATATATAAGGATGCACCATGCTACTACAGGATCCAACCAATCTTCAAACATACATGCAAGGATCCATATACAATATGAGGGGTAACAAAGGCCACTTATATAATGAAACCACTTGATGTTAGTATATATCCTTATCTCCCTTGTAGTGGGCTTCCACATCCAACCCTATTAACGGTATCGAGTGGAGGGAGGCCTTAATTTGATGAAATGTCTTATTTCATTTTCAAAAAAGCCATCATTAATTTCTCTAAACACAATTTTAATTGAGTGTGAATCAACTAATTTCTTATTTTTCATGATATAATGAGCTATAAAGAGATGATTCTGGACCAAGTTGTCATAGCCTCTCACACCACATCAATAGGGCTAGGTGGTCACCTTATTTTCCTTTCATCATCTTGATGCAAAACTGTTGAAATATTGTAACTTCTAAGAATATTATATTTGTACTTATTATTATGGAGATGTTTCATTCCTCCGAAGAGATCCTATTGTATATCCGGAGATGTTTATTCCTCTGAGAAAGTGTGGTAACTAGGGTTATTAGATCTCCCATGTGAGGTCGGCCCTGAGTTAGTTGTTTAGGGGTTATTAGACTCTCTTAGGAAAGGTCGGCCCCATTAGGTGAAAAGTCAGTTAGAACATGAGTATAAATAGAGGAGGTGTGTTCCTCATTTATCTCATTCATTCACTCACTTGTGATTGGCTCATAGGAGAGAGATAGGTATGCTTAGGAGGAGAAGGAGTTCTTGTTTGGGTACTACATCTTGTATTGGTTGATTATCTATATTAAGGAAAGCTTTGCTGGGTTTTCTACCCCATGAGGGTTCCCCAGGGTAAATCTTTGTCTATCTTGTGATTGTGTTTCTTTCAGTGATCTTGCTTGTGAAATTAGGCTAAACTTAACATGGTATCAGAGCTAGCCTGAATAGGACATCTTTCACAAGGTGAAAATACCTCTCTCTCCTCCTTCGGTGAAAATTAGGGTTTCTGCAAAAGTTGGAATTTTTGGAATCTGATTGCATGGCTGGATATCCCTCCTCAAAATCGAACTTTTGAGCCCTAGATCGAACTTTTTGAGTGGGTAGAACTCCGGGAAAGTCAAACCCTAGTTTAGGGTTTGGACCAAAAAAACAAAAAACCAGTAAGCCAGAAAAAGTGCGCACCTGTGCACTAGTGAACCAAAAAAGATGCGAACCTGTGCACCAGTAAACCAGAAAAGTGAAGACCAGAAAACCAGAAATTCTGTTGCAGATCCAGAAGGTGAAAAGTTGAAGTTTCCAGAAGCAAAGCACACCAGTAAGCTCAATTCAATCAAGCCCATCTCCTGGTAAGTATTATTCTATCTTTTGAAACTTCAATCTCTGTAACCTCCTAAATAAGATGGCTCCAAGCACTAAGCTTGAGGACAAGCTAGAGGGTATAGAGAATTTTTGAGCATGGAAATATAGAATTGGTCTCATTCTTGAAGAGAATGATCTTGTCCAATATATCAAGGATGAGGTTGCAGAACCTGAAGAAGATGAAGCCAAAGAGAAGTATAGGAAGGACTTGATTAGGGAAAAGAGAATCATTGATGATTCTATCAAGGACCACTTGATTCCCCAAGTGACATCCAAGAAGACTCCAAAGGAAATGTATGATGCCCTTTCTATAATGCATGAGGGAAAGAACATCAATAGGAAGATGAACCTAAGAGCTCAATTCAAGAGCACCAAGATGAATAAAGGAGAATATATTCAAGACTATTTCTCAAGGGTTTCCCAGTTCAAGGAACAACTAGATGCCATTGGAGATACCCTTGATGAAGATGAACTAGTCATGACTGCTTTAAATGGTCTCACTAGACCTTGGGAGTCATTCATCCAAACTACGTGTGCCAGAAAAGAAAGTATGAAGTTTGATGTGGTATGGGAGGATTGTATTCAAGAAGAGGCTAGGGTAGCCAATAGAGAAGCCCTTCTCAAGGAGGATGACCAAGCTTTGGCTACTCACACCAGAAGAAGAAGGAGTCACCTCAACTCCAAGAAGAATGGCCGCAAGGAGTCTCAACCTCCTCATAGATTTAAAGGGAGAAGAGGAGTGAGCTCAGAAAGAGACCTCTCCACAGTTCAATGTTACAATTGTCTCAAACTAGGACACTTTTCTAGAAATTGCACTTCACAGAAGAAGAAGAAGAATATTCACAAAAGACATCATGCACATCTTGCAGAAGATGATAGTGAAGAAGAAGAGGAGGAAAAGCCTAGAAATAAAAGATCTAAAGTAGAAGAAGAAGATGCAGAAGAGTATGTTCTATTCTCTGCTCTCTCTGGGTCTGTAACACCTAGAGAAGATACATGGCTCATTGATAGTGGTGCTTCAAAGCACATGACAGGACAAAAGAAGACTCTTTCAAAACTTGAAGAGAAGACATCCCCACAAAAGGTATCTCTAGGAGATGACTATCAATATCCCATCAAAGGAATTGGTGAAGCAAACTACAAGCTTGATTCTAGAACTCCATTAAAGATGAAGGAAATCTTATATGTACCAGGTTTGAAGAAGAACTTACTTTCTATCTCAGCTTTAGATAAGAAAGGTTATAGGGTTGTATTCATAGATGGACAAGTACTTATGTGTCCCAAAGGAAAATCAATTGAGGATGCAATTGTTATTGGTGAAGAGGAAGGAGGTCTATACAAACTCAAGGGCCATCCCGAAGCTGCCCTTGTTCATGAAGCCACTACCCCAAGTGAGCTATGGCATAGAAGGCTTGCTCACATTAACTACAAAGCACTACCTCATGTGAGCAAGGTAGTCATAGGATTACCAGACTTAAAGATTGATCATGATGGCACATGCAAAGGATGTGCAAAAGGAAAGAATATCAAGAACCCATTTCCAAAGAGTGAAACAAAAACCAAGAGTACATTGGATTTGATTCATTCAGATGTATGTGGACCAATGCCATCCACATCCCTGAGTGGATATGAATACTACCTTACATTCATTGATGGCTACTCAATAAAGACTTGGATATATTTCCTGAAGGGAAAGGATGAAGTCTTTGGAAAATTCAAGGAATTCAAAGCCTTGATAGAAAATCATTTAGAAAAGAAGATCAGGATACTCGGGACAAATAATGGTGGAGAATATACTTCAAAATACTTTGAAGTATATTGCAAAGAAGCTGGAATCAAGGGGGAGCTAACCACTCCCTACAATCCTCAACAAAATGGTGTTGCGGAGAGAAAGAATAGGACCATCATGGAAGCAGTAAAGACAATGATACATGATCAAGACCTACCTATGTATTTATGGGCTGAAGCAGCCAGGACAACAATCTATGTGCATAATAGACTATCTCATAGTGCTCTTGATTTTAAGACCCCAGAAGAAGTGTTCACAGGGAAGAGGCTTGAGGTAAGTCACCTCAAGATATTTGGATGCCCAGTATACATTCACATTCCAAAATAAAAGAGGACCAAGCTGGATCCTTCTGGGAAGAAGGGAATATTTGTTGGATATTGTGAAGCATCCAAACCATTCAGAATTTACATCCCAGGATTCCATCATATGGAAATAAGTAGGGATGTGACTTTTGATGAAGAGGCAGCTCTCAAAAGATCAAGGAAGTGCCAATATGAAGAAGTATATGAGGAAGATGCACCTTCCAAAATTACAGAAGTTGTACCCACCCCTGAAGATGTAACACCTGAAGACCATGACATAATAGAACCACAAGAACCCTCTATCTTAAACATACCAAGAAAGAGAAAGCTAGCATGGGAAAGAGACATTATACTAGGAGCAGAAAAGTATGGAGATCATGAAGGCTCCACCAGAGTGATAGTTTTAAACCTTAACAGTGCAGTAAAAACTCATACAGATTCTTAACCATAAACAGAAAATACACAATGGCACACTCATAACACAAAGATTTTCACCTGGAAACCCTTAACTGGGAAAAAACCAGCAAAACTTAGAGCCGCACAACTCTTTTCATTATATGTTTTCTTAACCATTTACAATACAATATATAGTATTCGCAGCATCTAAAACCCTAATCCATTTACCGGGATTAGAAAGAATACAATGGGCCGAAACAACAAAAAAGCAAAAAACAACCTAAATTTTTTTGAAGAGATATCGTGGTGTACACGCACCCACCATGTGAAGAGATATAATACACCCAACATTCTCCCACTTGTTGTTCTCTTCACATACAGGAGAAATTTATGACTTCAACAATCCAGGGCAACAATGCCCATGTTCTCTTTACACCAAGAGAACTTCTAAGTACTCACAGAATTTGTCAAAGAGTCTGCAACATTTTCCAAAGTATCAACCTTCTCCAACAATACTTTGTTTTGTTCAACCATGTCTCTGACGAAATGGTACTACACATCAATGTGCTTTGTCTTCAAGTGATAAGCAGGGTTCTTTGCCAGAAAGATTGCACTTGAGCTATCACAGCCTATCTTCACTGCATTTTGAACAAAACCGATACCTGAACACAACCTTTGCAACCATACAGCTTCCTTACTTGCATGGGTAGCTGCCATGTATTCAGCTTCTGTAGTTGAGAGTGAAACTACAGCTTGTCTTCTACTCATCCAACTGATTGCTCCTCCAAATAGTTTAAAAACATAGCCACTTGTAGATCTTATGTGATCAAGATCTCCAACCTAGTCAGCATCAGCAAATCCTTGTATATCTATCTCTCTATTTAGTCTGGGTCTTCCTTGGTAGCAGATTGCAAAATCTGTAGTGCCATGCAAATACCTGAAGACTCTCTTTACTGCAGTCCAATGTTCCTTTCCTGGTTTTGACATATATCTGCTCAAAACTCCCACTGCATGAGCTATATCTAGTCTAGTACAGACCATAGCATACATCAAACTACCAACAACACTAGCATAGGGAACATGAGACATGTCCTCTACCTCTTCTTGTGTCTTGGGACACTGTTTTGCAGATAACTTTACACCTACAGGAATGGGCACCTTCACTGGTTTGATTTCCTGCATATTAAACCTCTTCAATATTGTATCAACATATTTCCTTTGATTCAACCAGAGTTTCCTGTTTTCTCGATCTCTTTTTATTTCCATGCCCAAAATAAAATTTGCAGCACCAAGATCTTTCATGTCAAATTCAGATGACAACTGATTTTTGACATCCTTGTTGTTTCCAATTAGCAACATATCATCAACATACAATATCACATAAATAAAATGATCACCAATTAGTTTGAAATAAACACAGTGATTAGCTTTGCTTCTTGAGAAGCCAAGTCCTAGTATATAAGTATCAAACTTTTGATACCACATTCTTGGAGATTGTTTCAGTCCATAGAGGGACTTTTTCAGCTTATAGACAAGCTCCTTTTTACCTTTCACCACAAACCGTTCTGGTTGCTTCATATAGATTTCTTCATTAAGTTCTCCATGTAGGAATGTCGTCTTTACATCCATCTGCTCTACTTCAAGATCAAAAGTAGCAGAAATAGATAAAAGAAATCTAATAGAAGTCAATTTTGCAACAGGTAAGAAAATATAACCAAAATCGATGCCCTCAATTTGGGAATAACCTTTCGCTACTAGTCGAGCCTTGTAATTCTCCACTTTACCTGCTGCATTTAACTTCTTCTTGAATACCCATTTGCTTCCAACAGGTTTTCTTCCTTCTGGAAACTCAACCAAATCCCATGCCTCATTTTTATCCAAGGCATCCATTTCTTCCATCATGGCCTTCTTCCATAGTTTACTATCTTTTGAATCCATTGCCTCTCTAGCAATTCTAGGATCATCATCAGTAATAGATAACACAAAATTAGAGCAAAAATACGGTGGAATATACCTTTCATCTTGTCTTCTTACTCAGTCATATCTCCTCAAGACTGGAGTCTGTGGTTCTGCCTCTTCATTTGATTCAGACGAATCTGGTTCCTCAAATGAACCACCTCTTTCATACTTAATATCAAACTGTACTTTCTCTGGATCCTTTTTCTTTGGTGCATCTTCAATCTTGGAAGTGTTTTCAACTTCTCTGAATATCACATCGCGACTGTAAACTACTTGCCTTTTTACTGGGTTCCACAACTTGTAACCTTTCACTCCATCCTTGTATCCAATGAAGATACATTTTTCTGCTTTATTATCCAACTTGCTCCTTTTTTCCTTTGGAACATGCACAAAAGCATCACACCCAAACACTCTGAGATGTGAGAGAGAGGGTTTCTTACCAGTCCAAGCCTCGTGAGGTGTCTTGTCAACCAACGCTGATGTGGGTGTCCTATTTACCAAGTAACACTCAGTGTCAATAGCTTCTGACCAGAATTGTTATGTTAGCCCTGCACCACTGAGCAGACTCCTTGCCTTTTCCATCAACGTCCTGTTCATCCTTTCTGCAACCCCATTCTGTTGAGGTGTGTATGGAGTAGTCTTTTTCCTTGCTATTCCACATGTTTTACATAACTCCTCAAATTCATTTCCACATAATTCTCCACCGTTATCTGTTCTCAACACTTTTCTTTTCTTTTCAGTTTGATTCTCTACAAGAGCCTTGCATTCTTTGAATCTATTAAAAACCTCAGATTTCTTACGCAAGAAATAAATCCACGTTTTTCTTGAAAAATCATCTATGAATGGAACATAATACACAAATTTACCTAGTGATGGAACAGGCACAGGTCCAAACACATCACTGTGTATTAACTTTAATATTCCTTTAGCTCTTACAACACCAGATGAGAATCTTACCCGATTCTGTCTACCATATAAGCAATGTTCACAGAAATAAAAATCTAGTGTGTAATCAGGCATGCCTTCAGCCATACTTTTACTTTGTAATAGTCGAAGACCCTTCTCTCCAATATGTCCCAACCTTCGATGCCATAGCGTTGTCTTCTAACTAGAGACAGTAAGGACTCTATCTCCTTCATTTTTACCCTCAGGGGCAATAGTACTGTTACATCCATTATTAAAAGTGCTTCCCTACAACTTATATAGAGTTTCAATCCGAACTCCCCTCATCAGCACCATTGATCCTCGAACCATCTTGCATGTGTTCTTCTCAAACATAGTTTTCACACTTGCATCATCCATTTTACTTACAGATATGAGGTTTCTAGCCAGTTTTGGAATGTGCAGAATCCCGGGAAGAGTTCTAACCCTTCCATCTTTGAGCAGTAGCTTGATCTTTCCTCGACCTATGATTTTCGCCACCAAGTTGTCTCCCAGGAATACATCACCTCCATCATACTTTTCATATTCAGAAAACCACTTCCTGTGAGGAGTCATATGAAAAGATGCACCTGAGTCAATCAACCACGATTCATGCTCTGCATGTGTACTTGAAGATGCCAAGTACACATCTCTTCCTTCCTCTGTAGATTCTTTCCCATATGCGGATGGAGCATCATTAGATCCTCTGCTTTTATTAATATTTTTGGATTTACAATCCTTCTTGTAATGCCTAACTTTACCGCACTTCCAGCATTTTCATACAGAAGGTCCTTGAGATTTAGATCTCCCTCTAGATTTAGATTTGCCTCCTGAAGACTTATTTTTAGGTCTGTCTCCAGGGAGACCTCTCACAAACAAGGCATCCTTGGTTGAACTGTCCATGGATTTCTGCCTCATTTCCTCCGATAGCAGGGATGCAACCACATCATCAAAGATTAGGTTGGTTGTGTTACTCCCAACAGCTATAACCAGACTATCCAATGAATCTGGTAGAGAGCACAACAAGCTAATACACTTTTAATCATCAGTAATCATAATACCAACAGATGTCAACTGACTTAATAGAGTATTGAAGGCATTTAGATGCTCTGACACAGAGTCTCCTTCATTCATTCTTAGAAGGTACAGTTTCTTTCGAAGAAATAACTTATTTACCAGGGACTTTGACTGATATAGATTTCCCGGCTTATCCCACAGTTTCTTTGCACTGTCTTCTCCAGATACGTTCACCAACACTGAATCTGAGAGGCAAAGTTGAATCGTGCTCCTTGCTTTTCTTTCCAGCTTATCCCATTCTTCTTTTGCCATACCAGTGGGCATGGTACCCGAATCTACTGTGATCCATTGTTCTCTATCTACCAGAAGATCTTCCATATTGAGCTTCCATAGCTCAAAGCTCTGACCGTTAAATTTCTCAATCTTGATTCTAGAAGTGTTCGCCATTCTTTCTACAGAAGAATCACAGCTTCAAAGCTCCCACTGAAACCAGGTTTATCACAGATCCAAGATCGAGCCAAACCCTTGGAGACAAAGGCATCCCTCTGAACCCAATAATGCTCTGATACCAAATGATAGTTTTAAACCTTAACAGTGCAGTAAAAACTCATATAGATTCTTAACCATAAACAGAAAATACACAATGGCACACTCATAACATAGAGATTTTCACTTGGAAACCCTTAACCGAGAAAAAACCAGCAAAACTTAGAGCCACACAACTCTTTTCATTATATGTTTTCTTAACCATTTACAATACAATATATAGTATTCGCAGCATCTAAAACCCTAATCCCTTTACCGGGATTAGAAAGAATACAATGGGCCGAAACAACAAAAAAGCGAAAAACAACCCAAACTTTTTTGAAGAGATATCGTGGTGTACACGCACCCACCATGTGAAGAGATATAACACACCCAACACAGAGTGAGTAAGAAACCAAAGACATTCTCGAACTATATGGCTTTGATGTGTGATCTTGTAGATCAAGAACCCACTAGTTATGAAGAAGCATCTCATAAGAAAGAATGGGTGGAGAAAATGACGGAGGAGTACTAGTCAATAATGAAGAATGATGTTTGGGATATAGTGCCCAAACCAAAGGACAAGAGTGTGGTATCCTCCAAATGGATATACAAAATAAAGCATACTGCAGATGGTAGCATTGAAAAATATAAGGCAAGGTTTGTAGCCAGAGGATTCTCTCAAAAAGAGGGAATTGTCTATGAAGAGACATTTGCACTAGTTGCAAGGTACACTTCCATTAGAACCATCGTGGCACTTGCATCCATGATGAAGTGGAAACTACATCAGATGGATGTAAAAACAGCCTTCCTGAATGGTGTGATTGAGGAAGAAGTCTACATAGAACAACCTCAAGGATTTGAAGTTGAAGATAGAAGAACCCATGTATGCAAACTGAAGAAGGCTTTGTATGGGTTAAAACAAGCTCTCAGAGCTTGGTATGGAAGAATTGACAGTTTCTTAACAAGCTTGGGCTTTACCAAGAGTAAAGCTGATCCTAATCTTTATCTCAAAGTTATGGATGATGAACCTGTCATATTGTTGCTGTATGTGGATGATCTATTTCTGACTGGGAACGAGAAATAGATTATAGAGTGCAAGAAGAAACTCTCTGCAAAATTTGAGATGAAAGATCTCGGTTTGGTGCATTACTTCTTAGGACTAGAAGTATGGCAAGGCTCAGAACGAATCTTTCTCAACCAGGGAAAGTATGTTGTGGAAATCTTGAAGAGATTTGATATGTTGGAATGTAAAGCCATGGCCACTCCCATGGTTTCCAACTTAAAGCTGTTAGCATATGACTCATCATAGTTAGTGGATGTAACTCTATACAGACAGATTATTAGGTCATTAATGTATTTGACAAACACTAGGCCTGATATATGATTTCCTGTGAACACCTTGAGTTAGTATCTAGTGGAACCTAGACATGTTCACTTAATAGCTGCAAAGCATGTGATGAGGTACCTGAAGGGTATGATAGACTTTGGTCTATATTATCTTGGTGATCATGACTTCAAATTGTATGGCTACACAGATGCCGATTGGGCTGGAAGTGTATCAAACAGGAAGAGCACATCAGGTGGATGTTATTTTGTGGGATCTGCCATGATCTCATGGTTTAGCAGGAAGCAGTCCAGTGTGGCTCTCAGTACAGCTAAAGCAGAATATATAGTTGCTTGCTCTGCTAGTTGTGAAGCAATATGGCTTCAGAAATTGTTATCAGGATTGTTTGACTTAGAGATGGATCCCACTGTGATCCTGTGTGACAACCAGAGTTGTATCAAGATGAGAGAATCCAGTGTTCCATGATAAGTCAAATCACATAGAGATCTGATATTTCTATATACAGGATATGGTGCAGAAACGAGCTATCAAGCTCGAGTATGTAAGCATTGACGAACAAATTGCTGATATATTGACCAAACCTTTATCTCGAGTAAAGTTTGAGTATTTATGAGACAAGCTTGGTGTGATGCAGAAGGACCCTCCTCGAAAGGGGGAGTTATATGATCACTGATGATGAGATTGTCTACATCGACAGTAAGGTCGATGATGTGGATACCTGTATTGATGATGACCGACGATGAGGTCGATGAGTGGTACTTAGACTTGGTCTAAGTTGATGAGTGGATTGTATAATCCCTAGACACATGTCCTAAAAGAGATCCGTAGACATATGTATTCGAGAAAGTGGTCCCTAGTGGACGTGATAGGACTGCATTGTCCCTAATCATTTGGTTCAAAATGTACGTGATAGGACTGTATCGTCCCTAAACATTTGGTTCAAAATGTACGTGATAGGACTGCATTGTCCCTCAACATTTGGTTCAAAATGTACGTGATAGGACTGCATCATCCCTGAACATTTGGTTCAAAATGTACGTGATAAGACTGCATCGTCCCTGAACATTTGGTTCAAAATGTACGTGATAGGACTGCATCGTCCCTGAACATTTGGTTCAAAATGTACGTGATAGGACTGCATCGTCCCTGAACATTTGGTTCAAAATGTACGTGATAGGACTGCATCGTCCCTGAACAGTTGGTTCAAAATGTACGTGACCGGACTGCATCATCCCTAAACATTTGGTTCAAAATGTACGTGATGGGATTGTATCGTCCCTAGACATGAGACTTGTCTTAAAAGGATCACGGATTGTATCGTCCCTAGACATGAGACTTGTCTTAAAAGGATCACGGATTGCATCGTCCATAGACATGAGACTTGTCTTAAATTGATAAGTATTGATAATCCTGGAAGTAGATCTGGATTGCATCGTCCATAGACATGAGACTTGTCTTAAATTGATAAGGATTGATCATCCTGGAAGAAGATCTGGATTTCATCGTCCATAGACATGAGACTTGTCTTAAATTTATAAGGTTTGATCATCCTAGAAGTAGATCTGGATTGCATCATCCATAGACATGAAACTTGTCTTAAATTGATCAAGATTGATCATCCTGGAAGTAGATCTGGATTGCAACATCCATAGACATGAGACTTGTCTTAAATTGATAAGGATTGATCATCCTGGAATTGGATTGTGTGTATTGCAGATTATGCTACTATGATGATACTACTGATCGAGATGATCCAGATGTTGTTGATCGAGAGGATCCAGATGTTGATATTGTTGATCGAGATGATCCAGATGTTGTTGATCGAGATGATGATGTTACTGTAGCTATTCAAGTGCTACAAAAGATGAAGACTCAGTACTGAAGATGTTGATGTTCCAGTATTGAAGATCTTGAAGATATTCCAGTAACTGTTTGAGTTATTGATGCTGTATGAAGAAAGCTTCCAATGATTTATAGATGTATCATGTATCACGTAATTGATGACTCCTTGCTCCTGCAGACAGTGTTATAATATCCTTCTTGTTAAGGGGGAGTGTTGAAATATTGTAACTTCTAAGAATATTATATTTGTACTTTATTATTTCGGAGATGTTTCATTCCTCCGAAGAGATCCTATTGTATATCTGGAGATGTTTATTCCTCCGAGAAAGTGTGGTAACTAGGGTTATTAGATCTCCCATGTGAGGTCGGCCCTGAGTTAGCTGTTTATGGGTTATTAGACTCTCTTAGGAGAGGTAGTCCCCATTAGGGTGAAAAGTCAGTTAGAACATGAGTATAAATAGAGGAGGTGTGTTCCTCATTTATCTCATTCATTCACTCACTTGTGATTGGCGCATAAGAGAGAGAGAGGTTTGCTTAGGAGGAGAAGGAGCTCTTGTTTGGGTACTACATCTTGTATTGGTTGATTATCTATATTGAGGAAAGCTTTGCTGGGTTTTCTACCCCATGAGGGTTTCCCATTGTAAATCTTTGTCTATCTCGTGATTGCGTTTCTTTCAGTGATCTTGCTTGTGAAATTAGGCTAAACTTAACAAAAACTACTTATAAGGTTTCTTCCAGAGTTTCGCAACCTTGTATTTTCTCTTTATTTAATATTTTCAAATGCCCTAACATGGCCTATTATGTATTTGAAATGAAATTGTTGTATTGTTAGTTAGATCCCTTACACTGAATCATTAACATGCATTAAAGTTGACAAAAATATTTCAGTGATTATTCCCTATGTTATATTATTAAATCATAAATAGGTTGCATGCTGAAATGTTATTTTCTTCCTTGGTACAGGTATCTTTACAATTGTCTTAATTTGGTTAGCTCTCCGTAGTTGGAAGTTGTCGAGTCCATTTTAATCCATAGGACATGTCATTATGTATTAATTGTGCACCGCATTCTTTATGGAATTGTTGAGTATTCAATTAAATGCAATATATGTGGTGAATCTTGTAATGTCAATCAGTATTGCAGTCGAGTTTTATGTTCCAGAGTGTATCTATGGAAGTTATTATCTTATAACCCTCAAAACGACATAGATAAGATCATATAATTTTATCAATGTCTAACTAATAACCATTGAAGTAGGTCAATGGAACTGTCAAGTACAATGATGTATGGAAGATAACCTTTTCTTGCAATCAAGTTATACATCTAAACTTACAATATATATGCATTAGCTTAATTATTTTCTCTTATCACAACTACTTAGAATCCTATAAATTCAAACTGGCACTGACTCAAATCTAGGAGTCGCCAATTACCAAAAGACTCATAGATTCATGCTATAATATGCCCTACCAATGAAGGCCCATGGTCAGCTTATAAGTTATAGTTTAGAGATGGAGAATAATGGAAATGTTTTTTTCATCGCCGAATTCACCTTAAAGAATGTGCATCTTTCCTTAGAAATTTGAAATATGAGGGAGGCTGATTTCTAAAGAAACATGGAGAATAATGGAAATGTTTTTTTTGTCATTGACTTCACCTTAAAGAATGTGCATCTTTCCTTGGAATTTTGAAATATGAGGGCGGCTGATTTCTAAAGAAACAACACGCATTTAGTTACAAAATTCTTGTTGGAAAGGTGTTTATTCTACATTCCCATGTTAAGAATCTTGTCAAGCTTCAAAGTTCATTAAGCCCTCTCTTTCTTATGATTTTAATCATGATGATAGTGTTTCCCTTACATTCCACCTAAACAATCAAGTTTTAAGTGATGAATTTTATCTTACTTCACACCTATACGATGTTGGTGGCTATTTCCATCTCTTAATCATTAACTTAGATAAGAATGACATTGTTGCACTGCATTGCTCCAAGGAAAATTAACATGTGAGTCATCAAAAGGTATTATGTGACAAGATGTCTGACCCAGGTGTGTTGTTATGGACTGGCATGAATGTTGAGTTTATGAGATGTAGAAAATGGATTTTACACGCCCAATGCTTGATTGATTTCCTAAATGGTGGGATTCCATTGTGTGGGTTTCCATGAGGTCAATCCTAAGGTGCTTGTTCCAAGACAGGGAACACATTTGATCAACAATAGAACATGATTCAAATATGATGATTAATAATTGACACCAGTAATAGGACACCTTTTGTGAAAATTCTTCCAGCAATTTGCAATGCATATATACCTTCTTTGGAAGAAGAGAAAAAATTTATCAAACCAACTAAGACTGCTAAAGGAAATGAACTTCAAGCTTCAAGGTTCATGTGTGCATGAACAACTAGTAAAATAACTCAACTTGAGGCACAAATGGAGGCCTTCCATAGAGGTCACTGCATCAATAAAACTAGTGGTACATATGTTGATATTCATGTAAAGGTGTCCACATTATCAATATGAGTGACAAACTTATAACTGTTTCAATTTATGAGGAGGGGGGAAATGGTGATGTAGCATGATACATGTTTAATCTATGAAAATGACTCCTTCTTTGAAAATTCTTCCAACAAATTGTGATTGCTTGGGAGAAGAGAACAAAATTATCAAACCAACTGAGACTGCTAAAAGCAGTGAACTTAAAGCTAGAAGATTGATGTGTGCACAAACAACTAGTAAAGTATCTCAACTTGAGGCACAAATGGAGGCCTTCCATAGAGGTAACTGCATTGGTAAAACCAATGGTACAACTGTTCATATTCATGTAAAGGTGTCACATGGTACCCAATATGAGTAATGAACCGAGCATTGTTTCAATTTCTAAAGGAAGCAATGATGATGAAGTTAGCTGTGCTAAATCTTGGGCTTCAACATTGATTTCTGAATTAGCATAGTTTAAGAAAGATAACATGGATACAACCATAAATATGGAATTTGATTCCTCATTTCTTAACTTGAGGAATGATTTTGTTGAAATGAAATGTTTGACAGCATTGTCTAATGAAAAGGTTGATGGTTCTACTCAACATTTTGGTAAAGAAGGAAAATTTGGTGGAACTTGGGTAATCCAGGTAGAAGAAAACAGTGGTGCTTTTTATTTGACCAAGAGGAATGGTCCTTTAGAAGAAACCCCTAGAACTGTTACCTGTGAAACATAAACTAATGCAATAGTTGTAGCGGCGAAGTTATCTACTATTCAATCACAAAGTTCTACCAATTTAACAAATAATTTAAGTATTCAAGAGTTATAGGCATGGTTTTTGAAGCATATGCAAAGTGTCAAAACATGGATGAAGGCATGGACAGGGTCAAGGCTTCTATTGTAAAAGCTCAATGTTCACCTGTTCCGTAAGTTGCCACAACAAAAGAAAATATAAATAGCACTGATGAATTGAACGATGTTCTTTTCAAGGAACAATCTCAAATAATTTCTTTCACCAAAATTCCATTTGCATGGTAGCATCCTCATCTCCTAAGAACTACCCATCTTGGATCAAAAGTGAGTACTTCAATTGGAAAAATACTGATATTTATTGAAGGCTTTATCAATTGAAATCCTAGAGAGCGAATTCATTCAAATAGAAAGGCACATGCCACATGGGGACCTAATCTCATTGCGACTTATTCAGATATGCCCAACTATACCGCACATGTCCTGCAGTGGAAAAATTCAGAGTTTGATACAACTGTTCAAAGTCTTGTCAATGTTTGCACTAATCCTCTTCATGGGAAGGAAGATATAGTGGAGTTCGTTTAAGCAACATCTTCTACAGTAGAGTGGCTTGTAAATCATTTCTTCTCAAGAGATACAATCAAGAAGACAAATGCACAAGACGAAGACCTTGAGCTAGCTAATAGGTAGAAAATAAGTTCTTAAGATCTAGGTAAAATTTATTCAGTTCTGAGCTAGTCAATGTTTGTAGTACTCAAGATCTTATCATTTTCAAAGGACTAACAAAATGGCCAAATTCTAGCTGGATGACTTGTATTCACAGGCTTGGCAGTAGTCTGGTAGATTATGTTATTTCTGATATCCCTTTATACAACAAGTTATTTCTGATATCCCTTTATACAACAAGTCAATAGATTTCGACATCTTAAACGATCATGAGCCCGACTCTGATCATTTCCAAAAGCACTTGATCTTCGATAAAAATAAAATCGATCTTTTTCTCCATGATTTAAAAAATGATTTGTTTCCTTTATCTAGTATGGAGAATATAGAAAATCTCTACCATAATTTTACTACATCAATCTTGTCGTCCATTAGCAATTTCTCTATTGAAGTCTTGGTTAAAAAGAGAGATAGTAGAACCAACCCTTGGTATGATCAAGAGTGTAAGAATGCGAGAAGAGAAATTAAGCAAGCTACTGCAGAATCGATAAAAATGGACAAGATAAATCACTACAAAAGCCTAATTAAAAGAAAAAAAAGGAACTATCTTAGTAAACGACGGGAAAATCTCTTACACTTCTACAAGGCGACTCCTAAGAAATTCTAGACGCAAATTCTAACTCGCAAACCAAAAGAAGATAATAAGATTGCTTTAAAATATTGGAATTCCTATCTTAAAAATATTTACGAATCCCCGAATATCAGAGATAACATTCAAACCCTTCTTATAACAAAAGAATTTTTCTTGTTAGAAGACATAGTTTTTGGGGTTAAACACTTAGCAAATGGAAAAGCCAAAGACATTGAAGGCTACCAAGAAAAAATCTTTAAAATTGGGGGGCCTATCTTCATCCCGCACATCCACAAACTCTTTAATCTAGAGGTCAAGCAAACGTTCCCTACACTTTGGACTCAGAGCCTCATTATTCCTATTTTAAAAAGTGGCGATAAAAATAACCCTTCTAATTATCGGACCATTATGATTAGCTCTCTCCTAGCCAAGTTATACGATATTATCTTAGAAAAGAATATCAATGAATGGGTAGAAATGGAAGATAAGCGGGCTAAAGGCCAAGCAGGTTTTAGAAGGAATCACTCAACCAAAGACCACCTCGTTACGCTTAGGATCATTGTAGAGGAATGTCGTAATAAGAAGTCTGACCTTTTTTGTTGCTTTGTGGACTTTAGGAAAGCTTTTGATACAGTGCTTAGAAATAACTTGTGGAATAGGGTAGAGGAGCTTAATGTTCCTTTTGAGTTGAGAGCTATCATGATAAGGTTATATGAAAATGTCATTGCCAAATTTAAGAATAATGAGGGCTGGTCAATGGATAAAAACTGTAATATTGGAGTTAATCAAAGTTTCCCCCTCTCCCCTACCCTTTTTGGCATTTACATCGTTAAACTAGAAATATGGTTAGAAGAAGTAGGTTGTGCCGACACGATATTAGCTAAGATAGTTATCATCCTCCTTCTTTATGCTGATGATATTGTTCTTATGGATAGGTGTCCCTTTGATCTCGATAAACAATTAAGATTTCTCAAATATTTATTCTCTAACATGGGTATGACTGTTAACACCGATAAGACAAAAGTTATGCTTATAAAATTTAAGAAATAAACCTACACAAATTTTATTTATGATAACAGTAAACTGGAGGAAGTGACTTCTTACAAATATCTTGGAATTGATATTCATCACAAGCTCAATTGGAATCATAGCATTGAGAAAAGGATTAATGGAGGATGGAAAGCTTATTTTGGTCTTGAAAATAATTGTAAATAAGCCAACCTAGTCACGTGGGATAAAAACAAATTCCTCTTTGAAACCCTTGTCATCCATGTTATCTTATACGGTTGTGAAGTATGGGGGTGCAACATTTCTAGAGAATCTTGGAGAAAGATTAAGCAAATCTGCAAGCGGTTTATAAATTTTAACCTCAAAATTAAAAGCAATACATCTTATCATATTCTCCTCCTAGAAGTGGGTCTTTCCCCATCGAGAGCATGATATGACTAGGCACCTGATGTACAAGCATAAGATAAATAACATGGGAAACAATAGACTTCCTAAAATCAATTTAAATTCAAGTCAAAACCAACTACGCCTCAAGCAGAGTTGGTGTAAAGATACGATGGCTTGGTTATACCATTGGGGCATTGATGAAAATGACACTTTATAAAATATCGATAATGTCAAAAATATTATTAGCTTTAAGTTTAATGAGAAATTGTGGTGCGAGGAAAATTTAGTGGTTAAGAGAAAACTAAGATACTATAAGGAGGTCATTAACCCTAATTTGGAAGATCAGAAATATCTCTCGATAGTAACTAGTTCAAAGAAGAAAATTAATATATCCAAGATTGGAACGAACTCCCATAACATGTTATACAACTTGACGAGAACCTGGCATTGTTCTCGTTTTTTGGGGGGTCAATTTTAGTAGATGTTTTGACCTCCGTTTCAAAAAGGGTGTATACTGGTAGCACCATTTTTTAGTGATTTTGAAACTTCTTGGTCATAAGAAAATTATAACTTTTATTTACAAGGGCCATTTTCCAAACTTTACAAAAAATCTACATTTAATAGCTAGCTGTAGTAAAACAATACACACATTTTTGAATTTTTGTGTGATTTAGAAGCTAGTTAGAACGAAAAATACATGCATTTTCAAAGTTTTTTCATTAAACTTTTATCTTAAAGAAGTCATTTTTTGGGCAAATTTCTAAACAAAATGAGAAAAAAAAAAAGACATTTCAAACCATTTTTCAATGTATTTTCTGCTATTTGATGTATAAATATAAAAATGATACTCTTTAACATTATTTTCCATAAAGTGATGATTCACATAAACTCAACAAAACGTATACCATATATTTCTAAATAGCATATTAAAAACATAACAATTATTCTCAAAATAAAATCTTCAATTTAAACATTACAAAATATATTATCAAAAAATTGTCAACTTTGACATTTTCCTCAACAATATGAAACTAATCAACAATATCATGCATCCCGAACTCTTCATCGAAATTGACATTTTCTGCTGGTTGCTTCTCTTCCTGGACCTCAATGTGTTCTTCCATTGGGTCCTCTACTTCTGCAAAATGCCCAAAGTGATCTTTTCCGAACATCCCTTTTAAAGGAGGCTGAGGCTCTTTTGACATCTTTGCCACAAGTGACTCACTAAATATTCCTTTCTTCAAACCAACTTCCTGCATTTGATCTGGAAGAACTTTCATAGTATTAATTATTTGCTTGATATAATTGCACTACAGTAGATCATTCTCAATGGATATGCAATTTCTTCTTTTTTGTAATGAACATGCTATTGTTGTACCTAATCAACACATACAAAACAAAAAAAGTTAAATAACATAATGAAACATAAATTTAAAAAAAAATATTACTGAATTTAGATTACGACACTAGTTTCATATATAACATCATAAATATTACCTGATCCCGAGAACAAATCTAAAACCCAATCTCCTTCTCTTGAAAAATTATCTGAGATAATTAATCAATGCTTGTGGCTTCTAGTAGATGTTTACAGTATCTCCTTTCAAATCTCTTTCTTCATATGTCAACTTGTTAACCACGACATTATAAGACAATATTTGACTATATTTGCCTTCACTCTTTTCATTGATTAAAAGAGTATCATAAGTCTCATATTTTGTTCAACATGCAAGATGTATGTTTTCAGTATCACTCATAAATGGATTAGTGCTGGAGCTACGAATGTTAGGCTTATGCCTGTAACAAAAATAAATAAGAATCTAACTAACTTATAGAAAAATAATTTTGGTTTATAAATTCAAATGTTTAATAATATACTACAAATATCTTACCAATACAGTTGTTTCCTTGAGTTTGCTTTATCCTTGAATGTTGTTAGAACTGCTCCTCCTTGTACATCTGAATGGAAAACAAGAAATATCCATAGGGGTGATGTTGTGATGTCCAGAAATCCTGAAACCACTTTATTAAATGATTGGTATGTATAAGGCTCACAATCATAAATATTGTTTTTGATATTGTATCCATGAGGGATATCTGCAATAACTAGGGAGTACTCCTTTTTGGGAACAAAATTTGCAATGTTTGCACAATCACCCAAAATCACTTTATATTGCACAGTGTCGATCCCATTCCAAACGTGATGATCAAGGGTGTCATCAAGTTCAACATTTGCAAGACATTGTCTTATTTATCATTCTATTTTTGGCTCTTTGAATATGAATTTTGAAAGACTCTGGTACTGTATTCTTCTTTGACATCTTTGAAAAAAAATTATATCTATAAGTAATAAAATAGAAATGAATTCACTTAGAAATAAATAAAATAGAAAATATCATAAACCATCATACCTTTTTGTATGCAACAAAAAAAACTTTTAAGCTTTCCATGGAGCTTGAAACCTGGATAGTTGCGTCTGACATCATCCCAACTCTTCTAACCCAACATTATAACCATATCCTCTTGTATTTTCATGTAAACCTTATGGCTACATGATGTAAAAATAAGTGGTGTTAACAATGACATCTAATAATAACACAATGCTTATTTAATAAAATATCTTAAACTAAGAAAATAGACTTAAAAATAAAAACAACTTATAAACTTACTTTTCAAAATCATTGCACATTTCTTCCATGGATAATTCACCTGACTTTACACGTGATAGTATTGTAGATATATGTGTTTCATCATTCACACCTTGCAATGATCTCCAAAGTGTTATAGTCATATCTTCTGGAAATTTCTTGACATCGGGGCCTCCTTGACTACTGCTCCATGCAACTGCTTTACTTTTTTTTACCTTCTGATTTTTTACAGTAATATTCTCCCACATGCTAAATATGTCATCAATCAAATCCCATATGGGGACCTATCTAAATGCCAACTGAAAATAGTTATCTACAGCTCTGAATGCATCACTTCATTTCAACCTTTATGTTTCACATTGTCCTCTTTAATAGGGATACCTATTTCCATACAACATTGTTTCCGGAAATCTACAGCAACTTTCAATCTATCCCCACCACATATTTGTTCAAATTCATTGTGGATAAATCTAACCCTTTGAACGAATGTCATGGACATCCTATAGCCCCTATTTGTGTTGTGATCCCATGCCAATAGTTTTGCTTCCACATCTGTTAAACCAACGTAAATGATGCATTTCATTGTTTGAAAAGTAGGGTTTTTTGGAAACTCTTGCATCAATTCTCTTCTAGCCTGCACATAATGATTCCCCCCCAAAACATAGTAGTTGTAATAAAAAAAATTTGATTCTTCAAATGCATCTCTAACAGGAACATATTTTGGGTCAACAAGAACTAGGTAGTCAACCACATGTGCATAGGGATTGTGCCTCGTCAATGCTTTCAAGTTATGAACATGCAAGCGATGTGGTTTCCTAATTTGATACTTCTCTTGGCCTTTTGTGTGTCTATAAAGTTGTTTAACATTTAAATCAAATGTATGCCCATTGTGAACCAACTTATCCCTCCTCAATCGATCTCGAATAGTATTTTGTGTTTTCTTAACAACACCATAATCTAGATCACCACTTGGAGTAATGATTTCCAAACTGTCCCCCGAGTTCTCACTATAATTTTCAACATTGGATTGGACATTTTCTGTCATCCTCTTATGTCTTGAAGCAATTATATCTAAAAGAACAACTTGTTGATCAGGAATGGAAACATCCTCATCCATAGGTCTTTTAGAAGAGTGTCTATTTCTCTTACCCGCAGAAGTAACATTGTCATCACCAACAATTTGTCGATCATGTTCAACTGGGCAAGATATGCTTTTGAATCACTAGTACAAAATGAGAGATATTTGAATCACTAGTACAAAATGAGAGATAAGTGACTAGGTGACTAAAAAATTTAGTCACCACTGTTTTTTCAAGGGATAAATGACTAAAATTGGGCAATTTTAAGTAAGCCAACTAAAAACGACTAAGATAAATGACTAATTTAGTCACATGATAAAATATATGACTGGATAACAAGTGACTAAAGTAAAAATGACTAACATAAATGACTAATTTAGTCACGGGAATATAAATATGACTAGCTAACAACGGTTAATGTGAACTAGTCATTTATGTTAGTCATTTTTAGTTGTGTCACACTAACAATGGAAAATTGTAATTTTGATAATGAATTTGTACAATATTTTACTAAATTTTAGCAATGCAGATGGATTTAGAGATCTTACTATGGGGGTCATGGTCCATGTCTGTGGTCCCAAACCACCATATTAGCCCTCCACAGGGGATATTTGGCCTAGAAGTGGTATGTGGTGCTCATTTTGAAGTTTAAAACAATACTAGATATGGTTTCTAACATCACATAAACCTATGGCCCTAACAGAATCTTCTAGCCATCCAAGGCTAAGAAGATCACCTCAATCAACCATACATGGCATCTTGAGGGTATCATTAGCCAATGATTGAGGATATTCATGCTATTATGTGGTTTTGAGAAGTATGTAGGTGTCTTAGGGCCTTAGGAATGATGCTCTAGAGAAGAAGACCATGCCTTTGGCTCTAAAAAATCCATTGAGCCATATAGAACCATGAACAATGCCTCAAAGAACCACACATGATTTTTCAAAGGTATCCATGGAGCTTTGTATCTAGGTATCGTGGCCTTGAGGATTTGGACATGGAAAATAGAAGAGACATGAACCTTGGGCCCTGAAATATTTTAGCCATCCAAGGATAAGAGGGTTTCCTTCACCAACCACACATGGACTCCCGAGGGTATCATCATCCTATAATTAAATATGGTGATTTCATTAGGTAGGTTTGAGAAATATGTATGTGTATCAATGCCTTGTGAATGGAATTCTAAGGGAAATACCATGCCATTGGCCCTAAAGAAACCATCGAGGCATCCAAAACCATGAACAATTCCTAATTAAGATACCACATGTGACTATGCAAGGGTATCCATGGCACTATATATCTAAGTCTTGGGGACTTTGGGGCTTCAACATGGTCATGGGAGGAGGATCATGACGAAGATAGGTTTATCCCCCTTTGGGCTTATTTGGCATTGTATCAACATCCTTATTTCATGGACTATCACTCTTGATAGAGCGCACATTAAAAAACCAAAACATGCCTTTAATATGTTTAAATCAAAACAACTACAATCTAGACTTTTCTTATTATTTGTATGCACGCATTGTTATCATTGCATTCGAACCTTGGATCTGATTTTTGTCATATGTGCGACGTTGGGCTTCATATTATAGGAAAAGGGTTTTAGTGTGTATTTTTTGGGGGGAGAAGAAGAGTCTCTAGTACTTTAAGATGTTGGACTGTACTCGTTGGATTCAAACCATGTACCTAATTTCTATCGTCCATGCAGCGTTAGGGCTTCATATTACAAGAAAAGGGTTTTAGCACGTATTTTTTTGGGGAAGAAAAAGAGTCTCCAGGGATTCGATATGTTAGACTGCATTCATGGTCTATACAGATCTCATGTGTGCACACCACAATAGCACTGGCTGAGGAGATAGAAGTGGTTGCCCCTCTATTTTCTCAACCCATCATGCCCAAGAAATAACTCACCCAACATGATGATGTTGTATATATACATTTGTTATGGAAATAACTATGCAAATATACATATATACATTTTTTTTAAGATGTTTTTTATTATTTATATATAATATTCATTGTTAGGAACTATTACATATGGCTCAAAAGTCCCACGAAAGTTTGCCACGAAACAGTTAAAATCGATGTTTTCGTGGAAAAAAAGTTTAAATTTTTGGAAAATTTTGAAAATTCCCCCGACGATTGTTGCTATAGCGACGGTATGGACCTTTCGTCGCTATAGAGATGAAAGTTCATTGCTATAGTGACAAAATGCTATCATCATCCTGATCGTCAGTATTTGAAGCCTTTGTGGATTAATTTAATACCAAATATTTAATTTGCCATTTTGAATATGTTTTTCCATTGCAATTTATAACCATAAACATGCCTGATTTTCACGTTTAGAAATTTCTTTTAGTTATGCGAGTTAGTGGCTTTGTCGATGCCTTTTTGAAAGAGGCATTGACTTAAGATCAAACATATTTTCCCATTAAAAAATAGTATCAATGACCACTAATTTGAGTATTAATTAAAAGAGACCTTAGACTTAAGGGAATTACCTTTGGTACAAAGCTTTAGCTTAATCATCTTCTTAAATTTTCCAAAATATACTTTTGGATACAATGTTTCTTTAATCTCAAACTTGAGTAAGGATGACTAATAAATTTAAGAAGTTAAGGTCTTTTTTTGAGATTTTTCCAACTGCATAACCATAAGTGATACAATTAATAAACAAAACTTGCCATGGTTGCTTCCCTTCAATCACTCAAATAATATATTTGGCACACAAAGGCTAGTCCTGGGCTTGAGTCTTGATAATCCCCATTCTGTAATCGTTGAGGCAACATAAGTTGCAACTAAATCTATAAAATCCTAAATCTCATTGGAAGGAATTATTAAAACCCAACAATATATATATATATAGGCATATTCATGGTTTTGGGTCAATCAATTTATCATTTTTTTCCTATCCATTAGATGGCCACATCCAAGAACTCTTTTAAAGTGGTCTAAATTGCAAACATGATTATTAACAATTTGAAAATGGATTCACATTGGATCTAAGAGTACATTTGAGAGGTCATCTAAGCCCATACTTCACAATGAATATCCCTATAACATTAAGTTTTGACCCACTATATATTAGAGGAGCTTGAAGCGTTCCAAAATAGTTAAAGGTATTTCACAATATTTTTCATTAAAAACTAAACCTTGGAGAATTGTGAGGTAGTAATCATGGATAAAATGACCATTCAACGTCTAGTTTGAGTTTTATCTTTAATAAGACCTTGGGAAATATTACTATGTAACAAATACCCCAAAGCCTTATCATACATGACATATAATGTAAGAGATGGATGGTAACCTTGGCATACTAGCTTAAACAATCTGATTTCATCAAATTATCGATAGAATAGGTCATGCACTACGCCCACAAGCCACCAAATACCCTCGCACCCGTGGCTCTTCTAGCCAAGACTTAAACTTGTGGATGGTAAGTAACCCAGCAAAGGAAACCAATGCTCCTGAACCCATTTGACCAGCAACAGCTTCCCCATTCTCCAACCCAATCATCTCCCTACCAAATCTTTCCCAATCATCTCCCTACCAAATCTTTTGTAGCCATATTCTGGCCTAGGATAGCACTGCCTTACTTTGCGCAGGGGATAATTGAGTGCAGGGGCAAGGTTGTCATTAGTTCCCGGGACTGCTAAAAGGTTTATATACTTGGAGCCAAAAGGAGAGGAAGAATGCCTGTGCTCTAGCGCCACGAAACATATAGCGCCCAAAGTTTTCCCGTCCTTACCAACTCAGGCTGGTCTTATCGATTAGTTAAAAAGGTTATTCGTGAAGCTTTCATAAATAAAAGGTGAATTCGGAACAGAGGAAACCCACAAAGAAATTCTGCGTTCGGAAGAGATAGAGACCACCGACTTTTGTTCCTGGAGGAGTTTGAGACCAGTATGCGCCCAGAAGAGACCCACATACTTCTGTTTCGGAAGGAGATCGACACCATTGCAGAGCCGAGATGTCTTCGGTAAGTATGAACATCAACCCAAACACCTAATCCAAAAAAAAAACTTTCTCTATAGAGCACATTCATAAAATTTGTTTTGAGTGTTGAACTATTGACCAGTTGCATGAATCAAATTTTCCAATTTGGGGCTTTGGAAATGCACTGCGTAGACCAGGGTTTGGAAATGTGCCACACAATCATCAATGGGATTTTCAAATGTAGCTAAAGGGGGTGCGTAGACCAGGGTAGCTAAATGAATTTTGAGTAGATAAGCGAATTTTGCGTAGACCATGGTTTGGAATTGCACTGCATAGACTAGGGTTTGGAAATGTGCCACACAATCTTCAATGGGATTTTCAAATGTAGCTAAACGGGGTGTGTAGACCATGGTTTGGAAATGTGTGCAGACCAGGGTAGCTAAAACATGTAACAAACATGATTGGTGCAAAGCAAGTGACCACAACTATCACCTGTTCGACTATTGACTGTTTAGTTGGATGCGATTCAACGCTGGCTAAGATTTCAGTTCACCTACCATAAATGTAGAGGCTGATTTTAACTCCTAAAAGTTGGCCTCCTCCACACCTAGGTACTAAAAAGTCTCAAAATCTCATTGTTTATCTCAATTTTGTCAAATGTTATCTCTGTAGGAACTAAAATCATAGGAGTAAAGATTGATGTCATAGCATGTATGGATGCCCTTATAAAAAATCGAGCATCTATTTTTGTGGATACAGGCCTGCAAATTTTCTCCATATTGAACGAAATCAAAATCCTAGTCTCATCTTTGTGGACGCCATACCTGTAGGTATAATTTATTTTTCAAATGTAATTAAATTTCATATGATCATAGCTGTAGTGTGGAGTCAAGGAGGATAATTTTAAATTTCTTGTAATTGCTAGTGTCTGCACCAAAATATGATTTGCTCACAACAAACATGATTTTAGGTTAGGGTGTACAGAAATGTGATCCCTTTAACTTTTTTGAGACCTTCAAATTTGTCACACAAACATGTCGGCTGCTTCTAGAAGCCTAGAATAGATCTTTAATTTCCCATTTTAGAATAATCCCCAATGTTTGAATAAAAATGTTCCCATGACCAATCTAAAAATATTGTTCTCACATGCCAATACTTGTTCCACAACCAATCACAAAATGCTAGGTCAAAATCCCTTTGGATACAGCTCTGAAATGCATTTTAAATGTCCCATAATTTGATAAATTATTGATTTGCAATGGCCAACACATGCACAAGCTACACAGGAAATTGCCCATTTCTGATTTGTAGGCCTCTCATATCTAATATTTATTCCCAAAACTATTGTAGGAAGGATAAAAATACCCCAAAAATCACAACAATTTTCCATCCCAGACATTATTTGTCACCCCAATGGAAAAATGCTAATAATGGGGCAATGGGCCCTACAATGAAGAAGAGGTAATTAGACAACCTCTATTCTTATTGCACAATGTCACAAAACAAGTATGGGCATAAATAGGCATTATGGCTAGTTTACCTAAAAATATATCTCTATAAACTTAGGAAAAGTTGTTTAAAACTAGGCACTCATGCTACCCTTGCCCCTTAAAAAATTATCTATTAATCTAAAAAATGTGGAAGTTTCACCAACAGTTTGTTCATGAAAGTTTTGGTCACAAGAAATGTCAAAATTTTCAAGAATATAACTCCTCAACTTACAAGTATGGGATCATGGATTCCCATCTCTCAAAAAGAGAGAATAAAAGCAAATTTTAAAGACCTTCAACTCACCTTAGAATTCCAAGATGAAGAAATATCATGGATAAAATGGTTGGGGCCCTGGAATTGGTTGGGGTAAATTAAATGCACTTTTGAGAGCTAAGAACAAAAAGTTTCAAGCTTTGTTGCTCCTCCTATAGAAACATAGAAACCCTAGTATTCTAGTCATAGATAACACTACCATATTAGAAGCCTTATTCAGAGATATTGAAAACTGGGAAATGAAAAATGAAAAATCTACACTACTTGTTATAAAATCAAGCCAACCTTCTGCTACATAAGGATTTGTAACCACTTTGTAACATGGTTTGAAGGATTACAAATAGATACTTTGGAGGTAATACAAATTTCATGTTACATATATGGCCAAATATTTGAAAAGGTAGTACCAACAAAATGTCTCTTTGAATGGATGCTATCTTCATGAGAGTGGAATGTTGCATGAAAGAGGTGGGTTTAAACGTCAAACATGGTACAAATTCTCCAAATATGGACACCAATCTCCTGAGGTATATTGCTGCAGTTGCTCTTCTTTGCTGATGGCCGAAGGTACCCCAACAAATGGATACCAGTTGGGAATCCTCCTTTATACTCATGTTTTCAAATAGGTTAGGTATGACCTTATAGATCATGCATAATAATCAAAGGTGACACTTTCAATAATTTTCTAATATTATGACTGTGACCCCCTTTCAGAATGTGCCAGAGAGTAGAGTTGAGGTTGTGGCTGATTTCAAGGTGCAACAGGTCAATATTTTGATGAGTGTTCTCTTGGATAGGACTTTGAAAGTGTTCTTGCTTCTTTGCTTCTTAACTGTTGTTGATTCCACCACAATGTTGTTACCAAAGATGAATTCAACTTTGCCGTATAGGAAGATTGCTTTTTCTATTACAGTGGATGCAATACTTGAATGTGGTATGTTTCTTGATATTTGTGCATCAAAGGAGGAGATCCCTACAACTTGGTGTGCTGATATATCGCTATTCAAGCACATAATTTATCCCTTTCACTGCTTGCATTAGCGCCCATATTTTCCCTTTGAAGACTAACATATTCCCAAAACTTATTTTAGGGATGTTTGATGGAGACAGAAATCCCATGATTACTCAAATGTTGTAGGTGACTGCCCAGAATGTTGAGGGATGTCAATTTGAGCATTCTGTATAGGAAAATAGAAGTTTTTTATTTCTATTTTGCTTGGTTTAGAATCTTAGATCTTGGGAATTGTTGTATGATTTAGGACAAGGTTTTGAAGGGAGGGATGATGTGGGGTTTTGGGTTTGATTTTTTAAATAGGGGTGAGACTCATGGATAGAGGGTTGGTACTTTGATCATGGCGTATAGTTAAATTGTGAGCGTGTGCACTTGAATTATAACTTATATGGATTTTTTTGGCTTCCTACTATTTCAGAGTCCTGAGGAATGTATGTCTTGTTCTCTAGTATGCCTTGTATATCTCTTGGTGGATCTTATTGTTAATGATTCATGAAAAACAAAGTAATTTAGTAGGTCATTTCTCGTCTGAAGTGATTTTTTGAATGCTTGAGTTGGTTAACTTGTGACATGCTATATATTTCCTTGAACTTACTAGATATTGGTCATATTTCTGTTTTGCAGATATCTTCCCTATGAATTGGTAAAATTAGCTTCTCTCGATTTTGAATTTTTTTGGTAAGCAAGCTATATATGAAGCATGGGACAATGGACCCATTAAACATTTCCATATCCCTTAAAACCCAAGGAATCATGGGGTACAAGAAATGACTAGAGAAAATTTTAGAAAGTGCTAAACGTATGGTGAACATTCTATCACAGAAACATCGGCAACATCAACAAGAATAGTCTCAACAAGATTTTGGTTTGGTTGCAGAGGAGGCTTAATCAAATTTAAAAAAGGTGGTATCACTTTTGAGTAGAAAAGGCCATGCATGGGATAGAAGGGGTCCTCTTCAAGCTCAATCTGTTGTAGTATTTGGCTTTGAACAAATATTTATAGATGGAAAAACTTCTTGGATTTGAATTCACCTGATACTCATGCCTCTGCTTCTATTTACTCAACTTCTTCATATTTCACACCTTGTGTCAAGTATTTTTTACCTTGTTAGAGATCATCCTCGCATTCCAAGTGCAGACACGAACTATCCCCAACAGTTATATCAACAGATGCACTATCTACCACTGCAGCTTCAACATCTTAATTCACAAGTAAACATCATGTTTATAAATGGCTACATGAAATTAAACAACTCAATGAGCTGCACACAAACAATTTCTTCTACAAAGTCATTTATGTCATCCTTAAGCATGGATGGTAGTATTTCTAATGATAAGAAACTGTTGCAGTACCGTTCAATTTTTGCATCCCAAGAATGGATCCATGGTGTTTCTTCTAGGAGGAAATGTTCCAGTAAAGTAGATGACAGTAGTAAATGTGGAAGTACTGGAAGGTGCCACTAGGAAAAATAGAGGTTAGTTCACCTTCAAGTTGCCTTTTGTTATGTTTTAGCCTCAATTTTGTGAAGTTTACTTTCAATTGGAGCACAAATTTCCCAAGTCTTTGTCTGGATGTTTGATATAGAAAATATAGCAAAGAGTATTTCAGTCTTTGCTTCTATATTTACTCTCCCTGTAGGCAACTTCATACAGTTTTCACACTTGGTAGGGAGCACCTCCTTGGTTGTTTGATTTCATATTTAACTTTAGTTATGTAATGGTGGAGTTAGAAAAATTCAATGTGCAAAGCTAATGTGGTGAATGAAATTTGCAGGAAGCTAAGAGTCAAGCATACTATTAGAGTTCCTGATATTAGTAGAAAACTAGCAGACATTCCAATACATGAATTTTCTTGGAGGAAATATGGGAAAAAACCAATTTATGGATCTCCACATCCCTGGTACTAACCTTGGTCAGAAAATTATGGTGAATTTACTAGAAGTCCTTTAGTTGACCAAAATTTAAGATGCATGGATAATTTTTAATACATCAACCCATGTGTTTATTTTTCCTTGCTTTACTTTCATTCATTCTATTTCTTGTTTCTTTATTGTCCGAAATTCTTCTCAAAGCTATTGGCATATAGCTTGTCACTAAGTACTAAAAATTAAACAAACAAAGATAAAGTGCATAGAACCCTATAAGTATATTCATATTCCTCATCTGATGACCTAAATTTTCTTTCAAATTTGTATATGATTGGTATCATAGGGCCTCTGAAGGCACATTAACTCCAAAAGGTATAGCCAAATAATGCATTATGTGGCTTGGATGAATACTATTCGCTTTATAACAAGTCAATCAGGAAAGTATTCTTGTCCATTAACTATATCCTCTCTCTTTCCTCACTTACGAATTTGCCAACGATTATAGAAAATATGTCTAGACCATGTATTGCTCCTTCAATAGAACTGTGTGTGTGCTCCAGGGTGAGAGCTGGATCATCAATGTGAACAATTATTAATTGATCACCACCAGTATGGAGAATACCTTAGATCTCCAGTAACTGCTCTCCATAAGCATCCTTAGTATCTCGTGAAGCCATAATTCAGAGCAAGACAAACTGAGTCCATTGGACATTGGATTGGGCAATGTGATACTTAATAAGCATTTGAAGGAAGATTGTAATTGAATCAAATAAACTAAGTGATGGAAACCAAATCAGGACACAGATTTTCATACGCTCCATGTCATCTAAGCTTCCAGAACTACACAACAAAATCCTTTTGATCAATCTTTTGCAGAGATTGAAGAGATCAAATTTAATTTCTCATAGGATCCATGTTGATGAGATGTGTGCACCATAAGTACCATGTTTATGGATCATGAACCCATCATTTGGAACAATGGAATCCAATTGCTATTGATGATGTGGATTACATCTCTCACATTCCATATATCATCATAGATGATTTATAACCACCCCTAACTATTGTAGTAAAAGCCAGTTTGAAATGAAACAATATTTGTCTTCCTTTTATCCTTGTTTTTCTATTTTCTCTCTTAATTATTCTCAAAAATCAAAAGAGATTGAATAAGTGACTTGGGGATTCATACTTATTTGAATAATATCTCCAAGAGGCACTGAGATTTTACTAGTCAGTGTCTTCTAGTCAATTTCCATGGGGATAAATCAGAAAATTTGTACTAACTTAGACCTGTGCATATCTAACAATGATGGCCCCTTGACAGGGATGTTGGACACATGCTAGTTATTCTTTTCTTAGTGGACATCAAGGTACAAGTGTCACTGATGTACAACCCTAATGGTTTGTAATTAATGTGGTGGTTAGAAAGTTTCCTTATTGTCCCCTTATTAATATGGTGGTTAGATGGTAGCCTAGTTATTTGCAATCAATGCAAAAATCCCTCTACCTCAAGCACCGCAAAAAATTCTTACCCCTTCTTGACCTCACAGCCTGCCTGCATTAGCAAGGTAGGCTAATCACTGGTATGATTATTATATATCGTTGTCTTTATTGTTTATGTCAACAACATGAACAATAAATGTCTACATGTAGTTGGTTTTAAAATGTTGGAAGAGCATTGATACAACATCTAAATGGAGAAAGTAAAAATTCCATACAAATTCTGTCAATGCAACTCTCTGTTTTTTTAACAGTAACAGAAAAAAAAACAGTTTGTTTTACTCAGATTCATGCAAGGAAGGCAGTTAAAACTTAAAGCTCCACTACAATTTTGGCCAAGAAACCATGGCTTAACCCAAGTTGTTACAGATTGATGATACAATGGAATGATTGTAGGCTGTAGTCTGTAAAACCAGAAATTTTAAGTGTGTGTACCAGAGGTTCTTTGCACAAGCATTCTTATGTTGCAAACACAAATTTCAAACATAGTTTCAACCCAAGATTTATGCTGTAGATGTGCTTTTCTCACACTTCAATGCTTCAAATTCAAAGTTAATCTTATTTTGGGCAGTAAATTTTATGTGGTTTTAACTCTTGAAGTAAGAATGACCTGGGGAAAAGACTTACGGTTCATTAGGGTGAAGGCATTTTTTATTTTTGTATGGGGCTGAGGATTCCATAATAAAACAAAATCAACAACTGTAGACAGAAGCAGCTGCTAGCAAGATGAAAGGTCATATTTAAAATAGTTAGCTCCACCTGTTTCTCAAGCACTGAACCACTAGAACCATTCAACTGGTCGCTCAAACAAGCCTACTGGCTGCAAATAGTGTGCTGTGCGTTTATGAGAATAAAGTTTATTTAAGAGATTGGACTCGTTGGGGGGGTCATGGGCCCTTTTGGGTTTCAATTTACACCTATAATAATTAAAATAATCAATTTTTAGAAGTTAAAAACAGTCAGCATGTGGGAAACATTCACGATTTGCTTGGTACATTTTTTTCAAGTGAAAAGTTCCACGATTTCTTTTCTGTTCTGAAACATTTCAATCTTAGCTTGAAACGTCTCAAACTTTTCCTGAAACATTTCACAAAACCCTGAAACGTATCCATACCTCTCTGAAATGTTTCACTGTCGTTTTAGTGCTGAATCCAGTGTTATCGGAACCGGTAAAACCGGCCGGTCCAACTGGTTCACAGGCCCAACCGATCCGTTAGGTGCCTGAACTGGAAATCCTGCAAAACTGGTTTGGACCGGTTGTGAACCGGCTGTAAACCGGCCGGTTCCGTACGGAACCAGTCAAAACCGGCTGAACTGACCGTTTTTTACCAGTTCCATACAGAACCTGCCGGTCTGTACTCTGCTTATTTTTTGGACTCTAGGGGCCACTTAGAGCCTCTTTATTTGATGTATTTTGGTTCAGAACTTCAGAGATGTATTGCAATTTGCACTCTGTCTGTACTCTGTTTATTTTTTGGACTCTAGGGGCCACTTAGAGCCTCTTTATTTGATGTATTTTGGTTCAGAACTTCAGAGATGTATTGCAATTTGCACTCTGTGCTAGTTTGGTTATTTACACCTATACTTGCGATATATATGAAAAACTTTGCATATTTGTGTACTAATGGTTTGGATTCATAATTTCATATGTATGCACGTGAATATATATGTTTTTTACAAAATATGAATAGTTTATGTATTTTTTGGTCAACCATTTTTTTTCCGATTCCGGTCCGGTTCACATTTTGGGCTCTGTCGGTTCGATCACCTGTCCGGTTCTGATAACATAGGCTGAATCCCCTCCATTTCAGAATCTGAAATAGGGATCAGCATTGCCCAAGCCTAGTAGGATGTTACCACTTAACCACAACCTACTGAACATGGAAGTTCCTTAATGTCATGTCACACATAAGAAATAGTTTTCTTAAAAAATGGTTAGTTGATGGCATCGTTTCTGATTTGTATGGACTTTGTGCCAATTCTGTTTTTGTTGCAGCATGCAAAATATAGCAAAGTATGATCTATATGGATTTTGTGCCTTGTCTTGTTTCCGCATGCAGAATACAACAAAACTTTCTTCCTAGCCATTGTTTAATTTCAAACATTAAGGAGCAAGCTTGGTATCTCCATTTCGCTTCAAAAAAACCTTCTTATCCTTAATGATCCATGAGGAATTTAAAATTGGGATTGGGGAATATGTGCCCCGTGTACTCCAGCAAACCATTGCAAACAACCTGAAAGGCTCAAATCAGGGAAAGTGGCAAAACTCTTTGTAAATCCTTTAGACATTCCAGCAAACTGCCAGGCATTTACTTTTACATTAGCAAGCATTTTGAACTTTGCATATCATGTTGACACTTGTAGTTTACATTTGATGCAGTAAATTTGGATTTTTTCCATTGATGCTCTTTCATGAAATTGATTTCTGGAACACAGGTGAGGAAACGTGCACAATTGTGTCTGGAAGAGATTTTGAGAAGTTTCCAAGGTTCGTCTTTACTAGTAAAGGCCAGTGAAGGAGTTGAAAAATTATTTGAACAGTTTCTTCTTATAGCGGGTGGATCTAATTCAGTTGGTACTCTAGGAAAACCTCAGGTGGCTTCTAATGGTGCTAATGGAGCCATGGAAGTTGTACACATTCTTGATGCCCTTAAGGCTATTCTACCTTTGCTATCAAGAAAAGTAATCTCGAAGCTTCTGCCACAGTTCCAATTGCTGCTGCAGTTACGCCAGCCTTTTCTTACCAGTCACATCATGAGTGCCTTGCATGCACTATGTATCAGTCCAACTGCATAACTTCCTGCGTCAGGATTGGCGGGGTTATTATGTTGGCTTTGCTTTGTGGTTTTGATGACCATAAATCAGGAGATGCCATAATGTTTGCAACACGTGTACTACAGCATGGCATGAGGAAGGTTCATGATCTGGACCAGAGCTTGTGTGCAGATTTACTTCCTGTTATTTTTCATTCACTTGCAGGTGAGTTTCTCTATGTCGGTATTTGGAAGATCATGTTTAGCTCTTTGGATTACTATTTGAGTAGTCGTTATCATGGACAAATACCATACTTCATGCATTTTAACAAAAGCTGACTAAAGTTGAACACGGAGGTCTTTGGAAGTGAAGACTTGTGAAGGATCATAATTAGTAGGTATTCTTATTTGCAAACGATTTTTAGATAAAGTTTAAAATGGGAAAGGTCATACTCTATTGGCTATGTTAATATTTTGTTCTGATAGCAATTTCATTAGGGATGAAATCTACAGCACACTATCTCAAGTGTTATACAAATGCATTTAAGGCAGTGATTGATCATAGGCTTGGATAGATTCACATCTTAGGAGCATGTTCTGGTGTGCACAGTCATGCCAGGGTATGCTCTGGTATACATAGCTTGAAATACATGCTAATTGGCATTTGTATACATTGATGTATCAGTATGATGAAGACCATGTATGCTTGATGCTGGGTTGGTATGACTTTTAATGATTAGTAAACATGGCAAAAATAAAAGGAATGATATATGGAGCACAATAGAAAGTTAAAAACAGGATATTTGTCTTAGGCTTCAATCTGCTGCTTCATTACTCACAATGCAGAAGATTCATTAAATTAAGCTGCATAGTTTTGTTGTTTAAACATGGTATATTGAATCTGGATGAGTAGATCATGCTCTCAATATATTTATGTTTTGGCAGGGGTTCTTTCATTTCAGCGCAAGGAAGCCATTTATGGTGCTTCCGAGGCATTGCAGCACCTCATTCAGAATTTTATAGATGAAGATATGATTAAGCAGGGGGTGAGCCAACTCAATCTACATGGTGCTAAGCGCAAGTCAGAACCAGCTCCCATTCAATGGATTTGCACAACAGCAGAGGAGTTTGCTTGGTCATGAGTACAACACAGCTTGGGATATAGCTTTGAAAGTGATTTCGACACTGTTTGAAAAGCTAGGTATGTTGAAGCTCATTGTTGATTGTTGTATTTTACTAGAAAAGCTTCAATCTAGAAATAAAAGGTGCCCTACCTGGCTCCTTCTCATTAATCCAACCACCTCTCCACTGAATTTTTGTGATACGTTTGTTGTCCATTTGGTTAGCACCAAATCAAATCAAGTAGAAGACTAAAGTATATGCCGGACCGAGCACAACAACATGAGCATTGGGGACCTTGCCGAACTTTAATCTGTTACATCATTTGAGTGAGCTTAGATCCCTCAATTATATTCGGTAAAAAATTCTGATCCATACAGACTAGCAAATCATTGCCCATTATTTCCATACAGCATTAAGATAAATATTAAATTATAAATCAGCTCCTTTACATCAAGGCAATTAGAAAAAAAAGGTGTTGCCTCCCTTTTCTTTATCAACACAGCACAACGTTAAGCAGAGATATCCACCACCAAGGCTGTAGAGCACCTCGATTCTCTTGGCACAATTATGTTGAGACCTGTAATGAGAAGATGTTTTAAAACTAAATGGTGCAAGTAGGCAAATAGCACAGCAATCGATTGCTACCAATGAGCATCGATGGCAAACCAATCTAACTTGAACATTCAATATAATATAGGTGTGTAGGCACCTTCAATTGTATTCTTTTGTACTTGTAAATAACTGTATACAAGAAATTGATTTTGATATTATGTCATAGTTTGTGGTCTTAAGTTTGTTGACTTGGCTTGTAGATTCTTTTTTTATTAATCTCAAGGGTTAGTTTTTTTGTCACTTTTCAATCTACATTTTTCTTGACATGCTTTTCTGTATTTTGTCTTCAAGGAATTTGCTGATGAGATTGGCATTTCCATTTTTGGAGACAAGTGCGAAGCAATGCAACAAATGTGGAGCAGGATTTCATGACCATGGCTGCTGAGATAGAGAACAAGTGCACTTTTTGTTATGATGTTTTCCAACCTTTAACAAGCGCCTATATTATATCAATTGTGATGTTAGATGTTTGTTTGACTCCCTAATTTTAATTGTGTGTAATGGTGTAAACCTGTGCCGGCAAATCTTAATGAATCTATTGAGATTCTACTTTTTCTATGATCCTGCTATTTTATGATAAAGTTAAGTGGTGATACATAATTCAAATTACATGTCACGACTATTGGTAATCTTGTTGGTTTGAGACACGTCCTATTGTTTATTTTATTGGGCATAGCTGATATAACATTGGGAAAATACTGGTTTTTTCAGGTCGTGATAAAGTGTTGTAACTATATACCTTGTCCATTCATTGCTTTGAAATCAACAATGTAGATGAACTCACAATTTTTATGGCCAAATGATTTGTATATAGAAGTTTGTATTTTGCAAGCATATAAATACTCATGCCTATCATGTATTTATTTGAACATTTTGTTGCATATGTATCGAACCTTCGTCTATATTCTATTATTGTTTGCTTGTTTAATTGTGTGGGCATTAACGTATGACTTGTCTCTGTTCTAGTGACTTAGATATTTTAACATCAAATTTGATAAACCTCATCGATTGCATTTGAAAAGGGGCATTAAAGAACTACATCCCACATTCTACTTGTTATTCCTAAACAATTTCTTGTATGTCTTGTCTCCATAGAGCAACAGTGCCAATGATTATGCCATTTTTCAGTCCCGAATTTGGACATTTTAATTTCTGGGTTGCATGCATTCACATCACTAACTCTTGTTCATAACAATTTTGGTCAGGCTCCAGGCTATAAAATTTTGCAAACATCTTGAGCATATCTATCATTATGCTCAAGATATTCATGCCCAAGTGAATTGTATCCAGAAGTTTGCATGTTTGCAAGCATATAAAATTATAAATATCTCATGTCCATCATTTATTTATTTGAAATTTTTTGTGCATATGGATTGAATCTTCAACCATATTCTATTATTGTTTGCCTCTTTACTTGTGGCGGCATTACCATATGACTTGTTCCTGTTCGAGTGACTCGGATATTGTTCTTATGCAAAATTTGTTTGAATATCATCATTTGCCAAGCAATACAACTTCTTAAACTGGTGCTAGCTTAATGGTTAGAGCACCTGCCTAATTATAGGCAGGAGATTGGTGGTTCGATTCCTCCGTACCCTATCATAATTAGTGACTAAGAAACGACTAATTCGCATATATATGACTATTAGTAGTTAATTTCCAATATCTTATAGCGCGACTAACGTTTAGTCGTATTTAGCTTAGTCATTAATATGTTATCATCTAGTAGTTTATTTAGTCGTATATTTGGTCATTAATTGTGACAATCAATTACTAAATCAGTGAGTATCAATGACTAAATCAATAACTAATAAGTCAACCAATTAATGATTAGTGAAATACGATTAGAGATAATGATAGTGGAAATCGTGATACTATTAGTCACCGACTAAAAAATAGTTGTTTATAGTTTGAATTTTAGTCATTTTTGAGTCATTAATTTCTCATTTTTGTATTAGTGAATATAACCTTTCTAGGAACTTCATTTGATTGTTGATTCATTTTCATTTCCGTGCTTGTACTTCTCTAGGAACATTTTGCACTTGTTTTTTATTTTGTGTTTCTCCCTCTTTGGTGCTTCTTCCTTATGAAGAGGGGCATTAATGACATCCATTGGATTTTCTTTTGTACAATAAATTCCATTTAGAATATTAGAAAGTGGCATAGACAAATCCTGCGAAATAAAAACATTATTGTATTAAATCTATTGCATTGTCATATAATTCAAAGAATAAGAAATTCAGAAAGACATAAAAATATAGAAACCTACACTTTTGGGCTCAATATCATGTACGACTCCTGCACAAAATTCTGTTGAAAATTTCGTCGATCTTATAGTTTGAAACCTTTAGAGAATATCGGATTTTGACAAAGGTTTTAGCTTGTTTTTGCTAGTGCATAAAACAATGTCTTTACCCGACATCGAACAAATTATCTCGCAACAATCCCAATGAGTGATAATCATTTTTAAGATATACAAATCCAACACAATATAAGTAAATACTTTGTGAGTTGCCTTGATATTTCTCTTTTAGATACCAAGAATAGTCAAGGTTTCTCTTTAGCTGGTGCGTGTTTCCATTCTCTAACATTCTTGGCTTTTAAATCATCACTGGAAACAACTTCATCACGCGCAACATTGTTAGATCGCGCAACTATGTTTTCCGATGACTTCATCGATGATCTCACTCCATAAATGTTTACAGATAGCTTTCTTGATGTCATTTTCCGTATAGTAAAAAAAAAAAAATAGTATATGTTTTTAAAAAAAATAGTTGCACTAAAAAAAAACTTGTTAACATATATTATCCCAAGAGCTCATAATTTGTTGGCTTAACATAGCCCAAGGGCTATGCATTGGTGCCCCTGTGGCCATAGCCCTTGGCTATGTTATGGGCACCCCGTGCACAACCCAACAGGCGCCCATTGCATAGCCCATGGCTATGCAACACGGGCTATGCAATGGGTCGCCCAACGAGAGCCCACAACGCCCCCCCATCGGGCAGTGCGATTCTCATAATTGCTCTCGCCTACAGGGGCGGTGTTGTGACGCCCAGAGGGGGCCGGGGAAGGAGCTCTGCTCCTCCCCCCTGGGTGCCCTTTGGGCACCCAATGCATAACCCATGGGCTATGCAATTGCCATTGGCCATAGCATAGACCACAGAGTATGCAATGGGTGCTTGTTGGGGTGGCCCATTGCAATGGGCGCCCGTTGGGGTGGCCCATTACATAGCTTGTGGGATATGCAATGGTCACCCGTTTTGGGTGGCCCATCGTATAGCCCGTGGGCTATGCAATGGGCGCCCGTTGGGTCAGCCCATCGCATAGCCCGTGGGCTATGCAATGGCCATGCATATCCCACTGGCTATGCAATGGGGGGGCTAAGGTTCCTATGCTCCTCAGGCCAAAAAAAAAAATACCCAGGTTTTACAGAGAGCATGCTAAAGCCAAGTAAAAAAATTTGCATTAAAACATAAAAAATTAATTTAACTAACCTTGACAATGTTTGAAGCTGTTCGATGGTCTCAAAGCCTAGTGGATCGTTGTTTGCAAATGGTTAACTATAGAAAACCAAACTACGTTAAGTATAGCATAAAGTAGTTTTTTTTTTACCATTTTATGAATGTGGGATTAAAAACTGTGGTAATTAGATAATGCATAATTTCTAAATTTAGAGAAGAAGACATTAAATGAAATTTGACTAGTGTTGTGACTTTTGGTTTAAAAAATTAATGTAAATAACTAATATTGTATTAAGAAGTTTAGATAGCATTGTTTAAATGTCATTTTATTAGTATTATTACAATTGTATACGATAAATTAAATTACTTTTACTAGTGTTATAATTGGTTTTAAATGTGATTTATTTTGAAGGGAAATTTTGGAGGAAAAATTTTGAAGGGAAATTTTGGAGGGAATGTTTGGGAGGGAAAATTTGGGAGGAAAAAATTCGTTCTTTTAGCTATAATATTGTTGGGGGTGATAGTTGCACCATTGTATTTTTTGGTGAAGAGTGTGAGAAAATTTCATTCTCTTAAATTTTTTAGTGAAAAGTCATGGACTCGTCTGGATCAATCTCAATGTCTGAAGATTATGAAAATTTTGATTTAAGTGGGGATTTCAAAGCACCGATGATGATTTACCTTCAAGTGAGGATTTTAAAAGCATTAATGATGATGATGAAGAGCTTCCTCCATGTGGATATTTAAAGACACCGAGGAGATGATGAAATTTTCCTCCAAGTGACGATTTTCAAGGGACCAATGATGATTTTGCTCAAGGAAATAATTATCAAAGCATAAACAATGATTTTTCTCTAAGCAATGATTTTCAAGGCACTAACATTAATTTTCCTTCCAACCAAAATTTTTCTACAAGCAGAGGATTTTCAAGGCACAACGATGAATTTCCTTCAAGCGAGGATTTTCCTCCAGCGGGGAATTACAAGACAACAAACTTGATTTTCCTCCAAGCGAGGATTTTGATGGGATAGATAATAATTTTGGTGAGTATGAAGGCACTAATGATGGTGTAGATGATTTTCCTTTAAGCGAGGATTTCAATGGAACCGATAATTATTTTCCTTCAGGCCGAGGATTTTAATGGGATTGATAATGTTCCTCCCCAAGTAAGGATTTTGATGGCACTGACAGTGATTTTCCTCCAAGGCGAGGATTTTGATGGCATAGATGATGATTTTCCTCCAAGCGAGGATTTTAATGGGACAGATGATGATTTGGTGAGGATAAAGGAAACAACAATGTTGAAGATGGTTTTCCCTCCCAGCCAATATTTTGATGGGCTCTAATAATGATTTTCCTCCAAGTGAGGATTTTAATGACAAATGATGATTTTGGTGAGGATGAAGGCATCAATAATGCTAGAAGATGATTTTCCTCCAAGCGAGGATTATGATGGTAGCCAAAGACGATTTTCCTCCAAGCGAGGATTTTAATGGCAGATGATGATATTCCCTCCAAGCGAGGATTTTAATAGGACGATGATGAAGTTGGTGAGATGAGGGCACCAATAATGGTGAAGATGAATTTCCTCTGAGTGAGGATTCATATGGCACCGATGATGATTTTCCTCCAAGCCAGGATTTGATGGCACTGATGATGATTTTCCTCCAAGCGATGATTTTAAAGGGACAGGTGATGATTCTGGTAAGGATGCAGACACTAATAATGATGAAGGTTATTTTCCTCCAAGCAAGGATTTTGATGGCATTGATGATGATTTCATCTCCAAGCGAGGATTTTAATGGGACAAATGATGATTTTGGGGAGGATGAACCCGCCAATGATGTTGATTTAACCTCAAGTGATAAACTTGATACTGATACGGATACTCATTCTCCTACTAATTTTTGTGATGATAATCTCAATGAGAGGGATGACATTCTCACATTGATGAGGATATTCTTTCTAATGAAGATGATTTAATGGTTCATGAAATGCAAAGGCAAATTGTACCAATGATCAAGATTAAGTGTAGGACTAGGCCATTTTATATCAATCCAAATCATTCTAGTTATACAAGGTCTAGGAAAATATTTGCTCACAAGTCCCAGTTCTATTACTGATTTGATTTCAAGTGAGTGTTGCCAAAAAAAATTGTCTGAAAAAAATACACTACAATTATGCTTTTGAGAAAAGGCGAGCATATCTATTAATGAACAAAAATATGAAAAATTCATATTTGGTAGGGTTCATGATTTCTACAAATGCAGGTTATGATTATTGCATTGGAAGTATTTTGCTTTGCAGAAGGGCATTCAAAAGAATCCACTTAAATTGTAATCTTAGACTATCAAGAATCCATACAAGGCTAGAAAAGGATCCTACATTTTATTCTAAAGAATATCATGCACGAGCTAGTGGGCCATTAACAAACATTGCAATGTCATGGATACACGAATTCTTTTCTAAGCATGGAGAGAGTATGCTAGATAGAGAAACCATACACATCCCAGATAATTTCTCATGGCTAGAAATCTACAATTTGTTCAAGGTGTTGAAGGAAATAACAATTTCATTAGATATGCATATTTTACAAGACTATGGAAAACAGAGTTCAACAATGTCTGTATTCCTAAGAAGTCAAGGATGGGGGTTTGCAGTATATGTGCTTCTCTTAAACAAAGAAGAGATAAATCGGAATGGATAGAGAGATGTATGTCTCTAACAACTTTATTTTTTTGGAATAAATATCTACTACGAAAGCTCATCAATGTTTTGTTTTTATTTTATTTGTAGATTCTGTTATTAAAGGACTTCAAGCACATCACAATCAACAATCAATTGAACGAAAAAATTTATACAAACATTGTAAGAAGTGTTATGATGAACCACATAAGTATATGGGTTTGATA